>OX451736.1:715964784-717197909 GCA_948472305.1 Vicia faba
AAGATATATCCTTGTGTCATTTAATTTCCGCATTTTATCGCTTTCATCCCTTAACCAAAAAACCAGAAAAGAAAGATCAAAGATTCATAAAATCAGAAATAATTTTAAAAGTCCTAATTCACCCACCTCTTAGGCAAACCTTATACTTACAGTGTTTATTTGTTTTGTGGACCAGATAACCCAATGATGGGCCCTAAGAAAGTTCGTAGTTTTAACAAAAGTGGAATTGAAAAATGTCATGTATGATATATATGCATAATGCCTTAGATTGGTATGGAACCCAAATGTATATGCACCGAGTATTTTATATATGCGCCAATTGTATACGCACCAAGTGTTTGTATATGCCCCAAATGTTTGTGTATGCACCAAAAGTTTGTTGTAAATGTTTTTCAATTTTCTCCTTTTAAACCATTAGTTTTGTCACACCGACTCCTCAATGTTGTATGTTGCTTTATCGTGTTATTTTGATTTGATTTGAACAAAATTAACAAGTGTTAGCAAGATTTTGATAACTGTATTGTAGGCCCAAACGTAGACGTGGGCGTTGACGTGGACGTAGGTGTGGAAGTATGCGTGGATTTTATTTTGATTGGTTTCTAACCAAAATGATTTTTGATTTTATATCAAATGCTTTTATTTCTCAAATCCCCAAAATGATTTCAACACGACATTCACAAGCAATAATCGTAGTATTTGCAAACAAGTCCAAAAAGGAAAAAAACACAACTGAAAGATTGAAAAAGTAAGTGTTTTATTTGATAAATATGCCTCTGAATAGAGGAGAGTACAAGATGTAATTCCTTAAAAGAGGTAATTACATACAGTTTTAAAACTGAAAATGGAAATGAAAATGATAATTGTTATTGTTGTTTCACCAATGTCCTTTTGATAGCTCCAATCTCCTTTGCTTCTAGGCCACATGATTTAGACCAATCTCTATCCTTCTGGTCATAGTCATGGATCTTAGATCACAGTCTTTTCTTTTATTTTATTTTGAATAAGATCCCTAACTTTTGCCTAGATCTCTCTTTCAGGTTTTCAATACACTGGGATAACTAATTTTTGTATGTCCCTAATTTTTTCCTGGATCGCCCTTTAGGGTTTTCAATCCACCGGGACGCTCATTTTTTCCTAATTCGCCCGTTTAGGGTTTGAACTTAGCGAGCTTTTTATACATAATATTTTTTGACTGCGTCTGAATTTTCTAGATGTGGAAGTTCTTCCCCATCCATTGTTGTGAGGATAAGGCCACCACCAAAGAATGATGTTTTTACCATATATGGACCTTCGTAGTTGCGTGTCCATTTACCACGTGAATCAAGGTGAGGTAGTAGAATCTTCTTGAGCACTAAATCCCCTTCTTTGAACACTTGAGGACGAACCTTTTTGTCGAATGCTTTCTTCATCCGCTTTTGGTACAACTGACTGTGGCATAAAGTTATCAAGTGTTTTTCTTCAATGAGTTTAAGTTGATCAAGTCGCGTCTGAACCCACACTGCTTCTTCAAGCTTTATTTCCATTAGGACTCGAAGTTATGGAATCTCTACTTCAACTGGGAGTACTTCCCACATGCCATATACCAGAGAGAAAGGAGTTGCACCTGTTGATGTACGTACGGAAGTACGATTGCCATGTAGAGAAAAGGGTAGCATTTCATACCAATCTTTGTATGTCTTCACCAATTTCTAAATGATTTTCTTGATGTTATTATTGGAAACTTCAATGGCCCCATTCATCTTGGGTCGATATGGTGAGGAATTATGATACTCGATCTTAAAGTCATCGCATAACTCCTTCATCATTTTGTTGTTAAAATTGGACCTGTTGTCTATAATGATCCTGCTAGGAACCCCATATCTGCATATAATATTTTGTTTGATGAACCTATTAACCACTTGCCTTGTCACATTTGCATAGGACGCAAATTCCACCCACTTGGTGAAGTAATCAATGGAAACTAGTATGAACTGGTGTCCGTTGGAGGCTTTCGGTTCGATCATTCCTATCATATCAATTCCCCACATTGAAAATGGATAAGGAGAACTCAAGACATTCAAAGGAATTGGTGGAACGTGTATTTTGTCGACATAGATTTGACATTTTTGACATGTCTTTGTATAATTGTACAATCAGCTTCCACCGTTAACTAATAATAACATGCTCGTAAGATCTTCCTAGCCATATCATATCCATTTGTATGAGTTCTAAAAGTACCTTCATGGATTTATCTCATAAGTGTATCTGCTTCATGTTTCTCCACGCACTTGAGTAACACCATATCATAGTTTCTTTTATACAATACGTCGCCATTCAAAAACAACTTTGAAGCTAGCTTTTGCAGAGTTCGATTGTCAATTACAGAGGTATTTTATGGATATTCTTGCTTCTCTAGATACCTTTTGATGTCGTATAACCAAGGCTTGTTATCTGGTCCTTCTTCAATAGAAAGGCAATGTGCAAGTTCTTTAAAATGTCTAATCGTAATGTGTGGTTTTCGATTTGGCCAGGTTACTTTGAACATGGCTGATAAAGTTGCCAAGGGGTCTTCCATCTGATTTTCTTCTCGCGAAATATTATTGAACATAATCTCCGTAAATTCCGTAGCTAGATTAAAACATGATCCCGATATGGAATCAATCTAGGATGTTTAGTGTCCCATTCACTGTTGACTTGATATATGACTAACTCCGAGTCTCCAAACACTTCTAGATGTTTGATTCTTAGATGATATCAGCTTCCAGACCCAAGATACAAGCTTCGTATTCAGCGATATTGTTGGTGCAATCATAACATAACCTTGTAGTATAAGGTTTATGAAAATTCTTCGGAGAAGTCAAAACAGCCCTAATACCATGCCCTAGTGCATTTGAAGCCCCTTCAAACATGAGTGTCCAACGTGCCCCTGGTTCAGGTCCTTCGTCATGCCTTGGTATTTCGTAGTCACCTATAACCATGACATTTTCATCCGGAAATTCAAACCTCATTGGTCGATATTCTGGTAATGGATGATGAGCTAGATGGTCAGCTAGTACATTATCCTTGATGGCCTTTTGAGTAATGTATTAGATGTCGTACTCTGATAGTAACATCTGCCATTGGGAAATCCTTCCTATAAGAGCTAGTTTTTTAAACACATACTTTAAAGGGTCTATTCTTGCTATTAACCACGTGGTGTGAGTTAACATGTACTACCTCAATATTTTAGTAGCCCAAGCCAAGGCACAATAAGTCTTCTCAAGAAGTGAGTACCTGGTTTCACAGTCGGTGAATTTCTTGCTGAGGTAGTAGATTGCATGTTCTTTTCTACCCATTTCGTCATGTTGTCCCAATACACATCCCGTCGACCCTTCAATTACTGTTAGATACATGATGAGCGGTCTTCTGGGAACTGGTGGCATCAAGATTGGTGGGTCTTATAAATATTTCTTTATTGTCTCAAAGGCTGTCTGGCAATCATCGTTCCATACCATTGTCTGATTTTTCCAAAGTAATTTAAATATAGGTTCGCACGTGGCAGTTAGGTGTGATATGAATCTTGAAATGTAATTCAAACGTCCTAAGAAACCACAAACTTCCTTTTTTGTTCTTGGAGCTGGCATTTCTTGTATGGATTTCACTTTTTTGGGATCCACCTCAATACCAAGCTGACTTATGATGAAACCCATAACTTTCCTAACCTGACACCAAATGTGCACTTGTTCGGATTCAACCTTAGTTTGAACTTTCGTAGACGCTCGAATAATTTATGTAAATGTACAATGTGATCCTCCTTTATATGCGATTTGGCAATCATATCATCCATATATACCTCCACTTCTTTATGAATCATATAATGGAATAGTGTGACCATAACCCGTTGATAAGTTGCCTATGCATTCTTTAGATCGAAAGGCATCACCTTGTAACAAAAAGTGCCCCAAGGTGTCATGAAAGTAATCTTCTTCATATCCTCGGGTGCCAATTTGATTTGATTATAGCTTGAGAATCCATCCATGAATGAAAATACCGAAGCTTGAGCTGTATTATCCACCAAAACATCTATGTGAGGTAATGGGAAATCGTCTTTGGGACTCACTTTGTATAGATCCCGATAATCCATACACATGCGCACTTTACCTTCCTTCTTGGGCACTGGCATGATGTTAGCTATCCAGGGTGGATAATCTACCAGTGCTAAGAACCCTGCGTCAAATTGTTTAAGGACTTCTTCTCAAATTTTGCTAGACATGTCTGGACGAGTTCTTCTAAGCTTTTATCTAAATGGAGAACAACCTTCCTTGAGAGGTAGTCTATGCACCGCAATATCTGTATCCAATCCTGGCATATCTCTATAAGACCAAACAAATATATCCACATATTCATGTAACAACTTGATTAGTCTTTCTTTGACGCTTTCCTCCAATGTTACCCCTAGCTTGATCTCTTTTGGATCCTTCTATGTGCCAATATTAATGGTCTCAATTGATTCTTGGTATGGTTGTATATTGTCAGCTTTTTGCTCTATCTCCCTTTCCAATTCTTTGGAGAGTTCAAGAACTTCATCATCTTCCTCTTCTGCTTGGTTGATGGGTGCATCAAAATTATATCGGATAGCAGCAGTAACGTTATCAGTGGTTTTAGGCATGGATTTGCATATTTTATCATGTTTTGGTGCAGTTTTAGTATATGAATTTGGAAATGCATATGAAGAAAAGTATTGCCATTTTTTAAATATAAGAAATAAATGCAAGAGAAAGACAGGGATCTTAATTGAATGCGAAATATAAATTTTATTAATTTTGAATACTATCTGAAGCAAATCGGGGGACCCTTACAAGCCACCCCTATGCCTCAGGCTCGATATAGGTTCTTTCAAAAACAAGAAAAAATTACTTTGAAAAAAAAAAGATCTATGGAATCTCCACGGCTATCCAATTCTTGAGCTCTTCTCCTGGAGCACATTCATGGATGAAATCAGATGTTCTCTTGGTGTTGCTTTTGTTAGATATCATCGCTAGTTGTCCACCATGCTTTGTTCCTTTGTTGATGAAGGTTTCCTGGATAGGAGGAAACTGCGCCTTGCCTTTCAGGGTAGACTTTGATGATCCATAGCCCAAACCAAAATGATTCTTCTTCTCAGGTATCTCCACGATCTTACCCCAACTTTTTGAGGTACAATCCTCCACAACTGTTTATAAGTCTCTCCGCAAAGTCACAGTAGGTATTTGGAGTTTCTCCACTGGTATGGTTACCATTGAAGCAACCTCTAAAACTTGAAATGGTGTCGCTATACAGTCTTCATCAGTGTTGATATATTTGTAGGACTCTATGTGACTTACAAAGATGTTCTTTTCACCATCGATTATAACCAATCTTCCTTCAATGAAGAACTTCAGTTTTTGATGTAAAGTTGAAGTGACTGCCCCTGCTGCATGGATCCAAGGTCGTCAGAGTAAGCATGTATATGTTGGTTCTATATCCATTACTTGAAAAGTGATATAAAACATATGTGGGACGATCTTGATGGGAAGGTTCCCTTTTCCAAATACCGTACTTTGAGAACCATCGAAAGCCTTGACTATCATGGAACTTGGCCTTATAACAACACCATCCAATGTTAACTTCATCAAGCTGGATTTAGGTAACACATTGAGGGTAGAACTAGTATCAGTGAGTACCCTAGATAGGCTTGTAGTACCTATCTAAATAGAGACGTGCAACACCTTGTTGTGAGCTCTGCCTTATGGAGGCAACTCACTGTTATTAAAACCTAGATATGATCCAGATGTCAGATTTGCTACAACATTGTCAATCTGGTTTACTGTAATCTCTTCTGCAACATGAGAAGAACTTAGAACTTTCATTAGAGAATCTCGATATGCTTATGAGTTAAGGAGAAATGAAAGTATTGAAATCTTGGCCAGGGTTTGGTGTAGCTGATCCACCATTCTATAATCACTTCTCTTGATTATTTTCAGGAACTTTTCTGCCTCTTAGTCAGTAAAATTCTTGCTCAGAGGTTCTTGTTCTTGGCTTGCCTCCATTGCAGCTTTCCCTTTATCCTTAATTATAGCGTCGTTCTTCTTTTGTGGTTCGGGACCGTAGATTCAACCATTGCGAGTTATGCCCCATGTTCCTGCTATGTTTTTTATTGCAGGTCCTTAAATTGATGATGACTCATATTCTTGCTTTAAACCATTGACATAGACCGTATAATCGTAACTCTATGGTATTGCTTTGTTACTTTTATAAGGGGTAGGAGATGGTCCCCTAATCACTATCGTAGTCTTTGGAACTATTGGAATCTTCAAGGTTTGTCTTAGTATCATCACTGGTGCTTCTGTTGGTTCTCCCCATGGAATCACAAGAGTCTTCTTATTAAGTTTCAGCCCTTGGCAATGAATTACCTATGGCTTCTTCGTACTTCCATCGAATCTAGATACATATTCTTCTTTAGGGTATTTCCCGAATTGGACTATCCCCTGATCCACCAATCTTTATAACGTATTCTCAAAATATTCATTAAGTTCCAAGAGTTACCCACACTTCAACAGATATTCCTTCAAAAGGTTTATCGGGGCCTTTACTTGTCTGGCCTCCCCAAAGTCAGTAACCACTTCAATTGCATTTACCTCTGGTCCACCATGCGGAGGCATGAAGTTTGTTTTGATGTTTGGTTTATCAAAAGTGATATCTTGAGAGTCCAACAAATCATGTACCTTGTGTTTAAAGGCCCAACGTTTTTCTATAGTATTCCCTGGAGAATTGGCATGATACTCTCACCTGGTGTTGCACCCCAAAATTTTTCCTCTCATTTCTCAAATAATCTCTCACAAGATCTCCCTTGATTCAAGGCTACACAAGGGAGAACTGACTTGATTGTTTTGCATTTTATTGCAAATGTTGCGGTTAGCAAGAGTCGCCATTGACTTTTCTTTTATCTAAAAGGAAAGGTGAAAAAGCACAGGAAAGACCTTTGAGATTGTTTCTTGAGTTTGGGGGTAGATTATTAAAAGGGAAGGTGTTAGCACCATTTTCATCCATGGTTTTCCATGGGCTCTTAGTTACTTGCTAGATCACTTGC
Source organism: Vicia faba (assembly GCA_948472305.1). Taxonomy (NCBI): domain Eukaryota; kingdom Viridiplantae; phylum Streptophyta; class Magnoliopsida; order Fabales; family Fabaceae; genus Vicia; species Vicia faba. The sequence continues at coordinate 715,971,851 of OX451736.1, forward strand.
TTTTGTTGTTTGTAATTGTGCTTGGTGTGTTTTTGAAAGTATTTTGTAAAAGAGGCCATTGTTTAGGCAATCTTTGTAATGATTCTCGTTCGTAAGAATGTATACAAAGATGTTTGTCTTTTTGAAAATGTTTTCAATTTTGTAAGATGTTTAGAAATGTGTGTGTTTGTTTTGAAAATAGAAAGGATATTTGTTTTGAAATGGAGCAAGTAACTAAAAGTAATCTACCTACTCAAATGTATTTCTTGTTCATTTTCTTTTCCTTTGATATTGTTGTCTTACCATTGATTTGGTAAGAAACCCAATCTTTGGATGTAAACGGGACGGGCGTGGGTCATCGTATAACCATGATTAGCAATGTTGTAAAGTATCTTAGCATTTTTGAGGGACTAAGATTATTTTGTAAGGAAACTTTGGATAACGTCATCGAGGGACTATGATCTTATATTTGTTTGTTTTGCTAAGATACTTCACATGCGTAATATGGCCATTTTTGTTCAAGGCAACCAAGTGGAGTAACCCTAGGGGTGTTTGTGTGCAAGTGTGTCATTTTCATGCTTGATTTTGTCTTGGATTAGGGTTTTCTACTTGATTTATTTTATCTTGCCATACAAACCCTAACTACTAGCATATCATATAAAAGCGATAAATTGCGAAATTTAAAGATTACTACACTATTACAACACTTTGTGGGAGGGAGGATACAAATTATGAATGGGGATTGCAATAATATAAACCTAATTAATCTACTACAACCAAATCGAATTTATACAAGTATTGGAATAAATAATGTACACGGCAATTTAAATATGCAAAGATATATAAATTCAAGAAAAAAAAGATTTTGTTTTGGTTTTTTATATAAAAAAGTTTTATACTAAGCCTAAAAAATAAGTCAAGGTTAAACTTAAATTAATTAAGAAAAGGAAATTATTTTTTTAGAAAAGATTTTGATTAACCCTAATTCTAATTTGTTAAAAGAAAATAAAATTTCTCTAAGTATTCTTTTTGTATTTTTTGTCTTGAAAATAATAAATGGTATTTATGAAATATTTTAGTCTTTTTATATATTAAAATAAAATATTAATAAGTGTGAGAAAAAAGAATAAATAATTAACCTAATTCTATTTTAATTCACAAGTTTATTAAGAAAAATAGTTAATATATAACTAAATAAAAATATTTTTTATGAGAAAATAAAATAAAATAAACAAAATATAATATTTATCATTTTTATATTTTTTATGATTTTATATTATTAAGAAAAATATATTTGATAAAATATAATGAAAATAAAAATATTAAATAAAATATATGGGCCAGGGGTGCCATGAGTAAACTGGAGGCAGAAAGTTAGTAAAAATATCAGGCCCAATGCTCATAAGCCCACGCTGCAAACAAGAAGAAAAAAAGATGAAAAAAATGTGGAAAATTGCAAAAGGCAGCGCCAAGGCTCGAACCTGTGACCTAAGGCATTTCTGCGTGCTGCCTTGCCACTGGGGTGGCTGTACATCCGTTAGTTCAAATGAAAACAAAAATACATAACATAAAACACTTCCTTGCCTGTACTTCATCTTCAACCTCTAGCCAGCCGGACCCCCTGTAACCCTTTCATCTCTCATCAAAAATGAAAAGTGATAACATGAATATTATAGCATTTTACTTCACGATTCTAACCATGTGCATAACTAAAACTATAAGTCCAAGATCAGAGAGAATTTTGATGGCCCTAAATCTTAACCTAATTTTTCCAAAAACTTCAAACTCAAAATTCTCTAAACTCAGGCCAAATAAATGCAAGCTATGGATATGTACAGCTTCGTAGCAATGATGTCTACATTGTATATTCACAAATGGGAAGCTAACTATGCAGGTATTAAGAGTTAGAAAAACAGAAAACTCACCTTGAAAATGGAAATCGTGTTTTGGAAATGGGCTTGCTTTAGGATGTTGTGATAATCAAGTTAGCTTCCTTGAACCTCTAGGAAGCTAATGCAATGCTTAGCTTGTCTTGAGGGTGGCTGGAATGATTTGGAGAAGTCCACCTGTGTTACTCTGTTTTTGAAGTTCAAAAATGGGGAAGATGGAGTTACAGTGATATTTCAGGGTGTGGGGTGGTTTACTTGTAAAGTAAGGAAGCTTAGGGAAGAAAAAGGCTTGAAAATGCACGAGTGGAATGGAAGATTCAGTTCACAAGTCAGAAATGGCAAGTTTGGAGGTTTGGTATGAAATTTCTGATTCTAGGGTGTTTCAAGGCTTGGGCATCCGTGGTTTTAGTTGAAAAGTTATGGCTTTATATAGAGCAAAAGGTTGGAGGACTTGTGCTTGCTCAAAAGTAGAAGATCACATGTCTTGCTACATTTCTTGTTTTTGAAGCAAGGTGAGAAGACAAGTCCCTAAGTGTGGTACAGGCGTGGTCTGGTTTGGTAGAGGCTTCAGGCAAGTTTCTCTTTGTTGTGGATTTGCTTATGTGCAGAGAAAACAAGTGCAAGGCTCAAGGAGTGAAAAGTTGCAAAAGTTATGCTTTATCAAAATGGAAATGGCACCTTTGTGCCAAAAATGGAATTGTTCATGTACAAAGCATTGAATGCTTGACAAACGAGTTTGAGGCCTGAAAAGTGAAGATTGTACAGCATGCTTGAGGATTTGAATTTTGTTCTTCATGAAACGGCTTGAAATCAAAGTGAGAAATTGCCAACTTCATCCCTTCGATTCTCCCTACTCAAGAATGATCCCAAGAAGTTATTGGACATTTTGGAAATCTTGGAATGTTCTCTATAACTCATCTTTGAATTTCTTTCCAAGATTCATCTTGGAACTAGGTGAAAAGTTGCCATGAAGTTAGGTCAAAAACCTGCCTAAATTAGGGCAAAATTTCACTAAGTTATTTTAGTTCATGAGCATGTATTCACAAAATTATATCTTGAGATCCAAGCACCTTTAGGAGAAATTCTGTGAAGAAAAGTTGTATATTTCATGGAGATCTATAACTTTTATGTTGGGAACTTTCTTTGAATCATCTTGTATCATGGTGAAAATTTGGCTTCAAGTTGAGAAAAAATAAGAAATTTCCTATACTTAGAAAAATTTCTAAGTTAAGAAATTTCAAATTTCAAACAAAAATCTTCAATCTTTGATTTCTTGATGAACAAGTTTCACATTTTTACATGTTTTGATGAATTATGATCTTTGGCACTTGAATTTGATCAAAAAGTCAAAGTTTGACTTTTTAGTATACAGTTGACTTTTGATCCGTTGATTGAAAAATTCATCTGTCAATCCAATGAATTTGTAATGTTTTGAACCATGTCATTAGGTCAAGATGATGCAATTTAACTCTTGAAATCATGCTTCAAACCAATTGATCATTTTCTAGGTCAAAAATCAGAAATTGCCCTTTCTCAGTCAAAAGCCTAATTTTGACCATTTTGCCCTTTTGATGATTTGATCAAATTTCTTGAGGAATTATGGTCCAAACTTGATCAAATGATATATATGAGTCTAAAATGTTGATGTGGATAAAAAATTATGAAGTTTGACTGTGAATTGGCCATGGTTGACTATTTTTTCCCAATATAGCTGATTTTTAGGTCAATTGTCCAATTGACTGATCAAAAATGTGATTCAAGGCTTGAAACTTGTCATGAGTAATCTTGGGGGTCCATAATTGTCCTTGAAAGTCATATGAAGCATTGATAGTCCAAAAATATTTGTGCAATCTCAAACCCTAATTTTGGGTCATTAGTGCATGATGAGATATCTTGAGCTGGTAAAGCCCTAATCCAGTCTTGAGTTAAAGAGATCTTATGAGAAAAATATTGATAAATGAGAGGGAAAATTTTGGGGTACAACATCTTCCCCTGTTTAGTCTTCTTAAACCTGAAGAGTTAGATTGGCGAGTTTTGCCATTCGTGACTCGAAGGTGGAAGATGATTGGACACTAGAGTGCCCAGAAATTTGCACTCGATGATGCGTGGTTAAGGGAATGGGCTTAAAGATTCCATTTGGGGAGGTGATAGAGTTTTGTTAGAGATGGGCTTGTAGATGCCATCCAAGAATGTTTGTTGAATTTTAACTTGCAAGCTGAAAGAATGAGTATCAGTATGGCGTCCATGTCTGGAGCGTATCTGAACTGTATCTGAAAGTTGAATCTGAATGAATATCTGAATGGAATTCGTATTTGGAGCTTATCTATATTGTATCTGAAAGTTGAATCTTAATGAGTATCAGAATGGCATCCGTATCTGGAGCGTGTATGAACTGTATCATGAAATTGAATCTGAATGAGTATCACGATGGCATCCGTATCTGGAGCGTATCTGAACTGTATCATGAAGTTGAACCTGAATGAGTATCGGGATGGCATTCGTATCTGGATCGTATCTGAACTGTATCATGAAGTTGAATCGGAATGAGTATCAGGATGGTATCTGTATCTAGAGCGTATCTGAATTGTATCAAGATTGCATATTATTAACGGTAGTTGTTAATCTTATCCTGAAAAGGGTAAAATGTTAGCTAAAATACAAAGCTATGTTATATGTGTGATGTATGATGTAATGTATTTGCTTTATCAATGTTTATGATATATGGATGCAATGTATGCGTATGTGAGCTGATTTGTTGTATTGTTGTCGGATTGAGGAAAATAAATCCCTGAATATTGCTGAGGATATGTGAGTCTTCATGTCTTGAAGTTGAAGTACTGATGAACTTTTGTTGAGAGAAGTAAATTCTGTTGTGAGGGAAATGCCATGTACTGCTTGCAAGATCTGTTGGGAAGTCCCAAGAATTTTGACGACTTTTGCTGGGGATTGAAAACTGGGAACTTTGTTCCACTGGGGATTTAAATGTTGTACTGTAGGGGATTACTTATGGAATAGCCTAGAGATATTTTCCTATTCTTTCAACCTATCAGTAATTGTCTTCCTCATTTTGTTTATTTGTAAACAGTAATCATGTTCAAATGCATATGTTCAACAATGAATCATTGGACGTTTTTGTAAACAAAACACAAGCATAAAGAAAAAGACAAATAGTTTTTGCACTTTCAAATGGATATTTTGTATTGACTTTGAATAAGTATTTTGTACAAAGGGGACAATCATTCTAGTAAGAGAATGCTGTCGTAAAACAAGAAAAATTTGATACAAAGAAAGATAGCTATGTGTAATAATCCCCTGGGGTTCCCATTCTGCTATAGCCTTCATATTTCTGAGCATCTTGTCTATTTTTGTCTTGTCTGAAGATGATTGAATTAATCAGAACCTCTGAGTTTGTCAGTGGAAGCCAAAGGTTGTCCATAAAGTGATCCAATGGGACATAGTCATACGCCTTAATTCCCTAACTTTTGCCTGAACCACCCTTTCAAGTTTTCAGTCCACCGGGAAACCCTTTTTTGCCCAAGTCGCCCTTTCGGGTTTTCAACTTGCCGGGTATACAACTTTTTTTATTTTATCCCTAACTTTTTCCCAAACCTTTTGGTTCGCCGGGATGCCCTTGTTTTGCCTAGGTATGTCAACCTAGCGGTTTTCTTATGCATAGTATCTTTTGACTATGTCCGTGTTTGCAGGGTGTGGCAGGTCGTCTCCATCCATGGTGGTCAATATCATTTCCCCACCGGAGAATATGTTTTTGATTACAAATGGTCCTTCATAGGTAGGAGCCAATTTTCCCCTGGGATCACTTTGTGGCAGAATGATGCGTTTGATTACTAGATCCCCAACTTGATACACTTGGCGTCTGACTTTCTTGTTGAAAGCCTTGATCATTCGTTGTTGATACATTTGACCATGGAAAACAGCAATAAGTCTCTTTTCATCAATCAAATTTAGTTGATCAAGTCGAGTCTGTATCCAATCATCTTCGTTCAAGCCTGCATCCTTCATAATCCTCAGAGAGGGGATCTGAACCTCAATAGGCAAGACAACCTCCATGTCGTAAACCAAAGAATAGGGTGTTGCCCCGGTTGATGTGCGATCCGTGGTACGATAACCGTGGAGAGCGAATGGTAACATCTCATTCCAGTCTTTGAATGTGATTGCCATTTTTTGTATGATCTTTTTAATGTTTTTATTTGCAGCTTCGACAACACCATTCATCTTTGGCCGATAGGGATAAGAATTGTGATGTTGAATCTTGAATTGCTCGCATAATGCGGTGATCATAGTGTTGTTGAGATTTGTACCATTGTTAGTGATGATCCTTTCGGGGATACCGTATCGACAAATGAGATTTTGCTTGATAAAACGGGCAACAACATTTTTTGTAACGGAGGAAAAGGAAGCTGCTTCAGCCCACTTTGTAAAATAGTCAATGGCCACTAGGATGAAGCGGTGTCCATTGGAGGCTATCGGCTTGATTTCCCCAATTATATCAATCCCCCACGTAGCAAAGGGCCAAGGAAATGTCAAGACATTCAGAGGAACCGGAGGTACGTGCACCTTATCTATATAAATTTGACACTTATGGCAGGTTCGAGAGTGTTGATAGCAATCTGCTTCCATGGTAGACCAGTAATATCATGCCCGTAGGATTTTCTTTGCCATAGTGTACCCACTAGAATGGGTGCCAAAAGTTCCTTCATGTAGTTCAGCCATGATCCTTTCGGCTTCAATCTTATCCACGCACCGAAGCAACACAGAGTCATGACTGTGTTTGTATAGGATGCCATTACTAAGAAAGAACTTATCAGAAAATCTCCTTAAGAACTTCTTATCATTGATTGAAGCTCCTTTTGGATATTCTTGAGCCTCGAGATACCTCTTGACTTCGTGAAACCAAGGCTGGTCCACTACTTCTTCAGTATTAATCTCGTGACAGTGTGTTGGTTCATCCATTCGTTCGATGGTGATCTGGGGAGCCTTGTTATCCTAATTAAGTTTAAACATAGATGACATAGTGGCTAGAGCATCTTCTAGCTGATATTTTTCTCGCGGGAAATGCTCGAAGGTAATCTTCTCAAAATGTGGTAGCAATGTCAAAACATGTTCTTTGTAAGGGATAAGGTTTGGGTGTTTGGTGTCCCATTCCCCTTTGATATGACTGGTGACCAAAGCTGAATCTCCAAATACATCCAAGGATTTGATCCCCAAGTCTATGGCAGCTCTGAGACCAAAGATACACGCTTCGTATCCCGCCATGTTATTTGAACAATTGAAGCAAAGTCTGGCAGTAAAGGGAGTATGACACCCTTCCGAAGATATGAGTACAACACCAATACCATTTCTGAGTGTGTTAGATGCCTCATCAAAGAACAGGGTCCATCGGGATCCTTATTCAGGTCCGTCATATGGCCTGAATTCTTCACAGTTGTCTAATGTCATGATGTCTTCATCCAGAAAATCGAACTTCATGGACTGGTAGTCTTCCACAACTTGGTGAGCAAGGTGATCGGCTAGTACACTGCCCTTTATAGCTTTTTGGGTAGTATATTGTATGTCATATTCTGTTAGGATCATCTGTCATCTTGCTATTCTCCCAGAAAGAGCAGGCTTCTCAAAGATGTATTTTATCGGATCCATCTTAGATATCAACAAAGTAGTATGAGTCAGCATATACTGTCTTAGCCGGCGAGCATCCCATGCCAGAACGCAGCAAGTTTTCTTGAGCAGTGAATATCTGGTTTCACAGTCGGTAAACTTTTTGCTCAGGTAGTAAATAGCATGCTCTTTTCGGCCAGACTCGTCATGCTGCCCCAATACACACCCCATTGAGTTTTCTAAAACAGTCAGATACATGATCAACGGTCTTCCCTCGACTGGTGGCATCAATACATGAGGCTCTTGTAAATATTCCTTGGTTTTGTCAAAAGTAACTTGGCACTCGTTGTTCCAATTGACTACTTGATCTTTCTTCAATAGTTTGAAGATTGGCTCACAAGTAGTTGTCAGGTGAGAAATGAATCTGGCGATATAGTTCAAACGTTCCAAGAATCCTCTGACTTCCTTCTCAGTACGAGGAGCAGGCATCTCTTGTATTACTTTAACTTTGGCATGATCGACATCAATACCTTTGTTGCTGACAATAAAACCTAGGAGTTTACCAAACCGTACCCCGAATATACACTTGTTTGGATTCAACCTTAGTTTGTACTTCTTCAGTCTCTCAAACAGTTTTTGTAAGTGATCAATGTGCTCTTCTTCTGTTTGCGGTATGGCTATCATATCGTCCATGTAGACTTCAATTTCATGACGTATCATGTCGTGAAATAAAGCTACCATGGCGCGCTGATAGGTTGCCCCAGCATTCTTCAGTCCAAATGGCATCACCTTGTAGCAAAATGTGCCCCACTGTGTGACAAATGTTATTTTCTCCATGTCCTCAGGTGCCTTTTTGATTTGGTTGTAACCTGAGAATCCGTCCATGAAGGAAAACAATGTGTGTTGTGTTGTATTGTCAACTAGTATATCAATGTGGGGAAGTGTAAAATCATCCTTAGGGCTCGCCCTATTCAAATCTCGATAGTCCACACACATTTGCACTTTTCTGTCCTTTTTGGGCACGGGAACAACATTGGCAACCCATTGGGGGTAAGAGGTGACGACCAAGAATCCAACGTTAAATTGCTTCATGACCTCTGCTTTAACCTTTTCTGACATATCAAGCCTCATTCAACATACTTTTTTCTTTACTGGCGGACAATCTTCTCTTGTAGGAAGACGATGTACCACAATATCTTCATCAAGTCCTGGCATGTCTTCATATGACCAGGAAAAGACTTCGACATAATCATGCAATAACTGAATCAAACGCTTCTTGACACTGGGTTCTAGATTGGCGCCAACCTTGACCTCTTTTTTATCTTCTTCGGTACCCAGGTTGATTGTATCCACGGGTTCCTCATGAGGCTGAATGGTTCTTTCTTCTTATTGTAGTAGTCTGGCCAGTTCCCCTGGTACTTCACAATCTTTCTCACCTTCGTCTTCAGCTTGGTAGATTAGACTCTCAGAGTTACAAAAGGCAATAGCAGTATCGTTACCCATGGGATCCAGAATGGATGGATACCTGCATTGTGAGTGTGGGTGTGTGTAAGGGTATAACTATCTTTGAAAGAAAATAAAATGTAAAAGAAAAACAATGAGCACAAAAGTTTGTATGCGGAAACGTCCGTGATTCATTGATGTCATGTGAAAATGAGATAAAAAACCCTTACAGATGGACCATTGTGCCTCGGGTAAGACACAAGGTTTTAAGAGTGCGACTCGTTTTGAATATTACAGATCCAACAAAATGTAAGGATAAATTACTGAGGGATGAAAGTGATTGGGACGAAGTCTCTAGCCTCCCAATTGTTGAGCCCTCCATTGACAGTCAAAAAGATCCATTCCTCCAGGTTGCAACCATCTTCACCATCTTCTACTGTGTTGACCTTACGGTTGCTAATCTTCAAGGGTGGCCCTCCATCACGGTCATGACGTACAGCCTTTTGAGCACTTGAAGTGAAACCTAGGCCAAACTTGTCAGACTTGTACGGGATATCTGGAAGTTGTCCCCAGATAGTGCATCCCCCTTCTTCTACAATGACTTTGGCGTCCTTTAGTGATGACATCCGGAGTGGAGGTCTTGTAATCTTTGGAATCTCGGACACAGTCTTGGTCACTTCCACCTCTTTGGGGACTTCTTTGAAGTGTTGAAATGGAGTTTCAATGAATTCGTCGTCCAATTCCACATATCTGAAGGAATTGAGATGGTTGATCATGTATTCTTCCTCTCCATGGACAGTGATAATCTTCCCTTGAACCAGATACTTCAACATCTGGTGCAATGTAGAGGTAACAATGCCAGTGTTGTACCCCAAAATTTGCCCTCCCATATTTTTCAAGAAATTACCAAGCCAAGCTTCAAAGTTCCCCAAGGGTTGCACAGTGCAAGGGTCTCCTAAACAGTCAAGATTAGGGTTTTTTGTTCTGATCAAGAAAATGAAGTTTTCAAGGGCCCAACCAAGTCTCATATGCTTACAAATATGGTCAAGCATCCTACATGTCAAGTTTCAAGACTTTCAGCACAAAATTGCACAGTCAAAACCCTAATTGCACTACAGTCAACTATAGGGGCAAAATGGTCATTTGACAGTCAAAAGTTCAAATTTTTGGTCAACATCTTATTTTGAAGCCACAAACATCATTTGATCAATGCTTGATCATGATTCTCAAAACTTGGCTCAAAAATCATCAAGATGCAAAAGTTTCTATTTTTGGACAGTTGGAAAAGTCAACTGAAATTGACCAAGGCATAACTTTCACATGGATTATCAGAAAAATTCCATCCAAAGCTCATTTTGAAGAGAAAGACATTTCCTACAATTCATCTTCATACTTCAAGTCCAAGAAATGCTCTCACAAAAAGTTATCAATTTCAACATTATAGGTTATTTTCAAAAGTCAACAAAAGGGGACTTTAAGTCAGAGGCCATAACTTGATATTGGTAAATCAAAATGACATGGGACCAAAGGCATTGGTTAGAGGACTCAAAGACCTTTCTAAAATGTCCAAGAACATGAGCAAAGCTTAAAAATTGAGCAAGTTATGCATTGGAGAAGTTGGGAAATTTTTGTGAAATGGCCAAAATCATTTATCCTTGAAATCTCATTTTTGACAAAAGGGGGCCCACTTTTTCCACTTGAATTGACTTGGCCATGCTTCCCACGTGTCCCATCTTTTATTTCAGATTTTTTTATTAATTTTTTCATTTTTATTGATTTTATTGGATTTAATTAATTTTAAATCTTTTAAAATCAAAAGAAATTCAAAAAAATTAATTTAAAGGGATATTTTGCTTTGATTAACCTTGAAGCATCATTATGTGCCTACCATTTTTCGTGATAAGGCTTAAACAAGGCAAAAATTCAAATTTGAATCAAAAGTGGAAAGTGTGATAATGGTGGTTTATGCCAAATCCTAAACATCAATGCAAGGCATTATTGGCCATAATTTTCATTCATACACATTGCATAAGACATGTACAAGTGAAAGTGTCCAGGTTCATTCAAGAGACATGCATATTTCAAAAAAGGAAAACTTTTAATGTGTCTGATTCTTGTCTCATGGCATTAAAGGCCTGGTTAAATGGTTGTCTCTTACCGTTACAAGACCCTCACACTCCTATAAATACAAGGGCCAGTGGCACATTACAACGAACGAAAAAACACACAACAGGAGAACGAAAGAAACATTGGAGAGAGGCTGCCCACAAAATCCATCAAAGGTTGCCAGAATTTTCCAAGCAAAGCCACCCTTCAGCAAAAGTAGCCAAGCCCAGAAGCCCAGATCGAAGGTGCCTACATTCAGGAAGCGCCCAAATCGAAGGTCCAATCTACTGGTAAGAGAGGGTAAACTGTCCAACCTTGTATTTGCATTACACATTTGTGCTTGTTGTTACTTTCAATTTACTATCCTAGACAGGATCAAAGGGCCTGGGTTTGGCCCCAGGTCATGTTCTTCGTTTGCTAACATTTGCTGCAGATTTATCCTGAAAAGACTCAGCGCACGTAGGATCGAAGGGCCTGGGGTTCGATACCAGGCCCTGAATTTATTTTGCTAACATACTTTTGCAGGTATAGCATCCCAGATCGAAGGAGACACCTTCTCTGGATCGAAGCTTCCCAGGCCTCCAGAATTATGCTTTTTTTATTTGCTGCCTGTTTCCGTCGTTTTTCTTATACTTACTTTGACTATTTTTATTTCTTTTTTTTAATCAACATAAAATCAAAAAACACAAAAAAAATCAGAAAAGACAAAAAATAAATAATAATTTTATTTTAGTATTAATTTTGTAAATAAATCCCTTAATTAATTTAGATTTAATTTTAGGTTATAATTTAATTCTATTTTCACAATAAACCAAAAATAATAAAAAATAGATCTTTAACACTTTTTACCTTTTTTTAATTAATTAAATATTTTTATTATAAGTATCATTAACCATTAACTTTGTAAATAAAATTTATAATTAATTTAGTTTTAATTCTAGGTTTTAACTTTAATACATTTTCTTTAATAAATTAAAAACAATTAAAATTAGAATTAATTACTTGACTTTTTAATTAGTTTAAATTTTCTTTAATGTCATAAATCAAAAAACATAAAAATAAGTCATTTCTTTTATTTAACTTGATTATTTTAACTTAATTATTTTAATTCCTTTAAAGGGTTCAACGCCCTCGCATTTGATTATTTTCTTTTTTCGCGCGTTTCATTTATTTCTTTTGTGAATATAATGTACTTGTACCAAAGCCATGTAATAGCTATTAGACATTTCTTTTCTGCAATTTATTTTAAATCGGGTCTGGATTAATTTGGCGTTGTAGACCCGCGCCCTTTGTAATAGCGTAGGACTTTTATCTTTTCTGCACTTTAAATTCCCGCACTTTTAACTGTTAAGCAATAACATGAAAGAATGAATGCCCAAAAATAAAATCGAAACGTAGATCACCAATGCATGACAAGACAAACAATAAACTGAAAATGCCACACAATTCACACACCACCCCTAGGGTACGCTTCACTGTTGCCTTGCCCCTCGAAAGGTGGTCGTCGAGTAGAGGATGTCTTAGTAAGTCCTCATGATCCGGGAACCTGGCATGAGGGTAGCTTCTAAGGTGTCTTCCCATTGCTCTGGTGATCACCATGTCCCTACAAACTCGAATTGACCCGAACACCTCCAACGGTGGTGCTACCTACCTCTCAATGGTGGGATGGCACTACCTAAAGGACAATTACACAGCTTTATTCCTTAGGGTAGGTAGATTCTCATAGATACTTGCTCATCTCAAAAACAAACAAAATACTTTTTCACACCTACACTTTCTAAAAGTTTTCGAACAAATTTTTCATACACTCTTGAGGACTGATACAAGAGTCGATCTGAAACTTTCAAAGAAACTTTTTCAAAACCCACTCACACTTTGAAAAGCAAACAAACATTTTGAAAACACAAAGAGCAAGTATCTAAGAGCCCATGGATAACCATGGATAGAAAGGGTGCTAACACCTTCCTTTTCTATAATCTACCTCCCGAACCGAGAGCAATCTCTTTAAAGGAATTTTTCTGTGCTTTTGTCCTTTCCTTGTTGGAGAAAATAAAAGACGGTGGCGACTCTTGCTTACCGCGACATTTCGCGAAACCAGCTTTAAAACAGTCAGTTCCAGATCCACCGATCACAGAACTGGCGACTCTGCTGGGGACCTTATAAAGTGAGGTGTACCTTAGGACTAAGATCACTGTGTTTTCAATTGCTTGAATTGTTTGCTTTATTATTGTGGGTACTGTCTTGGGAGTTCTATAGATCCTAACCCGGATCTGGGGATACCTTCTTAGAAAGTAGCAACAAGGTTGTGAGGGAACTATGCGGGGTATACCGACATGGTTGAAGCAGTCTGCTATGTTGATGTGGCACTTTGGTGTGTACCGGTAACCCTTGAGTCAATCAAGGAGAGTACGGGGCCTCCGCGTGGTGTCGTGAAGCATCAACAGACCTTAGGAACCTTAATTGAACCATCTTGGCCTCTTTAGGGTAGTGAGATGACTACTTTGGTGTACTCCGAAGTCGGTTGATACTCGATACTACACTCAATTGAGGATTGTTTTCTTGGGATATTTTGATCGCCAGTCAGTGGCTAAATCGAAACGATGAACAATGAAAGCAATCCAATGATATTGAGATCCTTAGAACCCGGTTACTTTGATAGGACAGGTATGAGCCAACCAACTTCAAGAGGGTAATACCCAGACCCCATGCTGGCCTGAACTCTAAGGGTTTCTCTTGTGTGACTTGTGTGCCTTCCAACTTGACTACTTGCATACTTGTTATCTAACACATGAACTATTTGCAGGTTTTGTTTATAGTCCTTAATTGGGACTCATAACAGGGTTTACTAAGTCTCTTGCAGGTTTTGTTTATAGTCCTTAATGGGGACTCCTAACAGAGTGTACTGAGTTTCTTGCAGGTTTTGGTTTGCAGTCCTTAATTGGGACTCATAACAGGGTTTACCTACATTACCCCATGCATAGCATGACATCATACCATTGCATACATCCTGCATAAGGACTAATCCATTTCAAGGATCTCAAGGGCTTGTGATGCAGGTCATGATGAATCAAACGTCTAGCAAGGGGCAAAGAGGATTTATTTTCCTCTAGCCGAGATTGTCAGGGGCTATGACCCACTGGATATGGTGAGCCTTTGACCCTTAAAGAAGGACTCTCAACAAAGTACCTTCAATCAAGCCACCAGTTTCCAATGCTAACGATTTTCTTGCTTACCCCGCGAGGTCCTTGAAAACATTGCATACATACATAACATTGCATCACAGGTACCCTTTCTTTACAGGTCACTTACCCTCTCTGCTGTTTATTTCAGCATCATCATGTCTTCTGCACCATCCAATGAACAATCCATCAAGGCCCTCCAGGCTCAGAATGCCCAGTTCCAAGAGCTGATCATGAATTTGGCCCAGGGGCAGCAAGATCTGAAGACTCTGCTCCTGAAAAAGAAGAAGAAGAGGACTGTTTTGTTCAGCCCTAGACGCAGGTCTGGGAATACACCACAGGATGAAGCTGAGAGAACAACTCCATCTGTTAGGATAGACAATCCCCATGGGAGAGAGGTGCCTAGTCCAGTGGTCTCCGACAACGAGACGGAGTTCAATGATGAGCAGTACCCTTCAGCTGAGGACAGGTACAAACAGTTGGAAGACCGGTTAAATGCGATGGAGATACAAAAAGTGCCCGGCCTGGACTTCGAGGATTTAGGTCTGTCTTCTGGGGTAGTAATCCCACGCAAATTCAAGGCACCTGCTTTTACTAAGTACGACGGGGCATCCTGTCCAAAGTTGCATCTCAGGGCTTACACAAGGAGGATCCAACCCTATACAGCTGACAAAAACTTATGGATCCATTTTTTCCAGGAGAGTCTTTCATGGACTCAGCTCAAGTGGTTCTATCAACTGAGTGGAGCCAACATTCGCAGCTGGGAAGACTTGGCCACGGCATTCTACAAGCACTACCAGTACAATGCCGACCTTGCTCCCACGCGCACTCAACTTCAAGGAATGTCTATGGGTGCAGGTGAAGGTTTCAAGGAATATGCTCAAAAATGGAGAGACCTTGTTGGAAGGGTACAGCCACCCTTGACTGACCGCGAGCTCGTCGACATGTTCTTGGGGACCCTGTCTGGTCCATTCTTCAACCACCTGATTGGGAATTCTGCTGCTGGGTTTACAGATCTGATCTTGACCGGAGAAAGAATAGAAGCTGGTATCAAGTCAGGGAAAATACAGACTGGTGACTCCTCGAACACTGAGAAGAAACCATCCAAAAGGGAATCTAGTGCTGTCAACGCAGTAGCTATTGCAAAGCCGGCCGGTGCTCCTCAGCGTCACCATCAACAAAGGGAAGAAAGACCTAAGAGGCAATTTACCCCCCTCGGCATGACCTTGTCACAGATATTGCCACAGTTGCTGGAAACCAAGTTGGTAACCCTCATGGATCCCCCGAAGAATCCTAACAGGACACCCTCAAGGTACAACCCCAATGCTCGCTGCGCCTATCATTCTGATAGCCTGGGGCATGCTACAGATGATTGTTGGACTTTGAGAAATAAGGTTCAAGATCTGATTGACGCAAAAGAAGTCCAGCTCGACTCCCCAGAGGCTCCCAATGTGATCACTGCTCCCTTGCCAAGACATGGCTAGGATTAGTTTTTGTTCATTCAAATATTCAAGTTGTAATTTTCTTTCAATTGTTCAAACATTTTGTTTCATGTCAAACTTGGTTATTTCATTAATGCATTACACTTGTCTATTTTGAAGCAATTATGTTTACTATGCCTAAAAACTGTTTCCATATTTTTGTGATGATCAATGCTTGGTTAATAATGCTAAGCCTCTTGAGGGAGGATGACGAAAACGATACCGCGGTCATTACAGTATGCTTTTGAACAGACCCCGCTGATGAGGTACAGGCATTGTTTCAATCCCTAAACACTGGAGTTATAAGGATGATAATCCCTCGTCAACCCCTCTGAGCCAAAGAAGTAGGAGTTTTTCTTTTCGAAACTTAAAACCCTTAATCATAACCTGGGGCAGGGTAGTCTCTCAGTTGATCCAAGTGCATAACGAATGGCACCAAAGAGATCCTTAAACAAAAAAAAGACAGTGATGGTTCCGAATAATCAATAAAGAAAGGCAGTCATTACTTCTCGAATTAAAAACCCATTAAGTCAAAACCTATGAAGGAGACTTACGAAACTGGGGCATCCCGCTGACTGTAATCCCAAAAAGAAATAGTTCAGGCAAAAAACAGGGATAACAAAATCAAAAAGAAAGAGGTATTATAAACCCTCAACAATGACAAAAAGGAGTGACTGCCTATAAGTTATCAACATCCGAATCATCACCGGAATTTCAGAGCAAAGACTCAACAAGGTCTAACGCACGATCAACTGAGTTTAGGTTTGGAGAACATCACGAAGAGCGGGTGGGTACAAATAATTTGAGCCTTTATCCTTTGTTTCTTAAACCGTGAACCAGGCCACGTTATAACCCTCAAAAGTCCTAGCTGAAGCATGGGTTAGTTCGAAAGCATACTGTTACGAAAGGTATCCTGACTCCTTAAGGCTTATGGTAAAATAACGAGTTGACATCACAGTTTTACAAAATTCACTTGTTTTCGCTAAAAGAAAATGCATTTTCAAAAACTTCAAAACAGACATAAGCTTTGCATTTTTAATATAACATTGCTTGCATATGACTATTTGTTTGAACATCATAGAAGCTCGCACGACGAATGTCTAATGAACAGAAGCACATCCCATCAAGGGGCATGGCATGTCCATCATCTGGGGCAGTCCAGTCAAGATTCATAGAATCTCTCAAAAGGCCAAATAGCCTGGGGCAAATCTCCGCCTGAGTCACTTAGGGAATTCCAGCAACGAATCTTGCCTGATCAAACATCTTCTGATGGCATGGCAAAATACTTCCAACAGGGGCAACTCCCTGCATGCTAAGAGCATGGACATAGTCGAAAAAATACTACGCAATAATCAAAGACCCGCTAGGTTGACACACCTAGGCAAAAATAAGGGCTTCCCGGCGAACCAAAAGGGTTCGGGCAAAAATAAGGGATGAAAATGAAAAATCTGTACACCTGGCAAGTCGAAAACCTGAAAAGGCGGCTTGGGCAAAAATGGGTATCCCGGTGGACTGAAAACCCGAAAGGGCGGTCCATGCAAAAATTAGGGATCAAAGCGTACGACTATGTCCTGGCATCTCGTCACCTGCCTACCAGAAGATTTGTCAAGTACCTTCACAGGTACCTTCTTCTCCAACTGAAACTGGGGCAATAATGAGTTGTCTAAAGGATCTGGTTGCTCTATCCACCGAAGTGCCAAGGTAGGTTTGACTGAAGAATGCAACCCAGAGCGAGCGCGTCTCCCGGCTTTATTCAAAGGTTATCTCCCTACCAGGATATAACTGGGTTATCCTCAGCCAAAAGCCACGGAAAGATCGCCGTCAACACAGTCTTCTTACCCCCAGCGAAGTCTATTAACACTTCCAACATGACAACGGTATCCCCAGCGAAGTTACCATCAATATCCTAGCAAGAGTACCTCTCTCCCCACAGAGTATGGTTCCCCAGCAAGGTCGCTATAGTCATTTCTCCCCGCAGAATAATCCATTCGCCAAGTTCATTCCCCAACGGAGTCATCTTCTCCTACCGGTATTCTTACAATTATCATCCCCAGCGGAAGCGAAATCTATTCTTCAATTTCAGCCCAGGAGTGACTTCCCGGCACCCGTCAAGGATTTACTTTCCTAGACGAAAAACATACATCGCACTTCATACATCATAGAATGCATATACGCATCATACCTTACAAATCTCATTTATGTTGAGAGCATCGTCGCTTGATTCATATCATGCACCGCATATGACTGACCTTGACCGTTCAGGAAGGATACAGTTAAATGATCAGCTATGTCATAGAAGACAAATCCAGTCAGAAAAGAAAAATCCAGTTAGAGAAGACAAATCCAGTCAGAGAATACAAATCCAGTTAAATCAATGCCTAAAGATTTCTCTGATACCACTCGTCGTTATAGACACTCTTCGTCGTCATAGACACTCGTCGTTATAGACACTCGTCGTTATAGACACTCGTCGTCATAGACACTCGTCGTTATAGACACTCTTCGTCGTCATAGACACTAGTCGTTATAGACACTCGTCGTTATAGACACTCTTCGTCGTCATAGACACTCGTCGTTATAGACACTCGTCGTTATAGACACTCTTCGTCGTCATAGACACTCGTCGTTATAGACACTCTTCGTCGTCATAGACACTCGTCGTTATAGACACTCGTCGTTATAGACACTCGTCGTTATAGACACTCGTCGTTATAGACACTCTTCGTCGTCATAGACACTCGTCGTTATAGACACTCGTCGTTATAGACACTCTTCGTCGTCATAGACACTCGTCGTTATAGACACTCGTCGTTATAGACACTCGTCGTTATAGACACTCTTCGTCGTCATAGACACTCGTCGTTATAGACACTCGTCGTTATAGACACTCTTCGTCGTCATAGACACTCGTCGTTATAGACACTCATCGTTATAGACACTCGTCGTTATAGACACTCTTCGTCGTCATAGACACTCGTCGTTATAGACACTCGTCGTTATAGACACTCTTCGTCGTCATAGACACTCGTCGTTATAGACACTCGTCGTTATAGACACTCGTCGTTATAGACACTCTTCGTCGTCATAGACACTCGTCGTTATAGACACTCGTCGTTATAGACACTCGTCGTTATAGACACTCGTCGTTATAGACACTCGTCGTTATAGACACTCGTCGTTATAGACACTCGTCGTTATAGACACTCGTCGTTATAGACACTCGTCGTTATAGACACTCGTCGTTATAGACACTCGTCGATATAGACACTCGTCGTTATAGACACTCGTCGTTATAGACACTCGTCGTTATAGACACTCGTCGTTATAGACACTCGTCGTTATAGACACTCGTCGTTATAGACACTCGTCGTTATAGACACTCGTCGTTATAGACACCCGTCGTTAAAGACCACCCGTCCTTGGAAACAACCTGTCAGTAGAGACAACTTCATCACCGTTTGAAGCTCCAGACTCAGCTCCTGTAACCAGTCAGGACACATCTATGCCAAGCATCGGAAAACCAACTCCTGCAACGTGTCAGGTAATCATTTTCTGTTTTGCAGGTACGCAAGTTCTCGCTAAGGAATCTCTTACGCGATCAACATCCAGATGGCATCTATAAGCCCATTATCCTATTCATCAACCTCTAAATGGCATCTATAAGCCCATTCCATCATCACACTGCTACTATGTGAGCGCAAATTTCTGGGCACTCTAGTGTTCAATCATCTTCTACCCTCGGATTACGAAAGGCACATCAGCCAATCTGCATCCTCAGGTCTAAGAAGATTGAACAGGGGCAACTGTTGTACCCCAAAATTTGCCCTCCCATATTTTTCAAGAAATTACCAAGCCAAGCTTCAAAGTTCCCCAAGGGTTGCACAGTGCAAGGGTCTCCTAAACAGTCAAGATTAGGGTTTTTTGTTCTGATCAAGAAAATGAAGTTTTCAAGGGCCCAACCAAGTCTCATATGCTTACAAATATGGTCAAGCATCCTACATGTCAAGTTTCAAGACTTTCAGCACAAAATTGCACAGTCAAAACCCTAATTGCACTACAGTCAACTGTAGGGGCAAAATGGTCATTTGACAGTCAAAAGTTCAAATTTTTGGTCAACATCTTATTTTGAAGCCACAAACATCATTTGATCAATTCTTGATCATGATTCTCAAAACTTGGCTCAAAAATCATCAAGATGCAAAAGTTTCTATTTTTGGACAGTTGGAAAAGTCAACTGAAATTGACCAAGGCATAACTTTCACATGGATTATCAGAAAAATTCCATCCAAAGCTCATTTTGAAGAGAAAGACATTTCCTACAATTCATCTTCATACTTCAAGTCCAAGAAATGCTCTCACAAAAAGTTATCAATTTCAACATTATAGGTCATTTTCAAAAGTCAACAAAAGGGGACTTTAAGTCAAAGGCCATAACTTGAGATTGGTAAATCAAAATGACATGGGACCAAAGGCATTGGTTAGAGGACTCAAAGACCTTTCTAAAATGTCCAAGAACATGAGCAAAGCTTAAATATTGAGCAAGTTATGCATTGGAGAAGTTGGGAAATTTTTGTGAAATGGCCAAAATCATTTATCCTTGAAATCTCATTTTTGACAAAAGGGGGCCCACTTTTTCCACTTGAATTGACTTGGTCATGCTTACCACGTGTCCCATCTTTTATTTCAGATTTTTTTATTAATTTTTTCATTTTTATTGATTTTATTGGATTTAATTAATTTTAAATCTTTTAAAATCAAAAGAAATTCAAAAAAATTAATTTAAAGGGATATTTTGCTTTGATTAACCTTGAAGCATCATTATGTGCCTACCATTTTTCGTGCTAAGGCTTAAACAATGCAAAAATTCAAATTTGAATCAAAAGTGGAAAGTGTGATAATGGTGGTTTATGCCAAATCCTAAACATCAATGCAAGGCATTATTGGCCATAATTTTCATTCATACACATTGCATAAGACATGTACAAGTGAAAGTGTCCAGGTTCATTCAAGAGACATGCATATTTCAAAAAAGGAAAACTTTTAATGTGTCTGATTCTTGTCTCATGGCATTAAAGGCCTGGTTAAATGGCTGTCTCTTACCGTTACAAGACCCTCACACTCCTATAAATACAAGGGCCAGTGGCACATTACAACGAACGAAAAAACACACAACAGGAGAACGAAAGAAACATTGGAGAGAGGCTGCCCACAAAATCCATCAAAGGTTGCCAGAATTTTCCAAGCAAAGCCACCCTTCAGCAAAAGTAGCCAAGCCCAGAAGCCCAGATCGAAGGTGCCTACATTCAGGAAGCGCCCAAATCGAAGGTCCAATCTACTGGTAAGAGAGGGTAAACTGTCCAACCTTGTATTTGCATTACACATTTGTGCTTGTTGTTACCTTCAATTTACTATCCTAGACAGGATCAAAGGGCCTGGGTTTGGCCCCAGGTCATGTTCTTCGTTTGCTAACATTTGCTGCAGATTTATCCTGAAAAGACTCAGCGCACGTAGGATCGAAGGGCCTGGGGTTCGATACCAGGCCCTGAGTTTATTTTGCTAACATACTTTTGCAGGTATAGCATCCCAGATCGAAGGAGACACCTTCTCTGGATCGAAGCTTCCCAGGCCTCCAGAATTATGCTTTTTTTATTTGCTGCCTGTTTCCGTCGTTTTTCTTATACTTACTTTGACTATTTTTATTTCTTTTTTTTAATCAACATAAAATCAAAAAACACAAAAAAATCAGAAAAGACAAAAAATAAATAATAATTTTATTTTAGTATTAATTTTGTAAATAAATCCCTTAATTAATTTAGATTTAATTTTAGGTTATAATTTAATTCTATTTTCACAATAAACCAAAAATAATAAAAAATAGATCTTTAACACTTTTTATCTTTTTTTAATTAATTAAATATTTTTATTATAAGTATCATTAACCATTAACTTTGTAAATAAAATTTATAATTAATTTAGTTTTAATTCTAGGTTTTAACTTTAATACATTTTCTTTAATAAATTAAAAACAATTAAAATTAGAATTAATTACTTGACTTTTTAATTAGTTTAAATTTTCTTTAATGTCATAAATCAAAAAACATAAAAATAAGTCATTTCTTTTATTTAACTTGATTATTTTAACTTAATTATTTTAATTCCTTTAAAGGGTTCAACGCCCTCGCATTTGATTATTTTCTTTTTTCGCGCGTTTCATTTATTTCTTTTGTGAATATAATGTACTTGTACCAAAGCCATGTAATAGCTATTAGACATTTCTTTTCTGCAATTTATTTTAAATCGGGTCTGGATTAATTTGGCGTTGTAGACCCGCGCCCTTTGTAATAGCGTAGGACTTTTATCTTTTCTGCACTTTAAATTCCCGCACTTTTAACTGTTAAGCAATAACATGAAAGAATGAATGCCCAAAAATAAAATCGAAACGTAGATCACCAATGCATGACAAGACAAACAATAAACTGAAAATGCCACACAATTCACACACCACCCCTAGGGTACGCTTCACTGTTGCCTTGCCCCTCGAAAGGTGGTCGTCGAGTAGAGGATGTCTAGTAAGTCCTCATGATCCGGGAACCTTGCATGAGGGTAGCTTCTAAGGTGTCTTCCCATTGCTCTGGTGATCACCATGTCCCTACAAACTCGAATTGACCCGAACACCTCCAACGGTGGTGCTACCTACCTCTCAATGGTGGGATGGCACTACCTAAAGGACAATTACACAGCTTTATTCCTTAGGGTAGGTAGATTCTCATAGATACTTGCTCATCTCAAAAACAAACAAAATACTTTTTCACACCTACACTTTCTAAAAGTTTTCGAACAAATTTTTCATACACTCTTGAGGACTGATACAAGAGTCGATCTGAAACTTTCAAAGAAACTTTTTCAAAACCCACTCACACTTTGAAAAGCAAACAAACATTTTGAAAACACAAAGAGCAAGTATCTAAGAGCCCATGGATAACCATGGATAGAAAGGGTGCTAACACCTTCCCTTTCTATAATCTACCTCCCGAACCGAGAGCAATCTCTTTAAAGGAATTTTTTTGTGCTTTTGTCCTTTCCTTGTTGGAGAAAATAAAAGACGGTGGCGACTCTTGCTTACCGCGACATTTCGCGAAACCAGCTTTAAAACAGTCAGTTCCAGATCCACCGATCACAGCCAGCATTATGGATCCATGGTCGGCCTAGTACGCAGGAGTATGAAGGGCGGATGTCCATCACATAAAAGGTTGAATTGAAAGTTTGGTTTCCAACCTTTATGGGAATGTCTACCTCCCCATGTACCATCCTCTTCGAATCGTTAAAATCCCTTACCACTATGTTGCTTGGCTTCAAAGTCAACCCCTCACAGTAAAGTTTGTCAAGAGCTTTTTTGGGTAATACATTTAGGGATGAGCTAGTATCCACCAAAACATGGGCCAGAGTTGTGCCCCTGCATTCCATTGAGACATGTAATGCCTCATTGTGATTTCTTTCCCTCGGTGTTAGATCAGCATCCGAGAAGCCTAGGTCGTTATCCGTAGTTAGGCTGGCCAAGCAGTCTTGGAATTGATCAGCAGACGTCTCTTGAGGCACATGGGTTGTTTTTAAGGAACTTCACCAAGGCTTTCGCATGTGCCTCAGAACACAATAGTAATGCCAGCATGGAGATTTTGGAGGGAGTTTGCCCCAACTGTTCAACTACATCGTAGTCGCTCCTCTTTATAATTTTTAGGATCTCCTTCATCTCTTTCTTGGATGCCTCAGGGATAGTCAGCGATTGAGCCTTCGTCCGGACAGGCTCCACTTTTCATTGAGTCTCAGCAGCAGGAGTGTTGGTAGGAATGATAACGGGGGTTGTAACGTCTTTGGCAATAGGAACACTGGCAGAGATTATTATGGGTAAAGAAGTGACCTTTGGAGCAACCATAGGGATGATCACGGATCAAGAAACAGCTTTTGGGGGAGCAATTTCTGGAGAAAAGATCCTACCGTTTCGGGTAATTTTGCTAGTTCCAGCAATATTGCTGATGTCAGAATCTTCTTCTTCGGATTTTATCTCTTCGGCGGCTGGCCAGTCTTGTTTGATGCCATGGTAGTAAATATCCCCTCCGTAATTCCACGGCATGGTCTTGTCTGATTTATATGGGACTGGCCCAGGCATTATGATTATTAGAGGAGTTGCTTTCGGAACCGATGTAATTCTAACAGGTCTTTTGGTGGAGACCCTGGAAGAATTGGTGGAGATGGTAATGATTAAAACATCTTCAACAGGATTAGGTGAAACAAGAGTACTTTTAAAAAAAATCTCTTTGTTATCTATCAAGCGTTGAATGCCTGTTTTCAACAAAGGGCAATCAGTTGGTAAGGACAAGCAGAGATGGAAAACTTCATTACAGCCCAGGAACACATCGGCTCTCAACAAGTTTACCTTAATGGGTAGAAGTGGAGTCATGAGTTCATCAACTATGGTAACAAACAAATCTTTTTCAATAGCATTGGTGTTGTGGCCATGTCTGGGCATAGGAGCAGAAATGACATTTGGCTTCTCGGGCGCATCAAACTCAATTTCTTTTGCTTCAATGAGGTCTTGTATTTTGTTTTTCAAGGCCCAACAGTTATTAGTATCGTGACCAGGACTTTCAGAGTGATATGCGCAACGGGCATTGGGGTGATAATGAGGGGATGTTGTATTTGGGTTTTTCAGAGCTTCTTTCGGTGTTGCCAAGTTGGACCTCAGAAGATGTGGTAATACTTGAGATAGAGTCATGTTGATTCTGTTGAATTGCCTGACTGGCCTTTCCACCCTTGGTTGATTATTTCTTTGTTGATCAGAAGTAGGCTTTGGGATCATAACAGCCCCCACCAAGGGTCGGCGCTCGGCCCTATCTTGGTTCCTTTGGGGATATACAGTAACTACCTCTTTCCTCCCGACGAAAGGCTTCCTTACAGCTTTAGAAGAAGATGAATCCTTCTGAATATTTCCACTTTTTATGCCAGCTTCCACCCTCTCTCTGGTCAGTATTAGCTCAGTAAAGCCTGCAGATGAACTCTTGATTAAATGGTTGAAAAAGGTACCAGATAAAGTGCCTAGGAACATGTCTACCAATTCCCTTTCAGACAGAGGGGGTTGAACTCTTCCAGCCAGATATCTCCATTTTTGTGCGTAATGCTTGAAACCTTCATTGGAAGCTGTTGTACCCCGAAATTTTCCCTCTCATTTTATCAAGATTTCCCCTCACAAGACTCTTTAGACTCTATACAGGATTAGGGTTTGCCTAGCTCAAGACATCTCCTTGCACTGATGACTTGAAATTAGGGTTTGAGTTTGCACAAGGATTTTTGGACATACAATACCTCATGTGACTTTCATACTTCATGTTGGACTCCTAAGATTTCCCATACCAAGTTTCAAGCCTTGAATAAAATTTTTGCCCAGTCAATTGGACAGTTGATCTAGAAATCAGCTGTATTGGGGAAAAAGTCAATTGTGGCCAATTTACAGTCAAACCTTATAATTTTTTATCCACATCAACATTATAGACTCATATGAACCATTTGATCAAGTTTGGACCACAACTACTCAAGAAATTTGATCAGATCATCAAAAGGGCAAAATGGTCATTTTTAGGGTTTTGACTGCAGAAGGGAAATTTCTGATTTTTAACCTAGCCAATGGCAAATTGGGTTCAAGCATGGTTTCGAGGACTCAATGGCATCATCTTGACCTAATCACAAGGTTCAAAAGATCTCAAATGCATTGGAGTGACAGATGAATTTTCCAGTCAACTGATCAAAAATCAACTGTACATTGAAAAGTCAAACTTTGACTTTTTGGTCAAAATCAAGTGCCAAGGGTCATTTTACATCAATATGTGTCAAAACATGAAACTTGTTCACCAAGAAACCTAAATTTGAAAATTAGAGTTTAAAATGGAAAATTTTCATAACTTACAAATTTTCTAAGTTATGAAAATTTCTTATTTTTTCCCAACTTTTCCCAACTTTTTCACCATGATGCATTTGGATTCAAAGAAAACTTCTAACATTAAAGTTGTAGTCCTCCACAAAATATACAACTTTGATTCACAAAGTTTTCCCAAAAGATGCTTGGATCTCAAGTTATGATTTTGTGAATAGGGGTCCATGAAACTTTTAACTTAGTGAAATTTTGCCCTAGTTTAGGCAGGATTTTGACCTATCTTCATGGCAATTTTTCACATAGTTCCAATTGGAATCTCAAAATTCATTTCAAATATGAATTGCAGAGCCTGTTACAAGCTTTCCAAAATTTCCAAGAACTCTCCAAGATCACTTGTGGTTAGGGAGAATCGAAGGAATGAAAATGGCCATTTCTCACTTTTGTCCATGGCATTTTTCACATTGGCACAAGTTGCAAATCAGTTTGGATCATGCTTGTACTTGTTTTAAGAGTCTTAATCCTTTCCACACTCCTTAATTAAATCCAAATACATTGGACAAAGGCATTTTTCTGAGTTATGGAGCATTACACAAAGAGTTATTCCAAAAATGGCAAAAAGGTTACAATGTCATTTCCATAAAGCATACTTTTGCAATTTTGTTTATCTTGAGCATTGAACCTAATCTCTTTGTGAAAACAAGATCCATAAACATCAGAAAAGGTTTACCAACTCTCCTCAGGCCTTGAGCTAGCCTGTACAGGCTTTGGCATTGTCACTTCCTACATTTTCTTCAAAAACAAGCAATTGTGCAAAAGGTCCACAACTTGAAAATCTGAAAAAACCAAGTCTTGTAACATTTTGAAACAACCTCAGCATATCACACCAAGCCAGAAACACGAGCTCATAGCATTTCAAACACCCTTAAACACAAAAACACCAAGTTCTTGTCAAAACAGGGCCATACCTGCAGAACCACTTCCAAAACCAAATTGGCTCGTGCGTTTTATCTTGAATCACTTCAAACATATTCCATACAACATACCTAAATTGTCCAGGCCCTTACTTTGCAACTGTAACCTCGTTTGTACACTTCACCATTATCATTTTGAAGCTTTGCAGGTTGAGTTCTACAAGGACATTCAGGAAAGTTCAAGGCAAGTTAAGCATTGGGAAAGGTTGAGGGAACATCAAGCAAGCTCAAAAGTACTTCAGGCCTCACTCAAGGTTGCTACATTTCCATATTCAAACTTGAATGAACAAGGTAATTTCCAACTTTCTATCTCCTTTATTAGACATCATTAGGCTTAGTTTTGTGAAGCAAAAATGTAGTCCTTAAGTTGCTTGAACTGTACATATGCATAGTTCTTATTTATATTAACTGAGCTAGGAGAATTTGGATGTTGAAGTTGCTGAAAAAACTAGGTCATAAATTAGGGGCACTGAAATTCTCCCTGGTTTCTTAGAGTTAGATCAAGTTTTTTACATGGTTGGAATCGTGATTGAAAATGTTATAACTTTTATGTTGTGAGTTTTTGATTTCATGCAAGAACAAGAGAGAACATGATTTGTACATGGCGCGCGCGTTTTGGCTCTGTTCAGAGGACAGGGATGAAGTGAAGTGGGCATGGGCCTGTTTTGTCCTACTTTTGACACCCCTCATCCTATTATTTGCACCCCCTTGGCCCATTTCTTTTATTTTTCATATTTTCTTGCATATTTCACATTTCTGACTTTTATTTATTTTTTCCTAAACATTAAAAATCATAAAAATATTTTCTTTATTTTTTTGTATTTTTCATATTTTTTTATTTTATTTTTTGGCATAAAATTAGTTTATTAGGTTAAATATAACTTATTTTCTTGAATAAATTTGTAAATAATACAAAAATATTATTTATTTTTATTTTTATTATTTATACACTCAAATTAATATTTTCATACAATATTTAATTTTTTAACATTTTTGTATATATTATTATTATTTTTATTTACATAAAAATGAATAAATAGATAATATAGAATATTTTTCTAAAAAATTTGGGTTTCTTCACCCTTTCAAAAAATAATCATTTTATTTTCTCTTATTTTTAAGACTTAAATAAATTTATTTTACATACATAAAATAAATACAAATACATTTTTTGCATATTTACATTTATTTGCATATTTAATATTTGCTTATTTATTTATTTGTACAAATAAATTCAATTGGGTTGTAATAGTAAATTAGGGCTTTATTTTATGAAAATACCCCCCTATTCAAACTTGTATCCCCCTCCCCATAATACTGTTGTAATAGTCTTAGATTTACTTTTACGCAATTTATCGTATTATATGCATGATAGTAAGATTAGGGTTTTGTATGCAAAAACCAAAATCAAAACAAATAGCATGACTAAACACAAGACAAAAAATGCATGAAAATGACAAAACAATGCACACAAGCACCCATAGGGTTTCATCCACTTTGTTGTCTTAAAATGGCCATGGCATGCATGCTAGGTATCTTGGCAAAATCAAAACAAAACAAAAAGATCATAGTCCCTCGATGACGCTATCTTGGTTGCCTAAATAAAAATGATCTAGTCCCTCAAAAACTTGCTAAAGATACTTGGAAATATTGTTATCATGGCCATACGATGACCCACGCCCGTCCCGTTTAACATCCAAATATAGGGTTGTTTACCAAATGCAATGGTAAAGCAACAATGTCAAAGGGTTAAAAATGTACAAGAAATACTTTTGATTAGGGTAGACAACTCATAGTTACTTGATCAATTTGCAAACATCCTTGCTATTTTCAAAAACACATACACAATTTCAAAACAATTTCCCAACAAACTTTCAAACATTGAAACATTTTTCAAAAGACAAACATCTTTGTATACATTCTTCAAACAAGAATCATTACAAAGATTGCCAAAACGATGGTCTCTTTTCAAAATACTTTCAAAACCACACAAAGCACCATTTCAAACAATTGGAAAAGCAAAGCAAGTGATCTAAACAAGTAACTAAGAGCCCATACAAAACCATGCATGAAAAGGGTGCTAGCACCTTCCCTTTTCATAATATACCCTCTGAACCCAAGAAAACATCTCAAAGGTCTTTTCTGTGCTTTTTGACCTTTCCTTTGGATAAAATAAAAAGTCGGTGGCGACTCTTGCTAAACCGAAACATTTGCGAACACAAACGCAAAACCTCAAGTCAGTTCTCACACCGTATCACAGAACTGGAGAATCTGCGGGGGAAGATCTAAAAGTGGGGTTACCTTAGGGTTTTAGATCACTTTTACATGCTTACCTTGTTTGCCTTGTTTGCTTTACACTTTGGTTCTATTGTTTGGGTTTGAATCCTCTACCCGGATTTGGGAAACATTCATAGGTAAATAGCAATACATTGTGGAAACTGTGCGGGGTATACTGATATGGTCTAAGCAATAGCTATATTAGTGCGACATATTTGTGGGTATCGGTAGCCTTTGAGTCAATCAAAGAGAATACGGGGCCGCTGAGTGATGTCATGAAGCACTAATGGACTTTTAGAACTTTTACTTGACCATCTTGGCCTTTTAGGATGTAGTGAGATGACCGGCTTTGGTGCAGTCTGAAGTTGGTAGATACTCGATACTACACTCATTAAGGGTTGTTTTCTTGGAATATTTCGATCGTCAGTAAAGTGGCTAAACTGAAACAATGAACACAGAAAATAATCCAGTGATATTGAGCTCCTTAGAACCCAGTTACTATTTATAAGACAGGTTGAGCCAACTAAACTTCAAGAGGGTACTTACCTATGAAACCCCATGCAAGCCTAAACTAGGAACTTGTGTGACTTGCTTATACATATATACTTGTGCATAATATCATGAACATCATGAAGCATCATTTGCATCCACTAACCATTTCAAGGATTTTGGATCTTCATCTTTGTTCTTGTTTTGTAGGTTATGGAATCACTTCGCAGGAAAGCAATCCAAGTCAACCTTGTGAGAATTCCTCCTCAACTCAAGGAGCTTGCTTCCAAGATTCCATAGTATTCTCCATTCACTGAGAGACATGGTCGACTTCTCAACTTGGTCAACTCCAACACAGAGGAAGACATGGTGAAAGTTCTTTTCCAGTTCTTTGACCCCCTACACCACTTCTTCACATTTCTTGATTACCAGCTAGTGCCTACTTTGGAGGAATTTTCTCAACTCCTGAGGATTCCTATTCTCCATTAACTACCTTTCAACGGTACGGAAAGAGATCCAAAGCCTAAAGATGTTGCTCAATCCCTACACTTGAAACCATCTGATGTCACAAGCCATTGGGAAACTAGAAGTGGTGTCAAGGGTTTCTTGGCAAAGTTTCTGTTTGAGAAGGCCCAAGAATGCTGGAATTCTTTAGACCTGCAAGCTTTTGAGGAGATTGTAGCTTTTCTCATCTATGGGTTGGTCTTGTTCCCAAACCCTGACCAGCTTATAGATGTGAATGCTGTCAATATTTTCATGGCTCGCAACCCGGTGCCTACATTGCTTGGGGATATCCTAAAATCTTTTCACACTCGAACAATGAGGAAAAGAGGTGTTCTCATGTGTTGTACTCCTCTATTGGCAAGACGGTTTATTTCTCATCTTCCCCAATCAGTCTTGAGAAATAAGCAAGGTTTGAGGTGGTCACAACGGTTGTTGTCTCTTACACATTCAGATGTTCATTGGTTTTCTCGATCCCGAGAAAATGTTATCATCATTGATCGTTGTGGGTAATTTCCTAATGTCCCTCTAGTTGGCATTAGGGGAGACATTACCTATAACCCCTGCTTGACTCTGAGACAATTTGGGTATGCCCGAAGGGATGGCCCGCATGACATGCTGATTCCAGACTTGGTTTTTGACTTCGACAACGACGATCAAGGACTTCAACAAAGGTTTATCCGAGCTTGGAGGATGCCCAACAAGGTAGACAGTAAGACCTTGGGACACAAGAATTCCATCCCCCTTGAGCCTTACCTCAAGTGGGTACGAACCCGCGCCCAAAGTCTTATGATGCCTTACCCCTACATTCTCCCTGTGATTAAAGAGCTTGTTAAGGAAGGAGAGGTTCCATACACCCTCCTACATCCTGACATGCCAACATCACTTGAAGATCTGCAAAGGAGTTGGATACAGCTCAAGGGAGAACGCAATACGTTTGAAGCCCAATTCTACGCCAGTGAGAAGAAGGTTTTGGAACTTACTCGTCAACTTCATGAAGAGCAGACTCTCAACACCTACATTGAACCAAAGAGGATGTGCAACATCTTTTTACCTTAGAATTTTGTATTATTTTGCCCATGGGGCATTGATGTACTAACAAATTATATCTTATTAATATGACGTGTGTTTCTTTTTTGTTTAAAACAAATTTGAATTTTTTGAATCCTTGAATGCATTACATGAATACATATCATTCATCATATGCATAAACAGGTCTTCACACCAAGTTTCCTCATCTCTCTGTTGTTTATTTCAGCAAGATGGATATTGAGCAAACAGTCAAAGACTTACAAGCTAAGAATTCACAATTCCAACAGCTACTCATGACCTTGGCTAAGGGTCAGGAGGAGCTCAAAGCTCTGTTAGAGAAGGAAAAGGAGAAAAAGAAAAAGAAGAGAGTTGGTGTGGCTACTTTGGGCAGAAGATTTGAAGGTCAAGCCAGAACAGTCCTAGATTTCCCATCAACATCTGAAGAGGGTGAAGGAAAGGGTAAAGGAGTTGCAGTGCCTTCTGATTCTGAAGCTGAAGAAGAGGAAAATGAGGATTACTCAGAACAACAATATCCTCCTGCAGATGAGAAATACAAAAATCTGGAAGAACGTCTGGCAGCCATGGAGATTCAGAGAGTGCCTGGGCTGGACTTTGAAGAGTTAGGGTTGGTTTCTGGAATTGTAATCCCTCCTAAATTCAAAGTACCACTTTTTGCTAAGTACGATGGGGTGTCTTGCCCAAAGATGCACTTGCGGTCTTACGTCAGGAAAATTCAACCACATTCTTCTGACAAAGACCTGTGGGTCCACTTCTTCCAGGACAGCTTGTCGGGGACGCAATTAGATTGGTTCTAACAGCTAGAGAGGTCTGATGTGCACAATTGGGAGGATTTGGCTGCTGCCTTCTACAAGCAGTATCAATATAATGCGAACTTAGCACCAACTCGTACTCAATTACAGAGTATGGACATGGTCTCAAAAGAAGGTTTCAAAGAGTATGCCCGGAAATGGAGAGACTTGGCGGGACGAGTACAACCACCTCTATCTGAGAGGGAGCTAGTAGATATGTTCTTGGGTAAACTGTCATGCCCCTTTTTCAATCACCTGATAGGAAGTTCGTCTGTGGGGTTCACCGAGTTAATTCTAACTGGTGAGAGAGTTGGAGCCGGAATCAAGAGCGGTAAAATTCAAAAAGATGCATCTGTTTCCGCTGCCATAAAAAATACTTTTCCAGCAAAGAAGGAAGTCTCAGCTGTCTACTCCCAAAAAGGTCAAGGAACAGTTTAGCGCCGGCCAGCAGTGGGGGTCGTAATGATTCAGAAGTCTGCAGCTGATCAGCCCAGAAACAATCAACCCAGAACCAACCAAGCAAGGGTGGAAAGGACTGTACGGAAATTCACCCAGATAAACATGACTCTTGCTCAGGTTCTACCCCATCTCTTGAAGTTAAACCTTGCCAGTCTGAAAGAGGCCCCAAAGAATCCGAATACAACTTCTCAGTACTACCATTCAAATGCCAAGTGTGCTTATCATTCAGGGAGTATATGGCACGACACCAACAATTGTTGGGCCCTCAAGAATAAGATTCAGGATTTGATAGATGTTAAAGAAGTGGAATTAGACGCCCCTGAAAAGCCGAATGTGATCTCTGCTCCAATGCCAAGGCATGGCCACAATGCCCATGCTATTGAAGAGGATCTTTTTGTTGCTACTGTTGATGATTTGATAACTCTGCTACCAATAATCAAGTTGAATTTGCTGAAGGCTGGGATTTTCCCAGGTTGTGAAGAAGATTGTTGCCTTTGTTCATCCTTACCAACCGACTGTCCATTTTTGAAGTTAGGCATCCAACGCCTAATGGATAATCAAGAAATCCTTTTTGAAAAGACTCCTGTTACATCGACTCCTGTCAATGATGTTTCAATAATTACCATATCCGCCAATATTTCCAAGGTCTCCAAAAGACCTGTTAAGATTACATCCGATCTGAAGATTGTACCTTTGAAGATAACCATGTCGGGGCCCATCTCGTACAAGTCCAACAAATCAATACCGTGGAACTATGGTGGAGAGATCTACTATCACGGTATTAAAAAAATTGAATCAACTGAAGAGAGTTCTGATGAAGAGACTTTCGACATTGGAAACATTGCTGGAACGAGCAAAATCACACGCAGTGGAAGAATTTTCTCTCCGAAGATTGCCCCTCCAAAGGCAATCTTTGGACCCTCAGCTGCTCCTAAGGTTACTCCTGTACCGGTCAACATATCCGCGAGAACTCCAATTATTGAAGAAATTGTAACTCCTGTGGTTGTCCCCTCTGCTGCTGCTGATGATAGAGGGAAAGGGATCCAAGAAGCACCCGTCAGGACGAGGGCTCAGCCGTTGGTCATCCCTGAGACCTCTCAAAAAGAAATGGAAGAGATTTTGAAAATAATCAAGAAAATCGATTATGATGTTGTGGAACAACTGGGGAAAACCCCCTCAAAGATTTCTATGTTGGCCCTACTGCTTTGTTCAGAGGCTCATGCTAAAGCACTGATCAGATTTTTGAAGACGGCCCACGTGCCACAGGAAACCTCCACGGATCAGTTCCAGGAATGTATAGCTAGCTTAACAGCTGACAATGGTCTAGGATTCTCCGATGTTGATTTAACATCTAAAGGGAGAAAGCATAATGACGCTTTGCATGTCTCGGTGGAATGCAGAGGGACTACTCTAGCACACGTTCTGGTTGACACTGGGTCGTCTTTAAATGTCCTGCCGAAGAAAGCCTTGGATAGATTGGATTATGAAGGCCTAACCCTGAAGCCCAGCAATATAATTGTCAGAGCCTTTGATGGTTCTAAAAGGATGGTCCACGGGGAGGTGGACATCCTGATTAAAGTAGGAACTGAAACCTTCAACTCCACATTCTATGTGATGGACATCCGTCCTTCCTACTCTTGCTTGTTGGGAAGACCTTGGATTCACAATGCTGGAGCCGTCACTTCCTCTCTGCATCAAATGCTCAAGTACCCTGTCCAGGGGAAAATTATAATTGTTCATGGCGAAGAGGAATACATGATAAGCCTTCTAAATTCTTTCCGCTATGTAGAATTGGATGGTGAATTCATCAAAACCCCCTTTCAGCACTTTGAGGAGGTAGCTCGGGAGATTGCGGCAACCAAAACAGTATCCGTTGTACCCATGATTACCAAACCTACGCCTCGGATGTCGTCTCTCAAAGACGCAAAGGTTGTGATTGAAGAAGGAGGAAGAACAATCTGGGGTCAGCTACCAGACTTTCCTTTCAAATCAGATAAATTCGGCTTGGGGTTCACTGCTTCTACTCAAAAGGTTGTACACCGTGCCTGGGATGGGGGGCCACCAGTGAAGATCACCCATCATGGAGTCAATGCTTTGGAGGATAGTGAAGAGGAGAGAAACCTGGAAGACTGGATTTTCCCTACTGTTGACAGAGGACTGTGCAACTGGGAGGCAAAAGACTTTGTTCCGATTACTTTCATACCGCAGTAATTTATCTTTCAAACATTTCTGTTGGTTTGTAATAATTCTTAAAACAATTCGTACACTTTTAACCTTGTGCCTTACCCGAGGTACATAGGTCCATTTGTAAGGGTTTAATTTTTCATCTTCATATGCCATTTTAATGAATCGTGGACGTTTTCACATATAAACTTTTGTGTTCATTGTCTTTCTTTTTACATTTTATTTGTTTAAAGGTGGCTATCCCTTACACACACCCACACTCACAAATGCAGGTACCCTTCCATTCCGGATTCCATGGGTAACAATTCTGCTATGGCCTTCAGTGACTCTGAAGATCTGGTCTACCATGCCGAATACGAAGGTGATGAAGATTATGAGGTGCCAGGAGAATTGGCTAGGATTTTACAACAGGAAGAAAGGGTTATTCTACCTCATGAGGAGTTGTTAGAGACAATCAACTTGGGTACTGTTGAAGACAGAAAAGAAGTTAGAGTGGGTTCCAACCTAGAGCCAAGTGTCAAAGAGTGCCTAGTTCAGCTATTGAATGAATATGTTGAGATCTTCGCCTTGTCATATGAAGACATGCCGGGACTCGATACAAATATTGTGGTTCACCGTCTCCCTACAAGAGAAGATTGTCCACCAATTAAATAGAAAGTCCGCCGAAGAGGCCCGACATGTCAGAAAAGATCAAAGCAGAAGTTATGAAGTAGTTCAATGCTGGATTTCTTGCTGTTACTTCCTATCTACAATGGGTTGCTAGCATTGTGCCCGTTCCTAAGAAGGACGGAAAAGTCAGAATATGCGTGGATTACCGAGACTTAAACAGGGCTAGCCCTAACGATGACTTTCCACTTCCGCACATTGACATCTTGGTTGACAACACAGCTCAGCACAAGGTATTTTCTTTCATGGATGGATTTTCAGGTTACAACCAGATCAAAATGGCACCTGAAGACATGGAGAAAATTACTTTTGTTACACAATGGGGTATATTCTGCTATAAAGTGATGCCATTCGAACTGAAGAATGCCAGGGCAACCTATCAACGCGCCATGGTAGCTTTGTTTCATGACATGATACATCATGAGATTGAAGTCTACGTAGACGACATGATAGCCCGATCACAGAAGGAAGAAGAACACCTCGACCACTTGCAAAAGTTGTTTGTCAGGTTGAAGGAGTACAAGCTCAGATTAAACCCTAACAACTCCACTTTCGGAGTCAGGCCCGGTAAACTCTTGGGTTTCATTGTCAGCAACAAAGGCATCGAGGTTGATCCTGCCAAAGTCAAAGCTATACAAGAAATGCCTGCCCCTCGCACTGAGAAGGAGGTCAGAGGTTTCTTGGGACGCCTAAACTACATTGCTAGGTTCATTTCTCACCTAACATCTACCTGTGAGCCAATCTTCAAGCTGTTGAAGAAAGATCAGATGGTTAAATGGAATGATGACTGTCAAGTTACTTTCGATAAAATCAAGGAGTATTTGCTAGAACCTCCTATCTTGATGCCTCCCATCGAAGGAAGACCTCTAATCATGTATCTGGCCGTCCTAGAAAATTCAATTGGGTGTGTACTGGGCCAACATGACGAGTCTGGCCGAAAAGAGCATGCCATTTATTACCTTAGCAAAAAGTTTACCGACTGTGAGACCCGATACTCACTGCTCGAGAAAACTTGTTGCGCTTTGGTATGGGCTGCTCGCCGGCTAAGGCAGCATATGTTGACTCATACCACTCTGCTGATATCTATGATGGATTCGATCAAGTACATCTTTGATAAACCGGCTTTATCTGGAAGAATAGCTAGATGGAAGATGATCCTGACCGAATATGATATCCAGTACACGACCCAAAAGCCTATAAAGGGGAGTGTGCTAGCTGACCATCTGGCTCATCAAGCTGTCGAAGATTATTAATCCATGAGATTCGACTTCCCCGACGAGGACATTATGACATTGGACAATGTTGAAGATCTCAGACCATATGACGGACCTGGACAAGGATCCCGATGGACCCTGTACTTTGATGGTGCCTCCAATGCACTTGGCAACGGTATCGGTGCAGTACTCATCTCTCCAGAAGGTTTCCATACACCATTCACCGCCAGACTCTGCTTTAACTACACCAACAACATGGCCGAGTATGAAGCTTGCATCTTTGGTCTCAAGGCTGCAATAGACTTAGGAATCAAATCTTTGGTTGCGTTTGGAGACTCAACTTTGTTCATCAGTCAGATCAAAGGAGAGTGGGATACTAAACATCCCAACCTCATCCCTTACAAAGAACATGTCTTGACATTGCTACCTCATTTCGAGCAGATTACCTTCGAACACTTCCCGCGAGAAGAAAATCAGCTAGCAGATGCTCTAGCTACAATGTCATCCATGTTTAACCTTTACTGGGATAATGAGCCTCCCCAAATCACCATTGAGCAGATGGACGAACCTGCACATTGTCACGAGATTAATACCGAAGAAAAAGTGGACCGACCTTGGTTTTACGAAGTCAAAAGGTATCTCGAGGCTCAAGAATATCCTGAAGGTGCTTCAGTCAACGACAAAAAGTTCTTGAGGAGATTCTCTGCCAAGTTCTTCCTGAGCAATGGTATCTGTGATCGGTGGATCTGGAACTGACTGTTTAACGCTGGTTCGCGAAATGTCGCGGAAGCAAGAGTCGCCACCGTCTTTTATTTTCTCCAAATGGAAAGGACAAAAGCACAGAAAAATTCCTTAAAGAGATTGCTCTCGGTTCGGGAGGTAGGTTATAGAAAGGGAAGGTGTTAGCACCCTTTCTATCCATGGTTATCCATGGGCTCTTAGATACTTGCTCAATGTGTTTTCAAAAATGTTTGCTTTTCAATTGTGGGTTTAAAAAGTTCCTTTGAAAAATTTCAGTTCGACTCGTACGTCAGAGTGTTTGAAAAGTTGCTTTCGAAAGCTTTTTGAAAAGGTGTCGGTGTGAAAAGTATTTTTGATTTGTTTTGAAATTTAGAGCAAGTATCTACGAGAACCTACCTACCCTAAGGAATTCATCTGTGTAAATGTCCTTTAAAGTAGTGCCATCCCACCATTGAGAGGTAGGTAGCACCACCGTTGGAGGTGTTCGGGTCAATTCGAAGGTTCGGGACATAGCGATCACCGGAGCAATAGGAAGACACCTTAGAAGCTACCCTCATGCCAGGTTCCCGGATCATGAGGACTTACTAAGACATCCTCTACTCGACGATCACCTTTCGAGGCAAGGCAACAGTGAGGCGTACCCTAGGGGTGGTGTGTGCGAATTGGTGTGTCAGTTTCATTGATATTTGTCCTGTCATGTTCATTGTGATCTACGCTTGATTTTAATTAGGGCCATTCATTCTTGCATGCATATTTGTTAACAGTTAATATTTGCGAGGAAGATAAATCTAAACTATTACAAATGGCGCGGGTCCACATCGCCAAAATTAAACCGGACCCGATTTGACTGAAAAATAAATACCGCGAATAAAAATGCGAGAAATAAAATTACAATGCTTTGGGACATGTACACAATTTATAATAAGCAATAAAGTAAACGCGCGAAATTAATAATTAAAAGCGACGGGCGTTGGACCCTTTTGCAAAATATTTAAAGTTAATGAGAATTAGAATTAAAAATTAAATGTTTTTGATATTTTGTGTTTTTTAGATTTAAAAGAAAAAAATAAGGAATTAATTATAATTGACTAACCCTAATTCTATTGTTTTTTAAGTTTATTGTAAAAATGTTATATTAATCTAAATTAAACCCTAATTTTTACTTATGTACATTTAATTATAAAAATAAAATAAATAAATAATTAATGTTGTGATAAAAAAAAAGGGAAATTTAAAAGGTATAAAAATTATCAATTAACCTAATTCTATATTTTTTTGGATTTTTATTATGAAAAAGAATTAACATTATAACCTAATTAAAACTAAGTTTATTTATATGTTAATTTATTTAGAAAAATAATTACAATAAAATAACTATTAAATTTTTGTCTTTTCTGAATTTTTGATATTTTTGCATTTTGTATAAAAAGAATTAATTAATTAAATTGAGATAATAAATTAAATAAAAGTGCAATTGAAAATAAGATATAAAAAAAAATGAAAAGAAAATGCAAACCAGGGGGGTGTTGTCCCCAATTTGTGAGGTACAGGCCTGGCAATCTGGCCCAATAAGCATGCAATTTATTTGACTTTTTTGGTTTGTGTATCATGCGTTTGACCATTGTGTACGTGTTCTTTGAATCTTAGCCATTGATTTGGTTTGACTGGACGCGTGTAGGTCTGGATGAGGATGGAACATGGTGCACCTGGACGTTAGCGTAGCATAGGAATTTATATTGAAAAATAACATTGAACTTTGCCAGACCTGGGACTTGAACCCAGGTCATGAGGGTTACAAATATGTCCACCTGCCAACTGAGCCATCACGTTCATGTTAATATACTATAGCAAATAAATAATAAAAAGCGAAATTGGTTAGTGGCCCCCTAAAAGCGCGCGCAATTCAAACTAGCGAATCACTGGCCGACAACACATCGTCTCTTTCGTTTTCCTGAAACATGAAGAACAAAGGCAACGGTTTTTGAGCGTTGTTTTAGAGGGGTTTAGAAGAAATAACGATTAGCTCATCTTTGAACATAAATTCATCGCGAATACATGAATCTCTTCGTCTTGGTGTACTGAACGCAATGGTGGTACAGGGATGGTCTAATTTTTCCTCTAGTAAGAATCCCTAATTCGAGCTCCTGAAAACCCTAAAAAGGAAACATGGCAATATCTTGTATATAGCATGAAAATCCAATTAAATATAATGGTTAGTTTTAAAACTTTGTAAGGAACATGAATATACAATTAAAATGCAATGATCATGCTTCAAAACCAAAATACGATTATGGATTTTCTTTGGTACAGTTTGAACCCGTTTTACCAGTTCTTGGAGCTTTGCTTGTTGTTTATGATTGGCACACGTTCAGGAATGCCTAAGGAAACTATTGGAAAAGGAATGGAGGCTTGAATCTACCTCTAACTTTGAAATCAGTTTTGCACTTTTTTGCCAAAAACTCCAAGTTTGTTCAATGGTATTTTGCGCAGCTTTTAGTCCAAAGGCATTAGGTTTGCATTCCTGATCATATAGTGAATGTGTTAGGGCAACAAAACTAGAGCAAATCCATGGCATTGATGATTTTTGAATATTTGATTTCAAGGATCTTTTCCATATCTTTTCATGTGCATTTTGTGTCAATTTGCATCCAATTAGTCCAAATCTTTCCCTATGAGCATGTACACGAAATATTGAGTCCAAATCATGCATAAAAAGATTTTTCAGGTCAAGCTTTATATTTTTCATGTATTTAAGTAATTTAAATGAATTAATATTAATATAAATTCAAATAAATAATTAAAAATTGAAAAAATACTTCCCCTTGGGCTTAATGGTCGTGCATAGGCTTGGCATGAAGAAACTTGGAAGAAAAATGGGCCCATTAGCATTTTTGGATCATTTGAAGTAAAGTTGACTTTCAAAAATTTCCAAAAATTTCCCAACTTCCACAAGGCATAACTTGCTCAATTTTGAAGCTTTTCACATGTTCTTGGACATTTTGGAAAGGTCTTTGAGTCCTTTAACCAATGCCTTTGGCCCCATGTCATGTTGATTTACCAATCTCAAGTTATGGCCTTTGACTTAAAGTCCCTTTTTGTTGACTTTTGAAAATGACCTATAATGTTGAAATTGATAAATTTTTGTGAGAGCATTTCTTGGACTTGAAGTATGAAGATGAGTTGTAGGAAATGTCTTTCTCTTCAAAATGAGCTTTGGATGGAATTTTTCTGATAATCCATGTGAAAGTTATGCCCTGGTCAATTTCAGTTGACTTTTTCAGCTGTCCAAATATAGCAACTTTTGCATCTTGATGATTTTCTGAGCCAAATTTTGAGAATCATGATCAAGCATTGATCAAATGATGTTTGTGGCTTCAAAATGATATGTTGACCAAAAATTTGAACTTTTGACTGCCAAATGACCATTTTGCCCCTATAGTTGACTGTAGTGCAATCTAGGGTTTTGACTGTGCAATTTTGAGCTGAATGCCTTGAAACTTGATATGAGGATCCTTGACCATATTTGTAAGCATATGAGACTTGATTGGCCCTTTGAAATCTTCATTTTCTTGATCAGGACTCAAACCCTAGTTTTGACTGTATAGGAGACAGTTGCACTGCACAACCCTTGGGGAACTTTGTGACCTTGATTTGACAAATCTTGAAGAATATGGGAGGGCAAATTTTGGGGTGCAACAGTATCCTATACAAGCGCAATCATGATTGCATTCTGCTTCGTTGTGTGGACAAAGTTGAAGCTGAACAGATCACGGCTGAACTGCACAATGGTACCTTTGGCACTCACTCAAGCGGGCATACGATGGATAAGAAGATTCTACGGGCAGGCTATTACTGGTCTACCATGGAAGCTGACTGCTATCAATTTTCCCGGACTTGTCACAAATGTCAAATCTATGCAGACAAGGTACACATACCTCTAGTTCCTCTCAATGTCTTAACAGCTCCTTGGCCATTCGCTATGTGGGGAATCGACATGATTGGAGAGATCAAGCCTACAGCATCCAATGGACACTGCTTCATCCTGGTGGCCATTGATTACTTTACCAAGTGGGTCGAAGCAGCTTCCTTCGCCTCCGTTACAAAGAATATGGTTGCCCGCTTCATCAAGCAGAACCTCATTTGCCGGTACGGCATCCCCGAAAGGATCATCACTGACAACGGTACAAACCTTAATAACATTATAATCACCGCATTGTGCGAGCAGTTCCAGATTCAACATCACAATTCATCTCCCTATCGGCCGAAGATGAATGGTGTTGTCGAAGCTGCGAACAAAAATATCAAGAAGATCGTACAAAAGATGACAGTCACCTACAAGGACTGGCATGAGATGTTACCGTTTTCTCTCCACGGGTACCGTACCACGGAGCGTACATCAACTGGGGCAACACCTTATTCTTTGGTATATGGCATGGAAGTTGTTTTACCTATCGAGGTTCAGATTCCCTCCT
This sequence comes from Vicia faba, assembly GCA_948472305.1. Lineage (NCBI taxonomy): Eukaryota > Viridiplantae > Streptophyta > Magnoliopsida > Fabales > Fabaceae > Vicia > Vicia faba. The sequence continues at coordinate 716,013,278 of OX451736.1, forward strand.
TGAGAATCATGAAAGATGCTGGTTTGAGTGAAGAAGATTGGATTCAGACCTGGCTTGATCAACTTAACTTGATTGATGAAAAGCGACTTACTGCTGTTTGCCATGGTCAGACGTATCAAAAACGGATGATCAAGGCTTTCAACAAGAAAGTCAGACGCCAGGTATATCAAGTCGGGGATCTTGTAATCAAGCGGATCATCTTACCGCAAAGTGATCCCAGGGGCAAATGGACTCCTACCTACGAAGGACCATTTGTGATCAAAAACATCTTTTCTGGTGGGGCAATTATATTAACCACCATGGACGGTGATGACTTGCCGCACCCTGCGAACGCAGACATAGTCAAAAGATAATACGCATAAATGACCCGCTAGGTTGACACACCTAGGCAAAAAAGGGCATCCCGGTGAATCGAAAAACCGAAAGGGCTGTTCAGGCAAAAATTAGGGATAAACAAAAAAATTTGTACACCCGGCAAGTTGAAAACCCGAAAGGGCGACTTGGGCAAAAAAGGGTTTCCCGGTGGATCGAAAACCCGAAAGGGCGATCCAGGTAAAAGTTAGGGAATTAAAGCGTATGACTATGTCTCGTCATATCACTTTAAGGACAATCTCTTCACAGACAAGCTCTGGGCTTCTGATCAACTCAATCATCGTCGGACGAAGCAACAAATGGACAAGATATTCAGATTTACAAAGGCTATAGCAGAATGGGAACCCCATGGAATTTTTACATATAGCCATCTTTCTTTGTATAAATTTTTATCAATTTTTATGACAACATTCTCTTACTAGGATGTTTGTCTCCTTTGTACAAAATACTTACACAAAGTTAATACAAAGATACTTCAAAGTGAAGAAAACTATTTGTCTTTTTCTTTTTACACTTGTGTTTTATTTGAAAACGTCCAATGATTTATTAAATGAGCATATGCATTTGAATATAATCACTGTTTACAAATAAATGAAATGAGAAAGAATAATTACTGACAGGTTGAAAGTATAGGAAAATGTCTTTAAGCTTTTCCAAGAGAAATCCCCTGCAGTACATCATCTAGATCCCCAATGGAGCTAAAACCTTGAAATACATATCCCCAGCGGAGCTAAATTTCAAAATCCCCATCAGAGTTAAAACTTCAAACTCTCAATCCCCAGCGGAGCAAAAACTTTGAATTACAGACCCTCAGCAAAGATGAAACCTTCTTCCCCAACAGAGTCAAAATTTCAACTATCAATCGCCAGCGGAAACCATTCAGTTTTCCCCAGATTCCCCAGCGAGTTGTCTTAAAATCTGAGAATCAACCAGATAACAGTTAACTTTTGCTTTATCCCCAACCTAGGATAATTCCCCAGTAGATTGGCATACAACCCAAACTCATGATATCCCCAACAGAATGAAGATTCTCATTCTTGATTCCCCAGTAGATTGGCATACAACCCAAACTCCTGAACTTTTTCCAAACAGGAATAAGCTTTTTTCCCCCAGGGTCCTGAGCTTACTCTCCAGCAGTATAGCTACTCCCCACAGAGTTCTTACTCCCCAACAGAATGAAGATTCTCATTCTTGATTCCCCAGTTAAGTTGCCTGAATCTTCATTACTCCCCAGCATGAATTTGTCAGAATTTTTAAGCCCCTGCAGATCAAAGATTCTCATTCTTGACTCCCAGCATGAAGTCCTCAAGGATTCAAATTCCCATAGCAGAATGAAGATTCACATTCTCAGTTCCCCGCAGAAGCCATCAGAGCCTTCCTTATTCTCCAGCAGATCAAGGTTTTCCTTTGTTTTATCCCCGGTAGAGATCGCCAAAGTTTTCCCTATTCCCCAGCCGAGTAAGGATTCCCATTATGTAAACCCCAGTAGAAGTCTTCAAAGTTCTTTGGATTCTCCAGGCAGATTTCTCAAGCAGTACACTTGGCATTACTTCCCCAAGCAGAATGTTTATCATTCTCCAACTCCAAAGACTTGAAGGATCCCTATATCCCCAGGAAAGTTGTCAAGGATCTTTAATCCCCAAACAGTCAGCAAGGATTTCTCATCCTCAACAATCAAAGATTTTGAATCTCCAGCAGTGGTCAAGTATTTATTTTCCCTGGCAGCAGTCAAGGATTTTATTATCTCCAACTATCAAGGATTTATTTTCCTCGGCAAGACAGCTAATCAGCTTACATGCACATACATTACATTCATATATCATAAGCATTGATAAAACACATTTTATTGCATCATACTTTTAATGCAACATAACCTTGTGTTTCAGCTAACATTTTACCCTTTTCAGGATAAGATTAAAAGCTATCATTAACGATATTCAAAGATTACAGATACACTCTAGACACGGAAGTCATTTTGTCACTCATTCAGATCTCTTATTTAGATACAGTACGGATACACCCCAGACACGAAGGTCATTCTGTTACTCATTCATAATTCAAAGTCAAGATACAGTACGGATACACTCCAGACGCGGAAGTCATTTTGTTACTCATTCAGACTTCAACAATCAGATACAGATTAGATACGCTCCAGACACGGAAGCCATTCTATTTCTCATTCAGATTCAATTATCAATTCCAAGTTCAGATACACTCCAGACACGGAAGTCATTCTGTCACTTATCTAGATCCCAGTTACAGTACGGATACACTCCAGACACGGAAGTCATTCTGCTACTCATACAGATCTCAACTTCAGATACAGTCCAGATACGCTTCAGACGCGGAAGCCATTCTGTCACTCATTCAACCTTTTTCCCCAGCTCAGATATGCTCCAGACACGGATGCCATTATGTCGCCTATTCAGATTTCAGATTCAGATACAATACAGATACACTTCAGACACGGAAGTCATTCTGCTATTCATTCAGGATCAAATATAGTTACATCTCGGATACGCTCCATACACGGTGGCTATTCCCTTGCTCATACAAATTCAAAGTCAAGATACAGTTCAGATATGTTCCAGACGCGGACACTATTCTGATACTCATTCTTCTGACTTACAACATGCAGTTCAACAAACATTCTTGGATGGCATCTTCAAGCCCATCTTCGACAAGATTCTGTCACCCCACTAAATGGCATCTTTAAGCCCATTCCCTCAACTACATTTTGACGAGTGCAAATTTACGGGCACTCTAGTGTCCAATCATCTTTTACCTTCGAGTCACGAACGACAAAACTCGCCAATCTAGCTCTTCAGGTTCAAGAAGATTGAACAGGGGCAGCTGTTGTACCCCAAAATTTGCCCTCTCATTTTATCAAGATTTCCCCTCACAAGACTCTTTAGACTCCAGACAGGATTAGGGTTTGCCCAGCTCAAGACATCTCCTTGCATTGATGACTTGAAATTAGGGTTTGAGTTTTCACAAGTATTTTTGGACTTCCAATACCTCATGTGACTTTCATACTTCATGTTGGACTCCTAAGATTGCCCATACCAAGTTTCAAGCCTTGAATCAAATTTTTGCCCAGTCAATTGGACAGTTGATCTAGAAATCAACTGTATTGGGGAAAAAGTCAACTGTGGCCAATTTATAGTCAAACCTCATAATTCTTTATCCACATAAACATTATAGACTCATATGAACCATTTGATCAAGTTTGGGCCACAAAAGAAATTTGATCAGATCATCAAAAGGGCAAAATGGTCATTTTTAGGGTTTTAACTGCAGAAGGGCAATTTCTGATTTTTAACCTAGCCAATGGAAAATTGGGTTCAAGCATGGTTTCAAGGACTCAATGGCATCATCTTGACCTAATCACAAGGTTTAAAAGATCTCAAATCCATTGGAGTGACATATGAATTTTCCAGTCAACTGATCAAAAATCAACTGTACACTGAAAAGTCAAACTTTGACTTTTTGGTCAAAATCAAGTGCCAAGGGTCATTTTTCATCAAGATGTGTCAAAACATGAAACTTGTTCACCAAGAAACCTAAATTTGAAAATTAGGGTTTAAAATGGAAATTTTTCATAACTTAGAAATTTTCTAAGTTATGAAAATTTCTTATTTTTTCCCAACTTTTTCACCATGATGCAATTGGATTCAAAGAAAACTTCCGACATGAAAGTTGTAGGCCTCCACAAAATCTACAACTTTTATTCACAAAGTTTTCCCAAAAGATGCTTGGATCTCAAGTTATGATTTTGTGAATAGGGGTCCATGAAACTTTTAACTTAGTGAAATTTTGCCCTGGTTTAGGCAGGATTTTGACCTATCTTCATGGCAACTTTTCACATAGTTCCAATTGGAATCTCAAAATGAATTTCAAATATGGATTGTATAGCATGTTACAAGCTTTATAAAATGTCCAAGAACTCTCCAAGATCACTTGTGGTTAGGGAGAATCGAAGGAATGAAAATGGCCATTTCTCACTTTTGTCCATGGCATTTTTCACATTGGCACAAGTTGCAAATCAATTTGGATCATGCTTGTACTTGTTTTACAGGTCTTAATCCTTTACACTCTCCTTAATTAAATGCAAATTCATTGGACAAAGGCATTGTTCTGAGTTATGGAGCATTACACAAAAAGTTATTCCAAAAATGGCAAAAAGGTTACAATGTCATTTCCATAAAGCATACTTTTTGTAATTTTGTTTAACTTGAGCATTGAACCTAATCTCTTTGTGAAAACAAGATCCATAAACATCAGAAAAGGTTTACCAACTCTCCTCAGGCCTTGAGATAGCCTGTACAGGCTTTGGCATTGTCACTTCCTACCTTTTCTTCAAAAACAAGCAATTGTGCAAAAGGTCCACAACTTAAAAATATGATAAAACCAAGTCTTGTAACATTTTGAAACAACCTCAGCATATCACACCAAGCCAGAAACACGAGCCCATAGCATTGTAAACACCCTTAAACACAAAAAACACCAAGTTCTTGTCAAAACAGGGCCATACCTGCAAAACCACTTCCAAAACCAAATTGGCTCGTGTGTTTTATCTTGAATCACTTCAAACATATTCCATACAACATACCTAAAATGTCCAGGCCCTTACTTTGCAACTGTAACCTTGTTTGCACACTTCACCATTTTCATTTTGAAGCTTTGCAGGTTGAGTTCTACAAGGACATTCAGGCAAGTTCAAGGCAAGCTAAGCATTGGGAAAGGTTGAGGGAACATCAAGCAAGCTCAAAAGTACTCCAGGCCTCACTCAAGGTTGCTACATTGCCTTATTCAAACTTGACTGAACAAGGTAATTTCCAACTTTCTATCTCCTTATTTAGACATCATTAGGCTTAGGTTTGTGAAGCAAAAATGTAGTCCTTAAGTTGCTTGAACTGTACATATACATATTTTTATTTTTATTATTTATACACTCAAATTAATATTTTCATACAATATTTAATTTTTTAACATTTTTGTATATATTATTATTATTTTTATTTACATAAAAATGAATAAATAGATAATATAGAATATTTTTCAAAAAAATTTGGGTTTCTTCACCCTTTCAAAAAATAATTATTTTATTTTCTCTTATTTTTAAGACTTAAATAAATTTATTTTACATACATAAAATAAATACAAAAACATTTTTTGCATATTAACATTTATTTGCATGTTTAATATTTGCTTATTTATTTATTTGTACAAATAAATTCAATTGGGTTGTAATAGTAAATTAGGGCTTTATTTTATGCAAATACCCCCCTATTCAAACTTGTATCCCCCTCCCCATAATACTGTTGTAATAGACTTAGATTTACTTTTACACAATTTATCGTATTATATGCATGATAGTAAGATTAGGATTTTGTATGCAAAGACAAAAATCAAAACAAATAGCATGACTAAACACAAGACAAAAAATGCATGAAAAATGACAACACAATGCACACAAGCACCCATAGGGTTTCATCCACTTTGTTGCCTTAAAATGGCCATGGTATGCATGTTAGGTATCTTGGCAAAATCAAAACAAAACAAAAAGATCATAGTCCCTCGATGAAGTTATCTTGGTTGCCTAAACAAAAATAATCTAGTCCCTCAAAAACTTGCTAAAGATACTTGGCAATATTGTTATCATGGGCATACGATGACCCACGTCTGTCCCATTTAACATCCAAAGATAGGGTTGTTTACCAAATGCAATGGTAAAACAACAATGTCAAAGGGTTAAAAATGTACAAGAAAGACTTTTGATTAGGGTAGACAACTCCTAGTTACTTGATCAATTTGCAAACATCCTTGCTGTTTTCAAAAACACATACACAATTTCAAAATAATTTCCAAACAAACTTTCAAACATTGAAACATTTTTCAAAAGACAAACATCTTTGTATACATTCTTCAAACAAGAATCATTACAAAGATTGCCAAAACGATGGCCTCTTTTCAAAATACTTTCAAAACCACACAAAGCACCATTTCAAACAATTGGAAAAGCAAAGCAAGTGATCTAAACAAGTAACTAAGAGCCCATGGAAAACCATGGATGAAAAGGGTGCTAAAACCTTCCCTTTTCATAATCTACCCTCTGAACCCAAGAAAACATTTCAAAGGTCTTTCCTGTGCTTTTTGACCTTTCCTTTGGATAAAATAAAAAGTCGGTGGCGACTCTTGCTAAACTGAAACATTTGCGAACACAAACGCAAAACCTCAAGTCAGTTCTCACACTGTATCACAGAAGCCATGGCCATACTCTGGAGTTGAGTACGGGTAGGCGCCAAATCAATATTATATTGATATTGCTTGTAGAAAGCTGCGGCAAAATCTTCCCAATTGTGGACGTTAGCCCTTTCTAGTTGGTAGAACCAGTCAAGTTGAGTACCAGACAGACTGTCTTGGAAGAAATGTACCCATAAGTCTTTATCAGCAGTATGGGGTTGGATTTTTCTCACGTATGACCAGAGATGCATTTTAGGGCATGACACTCCATCATATTTTGCAAACATAGGCACTTTGAATTTCAGAGGAATCACAATCCCTGACACTAGTCCTAATTCCTCAAAGTCTAAGCCTGGCACCTTTTGTATTTCCATCGCGCTCAAACGCTCTTCGAGATGTCTGTACTTGTCATCAGCTGGAGGATACTATTCCTCAGAGTAGTCTTCCTCTTCTTCCTCCTCTTCTTCCGATTCTGACAGGACAGCTGTTTCCTTTCCTTTCCCCTCTCTTTCACCGGATGTTGTTGCAAAGTTCAAATTCCTTCTGGTCTGCCCCTGAAACCTTCTCCCCATGTTTAAGACTCCAGTTACCTTCTTTGTTTTCTTTTTCCTCTCTTCATCTAGCAGAGTCTTCAATTCTTCTTGCCCCTTGGCTAGGGTCATGAGCAATTGTTGAAACTGCGTATTCTGAGCTTGGAGATCTTTCACTATTTGCTCGATATCCATCTTACTGAAATAAACAGTAGAGAGATGAGGAGATTTGTTGCAAAAGACTTGTTTATGTTATGATGAATGATATATGCATATGTAATGTTTTCAAGGATTTCAAAGATTCAAGTTTATTTTAGACAAGAAGGAACACACATTATATTAATAAGATAAAGTTTGAGTACATCAATGTCTCTTGGACGAAATAATACAAAACTCTAAGATAAAAAGGTAGTGCACATCCTCTTTGGTGCAACGTAGGCATTCAGAGTCTGCTCCTCATGAAGTAGCCTAGTGAGCTTCAAAACCTTCTTCTCGCTTGCGTAGAATTGGGCTTCGAAAGTATCTCGCTCTCCCTTGAGTTGTATCCAATCCCTTTGTAGGTCTTCAAGAGATATGGGCATGTCAGGATGTAGGATAGTGTATGGAACATCTCCTTCCTTAACAGGCTCAATGATTACCGGGAGAATGGAGGGGTAAGGCATCATAAGACTCTGAGCACGAGTTCGTACCCATTTGAGGTAAGGCTCAAGAGGGATGGAATTCTTGTGCCCCAAACTCTTTCTATCCACCTTGTTTAGCATCCTTCAAGCTTGGATAAATTTCTGGCGAAGACCTTGATTGTCGTTGTCGTTGTCGAATACCAAACCTTGAATCAGCATCTCGTGCGGGACATCCCTTCGGGCATAACCAAACTGCCTTAAGGCTAAACATGGGTTGTAGGTGATTCCTCCCCTAATTCCAAGTAAAGGGACATTAGGAAATTCTCCACAACGGTCGACAATGATAACATTCTCTTTGGAACGGGAGCACCAATGAATGTCTGAATGCTTGAGCGTCATCAACCTTTGTGACCACCTTGAACCTTGCTCATTCTTTAAGACTGATTGGGGAAGATGAGAAATAAACCATCTTGCCAGGGGAGGGGTGCAACACATAAGGACACCTCTTTTCCTCATTGTTCGAGTGTGAAAAGAGTGTAGGATATCCCCTAGCAACGTAGGCACCGGGTTGCGTGATATGAAGATTTTGACGGTGCTGTCATCTATGAGTTTGTCAGGATTTTGAAACAAAACCATCCCATAAATGAGGAGAGCCACAATTTCTTCAAAGGCTTGTAAGTCTAAGGAATTCCAACAGCTTTGGGCTTTCTCAAACAGGAACTTTGCTAAGAAACCTTTGACACCACTTCTTGTTTCCCAATGAGTTGTGACATCAGACGAGTGCAAGTGTAGAGATTAAGCAATCTCTTCTGGCTTTGGGTCTATTTCCGTACCTTTGAAAGGTTGTTGATTGAGAATGGTAATCCTCAAGAGTTGGGAAAATTCTTCCAAAGTAGGCACAAGTTGATAGTCGGGAAATGTGAAGCAATGGTGCAAAGGATCAAAGAACTAAAAGAGCACCTTCATCATGTCCTCATATGTGTTGGAGGTGACCAAGTTGAGTAGACGACCATGTCTCTCGGTGAATAGATATTTCTCAGGAATTCTTGAAGCTAGCTCCTTTAGTTGTGGAGGAATTCTTACAAGGTTGACTTGAATAGTTTTCCTGCGAAGTGAATCCATATCCTACAAACCAAGAACAAAGATGAATCCACAAAATCCTTGAAATTATTAGTGGATGTATATGATGTTCATGATGTCCATGATGTTATGTACAAGTATGCATATACAAGCAAAGCAAACAAGTCCTTAGTTTACGCTTGCATCGAGTTCTATAGGTAAGTACCCTCTTGAAGTTTAGTTGGCTTAAACATGTCCTAGTAATAGTAACCGGGATCTAAAAAGCTCAATATCACTGGATTGTTTCCTTGGTCATTGTTTAAGATCAAGCCTCTTTAATGGTGACCAAAATATCTCAAGTAACCAAACCTCAATGAGTGTAGTATCGAGTATCTACCAACTTCGGATTGCACCAAAGCCGGTCATCTCACTACATCCTAAAAGGCCAAGTTGGTCAAGTAAAGGTTCTAGAAGTTCATTAGTGCTTTATGACATCACTCAGTGGCCCTGTATTCTCTTTGATTAGCTCAAAGGCTACCGGTACCCATAAATATGTCGCACTAATGTAGCTATTGCTTAGACCATTCGGTATACCCCGCACAGTTTCCACAATGTATTGATACTTACCTATAATGTATCCCAAATCTGGGTAGAGGATTCAAACCCAAACAAAGAACCATAATGTAAAGAATGCAAGTCAAACAATGTAAGCAAATAAATGTGATCTATCCCTAAGGTAACCCCACTTTTAAGATTAAATTTCCCAGCAGAGTCGCCAGTTCTGTGATACGGTGGGAGAATTGACTTGATTGTTCTGCATTTTATCACAAATATTGCGGTTAGAAAGAGTCTCAACCGACTTTTCTTTTATCCAAAAGGAAAGGTGAAAAAGCACGGGAAAGACCTTTGAGATTGTTTCTTGAGTTCGGAGGGTTGATTATAAAAAGGGAAGGTGTTAGCACCCTTTTCATCCATGGTTTTCTATGGGCTCTTAGTTACTTGCTAGATCACTTGCTTTTGTTGTTTGTAATTGTGCTTGGTGTGGTTTTGAAAGTATTTTGTAAAATAGGCCATTGTTTAGGCAATCTTTATAATGATTCTCGTTCGTAAGAATGTATACAAAGATGTTTGTCTTTTTGAAAATGTTTTCAATTTTGTAAGATGTTTAGAAATGTGTGTGTTTGTTTTGAAAATAGCAAGGATGTTTGTTTGGAAATGGAGCAAGTAACTAAAAGTAATCTACCTACTCAAATGTATTTCTTGTTCATTTTCTTTTCCTTTGATATTGTTGTCTTACCATTGATTTGGTAAGCAACCCTATCTTTGGATGTAAACGGGACGGGCGTGGGTCATAGTATAACCATGATTAGCAATGTTGTAAAGTATCTTAGCATTTTTGAGGGACTAAGATCATTTTGTAAGGCAACTTTGGATAGCGTCATCGAGGTACTATGATCTTATATTTGTTTGTTTTGCTAAGATACTTCACATGCGTAATATGGCCATTTTTGTTCAAGGCAACCAAGTGGAGTAACCCTAGGGGTGTTTGTGTGCAAGTGTGTCATTTTCATTCTTGATTTTGTCTTGGATTAGGGTTTTCTACTTGATTGATTTTATCTTGCCATACAAACCCTAATTACTATCATATCATATAAAAGCGATAAATTGCGAAATTTAAAGATTACTACGCTATTACAACACTTTGTGGGAGGGGGGATACAAATTATGAATGGGGATTGCAATAATATAAACCTAATTAATCTATTACAACCAAATCGAATTTATACAAGTATTGGAATTAATAATGTACAAGGCAATTTAAATATGCAAAGATATATAAATTCAAGAAAAAAATATTTTTTTTTGTTTTTTTATATGAAAAAGTTTTAAACTAAGCTTAATAAATAACTCAAGGTTAAACTTAAATTAATTAAGAAAAGGAAATTATTTTTTTAGAAAAGATTTTGATTAACCCTAATTCTAATTTGTTAAAAGAAAATAAAATTTCTTTAAGAATTCTTTTTGTATTTTTTGTCTTGAAAATAATAAATGGTATTTATGAAATATTTTAGCCTTTTTATATATTAAAATAAAATATTAATAAGTGTGAGATAAAAGAATAAATAATTAACCTAATTCTATTTTAATTCACAAGTTTATTAAGAAAAATATTTAATATATAACTAAATAAAAATATTTTTTATGAGAAAATAAAATAAAATAAACAAAATATAATATTTATCATTTTTATATTTTTTATGATTTTATATTATTAAGAAAAATATATTTGATAAAATATAATGAAAATAAAAATATTAAATAAAATATATGGGCCAGGGGTGCCATGAGTAAACTGGAGGCAGAAAGTTAATAAAAATATCAGGCCCAATGCTCATAAGCCCACGCTGCAAACAAGAAAAAAAAGATGAAAAAAATATGGAAAATTGCAAAAGGCAGCGCCAAGGCTCGAACCTGTGACCTATAGCATTTCTGCGCGCTGCCTTGCCACTGGGGTGGCTGTACATCCGTTAGTTCAAACGAAAACAAAAATACATAACATAAAACACTTCCTTCCCCTGTACTTCATCTTCAACCTCTAGCCAGCCAGACCCCCTGTAACTCTTTCATCTCTCAATAAAAATGGAAAGTGTTAACATGAATATTATAGCATTTTACTTCACGATTCTAACCATGTGCATAACTAAAACTATAAGTCTAAGATCAGAGAGATGTTTGTTGGCCCTAAATCTTAACCTAATTTTTTCAGAAACTTCAAACTCAAAATTCTCTAAACTTAGGCCAAATACATGCAAGCTATGGATAAGTACAGCTTCGTAGCAATGATGTCTACATTGTATATTCACAAATGGAAAGCTAATTATGCCTGTATTAAGAGTTAGAAAAACAGAAAACTCACCTTGAAAATGAAAATCGTGTTTTGGAAATGAGCTTGCTTTAGGATGCTATGATGATCAGGTTAGCTTCCTTGAACCTCTAGGAAGCTAATGCAATGCTTAGCTTGTCTTGAGGGTGGCTAGAATGATCTGGAGAAGTCCACCTGTGTTATTCTATTTTTGAAGTTCGACAATAGGGAAGATGGAGTTACAGTGATGTTTCAGGGTGCTGGATGGTTTACTTGTAAGGTAAGGAAGCTTAGGGAAGCAAAAGGCCTGAAAACGCACGAGTGGAATGGAAGATTCAGTTCACAAGTCAGAAATGGCAAGTTTGGAGGTTTGGTATGCAATTTCTGATTCTAGGGTGTTTCAAGGCTTGGGCATCTATGGTTTTAGTTGCAAAGTGATGGCTTTATATAGATCAAAAGGTTGGAGGACTTGTGCTTGCTCAGAAGTACAAGATCAGATGTCTTGCTACATTTCTTGTTTTTGACGCAAGGTGAAGAGACAAGTCCCTAAGTGTTGTACAGGCGTGGCCTAGTTTGGTAGAGGCTTCAGGCAAGTTACTCTTTGTTGTGGCTTTTCTTATATGCAGAGAAAACAAGTGCAAGGCTCAAGGAGTGAAAAGTTGCAAAAGTTATGCTTTATCAAAATGGAAATGACACCTTTGTGCCAAAAATGGAATTGTTCATGTACAAAGCATTGAATGCTTGGCTTTAGGGCATGAAACCTTGTGCAATTCATTAATGGTAGAGTGAAAAACGAGTTTGAGGCCTGAAAAGTGAAGATTGTACAGCATGCTTGAGGATTTGAATTTTGTTCTTCATGAAATGGCTTGAAATCAAAGTGAGAAATTGCCAACTTTATCCCTTCGATTCTCCCTACTCAAGAATGATGTCAAGGAGTTCTTGGACATTTTGGAAAGCTTTCAAAGTTCTATATAACTCATCTTTGAATTGCTTTCCAAGATTCCTCTTGGAACTAGGTGAAAAGTTGCCATGAAGTTAGGTCAAAAACGTGCCTAAACTAGGGCAAAATTTCACTAAGTTATTTTAGTTCATGAGCATGTATTCACAAAATTATATCTTGAGATCCAAGCACCTTTTGGATAAATTGTTTGAAGAAAAGTTGTAGATTTAATGGAGATCTACATCTTTCATGTTGGGAACTTTCTTTGAATCATCTTGTATTATGGTGAAAATTTGGCTTAAAGTTGAGAAAAAATAAGAAATTTTCTATACTTAGAAAATTTTCGAAGTTAAGAAATTTCAAATTTCAAAACAAAATCTTCAATATTTGATTTCTTGATGAACAGGTTTCACATTTTGACATTTTTTGATTAATTATAATCTTTGGCACTTGAATTTGACCAATAAGTCAAAGTTTGACTTTTCAGTATACCGTTGACTTTTAATCAGTTGACTGCAAAATTCATCTGTCAATCATATGAATTTGTAATGTTTTGAACCATGTCATTAGGTCAAGATGATTCAATTGAACTCTTTAAATCATGCTTCAAACCAATTGATCATTTGCTATGTCAAAAATCAGAAATTACCCTTTCTCAGTCAAAACCCTAATTTTGACCATTTTGCCCTTTTGATGATTTGATCAAATTTCTTGAGGAATTATGGTCCAAACTTAATCAAATGATACATATGAGTCTAAAATGTTGATGTGGATCAAAAACTATGAAGTTTGACTGTGAAATAGCCATGGTTGACTTTTTTTCCAATATAGTTGATTTTTAGGTCAACTGTCCAATTGACTGATCAAAAATGTGATTCAAGGCTTGAAACTTATCATGAGTAATCTTGGGGGTCCATAATTGTCATTTAAAGTCATATTAAGCTTTGATAGTCCAAAAATATTTGTGCAATCTCGAACCCTAATATTGGGTCATCAGTGCATGATGAGATGTCTTGAGCTGGTCAAGCTCTAATCCAGTCTTGAGTCAAAGAGATCTTGTGAGAAAAATCTTGATAAATGAGAGGGAAAATTTTGGGGTACAACAGTTATGATCTCATGGTTTCAAATGCTTAATTTTTACCTAACTTGTATATATATCCATCATAATGGATTACACAAACTTTTGAGCTATAATCCAAGTGGTTTAAGCTTTATCTAAGTTGCATTTCCATTTATGGCACAAAGTTACCATTCCATTCTTGAAAAGTTGCTTTAATCACAAAGTCAACTTGTCTTGAGCTTGTAACTTATTATTTCTGCACACACAACCACTATAAACCAAAAGCAATGTGTCTAAGGCCTCTTGGAACTCAGAATATGCTTGTACAACACTTTGAGATTTGTCTTCTCACTTTTCTTCAAAAGCAAGTTATAGAGCCAAAAGGCTAGAACTTATAAGTCTTGAGTACATTTGATCTCAAACCTTTTCCATACATATACACAAGTCTATTTCAAGCAAAGACACAATTTGAAACATCCTGAAACTCTCCCAAACACCCTTGCTGCAAGAACTTCCCAAACTTGACAGTTTTGAGCAAAAACTCACCATCTCCATTTTCACTCATGCATTTTGAAAACTAATCATCCAAACACCTTACATACATCATATCAAAGTGATCCAGACCCTTGTTTCCTGACTGTAACCCCTCCATCACCATACACCATTATCAAAATTAAAGCTTGCAACTTGACTTGAGTTGGGAGTTTCAGCCATCCTCAAAGCAAAGTAGGAGTTGGAATACACTCAAGGAGGTCTAGGCCAGCTAAACAGATCATTAGGACATCTCAAAGTTTGCTCACACTCCATACACGGTTCTCACTTCAAGGTAAGTTTTTCTCAACTGTGATATCTTGATACAAGCATCTTTTGTACATACATTCTGAAGTAGAAATGTAGGTATCATTGCTCTGAAGCTAACCATGCCCATGGTTTTCATTTATATTGACTTTGTATTAAGAATTTTGGATTTGAATTTTCTGAAAAAATTAGGGTTCAGTTTGGTACTAACATAAATTTATCCTTATCTTTGAGTGTTAGCTTAAGTTAGTTACATGGTTGGATTTGTGGTGGAAAAATGCACAAGTTTCATGTTTACACTTTTGAAAATGGTTGAGAATTGATGAAGTTACAGTTTTCAAAATTTGTTGGCGCGAGGAAGAAGATGAAGTTGGCCTCCTGACTTGTTTTCAAATATATATTTATGGTTTTGTATTAATGAACGGATGTATAGCCACCCTAGTGGTAAAGCGTGCGCCTATTAACCTTTGGGACCTGGGTTCGAGCCCCAGTGGTACCCTTTTGCTCTTTTTTATATTTTTCTTTCATTTTTTTGTTTGAAACAGGCGCATGGGCCTCAATGTTGGGCTTTTGTTTTTTTGCTTATTTCTCACCCCTGCTTTCACATTCACACACCTGACCCATTTATTTTCTTTAAATCATTTTATTTTTTATTTTATTTCAGTTTCTTTTATTTATTTAATTACTATTGTTATTATTATCAGTATTATTTTTATTAATAAAAAATCCAAAAATATTTAATTTATTTATTTGCATATTTAAAAAATGTTCATTTACATTTTATTTCTTCATAAAACAAAAAGACCAAAAAACATTTTCTTTTAATAAATTAATTTCTTTTTTTCAATCAATAAATATTTAGACTAGGGTTTAATCATTATATTATTTTCTTTTAAATTAAAATTAACTTAGAATTTAGGTTTCTTTTAATTAATTAATTTTCATTAATTTAAAACCTTTTCATAAAAAACCCTAAAAATGCTATTTTAACTTAAATTCTTTCTTAATTAGTTTAAACTTAATTTTGTTTATTTTTAATTAATCATTTTCTTAATTAGGTCAAGACTAAAAGCCTTTCATGAAAACCAAACAAAAACTACTCTTTTTCCATTTACATTCTTGCATTATTTTCTTTACAATTTTGTACAATATTCAATATGGTTGTAATAGATAATTAGGTTTAATTTTCTTGAAAAATCCCCATTTGTAAATTTGTATACCCCCTCCCCTAATGATGTAATAGCTTAGTAATTTTACTTTTTGCAATTTATCGCTTTATAAAAATGCTAGTAAATTAGGGTTTTTATGGAAAGACTAAAATCAAAAAATAGAAAACCCTAATTCAAGATAAACAAGCATGTAAATCCAACTAACTTGCACCCTTAGGGTAATTCCACTTTGTTGCCTTACCAAAATGGCCATGTTATGCATGTGGGGTATCTTAGCAAAAAGCAATCAAAAATACAAGATCATAGTCCCTCGATGACGCTATCAATATTGCCTTTCAAAAATGATCTTAGTCCCTCAAAGAGAAAATTCTAAGATATCTCACAACATTGCTATCATGGCTATACGATGACCCACACCCATCCCTTTACATCCAAAGATTAGGCTTCTTACAAAATCAATGGTAAGATAGAAATATCAAAGGAAGGAAGAAATGAACAAAGACTTTTGAGTAGGTAGATTGTTCTTAGTTGCTTGCTCATTTTCAAATCAAACATCCTTGCTTATTTTAAAAATAAACACCAACACTTTCAAAAACACTTTCAAAACATTTTCCAAACATGAAACATTTTCAAAAGATTAACACTTTATATACGTTCTTACGAACGAGAACTATTACAAAGTTTGCCTAAACGAAGGCGCCTTTTCAAAATACTTTCAAAAACCACACAAAACACATTTTCAAACAAAAGCAAGTGATCTAGAAAGGAACTAAGAGCTCATAGATAACTATGGATGAAAAGGGTGCTAACACCTTCCCTTTTCATAATCTACCCCCCAAACTCAAGAAACAATCTCAAAGGTCTTTCCTGTTCTTTTCAACCTTTCCTTTTGGATAAAAGAAAAGTTGGTGGCGACTCTTGCTAACCGCAACATTTGCGATAAAATGAAAAATAACCAAGTCAGTTCTCCCACCGTATCATAGAACTGGCGACTCTACTGGGGACATTAAACTAAAAGTGGGGTTACCTTAGGGCAAGATCACCTTTGGGTCCCTTGTTTGCTTTACGTTTTGGTCCCTTAATTGGGCTTGTTCTAATCCTCTACCCGGATTTGGGATACCTTATAGGTAAGTAGCAATACATTGTGGAAACTGTGCAGGGTATACTGACATGGTCTAAGCAATATCTACGCTAGTGTGACACATGTGTGGATATCGGTAGCCCTTTAATAGTCAAGGAGAATACGAGGTTGCTGTGTGGTGTCATGAAGCACTAATTGACTTTAGAACCCTTACTTGACCAACTTTGGCCATTAGGAAGTAGTGAGATAACCGGCTTTGATGCAATCTGAAGTTGGCTGATACTCGATACTACACTCATTGAGATCGGACTTCTTGGGATATTTTGGTCTCCGTGAAAGAGGCTCGCGCTAAAACCATACCCAACAAGAAATATCAGTGATATTGAGATCCTTAGAACCTAGATACTATTTCTAGGATGGGTTTAAGCCAACTAAACTTCAAGAGGGTACTTATCTATAAGACTCCATGCAAGCCTAAACCTAAGGAATTATATGTCTTGTTTGTATATGCTTACTTGTGCATACCATCATAAACATCATAACATCATACTCATTCTCACTAACCATTTCAAGGATTTTTGGGATTTATCTTTGTTCTGTTTTGTAGGACATGGCTTCTATCCGCATGAAAACCATTCAAGTCAATATCGTAAGAATCCATTCTCAACTCAAAGAGTTAGCATCAAGGGTCTCTGAGAACTCTTCATTCACCGAAAGACATGGTTTACTCCTAAACTTGGTTACCTATAGCACAAATGAAGATATGATGAAGGTGCTTTTCCAGTTCTTTGATCCTCTACACCATTGATTCACCTTTCCCGATTATCAACTTGTGCCTACTATGGAGGAATTATCTCAACTCTTGAGGATTCCTATTCTCAATCAACTACCTTTCAACGGTACGGGAAGAGATCCAAGACCTGAAGAGATTTCTCGGGCACTACACTTGCAACAATCTGATATCACAACTAATTGGGAAACAAGGAGTGGTGTCAAAGGTTTCTTAGCCAAGTTCTTGTTTGAGAAGGCTCAAGATTGTTGGAACTCTTTGGACTTACAAGATTTTGAGGAAATCTTGGATCTTCTCATCTATGGGATGGTTTTGTTTCCAAACCCTGATCAACTCATAGATGTCAATGCTGTTAAAATCTTTATGTCTCGCAATCCGGTGCCTACTTTGTTGGGAGATATCCTACATTCTCTCTACACTCGCACTATGAAGAAGAGATAAGCCCTCATGTGTTGCACTCCTCTCTTGGCCAGATGGTTTATTTCGTATCTTCCCCGATCTGTATTGAAGAACGAGCAAGGTTTGAGGTGGTCCCATAGGTTGATGACGCTCAGACATTCAGATATCCATTGGTGTTCTCAATCCTTGGAGAATGTTACTATCATCGACCGTTGTAGGGAATTCCCTAATGTCCCTTTTCTTGGCATTAGAGGAGGTATCACTTACAACCCTTGCTTAGCCTTACGCCAATTTGGATATGCCTGAAGGGATGGTCCTCATGATATGTTCATCTAAGGAGTGGTATTCGACTACGAGAGCAACGATCAAGGTTATCGCCAGAGGTTTATACGAGCTTGGAGGATGGTAAACAAGGTGGATAGTAAGACGCTAGGACAAAAGAATTTTATTCCACTTGAGCCTTATCTTAGGTGGGTACGAGTTCATGCTCAAAAACGTGTGATGCCTTATCCCTCCATCTTACCAGTCATCATGGAACCTGTGGTTGAAGGAGATGTCCCATACACCGTCCTCTATCCCGACATGCCTACTGTGATCGGCGGAAGTAGAACTGACTGTTTAAAGCTGGATCGCGTATGTCGCGGTAAGCAAGAGTCGCCACCGTCTTTTATGTTCTCCAACATGGAAAGGACAAAAGCACAACAAAATTCCTTATTGAGAATGTCTCTCGGTTCGGGAGGTAGATTTATAGAAAGGGAAGGTGTTAGCACCCTTTCTATCCGTGGTTATCCACGGGCTCTTAGGTACTTGCTCTTATGTTTTCAAAATGGTTTGCTTTTCAAATGTGAGTGGGTTTGAAAAAAGTTTCATTGAAAGATTTCTGAGTGACTCTTGTATCTCTCCTCAAGAGTGTTTGAAAAATTTGTTTTGAAAGCTTTTCAAAGTGTCAGTGTGAAAAGATTTTTTGATTTGTTTTTGAAGAGAGTAAGTACCCATGAGTCATCTACCTACCCTAAGGAATTAGGCTGTGTAAGAGTCCTTAAGGTAGTGCCATCCCACCATTGAGAGGTAGGTAGCACCACCGTTGGAGGTGTTCGGGTCAATTCGATTTTAGGGACAGTGTGGTCACCGAAGCAATAGTAGGACACCTTAGAAGCAACCCTAATGTCCTAGATCCTTTTTAATCCGAGGCAACCGTTTCGAGGCAACTGGATCTTAGACATAAGGGCGACCGCTAAAACACCCTATACTTGACGACCACTTTCGAGGCAACGAGTGAGGCGTACCTTAGAAGTGGTGTGTGTATTGTGTGTTGTTTTCATGTTAACATTTATCTTGGATCATGCAATTGTGAGCTACGAGTTGTTTTTAATTACCATACATTCTTTCATGCAATCTAGCAGTTAGGAGTGCGGAAAATAAAATACGGAAAGGTAAAAGCTACGCTATTACAAGGCGCGGGTCTATACATCGCCAAAAAACAAAGACCCGTTTTTGATAAAGATGCGGAAAGTAAATAAAAGCAATAAACCTAATTACTATTACATCCGGAAAGCAGTTACATAATAATCAAAAGAAATAAGAATAGCGTGCGAAAGAATTAAAATCAGGACGTCCTCGGGTTTTGACCCTTTGCTTGAAATTAAATTAAATTAAAACCTAATTAATTATTTAAGTAAAGAAAAGAAAGTGTTTTTTATGTTTTTTTTTTGTATTTATTATGGAAATAAAGAAAAAAAGAATTAAAATTAAAGTTAGTGAAACCCTAGTTCTAAGTTTATTTTAATTATTAATGAAAATGTTAAAGTTAGGCTAATTAACTAAATTATTTAATTTACATGTTATTTACAAAAGTAATAGTAATTAATAAATAATAATAAAATAATTAAAAAAAGTCAAAACCTAATTCTAGGCAATTTTTATTTATTAAGAAAAAAGGGTTAAAATTAAAACCTAAATTAAACTAAATTAATTATTAGTATTTATTTACAAAAATAGGTTAATGATGAAATTAATAATAATTAAATATATATTTACAATTTTTGATTTCTGGATTTATTGTAAAAAATTAATTTAGTGAATTAATAAAAATAATTAAAACAATGAAAAGAAATAAGATAAAAGAAAATAAAAATTGGAAAAATATTGCAAACCAAGGGGGTTAGATGGCCCATGTGGAGGTGAACTTTGAGAAATTCTGGCCCATTAGACAAAGTCACGTTTGACTTTCTGGCATCACGCGCATGCTGTTTGACTGGGGTACACCATGGACTTCATTCTGTGGCCATTGGATTGGACCTTGAAGCCACTTGGCAGGCTTAGGCGTGAGGGTGCATGATAGACCATTGAACGAATGCTGCACGTGAACGTTTGAGAAAAAATATCAACAATTATATGGGGGGACCTGGGAATCAAACCCAGGTCCCAACGCTTGCCAGCCACGTCTACCACCACTCAGCCATTTGCGTTTGTTTGTAACAATAATAACTAATAAACATAATATGTGAAAAGTAACAATTATGCCTGGACACAAAAAAAGCGCGCGCTGAGTTTGAATGATCCACTAGCGTTTGGACAGCTCACCCTTCTTCTTCGTTTTTCCTGCAAACATGAACAAGATAGCGGAGGTTTTAAACCCCCATAAAGCAAAAGTCCCAAGAATAGCGATTAGAGCTATGGGTCACATAAAAAGAGTGTGAGGGTCTTGATGGTTTCGTCTTGTTGCAACGAATTCATCCATACCGGTCTTGAGGTCTAATTTTACAGTATACGCAAAGCCCTAATTCTCAAGCTTTGAAACCCTAGATATCTCCCATGGTGGATTTCGATTCAGGCAGTTTTAGCACAATTAAACTATGTCAAAAGCTTCAGGGAGATGTCAGCAATACAAATCAATAAGCAAAACATGTCAATGATGCATAAAAATTGGATTTCGATTATGGGAATATTTGGTCAAACCGTGACTCTGTTTTACCGTTTCCTTGGGTATGAGAGCTTGTTCTTGATGGCAATGGCTTCCTGGAGACTCAGGCAATATGTTTGAATCACTTTTAGGCTTTGAATTGTACTGCAAATAGGATTTCAGTTTCACAATGTTCTTGAGTTTTTTTGCAATTTGGTTATATGATTTCAGCAGCAATTGTGCGTTCTTAGCACTAGGGTTAGCTCTTGCATTTGTATTAGAACAGAATTAGGTTAAAACCTTGGCCCAAAAGTCCATGAATTTAAGTTTCCAATCTTTGATTTTCAATCATATAATTTCCAATCTTTTTTCAATGAAAACCTTGCCAATTTGGGAGATCTTGTCCCCTTGAGTTATGCACGATATCTTTAGCATGTGTGGAGTGTATTTGCTTCATAAAAAGATTTGACAACCATGCTTTGATATTTTTCTACAATTAAAACCAATTAAATGAATTAATAATAATAAAAATTTAGTTAATTAATTAAAAATAAGAAAATAAATCATTTTAAGTTCAATGGGTCGTGCATAGGCTTTGGGTAAAGATTCAAGAAATAATTTGAGGCCCATTAGCAAAATTGAAGTGTTTTAGGCAAAGTTGACTTTTGAAAGTTCCCAAAAATTTCCCAGCTTCTCCAATGCATATCTTGCTCAATTTTGAAGCTATGAACATGTTCTTGGACATTTTGGAAAGGTCTTGACGTCCTCTAACCAATGCCTTTGGTCCCATGTCATTTTGATTTACCAATCTCAAGTTATGGTCTTTTACTTAAAATGCCTTTTTGTTGACTTTTGAAAATGACCTATAATGTTGAAATTGATAACTTTTTGTGAGAGAATTTCTTGGACTTAGAATGTGAAGATGAGTTGTAGGAAATGTCATCCCCTTCAAAATGAGAATTGGATGGGATTTTTCTGATAAACCATGAAGAAGTTATGCCCTGGTCAAATTGCAGTTGACTTTTCAGCTGTCCAAAAATAGAAACTTTTTTGCATCCTGAGACTTTTTGAGCCATGCTTGTGGAATCATGATCAAGACTTGATCAAATGATGATTGTGGCTTCAAAATAAGATGTTGACCAAAAAATTTGACTTTTGACTGTCAAATGACCATTTTACCCCTGCAGTTGACTGTGGAGCAATTAGGGCTTTTGACTGTGCAACTTGATGCTATGAGTCTTGAAACTTGACATATGGATGCTTGCCAATGTATATGGGTATATGGGACTTGATTGGACCCTTGAAAACCTCAATTTATTTGCAATAACCAAAACCCTAATTTTGGCTGTGTTAGGAGGCAATTGGACTGTGCAACCCTTGAGAGATTTTGAATCATCTGGAGATTGACCTTGACAAATCTTGAAGAATATGGGAGGACAAATTTTGGGGTACAACAGTTGCCCCTGTTCAATCTTCTTAGACCTGAGGATGTAGATTGGCTGGCGTGCCTTTCGTGATCCGAAGGTGGAAGATGATTGAACACTAGAGTGCCCAGAAATTTGCACTCACATGATAGAATATCAGCAGCGCGATGGCGGGAATGGGCTTACAGATGCCATTTGGAGAGATGATGGATAGGAGGATGGGCTTATAGATGCCATCTGGAGTTGTGACGGAGCCTTGTCGGAAATGGGCTTATAGATGCCATTTGGAGACTGTTGGTATGTGGATGGGCTTATAGATGCCATCTAGGTGTCGATCGCGTAAGAGATTCCTTAACGAGAACTTGCATACTTGAGAAAGAAAGATAATTACCTGGCCTGTTACAGGGGTTGATCTTCAAACTCTTTATGTAGACATGCCCTGGCTGGATGCAGGCGTCGAATCTACAATTAGTTGCTCACAGATGTGCCCTGGCTAGATACAGGAATCGAATCTGGAAATAGTCGTCAACAGATTTTCCCTGGCTGGATACAGGTATCGAATCTTCAAACTCTTCAGATGTGCCCTGGCTGGATACAGGAATCGAATTTGGAATTAGCCGTCAACAGATTTGCCCTGGCAGGATACAGGTATCGAATCTTCAAACTCTTCAGACGTGCCCTAGCTGGATACAGGAATCGAATCTGGAAATTCTTCAGACGTGCCCTGGCTGGATACAGGAATCGAATCTGGAAATTCTTCAGACGTGCCCTGGCTGGATACAGGAATCGAATCTGGAAATTCTTCAGACGTGCCCTGGCTGGATACAGGAATCGAATCTGGAAATTCTTCAGACGTGCCCTGGCTGGATACAGGAATCGAATCTGGAAATATTCGTCAACAGATTTGCCCTGGCTAGATACAGGTATCGAATCTTCAAACTCTTCAGACGCCCTGGATGGATACAGGAATCGAATCTGGAATTAGTCGTCAACAGATTTGCCCTGGCTGGATACAGGTATCGAATCTTCAAACTCTTCAGACGTGCCCTGGCTGGATACAGGAATCGAATCTGGAAATAGTCGTCAATAGATTTGCCCTGGCTGGATACAGGTATCGAATCTTCAAACTCTTCAGACGTGCCCTGGATGGATACAGGAATCGAATCTGGAAATTCTTCAAACGTGCCCTGGCTGGATACAGGAATCGAATCTGGAAATTCTTCAGACGTGCCCTGGCTGGATACAGGAATCGAATCTGGAAATTCTTCAGACGTGCCCTGGCTGGATACAGGAATCGAATCTGGAATTGCGACAGTTGATAGTAATCATCTTTGTATTGACCTTTTCCCTGTAGGAGAAGATGACTCTGTTGGGGAATAAACTTGTTGGAGAGATTACTCTGCGGGGAATTACTCTGTGGGAAGAGAGGTATTTTGTTGAGATGTTGATGATAACTCCGCTGGGGATACCATTGATAAGCTTTGTTGGAGGATTTGATGAACTCCGCTGGGGATAGGAAGAACTTTGCCGAGGACGATCTTTCCGTTGTAATTTGCTGAGGATAACCCAGTTAGACTCTGGTGGGGAATAACTCCCTGAATAAAGCTGGGGAGATTCGTTCGTACTCTGCGGGTGATAAGCTTCCCACTGGGGAGATTGATTCAACTCTCCTAGGGAGACTTTCGAACTGCACTGGGGAATGGCTCCACTGGATGTCCGGTATTCCGCCGGGGAACAATCTTAGATCAAGATTGTCGAGGATGCTTGTTAGGAATGTCTGCATACTCCACTGGGCAATATTGAGATCTTATGGGGGTAATCCAACTTCCTTAAGGCTGATAGTAGGCTAACTCTGCTCGGGGAGAGTGTTGCTGACTTGCTGGGGGTACTGTGCCTTGTTAGGGGCTGCTGGGAGACCAACTCTGCTTGGGGAGAATATGGCTGATTCTTGTCTTACTCTGCGGGGAGTGAAGGTATCTTGGTCATGTTCTTCAGCTGAACTTACCTTGTACCTGGTGGACAGAGCGACTGTACAGTTCGGACAATTCTTATTGCCCCAGCTTCTGTGGGAGAAGGTACCTTTGGAGGTCTTTGATACCTGCCGATTGACAAATCTTCTTCTGGTAGGAAAGTGACGAGATGACGTGACATAGTCATACGCTTTTGATCCCTAACTTTTGCCTGGACCGCCCTTTCGGGTTTTCAGTCCACCGGGATACCCATTTTTTCCCAAGCCGCCCTTTCAGGTTTTCGACTTGCCGGGTGTACAGATTTTTTTTATTTTCATCCCTTATTTTTTCCCGAACCCTTTTGGTTCGCCGGGAAGCCCTTATTTTTGCCTAGGTGTGTCAACCTAGCGGGTCTTTGATTATGCGTAGTATTTTTCCGACTATGTCCATGTTCTCAGAATGTAGGGAGTTGTCACTATCAGTAGTGTTGTGTTGCCATACTACCAGAAAATCTTCGTTTGATCGTCCAATGCCCCAAGTGATCCAGATGGAGATTGCCCCTGTTTATTTGGCATTTGAGAGATTCTCTTAATCTTGACTGGACTGCCCCATATGATAGACCATGATCATGCCATGCCCCTTGATTGGAGGTGCTTTTGTTCATTAGACATTCGTCGTGCGAATTTCTTTGTTGTTCAAACAAATAGTCATATTCAAGCAATGTTATATTAAAAATGCAAAGCTTATGTCTGTCTTGAAGTTTTTTGGAAATGTATTTTTCAGTAAAACAAGCGAATTTTGTAAGATGTGATGTCAACTCAATTTTACAGCGAGCCTTAAGGAGTCAGGATACCTTTTGTAACAGTATGCTTTCGAACTAACCCATGCTTCAGCTAGGACCTTTAAGGGTTGTAGCGTGGCCTGGTTCACGGTTTAAGAAACAAAGGATAAAGGCTCAAATTTTATTTGTACCCACCCGCTCTTCGTGATGTTCTTCAAACCTAAACTCAGCTAATCATGCATTAGACCTTGTTTGAGTCTTTGCTCTGATATTCCAGTGATGGTTCAGATGTTGACAATTTATTTTGAATAAGCAGTCATTTTCTTTTTTGGTTGAGGGTTTGTAGGACCTCTTTCTTTTTTTTGATTTCATTATCCCTGTTTTTTGCCTGAACTATTTCTTTTGTGATTACAGTCAGCGGGATGCCCCAGTATTGTAAGTCTCCTTCATAGGTTTTGACTTATTGGGCTTTTATTTTGGTAACGACTGCCTGTCTTTATGATTATAGGGAACCATCATTGTCTTTTGTATTGGAAGGACTTCTTTGATGCTATTCGCTGTACACTTGGATCAACTGAGAGAACTACCCTGCCCCGGGTTATGATTAAGGGTTTTAATTTTTTGAAAAGAGAAAAAAAAACTCCTACTTCTTTGGCTCAAAGGGGTTGACGAGGGATTATCTTCCTTATAACTCCAGTGTTTAGGAATTGAAACAATGCATGTACCTCATCAGCGGGGTCTGTTCAAAAGCATACTGTAAATGTCGTGGTATCGTTTTCGTCATCCTCCCTCAAGAGGCTAAGAATTTTTAATCAAGAGTTGATCATCACAAAAATATGAAAACAATTTACATATAGCGAATGCGAATATATTGATTCAAAACAGACATATGCGATGCATTGATAAAGTAATAACGTTTGCCATGACAATAATTGTTTGAGCAATCAAAAGAAAATTACAACTTGAAAATTCTAATGGACAAAAAAAAACTTCTCGTCTCAGGATTTGTCACTTCAAATGGTGAATCCTGTAGGGATGGTAGAAGAACTCAGCCTGACCCTCTTGGGTGAAATCCACTGCTCCTTCGTTAATCAGGTCCTGGACTTTGTTCTTCAGAGCCCAGCAGTCGGCAGTGTCATGTCCAGGACTATCAGAGTGGTATGCACATCTTTTGTTGGGATGATAGTTAGGAGCAGAGATGTTGGGGTTCCGGGGAGGAGCCCTTAGTGTAATCAGATTCAAACTCAATAGGTGTTGTAAAGCTTGAAACAGCGACACGTTGAGCTGGGTGAATTGCCTTTTGGGCTTGTTCGGCTTATTCTGATCAACCTGTTGCTCTGGGCGAGGTTGTGGTTGGACCTGTGAAGTGGTAGCAATTTGGAGAGGTCTATTCTTCACCATACCAGACTCTTGTCCCCTTGGAAGCTGATCAATGACCTGGTCCCTGACTTGGACTGGTTTCTTCATGTTGTATCTATCTTGATGAAGTTGACTGATCATGGTCCTCAACTCTTCTTGCTCCCGAGCTAAGCCTTGAATGAGAGCCATTTGCCCCAGCATCTTGGTTCTTATTGTATCTACCTCAGCTTGCAGACGTTTTAGCCGTTCGTCTTTATCGTCCTCTAGACTGTTCCTGACCAAAGTCCCCATGAGGAGTGTTCTCAGCTCTTCCTGCCCCTTGGATAGATTTAGGAGGATCTCTCCGAACCGAGTCTCTTGAGCATGAAGATCCTGGTTGTCTTGTTGGGAGGCCATTGCTGAAATAAACAGCGAGGAAGGTAAGTGACCTGTAACAAGGGTACCTGTAATGCAATGATATGTATGTATGCATGCAATGTTTTCAAGGATCTCGCGGGGTAAACAAGAAAATTGTTAGAATCTGGTAGCTTGATTGAAGGAACTTTATGTTGTTGAGAGTCCTTCTTCAAGAGTCAAAGCTCTCCATATCGAGTGGGTCATAGCCCCTGACTCAAGTTATCAACCTTGGCTAGAGGAAAATAAATCCCCTTTTTCCCCTTGCGAGACATTTGGTTCATCATGACCTGCATCACAGACCCTTGAGATCCTTGAAATGGATTAGTCCTTATGCAGGATGCATGCAATGGTATGATGTTATGCTATGCATGGAGTGATGTAAGTAGGCCCTTTAATGAGTCCCAATTAAGGACTGTTAAACAAAACCTGCAAGGAACTCGTGTTGTTAGATAACAAGTATGCAAGTAGTTCAAGTATGAAGGCACACAAGTCACACAAGAGAGCCCTCAGAGTTTAGGCCAGTATGAAGTTTAGGTACTACCCTCTTTCAGATTGTTGGTTAAGACCTGTCCTAAAAAATAGTAATCGGGTTCTAGAGGATCCCAATATCACTGACTACCCTCAATCGGTCATAACTCCAGCATCGCAATCTTTTCTTGCGGCCAGAACCATCGCGAGAGTTTAGCCTCAATGGGTGTAGCATACTGCTACTGTTCTATGGCCAAGTTGGGTCAAATTAGGGTTCTAAGGTTGGTTGGTGCTTAATGACTCCTCAGAAGACCCATATTCTCCTCGTTCCAACACAAGGGATATCGGTACAGACCAAGGTGCCACACCAACGTAGCTACTGCTTCACCCGTGTCGGTCTATGCCGGACAGGTCCCTCACAGTTTATAGCTACCTAAAGGGTATTCCCCAGATCCGGGTTAGGATCTATGAAACTCCGATGCAAAGCCCACAATTATAAATCAAACAAAGCATGCAATTGAAAACAAAGGGTGATCTAATCCTAAGTTACACCTCACTTTAAAAGATTCCCCAGCAGAGTCGCCAGTTCTGAGATCGGTGGAAATAGAACTGACTGTTTAAAGCTGGATCGCATATGTCGCGGTAAGCAAGAGTCGCCACCGTCTTTTATGTTCTCCAACATGGAAAGGACAAAAGCACAGCAAAATTCCTTATTGAGAATGTCTCTCGGTTCGGGAGGTAGATTTATAGAAAGGGAAGGTGTTAACACCCTTTCTATATGTGGTTATCCACGGGCTCTTAGGTACTTTCTCTTATGTTTTCAAAATGGTTTGATTTTCAAATGTGAGTGGGTTTGAAAAAAGTTTCATTGAAAGATTTCTGAGTGACTCTTGTATCTGTCCTCAAGAGTGTTTGAAAAATTTGTTTTGAAAGCTTTTGAAAGTGTCAGTGTGAAAAGATTTTTTGATTTGTTTTTGAAGAGAGCAAGTACCCATGAGTCATCTACCTACCCTAAGGAATTAGGCTGTGTAAGAATCCTTAAGGTAGTGCCATCCCACCATTGAGAGGTAGGTAGCACCACCGTTGGAGGTGTTCTGGTCAATTCGATTTTAGGGACAGTGTGGTCACCGAAGCAATAGTAGGACACCTTAGAAGCAACCCTAATGTCCTAGATCCTTTTTAATCTGAGGCAACCGTTTCGAGGCAACTGGATCTTAGAGATAAGGGCGACCGCTAAAACACCCTATACTTGACGACCACTTTCGAGGCAACGAGTAAGGCGTACCCTAGAAGTGGTGTGTGTATTGTGTGTTGTTTTCATGTTAACATTTATCTTGGATCATGCAATTGTGAGCTACGAGTTGTTTTTAATTACCATACATTCTTTCATGCAATTTAGCAGTTAGGAGTGCGGAAAATAAAATACTGAAAGGTAAAAGCTACGCTATTACAAGGCGCGAGTCTATACATCGCCAAAAAACAAAGACCCGTTTTTGATAAAGATGCGGAAAGTAAATAAAAGCAATAAACCTAATTACTATTACATCCGGAAAGCATTTACATAATAATCAAAAGAAATAAGAATAACGTGCGAAAGAATTAAAATCAGGACGTCCTCGGGTTTTGACCCTTTGCTTGAAATTAAATTAAATTAAAACCTAATTAATTATTTAAGTAAAGAAAAGAAAGTGTTTTTTATGTTTTTTTTGTATTTATTATGGAAATAAAGAAAAAAAGAATTAAATTAAAGTTAGTGAAACCCTAGTTCTAAGTTTATTTTAATTATTAATGAAAATGTTAAAGTTAGGCTAATTAACTAAATTATTTAATTTACATGTTATTTACAAAAGTAATAGTAATTAATAAATAATAATAAAATAATTAAAAAAAGTCAAAACCTAATTCTAGGCAATTTTTATTTATTAAGAAAAAAGGGTTAAAATTAAAACCTAAATTAAACTAAATTAATTATTAGTATTTATTTACAAAAATAGGTTAATGATGAAATTAATAATAATTAAATATATATTTACAATTTTTGATTTCTGGATTTATTGTAAAAAATTAATTTAGTGAATTAATAAAAACAATTAAAACAATGAAAAGAAATAAGATAAAAGAAAATAAAAATTGGAAAAATATTGCAAACCAAGGGGGTTAGATGGCCCATGTGGAGGTGAACTTTGAGAAATTATGGCCCATTAGACAAAGTCACGTTTGACTTTCTGGCATCACGCGCATGCTGTTTGACTGGGGTACACGATGGACTTCATTCTGTGGCCATTGGATTGGACCTTGAAGCCACTTGGCAGGCTTAGGCGTGAGGGTGCATGATGGACCATTGAACGAATGCTGCACGTGAACGTTTGAGAAAAAATATCAACAATTATATGGGGGGACCTGAGAATCGAACCCAGGTCCCAACGCTTGCCAGTCACGTCTACCACCACTCAGCCATTTGCGTTTGTTTGTAACAATAATAACTAATAAACATAATATGTGAAAAGTAACAATTATGCCTGGACACAAAAAAAGCGCGCGCTGAGTTTGAATGATCCACTAGCGTTTGGACAGCTCACCCTTCTTCTTCGTTTTTCCTGCAAACATGAACAAGATAGCGGGGGTTTTAAACCCCCACAAAGCAAAAGTCCCAAGAATAGCGATTAGAGCTATGGGTCACATAAAAAGAGCGCGAGGGTCTTGATGGTTTCGTCTTGTTGCAACGAATTCATCCATACCGGTCTTGAGGTCTAATTTTACAGTATACGCAAAGCCCTAATTCTCAAGCTTTGAAACCCTAGATATCTCCCATGGTGGATTTCGATTCAGGCAGTTTTAGCACAATTAAACTATGTCAAAAGCTTCAGGGAGATGTCAGCAATACAAATCAATAAGCAAAACATGTCAATGATGCATAAAAATTAGATTTCGATTATGGGAATATTTGGTCAAACCGTGACTCTATTTTACCGTTTCCTTGGGTATGAGAGCTTGTTCTTGATGGCAATGGCTTCCTGGAGACTCAGGCAATATGTTTGAATCACTTTTAGGCTTTGAATTGTACTGCAAATAGGATTTCAGTTTCACAATGTTCTTGAGTTTTTTTGCAATTTGGTTATATGATTTCAGCAGCAATTGTGCGTTCTTAGCACTAGGGTTAGCTCTTGCATTTGTATTGTAACAGAATTAGGTTAAAACCTTGGCCCAAAAGTCCATGAATTTAAGTTTCCAATCTTTGATTTTCAATCATATAATTTCCAATCTTTTTTCAATGAAAACCTTGCCAATTTAGGAGATCTTGTCCCCTTGAGTGATGCACGATATCTTTAGCATGTGTGGAGTGTATTTGCTTCATAAAAAGATTTGACAACCATGCTTTGATATTTTTCTACAATTAAAACCAATTAAATGAATTAATAATAATAAAAATTCAGTTAATTAATTAAAAATAAGAAAATAAATCATTTTAAGTTCAATGGGTCGTGCATAGGCTTTGGGTAAAGATTCAAGAAATAATTTGAGGCCCATTAGCAAAATTGAAGTGTTTTAGGCAAAGTTGACTTTTGAAAGTTCCCAAAAATTTCCCAGCTTCTCCAATGCATATCTTGCTCAATTTTGAAGCTATGAACATGTTCTTGGACATTTTGGAAAGGTATTGAAGTCCTATAACCAATGCCTTTGGTCCCATGTCATTTTGATTTACCAATCTCAAGTTATGGTCTTTGACTGAAAATGCCTTTTTGTTGACTTTTGAAATGACCTATAATGTTGAGATTGATAACTTTTTGTGAGAGCATTTCTTGGACTTGGAATGTGAAGATGAGTTGTAGGAAATGTCATCCCCTTCAAAATGAGCATTGGATGGGATTTTTCTGATAAACCATGAAGAAGTTATGCCCTGGTCAAATTGCAGTTGACTTTTCAACTGTCCAAAAATAGAAACTTTTTTGCATCCTGAGACTTTTTTAGCCATGCTTGTGGAATCATGATCAAGACTTGATCAAATGATGATTGTGGCTTCAAAATAAGATGTTGACCAAAAATTTTGACTTTTGACTATCAAATGACCATTTTACCCCTGCAGTTGACTGTGGAGCAATTAGGGCTTTTGACTGTGCAACTTGATGCTATGAGTCTTGAAACTTGATATATGGATGCTTGCCAATGTATATGGGTATATGGGACTTGATTGGACCCTTGAAAACCTCAATTTCTTTGCAAGAACCAAAACCCTAATTTTGGCTGTGTTAGGAGGCAATTGGACTGTGCAACCCTTGAGAGATTTTGAATCATCTGGAGATTGACCTTGACAAATCTTGAAGAATATGGGAGGGAAAATTTTTGGGTACAACACCTACCTCTCTTGAAGACTTGCAAAAGGGTTGGATTCAGCTAAAGGAGGAACGAGATACCTTCGAAGCTCAATTCTACGCTAGTGAGAAGATAATCTTGGAGCTTACAAAGCAGCTACATGAGGAGCAAAGTGTGAACGCCTACCTTGCACCGAAGAGGATGCGTTCAGTCTTCTATCTTAGAGATTTATTTTTGTAAACCTGAGAGGCATGTTGTAGTCATTTCGAACTAATTAATGAAAATTGAAGTTTCTTCATTCTTGTCTATACAAATTTAAATCTCATGAATCCTTGAAATAATTTGCATATACATCCTCCATGCATCATAACATGACAAGTTTTCATACAACAGGTTTCCTTATCTTTCTGCTGTTTATTTCACAAGATGGATCTAGAGAAAACTGTGAAGGATCTTCATACACAAAACTCTCAATTCCAAGAGACTCTACTGGCCCAAGCCAAGGGGAAACAAGACATGATAGAATTGCTGGCAGTTAAGAAGAAACCTAAGAAGAGAGCTCTGGTCAACATGTGCAGAAGGTTCAAAGAGCAAGCTCGTCAGATCCTGGTAGTGGAAGACTCATCTGAAGAAGACAGGAATCAGATTGGTGAAGTTAAGAGTACCCAGACTGATTGTATTAATGATCAAGCGTCTGATGATGATTATTTTGACGAGCAGTATCCACCCACCAATGTCAAGTATAAGCAGTTAGAAGACAAATTGAAGGCTGTCGAGATCCAAGTCGTCCCTGATTTAGATTTTGATGATTTGGGTTTGATCTCTGGGGTGGTTATTCCCCAAAAATTCAAAATACAAGTCTTTGCAAAGTATGATGGAGTTTCTTGTCCAAAACTTCTCCTGAAATCTTATGTGCACAAGATACAGCCGCACACCGCTGATAAGAAACTTTGGGTTCACTTTTTCCAAGAAAGTTTGGCCGGGACGCAGTTAGAATGGTTTTATCAGTTGGATGGCTCTCGTATCAATACATGGGAAGACTTAGCTACTGCCTTCTACCATCAGTACCAATATAACACCGACTTGGCACCAATGAGGGTTCAGTTGCAAGATATGACCATGGGAAAGAATGAAGGATTCAAAGAATATGCACAAAAGTGGAGAGACCTCGCCAGTAGGTTTTAACCACCTTTGACTGATAGGGAGCACATTGACATGTTTATAGGCACTTTATCTGGTCCATTCTTTAATCTATTAGTGGGCTGCTCTTCTTCCGGTTTCACCGAATTAATCTTAACCGGTGAAAGAGTTGAAAGCGGCATTAAAAGTGGGAATATCTCCATGGAATCCGCCTCCACGTTAAATCCTGTTAAGAAACCTTTTGCTGCAAAGAAGGAAATCAATGCTGTTTACGGGGCAAGGGCCCTTACCAAGAAGAATGATCATCTGTCTGTTAATGTTGTCTGAATCTCCAATCCAACTCCTACTCAAATACCATATGCTAGTCATCAACGTTTTGAAACTCCGAGAAGAAAATTCATGAGTTTAGGCATGTCATTATCTCAAGCTTTACAACACATGCTCAAGGCTAATTTGGTGACATTACGCAATCCACCTGCTAACCCTGATACCTCTTTGCCAAAGTATAATCTGAATGCTAAATGTGCTTACCACTCAAGTAGCCCCGGGCATGAGACTGACCAATTTTGGGCCTTGAAGAATAAAGTCCAGGATTTAATAAATAACAAGTGTTGTACCCCAAAATTTTCCCTCTCATTTTACTCAATACATGTCCATTGAGATCCTCAATTTGCTCAAGGTTGCCCAAGAGTTGACCAGACAAACTCTCTCCTAAGGCAATGTACCTCAAATTAGGGTTTCAATTTTCATCAAGAATAGGTGGACTAAAAGGACCTCATATAATCTCCATGGTCTTAATATGTTCTCAAGACCCTACATGTCAAGTTTCATGCCTTGCACAAGAAGTTTGCTCATCAACTGCTCAGCTACTTGAGAATCGACTGTATTAGGTCAAAAGTCAATTGTGACCCATATACAGTCAAACTTCAAGATTTTTGGTCAGCATTAACATTTTGAAGTGACTTTCATCATTTGATCAAGGGTCGATCATGATTCCCCAAGGAATTCTCCAAATTCATCAAAACCCAAAAGTTGATAAATTAGGGTTTCTTAGTAAAAGTCAACTAAACTTTGACCAAGCATAACTTCCACATGCTTTATCATAAATTTTCCATCCACAACTCATTTTGAAGAGGATGCAATTCCCTACAATTTATCTTCATCTCACAAGTTCAAAATATGCACTCATAAAAAGATAGGAATTTCTACATTATGGGTCCTTTTGAAAATTCAACAAAAACACCTTTTGGGTCAAAGCTTCTTACATGAACATGGAAGACTCAATTGTTATGAGACCAAAAGGGTTGCTTAGGGGACATCCTAAGATTTCTAAAAAGTCAGAGAACACCTCTCTAAGGTTAAAATTGGAGGAGATATTCCTTGTCAAAGTTGACCTTTTTTGCAAAATTGCCAAAAGTCAAATGTGCTCAAAAACACATTTTTTGCTAAATGGGCCTAACTTTTTATGCTTGCACCTCACTTATAATGTGGTCCACCACTCAAATATTCACCCACACATTATTTTCTTCATTTTTAAATTTATTTTGATTTTTTTATTAATTAATAATTGAATTAAATCAAATAATTGATGAATAATAGCAAAGATATGATTTGATTTGGTTTTTCGACAGGTTGGCAATCAAAATATGCTGAATTATCAAGGCCAAAATGAATCAAGCATAATTGGTACAAGAAAGGGAAGATTTGGCTCAAAAAAGCAAGTTTGCATATGGCTAAAGAATCAAATCTCATCAAAATTTCAAGATCCAATCTGTTCTGCAACCCTAATTCATTGAGGGATATATAATGAACAAGAACAAAGCAAAAAAAAAGGGGTTAGCAATCGTAAAAGAGGCAAACAAATTCAAAAAAATTCAAAGAAAAGTGTGAATCGGTTTTCACTCCACATGCCATCTCAAGCCATCCTAGCACTGCCAATCAATTGCTGGACGTCTCAAGAAGCCATCCCAATCGTTTGCAAGCTCTAGAACCTTGAGAAATGCAAGCTGTAACTCACACGGTTTGCAATTTTTTTCAAAATCGATTATCATAATTCCTGCATCATTAGCACATTTAACTGATATATTTGTAATCTTTGACATGTTTGCAAGCTAACTTAATAATTTAATTGCATTTTTGAAGCCTATACGCGTATCTGCCATTGCTAGGGTTCACCTTTTATTTTTAGGGTTTTTGTCCACAGGTGAAATTAGCCTAAATAAAGGGTGCCATCGTGTTCATGAGGTCAAAACGAATTGATCAATGTATTCATAAGTGATTTATCATGCTTGTATCATGTTTTGAGATATTACAGGTTTCTAGCCATGGCAGATGTTCGTGGGTATAGGTTCATTATCTAATACAACGGAGGAAGGTAGAAGAAGGTTAGGTGTCAGCCAGCCATTCGCCCATTTGAATCTTGCGCGCTTTCTTTTCAATTAACCACTTTTTTATATATTATATTTTATTCTTGTATTATTAACAAACAAGTCAATTGGCCCAGTGGTAAGGCATATTATTGATGAGCATAAGGACCTGGGTTCGATCCCAGGTCCCAGCAAAATTATTTTCAAATTTTCCCTTTGCAGATCCAGCGCATCTCTCATCCTGGTGTCCACCATATTCCATCAATCTCAGCCAATGGATTCATCATCCATTCAATCCAACGCACAGGCAGTGAGCGACTATGGTACGCCCTCAAGTCAACGCTACAAGGAATCCAAGGCTGACTAGGCTTGGAGCATTTTGGGCCTTAAAAAACTCATATTGGCACCCCCCATTTGCTAGTACACAGGCCCAGTTTGCATTTTCTTTTTTATTTTCTTTTTTTAATTTCTTTAATTAATTTCTTTTATTTGTTTTAACTAATTAACCCAAAAATCATTTTCTTTTTATTAATAAAAAAATCACAACAAACTACAAAAATCTTTTTTTTTATAAAAATATTTTATTTCTTAATTAATTTAGTTTAATTAACTTAGGGAAATTTAATCTCTTTTTATAATTAAAAATAATTAGACCTAGGATTTGAATTGTATATAATTTAATTAATTTTCTTTAAAAATACACCAAAATCATTTTTTCATTAAAATATTTATTTTAATTAATTAGATTAATTAGGTTAACTTAAATACTTTTTCATAATTAAAAAGCAATTAGAAATTAGGGTTTTATTCAATTTGCAATTTCATTGTTTTCTCCAATAAAACAATGTACAAAAATATTTTTCTTTCAATTAGGGTTTAGGTTTTTTTTTAACATCCCTCGTATATAATTCGCCGCGCATTTAATTATTTATTTTGCATTATTTTTGTAACTGTCAATGGTTTGTAATAGTTAAAGTAGGGTTTTATTTACTGCTTTAATCCCCGATTCTTTGGTTATGTAATTAATCCCCATCCCCCGAAGCCTTGTAATAGCTAGGTTTATTTTTTCGCATTTTAAATTCCTGTAAATATTTAACTGTCTAGATGTATGATAATAGGATTGTATGGCAAGAATATCTGAAATTAAAACGGTAGATTACCTAATGTGGAAGGATTAAATAACTGAAACAAATCATATGCACATATTCACTCCTAGGGTTTACCTCACTTCGGTTGCCTTTGGTAAACAATCATTAAGCATAGGAGATTTTAGTGGTTGCCCTCCAGTCTAAAAAGATCAAATTGTCCCATTTGAATGTTGCCTCAGAAATGTTGCCTCGGAGATGTTGCCTCGGAAAGATCTTAAGACTCTAGGGTTACTACTAAAGTTTTCTAACTATTTCTTTAGTGATTGTACTTGTCCCTTTCGAATGTCCCTTACAACTCCAACGATGGTGCTACCTACTCCTTAATAGTAGGATAGCGCTATCTAAAGGAAACGAGAACAAACAATCTTTTTTCGAGTAGGTAGAATCTTAAGTACTTGCTCAATAAAAACTTTTCACACAAACACCTTTCAAAACAAATTTTCAAAACAAAATTCGTCACATCCTTGAGGACTGATACAAGGGTTATCACGAAGTAAAACATTTTCAAGACAAACACACACAAGAAATTTGAAAAATGAGCAAGTACCTAAGAGCTCGTAGATAACTACTGATAGAAAGGGTGCTAACACCTTCCCTTTCTATAATCTACCCCCCATACTCAGAATATCTCGAAAAAAAGGTTTTTTCTGTTCTTTTTCCTTTTCCATGATTGGATGAAATAAAAGTCAGTGGCGACTCTTGCTTACCGCGACATTTTGTGGAAAAAAACGCGAAACACAAACCAGTAAAAACAGTCGGTTCTGCCACCGTATCACAGAACTGGCGACTCTGTTGGGGACAGTTATAAGTGGAGTATACCTTAGGATCTAGGTCATTTTTGCTTTCTTGTTTGTTTTGTATGCTTTATTATTAAAGGGTTTTACTTGGGCATTGTTAAAGATCCTACACCCGGATCTGGGGACACTTTTTAGGTAAACAACAATAGACCGTGGAGACTGTATGGCGTAGACCGATATGGTTTAAGCGATGGTTGTGTTAGTGTGGCACTTTGGTTGGTACCGGTATCCTTCATGGGGAAATGAGGAGAATACGGGGCCGCCGTATGGTGTCGTGAAGCACTAACGGAGCTTAGAACCTTAGTTGAACAAACTTAGCCATTAGAAAGTAGTGAGATAGTTGGCCTCGGTGTAGAGCTAAGGATTGGTTGATACTCGATGCTACACTCATTGAGATCATACTTTCAGAATATTTCGGCCGCAAGAAAAGATTGATTGAGCTGAAACAATGCCCAATAAAGGATGGTCAGGGATATTGAGATCCTCTAGAGCCCGATTACTTTTTAAGACAGGTTTGAAACCAACTAAACTTCAAGAGGGTACTACCTTTAACCTCATGCAAGCCTTAAACCTAAGTACTTGGTATGATTTGACTGTGTTTTCTATATTCGTGGTTTATTGTAACATCATGCATCATAACATGGCATCCATTCTTATTGCACTAACCATTTCAAAGACCAAGGGAATTTATCTTTGTTCTATTTTGCAGATCATGGCTTTCGTTCGTAGGAACACTATCTGAATCATCTTTGTGAAGATACCTTCCCAACTCAAAGAGCTAGCATCAAGGGTTTCTGAAACTTCTGCGTTCACTAAGAGACATGGTTAACTTCTCAACCTGGTTACTTCAAACTTTGATGAAAAGATGATGAGTGTACTTTTTCAGTTCTTCGATCCCAAGAACCACTGCTTCACCTTTCC
Organism: Vicia faba; assembly: GCA_948472305.1. NCBI lineage: Eukaryota > Viridiplantae > Streptophyta > Magnoliopsida > Fabales > Fabaceae > Vicia > Vicia faba. Next base: position 716,051,167 of record OX451736.1, read on the forward strand.
AAACTATCAGTTGGTGCCTACCTTGGAAGAACTCTCTCAGCTATTGGATATACCCATTCTGGAATAGTTACCCTTCACGGGTCTAGAAGAAGTTCCTAAGCTAGAATTCATTGCCTCAGCTTTGCATCTGAAACAGGCCGACGTGGTATCCAATTGGGAAACCAGAAGTGGAGTCAAGGGTTTTTTAGCTAAGTTTCTGATAGACAAGGCCCAGCTATTTTGGGATGATATGGATTTTCAGGCTTTTGAGAAGGATTTGGCTCTTCTAACCTATGGGTTAGCCCTATTCCCTAATCCAGACTCATTCGTGGATGTGAATGCTATCAAGATTTTCCTCTCTCGCAACCCTGTGCCTACCTTGCTCGGAGATATTTTGCACACTCTCCATACTCGTACCATGAAAAGAAGAGGGATTCTTATGTGTTGCATGTCATTGCTGTCGAGGTGGTTTATTTCTCACCTCCCTAAGTCCATACTGAAGAATGAAGAAGGTTTGGGTTGGTCGCAAAGGATAATGTCACTCGCTCATACGGATATTCTTTGGTGTTCCCGATCTACGGAAAACACTACTATTATTGACTGCTGCGGGGAGTACCCTAATGTCCCATTACTTGGTATCAGAGGGAGTATAACCTATAATCCTTGTTTAGCTCTGCGACAATTTGGTCACGCTCGAAGGGATAGTCCCCATGAGTTACTTATCGAGGGCATTGTATTCAACTATGAGGATGATGTTAAAGAGTATCACAGGAGGTTCATACGAGCTTGGGGCATGGTAAACAGATCTGGCGCCAAGGCTTTGGGGCCAAAGACTTCCATTTCTATGGAACCTTACCTCCAATGGGTACAAGCCCGTGCCTAGAAGCTTATGATGCCCTATGTGGCCGTTTTACCAGTGATTGTGGAACCCACTACTGAAGAAGGTATTCCTTACACGGTTCTCTACCCTTACATGCCCACTGATCTTGGGGAATTATAGAGGTCTTGGATTCAATTGATGAAGGAGCGGTATACTTACAGGGATCAGTTATATGCTCAGGAGAGGAAGATTTTATAGCTCACAAAGCAACTGCATGAAGAAAGAGGGGTCAGTGATTATCTCGGCACAAAGAGGAAGCATCCATGGGACTTTTGATTTCTTTTCTAGTTTTAGATTTATTTTTAATTGTAACGCCTAAAAGGCATTTTGAACCTTCAAATTCCGCTAATAAAATCTTTGTTTATTTTGGTTTGCAAATATAAATTTCCCGAAGTCTTTGAAATCATTGCATGCGCATCCCATTATCATACACATCATTACATGTACCATTACAGGTTTCTCATCTTCTTTGCTATTTATTTCAGCACGAAATGTCTTCCGAGCAAACCATCAAGGACCTTCAGGCACAGAACGCCTAGTTCCAACAAATGTTCATAAGTCTGGCAAAAGGGCAGGAGGATCTGAAAGCCCTCATCCTGAAAGAAAAGAAGAAAAAGAAGAAGGCTGTCGGTATTCTGAATATGGGCAGAAGGTTTGGAGAGCGGTTGAAGCGACAAGTCGATCTGACCTCTTCATCCAAAGAAGGGGAGAATCAGGAAGAAGAGAAGGATCCCAGTCCTGCAGTTTCTGACAATGATACCGACTATAATGATGAGCAATATCCTCCTGCTGAGGATAGATACAAACAGTTGGAAGATCGTCTGAGTGCCATGGAAGTCCAGAGGATACCTGGACTGGATTTCGAAGAATTGGGATTGGTGTCGGGAGTAGTCATCCCGCAGAAGTTCAAAGCTCTAGTTTTTGCTAAGTATGATGGGGTGTCCTGCCCGAAGCTCCATCTCCGTTCCTACGTCAGGAAAATTCAGCCCCACACCGCTGATAGAAATCTGTGGGTTCATTTCTTTCAAGATAGTCTGTCACGGACTCAGCTTGAATGGTTCTACCAGCTGGAGGGGGCAAATATCTGAAACTGGGAAGATCTGGCTGCTGCTTTCTACAAGTAGTATCAGTATAATGCCGACCTTGCTCATACTCGTACTCAACTCCAGAGTATGTCCATGGGTGCAAGTGAAGGCTTTAAGGACTATGCACAGAAATGGAGAGACTTGGCTGGGAGAGTTCAACCCCCGTTGTCTGATAAGGAGTTGGTTGATATGTTTCTGGGGACGCTATCTGGTCCATTTTTCAATCATTTGATCGGCAGCTCGTCAGCTGGTTTCACTGAGCTGATTCTTACTGGAGAGAGAGTAGAAGCTGGGATTCGGAGCGGTAAGATACAAAAGGATGCCTCTTCGAGTTAGGTAAAGAAGCCTTTTGCTGGTAAGAAGGAAGCCAGTGCCATCTATAGCCCGAGGGGACAAAATAGGGCTGAACATCGTCAGACAGTAAGTGTCGTAATGATACCTAGACCTGCAGTTTCTCCATAATGCAACAATCAAAAAAGGGTGGAAAGACCACAACGGAAATTTACCCGCATCGACATGACACTGGCTGAAGTTCTACCTCATCTATTGAGATACAAATGACTGCTGGGCTCTGAGGAACAAAGTACAAGACTTGATTGAAGCCAAGGAAATAGATTTTAATGCTCCAGAGAAGCCAAATGTCATAACTGCTCCCATTCCTAAACATGCTCGTGGAGTTAATGATGTTGATACTAATTTGTTTGTTACCTCTGTTGATGTAGTTTCTACTCCTCTCATGACTGTCAAGAAGAATTTTTTGTTGGCCGGTTTATTTCTGGGTTATGGTGAAGGTTGCCACATGTGTTCGTTTCTACCTTCTGGTTACTATTTGCTGAAGTCAGGTACTCAGCGCCTGATGGATAGCAGAGAGATTTTGTTCGAAAAAACTATGATTCCTGTTGTTCCAATTGAAGACGTTTCCATTATAAACATTTCCACCAATCCTTCCAAGGTTTCCTCGAGAAGACCTGTTAGGATTGCATCTGCTCCAAGAATTGCTCTGCTGATAATCACTATTCTTGGTCCTGTCTCGTATGTCTCGAACAAAGTTGTCCCATGGCATTATGGTGCCGATGTGTACTATCATGGCATCAAACAAGATCTGAAAGATGAAGAGGCTGATCCTGATATTGATAACATTGTCAGAACCAGTAAAATTACCCGAAGTGGAAGGGTCTTCTCTCCCGAGATTTCCCCTAAGACTGTTAACAAACCTATTGTCATTCCATTTGCTGTTCCTGCTAGTACATCCACTACAGTTCCTATTCTTACTCCAGTCATTAACCCTGTCGGCGAATCGTCTGATACCTGCGACAAGGAAATTATAGGTGAGCCTTCCCAGACGGAGGCGCCTAAGAAAATTGTTGTGGAAGCCTCTAAGCAAGAAATGGAGGAAATACTGAAAATCATTAAGAAGAGCGATTATAATATGATAGAGCAGCTGGGGCAGACCCCTTCAAAGATATCCATGTTATCCCTGTTGTTGTGCTCTGAGGCCCATGCAAAGGCTTTGATTGCATTCCTCAACACTGCGCATGTGCCGCAGGAAACTTCAGCTGATCAGTTCAAAGATTGTGTGACCAGCCTAACTGATGATAATGGGTTGGGTTTTTCAGATGCAGATTTGACATCAAAGGGAAGGAAGCACAATGATGCTCTGCATGTCTCGATTGAATGCAGGGGAACCACTATGGCTCATGTGCTGGTAGATATCGGGTCTTCACTGAATGTTCTGCCGAAGAAGGTGTTGGACCATTTGGATTGTGAGGGTTTAACTCTAAAGCCTAGTAACATTGTGGTAAGGGCTTTTGACGGATCGAAGAGAATGGTGCACGGGGAGGTGGACATCCCTGTCAAAGTGGGTTCTCATACTTTTGGGTCCACCTTCTATGTGATGGATATCAGGCCGTCATATTCTTGTTTGTTGGGTCGTCCTTGGATCCACGAGGCTGGGGCAGTTACTTCCATACTCCACCAAATGCTGAAGTATCCGGTGAAAGGGAAGATTGTCACAGTGCGGGGTGAAGAAGAATATATGGTGAGTCACCTCAATTCCTTCCGCTAAGTAGAGATGGACGGGGAAATCATAGAAACTCCTTGTCAGAATTTTGAAGAGGTCCCTCAGATCTTGGCATCAACTGAAACTACTAGCAACAAACCTCCTTTGAATATGGCTTCTCTCAAGGACGCCAGGGTTGTGGTTAAAGAAGGTGGGTGTACCAATTGCGGTCAGCTCCCTGATTTCACTCAGAAAACTGACAAATTTGGTTTGGGCTTTACTACAGGGGCTCAAAGGGCTGTTAGACGCGCTCGGGCTGGAGGACCTCCCCTACGCATCAGCAATCGTGGGGTTAATTCCATTGAAGACAGTGAAGAGGATTCAGACATCAACAGCTGGATCTACCCAACTACCAACGGTGGATTGAGTAACTGGACGGCTAGGGACTTTGTACCTGTTTCTTTTATTCCGCAATAATTGACTTACTTGTTTTGAGATTTGTAATAAACAATTTGAAACTTTACGGCTTGGTGCCTTGCCCGAGGCACCTTGGCTTCGCTTGTGAGGGCTATTGTTGTACCCCAAAATTTGCCCTCGTATTTTTTCCACAAGAAATCACAGCTTCAGACTTTTCCTGATTTTTCAGATTGGCGTAAGAATCAGTCAAACAGACTTTTCTTATCAGTCAGACAAAATTAGGGTTTTCATTGATTTTAAGCAGTTCAGGCAGATTGCTAGGGTTTGGTTGAGTTGGCTCGGTTTTTGATCAGGCAGACGTTTCTTTGACATTTAATCAAGAACTAGGGTTTGTGCACATATTTCTCAGAAAGAATTAATTTTACAGTTCTTTTCAGTTTACTCTGAGATTTGGATTGAGGCATTTGAATCAAGAAATTGCAGTGTTTTGTTTAATCAGTAAAGGCTAAGGCATTTGATTTTAGATGAGATAAAAGCTGAGGTACTTAAATTGAGAATCTACAGTGTTTGATTTGATCAGTAAAAAGATAAATATCTGGATATTGGTTTGATTAACTGTGCATTGGATATTTGAAGCGTCGGGTTTATTATTAATTGATGTCAAGACCACAGTGTTTATCAATTGATTATTTATTCTAAGATTAGAATAATTGGGATTTATTTCCATTTTATTATAATTTAAGGGTTATAAACAATTAAATAAACATTTGAAAAGAAGAAAAAGAATTAACTGATCAAGATTGGATTTTATTCATCTTTAATTATTTATTACAATTGTTATTTGAATACAGTATTTATTTACAAAGTATTCATAATAATAATGGTTTACAATGATTAAAATGGAAATAAAACTATCCTAAAAATCCCTAAGTCTTCAAATCTTCAGCTTCCACTGCTACTCCTCTCCATTTGATTTTTATCTGCAAAAAGAAAAGAAGAAGTCAAAAGCAGATAAAATTAAAAAGACAGACAGATAAAAATAATTCATCATTAAAAGCAACTGGCCGGAATCAGTTTGCCCTCTCTGCAAATCGCGAGATTTCTCTCGGTTCACAAAGAGGGATGAAAATGTTTGCAATTAAAGTATGAATGCACAAGTTGTAATATTGCACAATTTCAAAATTGTCAAGCAAGACTGCATAAAATGCCAAATCCAAATGGGCAACCAAAAAGGCAAACTAAGCAGTTACTGGATATGCCAAGAGAATAATGCAAGTCACAATTTCAAACTAGGTTCAAACTAAACTAAAAACTGTCCAAAGCTGTCCAAAAGGATATGGAAAGATATCAAAGTACAAAATACTGTCAACAAGATGCAGGAAAAGTACAAGGTATGCAGAGCTAAACAAATATTGCAAGCAACATCATTTCATCATTTTCAAGGCCATTTGCTTTTTCAGAAAACAGATTATAAGCAATATAATAATGCTTAAAACTGTGGAGAGAGAGAGAAGAGAAAAGAAGAAAGAGGCTTACAGGCTTTAGGCAAGAGGATATAAAACAATGTTACCAACACAGTACCAAGGGAAGGGAGGCAGAAATATCAAAAGAAAATAGAACTTCAAAAACTGTAACATTGAAACACAAACAGCCGCAATAAGCTTGAAGCCTAAACTTCAACCAAAACACAAGCTCTGAACCTGCCTGCTAACCTGCACAAGCCTTGGTCCAAAAACCAGAACATCAAGCAAAAGGCCTAAACCTGGTCAAGCATCAGAAGCCAAGCCTGCCTTGAACACTTCAAAATAGCCTGCACCAAACAAATATACCAAGACAGAAAGCCCAGACCTGCATAAACACCCAAAGCTTGAAGGCCAAAACCTGCCTGAACTGTCAAGCCTGTAAACACACTAAGCCTAAAACTTGCATTAAACCTGAAGTTTGTTCACCTGGCCTAAACCTCATACATCCTGCATAACTCACATAACATCAAGCCACATAAACCCAGAGCCTAACCTGTAAAAAGGCCAAGCCCAAACCTGATACTGTATAAAGGCCTGAAGCCAGCAAACCTGTAAGCTCACCCAAAAGCCATAACCTCAAACTGTCAAGCCTAAAGCATAACCTGCTCCTTTCAAAAAAGCCACAAACCTGTGCATAAACCAGAACCAACACAAAAGCATTCATACCAAGCTTGCAAGCCTAAGCATCAACCTGTCTAAGCCCTTAAACAATACAAACTGTCAAGCCCCAAACTGAAGCAACCAAAGCCCTTAGAACTGTAATTCATCACTGGGCAGAAATCATCAAAGCATCTCAGCAAGCCCACAAGAAGAGGAGGAAAAGGCAACTCAAGCATACTCAGAAACATACCAAATATCTCAGCATACCAGAAACACACAAGCAATCCCAAAGGCCCTTAGAGGAAGCCTCATCACAGGGCAAGCATACAAGGCCATAACCAACATCAACAAATATCTCAGCATATCAGCATACCAAATATCCAAGCATACGAGGTAACAGAAGCAATCAAAAGGGGACGAGGAAAAGAAGCAATCAAAGGCATCAAGCTAGCATACAAGGCAAAGAGACAGAAGAAGAAAAGAGGTGATAAAGTAAGGGTTTTCAGGAAGGTCATCATCACAAAACCCTAAAGAAGGTAAAGACACAAACCAGGGAAACTTCCAAAGCTCGCGCATCATCAAGCCTTCGCCCTTGGCCATCTTACGCGCCTCCGATCCATCCTCCTCCGTCTCCGAACAAGGTATAATTCCTTTCCTTTTCATACACGTCGAATAAGCAAACAAATACCAACATATAAAATCAGAACATGAAAGTAACACTTAAAAACTTGAAACCCTAACGCGATAGAGACAGAAATCACTACCTTTTAACTGTTGCCTGGATGCTCCATGGAGGGAAGAGGAATGGATGATGGCGCATGACAACCAAGCACAGGGAGACGTTCAGTGGCTATGGCGAGAAGGACGAAGACGAAGAGGAACGACGACGGCGCCTCTGTGTTCAAACAAACCCTAAGCATCCAAAATGAACAAAACATTTGTAACCCTAAAAGCATGTTGTGAAATGTCTGAGCCTTGCCCTTCTCTGTTTGCTCAAGCCCATTAGGCGTGCACCTCCCTATCCAACGCGCGTACCCCCTCCTTTTTCTTAAACTCACTTATTTTTGTTTGGGCCAAAGACAAGCATAAGGCCCATTCCTCCTTTTTGCTTTGTACACAAACTAGCACCTTTTTTTTATCCTTTTATTTTTGCTATAATTCAAACTAATATATTTTGTTTTTTTTTATATAAATAAAAATAAATAAGTTAACCTTTTTTCTATATATACTAGACTTTTCTTAACTATTTTTGAATAATTAGAAATACATAAACATTTTCATTTTCTTTTCTTGAAAATCTTTTCTTTGTACATAAAAAAAAATACTAATCAAAATACATTAATTTTAATACATAAAAAATGGAACTTAAAACCTTTTCTTTTCTTTTATTAAAATTTTCTTGTTTGTACATAATTAACAAAATACAAAACATGATAACAATACATTAACAAAAATGCAAAGAACAGATAAATACTTAATTTTTCATTAAGTTCACATCTCACCTTGTAAATAAATCACATTTACATGCACTTACACAAATACGTTAATACATTTACTTTGCTCTACACATATATATTTGCTTTATTCTTATACATTGCTATACATTACATATTACATTTGAGATCGCAATTCGATTTGGTTGTAAATATTTGGACACTATTCTCCTATAAGTCTCATCCCCCATTTGTAAATTTGTACCCCCACTCCCGGATACTTATTTGTAATAGCGTAGACTTTAAATTCCCGCAATTTATCGCTTTCAAATATACCATGGTTAGACCTAGGGTTTGTATGTACATAAAATAAAACGCTAGATAACCTAATACAAAGACAAATACATGAAATCAATACACAATCACACTTGCACCCCTAGGGTAATCCCGCTTGTTGCCTTCCAAAATGGGTCATGCTTGCATGTTGAGTATCTTTGGCAAAACAATTTAAATGATCATAGTCCCTCGATGACGCTTTCGAAAGTCGCCTATCAAAATGATCAAGTCCCTTCAAGCAAATTGCCAAAGACACTTGGCACCATTGCATTCATGGTCCATACGATGACCCGCGCCTGTCCCGTTAAACATCCTAAACGCAAGATTGTCCACCAAATACAATGGTGGAACAAAATTGTTAAAAAGGGTTAAAACATGAGAAAAAAACCTTTGAGTACAATAGGGGTAGACAACTCTTAGTTACTTAATCAACTCGCAAAAACACTTGCCTACTTTTCAAACCACACTCCACAACCACTTTCAAAACAAAACTTTCAAAAAAAACATTTGAAACATCTTTTCGAAAAGATACACACCTTTGTGAAACACTCAAACACGAGTCATTACAATGGTTGCCTAAGACAAGGCATCTTCTTCAAAAACATTTTCAAAACACACGCGCACACACACACACACACCATTTCAAAGCAATTGAAAATCAAAAGGCAAGTGATCTAAAACCAAGTAACTAAGAGCCCATGGATAACTATGGATGAAAAGGGTGCCAATACCTTCCCTTTTCATAATCTACCCCCCGAACCCACGAAACATCTCAAAAGGTTTTTCCTGTGCTTTTTAACCTTTCCTTTAGGATAAAATAAAAAGTCGGTGGCGACTCTTGCTCAATCGAACAAGTGCGAATACAAACGCAAAAACTCAAGTCAGTTCTCCCACCGTATCACAGCTATTATTTGTCATTTCATATATCATTAATAAAGCATTGGACGTTTCTTGCATACAAATTTTGCGCTCTCTGTTTCTCTTTTCTATTTTCACTTTATCAAAACAGCTATTCTCTTACACACACTCACGTATCATAATGCAGATCCATATCCACTCTGGATCCCATTGATAACAGCTCTACTATTGCCAGTTATGACTTCAAAAATCCGATCAACCAAGCCGAGGACGAAGGTGAGGATGATTATGAGGTGTCTGGAGAACTTGCTAGACTACTACAGCAGGAAGAAAGGGCCATACAGCCTCATGAAGAGCCGGTTGAGACAGTGAATTTTGGTACTGAGGAAGACAGAAAAGAGGTTAAAATAGGTGCAAATTTGGAGTTTGGCATCAAATAAAGGTTGATACAGATGTTGCACGACTATGTTGAGATCTTCGCCTGGTCCTATGAAGACATGCCTGGTTTGGACACTGATATTGTGGTACATCATCTGCCGACTAAAGAAGATTGTCCTCCGGTTAAGCAGAAGGTCCGCCATATGCGTCCCAAGATGTCATAGAAGATCAAGGCAGAGGTCATGAAACAGTTTGATGAAGGACTCTTGGCTGTCACTTCTTATCTGCAGTGGGTAGCCAACGTCGTTCCAGTACCTAAGAAGGACGGTAAGGTACGGAAGTGTGTTGATTACAGAGATCTGAATCGGGCAAGCCCCAAGGATGACTTCCCACTTCCTCACATTGATGTTCTGGTCGACAATACCGTGCAACACAAAATCTTCTCCTTCATGGATGGTTTCTATGGCTACAACCAGATCAAAATGGCTCCTGAATACATGGAGAAGACAACCTTCGTCATACAGTGGGGCACCTGCTTCTACAAAGTGATGCCTTTTGGGTTGAAGAATGCTGGGGAAACTTATCAGCGCGCTATGGTCGCTTTGTTCCATGATATGATTCACCATGAGATCGAAGTCTATGTTGATAATATGATAGCCAGGTCCCAGATTGAGGAAGAGAACCTTGATCATATCCAAAAGTTGTTCGACAGGTTGAAGACATACAAGTTGAGGTTGAATCCGAACAAGTACACCTTCAGGGTAAGGTCTGGTAAACTTATGGGTTTCATTGTCAGTGACAGGGGTATTCAGGTAGACCTTGCGAAGGTAAAGGCCATAGAAGAGATGTCGGCTCCCCGCATAGAGAAAGAGGTTAGAGGTTTCTTGGGACGTCTGAATTACATCGTCGGGTTCATTTCACATCTGACAGCTACTTGTGAGCCAATCTTCAAGCTTCTGAAGAAAGATCAAGTGGTAAAATGGAATGATGAATGCCAGACCGCTTTCGAAAGAATCAAAGAATACCTTCAAGAACCACCAATTCTGATGCCTCTAGTTGAAGGAAGACCTTTGATATTATATTTGACTGTGCTAGACAATTCAATAGGGTGTATGCTGGGGCAGCATGACGAGTCTGGTCGCAAAGAGCACGCAATTTATTACCTTAGCAAAAAGTTTACCGACTGTGAGACACGATACTCATTGCTCGAGAAAACTTGTTGCACTTTGGCATGGGCTTCTCGCCGACTGAGACAGTATATGCTGACTCACACTGCCTTGTTGATATCGAAGATGGATCCGATCAAGTATATTTTCGAGAAGCCCGCTCTCTCCGGAAGGATAGCAAGGTGGCAGATGATCTTAACTGAGTACGACATACAATACACAACCCAAAAAGCAATAAAGGGGAGTGTATTGGCTGATCATTTAGCTCATCAGGCTGTGGATGATTACCAGTCCATGAATTTTGAGTTCCTGGATGAGAATATCATGTTGGTGACTGACTACGAAGGACTTGGACCGGATGAAGGACCTGAGGAAGGATCCCGATGGTCCATGTATTTTAATGGAGCCTCGAACGCACTGGGTAACGGTATTGGCGCTGTAATTATATCTCCCGAGGGTTGTCATACTCCGTTCACTGCCTGATTATGTTTCAACTGCACCAACAACATGGCGGAGTATGAAGCATGTACCATGGGTCTTCGAGCTGCTATTGATCTGAGGATTAAGTTCTTAAGTGTATTCAGAGATTCTGCTCTGGTGATAAGTCAGATCAAAGGCGAGTGGGATACGAAGCACCCGAATCTCATTCCTTACAAAGAGTATGTATTGACGTTTCTCCCACACTTTGAGGAGGTAACCTTTGAACATTTCCCACGAGAGGAGAACCAGTTGGCGGACGCGCTAGCTACCATGTCTTCTATGTTCAAAGTTAGGTGGGACAATGAAGCTCCCCAAATCACCATCGAGAGATTGGATGAACCAGCACACTATTGTGAGATCGACACCGAAGAAATGGCAGACAAACCCTGGTTTCACGAAGTCAAAAGGTATATTGAGGCTCAGGAGTATCCTGAAAGGGCCTCTGTCAATGATAAGAAGTTTCTGAGAAGGTTCGCTGCAAAGTTCTTCCTCAGTAATGGAATCCTCTATAAACGCAACCATGACTCCACACTATTACGGTGTGTAGACAAGAGCGAAGTAGAGAGAATCATGACAGATCTACATGAAGGCACTTTTGGAACCCATTCTAGTGGACATACCATGGCTAAGAAGATCCTACGGGCAGGATACTATTGGTCCACTATGGAAGACGACTGTTATCAGCACTCTCGAACCTGTCATAAGTTCCAAGTCTACACTGATAAGGTGCATATACCTCTGGTTCCTCTGAATGTCTTGACGGCTCCTTGTCCCTTTATGATGTGGGGCATCGACATGATCGGCGAGATCAGACTTACTGCATCTAACGGGAATCGTTTCATTCTGGTAGCCATTGATTACTTCACGAAGTGGGTTGAGGCAGCTTCCTTTGCTACAGTAACCAAGAACGTCGTGGCGCGGTTTATCTGACACAATCTGATCTCTCGATATGGTGTGCCAGAGAGGATTATTACCGACAATAGTATGAATCTCAACAAACATTGACCACCGAGCTCTATAAATAGTTCAAGATACAGCACCATAATTCTTCTCCCTACCAACCGAAGATGAATGGCGTTGTTGAAGCAGCTAACAAGAACATCAAAAAGATCATACAGAAGATGACGGTGACATATAAAGACTGGCACGAGATATTACCATTTGCTATTCATGGGTACCGTACCTCAGCATGGACGTCGACAGGGGAAACACCATACTCTCTGGTATATGGCATGGAGGCAGTCCTACCCATCGAAGTCCAGATACCCTCTCTCAGGATTATGAAGGATGCGGGTTTGAACGAAGACGACTGGATCCAAACCTGACTTGATCAACTAAATATAATCGATGAAAAGAGACTTACTGCTATCTGCCATGGCCAGATGTATCAATAGAGAATGATCAAGGCTTTTAACAAGAAAGTCAGGCGTCAAGAATATCATATCGGGGATCTAGTGATCAAACGCATCATAGAGCCGCAAGGTGATCCCAGGGGAAAATGGACCCCACGTACGAAGGACCATTTGTGGTTAAGAACATTTTCTCAGGAGGAGCTATGATTCTAACCACCATGGATGGTGACGACCTTCCTCACTCTGTCAATGCAGACATAGTGAAAAGATACTACGCATAATCAAAGACCCGCTAGGTTGACTGGCCTAGGAAAAAATAAGGGCTTCCCGGTGAACCAAAAGGGTTCGGGCAAAATTAAGGGATGAAAATGAAAAAAATGTTTACACCCGGCAAGTCGAAAACCCGAAAGGGAGGCCTGGGAAAAAAAGGGTATCCCAGTGGACTGAAAACCCGAAAGGGCAGTCCAGGCAAAAGTTAGGGATTGAAGCGTATCACTATGTCTCATTGGATTATCTTGCGACCAGACTTCGGTATCGACTATCAAGCTCAGACGACGTCAACCAATCTGATCAACCTTCGGCCAAGTAGCAAAGTGATGAGATGCTTGAATATATAAAGGCAATAACAGAGTTGGAACCCAATGGGGTTGTTTCACATAGCTGTTTTTTTTCTTTTACACAAATTGTATAAATTCTATCTTTCAACGACATTCTCTTACTAGGACGTCAACCTCTTTGTACAAAACGCCTATTACAGGCCAACTTCAAAAATCAATACAAGTCATTTTCACAAGAAACTTCAATTCGTTTTTCTTTTTCTGTTTTGTTTTGCAAGAACGTCCAATAATTTATTTTTGATATATGCATTTGAAAATGATTAATGTTCATAAATATTTACATAAGAAACAAAAGACAATTACTTGTAATTCCAGAAACAGAGAAAAACAAGAAGTGCTAAACCCTACAGTTACTCCGCCCATCAAGTATCAGGATAGAGTCAGCTTTAGAACACAATCACGGGTACATACACTCCCCACAGAGTAAAAGTATTCAAAGGCATTGATGTCAGCTTTCCCGAAACAAGACATAACTATCCCCAGCCAAGGTTCATAATCGCGGGCGAGTCAGTAAGTTTCATCCCTCAAGCGGAGTTTATTTCTCCAACCGAGCTCAACACCTCCAACAATGAATTTCATCCTCAGTTGAGTTTATTCCTCCAGATCTGTAGGTCTACCAACAGAGTATCTCTTCCCCTAAGTTGGTCCCCGCAGAGTTATTCTCCAGCATCCTTCCCGACACAATATTTACATATCTCCAGCAACCGTCAGGGATTTATTTTCCCAAGACGCGAGCATACCCCAATAGCATTTCATGAACATACATTATGACATACGCATACATATCATATACAGCATAATCTCATTCATTTTAAGAACATCATCTCACCCTGCATTTCATGCATCGCATATAACTAACCCTGATATCTTTTCAGGAAAAGAGGACTAGCTTCAACAAAGTCAACAGTTATACAGATCACCTCTACAGACGACTAATGGAAACTCACTTCCCAAAATAAAACGGGTCGACTAATCTATACTATCACTTCGAAGTAACCCTACTATCCAGGTTCCTTCTCACAGCCCTACTATCCAGGCTTTCATATCGAAGCAACCCTACTACCCAGGTTCCTTCTCACAGCCCTACTATCCAGGCTTTCATATCAAAGTAACCCTACTATCCAGGTTCATTCTCACAGCCCTACTATCCAGACTTTCATATCGAAGTAACCCTACTACCCAGGTTCCTTCTCACAGCCCTACTATCCAGGCTTTCATATCGAAGTAACCCTACTATCCAGGTTCCTTCTCACAGCCCTACTATCCAGGCTTTCATATCGAAGAAACCCTACTATCCAGGTTCCTTCTTATAGCCCTACTATCCAGGATTTCATATTGAAGTAACCCTACTACCCAGGTTCCTTATCACAGCCCTAATATCCAGGCTTTCATATCGAAGTAACTCTACTATCCAGGTTCCTTCTCACAGCCCTACTATCCAAGTTTTCATATCGAAGAAACCCTACGACCCAGGTTCCTTCTCACAGCCCTACTATCCAGGCTTTCATATCGAAGTAACCCTACTATCCAGGTTCCTTCTCACAGCCCTACTATCCAGGCTTTTATATCGAAGCAACCCTACTACCCAGGTTCCTTCTCACAGCCCTACTATCCAGGCTTTCATATTGAAGCAACCCTATGACTCAGGTTCCTTCTCACAGCCCTACTATCCAGGCTTTCATATCGAAGTAACCCTACTATCCAGGTTCCTTCTCACAACCTTACTATCCAGGCTTTCATATCGAAGTAACCCTATTATCCAGGTTCCTTCTCATAGCTCTACTATCTAAGCTTTCACATCGAAGTAAACCTACTATCCAGGTTCCTTCTCACAACCTTACTATTCAGGCTTCCATATCGAAGTAACCCTACTATCCAGGTTCCTTCTCAAAACCCTATTATACAGGCTTTCATATTGAAGTAACCCTACTATCCAGATTCCTTCTCACAACCCTACTATCCAGGCTTTCACATCGAAGTAACCCTACTATCCAGGTTCCTTCTCACAGCCTTACTATCCAGGCTTTCATATCGAAGTAACCCTACTATCCAGGTTCCTTCTCACAGCCCTACTATCCAGGATTTCATATCGAAGTAACCCTACTATCCAGGTTCCTTCTCACATCCCTATTATCCAGGCTTTCATATCGAAGCAACCCTACTATTTAGGTTCCTTCTCATAACCTTACTATCCAGGTTCCTTCTCTCTTATCTCCAGACAGCAGTCCACAACACTGTAAGACCGGGATCGGATCAAACACGATTAGTTTCGCATTTCCCCAATAGAGTAACGGACAACTGAAGCTCCTAAAATTCCATTTCTCCCAAGACAGATACTGACATTCCTCAGTAAATTCCTCATCAACAACAGTAACAAGAACTCTCATCGAAGGAATGTCTCAGGAAATCAACATCCTTTGGATGGCATCTTTAAGCCCATGTCCAATAATTCTCTCGCAGCTTCCGAATGGCATCTATAAGCCCATTCCCAATATCACCAAATCAAGTATCGCTTCATGCGAGTGCAAATTTCTGGGCACTCTAGTGTTCAATCATCTTCCACCTTCAGACTACGAAAGGCAGACATCCAATATACATCCTCGGGTTTAAGAAGATTGAACAGGGGCAGCTGTTGTACCCCAAAATTTTCCCTCTCATTTTACTCAATACATGTCCATTGAGATCCTCAATTTGCTCAAGGTTGCCCAAGAGTTGACCAGACAAACTCTCTCCTAAGGCAGTGTACCTCAAATTAGGGTTTCCATTTTCATCAAGAATAGGTGGACTCCAAGGACCTCGTATACTCTCCATTGTCTTAATGTGTTCTCAAGACCCAACATGTCAAGTTTCATGCCTTGCACAAGAAGTTTGCCCAGTCAACTTCTCAGATGCTTGAGAATCGACTATATTAGGTCAAAAGTCAACTGTGACACACATACAGTCAAACTTCAAGATTTTTTGTCAACATTAACATTTTGAAGTGACTTTCATCATTTGATCAAGTTTTGATCATGATTCCCCAAGGAATGCTCCAAATTCATCAAAACCCAAAAGTTGCTAAATTAGGGTTTCTTAGTAAAAGTCAACCAAACTTTGACCAAGCATAACTTCCGCATGCTTTATCAGAAAGTTTCCATCCAAAGCTAATTTTGAAGAGGATGCAGTTCCCTACAATTCATCTTCATCTCACAAGTTCAAAATATGCACTCATAAAAAGATAGGAATTTTAACATTATGGGTCCTTTTGAAAAGTCAACAAAAACACCTTTTGGGTCAAAGCTTCTTACATGAACATGGAAAACTCAATTGAGATGAGACCAAACGGGTTGCTTAGGGGACATCCTAAGCTTTCTAAAAAGTCCAAGAAAACCTCTCTAGGGTTACAATTGGAGGAGATATGCCTTGTCAAAGTTGACCTTTTTTGCAAAATTGTCAAAAGTCAAATGTGCTCAAAATGCATTTTTTGTTAAATGGGCCTAACTTTTTATGCTTGCACCTCACTTATAATGTGGTTCACGACTCAAATATTCACCCACACATTATTTTCTTCATTTTGCAATTTATTTTTATTTTTTATTAATTAAAAATTGAATTAAATCAAATAATTGATGAATAATAGCATAGATATGATTTGATTTGGTTTTTGGACAGGTTGGCAATCAAAATATGCTGAATTATCAAGGCCAAAACGAATCAAGCATAATTGGTACAAGAAAGGGAAGATTTGTCTCAAAATAGAAAGTTTGCATATGGCTAAAGAATCAAATCAAATCTCATCAAAACTTCAAGATCCAATCTGTTTTGCAACCCTAATTCATTGAGGGATATATAATGAACAAGAACAAAGCAAAAAAAGGGGGTTAGCAATCGTAAAAGAGGCAGAGCAAATTCAAAAAAATTCAAAAAAAGTGTGAATCGGTTTTCACTCCACAGGCCGTCTCAAGCCTTCCTATCACTGCCAATCAATTGCTTGACGTCTCAGGAAGCCATCCCAATCGTTTGTAAGGTCTGGAGCCTCAAGAAACGCAAGATGTAACTCACAAGGTTTGTAATTTTGTTCATAATCGATTATCATAATTCATGCATCATTAGCACGTTTAACTGACATATTTGTAATCTTTGACATGTTTGCAAGCTAACTGAATAGTTTAATTTCATTTTTGAAGCCTATATGCGTATCTGCCATTGCTAGGGTTCACCTTGCATTTTTAGGGTTTTTGTGCACAGGTGAAATTAGCCTAAATAAAGGGTGCCATCGTGTTCATGAGGTCAAAACGAATTGATCAATGTATTCATAAGTGATTTATCATGCTTGTATCATGTTTTGAGATATTACAGGTTTCTAGCCATGGCAGATGTCCGTGGGTATAAGTTCGTTATCTAATATGACATAGGAAGGTAGAAGAAGGTTAGGTGTCAACCATCCATTTGCCTATTTGAATCTTGCGCGCTTTCTTTTCAATTAACCACGTTTTTGTATATTATATTTTATTCTTGTATTATTAACAAACAAGTCAATTGGCCCAGTGGTATGGCGTGTTATTGATGAGCATAAGGACCTGGGTTCGATCCCAGGTCCAAGCAAAATTATTTTCAAATTTTCCCTTTGCAGATCCAGCGCATCTCTCATCCTGGTGTCCACCATATTCCATCAATCTCAGCCAATGGATTCATCATCCATTCAATCCAACACACAGGAAGTGAGGGACTATGGTACGCCCTCAAGTCAACGCTACAAGGAATCCAAGGCTGACTGGGCTTGGAGCGTTTTGGGCCTTAAAAAACTCAGATTGGCACCCCCCCCCCTATTTGCTAGTACATAGGCCCAGTTTGCATTTTCTTTTCTATTTTCTTTTTTTAATTTTTTTAATTAATTTCTTTTATTTGTTTTAATTAATTAACCCAAAAATCATTTTATTCTTTTAATCAAAAAAATCACACAAACTACAAAAATCTTTTTTTTTTATAAAAATATTTTATTTCTTAATTAATTTAGTTTAGTTATCTTAGGGAAATTTAATCTCTTTTTATAATTAAAAATAATTAGACTTAGGATTTGAATTGTATATAATTTAATTAATTTTCTTTAAAAATACACCAAAATCATTTTTTCATTAAAATATTTATTTTAATTAATTAGATTAATTAGGTTAACTTAAATACTTTTTCATAATTAAAAAGCAATTAGAAATTAGGGTTTTATTTAATTTGCAATTTCATTGTTTTCTCCAATAAAAAAATGTACAAAAATATTTTTCTTTCAATTAGGGTTTAGGTTTTTTTAACACCCCTCGTATTTAATTCGCCGCGCATTTAATTATTTCTTTTCCATTATTTTTGTAATTGTCAATAGTTTGTAATAGTTAAACTAGGGTTTTATTTACTGCTTTGATCCCTGATTCTTTGGTTATGTAATTAATCCCCATCCCTCGAAGCCTTGTAATAGCTAGGTTTATTTTTTCGCATTTTAAATTCCTGCAAATATTTAACTGTCTAGATGTATGCTAATATGATTGTATGGCAAGAATATCTGAAATTAAAATGGTAGATCACCTAATGTGCAAAGATTAAATAACTGAAACAAATCATATGCACATATTCACTCCTAGGATTTACCTCACTTCGGTTGCCTTCGGTAAATAATCATTAAGCATATGAGATTTTAGTGGTTGCCCTCCAGTCTAAAAAGATCAAATTGTCCCATTCGAATGTTGCCTCGGAAATGTTGCCTCGGAGATGTTGCCTCGGAGATGTTGCCTCGGAAAGATCTTAAGACTCTAGGGATACTACTAAAGTTTTCTAACTATTGCTTTAGTGATTGTACTTGTCCCTTTTGAATTTCCCTTACAACTCTAATGACGGTGCTACGTACTCCTTAATAGTAGGATAGCATTGTCTAAAGGAAACGAGAACAAACAATCTTTTTTCGAGTAGGTAGAATCTTAAGTACTTGCTCAATAAAAACTTTTCACACAAACACCTTTCAAAACAAATTTTCAAAACAAACTTCATCACATCCTTGAGGACTGATACAAGGGTTATCACGAAGTAAAACATTTTCAATACAAACACACAAGAAATTTGAAAAATGAGCAAGTACTTAAGAGCCCGTAGGTAACTACGGATAGAAATGGTGCTAACACCTTCCCTTTCTATAATCTACCCCCCGTACTCAGAATATCTCGAAAAAAGGTTTTTTCTGTTCTTTTTCCTTTTCCATGATTGGAAGAAATAAAAGTCGGTGGCGACTCTTGCTTATCGCGACATTTTGTGAACAAAAACGCAAAATGCAAACCAGTAAAAACAGTCGGTTCTGCCACTGTATCACAACAAGACTATTGAATTTGACCCTCCTCCAACTCCGAATGTAATTACCGCGCCTATGCCGAAGCATGGTAAAGATGTCAATGAAGTCAATGATGTGGGTGATTTGGACGATGAAGCTGCATTTGAAGATTGGGTGTATCCAACTACAACGGAGTTGAAGAATTGGCATACAAAAGACTTCGTGCCCATCTCCTTCATTGAGGAGTAATCTACTTGTTTATTGCTTTTTATTAATTCAAGAACATTTTGTCTGTAATATTTAAACAATGACTTTTATGCCATGTGCCTGGCCCGGGGTACTATGGTCCATTTGTCAAGGGTTTTATTTATGTTCATATAATCATATGATTATTCAATAAAAATCATTGGACTCTTTTGCATTCAAATCTTTGTGTTCATTGTCTTTCTTTTCCTTCAAATACATTTTTCAAAATAGCCATGTATCTTTCATGCACACACACATTGTTGTAGGTCCTTATCCACTCTGGATCTTATTGCCAATGACTCTACTATTGCCGACTATGACTTTGAATGTCCAATTAACCAAGCCAAAGACGAAGACGAGGGAGATTGTGAAATACCGGGAGAACTAGCCAAACTCCTATTACAAGAGGAAAAAGTTATTCAGCCGCACGAAGAGTCAGTTAAAGTCATCAATCTGGGTACCGAGATAGACAAGAGAGAGGTTAAGATTGGTGCTAACTTAGAAGATAGTGTCAAGAGAAGGTTGGTTCAAATGTTGCATGACTATGTGGAAGTGTTTTCTTAGTCGTATGAAGATATGCCAGGATTGGATACCGACATCATAGTTCATCGTCTGCCGACAAAAGAAGACTATCCTCCTGTCAAACAAAAGGTTTGTTGCATGATGCCAGATATGTCTGAAAAGATAAAAGCTAGAGTGATGAAACAATTTGATGCAAGGTTCCTAGCTGTGACATCCTATCCCCAATGGGTTGCCAATGTGGTTCCAATACCGAAGAAAGATGTAAAATTTCGCATTTGCATAGACTATAGGGATCTGAATAGGGAAAGCCCCAAGGATGACTTCCCGCTACCACACATTGACGTCTTGGTCGATAATACTGCTCAACATAAAGTATTCTCTTTCATAGATGGTTTCTCTGGCTATAATCAAATTAGGATGGCTCCCGAAGACATTGAGAAGACTACTTTCGTTACACAGTGGGGCACCTTCTATTACAAGGTCATGCCGTTCGGACTAAAGAATGCAGGGGTAACATATCATAGGGTTATGGTAGATTTGTTTCATGATATGATTCATCATGAAATAGAGGTATATGTGGATGATATGATTTCCAGATCACAAATTGAAGAGGAACATCTCGATCACCTGTACAAGCTATTCGAAAGGTTGAAAAAGTACAAGTTGAGGTTGAACCTTAACAAGTGCACATATGATCTGGAAAGCTTCTAGGTTTTGTTGTCAGCAATATAGGCATTAAATTTGATCCTACCAAGGTAAATGCCATCCAAGAAATGCCAGTCCCTCATTTTGAAAAGGAAGTTAGAGGATTCTTGGGTCGTCTCAATTACATCGCCCGTTTCATATCTCACTTGAATGCTACATGTGAGCCAATCTTCAAACTCTTGAAGAAAGATCAGGTAGTCAGATGGAATGATGAATGCCAAGTTGCCTTCGACAAAATCAAAGAATATCTACAAGAGCCTCCTATTCTCATGCCTCCAGTTGAAGGAAGACCCTTGATCATGCACTTGACAGTGCTAGAGAACTCTATGGGGTGTGTTTTGGGCTAACATGACGAGTCTGGCCGAAAAGAGCATGCTATTTATTACCTGAGAAAAAAATTTACCGACTGTGAAACCAGATATTCACTGCTCGAGAAAACTTGCTGCGCTCTGGCATGGGCTGCTCACTGGCTAAGACAGTATATGTTGACTCATACCACTCTATTGATTTCTAAGATGGACCTAATCAAGTACATCTTTGAGAAACCTGCCCTTTCCGGACGGATAGCCAGATGGCAAATGATTTTGACTGAGTACGACATTCAATACACAACACAAAAAGCCATCAAAGGAAGTGTACTAGCAGATCATTTTGCCCATCAAGATGTTAATGATTATCAGTCCATGAACTTCGACCTCCCTGATGAGAATATCATGCTAGTAACTGACTGTACGAAACTTGGACTGTATGATGGACCTGAACAAGGATCTCGATGGACTATGGTCTTTGATGGGGCTTCCAACGCCTTGGGTAACCGAATTGGTGTTGTGATTATCTCACCTGAAGGTTGCCACACTCCTTTCACTTCCAGATTATGCTTCGATTTCACGAACAACATGGCCGAATATGAAGCGTGCATTTTAGGTCTGAAAGCTGCCATTGATTTGAGAATCAAGCATTTGAATGTGTTTGGAGATTCTTCTCTAGTGATCAGCCAAGTAAAAGGAGATTGGGACACTAAACACCCTAATATCATCCCTTACAAGGAACTTGTGCTATCTTTGATTCCCTGCTTTGAAGAGATCACCTTTGAGCACTTCCCTAGGGAAGAAAATCAGTTGGCTGACGCTTTGGCTACCATGTCTTTAATGTTCAAGGTTAGATGGGACAACGAAGCCCCCTATTATTACAATTGAAAGATTCGACGAACCTGCACACTGCTGTGAGCTTGACACTGACGCAGAAAAGCCATGGTACCATGAGGTGATAAGATACCTTGAAGTACAAGAGTACCCTGAGGGGGCATCCATCAATGACAGAAAGTTCTTACGAAGATTTTTCAGCCAAATTCTTCCTAAGCAACGAAATTTTGTACAAGCGCAACCATGATTCTACTCTACTCCGATGTGTGGACAAGAAGGAGGTAGAGGAAATTATGGAAGACGTGCACGATGGTCTCTTTGGTACTCACTCAAGAGGACATACAATGGCCAAGAAAATCTTGAGGGCTGGCTACTATTAGTCAACAATGGAGAATGATTGCCATCAACATTCAAGGACTTGTCACAAATGCCAAATCTATGCTAATAAGGTCCATGTACCTCCTATCCCTTTGAACGTCATGATCGCTCCGTGGCTGTTTTCAATGTGGGGCATTGACATGATTGAGGAGATCAAGCCCACCGCTTCCAATGTACATCGCTTCATTCTGGTCGCTATTGATTATTTCACCACATGGGTCGAAGCCGCCTCATTTGCCTCAGTCACCAAGAATGTAGTAGCCAGATTCATCAAACATAACCTCATCTTCCGCTATGGTATCCCCGAAAGGATCATCACCGGCAATGGGACTAACCTTAACAATGCTATGATCACCGAGCTTTGCACTCAGTTCAAGATCAAGCATCACAATTCTTCTCCATATAGACCTAAAATGAATGGCGCAGTCAAAGCGGCCAACAAAAACATTAAGAAGATTGTGAAGAAGATGGTAGTTACCTATAAGGACTGGCATGAGATGTTACCATTTGCTCTTCATGTCTATTGTACTTCAGCTAGGATGTCAACTGGGGGAACTCCATTTTCCTTGGTCTATGGCATGGAAGTTGTTTTGCCAATGGAAGTTCAGATTCCCTCACTAAGGATTATGAATGTGGCAGGCTTAGGCGAAGATGAGTGGATTCAGACAAGATTGGATCAGCTGAACTTGATCGACGAAAAGCGACTGGCTGCTGTTTGTCATGGTCAGACGTACCCAAAATTTATGATCAAGGCTTTCAACAAAAAGATTAAGCCTCGAGTATATCAAGTTGGTGACTTGGTGATAAAGCGAATCGTTTTTCCACAAGGCGACCCCAGAGGCAAATGGACTCCCACCTACGAAGGGCCATTTGTTGTCAAGAGAGTTTTCTCTGGCGGTGCCATGGTGCTGACTACCATGGATGGTGAAGACTTCCCACATCCTATAAATGCGGACATAGTTAAAAAATACTACACATAAGAGACCCGCTAGGTTGACACACCTAGGAAAAATAAGGGCATCCCGGCAAACCAAAAGGTTTGGGAAAAATTTAGGGATATATGCAAAAGATTATACACCTGACAAGTTGAAAACCCGAAAGGGAGACTTGGGCAAAAATGGGTATCCTGGTGGGTTGAAAACCCGAAAGGGCGGTCTAGGCAAAAGTTAAGGACTGAAAGCGTATGACTATGTCCCGTGGAATCACCACAGTCAACTTTATCATCAAGGTCCGAGTTCAAACGGTCAGAGATCAATCCAATCGACTTCTATCAACGGCAAGGGGCATTTGAAGACATTGGGGAAATAGTAGAGTTGGAACGCAATGAGATCATTTCACATGGCTATTTATTTTGTTTTCAATTGTTGTTTTCCTTTCGACGATTTCCTCTTACTAGGATCCCTTTCTCTTTGTGCAAAAAACGCCTATTCATGGGAAAAATATCAATACAAATATACTTTGAAGTGGAAACTTTTTGTCTTTGTTTTGAATGCAAAATTGTCCAATGGCTAAAATTGAACGAACATATGTATATGAACATAATTAAAACTATTTGGCACATGTGTCCTGCTAAGAAGCAGCAAGCACCTCTTTAATGTATATGGAATATCCCCACAAAGTTATCTCATTAACATTATCTCCACAAGGACGGTTACAATAAAGCAATATTCAACAGAGTTACCCACAGGGTCTCTTTGCACAGGCCAATCTCCAGCCAGAGTCTCAATCTCTTGGCAGCTCTCTCCCAACTAAGTTGATCCCATAAGAAGAATCCTTATGGATCTCTTCCTCAAAGAACTCACCTCATCAGCAGTTCATCGAGTACTCATCAACAGGGTTTATTTCCCCAACAAACAACAAATATCATAACTCCCCAACTGAGTTTATATTCCCCCGGCATAGTTTATCCTCCCTAGATGAGTTTATCCTCTCCAGCTTGTGTTTATCCTCTCAAGCTTGAGTTTTCCTTTCAGACTATTTCAAATCATAGGGCCACAACCTTTAATCCCCGGTAAAGTCATCAACAAAACCTTTACTATCTCCAAAAGATACTATGAAGCATGGACCCAACCAGATATAGTATAGTTTTCAAAGTTACTATGAAACCTAGACCCGACCAGATAATAGTCAACTTCTCAAGTCACTATAGAACCTGGATCCGATCAGATGTTAGTGAAAGCCTTTCAGATACTAT
This sequence comes from Vicia faba, assembly GCA_948472305.1. Taxonomy (NCBI): domain Eukaryota; kingdom Viridiplantae; phylum Streptophyta; class Magnoliopsida; order Fabales; family Fabaceae; genus Vicia; species Vicia faba. The sequence goes on from OX451736.1 coordinate 716,075,743, forward strand.
GAAGCCTGGCCCCGACCAGATAATGGTACAACTTTCAAGTACTATGAAACCTTGACCCAACCAGATAACAGTTTAACTCTTCAAATACATAGAAGAAATTGGACTTAACCAGACCAAGGTTTAACTTCTTTTCCCCAGTAGAGTTTGCCTCTACCCCAACAAGTTACTATGAAGCCTAGATCTGACCAGACATCAGTTTTCGACTTCATCTTTTCAAGTAAGTTATTGTGAAGCCTGGATCCGACCATATAGTAATTCCCCTCAGAAGTTTGTTGTGAAGCATGGAATCCGACCAGATAACAACTAAGATTGCCAAGTGAGTTACTATAAAGCCTAAATCCGACCAGATATCAGTTCAACTCTATCTTTTTAAACGAGTTTATTGTGCATCCTGGACCCGACCAAATAACAATTAACTTCATCCACCTCAAAATTGGTAAAGCCTGGATCCGACCAGATATTAGTTCAACTTCATCTTTTCTAGAAAGTTACTGCAAAGCCTGGAATCTGACCAGATAACAGTTAACTTCCTTATCCCCAACAAGTAATTGTGAAGCCTGGATCCGACTAGATAACAATTCAATTTTAAGAAATCTTCTGTGAAACCTGGAACCCGACCAGATAACAGATAATTTATTCCTCCCCAGTAAGTTACTGTGAAGCCTGGATCCGACCAGATAGCGGTTGACTTCCTCATCCTCAACAAATTGTGAAGCCTGGACCTGACCAGATAACAACTGACGTTCAAGAGATATTCCCCAGCAAAAGCATCCTTTCAACAAAGTTTGAAGATATATATACTCTTCATCCCCAACAATGATCCGGGATTTAACTTCCCAAAATTCCTCAGCAGCAGTCAGGGATTTATTTTCCCGGAAAAACATACATCTCACATTCATACATCATAGCATATACATACAAAATGCATTTAGCATGACCTCATTCATCTTGTGAATATCATGCATACATTTGCACTTTACTAATCCTTTCTCCACAGGTAAAACATCAAGTTTTAGTGTGAATCGACCAAATATTTATGATTATACTTCTACCAGTGTTTACCATCATTCCTTCAAATTGCATCTATAAGCCCATTCCCAATCCATCTTCGAGTGCAAATTTCTGGGCACTCTAGTGTTCAATCATCTTCCATCTTTAAGTCACGAATGGCAGATCCGCCAATCTAACTCTTCAGGACTAAGAAGATTGAACAAGGGCAGTTGTTGTACCCCAAAATTTTCCCTCTCATTTCTCAAGTAATCTCTCACAAGATCTCCCTTGATTCAAGGCTACACAAGGCTTGATCAGCTCAAGACACCTCCTTAAGCACTAATGACTGAAAATTAGGGTTTGAGTTTGCACAAGGAAAAATGGACTTTTAATGCCCCATATGACTTTCATGGATCATTTTTGACCCTCAAGTTTGCTCATGTCAAGTTTCAAATCTTGGATCACATTTTTGCTCAGTCAATTAATTAGTTTACCTAAAATCAGTTGTGTTTGGGAAAAAGTCAATTGTGGTCAATTTACAGTCAAACTTCATAATTTTTTATCCATATCAACATTATAAACTCACATATGTCATTTGATCAAGTTTGGATCATAATTCCTCAATAAATTTGATCAGATCATTAAAAGGGCAAAATGGTCAAAATTAGGGTTTTGACTGAGAAGGTGTAATTTCTAATTTTTGACCTAGAAAATGTTTGATTGGTTTAAGTTATGATCTCAATTATTCAATGCTTCATTTTAACCTAATGGCATGGCTCAAAACATCTCTCGAGTTCAATTAATTGACAGTTAATTTTCAGTCAACTGATGAAAAGTCAATTGTACACTAAAAAGTCAAACTTTGACTTTTTGATAAAAATCAAGTATCAAAGATCACAATTCATCAAGACATGTCAAAATATGAAACTTATTCATCAAGAAATCAAAAAGTTAAGATTTCATTTTGAAAAGTCAAAATTTCTAAACTTAGAAATTTTTCTAAGTGTTGGAAAATACATATTTTTTCATAACTTTGAGCCAAATTTACACCATGATACAAGATGATTCAAAGGAAACATCCAACATGAAATTTATAGATCTAAATTAAATCTAAAACATTTTAGAACAAAACTTCTTCTATAAGTGCATGGATTTCAAGTTATGATTTTGTGAAGACATGTTCATGAAACTTGGAAACTTAGTGAAATTTTGCCCTGGTTTAGGCAGGATTTTGACCCAACTTCATGGAAATTTTTCACATGGTTCCGAGATGAATTTTCAAAAATTTCTAACATAGAGGTTTTAGAGGATGTACAAGCTTTCCAAAATTTCTAAGAACTCATTAAGATCATGTTTGAGCAAGGAGAATCGAAGGCAAGAAGTTAGGGTTTCATTCTTGAATTACAAGTCATTTCTTGATGAACACATAATGCAATTTCAATGTTAGGCTGCATAATCTTACTTTTCAGGACTTCTAACTTGTGTATCTATCCATCATTAATGGATTACACAAACTTTTGAGCTATAATCCAAGTGGTTTAAGCTTTATCCAAGTTGCATTTCCATTTATGGCACAAAGTTACCATTCCATTCTTGAAAAGTTGCTTTAATCACAAAGTCAACTTGTCTTGAGCTTCTAACTTTTTCTTTCTGCACACACAATCCCTATAAACCAAAAGCAATTTTTCTAAGGCCTCTTGCAATTCAGAACATGCTTGTATAACACTTTGAGATTTGTCTTCTCACTTTTCTTCAAAAGCAAGTTATAGAGCCAAAAGGCTAGAACTCAAAAGTCTTGAGTACATTTGATCTCAAACCTTTTCCATACATATACACAAGTCTATTTCAAGCAAAGGCACAATTTAAAATATTCTGAAACTCTCCCAAACACCCTTGCTGCACAGAACTGCCCAAACTTGACAATTTTGAGCAAAAACTCACCATCTCCATTTTCACTCGTGCGTTTTAAAAACTAATCATCCAAACACCTTCCATACATAATATCAAAGTGATCCAGACCCCTGTTTCCTGACTGTAACCCCTCCATCACCATCCACCATTTTCAAAACTGAAGCTTGCAACTTCGCTTGAGGTGAGAGTTTCATCCATCGTCAAAGCAAAGTAGGAGTTGGAATACACTCAAGGAGGTCCAGGCCAGCTAAACAGATCATTAGGACATCTCAAAGTTTGCTCAAACTCCATACACGATTCTCACTTCAAGGTAAGTTTTTTCACTTGTGATATCTTGATACAAGCATCTTTTGTACATACATTTTGAAGTAGAAATGTAGGTATCATTGCTCTGAAGCTAACCATGTCCATGGTTTTCATTTATATTGACTGTGTATTGAGAATTTTGGATTTGAATTTTCTGAAAAAAATTAGGGTTCAGTTTGGTACTAACATAAATTCATCCTTATCTTTGATTGTTAGCTTAAGTTAGTTACATGGTTGGATTCATGGTGGAAAATGCACAAAATTTCATGTTTACACTTTTGAAAATGGTTGAGAATTGATGAAGTTACAGTTTTCAAAATTTGTTGGCGTGAGGAAGAATATGAAGTTGGCCTCCTGACTTGTTTTCAGATATATATTTATGGTTTTATATTAATGAACGGATGTATAGTCACCCCAGGGGTAAAGTGCGCACCTCCCAACCTTTGGGACCTGGGTTCGAGCCCCAGTGGTACCCTTTTACTCTTTTTTTACATTTTTCTTTCACATTCACACACTTGACTCAATTATTTTCTTTAAATCATTTTATTTTTTTATTTTATTTTAGTTTGTTTTATTATTTTTATTACTATTATTATTATCATTATGATTTTTATTAAAAAAATCCAAAAATATTTTATTTATTTATTTGCATATTTAAAAAAAAAAAGCTCATTTACATTTTATTTCTTCATAAAACAAAAAGACCAAAAAAATATTTTCTTTTAATAAATTAATTCCTTTTTCTCAATCAATAAATATTTAGACTAGGGTTTAATCATTATTTTATTTTCTTTAAAATTAAAATTAACTTAGAATTTAGGTTTCTTTTAATTAATTTATTTTCATTTTATTTTCATTAATTTAAATCCTTTTCATAAAAAATCCTAAAAATGCTTTTTTAACTTAATTTCTTTCTTAATTAGTTTAAACTTAATTTTGTTTATTTTTAATTAATCATTTTCTTAATTAGGTCAAGACTAAAACCCTTTCATGAAAACCAAACAAAAATTACTCTTTTTCCATTTACATTCTTGCATTATTTTCTTTTCAATTTTGTACAATATTCAATATGGTTGTAATAGATAATTAGGTTTAATTTTCTTGCAAAATCCCCATTTGTAAATTTGTATACCCCCTCCCCTAATGATGTAATAGCTTAGTAATTTTACTTTCCGCAATTTACTGCTTTATAAAAATGCTAGTAAATTAGGATTTGTATGAAAAGACTAAAATCAACAAATAGCAAACCCTAATTCAAGATAAACAAGCATGTAAATTCAACACACTTATACACTTGCACCCTTAGGGTAATTCCACTTTGTTGCCTTACCAAAATGGCCATGTTATGCATGTGGGATATCTTAGCAAAAAGCAATCAAAAATACAAGATCATAGTCCCTCGATGACGCTATCAATGTTGCCTTTCAAAAATGATCTTAGTCCCTCAAAGAGAAAATGTTAAGACATCTCACAACATTGCTATCATGGTTATACGATGACCCACGCCCGTCCCTTTACATCCAAAGATAAGGCTTCTTACCAAATCAATGGTAAGATAACAATATTAAAGGAAGGAAGAAATGAACAAAGATTTTTGAGTAGGTAGATTGTTCCTAGTTGCTTGCTCATTTTCAAATCAAATATCCTTGCTTATTTTCAAAACAAACACCAACAATTTCAAAAACACTTTCAAAACATTTTCCGAACATGAAACATTTTCAAAATATCAACACTTTGTATACGTTCTTACGAACGAGAACTATTACAAAGTTTACCTAAACGAAGGCGCCTTTTCAAAATACTTTCAAAAACCACAAAAAGCACATTTTCAAACAAAAGCAAGTGATCTAGCAAGCAACTAAGAGCCCATAGATAACTATGGATGAAAAGGATACTAACACCTTCCCTTTTCATAATCTACCCTCGAACTCAAGAAACAATCTCAAAGGTCTTTCCTGTTCTTTTTAGCCTTTCCTTTTGGATAAAAGAAAAGTTGGTGGCGACTCTCGCTAACCGCAACATTTGCGATAAAATGCAAAACAACTAAGTCATTTCTCCCACCGTATCACACCTGGAATTGGCATCATACCTTGGTGGGAGTGCCCCAATTGGAGGAGCTAGAGGTTTTAGCTCTACCAAAGATGCCTTGACTAAGTGTTGCAATAATTGACTGTGCGGCATGGGGAGAGGATCAAACTTCCTCAGAGGCCTCTCAAACATGTTTTGTTGTTATTGTCGTGGAATTATTAATGGTTGTTGTACCCTTGGATGCGAGGCTACATCATTAATTTCTCCCTCCTTATTTTTCGAGAAGTTAGGAACATGTCTTTTTGCACTATAAAGGGTACTAGATGATGCCCCTTGTATCTTCCCACTCTTTATGCCAACTTCAATTCTTTCACCAATAGTTACCAAATTAGAAAATCTGGAAGAGACGCTTCCTACCATCTTGTAATAATACAACCCTTATAAAGTACCCACGAACATATCGACTAGTTCTTTCTCCAAAAGCGGTGGTTGTACGTGGGGTGCAATTTCCCTCCATCTTTAAGCATATTCCTTGAAGGACTCCTCCTTCTTCCGAGACAAATTTTAGAGTTGCATACGGTTAGGTGCCATGTATAGGTTGTACTTGTACTATCTCAAGAACTAATTGGCAAGATCGGCCCATGTCTGAATATGAACCCACTCCAATTGCATGTACCAATCTAGAGATGCTCCACTCAAACTATCTTAGAACAGTGGATCATCAGCTTCTGATCTTGAGAATATACATGAATTTTTCTACAATACATGCGTAGATGGTTCCTCGGACATCTGAGCCCTTTATATTTTCCAAAGTCAGGTACTTTGAATTTTGGAGGGATCACCATATCAGAAACTAGACCCATTTCGAGAGCGTCAACATTGAAAGCATCGTAACCCTCCACATCCTTTCACCTTTCTTCGAGAGCTTTATACTTATGGAGCACCAAGGGATTTTCAGTAGCATTAGTATGGGTTGTTCTTTGAGATGCTTTATTAACATCTTCTAAGTCATGGTCTCCATACTGCAAGTCTAGATAGTTATCCGTGTTGTTGATCAGAAATTGCAAGGTATGAGATGCCTCTATCTTTGCTGGAGGCGGGACAAACTCTTCAGTATCCATTTTCCCGACTTCTTGTTCAGCCATGGTTGACTTTTGGGGTCCTGAGTATGGTTCTTTTCTTGGTTGGTGACTGCTCTATGCACCAATAGTATGGGCTACCTCTTCAAAGGCTACCCTATGAATATGTTATTACCTCTCGATGATGTTCTTCAAGGCCAGAAGAACTTGACTCATATCTCCATTCATTGAGTCAATGTTGCCTTTTACTTGATCCAAATATCCCCTGAATGCGGCTTGGTTCTCTTCAATTTGTTCCATCACTTTCTTTTGATGAGCCCTTATTTGATATGGCAGTCGGAGAGGTGTTCCTTTTCTACTGATGGGGTTTAACTGGAGATGATTTTGAAAATTAATGAGTTTTGTTATGAAAATTGAAATGATGCGATATTTACGAATGCATGGATGCGTATGAATATGCTAAGCATTTTCGTTTTTTAATGTCTTATTCACTTGGACTTTTCATTTTTTTTCTTTTTTGTATTTATATTTTCAAGTTTTGCTTTTTATTGGTGAGTGTCTGAAAATAAATACACAATCGAGATATGGAAACAAAACGCTTTTATTTAAATAACAATTGTCTTTAAAAAGGAGAATACAATTCAGATATTGAAAAATATTCAAACTTAAAACATCAAAACTTGCTGAAAGAAATAACAAAGGGAAACAAATCTTCTCAGTGCACCTGTAGATTTTTGCTCTGAAGCCATCCACCACTGTCCTACAAAGCTTGAGGAAATCTTCAACATCTTTCAGGAGAGGGACCAACACATTTTGCGCATCTCTCAAACTTCTAGGAATCTCACCAATAAGATTGTTGGCTAAGAAGGCGAGCCCTTGCATGCTTGTCTTTGTAGAATCGATATTCTTGGTAGAGGTCAAGAATTATCTTATGATTATCCTCTCTTGACTTGGTAATCTTTACATACTGCTCCTCCCAATATAACTTTTCAGCCCACATCTCTGTATAGAGTTTCCGTTGTATTAGGAAATCCTTTCGAAGGCCTTCTAAATCAAGACACACTTGTTTGTATTCATCAGTCTTTTGGGTGAGAAATATTTCTGCCATCATCCTTTTGAGGCGTACCTCTACCTCAGATTCTTTGCTATCTTGGAGTCTTATGGTAAGATACTTCATTTGTTCTTCTTGATCTAAAGAAGTTTGCGCAAACTTTGGATTTGAGCCCTCAATTCTTCTCACATCTCCTTTTTATCTTGCATTGCCTTATTGTACCATCTACTTAGTTTCCCGATCTCGCTAGCAGCATCCTCCAACCGTTGGTTTTGGGAATCCAAGTTAAAAATAGCACTCAACAACCCTTCAGTCAAACTCTTCCGCTTAAGACTCTCTTTTTCAAATGTCTCACGATCTTTCTGAATCTGTTGATCTTTTGATTCAAGTATGTGTTGCATTTTTCTTTACTATTTAGCTAAGTTATGGAGGTTAAGATCCAATTCTTATTTCTCTTTTTGAGCTTGTTTCAAGGCTTTCTTCAAGTTGTCTATTTCTTCTGAGGACATAGGCAGAGAATTTGTGACATCTTGCTTGTATTCATGATCAATGTCAAAAGGTAGCTTAACAACCTGTACCCTATTTAAAACCCATCGAGTGTAAGGTTCTTTTTCCATAACATTCTTCCTTTTTGCCTTTATTTTATTAACCCTACTCCAAGCTCGGATGATTTTATTGAGCAACTCTCGGTTGTTTTTTCCCATGTCATGAATGATCAGTTGTTGAAGTTGTTCATCAGAGGGTTTATCCTTCAAAGGGTACTCTAGTTATCGCAAAGCCAAGGTAGGGTTGTAGTTGATGCAACCCTAGGATCCAACCAATGGAATATTCGAGAAGTCTCCACAACTATAAATGATATCTCCAATGTCCAACTTCCTCGCATACTGCAACACAGAATTAGCAGTAAGGGACCTTAATTTTTGAGGCCACTCGTATCTTGTCAGATTTGGAACCAAGTAGTATTCCTTATAGAGATGAGTCATAAACCAAGAATATAAGGGTGATATACAATAGTTTAGAGTACCCCTCCCCTTTTCATACCGATGGTGAAGTGCATAATAAGTATCAACAAGTAAAGTAGGAGTTGGATCCACATTCAAAGCTTTTGCGCCCTAAAATACACTAATAGTTGCAGGATCAATATAGTCAAAAGTTCACAGAAACAAGATTACACCAAATACAAGTATCCCTAAACAATCAACACAATAATCCCATTCTTTATTATCGGAAAAATAAAGGGCTTTAGCCTCTAAATAGTACCTCTTAATCCCTTGTACATCACCTTCTTTTTTGTAGTTAAGTGAAAATTCAGGATAAGGGATCCCTAAACCATTTTCTAAGTCCTTAACGTCAATAGTCTGCCCAATTCCCACATGATTTCCCTTAGAGAAGTTTAAGAGCCTATCAAATTATTTCAAATTCGGCGCTAGTTGAAAGTCTTGAAAGGTAAAACACCTCAACGGAGGATCGTAGAACTGAACCAAGGCAGAAATATCATCCAATTGTATATCCACTTTTTTCAAGTTAAGGGTATCCCCATAATGGCGAGTGAAAATCTTCAAAGGTCTTTCAGACAGTTTCCCTTTGATGTCCTTGATCTTCGTCGTATCTGGCTTGACGACATTAACACAAACAAGTTGTTTCCCCTTGACATTCATTTTTAAGACACTTCACCAAAAACCTTTGATTATTTTTTTAATCCTATGAATAAGACATGCAAAAAGAATGGAGGGTAGTGAATATGTGAAATGCAAGATGTATGAATGCATGATTGTGTGGCGTAGTGATGGGATTTCATGAAAGATATCCTTAGTTGGTAGGCTCCTAGTTTTGGCCTACGTATATTTTACCTTCCCCATAAGGTGGTTTCCTTAAGGATATCATGGATAACACTAGAGGGAAAGGCACAAGGGCCTCCTTTAAGCGGAGTCTCTTTGCAGACCAAAACTCTCGTCTCTAGGTTATGAAATGTCTCACCATGAGATTTTGGTTTAAGGGTTATACAAAGAGTCATAGGTTTTATTCCAAAGTCCTACCTCCCAAGAGGATGTCTCTTGAGACATATTTCTTTTATGGAATTCCAGCGACTCTAGGCGAAGTCTTCACAAAAACTTATAGGGATCATGTATCCCCTTTCCAATAGACGAACCTTCTTTCTAAGGATTTTTGAAAATAAGTTTTTTTTTGAAATAATAAAATCCCGCCAATAGATGAATAAAGATGACAAATAATATAATAAGCATAAATAAAAATCCAAAAATAAGAAAAACCCTAAAATCAAGAGGAAAGGCTTTTAAACCCTAGGGTTGACTCTCCAACAGAGTTTCCAACTGTTGTAACCGATTTCAAAATAAGAGTCATCACCATTAATTTTTATTTTAGGAAGGGAATATAAAGGATAACACTAATTTGGTCAGAGATTCTAAGTTGTTTGACTCGTTTCTAGATGAAGGGAAGGTGTTAGACACTCCTCATCTACCTTGTTCATAAGGATACTATGGTTTAGAATTGCAATTTTTAGGAAATAGGGTTTTAATTTTTATTAGAGAAACTCGCCACGATTTTAAGTCGTATGCCTACGTATCCTCTTATAAGGAATCAGAGTCTCAATTCGTAGTTCGCAGTTGTTTGGTTAGTGTCTATTATGGATTATGAAAATATCTCAAATTCTCTTCGAACCAAGTCTAGGTGTGTGAATAGCGAAATTTATAGACGAAGTTCGCAATCGATTGAAGATATTCCCATAATCTTTTTTGAAAATAATCTTGAGTTTATTAAGTTAGTAAAAAAAGTGGTTAATATTTGATTGGTTAGATGTTTTTTAAAATATATTAATATATGAAGAAAATGTTTTATAATGCATGAGAAAAAATAATTTTAATGCAATTAAAGAAATATTTGAATGAATTAATAAAAATAAAGATTTGAATTAATAAATAAATAGATTTATAATTTATTATAAAAGTAAATATTAATTATGAAAATATAAGAAAATAAATAAATAGATAAAAGAAAATGTAAAAAAATATAATTTTAGTTAACTACGCAGGGGGTGTATTTTCAATTTATAAGTAAAAGGTTGGGGTGCAATTAACACGGCCCTAAATTCAGATATTGGATTTAGGCCCAAATCAAAAAGGGGTGTGAGTTATAGTTGATGAAGTAAAACAAGGGGTGTGATTAGAAATGGATAGAATTATAGGGTTAGTAAAAGTGTATAACTCAAAGCCCAACCCAATGTTAAGAAAATCTAACTTTTACTAACATATTAATTAGTTAAACAATAAAAAAAATTAGCATGTGAGAGACTAAAAGGGTGTCCTCTCTTCTACTAGCAGTATTACCATTCCTTTTAAATGTTAATTATAACCATTCACCTTTTGACACATGGCGATGAAATAAATAAAAAAAAGAAAAGAGAAAATATACTACATGATAGTCAGTAACAAACGAAGAGAAAAAAAAGGAAAAAAATCACGTTCTTTCTCTCTGTATGTGCAACCATTCTTCTTTTCTCTTTTTCTCCATACTCTTTCTTCTTCATCCACGCATCCTACTTTTGCTCAAATCATCAATAAACAAAACAAGCACATCTTGAAAAAATACAAAAAAAAATAATTTACTCCCTCATATGAACATGTTGACTGCGATTTGAGGGTGTGGCAGTCATGGTGAAGCGTCGTTTGCGTTAGTTCCGTGCATGGGTGAGTTGGAAATTTGCAGAGTATTTTCTTTGATCTGTTCTATTTTTATCTCTTCAGTTATTTCCCATGAAAATGTATGTGAAAAGTGAATAGAAATGGGTCTCCTTCTTAATGTGTAGAAATTAGCTCTATTTATACTAGAAAATTAGGTTAATTAAAATAGGAAATAAATTAACTTAATCCAATAATTGAATAAAATAATTAAAGCCCCAAAATTAATTTCAGGTTTCAAATATTTTTATTCAATTAGATTGGATGTTTCTTAAATTAATTTGCTTGCTCACAAAGTTAATTAAAAATACTAAAAATCAAAAATCAAAATTAAAACTTTCTTTATTTAGATTTTTTTACTATAAAATGCATAAAACTATAATTTAAATGGAAAAAATAATATTTCAAAAAAAATGATAAATAATATATGTTGCAACTGGTTTTAAATACAAAGTCATCACCTTTAATTTTTATCCTAAAGAAAGGGAGTATAAAGGAATAACCCTAAGGTTCAGAGATTCTAGATTTGGACTCGGTTCTAGACGAGGGGAAGGTGTTAGGTACCCCTTATCTATCTTGTTCACAATGATACTAGGTTTAGAAGCGTATTTTTTTTAAGAAGTAGGGTTTTAATTATTGATAGGGGAAAAGGGTTTAAATTTTAGTTAGTGAGACTCGCCGCGATTTTAATCGTATGCCTACGTATTCTCTTATGAGGAATCAGAGCCTCATTTCGTAGTTCGTGGTTGGTTTGCGTTTTTTATGGATTGCGAAATATACTTGAATTTCCCGCATACGTAGTCTAAGAGTGTGAATAACGGAGTTTGTTAGACCAAATGCACAGTTAATTTAAATATATTCGTATTCCTTTTCAAAAATTAGTTGCTCGAATTAATTTAATTTGCGAAAAAAAATTTAGTGTTTGGTTGAATATTTTTTAGACGTAGAGCGAGGAAGTCTGATATAGTCTCCTCGACATGTGGTCAGATATTGGTCACGTGTCTCTCACGGATGAAATATTTAAGAGTTGCGTGGGTTTTAATATTTTGATGTAAAATATTAAATCAATCATTTAATTTTAGATGATAAATCGATGGACGATATGTCGACCGACTTAATTATTCAAAGTTAGATATCCTATCACTTGTAAAATGTTTGAATTAATTTAATTTGATTAGTTAGATATTTTTTTAATATATTATACAATATAAAAAAATAATTTTTCAACGCACGAGAAAAGATATATTTTGACCCAATTAAAGTATTAAAAAAAGTTATAGAATTAGAGAATTTAAATTAAGAAAATAATTGTAGAATTAAATATTAATAATATTAATTACGATAAAGCAAATAAAATAAAAGATATAAAATATAAAATCAATTTTAAAAATGCAGGGAGGATATTAGTATAAATAAGGTGTTGAGTAGTAAAAGAGTAGAAACATATAGCCCCAATGACCCAATTACTAAAATCCTAATAACCTAATTAAATTGAATAATAATATAAAAAGAAAAACAAAAAAAATAGAAGATAGCATAAAGAGGGAAGCGACTCTTTCCTGAGTATTTATTTGGTAAAGTCATTTGACTTTGTTTTTCAAAGTTATCCCCTAAAACCAATAGAAATAGGACACGTGGCGAGCTTTTTAATTAACTTAAAAAATAAAAATGAAACTTATGCTAATGGTAAAATAAAATAGAAACAAAATATTACAGTAGCAAAACTCTTTCTCTCTCATTCGCTTTGTGTTCTTTGGAGCTTACCAGTAAATAATTCCCTTTTATTTCAAACAACAACATAACAAATCTCCCCAAAACATGAACAAACTTTGCACGATTTTAAGCATAGAAATCGATTCCTAAACGGGAGAAGAAGAAAGATACCTTCGAAACTTGTGAAATCTCGCCAGAGACGGGCGACTCTGGTGCAGTAGTTGCGATATCCAACAACCTTTTTTGTGCGATTAACAGATCTGGCGATGGCTTCGGTTGATGGGGCGTCGACGGCGGCGTTGGGTTCGGCGGTGTTATTGCAGTCTTGGGTCGGAGCTGTTGGGACGATGCATCGATCGAAGAAGCTGGAGGGTGGCTGAAACAGCTTCGTCGGAGTCGCGATTCATTAGAGCGATTTTGGACGATTCCGTTCTGTATAGTGATTGCGAGTCAGAGAATGATGGAAACGCGACTGCGGATGGGCGACGGTCGTCGTCGGCGTGATGCGCTATTACAGTGCGGTTGGCTTCGTTTTGTGTCGGTATTTTTGTCACTCCAGATCCACAGTTCTTCTCCTTGTCTTTTGAAACATGTAAGCATAAAAGAAAGAACAACAACAATGGTTGGAACTACACAATCAGTCCTATGTGTGTTTTTTGTTTCTCCCTTTTCAATTAAATATTTTTAATATGAATTATGGTGGCTGTTAATTTTTCATGTCAGTGTTTGATTGATCTGAGATTGCATGGGATTTATGTTTGTGCATGTTGTGTAACATGAAAAGATTGACTCTAATGCACTAATTATGTAAAAGATTTTGAATATAATTAGTGTGGGTTAGAACAGTGCTAAAATTTCATATATTGTGTGTATGTGTAAACTGTACGATAATGTAAAAGTGAGGGTGAGGCAAGTGGGTTTCTATGTGTGTAAGAAATTAAAGAATATTTTAGCTACTGTGTGGGTTAGTAGAATACCATTACGAACCATTAAAAAAATATTTTATTAAAGGTTTCCTAAAAATTGTTAGTAATGCATTAACAAGAAAATATAAAAATAAATTTTAACAAACAGGGTGATCATCATTTGGTTTGAATTACAAAGGATAAAATTGAAAATAATATCGAGGGGCCTCATATGAAAATCATCGATCAAATAAATTTGAAAGAAAATACGTGAAGAAAAAAATATTGGAAAAAGATGTAAGTGAATTATGAGAGATTGCAATTGTGGGTGATTGTTGGTAGAAAAATTATTGATCGTGATCTGTGAAAATTGTGAATATTTTTGGATGAAATGTGTGAGAATTTTATGAATATTGTGGATATTGTGATTGGAATTGACCTCTATTTATAATAAAATATTAGTTTAAATAAAAAAGATAATAATTAAATAGTTAACTAATTTTAAAACCAAATTTAATTTGATTTTAATTTTTTAATCAATTATATTGATTTCTTCCTAAAAATAAAAACTATCCTGAAACTACAAAAATGTAAAAAAAATATAGTTTCAGGATAGTTTTTCGGTTATTTTTAGAATAAAAACTAAAAAAATATTTAAAAAACTATTTTTTTGAAATTTCATTAATTAAAAAAACGAAAATAATAAATAAAAAATGAAAATTAATATTAAATAATTAAAAAATATATAATTTTGACTTTTTGTGATTTTTTTCTAATAAAGAAATAAAAGAAAACTTAAAGTTAGTAAAATAGGAAAAAAAATGTTTAGAATGTCAAATGTGAGATTGAAATCCACGATCTTATACTTACAAGCTTCATTCTTTGTCAATTGTGCTATGTTATTTATTCAAAATAAAAAGCCAATCGAAAGTACATGAAGATGATCAAGTATTTGTTATTTAAAAATATAAATAATTTAAAATAAATTATATTTTTAATTGGACTTGAGAACGAATAAAAATCAAATAATATTATAAAAACCATGTTTAAAATATTTTTTTTTATTGTAGAAATAAAGGGCGGACAAATTTGGAGTATGACAACTTCCCTTATGTAATTATCTTTCGATTGAATAGTGCAAGAATACGCAGGTCTCGCACGTTTAATTGAAAGTTTATTAAATATTGGAAAACTCAAGATTTGTTCGAGCTAGTATAAGAATACGCTGTACAACGTTCCTATTCGTGTGAAGAAAAAGGCATAGATGATGATGTATCATCCTACCAGTGTTTGGACCAAAGTTGATTAAGACCCGATGACGCGGATAACTCGTTGATATTTGGGAGGTTGTATGATTTTGTTTATTTACCGCAACCTAGGAGGTAAATGATATAAGTTTTGAAAAGTTGACCTACTAATGCTAGGAGACTAATATAGTAGGTTTGTGATGCAGATTTTGTATATTCATCGCAACCTAGGGGACGAATAAAGCAAAGTTTGATAATACATTGTTGCATGGAGACTGATGCAATGGATTACACAAATTTCATTATGCTTAATACAACCTAGGGAGTAAATAACACGAGGATGAACCTGTGCATTTATCACAACCTAGGGGATAAAAGACAATAGGGGTGGGCTTACGTTATCCATCGCAACCTAGGGGGTGATTAATATAACCTTGAATATTCATATATCTATCGCAACCTAGGGGATATATAATTGAAACAATCTTGAAACCAGATATTTGGAACTTGGAATGACGATGTTGGTTGTGTCGTCTCAACCAAGATTCGATAACCAAACAAAATATATTAGATTTGAAGTGATGGAACCCAAAATTTACTGATGAGGTCAGTTGTGTCGTCTCAACCATAACCATCAACATGAAGAAAATAAACCCCAAACTCATGATGATATTGGTTGTGTCGTCTCAACCATAATTATCAACATGAAGAAAATAAACCCCAAACTCATGATGATGTTGGTCGTTTTGTCTCAACCATAACCATCAACCTGAAGAAAATACCCCAAATTCATGACGATATTGGTCGTGCCGTCTCAACCATAAATATCAACATGAAGAAAATGAACCCCAAATTCATGATGATGTTGGTGGTGTTGTCTCAACCATAACCATCAACATGAAGAAAAATACCTCGAACTTACGAAGATGTTGGTCGTGTCGTCTCAACCATCATCAATGTGAAGAAAATGAACCCCAAACTCATGATGATATTGGTCGTGTCTTATCAACCATAACCATAAGCATGAAGAAAATAAACCTCAAACTCATGATGATATTGGTCGTGTCGTCTCAACCATAAATATCAACATGAAGAAAATAAACCCCAAATTCATGATGATATTGGTCGTGCCGTCTCAACCATAAATATCAACAAGAAAATGAACCCCAAATTCATGATGATGTTGGTCGTGTAGTCTCAACCATAACCATCAACATGAAGAAAAATACCCCAAACTCATGATGATATTGGTCGTGTCGTCTCAACCATCATCAATGTGAAGAAAATGAACCCCAAATTCATGATGATGTTGGTCGTGTCGTCTCAACCATAACCATCAGCATGAAGAAAATAAACCCCAAACTCATGATGATATTGGTCGTATCGTCTCAACCATAAATATCAATATGAAGAAAATAAACCCCAAATTCATGATGATATTGGTCGTGTCGTCTCAACCCTAACAATCAGCATGAAGAAAATAAACCCCAAACTCATGATGATATCGTTCATGTCGTCTCAACCATAAATATCAACATGAAGAAAATAAACCCCAAATTCATGATGATATTGGTCGTGTCGTCTCAACCATAAATATCAGCATGAAGAAAATGAACCCCAAATTCATGATGTTGTTGGTCGTGTCGTCTCAACCATAAATATCAACATGAATAAAATGAACCCCAAATTTATGATGATATTGGTCATGTCGTCTCAACCATAACCATCAACATGAAGAAAAATACCCCGAACTCACAATGATGTTGGTCATGTCGTCTCAACCATCATCAATGTGAAGAAAATGAACCCCAAATTCATGATGATATTGGTCGTGTCGTCTCAACCATAACCATCAGCATGAAGAAAATAAACTCCAAACTCATGATGATATTGGTCGTGTCGTCTCAACCATAAATATCAACATGAAGAAAATAAACCCAAAATTCACGATGATGTTGGTCATTTCGTCTCAACCATAACCATCAACGTGAAGAAAATACCCCAAAATTGCTTTAAAGTTTGAACTAATAGTTCACACATATAAGCTTGCTAACGATGAACCCCAAGAAAATTTATAATCTTAACCAGAGTAGCTTTGTAAGATGCCTTGTATGCATAATACGCTAAACAGATGTGTTATCTAAGTGTGATGTATGCCCCAAATGTTTTTAGGTGCATGCCCCAAGTGTATGTATATGCCCCAAATGTATGTGTATACTTTTGATAGATATCTTTTGTTGGGTTCTTGTAATCACCAACTCCTCAACATTGTTTGTTGCCAATTGTTGCATCTACAAGTTGATTTGAATTTGGTGAAAGGTGTCAGAAAGATCTTTGAGGTCTGTACTGTAGGCACGGGCATAGGCATGGACGTAGTACGTGGATGTTGGCACGAATATTGACATAGTTGCAAATGTAGGCGTGAGCACAAAGATAGGTGTGGACGTGGAAATAGGCGTGGTCATGGACTTAGGCGTGGACTTAGAAATAGGCGTGTATTTTCCATTGCTGTTTTTCTAACCATAATAGACTTTGATGCTTTATCAAATACTCTTTGGTGTTTCCGTATGTTAGATGCACCAAAAGTGGTGAATGACCTTGAGATTTTGATATGGTTATGCATCCTTCTTGCTTGATGTGAGTCTCTTTAACGGGAAACCTGTTGCCGAGATTTCCAAGGAATCTACTGCCGAGATTCTGTTGAGAACTACCTTCTGCTGAGGTCTTCTAGATAATCAACTGTCGTGATTAACAAGGAGAATCTACTTCCAGAATTCAATTGTGAACTACTTTCTCCTGAGGTCTTCTGGATAATCAACTGTCGTGATCAACCAGGAGAATCTACTGTCGAGATTCTGTCGAGAGGTTACCTCCTGGCGAGGTCTTCTGGGAAATCACCTGCCGTGATCAACCAGGGGAATCTACTCCTGAGATTTTGTTGAAAGATTACCTCCTACTGAGGTTTTCTGGAAAATCACCTACCGTGATCAACCAGGGGAGTCTATTGTTGAGATTTTGTTGAAAGATTACCTCTTGTCAAGGTTTTATGGAAAATCACCTGTCGTGATCAACCAGGAGAATCTACTGCCGAGATTCTATGTAGAATTGGTAGCTTGATTGCCAATGATGATTGCCTTCACATAAAACGAGGTTTCATGCTATGCGTGCAAATTTGATTGGTGCATGAAGTGTAATGATTTATTGATGCATGTAATGATTGATTGATGCGTGAAATGTGATGATTGATTGATGTATGTAATGATTGATTGACGCATGAAATATGATGATTGATTAATGTAAGTAATGATTGATTGATGCATGAAATGTGATGAATGACTTGGATATATGTAAATGGATGCTGGACTTTGAAATGTGAATGCGTAGTTGGGCTTTTTGAGGTATGCTCGACCCATGCTGTCGGATTTCGTCAGATGGATGAGATGATAAGTAGATTTATTTTGGATCGAGGAAATCTTAATGCATGATTTATGCAGCCATATGCTTTATGATTATGACTTGAATGCTTTTGGATGGTGCCCCTGTGGTGGGTCGTGGATGATTAGAATATGGAGGTTTGTTCATGCAATAAGGTTTCTTGTCACATGATGGTTGAGTGTTGTGCTTGTATGATTCCCTGATACTTGTTTCAAACTCAAATATTGCTGACGTAGAAGATAGATCCCCTGGAGGATTGTGAAAGTATGAAGAGAGCTTGTCCATGTGTGAACTATTTTTCCCTGATTTGTTAGTAGGGTCTTGGAGGAGATTCTCAGTGATAAGAGCTTAGAAGTAGTTTGATCATAATGTGAATGACCCTACTATTTTGCACCATGCCCCTGATTATAAGATTTTTGAAAATGCTTGGCTTTGATGGTCCATTTTGTATCAACTCCTTTTGCTCGAGCATCGCAGTAGTTTGTCCCAACATTCGAATTTTGAAAGACATGCTCCTCAATCTCCAGGATCTGGAGAAAGTACCCTCAGAAAGAACTCATACTTTACCACGAATTGGACATAGATTACCCCAAGTATTTGAAGCTTGAAAAGTTTGTACTCAAAGTTGCTTGAGGAATTTGGACCCTACGTTCAGTAGGATAAACTTAATACGTACTGCCCCAACATTTGAGTCTTGGAAGGATGCCCCTGATCATTGATTCCTTGAGAAGCTTGTTACCATGAGGAAACTGAGTCATACCCTGTTGTGATATGACTTGATTAAGGAATGTTCCTTCGAGAGGTATGCCTTTGATCGGATAGTGCTTTGAAGTTTGATCCAAGTTGATTAAACCTCAAAATGATCACCCCTTGTCAATAGTATCTTCATGTGATATACCCTACAATCATCAATATTTACCCCGGTTTATAGGGACCCCTTAGATGCTTTGCCCCTATTTAGGAGCTTCCTGGGAAGGATGGCTTTTGATCAAACCAATTTTGAGATCTCCTTGATGCTAAGTATTGAGTCATAGATAAAATTGTACATTTTGAAAAAAAAATAGTTTTGTTTGATGCACATGCAAGTTCTTGAAATCGAAATTAATTATTTGAAAAGAAATGGAAGATTAGAAGATGAATATTCGAAGAAGCGAAGTAGTTAGAAACGATTTTAACAAACATAGGAGTCAGTTTAACACAAATCTTTCCGAGTATGCTTTCATAGTGAACCTAGCTTCAATTGGGACTTTTAAAGGTTGTAACGTGGACATGGTCCGTGGTTTAATAAAACAAAATATATAAGGCTCAAAATTTATTTATTCCACCCATTCTCCTTGATTTTATCCAATCCTAAGTTCAATTAATCCAACATATACATTTAATCCCCAAGAGAAATTTTGTAGTTGCGCAGATGATGAGAAGCATAGATAAACGATCCAAGAGCTGATGAAAAGCATTGATAAGATCCTAAGCGTTGATAAGATCCATACATTGATGATAAGCCTTGATGATTCTTGCGGTGACAGTCACAAAATTGTTTTCCAATTTATTATTTTCAATCCCTTGTTTTTGCATGGACCGATTTTTGTTTCGAAATTTTTTCTTTATCCATCGGAATGCCTTAAGTTTTGCCTAAGCCAAGTTTTGATTTGCTTTTACTTAGAGGGCTTTCTATATATTTCTTGAATTACTTTTTTTTTTGCTTTTGGTTTTGAAAATTAAAGTGATTGTCGTGCTAATTATTGTAAGTTTTGTCTTTATTGTTTCCTTGATCTTGAATGGTGTATTGAGGAAGAAGATGTTATGGATTTTGTTTTCATTGATTCCCCAATCTTGGATGATGAACGCGAGGAAGATGATGTGCATGGACCTTTGCTTATCATTTCCTCAATGATGTATAGAGGAAGAAGATATGTTTGAACCTTTGCTTTGATGGACTTGATTCTCCTGGGATTTGAATGCATCGTCGAATTAATTGAAATCTACCCTGCCTCTAGTTAAGATTGAGGGTTTTTTAGAGATAAGAAAGAACTCCGACTTCTGGATCGAGGGGGTTGACTATGGATTAACTCCTTATTTCTCCACTGTTTAGGAATTGTAACAATGCTTTATATCGTCAACTAAGCCTTACTATTAAAAAGCATACATCAACAAAATTCATTTATTTTGTATTTCATCATTCTCCATCGAAGTTTGTTAATTTAAAAATGGAAAAGAAAGAGTGGAAATGGAAAGTTTTATTTTTTTTTGGAAGGAATCAATTTCAAAAACATGCATGCTTATTTTATTAGAATTACTTGACCAAAAAAGTACAAAGTTTATGACAAATAACACTCAACAAGAAAGAAATTACAATTTGAAATGATAAAAGCCTAATGATCTAGAGATAAGCCTTCTTGTTGATCCACTGACTTTAGGAGATGTTTTGTAGTTCTTGGACTTGTCAGATCATGGGGATGACCCTTGACTTTTCTTGGGAATACTTATTTCACTAATAGGATAGTTGCTCTTGATGTAGAGGAATCACCAATGGTATTGGCATTTGAGCCGCTGCGTAGGCCTATAGTTGTCATGGTGAAGGGATGCCTTCTCTCTCCAATAAGACTTGTAGGACCAAGCTCCATTAAGTCTCTAGTATATAATCTCCTTCTTCCATAGTTTTAAACTTTCTTATGTTCGTTGGAGAGTATCAAGAAACCGACTAGCAAAAGGATGAAAGTTGGATAAGGGCGAAGGTGGAAATGCATGAAATGAAAATGTATGAATGTACGAAAATGTATGGGTATGTAAAAACATTTTTCGCTTTTAGGTATGCAAAAAGTTTCATGGATAAGCAATGTGACATAGACGTAGTATGATGATGGACGTAGGGGTACACTATACAGGTTTGATGATGATATCCTACTCTGACTCAGAAATTGAGACAGACAGAGACTCCTTATGGATGAAGATGATAAAATACATAGATTTGATGATTCCCTACACTGCCTTAGAGATTGAGACAGGTAGGAATACCATGCGGATTACGGCCAATGAAAGACGACGAGGAGTCCCTATAGGATAAGGATGATGATATATATGGGCTAGAGATTGCAGTGGATGAAGGGATAACTCTTGCGGGTTTGCAGATTGTAGTGGGATTTGTGAAAGGTATCCTTAGAAGGTAGGTTCTTAGTATTGGCCTACGGATACTTTACCCTCCCCATAAGGTGGTTTCGTTAAGGGTATCATGAATAACACTAGAGGGAAAGGCACAAGGGCCACCCTTAAGCGGAGTCTCTTTACAGACCGAAACTTTCGTCTCTAGGTCATGAAAGGTCTCATCACGGGTGTTTGGTTTAAAGGCTTTACAAAGAGTCATAAGTATCATTCCAAAGTCCTACTTCCAAAGAGGATGTCTCTTGAGAGGTATTCCTTTTGCGGAACTCCACCGACTCTTGGTGAAGTCCTCACATAAACTCATAGGGTTGATGTAACCCCTTAGCTAATAGACGAACCTTCTTTCTAAGGGTTTTTGAAAATATTTTTTTTTGCGAAAACTAAATCCCACCACAGATAAATAAATATAATGAATAATGTGATACGGTGGGAGAACTGACTTGAGGTTTTGCGTTTGTGTTTGCAAATGTTGCGGTTTAGCAAGAGTCGCCACTGACTTTTCTTTTATCCAAAAGGAAAGGTGAAAAAGCACAGGAAAGACCTTTGAGATGCTTTCTTGAGTTCGGGGGGTAGATTATGAAAAGGGAAGGTATTAGCACCCTTTTCATCCATGGTTTTCCATGGGCTCTTAGTTACTCGCTAGATCACTTGCTTTTGTTTGAATGTGTGTTTGTGGTGGTGATTTTTGAAAATATTTTGAAAATGGAACTTCGTAATGGTTCTCGTTTCTATAAGAACGCCTACAAAGTGTTTGTTTCAAAAATAGTTCAAAAGTGTGTTTGTGAGGTGTATTTTTGAAAGTATTTTGAAAATGGAACTTCGTAATGGTTCTCATTTCTATAAGAACCCCTACGAAGTGTTTGTTTCGAAAATAGTTCAAAGATGAGAGTGTGGGTGTATAAAAATGTTTTTTTTGTAAGCAAGCGAGTAACTAGGAGCGAATCTACCTACTCGAAAGGTCTTAAATGTGCTTTTCCTCCTCTTTTAGATGTGGCTATCTTACCATTGATTTGGTAAGAAGCCCCATCGTTGGATGTGAAAGGACGGGCGTTGGGACGTTTGTATAGTCATAGAAGGCAACATATGGGACGTTTTAGCAATATCGTTTTAGGGACTGGATCGTTTACCGAAGGCAACATCGAGGGTCATTGAGGGACTACGATCTTTTTATCGAGGATCTTTGCTAAAACACCCATGCTCGAGGGACATGACTATATTCCGATAGGCAACAAGTGGAATTAACCTAAGGGTGTAAGTGTGCAAATGTGTTTTATTTACATGCTTTTTGTCTTGTTTTTGAAAGTCATCTATTTGTTGATTTCATCTTGCCATACGTCTTATTTACTAGCAATATATGAAAAGCAAGTAAAAAGCGGAAAGTAAAATCTAAACTATTACATCACTTTAGGGGGATGGGGGTACAATTTAACAAATGGGGGTGAAGTAGGAACTAAAATATTACAACCACATCGAATGATAATGAAAAGAATGTGAAAATAGTGTAGAATAAAGGAAAAATGAATTTTTGAACTGCTATGTGTCGACCCATGCTGCTATGCATCGACACATAGCTTCTCCTTGCTCCTGTAAAGTGAAATCTGTTCAGTATGGGTCGACACATAATGGGATGTGTCGACTCATGCACCTTCTTGTATCGATGCGAAATGTGTATGTATCGACTCATAGGCTTTTCCAGCTTCTGTTTTGTGAAATCTGTTCAGTATGGGTCGACACATAATGGGATGTGTCGACTCATGCACCTTCTTGTATCGACGTGAAATGCGGATGTGTCGACTCATAGTCCTTTCCAGTTTATGTTTTGTGACCTGAACTCGGTATGGGTCGATGCATGAGGGTCATGTGTCGACTCATACCCTGTATTTTCACTAAGATGGGTCGACACATGTGGATATGTGTCGATACATACTGCCTTTTTCTGCCTTAAACACCATTCTTTGCATACATCAGTTAGTTTTTAACATATGAATGAATAACAAGAACAACAAATAAATGATTAACTTTAAAAATAATGATTGCTACATCCAATAAACAGAAAAATTGATGTATGGAAAAGGCAAGGTAAAGATGACTTACCTTAAAACTGCACTTTAGGTTTTGAATCCAAATACCCTTCAAGATGTTGTATGAACCTTAAGGAAGCTCTAACAGGCTGCTAGGCTTTCCTTTTTGTTGAAGGTTATTAAACAACCTCTGTGTGGTATGAAATGTTTGGATGGTTTTTATATGGAATATGCAAAGTGTGAGAGGTTTTAAGGTTTAGACTTCAAAACTAAAGAGTGGAAGTCTTAGGGACTGTTATGGTTTTTTTTGAAGGTTTATCAATAAAACTACTGGCTGTTCTCCTTGTTCTTTCACTCTATTTCTTCTCACTCTTTTCCAACCTGTTTTTCCAACTGGTTTTTCCAACCTGTTTTTCCAACTGGCCTCTCTATTTATAGAGAAGGTTTGAGATTTGAAAACTCAGATTTTTAATCACATGTTATGGCTAGGTTAGATTGTACATGAAGCAAGCTTGAAGATTGTAGTTCCAATGCTTTGTACTTTGTTGCATAGAGATGTTGGAAACTTTAAGCACGCCCTTCTGATTTGTGTGTGATTAGAACAACAAGTTAGAGGCTCAAGAAATTGACTTTATGATTAAAGTGAACTTTGCAAGAATCGCAATGGTGTCTTTGTGCCAAAAATAGAAAGATCACTTGAATAATGCTTAAACCCAATGGAACATAGCTCAAAAGTTTGTGTAAGCATTAAATTATGTTGAGATTTGCAAGTCATAAGAGCTGCAAAGTGAGATTATGCAGCACATCATGCCAATTGGATTATGTGTTCTTCAACAAAAATGGCTTGCAATTCAATAATGGATGCCCAACTTTAGATCCTTGTATCTTCTAGCTCGAATATGATAAGTTCACGCTCTTGGATGTTTTGGAAAGCTTGAAACACCCTCTATAACTTTCATGTTGGCCACTTTTGTTAAATTAAACTGGAACTTGATGAAAAATGGGCAAGAATTTGGGATAAAAACCTAACCAAAACTGCTGAAAATTTCTGTAAGTGTTTAAATGAAAATGTCATGACTTCATGAATTTATAACCTGAAATCCAAGCCTGTTTAGGAGAAGTTGTGTAAAGAAATGTTGTAGATATCATGGAGATCTACAACTTTCATGTTGGAAGCTTCTCTTGAATCATCTTGCATCAAGGTGAAAAGTTGGCATGAAGAAATGAGATTATCATGTATAAAAAACACTTAGAAAACTTTCTAAGTCTTGAAGGGTTTGAACTTTCACATTGACTTTTGACTTTCTTGATTCCTTGATGATCAAGTTTCATATTTTTGAATATCTTGATGAAATTTGATCCTTGGAATGTAACGTTGACCAAAAAGTCAAAGTTTGACTTTCTAGTATGCAATTGACCATTTTGCCCTTTTGCTAATTCCAAGCCTAAATTGATGTATCAATGCTGCAAACTTGATGTCATAGAAGATCTTGTGAGAAAATTCTTGAAAAATGAGATGACAAATTTTGGGGTACAACAAATATTAATAAGAAATAAGCAAGAAATAGATAAATAAAGCGAAAATAAAGAAAAACCTAAAATAGATGCACTTTTATCGAGAAATATATTTATCTTTATTTTATGACATGGGCAAACTTGAACATTATTTATTACTGATAGAGATTTTGGTGTTGTATAAAATTGGGTTTGTTAGATATATTCTCAATAGGCTTGTATTACAAGGTTGAATATTGAAATGAACCATTAAAATTATTCTTTTTTAATTAAATTATATGCTCCTTAGAGAAGTTAAAGACTAGGCTTTGATGGAGTTCTTAATACAACATCCATTTGTAGAAGTTTAAGATCCATTAGTAAAGTCAAACTTTGTTGTTACTATCAAATCCTTGGTTTTGTTATTTAAAGGATATGGGTTAAGCTTTGGTGACTTTATGGAGCAAAAATCACCATTAATTTCTCTTTATCTTTCTCCTATATCATTCTCTATCATCTTAATTATTAAGTTTGCATCATTAATCATTAAATTAGAAGGGAGAACTTTGAAATTCAAATTTCAAATATATCATAAGTTTTTCAATAATCAAGTTGAATACGAGACTATAATTTTATGAGTTAAGGTCTTGGTATGCATAGTCAAAGTTTATGACCATGAGTGAACGATTATCTGTGCAAAGGGGGAGTCAATAGTGAAGAACTCTTTGGTTTTCATGGAGCCAATCATGTGATGAAATGTATAAAATATCACCACGGGTATTTTTACCTAGTGTAACAAAAGAATTCATATATACTAAAGGATGTGAAATGCGTTAGTTTCTTAATCCAATACAAAGAACACTAGCTCAGTTATTGCATCTAATAATAAAACATTGGAATTTCGTGAAATGAGTTAAGGATTTAATTTGGAAAAATATTCATCGCTTCTTCTAACAAACACTTTTTTTTTGGATTTAGTCAAATAGTTTCGATTCACATGGTTCATTTGATATATATAATGAACTGACTAATCTGGTTTCGTGGTTCAGAGGGATGACTCACTGACCAAATTTTGTTTTCACCAAAAATCGAACTCGAGTAGCATAATTGACTACTTCACTAATTATTAAAAGATCAGAAAAATGATTAATATGGGGAAAGATGATATCATCTATTTCATACAACAACATGTAATTTATAGGTTTGATTTTGACTAAAGAGCATTTGGTAAAATTTTCTCAAAGGTTTGGGATAAAGCTGATTAAATCCGTCTCCTAATTATGTTTAAGCCAATTGGAAAACAATAAAATTCTCAAGGTCTCCATTTCATCTTTGTCTATTTGGATTTCTTCTGGCATTCTTGCATGAACTCTATTATTTATGCTTGGATCAAAGAGTAGACTCCACCATGATAGTATGCCCTGGACAATTCATATTCAATAATCTATGGTAGTGAGGGAGATGATTGAGTTAGAGGTGTAGCAAAATTACTTGGTGATTGATGACATTTGGTCATTACAATAATTGCAAGCAATTTCAGACAAATCAATGGAGTTATGAGTAAAAACCAAGCCAAAAGGTTAAAGAAGTGAGTAAAATATCTAAAGAGGAAGAAAATAAGGACTTAGTGAAAATTAGAAGAAAAAGCAAGAAAAAAAACTAATTTTGGCTCTGTTTTTCTTACGGTCGCGATGCTAACATCATGGACGCGATGATGCCACATCATGATCGTGATGGATGATAAAGGAAACACGATGAAGCTCTTTTCTAACACGCGTCAGCTATGGAACCTTGTTTTGTAGGTAATAAAATTTTAATCAAGACAACATCTTTCAATGATGACAACTATAAAGAATAGAATAGAGACATCCATCATAATAAAGATGCAACCAATGATAAGTCAAACAATACACTCAAGCGGTTAAAGATGCAAGCCATGAATATAAAAGTTTGACAAACATGACTATTAGATAAAGAGAAACAAATTAGATTGTATCAAAAGCCTCAATAGATTTCAAGCAAGTTCAACACAAAAATATTATAACCGACAAAGGCTTAGAGAAAATATCTTAAATTAATAAGTGAGTGAAACTATGTACAAACAAAGGGACTTATTCATATAAGTACATGGCTATAAGTACACACACACACACACACACACACACACACACACACACACACACACACACGCACGCACGCACGCACGCACGCACGCACGCACGCACGCACGCACGCACGCACGCACACACACACACACACACACACACACACACGCACGCACGCACGCACACACACACACACACACACACACACACACACACACACACACACACACACACACACACACACACACACACACACACACACACACACACACAATTATATTTTTGTGAACTTGAGGCACAAGTCAAGTTGAATGCAGTCAGATTCTATACAACAACTATATATCTTATTTTTCCATATTGGGAACTTATACACGATTGATTTTTAAAAAATACCAATTAGAAAAAGCCCCAATCAATTAGATAACGATATTTTTGCTTAAATGTTATTTCCTTTTTTTTGGGAACCTTAAGCCTATAAATAGAGGCTCACTTTCTCGTTTCAAATTATCTAGAACACGAATTTGTATATTGACACACACACACACACTATCTCTCTCTCTCTCTCTAAGTTTTATTTTAACTTTCTCTCACTAGTTCTTATAGTCAAATGCTTTTGTGAGGAAAGTACCATTTGTGAGTGAGGTCACAATTGTCATTCTGGAAGGGTATAATTGTATAAATTTACCAAGGTAATTATGTTTATAAACCTTGGTTGAATACTATCCAAATGGGATTATCTACTTGGTTATAAGCTAAACGCGTTAAAAACTTATTGTTGGGGATTATGTTATCAGTTATATATATATAGGTTAAAGGTTACCTAGTTTTGATAATCTTCCCTTGGTTCTTGATTGGTATAAGATTAGCTGATATTCAGAATCTTCCTATGTTTGAGTTAAAATATCAGAGGTTATTTTGTTATTCTGTTAAATAAAAATTGAGCTAAGATATTTGGAACTTGAAGACTAACTGCTACAAGGTCCGTGTTCATGGAAAGAAGACTAACTTCTTCAATCTAGAGTTAGGAAAAAAGCTTGGCCACTTCACTTTCAACAAATTATTAGAGAAAAGACTCAAACAGCCACATCATCTGTCTTGTAATATTTTGGTTGTAGGACAACCACCATTTCCTTGTATAAGGGGGTTCGTGAGTCTTTCTACCAAAAACTCTTAATTATTATTGGAAACTCCCAAGACCAAGTCTTGGGGAAATGAGTAAGTCATTTTTATTTTAACCGAACCTCTGTAATTTTTGGTGTTCTTTTTCTTCCCTTTATCTTTTTATTATCTGCATTTAAACTCAATACTTTACTTTCTGCTGCTCAAATATTTGAAAAATGTTTTTAAACTCTGAATATACCAAACAAAAGTTTTCGAAACCATGTTTTTTCAAACCACACAATTCACCCCCTCTTGTGAGTGAAGTCTCAAATCCAACACCAGCTTCTATTTATAGGGATTTTGTCTACTTTTTTAGGGGTTACAAATTTGAGATAAAAAGTGACGAGAAAGATCTTTGGAGCACGAATTTGGAGAGTATTGGAGCAATTGGAGAGCATATTTTCCCTTGTTTTCCATGAATCCTTGTTATCAACTCATGGCAATTGTTAATTTTACTATGAGTAGTTAAGTTATTTAGATTAGGTCTTTTAAGATGAACATAATTATACTTTGTTGGATCATATAATTGTTTGAGATTGTTTAAATATTTTTATGTTATAACTATAATTTAATTATTCTCGTGTTCATTGATTTTTGTGTGTTGACTAGTGCTCAAATTGATCTAAGATTAGTAGGAATTATTGACCGTAAGTCTACCGATTTGAACTAGGACAATTATTTAACTTAGTAATTAACTAGAAATAAGTAATTATAAGTTATGACTTTTGAACTAATAAACTTAGAAACGCCTGATTTTACTCTGAATTAACCTAAGGAGTTAATGACTTATTGTGTAAATTAGTGAGATATACATCAAGGAATTGGGTACAATGGTCTTGTTAATTCACTGTTAGATGATAACATAATTGTAATTCATATAATAAACATTTCACCTACAAGTATAATTAGGAGGTTCAAAATAAACATCTAATAGCTTTTCATTATCGAATTTTACTACGTTAAATTTCTCAGCTTTTTTTCGTACCAAAACATTAATGAAAATCCCCCTAATTGTTTATTTTAAATCGCATTGTTATTACCTTATTAAATTTTCAATCCATGTGGAGATGGATTATTTTATTACTTTGACGAAATTAGTGCACTTCCTAGTTTAATCTTCATGTTTTGGCTCCGTTGCCAAGGATTGTTCATAATTCCAACTAGACAATATTTGTGCGAGGTTTTTAATTTTTAATTTTATTTTAACTTTTTTTGTTAGTTAATTTTTAGTTTTTAATTTTTATCTCTTTACTTTTATTCTGTTTGGTTTAATGCAATGCTACAAAGGTATTATTTGTTTGTTTATGTGAGATTTGATTCAATACTAATATCGGTTAAAAGGAACGAAACACATTGTTGTACCCCAAAATTTTCCCTCCCATTTTCTTCAAAACATCCTCACAAAAGGTCTCAAATACTCAAAGCCACTCAAGAGTTGACTGGTCAAACCACCTCCTAAGCAAGGGTCTATAGCTAAGGTCTTGTGCTTCTCAAGGAAGATTGGGTTGCAAGGGTCTCATATAACTTTCATGGTTCATTATGTGTCCTTAATAATACTTATGTCAAGCTTCAAGTCTTGCATCACATGTTTGCTCAGTCAATGACTCAGAAGATTGAAAGTCAATTATATTGGGTAAAAAGTCAATCATGATCAACATACAGTCAAACTCCAAGATTTTTTGTCAACATCAACATTTTGAGGTGATATTCATCATTTGATCAAGGGTTTATCATGATTCCTCAAGGAAAGACCTCAAATCATCAAAAGTCAAAATTTGCCAAATTAGGATTTTGATTGAAGATGACTGATCATTGACTTTTGGCCTAGTGCATGACCTAATGGCTTAAAGCATGATCTCAAGGGCTCAAATACAACATATTGACCTAATTACATGGCTCAAAACATTTCCAAAGATACAAGTGATTGATGGTTGAAGAATTGAATCAATTGATAAAAGTCAACAGTCACACTTTGACTTTTTGGTCAACATTGGAATTCAAAAATCAAGAATTATCAAAACATTAAAAATTATCAAGTTTGATCATCAAGAATTAACAAAGTCAAGAAAATAAAGAAAAAGTCAATAAAAGTCAAAAGTTGGAAAATTTTCCAACACTTAGAAAAATTTCTAAGTGTTTTGTTCTTAACAAAGTCACTACTTTATGGCAATTTTTCACTAAGATACAAACTGATTCAAGGAAAACTTTCAACATAAAAGTTGTAGGTATTAATTAATTCTACAACTTTTTAAATGTGGGATAATCCACAAAAAGTGCTTGGATTAAGAGATATGGGTCCATGAAGTTCTGATACTTTTTATCTGACACTTAGAAATATTTTTGATCAGTTTTTCATCTCAACTTCTTAGCCATTTTTCACCAATTTCCCTTTTGTTTTATCCAAAATGGTCAACATGAAAGTTGAAGATCTTGATTTAATCTTTCCAAAATGTCCAAGAGCATGAAAAGATCATGTTTGAGCTGAGAGTTTTGAAGACATGAAGTTGGCATTTCATTCTTGAATTATAGGTCATTTTTGTGATGAACTCATTACCAAATCTCATAACCATGCTACACAATCTCACTTTACAGGCCTCTAAAATCCTAAATCTCTCCATAATCAGAAGATTACACACTCTTTTTGGCTATTATCCAACCGACTCAAGCCTTATACAATTGATTATTCTATTAATGGTACAAAGTTAACACTTCCATTTTGAAAAAGCAAGCTTTAAACTGAAGTCAATGCATTGAGCTCCTAAATTGTTTCCCTCTAATCATACTCAATAGGAAAGTGAAGAAGCAAACCTTCTGCACCCAACAACCACATAGCACTCCTTTACTTCTCCATTGGAACCACCATTTTCACATAACTTTACATTGGAAATCCAACCAAGCCATAACTTGATAACTTGAGAATTTGTCCATCTCATTACCTCTAAGTTTTCTCTATAAGTAGAGAGCTCATTTACAAGCCAACACACGAATGGACAATCCCTCAAACCCTCTCAAACTCTCCCAAATCCGAATTGGCCTAAAAAACTCCATTTTTGAGCTTTGAAGTCCAAATCTTCGAATCTCTCAAACCTTGAAACTTTTGTCCAAACAAATCTTCCAAACACTTCATATACATCATGAATAAGTGATCCAAACACTTGTTTCACTTATGTAACTCCATTATCATCATTCACCATTTTCAATTTCCATCCTTGCAACTTGACTTGAGTAGACCAGTCCATACACTTTCAAGGTAAAGTAAAGGTTGTAACACACTCACCAAGGTCCAAGAAAGCTTTTGGCATCATTTATTTTCACATGGAAGAAACTATACGGGTTCTTAGTTTTCACTTCAAGAGGTAAGTTTTCCAAGCTGTGATATCTTGATACAAGCATCATTTGCAAATACGTTCTAAAGTAAAAATGTAGATATCATGCCTCTAAAGCTAACCATATCCTTAGTTCTCATTTAAATTGACTGTGTGATGAGAATTTTGACTCTGAACCATTAGGGTTTGTTTTTGGTACCAACACAAATTCTCTTTAATCTTTGAGTTTTAGCTTGAGTAAATTACATGGTTGAGTTCCTGATTAAATTTCAAGCAAGTTTGGTGTTTACACTTTTTAAAATTATTGATAAATGAGAGTTTTACAAAATCAACAATGGTGTTGTTGTTGGCTGTTTCGTGCGAGGAAGAAGGAGACAATTTCAAATTTTTCAGAATTGATTTCATATTATATTGATCGGGGTGTGTTTCATAATCGGATGAAACGGCCACCCCAGTTGTAAAACCTGCGCGCCTGTAACCTCTAGGTCTGAGGTTCGAATCCCCCTCGCCCCAGACCTTTTGTTTTGTTTTTATTCTTTTTCTGTTTTTGTTTACTATAGCTAGGATGGACTTCTCTTGCTATCAGCACCCCCCTGAATTACTGCATTTCAGGCCCATTCTATTACTTTGTTTTTATTTATTTTCTGCTTACAAAAAAAGCTTGTTGTCGGGCCTAACACTTACTGGCCCAGCGCCCCAACTTCTTTTCATACCCCCTGTTTACTTATAATTCAGGCCCATTAGCTTTTTTTTCTCTATTTCCTTTATTTATATTTTATTTGATATTTCTTTAATTACTATTTTGATTTCTATCAATTTAAAATATATACAAAAATAAATTTTTATTTTAAATAATTAATTAGGTTGGAAAATGATATTTAATATAATTAATTATTTTGTTAATTAATCCTATTAAATAAGATAGTTCAATTTAATTAGTTGTTTAATTAAATTCAATTGAGTTCTATTGTTTGTTCATTTAGAATTTTAATCGTGTTGTCAATTTGATACATCCCCATTCATAAATTTGTACCCCCATTCTCGAAGCGTTGTAATAACGTAGGACATTTAATTTCCGCAATTTACTGCTTTCCTTCTTTCTGTTAGTTTAATAGGATTGTATGGCAATATTTAAAGCAAAACGCTAGATAACCATAAATCCAAGATAAATTAACTGAAATCCAATCACTTTGCACACACGCACCTATGGGGGGACCCTCACTTGTTGCCTCGGATAAAAAACAGTCATGTCCCTCGAACGTGGGATGCTTTAGCAAAGACCCTCGATTAAAAGATCGTAGTCCCTCGATGATCCTTCGATGCTGCCTTCGGTAAACGATCTTAGTCCCTTATGAAAATTGCTAAAGCGTCCTACAAGTTTCCTTCTATGACTGTACGAAGACTCGCGTCTATCCCTCACATCCAACGATAGGGCTTCCTACTAACTAATGGTAGGGTAGAACTATCTAAAGGAGGAGCAAATGATCAAAGTCTTTTTTGAGTAGGTAGAACGCTCGTAGTCGCTTGCTCACAATCTTTTCAAAAATAAAACATCTTTTCAAAAAACAACACTTTCTTCCACAATATTTCCAAAACAAACATTTTGTATACATTATCAATGATATGAGAATCATTACAAAATTGCCGCACTTAGGTATTTTCAAAATATTTTCAAACATATATAAACACAAAGTATTTCAAGAAATGAGCTAGCAATTAAGAGCCCGTAGAAAAGTACAGATGAAAAGGGTGCTAACACCTTGCCTTTTCATAACCTACCCCCCTTACTCAAAAAAGTCTCAAAAGGTGTTTCCTGTTCTTTTTACCCTTTCCTTTATTGGATAAAATAAAAGTCGGTGGCGACTCTTGCTATCCGCAACATTTGCGATAAAATGCAAAACCTAAAAGTCAGTTCTCCCGTCGTATTACAGAACTAGCGACTCTGCTGGGGAATAACTAAAAGTGGGTTTACCTTAAGAGCTAGATCACCTTTATTGCTTTACTTGTTTGCCTTGTATGCTTCATATTTCGGGATATGCTTGGGTTATTCTTGTAAAGATCCTATACCCAGATTTGGGGCATTTTAGGTAAGTAGTAATAGATCGTGAAGATTGTACGGCATATACCGATACGGTTAAAACGATGGATACTTTAGTGTGACACATTGGTTGGTACCGATGTCCCTTGAGTTAAGTCAAGGAGAATGCTGAGCTGCCGCGTGGTGTCATAAAGCACTAACTGATAGTAGAACCTTAGTTTACATAACTTAGCCATTAGAAAGTAGTGAGATAGTCGGCTTTGGTGCAGACTGAATTTGGTTGATACTTGAGGCTACACTAATTGAGATTGGACTCTCGGGATATTTCGGTCGCAAATTAGATGCTTATGCTAAAACAATGCCAGAGAGAAAGATCAGTGATTTTGAGGCTCCTAGAACCCGATTACTTCTTTTAGGATAGGTTGAGCCAACTAAAAACTTCAAGAGGGTACTTACCTATAAACTCCTTGCAAGCTTAAACCTAAGGCCTTGTGTGTTTTGTTTGTTGTTTGATTAAAATGTTCAAACATGACATCATGACATCATGACATCATTACACGTATCATTTTCACTAACCATTTCAAGGACCAAGAGATTTATCTTTGTTCTATTTTGCAGGCTATGTCCTCCGCTCGCAGAAATACTATCCGGATTAGTTTTGAGAGGATACCTTCTCAACTTAAGGAGTTAGTCTCAAAAAATCCTGAAAGCTCTCAATTCAGCAAAAGGCATGGTCATCTACTAAGTTTGGTTACCTCGGGTTTTGAAGAAGGTATGATGAGTGTTTTATTCTAGTTCTTTGATCCCGCACATCACTGTTTCACCTTTCCAGATTATTACCTGGTACCCACAATGGAAGAGTTCTCTAAGCTACTGGGAATACATGTTCTTGATCAGACACCTTTCACCGGTTTAGAGAAAGATCCACAACCTGAAGAAATTGCAGCAGCCTTACATCTAAAGCGGTCCGACATTGTATCTAATTGGGAAACAAGAAGTGGAGTCAAGGGTTTTCTTTCTAAATTTCTATTAGAGAAGGCTCGGTTGTTTCCGGATGCTATGAGTTTTCAGGATTTCGAGGAAATCTTGGCTTTGTTGATCTATGGTTTGGTGTTATTCCCTAATCTAGACAAACTCATAGATATGAGTGCTGTCAAAAATTTCCTCACCCATAACCTTGTGCCTACTTTGCTTGGAGATATTTTGCATTCTCTTCACACTCGTACTATGAGGAAGCGAGGTACTCTTATGTGTTACTTACCTTTTCTATACATGTGGTTTATTTCTCACCTTCCCCGATTAGTAGTAAAGAATGAACAAGGTTTTAGGTGGTCCAAAAGGATGGTGTCGCTCTCTCATTCAGATATCTATTGGTGTTCCCGATCTCTGGAAGATGTTACTATCATTTACCGCTAAAGGGAGTTCCCTAATGTTCAACTCCTTGGAATTAGGGTAGGTATTACCTACAACCCTTCTCTAGCTTTATGCCAATTTGCTTATGCTCGAAGAGATGCTCCTCATGACATACTTATCCAGGGTATTGTATTAAATTAAGAGAACAATTTTAAAGGTTATAGTTAATGGTTTATACGGGCTTGGGGTATGGTAAACAAGATTGATAGCAAGACTTTAGGACAAGATAATTCCATCCCTTTGGAGCCCTACATCATATGGGTACGATCTCGTGCTTAAAATCTTATAATGCCATATCTTGCTGTCTTACCAGTGATTATGGAGCCTGTTGCCGAAAGGGATATTCCTTATACCATTCTTCATCCAGATATGCCTACTGACCTTGAAGAATTGCAGAAGTCCTGGATTCAACTCAAGGAAGAACGAGACACCTTTAAGACTCAGTTCTATGCAAATGAGAAGAAAGTGTTGGAGCTCACAAAGAAACTTCATGAAGAGCAAAGTCTTAATTCATACATCGACATGAAGAGGAAGCGTCAGTGGGAGACTTGAATCTTAGGTTTTAGGAGTTTATATTGTTGTCTCCTTGAGACCCTTTTGTTTTCATTGTAAGTCTAAGAGGTAATTGTAATTTTGGACTTACTAATAAAAATCTTTGTTTTTGTTTCCTCTCGGTTAGCAAATTTAAATCTCCTAAGGTCCTTGAAAATATTGCATCTACATATCATGCATCATTTCATAAATAGGTTTTCCAAAACAAGTTTTCTCATCTTATTGTTTATTTAAGTATAAGATGGCTCTCGAACAAACTATCAAGGATCTCCAGGCTCAGTATGCACAATTTCAAGAGACTCTTCTGAATCTAGCCAAAGGGCAACAAGAGATGATGGTGCTCCTCACCAAGGAAAAGAAGACTAAGAAGTTGGTTGTTATCCTTAATATATGGAGAAGGTTCAAAGGTCCTACTCAACCAGTTCAAGTGGACGACATTTCCTCTGAAGAAGATGACAACCAAGAAGAGGATGTTAGAAGCATCAGGCTTGAAGGTAGAAATAATCAGGGTTCCGAAGATGAAGACTACCCCGACGAACAGTATCCTTCTGCAGATAACAAGTACAAGCAGTTGGAAGACCGACTCAAAGTTGTGGAAATCCAGAAAGTGCTTGGATTAGATTTTGGAGAACTAAGTCTGATCTAGGGGGTGGTCATCCCTCATAAGTTCAAGGTCCCCGTCTTTCCTAAATATGATAGGGTCTCTTGTCCCAAACTCCATTTGAGGTTGTATGTTGAAAAGATCCAACCTCATACTGCTGACCGAAAATTATGGGTCCATTTATTTCAAGAAAGTTTGGCCGACACTCAACTTGAATGGTTCTATCAACTTGAAGGAACCAACATTCACACATGGGAATACTTGGCTGTTGTTTTCTACAAGCATTATCAATATAATGCTGACCTAGTGTCAACTCGTGTGCAGTTGTAAAACATGTCCATTGGCTCGAACGAGGGTTTCAAAGAGTACGCCTAGAAATAGAGAGACCTAGCTGGAAGGGTGAAACCTCCTTTGATTGACCGGGAATTGGTGGATATGTTCATGGGCACTCTGACGGATCCATTCTTTAATCTGTTGATTGGGAGTTCTTCATCAGAGTTTACTGAGCTAATTCTGTTTGGCGAACGAGTTGAAAGTGGTATCAAGAGTGGGAAGATTCCAATGGCTGTGTCTTCTAGTACTATAAAGAAGACATTAAATAATAAGAAAGAAATAATTTCGTTGTACCCCAAAATTTTCCCTCTCATTTCTTAAAACATTTTTCACAATATCTTCAAAAGCTCAAGCTTGTACCAGAGTTGACTAGGTCGAGCCATCTCCTCAACACTGATACCTCAAATTAGGGTTTGAGTTTACACAAAGAAAATTTGAATTCTAATACTTAAAAATGCTTTCATGGATCATTATGGACCCTCAATATTGCTCATGTCAAGTTTCAAGTCTTGGATCACAAAATTCCTCAGTCAATTGACAAGATGACCTAAAATCAGTCGTATTAGGTAAAAAGTCAACTATGGTCAACCTATAGTCAAACTTCAAGATTTTGGACCAATATCAACATTTCTAAGTCATATGTATCAATTGATCAAGTTTGGATCACAATTCCCCTGGAAAATTGTTCAAATCACCAAAAGGGCAAAATGGTCAAAATTAGGGGGTTGACTGTATTTGATTGATCAAAGATTGTTTGACATAATACATGATCTAATGGATTAAAATACAATATCAAGGATTAAAATACAACATGTTGACCTAATTTCATGGCTCAAAACATTTCTCAAGATCATTGGATTGATAGATGAAATTTGGTCAACTGATGAAAAAGTCAATTGTACACTGAAAAGTCAAACTTTGACTTTATGATCAAATTTGAGTTTCAAAGATCAAACTTCATCAAGACATTCAAAAAATATGAAACTTGATCATTAATAAATCAATAAATTCAAAAGGTCATTGGAAAATTCAACATTTTCTATACTTAGAAATTTTTCTAAGTGTTTTAAACATGATAATTTCACAACTTCATGACATTTTTTCATCAAGATGTAAGATGATTCAAAGGAAACCTTCAACATGAAAGTTGTAGATCTTGATGAATTTTAAAACTTTTTATTAGAGGGTAGAACTCCAAAAAATTCTTATATTTGAAGATATAAGCCCATGAAGTCATGCCATTTTCATCCAACACTTAGAGAAATTTTCAACAGATTTTGGTCAGAATTTTATCCCAACTTCTTAGCATTTTTCACATAGTTCTAAGACGATTTTGTCAAAATGGCCAACATGAAAGTTATAGAGTATGTTTCAAGCTTTCCAAATCATCCAAGAGCATGAATTTATCACACTTGAGCTAGGAGATTCAAGGGCATGAAGCTGGGCATCCATTCTTGAATTGCAAGTCATTTTGTTGAAGAATAAATAATCCAATTTGCATGATGTGCTGCATAATCTTACTTTGTAGCTCTTTTGGCTTGCAAATCTATCCATAATCAGATGTTTACACAATTGATTGAACCATTATCCAAGTGATTTAAGTATTGGCCATTGTATCATTCCATTTATGGCACAAAGGCACCATTGGCATACACATAAAGCATGCTATATACAAAGTCAACTCTCCTTGAGCCTCTCAACTATTTTTTCTGCACAAACAATGTCAAAGCAAGAAGAAATATTCCTAAAAACTCCTATCCACTTCAGATCCCTTTTGTACCATGCATTGGAACATCAAGTTTCACATAACTTGGTTGTTTCATCTCAACCAAACCAGAATACCATAGCTTATGAAACAAACTCTCTCATCCTCTCAAACATTCTCTATAAATAGAGAGGCCATTTGCAAGATAAGGGCAAAAAAAGTTTTTTTGTGTAGACAAGTTCTCAAAACCCCTCATACTCTAAAAAAACCATAATTGTCCATAAACCTCCCACTCTTGAGCTTCGAAGTACAAATATTTGAATCTCATACCTTGCATGTTTTCCTCAAACAAACCATCCAAATACTTCAGCTACATTATATAGAAGTTGTTCAAACACAAGAACAACTTCTGTAACATCATTATCATCACCTTCCAAACTCAAAAACATTGTCTTGCAAGTTGACTTGGTTGGAGAAACTCGAACACTTTCAATACAAAGTAAGGATTGGAACAAATTTAAAAAGGTCCAAAGGAGCTCAATCAATCTTCACACTGCAGTTGGAAACATCCATACACATTTTTGGTTTTCACCTCAAGAGGTAATCTTTCTCAAACTGTGATATCCTTGCTCATACATCATTTTACTTTCATTTTCAAAAGAATAAAATAGGAAAAATCAGAATAGAAGAGTTGCAAACACTAAAAATCACAGAAAAATGCTTCTGGAAGTCTGACACAACAAGACAAAATGACAAGACAGGGTTATGACAAGGGTGCCTGTGTCACTGGACATTTCCCGTGTCCCTCTTACTGGAATTGAAACTTGGCAAAGTGGTAAGAGAGGGTCCTGACACGGGTGTCTGTGTCATAGGACACAGCCTATGTTAGCTCAACTTGGACAGAAAAAGGCATGCATGATTATTACAGGGTCCTGACACGGGTGCCCATGTCACAGGACACGACCCGTGTCACATGACACGACCCGTGTCAGTCTAAACACCAAAAATCTTGTTTTTTTAGACTTTTTTGCTTTTATTTTTATTCAATTTGGTTGTAATAGTAATTAGGTTTTGATTGCTTTCATCCCCATTTATAATTTGTATCTCCATCCCCTAAATGATGTAATAGCGTAAGACTTTACATTTCTGCCATTTACCGCTTCCAATATAAATGCTAGTAATTAGGGCGTGTATGGAAAGATAAAATTAATCTTAGATAACCCTAATATCAAGACAAGAATGCATGCAATCAAAACACAATTCACACTTACATCTCTAGGGTAACCCACACTTGTTGCCTCGGATAAAATAGACATGTCCCTCAAACGTGAGATACTTTAGCAATGACCTTCAAATACAAGATCGTAGTCTCTCGATGATCCTTCAATGTTGCCTTCTATGACTATACGACGACCCATGCCCGTCCCTTCACATCTAATGATAGGGCTTCATATCAATAAATGGCAAGGTAGCAATATCTAAAGGAGGAGGAAAAGAACTAAGACTTTTTGGGTAGGTAGAACGTTCATAGTTGCTTGCTCACAACCATTTTCAAAACATATTTCAAAAATAAACCAACACTTTCAAACATTAAATATTTTCAAAATTCAACACTTTGTATGCATTCTTATAGAGACGAGAATCATTACAAAGTTCGCCTAAACGAAGGAACTTTTCAAAAACACTTCCAAAAACAATCACAAACATATTTCAAACAAAGCATTTCAAAGTGAGCTAGCAACTAAGATCCCGTAGATAACTACGAAAGAAAAGGGTGCTAACACCTTCCCTTTTCATAACCTACCCCCCCGAACTCAAGCAAATTCCCAAAAGGTCTTTCTTGTTCTTTTCACCATTTCTTTTATTAGATAAAAGAAAAATTGGTGGCGACTCTTGCTATCCGCAACACTTGCAATAAAAACACAACACACCCAAGTTAGTTCCCCCATTGTATCACAAAATTGGCGACTCTATTGGGGAATGTTTAAAAGTGGAGTTACCTTAGAGACTAGATCATCGTTAAATGCTTTCATTGTTTGATTTATTTGCTTTACACTCTTGGATCCTTGTTTGGGTTTTGTGATGATCCTCTACCCGGATTTGGGAACATTACTAGGTAAGTAGCAAAGATTGTGGATATTGTACAACATAGACCGATATGGTTCAAGCAATAGCTACGTTAGTGTGACACATTTGTGGGTACTGGTATCCTTTGTGTTGAATCAAAGAGAATACGGGGCCGTTGTGTGGTGTCATGAAGCACTAACTGACCTTAGAACCTTTAATTGAACAACATGGCCATTAGGAAGTAGTGAGATAGCCGGTTTCGGTGGAAAGCTGAAAATTGGTTGATACTCGATACTACACTCATTGAGATCAGAATTTTGGGATATTTCATCTGCAAGAAAAGATTGGTTGTGCTGAGACAATGCCCAATAAAGAAAGATCAATGCTATTGATATTCCCTAGAACCCAATTACTTGGTAGGACAGGTTGAACCAACTAAACTTCAAGAGAGTATTTACCTATGAACCTCATGCAAGCCTAAACCTAAGGATTTGTTTGCTTTATTTGTATATGTTTATTTGTACATAACATCATGACATCATACCATTGCATTTGCACTAACCATTTCAAGGGCTTTGGGGTTCATCTTTGTGTTGTTTTGTAGGACATGGATTCCACTCATATAAAGACTATCTGAATCGGCTTTGTGAAAGTGCCTCCTCAACTCAAAGAGTTAGCATCAAGGGTTCCCCAAGATTCTCAGTTCATCAATAAGTATGGTCGTCTCATCAACTTGGTTACCTGAAATTTTGAAGAAGAAATGATGGAGGTACTCTTTCAATTCTTTGACCCTAAACACCATTACTTTACATTTCTCAATTACCAATTGGTGCCTTCCATGGAGGAGTTTTCTCAACTCTTGGGAATGCCTATTCTTGATTAATTACCCTTCACCAGTATTGAGAAATACCCAAGACCTGAGAGATCACTTTACCTTTACATTTGCAACGATATGACATTGTGGCAAATTGGAAAACAAGAAGTGGTGTTAACGGGTTTTTAGCCAAGTTTTTGTTTGAGAAGGCTCAACATTTTTGGGATGATTTAGACTTACAAGCCTTTGAAGAAGTATTGGCTCTTCTCATCTATGGTATGGTGCTATTTGCTAACCCGGACCAAGTCATAAATGTGAATACGGTCAAAGTTTTTCTATCTCGTAACCCGATGCCTACCTTACTTGGAGATATCTTGCATTCTCTTCACACTCACACCATGAAGATAAGGGGAATTATTATGTGTTACAATTCTTTGTTGGCTAGGTGGTTTATTTTGCACCTTCCTCAATTACTTTTGAAGAACGAACAAGGTATGAGCTGGTCTCAAAGGTTGATGTAACTCTCGAATTCAGATATCCATTGGTGTTCTCGATCTTCGGAGGATGTTACCATCATTGATCATTATGGGGAATTCCCTAATGTCCCTCTCTTTGGCATTAGTGGAGGTATTACCTATAATCCATGCTTGGCTCTACGACAATTTAGGTATTCTAGGAGGGATGATCCTCATGACGCGCTTGTCTAAGGAATTGTGTTTAACTATGAGAGTGATGTCCAAGGTTATCGTCCAAGATTTGTGTGAGCTTCGGGCATGGTGAACAAAGTTGATAGTAGACATTAAGGCATAAGAACTTCATTCCTTTGGATCCTTATCTCAAGTGGGTGTGAGCTCACGCTCAAAACCTTATGATTCCATATGAGGCCATCCTACCTATCATCATGGAACCTATCTCCGAAGGAGATAATCCCTACACCACTCTTCATCCTTACATGCCTACTACTCCCGAGGAGTTACAAAGATCGTGGATTCAACTCAAAGAAGAGCGAGACACCTTTTAAACCCAGTTTTATGCAAGCGAGAAGAAGGTTTTGGAGCTTACAAGATAACTTCATGAAGAGTGGAGTTTGAATGCCTACATTGCACCGAAGAGGACGCGCTTATGGGAAGCTTGAGTCCTTTTTGTTTTAGGAGTTTATTTTGTATTATTTTTGCTTCTTCCATTGTAAGCCCAAGAGGCATTTTTGTAAACCGTTTGAACTTATTAATACAATTAATGTTTATTCCTTCTTTGTCTAAACAAATTTAAATCTCAAAAGTCCTTGGAAACATTTGCATACGCATTTCATGCATCATAACATAAACAGGTTCTACGACACATGTTTCTTCATCTCTCTATTGTTTATTTCAGTAAGATGGGTCTCGAACAGACCGTGAAAGACTTGCAGACACAAAATTCTCAATTTTAAGAAACTTTGCTCACCTTAGCCAAAGGACAACAAGAGCTGATGTCACGTCTGGTGGCCAAAAAGAAGACCAAGAAGAAGGCCCTGATCAACATGGGGAAAGGTTTAAAGGCCATGTCCGTCAATTACAAGTGGTTGAAGAGTCGTCCGAGGAGGATGAGAACCAAAACGAAGATGCGAGGAGTACCCATGCTAGGGGTGCAAACAATCAAGCTTCTGAGGATGAAGACTATTTTGATGAACAATATCCACCAGATGAGGATAGGTACAATCAACTGGAAGATAGGTTGAAAGCTTTGGAAATTCAATCCATACGTGGCGTGGATTTTGGTGATTTAGGCATGGTTCTTGGGATAGTTATTCCCCACAAGTTCAAAATTCCAATCTTTTCTAAGTACGACGGCGTTTCGTGCCAAAAACTTCACTTAAGATCCTATGTTCGCAAGATACAACCGCATACCACTAACAAGAAGTTGTGGGTGCATTTCTTTCAAGAGAGTCTATTTGGGACTCAGTTAAAATGGTTTTATCAGTTGGAGGGTTCAAACATTCATACCAGAGAAGATCTGGCCACCGCTTTCTACCATCAATATCAATACAACGTTGATTTGGCGCCGAATAGAGTTCAGTTACAAGGAATGACAATGGGTTCCAATGAAGGTTTTAAAGAGTATGCGCAAAAATGGAGAGACCTTGCTGGTAGAGTACAACCACCATTGACTGATAGGGAGCTGGTGGTTATGTTCATGGGAACATTAACTGGACCATTTTTCAACTTGTTAATTGGGAGCTCATCGTCTGGTTTCACCGAGTTAATCTTAACTGGTGAAAGGGTCGAGAGCGGTATCAAAAGTGGAAAAATTCCTATGGCTTCCGCTTCTACATCAAATGCAGTGAAAAAGCCATTTATTGGCAAAAAAGAGACTAATGCTGTATATGGGTCAAGAAGCCGTGCTAGGAATGAATTTCACCATTCTATAGGGTCTGTATTAATTACCAATCCAATTCTAACTCAATGACCTCGTCAACAAAATAATCAACAAAGACCAGATGTTCAAAGAAGACAATTTACCAAAATCAATATGCAACTATCTCAAGCTCTGCAACACCTTTTGAAAGCTGACTTGGTGACCTTGCGAGACCCTCTTTCTAACCCCAACACTGCTTCTCCAAAATACAACCCCAACTACAAATGCACCTATCACTCCAGCAGCCCCGAACATGATACTGATCA
Organism: Vicia faba; assembly: GCA_948472305.1. Classification (NCBI taxonomy): domain Eukaryota; kingdom Viridiplantae; phylum Streptophyta; class Magnoliopsida; order Fabales; family Fabaceae; genus Vicia; species Vicia faba. The sequence continues at coordinate 716,119,552 of OX451736.1, forward strand.
AGGTTGGGATCTAAAAAACAAGATTTAAGACCTTATCGACAACAAGACTATTGAGTTTGATCCACCTACAACTCCGAATGTTATAACTGCACCAATGCCAAATCATGGCAAAGGTGTAAATGCAATTGAAGACACTGCTTTTGTTTCCTCCGTTGAAGATTTGACTACTCCACTGACCATCATTAAAGAAAATTTGTTGAGAGCTGGGGTTTTCCTCGGTTGTTTAAAAGACTGTTGCGGCTGTGCTAGACAAGTTAATGGATGTGAATGGATGAAAAAGGGTGTCTGTTGTACCCCAAATTTTTCCCTCTCATTTATCAATACTTTTCTCACAAGACTTCTTGGACTCAAGACAAGATTAGGGTTTGTCAGCTTAGGACACCTCATCTTGCACTGATAACCTGAAATTAGGGTTTGAGTTTGCACAAGGGTTTTTGGACCATCAATGCTTCATGTGACTTTCATACACCATCTTGGACCCCTAACATTGCTCATGACAAGTTTCAAGCCTTGAACCACATTTTTGATCAGTCAATTGGACAGTTGACCTAAAAATCAGTTGTATTGGGGAAAAAGTCAACCATGGCCAATTTACAGTCAAACCTCATAATTTTTGGTCCACATCAACATTTTAAACTCATGTGAACTATTTGATTAAGTTTGGATCACAACTCCTCAAGAAATTTGATCAAATCATCAAAAGGGCAAAATGGTCAAAATTAGGGTTTTGACTTAGGAAGGACAATTTCTGATTTTTAACCTAGCCAATGGACAATTGGGTTCAAACATGGTTTCAAGGATTAAATGGCATCATCTTGACCTCATTACATGGTTCAAAAGATCTCAAGATCATTGGATTGACAAATGAATTTTGCAGTAAACTGATCAAAAGTTAACTGTGCATTGAAAAGTCAAACTTTGACTTTTTGGTCAAAATCAAGTGCCAAGGGTCATAATTCATCAAGATATGTCAAAATATGAAACTTGTTCACCAAGAAAACCAATTTTGAAAATTAGGGTTTTGAATTTGAAAATTTTCATAACTGAATTTTTCTAAGTATGGAAATTTTCTTATTTTTTCCCAACTTTTCACCACTTTTTCACCATGATGCAATTTGATTCAAAGAAAACTTCCAACATGAAAGTTGTATTAATCCATGAAATCTACAACTTTTCTTCACAAAGTTTTCCAAAAAGATGCTTGTATCTTAAGTTATGAATTTGTGAATAGGGGTTCATGAACTAAATAACTTAGTGAAATTTTGCCCTAATTTAGGCAGGTTTTTGACCCAACTTCATGGACATTTTCACCTAGTTACAAGAGGTATCTCAAAATGCATTTCAAAGATGGATTGTATAGCATATTTCAAGCTTTCCAAAATGTCCAAGAACTCTCCAAGATCATTTTTGAGCAAGGAGAATCGAAGAAGGGAAGTTGGCATTTTATCACTTTTGATCAAGCCATTTTTACAATGCATCAAGTTGCAAAATCAGATCTTTGATGTTTGAATCTTGCTTTACAGGTCCTAAACTCATTCTACACTCCATAATTAAATGCAAATTCATAAGAAAAAGGCATTATCTTTGCTTTTGAAACATTGTACAAGAGATAATTCCATTTTAAGCATAAAGGTTACAATGCCATTTTCATAAAGTGAGCTTTTGTAACTTTATCATTCTTGAGCCTTGGAGTTGTCCCTTTGGTGCAGGAAATTTCCACAGATCTTAAGCAATTTGTACAAGCCCTTTGCAGCCCTCAAACTAGCCAGTACAAGCATGTTAGCATAAGTCACTTCACTTTGCTTCAAAAGCAAGAAAGTTGCAAAAAGTCCAAAGGCTTGCACATCTGATGAAGAGTGGACTTTGTATCCATTCTATACATATACACAAACTTGTCACAACTCAGAACACGATTACATTGCATCAAAAACACTCTAAAACTGAAAAACTTCATTTTTCTGCCAAAAGCTCACAGGTTCTGCAAAATCATAAGCATTTCATTTTTGGCTCGTGCGGTTTGCCTTTTAACAGTTGAAACACTTCATACACATTATACCAAAGCAGTCCAAGCATTCATCCTGCATCTGTAAGCCCTATTTCAGCCATTGCCATTTTCAAACTTGGAGCTTGCAACTTGACTTGTGTAGTGAGTTCTGGCCATCCACAAAGCAAACTAGGCATTGGAAAAGCTGGAAGGAAGTTCAAGGAAGCTCACACGATCCTCAGGCCTCACTCAAAGTCCCCACATTGTCATATCCAAATCCAGATGAAGGAGGTATTTTTCAAATCTCTATATCTCTATTTAGGCATCCTCAAGCCACAATTTGTGAAGAAAAAATGTAGCCCTTATCATGATGAAGCTGTACATATGCATACTTTTCATTTATATTAACTGAGCTAAGAGAATTTGAAGCTTGAAGTTGCTGAAATAACTAGGTCACGAATTAGGGCTGACAAAATTCTCTCTGATCTTTGAGAGTTAAGTTACAAATTTTATATGGTTGGAATCATGAGATAAAATGCTACATGTTTTATGTTATGGGTTTTTGTTTTTGTGCAAGCATTAGCAAGATACAAATTTGAAGAAGAATGCGCGCGCAGGACATGGCTGGAGGACAGGGATGACTTGCCTTGGGCTTTTTGGCGCGCCTGGCCTTTTTGTTTCTGCTTTCCACACCCCCTGGATTACTTTTGCACCCCCCTGATTTATTTTCTTATATTTTTGCATTTTCTTGCATATTTTTATATTACTTACTTGCATTTATTTTTTCTAATGATAAAAAATACCCAAAAATAATTTATTTATTTCCACACTTTTATTTTAATTTTTTATTATTTTTTGGCATAAAAAATAGTTTATTAGGATAATATACTTTATTTTCTTAAATAAATTGTAAATATATTTAAAAATACTATACATTTTTATTATATTATTTATAGTCATAAATAATTATTTTCTATACATATTTTAATTTTAATATTGACATATAATATTATTTATTATTTTCTTGTATAAAAAATGGACAAAATAAATAATAGGAAACATATATTTCTTTTAATCAAAAATTAGGGTTTCCCCCTTTCAAAAATAATAATATTATTTTTCCTTATTTTCTAGGGTTAATTAATTCTATTTTCTCATACAAAAATCAAATACAAAACATTTTTTGCATAAATACATTGCCTTGCATATTTAAATATTTGTATATTTATTTAATTCGCACATTATACAATTGGGTTGCAATAGTGTTTTTAGGATTTATTTTGTGCAACATCCCCATTCAAAAAACTTGTATCCCCCCTCCCATAATAATTGTTGTAATAGCTTAGTTTACATTTACGCAATTTATCGCATTTATACCATGTTTAGTAAACTAGGGTTTGCATGACAAGAACCAAAAAACAAAACAAATAGAAAAGACCTAATACAAGACAAATCAAATGCATGAAAATGACACACATTGCACACAAGCACCCTTAGGGTTTCACCCACTTGGTTGCCTAAATAAAAATGGCCATGTTACGCACGCGAAGTATCTTGGCAAAACAAAACAAAATAAGATCATAGTCCCTCGATGATGCTATTCACGGTTGCCTAAACAAATGATCTTGGTCCCTCAGAAAAAATGCCAAGATACTTAGAAACATTGCTATCATGGTTATACGATGACCCACGCCCGTCCCGTTTAACATTCAAAGATAGGGTTTCTTACCAAATCAATGGTAAGTCAACAACATCAAAGGAATGAAAATGTACAAGAAATACTTTTGAGTAGGTAGATAGATTCTAAGTTACTTGCTCCATTTTCAAAACAATCCTTGCTATTTTCAAAACAAGCACACACACATTTCAAAATATTTCAAAAAACATTGAAAACATTTTCAAAAATACAAACATCTTTGTATACATTCTTACGAACAAGAATCATTACAAAGATTGCCTAAACAAAGGCCTCTTTTACAAATACTTTTCAAAATCACACCAAACACCATTTCAAACAAAAACAAAGCAAGTGATCTAAGCAAGTAACTAAGAGCCCATGGAAAACCATGGACGAAAAGGGTGCTAGCACCTTCCCTTTTCATAATCTACCCCCCGAACTCAAGAAAACATCTCAAAGGTCTTTCCTGTGCTTTTTTACCTTTCCTTTTGGATAAAATAAAAGTCGGTGGCGACTCTTGATAACCGTGACATTTTGCAAACACAAACGCAAACCTCAAGTCAGTTCTCCCACCGTATCACAGAACTGGCGACTCTGCTGGGGAAATACTTATAAAAGTGGGGTTACCTTAGGGTTTAGATCACCTTTATTTGCTTACCTTGTCTGACTTGTTTGCTTTACACTTTGGTTCTATTGTTTGGGTTTGAATCCTCCACCCGAATTTGGGAAACATTATAGGTAAATAGCAACACATTATGGAAACTGTACGGGGTATACCGATACGGTCTAAGCAATAGCTATATTAGTGCGACATATTTGTGGGTACCGGTAGCCTTTGAGTCAATCAAAGAGAATACGGGGCCGCTGAGTGATGTCATGAAGCACTAATGAACTTCTAGAACCTTTACTTGACCAACTTGGCCATTTAGGATGTAGTGAGATGACCGGCTTTGGTGCAGTCCGAAGTTGGTAGATACTCGATACTACACTCATTGAGGGTTGGTTTCTTGGGATATTTCGGTCGCCAGTAAAGAGGCTTGAACTGAAAATATGAACACAGAAAACAATCCAGTGATATTGAGCTCCTTAAAACCCGGTTACTTTTACTAGGACAGGTTGAGCCAACTAAACTTCAAGAGGGTACTTACCTATGAAACCCCATGCAAGCCTAAACTAGGAACTTGTGTGATTTGCTTGTACATATATACTTGTGCATAACATCATGGACATCATGAAGCATCATTTGCATCTACTACCCATTTCAAGGATTTTGGAAATTCATCTTTGTTCTTGTTTTGTAGGATATGGATTCACTTCGCAGAAAAACTATCCCGATCAACCTTGTGAGAATTCCTCCATACTCAAGGAGCTTGCTTCCAGGATCCCTGAGAATTCTCCATTCACCGAGAGGCATGGTCTTCTCCTCAACTTGGTCAACTCCAACACAGAGGAAGATATGGTGAAAGTTCTCTTCCAGTTCCTTGACCCTCTGCATCACTGCTTCACATTTCCTGACTACCAGCTTGTGCCTACTTTGGAGGAATTTTCTCAACTCTTGAGGATTCCTATTCTCAGTCAACTACCTTTCAACGGTACGGAAAGAGATCCAAATCCAGAAGATGTTGCTCAAGCCCTGCACTTGCAACCATCTGATGTCACAGCCCATTGGGAAACTAGAAGTGGTGTCAAAGGCTTCTTGGTAAAGTTCTTGTTTGAGAAGGCCCAAGACTGTTGGAATTCCTTGGACCTGCAAGATTTTGAGGATATTGTATCTCTTCTCATCTATGGGATGGTCTTGTTCCCAAATCCTGACCAACTTATAGATGTAAGTGCTGTCAAGATCTTCATGTCACGCAATCTGGTGCCTACATTATTTCGGGATATCTTAAACTCTTTTCACACTCGTACAATGAGGAAAATAGGTGTTCTCATGTGCTGCACTCCTCTCCTGGCAAGATGGTTTATTTCTCATCTTCCCCGGTCAGTCTTGAAGAATGAGCAAGGTTTAAGGTGGTCACAACGGTTGATGACACTTAAGCATTCTGATATTCATTGGTGTTCTCGGTCCAGAGAGAATGTTATCATTATCGACCGTTGTGGGGAATTCCCTAATGTCCCTCTACTTGGCATTAGGGGAGGCATCACCTACAACCCTTTCTTGGCTCTAAGACAGTTTGGTTATGCCCGAAGGGATGGCCCACATGATATGCTGATTCAAGGCTTGGTTTTCGACTACGACAATGACGATCAAGCTCTTCGCCAGAGATTCATCCAAGCTTGGAGGATGCCAAACAAGGTAGATAGCAAGACTTTGGGACACAAGAATTCCATTCCTCTTGAGCCTTACCTCAAGTGGGTACGAACCCGCGCTCAAAGTCTTATGATGCCTTATCCTTCTATTCTACCGGTGATTGTTGAGCCTGTTCAGGAGGGAGAAGTTCCATACACTATCCTACATCCTGACATGCCAACATCTCTTGAAGACCTGCAAAGGGATTGGATACAGCTCAAGGGAGAGCGTGATACTTTTGAAGCCCAATTTTACGCAAGCGAGAAGAAGGTTTTGGAACTCACCAGGCTACTTCAGGAGGAGCGAACTCTAAATGCTTACATTGCGCCGAAGAGGATGCGCAACACTTTTTTATCTTAGAGCATTGTATTATTTTGCCCAGGCGGCATTGATGTACCTGACTCTATTTTATTAATATAACGTGTGTTTCCTTTTTGTTTAAACAAATTTGATTTTCTTAAAATCCTTTAATGCATTACATATACACACAACATTCATCATAACATAACCAGTCTTTGCAATAAGTTCCTCATCTCTCTACTGTTTATTTCAGTAAGATGGATCTAGAGCAGACGGTCAAAGATCTACAAAATCAAAATATGCAGTTTCAGCAGCTGCTCACAACTCTGGCCAAGGGGCAGGAGGAGCTGAAGACACTGCTAGCAAAAGACAAAAAGAAAGAGAAGAAGAAGCCAACTGGAGTGGTAATCATGGGTAGAAGATTCCAGGGACAAGCTAGAAGGACTTTGGATTTTCCGACAACTTCTGATGAAGGGGAAAGAAAAGGGAAGGAGACAACTGTTCCATCCGAGTCTAAGGAAGAAGAGGATTATTCCGAGGAGCAGTATCCTCCTGTTGATGACAAATACCGACACCTGGAAGAGCGCCTAGCTGCTATGGAAGTACAGAGGGTGCCAGGGCTGGATTTTAAGGAATTGGGGCTGGTAACAGGAATTGTGATTCCACCCAAGTTTAAAGTGTCGCTATTTGCTAAATATGACGGGGTGTTATATCCCAAAATGCACCTCCGATCATACATGAGGAAAATACAGCCGCATTCTGCAGACAAAGACTTGTGGGTCCATATCTTTCAGGACAGTTTATCCGGAACTCAGCTTGATTGGTTCTATCAACTAGAGAGGGCTGATGTACATAACTAGGAGGACCTTGCTGCTGCCTTCCATAAACAGTACCAATACAACACAGACTTGGCACCAACCCGTACTCAACTTCAGAGTATGGGTATGGTTTCAAATGAAGGCTTCAAAGAATATGCTCAGAAATGGAGAGATTTAGCCGGTAGAGTACAACCACCTCTATCTGAGAGGGAGCTAGTGGATATGTTCTTGGGTACCCTGTCAGGTCCTTTCTTCAACCACCTGATTGGAAGTTCGTCTATTGGGTTCACTGAACTGATTTTAACCGAAGAAAGAGTGGAGGTCAGTATCAAGAGCGGGAAGATTCAAAAGGATGCGTCTGCTTCTGCTGCTATAAGAAAACCTTTCACGGGAAAGAAGGAAGTGTCTGCTGTCTATTCTTAGAGGGGTCAAGGGAGAGTTGAGCGCCGGCCAGCGGTGGGGCCGTTATGATCCAAAAATTTGCATCTGATCAACCCAGAACCAATCAACCAAGAACCAATCAGCCAAGGGTGGAGAGGCCAATTCGGCAATTCACCAGGATTAACATGACTCCTGCGCAGGTTCTACCTCATCTCCTGAAGTTGAATCTTGCAAATCTAAAAGAGGCCCCAAAGAATCCGAATACTGCTTCTCCTCACTACCATCCGAATGGTAGGTGCGCTTACCATTCTGAAAGCCCAGGGCACGACACTGACAATTGTTGGGCTCTGAAGAACAAAATTCAGGACCTAATAGATGCCAAGGAAGTTGAATTTGACACACCTGAAAAACCAAATGTAATTTCTGTTCCGATGCCAAGGCATGGCCACAATGTCAATGCTGTTGAAGGGGAAAGAAAAGGGAAGGAGACAACTGTTCCATCTGAGTCTAAGGAAGAAGAGGATTATTCCGAGGAGCAGTATCCTCCTGCTGATGACAAATACCGACACCTGGAAGAGCGTCTAGCTGCTATGGAAGTACAGAGGGTGCCAGGGCTGGATTTTAAGGAATTGGGGTTGGTAACAGGAATTGTGATTCCACCCAAGTTTAAAGTGCCGCTATTTGCTAAATATGACGGGGTGTTATATCCCAAAATGCACCTCCGATCATACGTGAGGAAAATATAGCCGCATTCTGCAGACAAAGACTTGTGGATCCATATCTTTCAGGACAGTTTATCCGAAACTCAACTTGATTGGTTCTATCAACTAGAGAGGGCTGATGTACATAACTAGGAGGACCTTGATGCTGCCTTCTATAAACAGTACCAATACAACGCAGACTTGGCACCAACCCATACTCAACTTCAGAGTATGGGTATGGTTTCAAATGAAGGCTTCAAAGAATATGCTCAGAAATGGAGAGATTTAGCCGGTAGAGTACAACCGCCTCTATCTGAGAGGGAGCTAGTGGATATGTTCTTGGGTACCCTGTCAGGTCCTTTCTTCAACCACCTGATTGGAAGTTCGTCTGCTGGGTTCACTGAACTGATTTTAACCGAAGAAAGAGTGGAGGCCGGTATCAAGAGCGGGAAGATTCAAAAGGATGTGTCTACTTCTGCTGCTATAAGAAAACCTTTCACGGGAAAGAAGAAAGTGTCTGTTGTCTATTCTCAGAGGGGTCAAGGAAGAGTTGAGCGCCGGCCAATGGTGGGGCCGTTATGATCCAAAAATCTGCATCTGATCAGCCCAGAACCAATCAACCAAGAACCAATCAGCCAAGGGTGGAGAGGCCAATTCGGAAATTCACCAGGATTAACATGACTCCTGCCCAGGTTCTACCTCATCTCCTGAAGTTGAATCTTGCAAATCTGAAAGAGGCCCCAAAGAATCTGAATACTGCTTCTCCTCACTACCATCCAAATGCTAGGTGCGCTTACCATTCTGAAAGCCCAGGGCACGACACTGACAATTGTTGGGCTCTGAAGAATAAAATTCAGGACCTAATAGATGCCAAGGAAGTTGAATTTGACACACCTGAAAAACCAAATGTAATTTATGTTCCGATGCCAAGGCATGGCCACAATGTCAATGCTGTTGAGGAGGATTTATTTGTTGCTACAGTTGATGAATTGTCAACTCCGCTCCCGATAATCAAATTGAACTTACTGAAGGCTGGGGTTTTCCCAGGTTGTAAATAAGATTGCCATCTTTGTTCAGCCTCATCAACCAGCTGCCCATTATTGAAGACAGGCATCAACGCCTGATTGATAACCAAGAAATTCTGTTCGATAAAGCTCCTATTTTACCCACTCTTGTTAAAGATGTTTTGATAATAACCATTTCCTCCAATCCTTCCAAGGTCCCTAAAAGACCTGTTACGATTACATCAGCTCCGAAGACTACTCTGTGGAAGATCACTATGCTCGGGCCAGTCCCGTACAAGTCCGATAAAACAGTACCATGGAACTATGGTGGAGAAATCTACTACCATGATGTTAAACAAGTTGAACTGACTAAAGAGAGCTCTGAAGAAGACAATTCCGACATTGGCAACATTGCTGGAATGAGCAAAATTACCCGCAGTGGTAGAATTTTCTCTCCAGAGATTGCCCCTCCAAAGGCAATTTTTGGACCCGCAACTGCTCCTAAGGTTATCTCTACACCAGTAATCATATCCGCAAGTACTCTAATCATTGAAGAAGTCACAACCCCTGTGGTTATCCCCTTTGCTGCTGCTGATGTTCGGGGAAAAGGGATCCAAGAAGAGTCTGTCAGGACGAAGGCTCAACCATTGATCATCCCTCAAACCTCTCAAAAGGAGATGGAAGAAATCTTGAAAATAATCAAGAAAAGTGATTATGATGTGGTGGAACATTTGGGGCAAACCCCCTCGAAGATCTCTATGTTAGCTTTGTTGCTATGTTCAGAAGCACATGCAAAAGCTCTAGTAAAGTTTTTGAAGACGGCCCATGTGCCACAAGAAACCTCCGCTGATCAGTTCTAGGAATGTGTGGCTAGTTTAATAGCTGATAATGGTCTAGGATTCTCCGATGCCGATCTCACATCAAAAGGGAGAAAACACAATGATGCTTTAGATGTGTTGTACCCCAAAATTTGCCCTCGCATTTTTCCACAAGAGATCGCAGCTTCAGGCGTTTCTTGATTTTTCAAACTGGCTCAAGAACCGGACAAACAGACCTTTTTCGTCAGTCAAACAAAATTAGGGTTTTATTGATTTTTCAGGACTCTGGATTGTTTCACACAGTTGGTTTAGGGTTTTGGTTGATTTTGGCTCAACTTTGATCAGGCGAACGCTCTTTGGAATTTAATCAGGAATTAGGGTTTTTTTTGGGCACGTTCTCAGAAGGATTTAAGTTCTACAGCACTTTGCGAGTTATTCCGAGATTTGGGTTGGATTCGCATTGTTTGACTTAATCAGTAAAAAGAATGCAGTTGGTTTGAATTCACGTTTGTTTGATTGAACCAGTCAAAAGATATATGCAGTTTGGATTTACAGTGTTTGGTAAAAATCAGTGAAAAGGGAATGCGCCTGATCAGTGTTTTGGTTAACTGTTGCTTTGCTTTGGATATTGGAAAGACCAGGTTTAATTGAGTAAATTGCTAAAGCATTGTTTATTTAAATTATTTATTATTCTGAGATTAAGTGATTGGAATTTATTTTTCAATTATTTTAATTCAAAGAATTTTAAATAATAAATAAACAATAAAGGAGGAAATAGAATTAATTGGATAATAAAGACTTTTATTTATTCTTGAATTATTTGTACAATTATTGTTTATAATTTAATTACAAGCAATGATTTTACATTAATTTAAATTTAAATAAAAAGAAAACTATCCTATTTTTTCTAGTTCTTCATTCTTCATTTAGTGCCCCTCTCCATTCAAATATTCATCTGCAAAAGAAAAGAGAGAAAAGTCAAATAGCAGATAAACAAATAATGACAGATAAAAAGAGTTCATCATTAAGGGCCACTGATTGGGATCAGTTAACCCTCTCTGCAAATCACGGGATTTCTCCCGGTTCACAAAGAGGGAAGAATTTTATTTGCTAATCATGAATGCATAGTTAAAAAAAAATGCAAAGTTTGTCAACATATTGCATAGTTCAAGTCTCAAACAAACTGCACAGTTCAAATCAAACTTGCTGTCAAAATGCCAAAAAGGTTACCCAAGCTGTCAAAGAAAAGAAGATTTGGCAAAGATATCAAAAGATACAAAGTACAAAAGCTGTCAAAAGAAGAGACAAGAATGCAGAACAAAATTGTTATGCAAGCAAATACATTTTCTTTTCATCATTTCCCAAAGAGGGGGCCCTTTCAGAGAAAGTACAGCATAAGCATATTTTAATATATAAACTGTACTGAGAGAAAAAGAAGAAGAGAGATAGAAAAGCAGGGTTTAGGCTTTAGGCAGGAAGGCATGATAAAAATATACAAAACTGCCAACAACACAGTGGACAAAAGAAAAACAAAGAAAATATAAAGTTTTGATCAATAAAACAGTAGGATATAAAAAAAAACAGGAGAGAGAGAGATCAAAGGGGGGAGGCCTAAAACCACTGTCAAGCCCTGAACCTGCTGTCCAAACCTCAAGCAAAAACCTGTTAAGGCCTAAACCAGCATAACCTGCAAGCATATCAGTTTCAAACCTAAAGCCTAAATCCTGCATATGCCATAAATCCAAAAACCTGCTTGAAGCTTTAAAACAAAGCTCAGGCCTCACAAACCTGTCCAGCTTCAAGTCTAAACCATAAACTATCCAAACAAATGGTCAGAAAACTGACCCAAGTTCAGATACCAGTTCAAAACACCCAAAGCTTTAAACCTGCCTAAACCCGAAGCATCAAATATGCCAAAGACCTCAAACCCGCCTGAGAGTTGCCTAAGCAAGAACACTATCAAGCTAAAATAACCTGCCTGAAGCCACTAAAGCAAAAAGCCTGTGAAATTTCCAAGCCATAAGCTCAAACCAAGTCCAGGCCTGTATCAACGCGTATGTCCAAAACCATTCAACAAAAGCACATATCAGAAGCATACGCAAATGCCTTCAGAATCTCTTCATCATTAGGTAATACAAGGCAACAAACGTTCAGAAACATCAAAGGCACCGCATTTCAAAAAGCAACTCAAAAGGCAAATCGTTCAGAAGCAACATCAAACCCACAGGCCCTCAGAACCCTAGGCTCATCATGGGGCAAGGAAGAAGTAAATAGGCAACTCGAAGGCATCAAGACAACAAAGAGGAAGTGAATATCAAAAAGGCCTCAGAAATCCTCATCACAGGCAAAACGTTCAAAGGCAAACACTCAAGGCAACATAAACAGAAGGCAGTCAAAGGCATTCAAAGACATTCAAAAGCAAGTGTTAAAGGCAACAAGGCAACTCAGAGGCGAAGAAGAGAGATAACAAAAGCGTGCAGAGGCATGTAAACAGGGCAATAGGAGAAGAAGAAAGAGGTGAATTCAAAAGGGGTTTTCAGTCCATATCATCATGAAACCCTAAACAAAAGAGAAATATACAAAGATACCAGTTAAAGCTCTCATCGCGCAATCTTCCCTCACCGCTGAGCCTCCTAAGCACCTCCATCTCCTTCCCCCTCCTCCGTCAAGGTAGCATTCCTCTTTTTTCTTTCCCTCACACACCTCAATAATGAACGGTCACAAAGTTTAATCAGAATCAATAATCACCAAAACCAAACGCGCATAAAAAGGGGTTAATGATAAACTAAAAACATAAGCGAAAAATCATCACCTTCCAGTTACCACCGTTTGAAACGAGCGTGAGGAGAGGTGGCATGATGGTGCTGGTGGCTCTGTGGCGTAGGGTATCACTCAGAAACGAACGGAGAAGATGAACGAAAACGAACGAACGCCGCCGCCGTCTCAAAACCCTAAAGCTTTGTCCCAAATGAAAACACGATCAAAACCCTAAAGCATTTTGGAGCCAAACGTGGGCCTTGCCCTTTCCAAACCACCCAAGGCCCATTCCAACTCACACCCCCCATCTCTGAAGCGCCTAAAGCCCATTTCTGATTTTTCTTATTTCCAACTTTTTTTAAAAAAAACATCATTTTCTTTTCTCATACATTTAAATTAACAAAACTTTTTCTTATTATTTATTGACATCAAAATATTTTTATAATTGAAATACATTTTTTATTATACAATACAATTAAAATATAAAACCTTGTTTTTCTTTTAACTAAAGTACCACTCTTTGTACATAATATAATTTAAGGTATTTAATGAAAATTTTCTATTCATACATAAATATATAATTTTTCTTAATATATCTTTTTACAATAATACATTAATACTAAAATACATAAAAACACATTTTTAAGTTAAAATATTTAATTTAAATTTTCTTTGTACATAATAAATGAAATGTATCTTTTATACACCTTGTAATTAAAATTGAAAATATTTTCCTTTTCTTTTAAGTAAAATAAATATTTGTACATAAATATATAATTTTTAAGATTAATACTTAATTTGTACATTAATACTTTAACACTTTTAAAATATATTTTTCAATATACATAATTTAATTCTTGATGTTTATTTAAAACATACTCTTTGTACATAATAAATGAAATGTATCTTTTTTACACCATATAATTAAAATTGAAAACACTTTTTTTCTTTTAATTCAAATATTCTTATTAATAATACAAAGATACATTTTTTTATATATCAAATGTAAAATAATAACTTTCAAACTTAGAATATTTCCTTTTCTTAAAATTATCTTTTTGTGCATATTAAATAATACAAGATCACCAATCAAAGATAAATAAACATTTAATTTTTCCTTAGGTCAAAACAATACTTAACAATACTTTCTTAAATTCACATTGTCGCACCTGTAAATGATTACATACACATATGCACGTACACTTACACAATATACTTGCATTTTGATACATTATACATTTGCTTATTTTGTATATTCGTTACATTTACTTTTGATCGATTCGATTTGGTTGTAACTTATTGGACACTATATTCCTAAGTCTCATCCCCATTCGTAAATTTGTACCCCCACTCCCGGATACTTATTTTGTAATAGCGTAGATTTTACATTTTCGCAATTTACCGCTTTCGAATTATACCATGGTTAGACCTAGGGTTTGCATGTACATAAAAAACGCTAGATAACCTAGTACAAGACAAATACATGAAATCAATACACAATCACACTTGCACCCTCTAGGGTAATCCCACATGTTGCCTTCCAAAATGGGCCATGCTTGCACGTCGAGTATCTTTGGCAAAACAAATTCAAATGATCATAAGTCCCTCGATGACGCTTTTGAATGTTGCCTAAATGGAATGATCATGGTCCCTTCAAAGCAAATTGCCAAAGACACTTGGCACCATTGCATTCATGGTCCATACGATGACCCGCGCCCGTCCCGAACAAACTTCCTAAACGCAAGATTGTCCACCAAATTCAATGGTGGAACAAAATTGTTAAAAAGGGTTGAAAACATAGAGAAAACCTTTGAGTACAATAGGGTAGACAAAACTCTTAGTTACTTGAGATCAACTTGCAAAAACACTTGCCTTCTTTTCAAAAACCACATTCCACAAGCACTTTCAAAACAAACTCTCAAAACATTTTGAAACATCTTTTCGAAAAGATACACACCTTTGTAAAATATTCGAGTAAAGAATTGTTACAAGGTTAGCCTAAGACAAGGCATCTTCTTCCAAAACATTTTCAAAAACACACACACACCATTTTCAAGCAATCGAAAATCAAGGCAAGTGATCTAAAAAACCAAGTAACTAAGAGCCCATGGATAACCATGGATGAAAAGGGTGCTAATACCTTCCCTTTTCATAATCTACCCCCCGGACCCACGAAATATCTCAAAAGGTTTTTGCTGTGCTTTTTTAACCTTTCCTTTAGGATAAAATAAAAAGTCGGTGGCGACTCTTGCTCAACCGAACAAGTGCGAAAACAAACGCAAAACCATAGTCAGTTCTCCCACCGTATCACAGAACTGGCGACTCTGCTGGGGATGCTTAAAAGTGGGGTTACCTTAGGGTTTAGATCACCTTTACTTTCTTACTTTGATTGACTTGATTGCTTTATCTTTTGGGTTCTTATTCGGGTTTGTTGTAAATCCTACACCCGGATTTGGGGCACCTTCTTAGGTAAATAGCAAAAAAACTGCGAGGGAACTGTGCGGGGTATACCGACATGGTTGAAGCAGTAAGCTATGTTAGTGTGACATATTTGTGAGTACCGGTAACCCTTGAGTAGTCAAGGAGAGTACGGGGCCGTTGAGTGATGTCGTGAAGCACTAACGAACTCTTAGAACCTTAATTGACCATCTTAGCCTTTTTAGGGGTAGTGAGATGACCGACTTTAGTGCAGTCCGAAGTTGGTAGATCCTCGATACTACACTCTTTTGAGGATTGTTTTCTTGGAATATTTTGGTCGCCAGTAAGTGGCTAAACCGAAACAATGAACACAGAAAACAATCCAATGATATTGAGCTCCTTAGAACCCGGTTTCTATTTTAGGACAGGATGAGCCAACTAACTTCAAGAGGGTATTTACCTAAACCCCATGCAAGCCTAAACCTAAGGACTTGTTTGTTTTGTGTGAATATGTTTGCTTGTATATACACTCACTTGCTTTTTGCATACATGTACATAACATCATAACATCATACCATAGCATTTTCAATAACCATTTTAAGGATCTCGAGGGTTCTTTTGATGCAGGGTTACGTTGAACCAGACGTCTATCAAGGGGCAAGGGGTTTCTCCTCTAACCAATGCAATCAAAGATCAAGTGCAACAACTTGAATCAGTGGCTATGACCCACTCGACATGGTGAGTTTGATTCTCGTGGAAAGACATCCACCGATACAAAGTTATCCAGTCAAAGATCAAGTGCAACAACTTGAATCAGTGGCTATGACCCGCTCGACATGGTGAGCTTGATTCTAGTGGAAAGACATCCACCGGTGCAAGGTTCTCCAATCCAAGAGCAGAGTTCAACCTCTAACATTTTCTTGTGTTTACCCCAAGAGATCCTTGAAATCATGCATCCACATATCATGCATTGCATTTTGACAGTCCTTCCTTTTTCAGGTTTCCTTACTCTCCTGCTGTTTATTTCAGTAAGAGATGGCTCTAGAAAGGTCTGTCAAAGACATCCAAGACCAGACTGCTCAGCTGCAGGAGATGTTCCTGAATTTGTCTCTAGGGCAAGAAGAGATGAAAGCTCTCCTCACGAAGCGCTTGGAGAATTCCAACAATGCCAGGAGTGACCAGCTTGCGGAGCTACAGTTCGACCTGACAACCTTGAGGACCCAAATGATGGGACAGTTGGTGGGCCAGATGGCTCTCATCCAAGACCTATCTCAAAGACAAGAGGAACTCAGAGTTCTTGTTCGCCAACTGCTTCCAAATAACCAACTGGGGCAAACATCTGAGGTTGAAGAGCAAGTCACCGCTCAGCCTCCATCCACTCAAGAAGACAAGGGGAAAGCTCCTTTGCTTGCTTCAGGGTCGCAAACCCATCAACAACCTCGCCAGCGTCAAAGGGGTAATCGGCGTAAGCAAGAAACATCGGGAAGACAGTTCACGGAGACTAAAATACCATCATTCTTCATACTGAAGCACCTGTTGGAGGTCAACTTGCTTACCTTAAAGGACCCTCCTCAGAAGCCCAATACCTCCTCTCCTCACTATCATCCCGATGCATTTTGTGTTTACCACTCCTACATCCCGGGACACGACACCAACGACTGTTGGGCCTTGAAGAACAAGATTCAAGATCTGATCGACATTGGGGTGCTGGAATTCATGCCAGACGGCGAGATGAAAATCTTCCGTTAAAGGGTTCTCCACTTGAAGTGACGAAGCTCAAGCTAAAAGACTTTTGATTCTTTTTGAATTTTCAAAGTTGTAATTTCTTTTGCTGTCAAACAATTATCTGTTGATGTTAAACTCTGTTTTCATTAATGCATTGCATATGTTTGTCTTGAATTCATCCATTCGTTTCACTACTCTTATGCTTTTCTTTATGATATTTGACTCTTGATAAAAAAGCTGTAAGCCTTTAGAGGGAGGATGACGAAACAATACCATGATCTTATACAGTATGCTTTTGAACAGACCTTGCTGATGATGTACAAGCATTTCTTTCAATTCCCAAACACTGGAGTTATAAGGAAGTTAATCCCTAGTCAACCCCTTCGAGCCAAAGAAGTAGGAGTTTTCTGTTCTAAACGATCAAAACCTTTGATATAAACCCGGGGCAGGGTAGTATCTCAGTTAATTCAAAAGAAGATGCACATTGAAGTCGCAAACTCTCAGTTCGTAATACAACGAACAATGTCAAAAAAGAAAGCATTCCTTTGGAATCGAAAGACAGGGGTGGTTCCCTATCACATAGACAGTCAATCTCTCAAAAGAGAAAAGCCCACCAAGCCAAAACCTATAAAGAAGGCTTAAGAAAGCTGGGGCATCCCGCTGACTGTAATCCCAGAAAACGGTAACACTCAGGCAAAAGTTAGGGATAACAAATCAAAATCAAAAGAGTGAGGTCGTTACAAAATCCTCAACAACATGAAAAATGTTGAAAAAGAGAAAAAAGAGATGATGACTGTCTCCCCAAATTCAACTGGTGAACCATCGCCCAAAAGTCGTTTCAAACTCAAAACAGAGTGGGACGCACAATTAACTGAGCTTAGGTATGAAGGACATCACGAAGAGTGGGTGGGTACAAATATATTTTGAGCCTTTATCCTTTGTTTCTTAAATCGTGAACCAAGCCACGTTACAACCCTTCAAAAGTCCTAATTGAAGCATGGGTTAGTTCGAAAGCATACTGTTACAAAAGGTATCCTGACTCCTGTAGGGCTTTACTCTAAATCTTGTGTTGACTTGTCTTATAAAAAAGTTTTCTGCTAAAAACGCGTCTTTCAAAACTTCGAGACAAACATAAACTTTGCATTGTTTGAATATCACTGTCTGCATTTGGCTTTTTGTTTGACAGTGAAGAAATTCATACAGCGAATGTTTGGAGGAACGAAAATTCTCTCAGTGAGTTAAAATCACTTCAAAAGGACGACACTTCCTTTACAAATCTCCTATCAGCAAGGGGCATGGCATGTCACAATCCAATTAACCTGGGGCAGTCCAGTCAAGGTTTCAACGGATCTCTCAAAGTTCGGTTAACCTGGGGCAGTCCAGTCAAGATTTCAACAAATCTCTCAAAGTTCGGTTAACCTGGGGCAGTCCAGTCAAGATTTCAACAAATCTCTCAAAAGTTCAGTGAACCTGGGGCAAGTCTCTGTCACCATCACTTGGGGAATTCGAATGTCAAAAGTGTTCAGCAATTCCTTCATCACCTGTTGGAAGATATAGTTTTACACGAGCTCATCATCAGGAAACCCTACACCGGTTCCTACTCAAGATTTCTGAAAACAGTTTACGGGTTCTCCAAGTAACGGATGTTAACCTATCGCTTGTTCAGTTTCAACTTCAAGACTTCTGAAAACAGTTTATGGATTCTTCCCAACAACGGATGTTAATCTATCAGCTTGTTCAGATGCAACCATTGAAAACAGTTTACGGACGCTTCCCAACAACGGACGCTGCTCTATTGCTTATTCAATCTCAAGATTTCTGAAAATAGGTCACGGGTTCTCCAAGTAACGGATGTTAACCTATCACTTGTTCAGATTCTTCTCAAGACTTCTGAAAACAGTTTATGGATTCTTCCCAACAACGGATGTTAATCTATCAGCTTGTTCAGATGCAACCTTCGAAAACAGTTTACGGACGCTTCCCAACAACAGATGCTGCTCTATTGCTTATTCAATCTCAAGACGTTCTGAAAACAGTTCACGGGTTCTCCAGTAACGGATGTTAACCTATCACTTGTCCAGATTCTTCTCAAGACTTCTGAAAACAGTTTACAGATTCTCCAGTAACGGATGTCAATCTATCGCTTGTTCAGATTCCAAGCCTTCACCTGCAGCAATCAAAGGACTCTCGCAATCCCTAGCCAGAGAACCTTCCAGAGGCTAATTCCCCTCAGAGTCAAGTTTCATTATCCCCAGTGAAGCTAAAACTTCAAATTATCAATCCCTAGCGGAGCCAGACTAATGAACCTTCTCCCCACAGAGTTTTGGGAGGACAAATCTTGAGCTCCCCAGTGAAGTCGCCAGAGTTACTTCCCACCGAGCTGAAGATTCTCAATCTTACCTCCCCAGCATGAGTCTACTAGTTTGGAACTCCCCAATAGAGGTCATCAGGAATTCTACTCCCCAGCAGCAGCCAGAGAATTATTCTCCCAGGCAGCAGTCAAGATTCTTTTATCTGCAGCCAACTCAGGATTCATTTATCCTCGGCAAGATAGCTCATCAGCTTACAGGCGCATTCATCACATTCATGTCATAAACATTGATGTCGCATACATTACATCATGCATCATGACATTGCATACAACTAACCCTTTACTTTTTCAGGTAAGATCAGTCGACAGACAAAGATCACCTCCCGAGATTCATCCAGAAATAGTTCAGATGTGACCCGGACACAGCGACATTCTGATACTTATTCCAGATCCATTCAGACGCATCATCAGGAAACCCTACACTGGTTCCTCTTCAACTTCAAGACTCCTGAAAACAGTTCACGGGTTCTCCAGTAACGGATGCTAACCTATCACTTGTCCAGATTCTTCTCAAGACTTCTGAAAACAGTTTATGGATTCTTCCCAACAACGAATGTTAATCTATCAGCTTGTTCAGATGCAATTTTTGAAAACAGTTTACGGACGCTTCCCAACAACGGATGTGGCTCTATTGCTTATTCAATCTCAACTCCTGAAAATAGTTTACAGATTCTCCAGACATGGATGTCAATCTATTGCTTATTCGGACCCCCAATTCAGAGATGTTCCAAAACAGGGTTGCCTTTCTGATACTCGTCCACTCACCATTGACATACAGTTCAACATTTCCAAATGGCATCTTTAAGCCCATTTCCAGATGGCATCTCTAAGCCCATCCCCCGACAAGATTCTATCGCATCAGATGGCATCTTTAAGCCCATCACCAAATGGCATCTTTAAGCCCATCACCAAATGGCATCTTTAAGCCCATTCACCTCTACCATCACATCGACGAGTGCAAATTTTCTGGGTACTTTAGTGTCCAATCTTCTTTTACCTTCAAGTCGCGAAAGGCAAACTTGCCAATCTAACTCTTCAGGTTCAAGAAGATTGAACAGGGGCAACTGTTGTACCCCAAAATTTGCCCTCGCATTTTTCCACAAGAGATCGCAGCTTCAGGCGTTTCTTGATTTTTCAAACTGGCTCAAGAACCGGACAAACGGACCTTTTTCGTCAGTCAAACAAAATTAGGGTTTTATTGATTTTTCAGGACTCTGGATTGTTTCACACAGTTGGTTTAGGGTTTTGGTTGATTTTGGCTCAACTTTGATCAGGCGAACGCTCTTTGGAATTTAATCAGGAATTAGGGTTTTTTTTGGGCACGTTCTCAGAAGGATTTAAGTTCTACAACACTTTGCGAGTTATTCCGAGATTTGGGTTGGATTCGCATTGTTTGACTTAATCAGTAAAAAGAATGCAGTTGGTTTGAATTCACGTTTGTTTGATTGAACCAGTCAAAAGATATATGCAGTTTGGATTTACAGTGTTTGGTAAAAATCAGTGAAAAGGGAATGCGCCTGATCAGTGTTTTGGTTAACTGTTGCTTTGCTTTGGATATTGGAAAGGCCAGGTTTAATTGAGTAAATTGCTAAAGCATTGTTTATTTAAATTATTTATTATTCTGAGATTAAGTGATTGGAATTTATTTTTCAATTATTTTAATTCAAAGAATTTTAAATAATAAATAAACAATAAAGGAGGAAATAGAATTAATTGGATAATAAAGACTTTTATTTATTCTTGAATTATTTGTACAATTATTGTTTATAATTTAATTACAAGCAATGATTTTACATTAATTTAAATTTAAATAAAAAGAAAACTATCCTATTTTTTCTAGTTCTTCATTCTTCATTTAGTGCCCCTCTCCATTCAAATATTCATCTGCAAAAGAAAAGAGAGAAAAGTCAAATAGCACATAAACAAATAATGACAGATAAAAAGAGTTCATCATTAAGGGCCACTGATTGGGATCAGTTAACCCTCTCTACAAATCACGGGATTTCTCCCGGTTCACAAAGAGGGAAGAATTTTATTTGCTAATCATGAATGCAAAGTTGAAAAAAAATGCAAAGTTTGTCAACATATTGCATAGTTCAAGTCTCAAACAAACTGCACAGTTCAAATCAAACTTGCTGTCAAAATGCCAAAAAGGTTACCCAAGCTGTCAAAGAAAAGAAGATTTGGCAAAGATATCAAAAGATACAAAGTACAAAAGCTGTCAAAAGAAGAGACAAGAATGCAGAACAAAATTGTTATGCAAGCAAATACATTTTCTTTTCATCATTTCCCAAAGAGGGGGCCCTTTCAGAGAAAGTACAGCATAAGCATATTTTAATATATAAACTGTACTGAGAGAAAAAGAAGAAGAGAGATAGAAAAGCAGGTTTTAGGCTTTAGGCAGGAAGGCATGATAAAAATATACAAAACTGCCAACAACACAGTGGACAAAAGAAAAACAAAGAAAATATAAAGTTTTGATCAATAAAACAGTAGGATATAAAAAAAAAACAGGAGAGAGAGAGAGATCAAAGGGGGGAGGCCTAAAACCACTGTCAAGCCCTGAACCTGCTGTCCAAACCTCAAGCAAAAACCTGTTAAGGCCTAAACCAGCATAACCTGCAAGCATATCAGTTTCAAACCTAAAGCCTAAATCCTGCATATGCCATAAATCCAAAAACCTGCTTGAAGCTTTAAAACAAAGCTCAGGCCTCACAAACCTGTCCAGCTTCAAGTCTAAACCATAAACTATCCAAACAAATGGCCAGAAAACTGACCCAAGTTCAGATACCAGTTCAAAACACCCAAAGCTTTAAACCTTCCTAAACCTGAAGCATCAAATATGCCAAAGACCTCAAACCCACCTGAGAGCTGCCTAAGCAAGAACACTATCAAGCTAAAATAACCTGCCTGAAGCCACTAAAGCAAAAAGCCTGTGAAATTTCCAAGCCATAAGCTTAAACCAAGTCCAGGCCTGTATCAACGCGTATGTCCAAAACCATTCAACAAAAGCACATATCAGAAGCATACGCAAATGCCTTCAGAATCTCTTCATCATTAGGC
Source organism: Vicia faba (assembly GCA_948472305.1). Taxonomy (NCBI): domain Eukaryota; kingdom Viridiplantae; phylum Streptophyta; class Magnoliopsida; order Fabales; family Fabaceae; genus Vicia; species Vicia faba. The sequence goes on from OX451736.1 coordinate 716,141,860, forward strand.
AATACAAGGCAACAAACGTTCAGAAACATCAAAGGCACCGCATTTCAAAAAGCAACTCAAAAGGCAAATCGTTCAGAAGCAACATCAAACCCACAGGCCCTCAGAACCCTAGGCTCATCATGGGGCAAGGAAGAAGTAAATAGGCAACTCGAAGGCCTCAAGACAACAAAGAGGAAGTGAATATCAAAAAGGCCTCAGAAATCCTCATCACAGGCAAAACGTTCAAAGGCAAACACTCAAGGCAACATAAACAGAAGGCAGTCAAAGGCATTCAAAGACATTCAAAAGCAAGTGTTAAAGGCAACAAGGCAACTCAGAGGCGAAGAAGAGAGATAACAAAAGCGTGCAGAGGCATGTAAACAGGGCAATAGGAGAAGAAGAAAGAGGTGAATTCAAAAGGGGTTTTCAGTCCATATCATCATGAAACCCTAAACAAAAGAGAAATATACAAAGATACCAGTTAAAGCTCTCATCGCGCAATCTTCCCTCACCGCTGAGCCTCCTAAGCACCTCCATCTCCTTCCCTCTCCTCCGTCAAGGTAGCATTCCTCTTTTTTCTTTCCCTCACACACCTCAATAATGAACGGTCACAAAGTTTAATCAGAATCAATAATCACCAAAACCAAACGCGCATAAAAAGGGGTTAATGATAAACTAAAAACATAAGCGAAAAATCATCACCTTCCAGTTACCACCGTTTGAAACGAGCGTGAGGAGAGGTGGCATGATGGTGCTGGTGGCTCTGTGGCGTAGGGTATCACTCAGAAACGAACGGAGAAGATGAACGAAAACGAACGAACGCCGCCGCTGTCTCAAAACCCTAAAGCTTTGTCCCAAATGAAAACACGATCAAAACCCTAAAGCATTTTGGAGCCAAATGTGGGCCTTGCCCTTTCCAAACCACCCAAGGCCCATTCCAACTCACACCCCCCATCTCTGAAGCGCCTAAAGCCCATTTCTGATTTTTCTTATTTCCAACTTTTTTTAAAAAAAACATCATTTTCTTTTCTCATACATTTAAATTAACAAAACTTTTTCTTATTATTTATTGACATCAAAATATTTTTATAATTGAAATACATTTTTTATTATACAATACAATTAAAATATAAAACCTTGTTTTTCTTTTAACTAAAGTACCACTCTTTGTACATAATATAATTTAAGGTATTTAATGAAAATTTTCTATTCATACATAAATATATAATTTTTCTTAATATATCTTTTTACAATAATACATTAATACTAAAATACATAAAAACACATTTTTAAGTTAAAATATTTAATTTAAATTTTCTTTGTACATAAATAAATGAAATGTATCTTTTATACACCTTGTAATTAAAATTGAAAATATTTTCCTTTTCTTTTAAGTAAAATAAATATTTGTACATAAATATATAATTTTTAAGATTAATACTTAATTTGTACATTAATACTTTAACACTTTTAAAATATATTTTTCAATATACATAATTTAATTCTTGATGTTTATTTAAAACATACTCTTTGTACATAATAAATGAAATGTATCTTTTTTACACCATATAATTAAAATTGAAAACACTTTTTTTCTTTTAATTCAAATATTCTTATTAATAATACAAAGATACCTTTTTTTATATATCAAATGTAAAATAATAACTTTCAAACTTAGAATATTTCCTTTTCTTAAAATTATCTTTTTGTGCATATTAAATAATACAAGATCACCAATCAAAGATAAATAAACATTTAATTTTTCCTTAGGTCAAAACAATACTTAACAATACTTTCTTAAATTCACATTGTCGCACCTGTAAATGATTACATACACATATGCACGTACACTTACACAATATACTTGCATTTTGATACATTATACATTTGCTTATTTTGTATATTCGTTACATTTACTTTTGATCGATTCAATTTGGTTGTAACTTATTGGACACTATATTCCTAAGTCTCATCCCCATTCGTAAATTTGTACCCCCACTCCCGGATACTTATTTTGTAATAGCGTAGATTTTACATTTTCGCAATTTACCGCTTTCGAATTATACCATGGTTAGACCTAGGGTTTGCATGTACATAAAAAACGCTAGATAACCTAGTACAAGACAAATACATGAAATCAATACACAATCACACTTGCACCCTCTAGGGTAATCCCACATGTTGCCTTCCAAAATGGGCCATGCTTGCACGTCGAGTATCTTTGGCAAAACAAATTCAAATGATCATAAGTCCCTCGATGACGCTTTCGAATGTTGCCTAAATGGAATGATCATGGTCCCTTCAAAGCAAATTGCCAAAGACACTTGGCACCATTGCATTCATGGTCCATACGATGACCCGCGCCCGTCCCGAACAAACTTCCTAAACGCAAGATTGTCCACCAAATTCAATGGTGGAACAAAATTGTTAAAAAGGGTTGAAAACATAGAGAAAACCTTTGAGTACAATAGGGTAGACAAAACTCTTAGTTACTTGAGATCAACTTGCAAAAACACTTGCCTTCTTTTCAAAAACCACATTCCACAAGCACTTTCAAAACAAACTCTCAAAACATTTTGAAACATCTTTTCGAAAAGATACACACCTTTGTAAAATATTCGAGTAAAGAATTGTTACAAGGTTAGCCTAAGACAAGGCATCTTCTTCCAAAACATTTTCAAAAACACACACACACCATTTTCAAGCAATCGAAAATCAAGGCAAGTGATCTAAAAAACCAAGTAACTAAGAGCCCATGGATAACCATGGATGAAAAGGGTGCTAATACCTTCCCTTTTCATAATCTACCCCCCGGACCCACGAAATATCTCAAAAGGTTTTTGCTGTGCTTTTTTAACCTTTCCTTTAGGATAAAATAAAAAGTCGGTGGCGACTCTTGCTCAACCGAACAAGTGCGAAAACAAACGCAAAGCCATAGTCAGTTCTCCCACCGTATCACAGAATTGGCGACTCTGCTGGGGATGCTTAAAAGTGGGGTTACCTTAGGTTTTAGATCACCTTTACTTTCTTACTTTGATTGACTTGATTGCTTTATCTTTTGGGTTCTTATTCGGGTTTGTTGTAAATCCTACACCCGGATTTGGGGCACCTTCTTAGGTAAATAGCAAAAAAACTGCGAGGGAACTGTGCGGGGTATACCGACATGGTTGAAGAAGTAAGCTATGTTAGTGTGACATATTTGTGAGTACCGGTAACCCTTGAGTAGTCAAGGAGAGTACGGGGCCGCTGAGTGATGTCGTGAAGCACTAACGAACTCTTAGAACCTTAATTGACCATCTTAGCCTTTTTAGGGGTAGTGAGATTACCGACTTTGGTGCAGTCCGAAGTTGGTAGATCCTCGATACTACACTCTTTTGAGGATTGTTTTCTTGGAATATTTTGGTCGCCAGTAAGTGGCTAAACCGAAACAATGAACACAGAAAACAATCCAATGATATTGAGCTCCTTAGAACCCGGTTTCTATTTTAGGACAGGATGAGCCAACTAACTTCAAGAGGGTATTTACCTAAACCCCATGCAAGCCTAAACCTAAGGACTTGTTTGTTTTGTGTGAATATGTTTGCTTGTATATACACTCACTTGCGTTTTGCATACATGTACATAACATCATAACATCATACCATAGCATTTTCAATAACCATTTTAAGGATCTCGAGGGTTCTTTTGATGCAGGGTTACGTTGAACCAGACGTCTATCAAGGGGCAAGGGGTTTCTCCTCTAACCAATGCAATCAAAGATCAAGTGCAACAACTTGAATCAGTGGCTATGACCCACTCGACATGGTGAGTTTGATTCTCGTGGAAAGACATCCACCGATACAAAGTTATCCAGTCAAAGATCAAGTGCAACAACTTGAATCAGTGGCTATGACCCGCTCGACATGGTGAGCTTGATTCTAGTGGAAAGACGTCCACCGGTGCAAGGTTCTCCAATCCAAGAGCAGAGTTCAACCTCTAACATTTTCTTGTGTTTACCCCAAGAGATCCTTGAAATCATGCATCCACATATCATGCATTGCATTTTGACAGTCCTTCCTTTTTCAGGTTTCCTTACTCTCCTGCTATTTATTTCAGTAAGAGATGGCTCTAGAAAGGTCTGTCAAAGACATCCAAGACCAGACTGCTCAGCTGCAGGAGATGTTCCTGAATTTGTCTCTAGGGCAAGAAGAGATGAAAGCTCTCCTCACGAAGAGCTTGGAGAATTCCAACAATGCCAGGAGTGACCAGCTTGCAGAGCTACAGTTCGACCTGACAACCTTGAGGACCCAAATGATGGGACAGTTGGTGGGCCAGATGGCTCTCATCCAAGACCTATCTCAAAGACAAGAGGAACTCAGAGTTCTTGTCCGCCAACTGCTTCCAAATAACCAACTGGGGCAAACATCTGAGGTTGAAGAGCAAGTCATCGCTCAGCCTCCATCCACTCAAGAAGACAAGGGGAAAGCTCCTTTGCTTGCTTCAGGGTCGCAAACCCATCAACAACCTCGCCAGCGTCAAAGGGGTAATCGGCGTAAGCAAGAAACGTCGGGAAGACAGTTTACGGAGACTGAAATACCATCATTCTTCATACTGAAGCACCTGTTGGAGGTCAACTTGCTTACCTTAAAGGACCCTCCTCAGAAGCCCAATACCTCCTCTCCTCACTATCATCCCGACGCATTTTGTGTTTACCACTCCTACATCCCGGGACACGACACCAACGACTGTTGGGCCTTGAAGAACAAGATTCAAGATCTGATCGACATTGGGGTGCTGGAATTCATGCCAGACGGCGAGATGAAAATCTTCCGTTAAAGGGTTCTCCACTTGAAGTGACGAAGCTCAAGCTAAAAGACTTTTGCTTCTTTTTGAATTTTCAAAGTTGTAATTTCTTTTGCTGTCAAACAATTATCTGTTGATGTTAAACTCTGTTTTCATTAATGCATTGCATATGTTTGTCTTGAATTCATCCATTCGTTTCACTACTCTTATGCTTTTCTTTATGATATTTGACTCTTGATAAAAAAGCTGTAAGCCTTTAGAGGGAGGATGACGAAACAATACCATGATCTTATACAGTATGCTTTTGAACAGACCTTGCTGATGATGTACAGGCATTTCTTTCAATTCCCAAACACTGGAGTTATAAGGAAGTTAATCCCTAGTCAACCCCTTCGAGCCAAAGAAGTAGGAGTTTTCTGTTCTAAACAATCAAAACCTTTGATATAAACCCGGGGTAGGGTAGTATCTCAGTTAATTCAAAAGAAGATGCACATTGAAGTCGCAAACCCTCAGTTCGTAATACAACGAACAATGTCAAAAAAGAAAGCATTCCTTTGGAATCGAAAGACAGGGGTGGTTCCCTATCACATAGACAGTCAATCTCTCAAAAGAGAAAAGCCCACCAAGCCAAAACCTATAAAGAAGGCTTAAGAAAGCTGGGGCATCCCGCTGACTGTAATCCCGAAAAACGGTAATAGTCAGGCAAAAGTTAGGGATAACAAATCAAAATCAAAATAGTGAGGTCGTTACAAAATCCTCAACAACATGAAAAATGTTGAAAAAGAGAAAAAAGAGATGATGACTGTCTCCCCGAATTTAACTGGTGAACCATCGCCCAAAAGTCGTTTCAAACTCAAAACAGAGTGGGACGCACAATTAACTGAGCTTAGGTATGAAGGACATCACGAAGAGCGGGTGGGTACAAATATATTTTGAGCCTTTATCCTTTGTTTCTTAAACCGTGAACCAAGCCACGTTACAACCCTTCAAAAGTCCTAATTGAAGCATGGGTTAGTTCGAAAGCATACTGTTACAAAAGGTATCCTGACTCCTGTAGGGCTTTACTCTAAATCTTGTGTTGACTTGTCTTATAAAAAAGTTTTCTGCTAAAAACGCGTCTTTCAAAACTTCGAGACAAACATAAACTTTGCATTGTTTGAATATCACTGTCTGCATTTGGCTTTTTGTTTGACAGCGAAGAAATTCATACAGCGAATGTTTGGAGGAACGAAAACTCTCTCAGTGAGTTAAAATCACTTCAAAAGGACGACACTTCCTTTACAAATCTCCTATCAGCAAGGGGCATGGCATGTCACAATCCAATTAACCTGGGGCAGTCCAGTCAAGGTTTCAACGGATCTCTCAAAGTTCGGTTAACCTGGGGCAGTCCAGTCAAGATTTCAACAAATCTCTCAAAGTTCGGTTAACCTGGGGCAGTCCAGTCAAGATTTCAACAAATATCTCAAAAGTTCAGTGAACCTGGGGCAAGTCTCCGTCACCATCACTTGGGGCATTCGAATGTCAAAAGTGTTCAGCAATTCCTTCATCACCTGTTGGAAGATATAGTTTTACACGAGCTCATCATCAGGAAACCCTACACCGGTTCCTACTCAAGATTTCTGAAAACAGTTTACGGGTTCTCCAAGTAACGGATGTTAACCTATCGCTTGTTCAGTTTCAACTTCAAGACTTCTGAAAACAGTTTATGGATTCTTCCCAACAACGGATGTTAATCTATCAGCTTGTTCAGATGCAACCATTGAAAACAGTTTACGGACGCTTCCCAACAACGGACGCTGCTCTATTGCTTATTCAATCTCAAGATTTCTGAAAATAGGTCACGGGTTCTCCAAGTAACGGATGTTAACCTATCACTTGTTCAGATTCTTCTCAAGACTTCTGAAAACAGTTTATGGATTCTTCCTAACAACGGATGTTAATCTATCAGCTTGTTCAGATGCAACCTTCGAAAACAGTTTACGGACGCTTCCCAACAACAGATGCTGCTCTATTGCTTATTCAATCTCAAGACGTTCTGAAAACAGTTCACGGGTTCTCCAGTAACGGATGTTAACCTATCACTTGTCCAGATTCTTCTCAAGACTTCTGAAAACAGTTTACAGATTCTCCAGTAACGGAAGTCAATCTATCGCTTGTTCAGATTCCAAGCCTTCACCTGCAGCAATTAGAGGACTCTCGCAATCCCCAGCCAGAGAACCTTCTAGAGGCTAATTCCCCTCAGAGTCAAATTTCATTATCCCCAGTGAAGCTAAAACTTCAAATTATCAATCCCTAGCGGAGCCAGACTAATGAACCTTCTCCCCACAGAGTTTTGGGAGGACAAATCTTGAGCTCCCCAGTGAAGTCGCCAGAGTTACTTCCCACCGAGCTGAAGATTCTCAATCTTACCTCCCCAGCATGAGTCTACTAGTTTGGAACTCCCCAGTAGAGGTCATCAGGAATTCTCCTCCCTAGCAGCAGCCAGAGAATTATTCTCCCAGGCAGCAGTCAAGATTCTTTTATCTGCAGCCAACTCAGGATTCATTTATCCTTGGCAAGATAGCTCATCAGCTTACAGGCGCATTCATCACATTCATGTCATAAACATTGATGTCGCATACATTACATCATGCATCATGACATTGCATACAACTAACCCTTTACTTTTTCAGGTAAGATCAGTCGACAGACAAAGATCACCTCCCGAGATTCATCCAGAAATAGTTCAGATGTGACCCGGACACGGCGACATTCTGATACTTATTCCAGATCCATTCAGACGCATCATCAGGAAACCCTACACTGGTTCCTCTTCAACTTCAAGACTCCTGAAAACAGTTCACGGGTTCTCCAATAACGGATGCTAACCTATCACTTGTCCAGATTCTTCTCAAGACTTCTGAAAACAGTTTATGGATTCTTCCCAACAACGGATGTTAATCTATCAGCTTGTTCAGATGCAATTTTTGAAAACAGTTTACGGACGCTTCCCAACAACAGATGTGGCTCTATTGCTTATTCAATCTCAACTCCTGAAAATAGTTTACAGATTCTCCAGACATGGATGTCAATCTATTGCTTATTCGGACCCCCAATTCAGAGATGTTCCAAAACAGGGTTGCCTTTCTGATACTCGTCCACTCACCATTGACATACAGTTCAACATTTCCAAATGGCATCTTTAAGCCCATTTCCAGATGGCATCTCTAAGCCCATCCCCCGACAAGATTCTATCGCACCAGATGGCATCTTTAAGCCCATCACCAAATGGCATCTTTAAGCCCATCACCAAATGGCATCTTTAAGCCCATTCACCTCTACCATCACATCGACGAGTGCAAATTTTCTGGGTACTTTAGTGTCCAATCTTCTTTTACCTTCAAGTCGCGAAAGGAAAACTTGCCAATCTAACTCTTCAGGTTCAAGAAGATTGAACAGGGGCAACTGTTGTACCCCAAAATTTGCCCTCACATTTTTCCACAAGAGATCGCAGCTTCAGGCGTTTCTTGATTTTTCAAACTGGCTCAAGAACCGGACAAACGGACCTTTTTCGTCAGTCAAACAAAATTAGGGTTTTATTGATTTTTCAGGACTCTGGATTGTTTCACACAGTTGGTTTAGGGTTTTGGTTGATTTTGGCTCAACTTTGATCAGGCGAACGCTCTTTGGAATTTAATCAGGAATTAGGGTTTTTTTTGGGCACGTTCTCAGAAGGATTTAAGTTCTACAGCACTTTGCGAGTTATTCCGAGATTTGGGTTGGATTCGCATTGTTTGACTTAATCAGTAAAAAGAATGCAGTTGGTTTGAATTCATGTTTGTTTGATTGAACCAGTCAAAAGATATATGCAGTTTGGATTTATAGTGTTTGGTAAAAATCAGTGAAAAGGGAATGCGCCTGATCAGTGTTTTGGTTAACTGTTGCTTTGCTTTGGATATTGGAAAGGCCAGGTTTAATTGAGTAAATTGCTAAATCATTGTTTATTTAAATTATTTATTATTCTGAGATTAAGTGATTGGAATTTATTTTTCAATTATTTTAATTCAAAGAATTTTAAATAATAAATAAACAATAAAGGAGGAAATAGAATTAATTGGATAATAAAGACTTTTATTTATTCTTGAATTATTTGTACAATTATTGTTTATAATTTAATTACAAGCAATGATTTTACATTAATTTAAATTTAAATAAAAAGAAAACTATCCTATTTTTTCTAGTTCTTCATTCTTCATTTAGTGCCCCTCTCCATTCAAATATTCATCTGCAAAAGAAAAGAGAGAAAAGTCAAATAGCAGATAAACAAATAATGACAGATAAAAAGAGTTCATCATTAAGGGCCACTGATTGGGATCAGTTAACCCTCTCTGCAAATCACGGGATTTCTCCCGGTTCACAAAGAGGGAAGAATTTTATTTGCTAATCATGAATGCAAAGTTGAAAAAAAATGCAAAGTTTGTCAACATATTGCATAGTTCAAGTCTCAAACAAACTGCACAGTTCAAATCAAACTTGCTGTCAAAATGCCAAAAAGGTTACCCAAGCTGTCAAAGAAAAGAAGATTTGGCAAAGATATCAAAAGATACAAAGTACAAAAGCTGTCAAAAGAAGAGACAAGAATGCAGAACAAAATTGTTATGCAAGCAAATACATTTTCTTTTCATCATTTCCCAAAGAGAGGGCCCTTTCAGAGAAAGTACAGCATAAGCATATTTTAATATATAAACTGTACTGAGAGAGAAAGAAGAAGAGAGATAGAAAAGCAGGTTTTAGGCTTTAGGCAGGAAGGCATGATAAAAATATACAAAACTGCCAACAACACAGTGGACAAAAGAAAAACAAAGAAAATATAAAGTTTTGATCAATAAAACAGTAGGATATAAAAAAAAAACAGGAGAGAGAGATCAAAGGGGGGAGGCCTAAAACCACTGTCAAGCCCTGAACCTGCTGTCCAAACCTCAAGCAAAAACCTGTTAAGGCCTAAACCAGCATAACCTGCAAGCATATCAGTTTCAAACCTAAAGCCTAAATCCTGCATATGCCATAAATCCAAAAACCTGCTTGAAGCTTTAAAACAAAGCTCAGGCCTCACAAACCTGTCCAGCTTCAAGTCTAAACCATAAACTATCCAAACAAATGGCCAGAAAACTGACCCAAGTTCAGATACCAGTTCAAAACACCCAAAGCTTTAAACCTGCCTAAACCTGAAGCATCAAATATGCCAAAGAACTCAAACCCGCCTGAGAGCTGCCTAAGCAAGAACACTATCAAGCTAAAATAACCTGCCTGAAGCCACTAAAGCAAAAAGCCTGTGAAATTTCCAAGCCATAAGCTCAAACCAAGTCCAGGCCTGTATCAACGCGTATGTCCAAAACCATTCAACAAAAGCACATATCAGAAGCATACGCAAATGCCTTCAGAATCTCTTCATCATTAGGCAATACAAGGCAACAAACATTCAGAAACATGAAAGGCACCACATTTCAAAAAGAAACTCAAAAGGCAAATCGTTCAGAAGCAACATCAAACCCACAGGCCCTCAGAACCCTAGGCTCATCATGGGGCAAGGAAGAAGTAAATAGGCAACTCGAAGGCATCAAGACAACAAAGAGGAAGTGAATATCAAAAAGGTCTCAGAAATCCTCATCACAGGCAAAACGTTCAAAGGCAAACACTCAAGGAAACATAAACAGAAGGCAGTCAAAGGCGTTCAAAGACATTCAAAAGCAAGTGTTAAAGGCAACAAGGCAACTCAGAGGCGAAGAAGAGAGATAACAAAAGCGTGCAGAGGCATGTAAACAGGGCAATAGGAGAAGAAGAAAGAGGTGAATTCAAAAGGGGTTTTCAGTCCATATCATCATGAAACCCTAAACAAAAGAGAAATATACAAAGATACCAGTTAAAGCTCTCATCGCGCAATCTTCCCTCACCGCTGAGCCTCCTAAGCACCTCCATCTCCTTCCCCCTCCTCCGTCAAGGTAGCATTCCTCTTTTTTCTTTCCCTCACACACCTCAATAATGAACGGTCACAAAGTTTAATCAGAATCAATAATCACCAAAACCAAACGCGCATAAAAAGGGGTTAATGATAAACTAAAAACATAAGCGAAAAATCATCACCTTCCAGTTACCACCGTTTGAAACGAGCGTGAGGAGAGGTGGCATGATGGTGCTGGTGGCTCTGTGGCGTAGGGTATCACTCAGAAACGAACGGAGAAGATGAACGAAAACGAACGAACGTCGCCGCTGTCTCAAAACCCTAAAGCTTTGTCCCAAATGAAAACACGATCAAAACCCTAAAGCATTTTGGAGCCAAACGTGGGCCTTGCCCTTTCCAAACCACCCAAGGCCCATTCCAACTCACACCCCCCATCTCTGAAGCGCCTAAAGCCCATTTCTGATTTTTCTTATTTCCAACTTTTTTAAAAAAAAACATCATTTTCTTTTCTCATACATTTAAATTAACAAAACTTTTTCTTATTATTTATTGACATCAAAATATTTTTATAATTGAAATACATTTTTTATTATACAATACAATTAAAATATAAAACCTTGTTTTTCTTTTAACTAAAGTACCACTCTTTGTACATAATATAATTTAAGGTATTTAATGAAAATTTTCTATTCATACATAAATATATAATTTTTCTTAATATATCTTTTTACAATAATACATTAATACTAAAATACATAAAAACACATTTTTAAGTTAAAATATTTAATTTAAATGTTCTTTGTACATAATAAATGAAATGTATCTTTTATACACCTTGTAATTAAAATTGAAAATATTTTCCTTTTCTTTTAAGTAAAATAAATATTTGTACATAAATATATAATTTTTAAGATTAATACTTAATTTGTACATTAATACTTTAACACTTTTAAAATATATTTTTCAATATACATAATTTAATTCTTGATGTTTATTTAAAACATACTCTTTGTACATAATAAATGAAATGTATCTTTTTTACACCATATAATTAAAATTGAAAACACTTTTTTTCTTTTAATTCAAATATTCTTATTAATAATACAAAGATACCTTTTTTTATATATCAAATGTAAAATAATAACTTTCAAACTTAGAATATTTCCTTTTCTTAAAATTATCTTTTTGTGCATATTAAATAATACAAGATCACCAATCAAAGATAAATAAACATTTAATTTTTCCTTAGGTCAAAACAATACTTAACAATACTTTCTTAAATTCATATTGTCGTACCTGTAAATAATTACATACACATATGCACGTACACTTACACAATATACTTGCATTTTGATACATTATACATTTGCTTATTTTGTATATTCGTTACATTTACTTTTGATCGATTCGATTTGGTTGTAACTTATTGGACACTATATTCCTAAGTCTCATCCCCATTCGTAAATTTGTACCCCCACTCCCGGATACTTATTTTGTAATAGCGTAGATTTTACATTTTCGCAATTTACCGCTTTCGAATTATACCATGGTTAGACCTAGGGTTTGCATGTACATAAAAAACGCTAGATAACCTAATACAAGACAAATACATGAAATCAATACACAATCACACTTGCACCCTCTAGGGTAATCCCACATGTTGCCTTCCAAAATGGGCCATGCTTGCACGTCGAGTATCTTTGGCAAAACAAATTCAAATGATCATAAGTCCCTCGATGACGCTTTCGAATGTTGCCTAAATGGAATGATCATGGTCCCTTCAAAGCAAATTGCCAAAGACACTTGGCACCATTGCATTCATGGTCCATACGATGACCCGCGCCCGTCCCGAACAAACTTCCTAAACGCAAGATTGTCCACCAAATTCAATGGTGGAACAAAATTATTAAAAAGGGTTGAAAACATAGAGAAAACCTTTGAGTACAATAGGGTAGACAAAACTCTTAGTTACTTGAGATCAACTTGCAAAAACACTTGCCTTCTTTTCAAAAACCACATTCCACAAGCACTTTCAAAACAAACTCTCAAAACATTTTGAAACATCTTTTCGAAAAGATACACACCTTTGTAAAATATTCGAGTAAAGAATTGTTACAAGGTTAGCCTAAGACAAGGCATCTTCTTCCAAAACATTTTCAAAAACACACACACACACCATTTTCAAGCAATCGAAAATCAAGGCAAGTGATCTAAAAAACCAAGTAACTAAGAGCCCATGGATAACCATGGATGAAAAGGGTGCTAATACCTTCCCTTTTCATAATCTACCCCCCGGACCCACGAAATATCTCAAAAGGTTTTTGCTGTGCTTTTTTAACCTTTCCTTTAGGATAAAATAAAAAGTCGGTGGCGACTCTTGCTCAACCGAACAAGTGCGAAAACAAACGCAAAACCATAGTCAGTTCTCCCACCGTATCACAACATGTCTCGGTGGAGTGCAGAGGGACAACCTTAGCCCGTGTACTGGTAGACACTAGTTCGTCTTTGAACGCCTTACCAAAGAAAGCCCTTGATAGATTGGATTGTGAAGGCTTAACCCTGAAACCCAGCAACATAATTGTGAGAGCCTTTGATGGTTCCAAAAGGATTGTCCATGGGGAGGTGGACATCCCGATAAAGGTGGGAACTGAAACTTTCAACTCCACTTTCTATGTGATGGACATCCGTCCTTCTTATTCTTGCCTGTTAGGAAGACCTTGGATTCACAATGTTGGAGCTGTCACTTCCACTCTGCATCAAATGCTAAAGTACCCTGTCCAAGGGAAAATCATAATTGTCCATGGCGAAGAGGAATACATGATTAGTCATCTGAATTCTTTTCGTTATGTAGAACTGGATGGTGAATTCATCGAAACTCCTTTCCAACATTTTGAAGAGGTAGCTCAGGAGATAGCAGCAACCAAGACAGTGTCCTCAGTACCCATGATTACAAAACCTCTGCCTTAGATGTCATCTTTCAAGGATGCAAAGGCAGTGATTGAAGAGGGTGAATGCACCATCTGGGGGCAACTTCCAGACTTTCCATACAAATCAGAAAAATTTGGCTTAGGGTTTACTTCAACTGCTCAAAAGGTTGTGCATCGTGCCCGTGCTGGGGGGGCACCTGTGAAGATCAGCCACCAAGGAGTCAATGCTTTGGAAGATAGTGAGGAAGAGGGCAGCTTGGGAGATTGGATATTTCCTACTGTCAACGGAGGACTGTGCAACTGGGAAGCCAAAGACTTTGTCCCGATTACTTTCATATCTCAGTAATTTATCTTTAACATTTATGTTGGCTTGTAATAATTCACAAACAATTCGTACACTTTTAACCTTGTGTCTTACCCGAGGCACAAAGGTCCATTTGTAAGGGTTTTTATTTTTCATCTTCATATGCCATTTAATGAATCATGGACGTTTTTCACATATAAACTTTTGTGTTCATTGTATTTCTTTTTCATTTTATTTGTTTAAAGATGGCTATACCCTTACACACACCCACACTCACAAATGTAGGTATCCTTCCAATCCGGATCCCATGGGTAACGATTCTGCTATGGCCTTCAGTGACTCTGAAGATCTGATCTACCAAGCCGAATACAAAGGTGAGGAAGATTGTGAGGTGCCAGGGGAATTGGCCAGACTGCTACAACAGGAAGAAAGGGATATTCAACCTCATGAGGAGCTGTTGGATACAATCAACTTTGGTATCGAGGAGGATAAAAAAGAAATCAAAGTGGGTGCCAACCTAGAGCCGAGCGTCAAGGAGCGTCTAATTCAGCTATTGCATGATAATGTTGAGATCTTTTCCTGGTCATACGAAGACATGCCGGGACTCGATACAGACATTGTGGTACACCGTCTACCCACAAGAGAAGACTGTCCACCAGTGAAACAAAAAGTCCGCCACATGAGACCTGACATGTCAGAGAAGATCAAAGAAGAACTTATGAAGTAGTTCAATGCTGGATTTCTGGCGGTTACTTCCTATCCTCAATGGGTTGCTAACATTGTTCATGTGCCTAAAAAGGACGGAAAGGTACGGATGTGCGTGGATTATAGAGACTTAAACAGGGCCATCCCTAAAGATGATTTTCCACTTCCGCACATCGACATCCTGGTCGACAATACTGCTCAGCACAAAGTATTTTCTTTCATGGACGGATTCTCAGGATACAACCAGATCAAAATGGCACCTGAAGACATGGAGAAAACTACTTTCGTCACACAGTGGGGTACGTTCTGTTACAAAGTGATGCCATTCAGACTGAAGAATGTCGGGGCAACCTATCAACGCGCCATGGTAGCTTTGTTTCATGATATGATACATCATGAGATAGAGGTCTACGTAGATGACATGATAGCCCGATTACAAACTGAGGATGAACACCTTAATCACTTGTAGAAGCTGTTTGCCAGACTGAAGGAGTACAAGCTAAGGTTAAACCCTAACAAGTGCACATTCGGAGTCCGGTCCGGTAAACTCTTAGGTTTCATTGTCAGCAATAAAGGCATCGAGGTTGATCCTGCCAAAGTCAAAGCGATACAAGAAATGCCTGCTCCTCGCACTGAGAAGGAAGTCAGAGGGTTCTTGGGACGCCTAAACTATATTGCTAGATTCATTTCACACCTCACATTTACTTGTGAGCCAATCTTCAAGCTGTTGAAGAAAGATCAAGTAGTCAGATGGAATGATGAATGCTAGATCGCTTTTGACAGAATCAAAAAGTATTTGCTAGAACCTCCTGTCTTGATGCCACCCGTCGAAGGAAGACCGCTAATCATGTATCTAACCGTTCTAGAAAACTCAATGGGGTGCGTACTGGGGCAGCATGACGAGTCTGGCCGAAAAGAGCATGCCATTTATTACCTTAGCAAAAAGTTTACCGACTGTGAAACTAGATATTCGCTGCTCGAGAAAACTTGTTGCACTCTGGTATGGGCTGCTCGTCGGCTAAGACAGTATATGTTAACTCATACCACTTTGCTGATATCTAAGATGGATCCGATCAAATACATCTTTGAGAAGCCTGCTTTGTCTGGAAGGATAGTTAGATGGCAAATGATCCTTACAGAATATGACATACAGTACACGACCCAAAAAGCTATAAAGGGCAGTGTGCTAGCTGATCATCTTGCTCATCAAGCTGTCGAAGATTATCAATCCATGAAGTTTGAATTCTCGGATGAAGACATCATGACAGTGGGCAACTGTGAAGGAATCAAACCATATGACGGACCTGAACAAGGATCCTGATGGACCCTGTTCTTTGATGGGGCATCCAATGCACTTTGTAACGGTATCGGTGCTGTGCTCATATCTCTGGAAGGATTCCATACTCCTTTTACTGCCAGGCTATGCTTCAACTGCACAGCCAACATGGCAGAATACGAAGCATGCATCTTTGGTCTCAAGGCTGCCATAGACCTGAGAATCAAATCTTTGGTTGTGTTTGGAGATTCAACTTTGGTCATCATTCAGATCAAAGGAGAGTGGGACACTAAACATCCCAACCTTATCCCTTACAAATAACATGTTTTGACATTGTTACCACATTTTGAGCAGATTACCTTCGAGCATTTCCCGCGAGAAGAAAATCAGCTAGCAGATGCTCTAGCTACAATGTCATCTATGTTTAAACTTAATTGGGATAACGAGGCTCCCCAGATTACCATCTGTTGTACCCCAAAATTTTCCCTCTCATTTTATCAAGATTCTCCTCACAAGACTTCTTGGACTCAAGACCAGATTAGGGTTTGCTCAGCTTAAGACATCTCCTTGCACTATTGACCTGAAATTAGGGTTTGAGTTTGCACAAGGATTTTTGGACTTCCAATGCCTCATGTGACTTTCATACTTCATGTTGGACCTCTAAGATTGCTTATACCAAGTTTCAAGCCTTGAATCAAATTTTTGCCTAGTCAATTGGACAACTGACCTAAAAATCAACTGGATTGGGGAAAAAGTCAACCACGGCAAATTTACAGTCAAACCTCATAATTGTTTATGCACATCAACATTATATACTCATATGAACCATTTGATCAAGTTAGGACCACAACTCCTCAAGAAATTTGATCAGATCATCAAAAGGGCAAAATGGTCATTTTTAGGGTTTTGACTGTATAAGGGAAATTTCTGATTTTTAACCTAGACAATGGAAAATTGGGTCCAAGCATGGTTTCAAGGACTCAATGGCATCATCTTGACCTAATCACAAGGTTCAAAAGATCTCAATTGCATTGGATTGACAGATGAATTTTCCAGTCAACTGATTAAAAATCAACTGTACACTGAAAAGTCAAACTTTGACTTTTTGGTCAAAATCTAGTGCCAAGGGTCATATTTCATCAAAATGTATCAAAACATGAAACTTGTTCACCAAGAAACCTAATTTTTAAAATTAGGGTTTAAGTTTGAAAAAATTCTTAACTTAGAATTTTTCTAAGTTATGAAAATTTCTTATTTTTTCCCAAATTTGCCCAACTTTTTCACCATGATGCAATTGGATTCAAAGAAAAATTCCAACATGAAAGTTGTAGTCCTCCATAAAATATACAACTTTTATTCACAAAGTTTTCCCAAAAGATGCTTGTATCTCAAGTTATGATTTTGTGAATAAGGGTCCATAAACTTTTTAACTTAGTGAAATTTTGCCCTAGTTTAGGCAGATTTTTGACCTAACTTCATGGCAACTTTTCACCTAGTTACAAGTGGAATATCAAAATGAATTTCAAATATGGATTATATATCATGTTACAAGCTTTCCAAAATGTCAAAGAACTCTCCAAGATCATTTATGGTTAGGGAGAATCGAAGGAAAGAAAATGGCCATTTCTCACTTTTGTCCATGGCATTTTTCACATTGCTACAACTTGCAAAACTATCCTAAGCATGCTTGTACTTGTTTTACAAGTCTTAAAACTTTCCACACTCCTTAATTTAATGCAAATACATTGGACAATGGCTTTGTTCTGAACTATAGAGCATTGTACATTGATTTAATCCATTTATGGCATAAAGGTAACAATGCCATTTCCATAAAGCTTGCTTTTTTGCAACTTTGTATTCCTTGAGCATTGAACCTGATCTTTGGCTACAAACAAGATCCACAAAATTGAGGCAAAGTACACCAACTATGTTCAGACCTCAAGCTAGCAAGTACAACCTTTGCCTTTGTCACTTCAACTTTTGCTTCAAAAGCAAGTAAGCTTGCAAAAGTCCACACATCTCATCTATCTGATAAAACCAAGTCTTGATATCATTTCAAACGACTTCAGCATATTGTAACAAGCCAATACACGAGCTCATAGCATTGCAAACACCCTAAAACACCAAAATCACCATTTTTGCCCAAAACAGGGCAACCTCTGCAGATCACTAGCCAAAACAAATTTCACTCGTGCGTTTTTTGTTCCAAGGCTTCAAACACATTCCATACATCACACCTAAGCTGTCCAGACCTTTCTCAAGCAACTGTAACCCCTGTTTTGTGCTTCACCATTTTCAATTTCTGAGTTTGCAGTTTGACTTCTACAAGGAGATTCAAGCCATTTCAAAGCAAGCTGAGCATTGGGAAAGGTTGAGGGAACTTCAAGCAAGCTCAAAAGAACTTCAGGCCTCACTCAAAGTTGCTACATTGCCATATCCAAACTCAACTGAACAAGGTAATTTTCAAAGTTCTATCTCCTTATTTAGGCATCATTAGGCTTAGGTTTGTGAAGCAAAAATGTAGTCCTTAAGTTCCTTGAGCTGTACATATGCGTAGATTTCATTTATATTAACTGAGCTAGGAGTATTTGATATTTAAAGTTGCTGAAAAAACTAGGTTAGAATTTAGGGCCACTAAAATTCTCCCTGGTCTTTGAGAGTTAGGTCAAGTTTTTTATATCATTGAAATCGTGACTAAAAATGCTACAAGTTTCATGTTGTAAGTTTTGGATTTCATGCAAGCATGAGCAAGAACAGGTTTGAACTGAACCAGGGAGCGCGCGCGTGTACAGAGGTCATGGATGAAGTGAACTTGGGCCTGGCGCTTGGGCTTGTTTCTTTTGGCACCCCCTGTTTACTTTCTGCACCCCCTTGGCCCATTTTCTTTATTATGTATATTTTCTCATTTCTTTTATATTTTCTGACTTTATTATTTTTTTTCTTGAACATTAAAAAACCCAAAAATATTTTGTTAATTTTTGCATTTTATTTTATTATTTTTATTATTATTTTTGGCATAAAAATAGTTTATTAATAATAATATACTTTTATTTTCTTAAATAAAACTTATAAATAATACAAAAATATTATATACTTTTATTTTTATTATTTATACACTTAAAATAATATTTTCATACAATATTTAATTTTTTAACATTTTGTATATATTATTATTATTTTTCTTAAATAAAAATGAATAAATAAATAATATAAAGCTTATTTTCCTTTAAAACATAAAATTAGGATTTTCACCCTTTCAAAAATAATCATTTTATTTTTCTTATTTTTTAAGACATAAATAAATTCATTTTTACATACATAAAAATTAATACAAAAACATTTGTGCATATTTACATTTTATTGTATATTTAAATAATTGTTCATTTATTTATTGTTGTATATAATTCAATTGGGTTGTAATAGTAAATTAGGATTTTATTTTGTGCAAATACCCCCTATTCAAACTTGTACCCCCTTCCCATAATATTGTTGTAATAGCCTAGATTTACTTTACGCATTTTATTACTTTCATATACCATGATAGTAAATTAGGGTTTTGTATGCAAAGACCAAAAATCAAACAAATAGCATGACTTAATACAAGACAAAAATGCATGAAAAATGACAACACATTGCACACAAGCACCCCTAGGGTTTCATCCACTTTGTTGCCTTAAAATGGCCATGGTATGCATGCTAGGTATCTTGGCACAAAATCAAAACAAAATAAAAGATCATAGTCCCTCGATGACGCTAAACAAGGTTGCCTAAAAACAAATGATCTTAGTCCCTAAAACTTGCTAAGATACTTGGCACCATTGCTATCATGATCATACGATGACCCACGCCCGTCCCGTTTAACATCCAAAGATAGGATTATTTACCAAATACAATGGTAAAACAACAATGTCAAAGGGTTAAAATGTGTAGGAAAGACTTTTGAGTAGGTAGATGCATCTAGTTACTTGATCAATTTGAAAACCCATCCTAGCTATTTTCAAAAACACACCACACGATTTCAAAACAATTTCCAAACAAACTTTCAAACATTGAAACATTTTTCAAAAGACAAACACCTTTGTATACATTTAAACAAGAACCATTACATAGGTTGCCTAAACAAAGGCCTCTTTTCAAAATACTTTCAAAACCACACACAAAAGCACCATTTCAAACAATTGAAAAGCAAAAGCAAGTGATCTAAACAAGTAACTAAGAGCCCATGGAAAACCATGGATGAAAAGGGTGTTAGCACCTTCCCTTTTCATAATATACCCCCCGAACTCAAGAAAACATCTCAAAGGTCTTTCCTATGCTTTTTGACCTTTCCTTTGGATAAAATAAAAAGTCGATGGCGACTCTTGCTAACCGCACAAGTGCGAACAAAACGCAAAACTTCTAGTCAGTTCTCCCATTGTATCATAGAACTGGAGACTCTGCTGGGGAACTTAAAAGTGGGGTTACCTTAGGGTTTTAGATCACCTTTACATGCTTATCTTGTTTGATTTGTATGCTTTACATTTTGGTTCCTTGTTTGGGTTTGTTTTAAATCCTACACCCAGATTTGGGGACACCTTTTAGGTAAGTAGCAATAGATAGTGAGGGAATTGTGCGGGGTATACCGACATGGTTGAAGCAGTAGCTACGTTGATGTGCCACTTTGGTTGGTACCGGTAACCCTTGAGTTGAATCAAGGAGAGTACGAGGCCACCGCGTGGTGTCGTGAAACATCAACTGACCTTAGAACCTTACGTGACCAACTTGGCCTTTTAGGATGTAGTGAGATGATCGGCTTTGGTGCAGTCCGAAGTTGGTAGATACTAGATACTACACTCATTGAGGGTTGTTTTCTTGGAATATTTCGATCGCCAGTAAAGTGGCTAAACTGAAATAATGAACACAAAAAATAATCCAGTGATATTGAGCTCCTTAGAACCCGGTTACTATTTCTAGGACAGGTTGAGCCAACTAAACTTCAAGAGGGTACTTACCCACAAACTCCATGCAAGCCTGAACCTAAGGACTTGTCTGCTTTGTGTGAATATGATTATTTGTATATAAACTTGTTTACCTTGCATATCTGTACATAACATCATACCATAGCATTTTCAATAACCATTTCAAGGATCTCGAGGGTCTTTTGATGCAGGGTCACATTGAACCAGACGTCTACCAAAGGGCAAGAGGATTCATTTTCCTCTAAACAAACACCGACAAAAATCAAGTACAATAATTTAAGTCAAGGGCTATGACCCACTTGACATGGTGAGCTTGATTCTCGTGGAAAGACATCCACCGATACAAAGCTCTCTAATCAAAGATCTTGATCGAAAATCAACTTCTAACATTTTCTTGTGTTTACCCCGCAAGATCCTTGAAAACATGCATCCACATACCATACATCTTATCATGATAGGTTTCTCCCCTTCAGGTCTCTTTATCTTCCTACTATTTATTTCAGTAGAGATGACTCTAGAGAAGACTATCAAGGACATCCAGGCTCAAAATGCTCAACTGCAAGAGATGTTCTTGAACATATCCAAAGGGCAGCAAGAAGTGAAATCTCTCCTCACTAGGGGCATGATCCTGGGGAATCATGAGGGCAACAAAGATTATCAGTTGGAGTTGTTGCGAACTGAGATAGCCATAATGAAAATCTAGATGATGGGACAACTAGTGGGCCAGATGACTCTTATCCAAAACTTGGCACAAGGGCAAGAGGAGATGAGAGTCCTCATCAACAAGCTTCATCAAGACGAATGTGACCAAATGGGGCAAACAACTAGGGTTGAGGATCAAGTCATCGTTCAGCCTCCCTTGAGACAAGAAGCCGAGAGAAAACTTCCCCAGTTTGCTTCAGGGTCACAAGCCCAACAAAAACCTCGCCAACGTCAACAGTGTAACTGGCGTAAGCGGAATACATCTGAAAAACGCTTCACTAAGATTAACATCTCGTTATCTCAAGTGCTGCAACGCTTGTTGGAAGTCAAGCTGATTTTATTAAGGGACCCCCCTCGGAATCCCAAATAAGCCTCTCTAGATTACAATCCAAATGCAAGATGTGCGTATCACTCCAACAGTCTTGGACATGACACTGATAGTTGCTGGGCATTGAGAAACAAAATTCAAGATCTGATTAAAGAAACAACGCTGGAGTTCACACAAGATGGCCAGATGAAAATCTTCCGCTGAGGGCTCTCCACCTAAAATGACAAGTTCGAACAAAGAGGCTTCTGTTCATTTTGAATTTCCAATTGTAATTTCTTTTATTATTCAGACAATTATCTATTGATGTCAAACTCTGTTTCATTAATGCATTTCATATGTTTGTCTTGAATTCATCTTTTCATTTTCACTATATTTAAAACTATTCTTTTTATTCTTCTTATGGCACAAACCTTTAGAGGGAGGATGGCGAAAACAATGCCATAATCTCATACAGTATGCTTTTGGACAGACCTTGCTGACGATGTACATGCGTTTCTTTCAAATCCTAAACACTGGAGTTATAAGGAAGATAATCCCTAGTCAACCCCTTCGATCCAAAGAAGTAGAAGTTTTCTGTTTTAACACAAATTGAAACCTTTAATCAAAACCTGGGGCAGGGTAGTCTCTCAGTTAATTCAAACGCACGTTAAAGTCGCAAACTCTCATCTTGTAATACAATGAATGACATCAAAAACATTCCTTTGGAATCAAAAGACGGTGATGGTTCCTTATCACATAGGCAGTCATTATCTCTCAAAAAGAAAAGCCCACTGAGTCGAAACCTACAAAGGAGGCTTAAGAAAACTGGGGCATCTCGCTGACTGTAATCTCAAAAAACAAGAACAGGCAGGCAAAAATTAGGGATAATAAATTAAAAGAAAGAGGTGACTATGAATCCTCAATAAAAATAATGTTGCAAAAATGACTGCCTTACAATAAACTTAACTTGTTTGAACCATCACCAAAATGTCATTTCAAACTCAATTGGAATTCAAATGCA
Organism: Vicia faba; assembly: GCA_948472305.1. Taxonomy (NCBI): domain Eukaryota; kingdom Viridiplantae; phylum Streptophyta; class Magnoliopsida; order Fabales; family Fabaceae; genus Vicia; species Vicia faba. The sequence continues at coordinate 716,164,759 of OX451736.1, forward strand.
CAATTAACTGAGTTTAGGATTGAAGAACATCACGAAGAGCGGGTGGGTACAAATATACTTTGAGTCTTTATCCTTTGTTTCTTAAACCGTGAACCAAGCCACGTTACAACCCTTCAAAAGTCCTAATTGAAGCATGGGTTAGTTCGAAAGCATACTGTTACAAAAGGTATCCTGACTCCTGTAAAGCTTTACTCTAAATCCTGAGTTGAATTTTTCTTACAAAAGTTTTCTGCTAAAAAACGCATTTTCAAAATTTCAAGACAAGCTTAAACTTTGCATTATTTGAATATCGTTGTTTGCATATGGCTATTTGTTTGGCAGCGGAGAAATTCACACAATGAATGTCCAATGAACAAAAAGCTCTCTCAGTGAACAAAGTCACTTCAAGCGGGATGACATTTCCATTGCAAAAATATCCTATCAACAAGGGGACATGACATGTCATTGTCCAACACACCTGGGGAAGTCCAGTCAAGATTTCAATAAATCTCTCAAAGTGCAGAGTAACCTGGGGCAGTCCAGTCAATATTTCAAGAAATCTCTGAAAGTGCAGAGTAACCCGGGGCAAGTCTCCGTCCCCGTCACTTGGGGCATTGAACGTCAATCCCAACAAAGGGTTGCGTACAGTCAAACATTTCCTGGCAAAGTCATAAACACTCGCTACTAGGGGCAGTGAAAAATCTCTCCAAAATCCTTCTCATAAAAGGACTCCCAGCCAGAGTTTCAATCTTTGATGACCTCTTCCCAGCTAAGTCGACCTCAAGAAACCCTGAGGATTTTTCCCCATTAAAGTCGCCAGAATTTTCACTATCGGAAACGAAGAATTCAACTCTTTTCTCCAGCACCAATTCAGGATTTATTTTCCCCAGCGAGAGATCATCTTGAAAACATTACATATCCGTACATTAGGACATCATACAACGCAATCTCATTTATTTTGAGAACATCATTGCTTGATATATGTCATGCAACTAACCTTTACCTTTCAGGAAAGATGCAATCAAATTCTCACAAAATTCAAGCTATGAAGCCTGGACCACGACCAGATAGTAGCTCATTCAACTTTCCTCTTCAACAGAGATGATTCCTCAGTAGAATAACGGACGACCGAAGTTCCCAAAACTTAACAGAGATGATTCCTCAGTAGAATAACGGACGACCGAAGTTCCCAAAATTCAACAGAGATGATTCCTCAATAGAATAACGGACAACCGAAGTTCCCAAAATTCAACAGAGATGATTCCTTAGTAGAATAACGGACGACCGAAGTTCCCAAAATTCAACAGAGATGATTCCTCAATAGAATAACGGACGATCGAAGTTCCCAAAAATCAACATAGATGATTCCTCAATAGAATAACGGACGACTGAAGTTCCCAAAATTCAACAAAGATGATTCCTTAGTAGAATAACGGACGATCGGAGTTCCCAAAATTCAACAAATATGATTCCTCAGAAGAATAACGGACGACCGAAGTTCCTAAAATTCGACAGAGATGGTACCCCAGTAGAATAAAGGACAACTGAAGCTCCTAAAATTCTATCTCTCTCAAGACAAAAATCAACATTTCCCAACGGAATCCTCCTCAAACAACGAAACAGGAATCCCCATTGGAAACATTCTAAGCAAAGTTTAAAGACACACATACTCTTCAACAATAGTCTAGGATTTATTTTCCCCGGCATCTGTTGAAGATTTTCCAAGACTTTCGTCTGTGTGATCGGTGGAAATAGAACTGACTGTTTTTAAATGCTGGTTCACGAAATGTCGCGGAATCAAGAGTCGCCACTGTCTTTTATTTTCTCCAAATGGAAAGGACAAAAGCACAGAAAAATTCCTTATAGAGATTGCTCTCGGTTCGGGAGGTAGATTATAGAAAGGGAAGGTGTTAGCACCCTTTCTATCCATGGTTATCCATGGGCTCTTAGATACTTGCTCACTTGTGTTTTCAAAAATGGTTTGTTTGCTTTTCAACTGTGGGTTTTAAAAAGTTTCTTTGAAAATTTCAGTTTGACTCTTGTATCGGTCCTCAAGAGTGTTTGAAAAATTGCTTTCGAAAGCTTTTGAAAATATGTTGGTGTGAAAAGTATTTTTGATTTGTTTTGTTTTGAATTAGAGCAAGTATCCACGAGTCGTCTACCTACCCTAAGGAATTCGTCTGTGTAAATGTCCTTTAAAGTAGTGCCATCCCACCATTGAGAGGTAGGTAGCACCACCGTTGGAGGTGTTCGGGTCAATTCGAGGTTCGGGACATGGTGATCACCAGAGCAATGGGAAGACACCTTAGAAGCTACCCTCATGCCAGGTTCCCAGATCATGAGGACTTACTAAGACATCCTCTACTCGACGATCACCTTTCGAGGCAAGGCAACAGTGAAGCGTACCCTAGGGGTGGTGTGTGATTTGTGTGTCATGTTCATTTGCATTTATCTTGTCATGTCAAAGTGATCTATGCGTTTGTTTTTTTATTTAATCATTCATTCTTGCATGCATTTATTTAACAGTTAAAAAAATTGCGAAAATTAAAAGTTTCTAAACTATTACAAAGGCGCGGGTCCACATCGCCAAAATTTCCAGGACCCGATTTGACAGAAAAATAAAGAATTAAAGTGCAAAAGATAAATATTACACGGCTTTGGGAGAGGTACATAAAAAATTAAACGAAAAAGAAATAAACACGCGAATTGAATTAAAGTTGGAAACGAGGGCGTTGGACCCTTTTTAATGAAATTAAATTAATTGATTAAATTAATGAAATTAAAATAAAAAGAAATTGTTTTTTTTTTGAAATTTTGGTGTTTATGATTTTTTTTAATAAGAGAATTAAATGAGATTGAAATTAAATTAACCCTAATTCTATAACTTTTATTTATTAAGAAAAAATATTAAAGTTAAACCTAAATTAACCTAATTATTTACATGTTATTTGATTTATAAAAGTAACTAATATTTAATATTTAATTATTGTGAAAGAAAATAAAAAAAAGATAAAAATACTTAAGAACCCTAATCCTACAAATTTTAAGTTAATTAAGAAAAATATTTGCATTAAACCTAATTTAACAAGCTAAAATTAATTGATGATATTTATTTACAAAATATTGAAATATAACATATTTTTAATTTTGTCTTTTTTGATTTTTTATATTGTTTTATATTTTTATAAAAAATAATTAAATTAAAGGAATTAATTAAAAAGATAATTGAATCAAATAAACAAATGAAAAAAATATAAAAGAAATGGCAAACCTAGGGGGGTCTGTCCCCAAATGGGAGGTGAGGTCCAATAATCAGGCCCATTAAGCCTTTGGCCTGGTTGACTTCTCAGCTAGCGTGCATGGGTGTTGACTGAGGTTTACCATATTCTTCAGATCTGGTCCCTTGGATTGGTATTATTGGCCAAGTAGCAAGCTGGATTTGAGGATGTATAATGTTCCCTAGTACTGAAATTGCACAGAAGCGTTAAATGAAAAATAATATGGAAAGGGGTGGGGACCTGGGGCTCGAACCCAGGTCCTTCAGATTACCAGCGCGTCCTTTGACCAGTGGAGCTACCAACGCGTTTTGATCATTATGTAACTAAAGAATAATATAATACAAAACAGCAGTCAGTGGGAAATTTAGCGCGCAAATTTGAATATTCCAATCAGCAGCCTACACATCATCGTCTTCCTCCTTATTGCGTTCTTTCCTGAAACATACAAAAGGTTAGCGGGGGTTTTTAACCCCCCCAAAATATGCCATATCCAATAATAGCGAATAGGCCATGTGGGTACATAAATTAGGCGCGAGGGTTGATTTTGAATCGTCCAAGCATGCTGAGTTTATTCATGGTATTGGCATGTCCTAATTTTACAGTAGCTGGAAACGCCCAAATTAGAGCTTGAAAAACCCTAGATATCTTTAATGGTGAATCCTTGTATAACGCGTGAAAACTCAATCAAAGCACATGGTTAGTTTCAGACATCCAATTAGTAAGAATCCATGAAAAGAATGCAATGAATATGCTTGAATATAAAAACACGATTATGAAAGAAATGTGAAAAAGTTTGAATCCTCTATACCGATTCTGGGCGTGTAAGGGTTGGAAAATTATTCAGTTAGCTTCAGTAATGCACGAGGAAGCTTTTGCAATTGGTCTCTTGCTCTGAATCGTGCTAAAACCTAGTTTTCAGTTTCCAATTTTTTGACAAAAAATTCAACTTTGGTTCTTGAGTTTCTGCGCAGCTGGGAGGTTTTTGGCATTAGGGTTTGCATGAGTACTTATATGTGAATGATTAGGGTAGGTTTTCTTGTCCAAGGAATCAAGGAATTGATGTATGGAAGATTTGATTTTCATGCATAATGTTTTCAATCTTTTTCAAGCATATTTGGTCTCAATCATATCCAATTACCTTTGATTCTTTCCTAACCTGATTTGCACGAAATCTTGGAGATATTTTATGCACAAAAAGATTTAAAACATTAGGTTTAGTATTTTTCACCTATTTATTTTAATTAAATGAATTATTAATAATTAAAAATCCAAATAAATAAATAAAAATGATAAAAAACATCCCTTTGGGCCAAATGGTCGTGCACATGCCTTGGATGATGAATTGTGGAAGAGAAAGAGGCCCATTAGCATTTTTAGGTCATTTGAAGCAATGTTGACTTTTCAAAATATCCAAAAATTTCCCAACTTCCACAAGGCATAACTTGCTCAATGTTTAAGCTTTGCTCATGTTCTTGGACATTTTGGAAAGGTCTTTGAATCCTCTAACCCATGCCTTTGGTCCCATGTCATTTTGATTTACCAATCTCATGTTATGGCCTTTGACTTAAAGTCCCTTTTTGTTGATTTTTGAAAATGACCTATAATGTTGAAATTGATAACTTTTTGTGAGAGAATTTCTTGGACTTGAAGTATGAAGAGGAGTTGTAGGAAATGTCTTTCTCTTCAAAATGAGCTTTGGATGGAATTTTTCTGATAATCCATGTGAAAGTTATGCCTTGGTCAAGTTACAGTTGACTTTTTCAACTGTCCAAATATGGAAACTTTTGCATCTTGAGACTTTTTGAGCCAAGCTTTGAGAATCATGATCAAGCATTGATCAAATGATGTTTGTGGCTTCAAAATGAGATGTTGACCAAAAATTTGAACTTTTGACTGTCAAATGACCATTTTGCCCCTACAGTTGACTGTAGTGCAATTAGGGTTTTTGACTGTGCAATTTTGTGTTGTAAGTCTTGAAACTTGGTATGAGGATGCTTGACCATGTTTGTAGGCATGTGGGACTTGATTGGACCCTTGGAAACTTCATTTTCTTTGTCAGAGCCAAAACCCTAATCTTGACTGTTTAGGAGGCCCCTTGAACTGTGCAACCCTTGGGGACTTTTTAAAGCTTTGACTTGGCAAATCTTGAAGAATATGGGAGGGCAAATTTTGGGGTACAACAGTTTCCCCTGTTCATGAGGATGCAGATTGGCTGACGTGCCTTTCGTAATCCGAAGGTGGAAGATGATTGAACACTAGAGTGCCCAGAAATTTGCGCTCACATAGTAGTGTGATGATGGGAATGGGCTTATAGATGCCATTTGGAGATTGATGGATAGGATGACGGACTTATAGATGCCCTGCTAAGAGATGATGGATAGGTGGATGGGCTTATAGATGCCATTTTGGCGTCGATCGCGTAAGAGATTCCTTAGCGAGAACTTGCGTACCTGCAAAAGAAAATGATTACCTGGCCTGTTACAGGTGCTGGTCTTCAAATTCTTTGTATGGATATGTCCTGACTGGTTACAGGAGCTGGATCTGGATCTTCAAAAAGGTGATGAATGAACCAGGGATGGTTACTACCTCAACAGGAACGGTGAGAGAACCTTGGGTGATTTCAACCTCAACAGTAATCATTGAGAGAATCTTGGATAACTTTCTACTTCAACAGTAACGCTGAGAGAAACTTGGGGCGATTACTACCTCCGCAGTAACGGGGAGAGAACCATAGGCGACTACAACCTCAACAGCAATCATTGAGAGAATCTTGGACGACTTCGACTTCAACAGTAACGCTGAGCGAATCTTGGGATGATTACTACCTCCGTAGTATCGGGGAGAGAACCATAGGCGACTACAACCTCAACAGCAATCATTGAGAGAATCTTGGACGACTTCGACTTCAACAGTAACGCTGAGCGAATCTTGGGATGATTACTACCTCCGCAGTATCGGGGAGAGAACCATAGGCGACTACAACCTCAACAACAATCATTGAGAGAATCTTGGATATCTTCTACTGAGTCTTTATCAGGAAAATCTGTTAGGGGTCGATTTAACTGGACTAGAGAAGGCCTTGGACTGGATAAGAAACAGAAAATCTTAGGGTCGATTAACTGAACCGGTCTAGGTCTTGAAATGTCTTCAACTGGATAAGAAACAGGGAGATCTTAGGGTCGATCTGACTGAACCAGAGAAGGCCTTTGACTGGATAAGAAACAGAGAAATCTTTGGAGTCGATTTAACTGAACCGGTCTAGGTCTTGAATGTCCTCAACTGGATAAGAAACAGGGAGATCTTAGGGTCGATCTGACTGAACCAGAGAAGGCCTTTGACTGGATAAGAAACAGAAATCTTTGGAGTCGATTTAACTGAACCGGTCTAGGTCTTGAATATAGCTGAGAACTTAACTGGATCTTTCCTGAAAGGTAAAGGTCAGTCATATGCAATGCATGATAGGGATCAAGCAATGATGTTCTCAACATAAATGAGATTTGTAAGATATGATGCATATATGCATGCTATAATGTATGGAAGTGCGATGTTTATGAATGTGTCTTTGTCGTCTAGGAAAGTAAATCCTTGACGGGTGCAAGGAAGTCACTCTTGGGCTGATGTTGAAGAATAGATCTTTTGCTTCCGCTGGGGATGATAGTTGCAAGAATACCGGTAGGAGAAGATAACTTCGTTGGGGAATAAACTTGGCGAATAGATAACTCTGCGGGGAGAAAAGTACTCTAACGATGTTGCTGGGAAGTAATACTCTGTGGGGAGAGAGGTACTTTGTTGAGTTTGATGAAGATAACTTGCTGGGGATACCATTGTTGTGTTGGAAGTGTTAATAGACTTCGCTGGGGATAAGAAGACTTCGTCGAGGACGCTCTTTCCGTGGCTTTTGGCTGAGGATAACCCAGTTATATCCTGGTAAGGAAATAACTCTTTGAATAAAGCCGGGAGACGCGTTCGTGCTCTGCGAGGATAAGCTTCCAGAATCTACTGGGAATAATCTTACCGCTTGGGGAGATGGATGCCAACTTTTCCTGGGGAAACTGGATTGGACTCTCTTGGGGAAGTTTTGAATTGTATTGGGGAAGTGACTCCGTTGAATGCCTGGTATACCGCCGGGGAACAATCTTTAGGCCAAGATTGCTGGGGATGCTTGTTAAGAATGTATATATGCTGCTGGAGAATGTCGAGATCTGCTGGAGGATACTCAACTTCCTTAAGGTTCGATTGTAACTTTGCTCGAGGAGAGTATACTGCTTGCTGACGCACTCTCTGGGGAATTAGGATATATGGTTGTGTTCTTTAGCTGAACTTACCTTGATACCTTGGAGGACAGAACAATTAGATTGCTTAGACAACTCTTTTATTGCCCCTGTTTCTAATGTTACCTGTAATTAATCCTTTGTTTCGTATGCAAATATTCATGAGTTAGCAAATTATCGTCAATGCATATATCATAAATTGAACCTTGGACGTTGTTGTACCCCAAAATTTTCCCTCCCATATTCTTCAGAAATTGCCAAGTCAAGCTTCAAAATCTCCCCAAGGGTTGCACAGTGTAAGAGCCTCCTGAACAGTCAAAATTAGGGTTTTGGTTCTGATCAAGAAAATGAAGTTTCCAAGGGTCCAGTCAAGTCCCACATGCCTACAAATATGGTCAAGCATCCTCATATCAAGTTTCAAGACTTTCAGCACAAAATTGCACAGTCAAAAACCCTAATTGCACTACAGTCAACTGTAGGGGCAAAATGGTCACTTGACAGTCAAAAGTCCAAATTTTTGGTCAACATCTCATTTTGAAGCCACAAAAATCATTTGATCAATGCTTGATCATGATTCTCAAAGCTTGGCTCAAAAATCATCAAGATGCAAAAGTTTCCTTATTTGGACAGCTGAAAAAGTCAACTGTAAATTGACCAGGGCATAACTTTCACATGGATTATCAGAAAAATCCCATCCAAATCTCATTTTGAAGAGAAAGACATTTCCTATAACTCCTCTTCACACTTCAAGTCCAAGAAATGCTCTCACAAAAAGTTATCAATTTCAACATTATAGGTCATTTTCAAAAGTCAACAAAAAGGGACTTTAAGTCAAAGGCCATAACTTGAGATTGGTAAATCAAAATTACATGGGACCAAAGGAATTGGTTAGAGGACTCAAAGACCTTTCCAAAATGTCCAAGAACATGAGCAAAGCTTAAAAATTGAGCAAGTTATGCCTTGTGGAAGTTGGGAAATTTTTGGATATTTTGAAAAGTCAACATTGATTCAAATGACCTAAAATTGCTAATGGGCCTCTTTTTCTTCCACAATTCATTATCCAAGGCATGTGCACGACCATTTGGCCCAAAGGGAAGTTTTTCTTCATTTTTTATTTATTTATTTGGATTTTTATTACTAATAATTCATTTAAATTAATTAAAATACATGAAAATACAAAACCTAGGTTTTTCAATCTTTTTGTGCACATAATATCTCCAAGATTTCGTGCCTAACCAAATATAGAAAGAATCAATTGAATTGGTCATGATTTGGTGGAAATTTGCATGAAAAGATTAGAAAATATCATGGCTTAAAAATCAAATATCATATTCATCAATTCATGGATTTTGGACCAATTTTCTTTGACCTAATCATTCCATACATAAGCTTGATCAAAACCCTCGTGCTCACTGACTCTAGGCTGCGCAGAAAAAGCATATGCAAACTTGGAATTTTTCAAGAAAACTCCAAATCTGAAAACCAATTTCCAGGACGATTCAAGGCCAAAGATCAATTCCATTAGCTTGCTGAGGCTTCAAAGAAGGGATTTGGATCAAAAACTACAAGCTTTCGTGCCCAGAAACGTGAGAACGATCTCACCTGTACAGAAAAAATTTCATATTCGTGCATCTCAATTCATGCATCTTTTGTAATTTTTAACGCTTGGTTTATGTTCATTATTCAATTCTGAAGCTAACTGTGTGGTTTAATTTTGTTTTTGTACACTATGGAAGGATTCACCATTAACAATATTTAGGGTTTTGCAAGCTTTGAATTGGGCGTTTCCAAACGCGGTAAAATTAGACCACCATAGTACCATGAATGGATTCAGCACGATTGGACGATCAATAAGCAATCCTCGCGCCTAATTTATGAGGCCCCAGGGGCTATTCGCTATTTTTTAATATAGTGTCTATAGGAACGTTTACAAAACCGTTGCCTATGTTTTGTTGTATTTTCAGGAAAAAACAACACGAGGAAGACAATGAGGTGTAGAGCATTGGTTGGTCCGTTCAAAGTTTCGCGCGAAAAAAGGAGCATTGACGTTTGTTTGTTTTATTATATTTATTGATTATATTATTTGCAGATAAACAAGTGTTTACCTGGGGATTTGGTAAACAACCGCTGATCCTCCAAATGGTTACTTATTTGGTTACTCGCAGGATCGATCAGATTGATCCTATGGACATAGGTTGATTTTGAAGTTTAATTAATATGGATAAGGCTTTAAGTAAATTGTTTAAAGTAAATTGCATAAAGGAAAAGGCTTGGTAAAATAAACGAGGCTTGAATGTAAAGGTTCGACAGGAATCTTAAAGGGAAAAAGCATGTAAAATACTGGAAAAGTAAATGACTTGAATTAATAAATTGGTGTTTCACACATACATTTCTCAACAATTCGTTCGCTCACACTGGGTACTTGAATCTAAATGAGTGACTATGTATCTATTGTGAACACACGCGAGAAACTACACGTCTACTCCTATTTATACAAAAACATTCCAAGTAACCGTCGGGCAGTTACACTGCTTCGAGATCAAGCCACTTGTCACGTTCTCCATGCTCGACGCTCCAGATCCTTGCACGTTCGCACGTAGTAACTGCTGGAAACCGTTTTCCCTCCAAAGCTTTGAATTTCAAACTGCTCCACTCTGGACCAACGAACACGTTCGTCAAGAGACGTCTTCGACGAAAACTCCTTCGACGTCGAAGGCAATCAGCCTTCTTCCTTGGAAGAAATCTTCTAAGGATTCGGCCATCTTTCGACGGGCACTTCGACAGGCTTAGCCAGTCGAAAGTATCTTTCATCTTTTAATGGCTGTCATCAATTGAAACAAAGGTGTCGAATTTAGGAGCCAACAAATTGCCCCCCAAGAATGCCTTATTTCGACTCTTGAAAGAAAAAGGCATTCTTTGAAAACGCCATTCGACACCTGTTTGTCCACGCTGAGTCACAAGTTAACTTGTGCACTTTTTGTTGCTTTTTACCAACTATTGGCAATCCCAAGAAACCATCATTGATTTGATCCTAGGACGTCACTGTCAGTACGGCGTGCAGAACCAAAACATCACTTCATAATTTGTCATTATGACAAATTCAAAAAACGAGGACGCACGCTGCGTCTCTCTGTTTCTGCAGAAACGGCCAAAACAACAGGATGCTGCCACGCGTCCCACTACTCCCTGCAGCATTAAATGACATTTAATGCCCTCGTTATTGGGAATTTCTCCCACTACTATAAATAGTAGTGAACATCCCATTGTGGGACTTTTCACGCAAACAGTCTCTCAAACTCCCTTGCTTTCTTGCAAACTTGTTTCTCTTTGCAGAAAAACTCTTCCTTTTCCAACTTCATCTTCATCCTCAACAATGGCTTCTGCTTCAACTGCCCCCAAGACTAACGCACCAACTGAACAACTTGCTAAGCCCAAGGTTTTTGTAACCGCTCCGGTAGTGAACGCTACGGGGAAACGAAGGGTCCCTGAACCATCTGATATCTCCGTTCGCGACGCTTACTCGCGTCACTTGATGATTCCGGTTGGATACTCCAACCAAATCTTCGCAATGGCTGGACCCATGAACCCCAGCATCTCTGAAGCTCTGAAGATCAAGAGCTACTTTCCCATTGTCGAGAAACTCAAGCCAGTAGCTTGTGCTAAGAAGGATCCGGAAGACAACGAAGACCCCACACACGAGAAGATCGACCTTCGTTTCTTCAACAGAAGTGTTAGAGTTTTTAGGTCTTGCCCTAATCTCACCCAGGACTATGTTGCTTGGCTAACAAAGCTGGAAAAACATCAAACTCCAGTCTGGAAGGAGATGGGCATCTTTGACCTAATAATGCTGTCGAAGACAGGTTTAAACTACTCCCCAGAGATGCTTATAGCTTCGATGCTGTTCTGGGATAACTCTCACTTCACCTTTCACCTTCCATGTGGGATGTTAACTCCCACACTCTTCGACGTAGCAGCCATCACTGGACTTCGACCAACCGGAGATTACTTCGACCCGGAAGAGATGTCGGAGGACCAAATTGGCTTTTCTGAGACGAAGCCAACATTCACCACCTTTATCAACCACTTTCATGACAAGTCGACAGACACAGTGTCCGACGTTGAACACATAGCGTTTCTAGCCTTATGGCTAACTCGCTTCGTGTTCTGTTCGAAGTCCCTGCAAGTGACCAAAAAGATGGTCACTCTGGCCACCCAACTGCATCACCGTCAGAACATCTGTCTGGCAGAACTAATTCTGGCCAGTCTTTATGACTCCATCAGCAATGGGGTTACTCTTTTGAAGCATATCGAAGATAGGAACAGTCTGCTACTCGCTGGGCCTTTCTGGTTACTTCAACTGTGGCTTAACGCCACTTTCGAGTCTTTCTTACCCAAGAAGACTCAGATAAATGAACAAGCCTCAGCGATAGCTAATAGACGTATCGAAGGGATTAGGCTGGCTCTACTGACACCTGTGGAAGATGGGCTAGAGTTCCAACAAACCTTCACTAACTTCGTGCTGATGTTCGCTCGAAGGAAGGAATTTGTTTCGACTATGGCTCCATTCACTCAGCGAAAGGTGGGGCCAGCTTGGTTCACAAGGCCACATCCCAAGGAGTCGAGTGGTCCCAATGTTGATGAGCACACCATACTGTGGGAGGCATTCCTTACTCCAAGGATTATGCCTCTTCGATTTAAAAGTTCTAAGACTCATCTGAGTCTGCTGGCCTATCAACCAAACCTGGTATCTCGCCAGTTTGGTATCATCCAAACCTTGCCTTCTCCCATTTTTCCAAGAGAGAAGTCAATGTTGTACTTCTGCAACGATTATACAGAAGAAGCTGCTACCAGGCATATTGGGAGATATGCTGGTCGAACCATCCTCTCGCTGTTCAACTACCAGCTTAACTTCCTTTGTTCGCCATCTTTTGAAGAATGGTGGAGAAGCTATTACGCTGAGTACTTCTTCGACGAGAAGGACTTCACAGCAGAGTTGCAGAAGTCTTTTGTCCTCGTATTTGACAAAGTAAAGAAATGTAAGTTCATACTCTCACATTACTTTTTATCTTTCTCTTCGACTGTTAGCTTGTTAACTTTCCTTTTCGCTTCCAGTTGTTCGAAAACCCTTGGTCAAGAAGGCTACAGGAGGCCCACAAGGAGGGGTCCCTTCGACAAAACCTCCACCGCCGGCGAAGACTATAGCGCCGGCGAAGACAACAGGCAACCAACAGGGGGAAGGCTCTTCGAGGAGGCCTCCTGCATCGGTAACCAGATTTTCTTTATTTTCATTCTGGCTTTCGGTTTTTTATTTTCGACGTAATTATTCAATCGAATTCCTATTGGTTTTATAGGCCCCTTCGCCCAAGAAAAGGGCAGCATTTGTGATCGAATCGGGGAGTGATGAAGAAAGTGATTCTCCTCCTTCCCCCTTAAAGAGGCGAAAGTTAACAAAGGACGCTTCTGTTCCTACTCCAGCTCCTGAAGGTCGAACCGTCAGAATAAAAGTTGGTGTGAGGAAGCATAGGCCACCTGCAGTGGTCATCGAAGAACCAACTGAGGAGGAACTGAACGCTCTAGTCACCCAGCCTGTCGAAAGCGATAATTCCAGCCCTGGGGCTGAAGCCAATCCACAGGTAATCTATTGGACCCTTCTTATAACTTAGGCATAAATACCAGTATTTGATTATATCTCTTTCGACATCTGAAGATTTGTCCTCTTCCTCTTTTTCAGGAAACTACTGGAAGTTCCCCACCAAGGACTTCAGAAACTCTGGAATCTGCTGACCTCAGCAGGCCTCAGGTGCAAGATTTGGGCAATGACGAAGCCCACACTGAGCATGAGGCCAATGCTGAAACAGTGGAGAAGACAACTGAAGAACCTATGGCGGAGGAAACACAGCCAGAAAAGGTTCCTGTGGTGGTCTTGTCGTCAGAAGAGAATCCTGAAGGAAGAGACCAAGGCAATGGCGAAGAGAATCAAGATGCTGTTGTCGAAGAACATGGAGGTGGTACTGGCGAAGAACACCAGGATGACGCCAGCGAAGAACCACAGAAAGACGCTGGCGAAAGACCCCAAGGTGAAGTTAACGAAGAACCACGAGTCGACGCTAGTACCGCCTCAGTTCAAGTCGAAGAACAACCAAACGAGGCACTCAGCATTCAACAGCCTCCAGTCCAAGATAATGCTATGGCAAGGGTCACCTCCTCAAAGCATAGGTCGAAAGAAGACTTGGAAATCTTGAAACGAACTGACCCTATCAGCTACCTCAATGCAATCGTCGAGAGTAAGAGTTCTTCTGACACTAGTCAAGAAATTCCGACTCTGTCCGGGAAATCTACTGAGACTTCTCCTCTTGATGATGCGTTGGCGAAGGTCAAGGCCCAGTTCTTCAAGAGAGATTTAATGAAGGCTTTAGAGGGAGACCCCACTGCTCCATCTTGCTTAAAAGAGGTTTTGAATGCTGTTGATTTCGATGCTGTAGCTCCAGAAATCTCAGACTTAATCATGGAATTACATTCTATGATTGACCAAGTCTCAGCGGATTACCGGCGCCAACGAACTTTCAACAGTCAGCTCGAAACGTTGCATGGCAAGAGCCTATCTGCGTGGACTGCTGTCTCAAGTTCGACTTCTCGAATTGCCGAGTTGTCGAAACAAAAAGCGTCTGCACAGGAAAGGTTCGATGCTATTGAGCGAGAGAATGTCTCCTTCCGAGCACAAATTGCAGAGATAGAGGCGAAGATAAACGCCAACACTGTGCTCCAGGAGGAAATTCTTTCGACCATCCCAGACGCTGAGAGCCAGACTGAGGTCAAGCAAGGCCTGGAGTTCGCTGAGAGGGCCCAAAGCCTCGACGCTCAAATTGCCAAACTGGAGCAAGAAAAATCTTGGTGCAAGAAGAGGTTGGATTTGCAGCATGCCAAGTATCTTCGACTTAAGAATTCTCTTTCTTTTTGATTCTCTTTTGTAATCATCTTCTGTAATCACTTTCGACAACAATTGCCATTTTGGCAGAAATTAATAAACATTTCCATTTTGGCATTTCTATGGTTAATTCAGTTTATTATTTTATTTTTATCTCTTGAAGTATAGGCTTGTATTTTTTCAAATATTTACCATTTACTCTCAAGAGTCTTTTATCACCACTTATCTCTTCGACTTCATAGGCTCCACCAGAAAAAATTTGGATAACTCTGAAGGGTCCTTCCCATTTGGGTGACCATTTCCCCATGCTTCGATCCCGTCGATCCATGGGAAGAATTACCTTCCAAACTAAATCTTCGGGCAAAAATGCCTTAGGTTTTACCTTTCTATTATAAGAGTCTTCGACTCTTTTCTTCTGAAGCCTGAGCAAGTCGAGAGCGTGTAATCTCTCTTCGTCTAAATCCACCAATTCATCTAACATCATGTTCCAATAAACCTCAGAAGGAATATCATAATGCCTCTGAACTCTTGCAGATTGAAGACAAATTTCTGCTGGCAATACTGCATCATGGCCAAAAGTTAGCCTATATGGTGTTGTACCAGTGGCTTCTTTTGGGGACGTTCGACAAGCCCATAAAATCTGGTCTAACGTCTTATGCCAATTCTTTGGTTTCTTCCCAACATGCTTCTTTATCAAGCCAATTACCACTTTGTTAGCTGCTTCGACTTGACCATTCGCCTGTGCATAGTAAGGCGTGGATGTTAAGAGTTTGAAACCTGTTTCCTGAGCAAATTCCTGCATCTTTCGACCAGTGAAAACTGAACCTTGATCAGTTGTTATTGTCTCAGGGATTCCATACCTAAATATAATGTTCTTTTGAATAAATTCAATGACATTTTCTTGGTCTACATTGACTAAAGGGACAGCTTCGATCCACTTAGTAAAATAATCAATGCCTACCAATATGTATTTCTGACTCTTTGATGATGCTGGTCGAATCTCTCCAATAAGATCCAACGCCCATCCTCGAAAGGGCCAAGGCTTCACTATCGAGTGAAGTTCGCTTGCTGGTACGTGCTGGATGCCTGTATGAACTTGACACTCTTGGCAACCTTTGGCGAACTCAACACAATCTTTCAGCATAGTGGGCCAATATAGTCCTTGTCGAAACAACAACCATTTCATCTTATGGCCTGCTTGGTGAGCCCCACATGCCCCAGCATGCGTAGTCGAAAGGGCTATGTATGCTTCAGTTTCACTTAAACATTTCAGCAACACCCCTTCAGGCGTCTTCTTGAATAACTCATTACCCATGAGTACAAAACTCAACGCCCTGTATTTTGTTTTTCGTTCTGTCGGAGCTCCTGGATTTTGAAGATAGTCCACAATGGGTTTCCTCCAATCCTGGTCTGACAAATTGTCAATGAACGAAATCTCGAAGTTTGAGTGATCAGCGTATCCTAACCTTGTTGATTCCAAGTCTGTTGGTGATAGACAAGTCGCTCTTATCTTCTCTCGAACTTCGATTGCTCTTTGTAATCTCGTTTTTGAAATTTTATACCCAGATGCAATCTGTGCCAAGTCATTGGCTATTTGATTTTCGACTCTGGGTATGTGTCGAATATTGACACTTTCAAATTGTTTCAATAAACGATTTGCAATCACAAAGTACATAATGAGATTTTCTCTTATGCATTTATACTCCTTTGTGACTTGCTTGATGACTAACTCTGAGTCTCCCATTATTTCGACTCGAGTTGCCCCCAATTCCAACAATATTTCAAGGCCAGTAATTAGAGCTTCATACTCAGCCTCATTGTTCGAACAAGAACCTTCGATTTGGTACTTGAATGTTGTTGGAATTTTATCTGGAGAAATAAGTAAGACTCCTACTCCTGTTCCATTTTTATGGCTGGAACCATCGAAGTAGAATTTCCAAGGTTCTATCTCCACATAATTAATATTCTCGACTTGAATAGAGTGGTCGACTATGAAGTCTGCAACCACTTGTCCTTTTACTGCCTTAAGAGGCATAAAGGTCAAGGAGTATTCAGTCAATGCTAATGCCCACTTGCCAATTCGACTATGCAAGATAGGTTTCGACAACATATATTTGAAAACATCAAAATGAGACGAAACATAAACATCAACTGGTTTTATATATTGTTTGAGCTTTGTACAAGAAAAATACAGACATAGACACAATTTTTCAACTTCGCTATATCTAGTTTCTGCATCATTCAAAACTCGACTGAGATAATAAATGGGTCTTTCGACTCCATTCTCATCCTCTTGGGCTAACATACTTCCCAGAGTTTTGTCAGATGCAGCTATGTACAATCTCATACTCCTATTGCTACAAGGAGGCACCAAAATAGGTGGCTTAGTGAGGTACCCTTTGATTTTGTCGAAGGCTTCTTGTTGCTCTTGCCCCCATTCGAACCCCTCCTTATTCAGTCGAAGCAAGGGTGAAAAGGCCCGAGCTTTCCCACTTAGGTTAGATATAAACCTTCTCAAGAAATTTATCTTGCCTAAGAGAGATTGCAATTCCTTCTTATTCGATGGCGCTTTCGCTTCCAAAATTGCCTTCGTCTTGTTCTGATTGATTTCGATCCCTTTCTTGTGGACAACGAAGCCCAAGAAATCTCCAGCTTTTACACAGAACGCACACTTCAAAGGGTTCATCTTCAGACCATGTTCTCTCATTCTTTCGAATGATTGTCGAAGGTGGTCAATGTGACTCTTCCTGGAAACAGATTTTATAACAATATCATCAATATAAACTTGCATAAACGTGTTAATAAAATCATGGAAGATAGTATTCATTGCTCGCTGGTACGTTGCCCCAGCGTTCTTTAGGCCAAAAGGCATCACTACCCATTCGTAAGTGCCTAAGGCCCCAGGACATCGAAAAGCTGTTTTCGACACATCCTCTTCAGCAATGAAAATTTGATTATATCCTGAATAACCATCGAGCATACTCAGGTATTCGTAGCCAGCGGCAGAATCGACTAGCATTTCCGCCACAGGCATTGGATATTCATCTTTGGGGGTGGCAGCATTCAGATCTCTGAAATCTATGCATACCCTTAATGTGCCATTTTTCTTAATTACTGGCACAATATTTGCAATCCATTCGACATACCTTGTAACACGGATGAATTTGCATTTCAGAAGTCTTTCGACCTCCGTTTTGATCTTCGATAAGATTTCTGGAGCGAAGCGTCTTGGATTTTGCTTGATTGGCTTCTTTCCAGGTTTGATTGGCAACTGAAGTTCTACCAATCCTCTGTCGAGACCAGGCATTTCGTCATAATCCCATGCAAAACAGTCTTTAAACTCTTTCAGCAATTGGATTACTTCTAACCTAAGTTCTGGATCAATTTTGGCGCTGATGTAGGTTGGCCTATTCTCTGATCCTTCGCCTAAGTTGATTTCTTCTAAAGGGTCTTGTGCTAACATCTTAATGTTGTTCGCCAAGGGATCCTTTTCGAAGCCCAGAGGCTCATCGTCATAGATCGCGTCGAGCCTCTGTTCCTGCATTCCTTCTGTCGAGATATCAGGAGGTTCTGGGTCAAAATCTTTTCCAGGACCTATATCTGGTGGCTCTGGGTCGAAATCTTTTCCAGGACCTATATCTGGTGGCTCTGGGTCGAAATCTTTTCCAGGACCTGCAGAAGGTAGTGCTTGGTCATTGGCGGCCTTGGTGGCCATGTATTTTACTTCGGCTTCGAGAGCCGTTATCATCTTGGTTTCAGCCACATAGGCCGAAATTCGCTTCAGAGATTGTGACTCAGTCATTATCACTGAATTCACTTCCCCAACCAGTTGGTTGGATACCAGTTAGCCCGCTGAATTCTATGTGTGACACGTCCTCTCTGTCCCATTGGAAACCATGCTCAGGATGCAGGTATAGGGAACAAAAGGTGTTTGGCGCTGGCGCCATATCGAAATCAGGAGCTGGACATGGCCCTATGTGAGCCAAGTTTTTGTCGAAATCTGTTACACCCAAGTGGTTTACTTCGCCAAGGTAGTAACTCTGATCAGCCTCTATGTTTTCGACCAACCCATCTGGGCGCCATAGAAGCAGTCTTTGATGCATCGATGAGGGCACAGCACCTACGCCATGTATCCACTCACGACCTAACAAAAGGTTATAGTTAGGTTTGGCTGAAATGACCATGAACATTGTTGGTCGAAGGATCGACCCAACTTTTATGTCGAGCTGGATCACTCCCATGGTGGTCCCAATGCCTCCCTCATAGTTGGACAGGACCATATTGTGAGGTTTTATTTCTTCATCCCTTTTGCCAATCTTTATTAGCACAGAATGAGGGATAATATTGATAGTGGCCCCACAGTCGACCAATATCTTGTTCACAGTGGTCTCTTCGAGCTTAGCCCTTATGAACAAAGGTTTGAGGTGATTCTTCATCGCCTCTGTGGGTGGCTCGAAGAAGCCATTTTGTTCTTCTGTAGTGCCATTGTCCATGACAAAATAGCACACTGGCCTGTGTCTGGCCATTTCTTGTTCCATCTCCCAGTCACTGGTTTCGACTTCTACTTGTCGATTGAATTCCCTAGGCAGCATTGAAACAACGTTCACCATTATGTCCAGGGTATCGTCGGACTCAGCATCATCTTCGTCTTCGACTTCGCTCTGGTTAGGCCAAACTAGCCTGTTGGTAACTGGTTCTCTCTCAAGAGGCTTTCTTTGTTTCCTTTGAGGCACATTCGAACTAGTTTCAGCCTTAGGTTCGTTGGCGGCCTCTCTTTCAGCTTTTCGCCTTCTTTGATGCCTCCTCCATTGGGATCTCGACATAGGATTTTTTCCCTTGTAGTTGCTGGACACTTGAGCAACTTTGGGTGCAGCAACTTGAGGATCTTTCTTCTGGATTAAAGAGGAACCTCTTGGCACTTCGAAAGAATGCCATTTGTCTTCACTTGGCCTTTTCCGGCCAGATGTTTTGTACCAAGTGTCTACTGGTACATTTGTTGGAGGCCTAAAAGTCGAGGGCCTCTTGTCTTGATTAGAACCCCTTCTGGGATCATGTCGAAGGTCAGAATTCTCCCTTCTCTTGTTCGCTGCTCTCACTCCTTGGATGTGCTCAGCAGCTTTTTTATCAAAGATGGAACTACATCTTGGACATAGCATGACCTCTGATTTCTTCTTCTGGCATCTTTGTAAAAAATCTGCCAAGTTTTCGTTTTCCTTAGGGAAAGCCGTTTTATTTGCCTGCTCTTGCCTTATGGCTTCTTCTGAAGCTTTAGGGTCAGAAAGTTCAACCATGTTGATGTTCATGGTATCCTTAGTAGCAAGAGTTAGTTGTTTCATTTGTGTCTCCAGTTTCTCCGTCTGGCCTTGAACAGTGGCCAAGTGGGAACTGGGCCTTGGTCCAGTTGTTTGTACTTCAGCAGTCTTCGACTTTGGATCTTCGACCGCTTTCTGGACAGCCTCAATTGTCTTCCTGGATAAGTTTCCAGAAAAACTGCCAAAAATTGGCATGTTGATGTGGTCCTTAGAGACTTCGACCATGTTAATGCCTGGCTTCTTCGACTGGATCTTGGTAGCCTCTATCATGTTCACCTCAGAGGGTTCTGCATAGTGGGCTTCAGCCTTCATTGGATTGGAGTCGACAGCCATGGGGGATTTGTCAGCAAACTTTAATCTCCCTTCCTCAATAGCGTCTTGTACAAGATTCCTGAAAAGAAAACATTGAGAAGTTTTATGGCCCAGAAAATTATGATATTTGCAAAAACCTCTCTTCTTTCTTTGATCAAGAGGAGGCACTTTTACCCCAGGGGGTACAATCATTTGGCCATCTTTAACTAGCAAGTCGAATATTTCGTCACATTTTGTGATGTCAAAACTATAAGTCTTTTTTGGGAACCTATCATTGGTCTTGTCTGGACCAATGGGATTTTTCCCATTTGAGGGGACTAACTGTTTACAAGAGTATGGAGGCCCTTGTTTCAGTTCTGCTAAATCGACTTCTCCTTCCTCGACAGCTAAAGTATCGTCGAAGGATTCTAGCTCTTCGTCATCCATCTCAACGTAAGCTATTCTCTCTCTCTTGTGAGTTTTTGTTGCCTTAGCTTTTTCAGCTTTAAGGCGTTCGACTTGTCGAACTCTATCGGCCAGTTGGGCCATGTCTCTTAGGTACTGGGTATCTAGCTTCTTCCTAATGGAATAGTCTAAACCGCCTGCGGCCATTTCGACCAGCTCATGTTCTGGCACTTGTGTAAAACATCTCGCCTTAAGCAACCTAAACCTATTTAGATATTCGTCTATAGGTTCAGTGAAACGTCTCTTCACACTCGCCAGTTCTTTCAGGCTTATCTTGGTTTGCCCCATATAGAATTGTTCATGGAACAATCTTTCCAATTGGGTCCAATGGTGGATCGAATTGGGGGGGAGAGTTGTAAACCAAGTAAAAGCGTTCTTGGTTAAGGAACTTGGGAAGTATTTGATTCTTAGGTTTTCATTATTTGAAATGTCTCCTGCTTCGATCAAATACCTAGCCACATGCTCGACAGTAGACTCTGTCGTGTCCCCAGAGAACTTAGTAAATTTGGGGACTTTGGTTCTAGGGGGTAAGTCAGTTTGTAACACATATTCTGACAATGGAGATGTAAAGTTGGGCCTTCGAAAGCCCATGTTCATTCCATTCTGAGTCATGATCCTTTCGATCATGGTTGCCAGATTATTTTCCAACCCCATGTTTTGGTATTGGACATGCTGAACCACTTCGTCAGCATTTTGGTTTCTGTTAACTAACCTAACCTCTGGGGCTATTACCCTAGGTTCTTCGACAGGTTGTTCTACAGGCTGTTGGGCCTGATTAATGGTGGTTTCTTCCTCTACAAATATCCCCTGATTTCCTCTTATTTGCGCCCTTTGGGGCTGTCGAATAGGTGGGGGTACTCCAAAGAAGTCAGCCAAACGCGTCATTTGCGCTGTAACTTGCTGATTCGACTGAGTAGTATTTTGTATTAGAGGATTTAGCACTGTACTCAAAGTTTGTGCCAACATTTGCACCATATCATGGTTGCTTTCGTCCATCTGTTGCCTCAAGACTGCTGTCGAGGCATTTGTAAGGCCATGGGCTACTTGGGACGTTCCTCCTAAGAGTTGGGTCCTATTTCTATTCGCCATGCCTACTCCAGAGCCTTGGAGTGGCGAAGTGGCACTCACGAAAGGGTCTGAATAAGTGGACGCAGCATTCGTCAGGCTTGCCAATTCAGAAGTTGGCATACCATAGAATGGAATAAATCCTGGGGGAACCACTGGCCTTGGGCCAGTATTTCCCCTTGGAGGGGGAGTTCCCAAAGTCATTCTGGGGCCTGTTAACGAAGTTATTGGCCCTGTGGTTGTGACTGACACTGCTGGCATCGAACCAACATTCGTCGCTTCACTAACGGTCATATTAACCGTTGCTCCCACACTCGTTTGTGGGATTTCATTGTTGTTTGGCGGATTCGCCATTTCTTCCCTTCTTCTGGCAGTATTATTATCGTTGGTGTATATTCTACCACTCCTCAATAACATACAACTCGAAAAGATGAGATTTTTCAACAATCAACACACAGTCCCACCAGGTGTGCCAATTTGTTTACCTGGGGATTTGGTAAACAACCGCTGATCCTCCAAATGGTTACTTATTTGGTTACTCGCAGGATCGATCAGATTGATCCTATGGACATAGGTTGATTTTGAAGTTTAATTAATATGGATAAGGCTTTAAGTAAATTGTTTAAAGTAAATTGCATAAAGGAAAAGGCTTGGTAAAATAAACGAGGCTTGAATGTAAAGGTTCGACAGGAATCTTAAAGGGAAAAAGCATGTAAAATACTGGAAAAGTAAATGACTTGAATTAATAAATTGGTGTTTCACACATACATTTCTCAACAATTCGTTCGCTCACACTGGGTACTTGAATCTAAATGAGTGACTATGTATCTATTGTGAACACACGCGAGAAACTACACGTCTACTCCTATTTATACAAAAACATTCCAAGTAACCGTCGGGCAGTTACACTGCTTCGAGATCAAGCCACTTGTCACGTTCTCCATGCTCGACGCTCCAGATCCTTGCACGTTCGCACGTAGTAACTGCTGGAAACCGTTTTCCCTCCAAAGCTTTGAATTTCAAACTGCTCCACTCTGGACCAACGAACACGTTCGTCAAGAGACGTCTTCGACGAAAACTCCTTCGACGTCGAAGGCAATCAGCCTTCTTCCTTGGAAGAAATCTTCTAAGGATTCGGCCATCTTTCGACGGGCACTTCGACAGGCTTAGCCAGTCGAAAGTATCTTTCATCTTTTAATGGCTGTCATCAATTGAAACAAAGGTGTCGAATTTAGGAGCCAACAACAAGGCAGCATGGTTGGCAAGCGTGTACGTTGGTAATCTCCAGGACCTGGGTTCGAGCCCCAGGTCCCCACCCCTTTCCATATATTTTTTCAATTAATACTTATGTGCAATTTCAGTAGTAGTGTCCACCATGCATCCACCACAATCAAGTCACCCACGTGCCTACTGAGATGGATCCAAAGGTCCAGATTGAGAGAACACCGTGTACGTCAGTCAATGGAGATCCATGCCAGCGCAAAAGTCAACCAGGCCAAAGAGTAATTGGGCCCAGATTGCTAAAAGAAAAACCTCCAAATTAGGGGCAGACCCCCTTAGGTTTGCAAATTTTTACATTCTTTATTTTTTTCATTATTTTTACTTTCTTTCAATTATTGTTTTTTTAATTAATTTAATATTTTCATAATATATAAAAAAAACACCAAAAAATCCGAAAAGATAAAAAATAATAAATATTTTTATTTTAGTATTTTTGTAAATAGATTGCATTAATTAATTAGTTCTAATTTAGGTTTAAACCTTAACTCTTTTTAATAAAATCTAAAATTGGTAGCATTAGGGTTTATAATCATTTTTATCCCTTTTTCTTTTCTTTCATATTAATTAAATATTTCCTATTATTTATTTTTGTAAATAAACATGTACATAAATTCTTTAGTAAGTTAAGTTAAACTTTAACATTTTTCTCAAATAATTAAAAATAACTTAGAATTAGGGTTTCTTTTAATTTTAATTTTAATTTTCTTATTTCATAAATACAAAAAAACCTAAAAAACACTTCTTTTATTTCAATAAATAATTAATTAATTTTTAATTTCAATTTAACTTCAAAAGGGTCCAACGCCCTCGTTTTCAATTTTAATTCAATTCGCGCATTTTATTTATTCCTTCTTTTAAATATTAATGTAATTCTCCCAAAGCCGTGTAAATATTTATCTTTCGCACTTTACTTTATTTCTTTATTTTATGTCAAATCGGGTCCTGGATATAATTTGGCGATGTGGACCCGCGCCTTTGTAATAGCTTAGGAACTTTACATTTCTCGCTCTTTTTTTAACTGTTAATAATAGCATGCAAGAATGAATGACTAAAAACAAACGCATAGCTCACTCATAACATGACAGGATAAGATAAATGAATCTGACACACAAATCACACACCACCCCTAGGGTACGCCTCACTGTTGCCTTGCCTCGAAAGGTGATCGTCGAGTAGAGGATGTCTTAGTAAGTCCTCATGATCCGGGAACCTGGCATGAGGGTAGCTTCTAAGGTGTCTTCCCATTGCTCCGGTGATCACCATGTCCCGAACCTCGAATTGACCCGAACACCTCCAACGGTGGTGCTACCTACCTCTCAATGGTGGGATGGCACTACTTTAAAGGACATCTATACAGACGAATTCCTTAGGGTAGGTAGACGACTCGTAGATACTTGCTCTAATTCAAAACAAAACAAATCAAAAATACTTTTCACACCAACACATTTTCAAAAAGCTTTCGAAAGCATTTTTCAAACACTCTTGAGGACTGATACAAGAGTCGAACTGAAATTTTCAAAGAAACTTTTTAAAACCCACAGTTGAAAAGCAAACAAACCATTTTTGAAAACACAAGTGAGCAAGTATCTAAGAGCCCATGGATAACCATGGATAGAAAGGGTGCTAACACCTTCCCTTTCTATAATCTACCTCCCGAACCGAGAGCAATCTCTATAAGGAATTTTTCTGTGCTTTTGTCCTTTCCATTTGGAGAAAATAAAAGACGGTGGCGAATCTTGCTTCCGCGACATTTCGCGAACCAGCGTTAAACAGTCAGTTCCAGATCCACCGATCACAGAACTGGCAACTCTGCTGGGGACTTAAACTTAAAGTGAGGTGTACCTTAGGGTTAGTTCATAATTGTGTTTTCAATTGTATTGACTTGTCTGCTTTAAATTTGTGGGTTGCATGGGAGTTACATAGATCCTAACTCGGATCTGGGGATACCCTGTTTAGGTAGCATAAGCTGTGAGGGACCTGTCCGGCGTATACCGACATGGGTGAAGCAGTGGCTACGTTGGTGTGGCGCCTTGGTCTGTACCGATATCCCTCGTGTTGAAACGGGGAGAATATGGGTCTTCCAAGGAGTCATTAAGCACCAACAGACCTTAGAACCTTAAATGACACAACTTGGCCATTAGAACAGTAGCAGTATGCTACGCCCATTGAGGCTAAACTCTCGTGATGGTTCTGGCCGCAAGAAAAGATTGCGATGCTGGAGTTATGACCGATCGAGGGTAGTCAATGATATTGGGATCCTCTAAGAACCCGGTTACTTTTGATTAGGACAGGTATGAACCAACAAACTGAAAGAGGGTACTACCCAGACCTCATGCTGGCCTAAACTCTAAGGGTTCTTTTGTGTGACTTATGTGCCTTCATACTTGAACTATTTGCATGCTTGTTGTCTGACACTTGAGCTTCTTACAGGTTTTGTTTGTAGTCCTTAATTAGGACTCATAACAAGGTCTACCGAGTTTCTTGCAGGTTTCGTTTATAGTCCTTAATTGGGACTCATGACAGGGTTTACTAAGTTTCTTGCAGGTTTTGGTTTGCAGTCCTTAATTGGGACTCATAACAGGGCTACTCACATTACCCCATGCATACCATAACATCATACCATTGCATACATCCTAACCCATTTCAAGGATCTCAAGGGCTTGTGATGCAGGTCATGGTGAATCAATTATCCCAGCAAGGGGCAAAGAGGATTTATTTTCCTCTAGCCAAGGTAGTCAGGGGCTATGACCCACTTGATATGGTGAGCTTTGACACTTGAAGAAGGTTGCCCTAGCCAAGGTTGTCAGGGGCTATGACCCACTGGATATGGTGAGCCTTTGACCCTTTGAAGAAGGACTCTCAACAATATGCAGTTCCTTCAATCAAACTACCGGACCCAAGTTCTAACAAATTTTCTTGTTTACCTCGCGAGGTCCTTGAAAACATTACATGCATGTCATACACATCATTGCATAACAGGTATCCTTGTTGCAGGTCACTTACCTTTGTCGCTGTTTATTTCAGCAATGAATTCCCAACAAGATAACCAGGACCTTCTTGCTCAAGAGACTCGGTTCGGGGAAATCCTCCTGAATCTATCCAAGGGGCAGGAGGAGCTAAGGACACTTCTCATGGGGACCTTTGTCAGGAACAATGCTGAGGGTGAAAGGCTGAAACACCTACAAGCTAAGGTGGATGCATTGAAGGTCCAGATGCTGGGGCAGGTGACTGCCATTCAAGGGTTAGCTCAAAGATAAGATGAGCTCGGGGTTCTCGTCAACCAACTGCTTCGAGGTAACCAACTGGGGAAAACATCTAAGGGTGAAAGTCCAGTCATCGTTCAACCACCTTTGAGACAAGGAGATAAGGGGAGAGCTCCTCAAATGGCTCCGGTGTCACAAATTCAGCATCAATCGCACCGGCTTCAGCCAGACAAGTCCAGGAGGCAATTCACCTAGCTCAACATATCGCTGTTCCAAGCTTTACAACGCTTGTTGAGGTTGAACCTGATCACGTTAAGGGCCCATCCCCAGAACCCCAACACAGCACATCTTGCTTATGATCCCAATAAAAGGTGTGCCTACCACTCTGCTTGTCCAGGACATGATACAAATGAGTGTTGGGCTCTGAAGAACAAGATCCAGGACCTGATTGATGAAGGAGCTTTGGAATTCACACAAGATGGTCAGGTTGAATTTTTCTACCATCCCTCCAAGGCTCACCATTTGAAGTAACAAGCCCTGAGATTAGAAAACTTTTGTTCATTCGAATGTTCAAGTTGCAATTCTTTTTGATTGTTCAAACATTTACTCATGTTAAACATTGTTATTTCATTAATGCATCGCATATGTCTGTTTTGAATCAATATATTCGCATTCACTATATGCAAATTGTTTTCATATTTTTTCTGATGCTCAACTCTCATTAATTCTAAGCCTCTTGAGGGAGGATGACGAAAACGATACCACGAATCTACAGTATGCTTTTGAACAGACCCCGCTGATGAGGTACAGGCATTGTTTCAATCCCTAAACACTGGAGTTATAAGGATGATAATCCCTCGTCAACCCCTTTGAGCCAAAGAAGTAGGAGTTTTTCTTTTCGAAAATTAAAACCCTTAATCATAACCTGGGGCAGGGTAGTTCTCTCAGTTGATCCAAGTGCATAACAAATGGCACCGAAGAGGTCCTTACAAAAAAGAGAAGACAGTGATGGTTCCGAATGAGCATAAAGATAGGCAGTCATCATTTCTCAAAATAAAAGCCCAATAAGTCCAAACCTATGAAGGAGACTTACAAAACTGGGGCATCCCGCTGACTGTAATCACAAAAGAAACAGTTCAGGCAAAAAAAAAGGGATAACAAAAATCAAAAAAAAAAGAAAGAGGTCTTACAAACTCTCAACAAAAAAGGAATGACTGCCTATTCAAAATAAGTTATCAACATCCGAATCATCACCGGAAAATTAGAGCAAAGACTCAAACAAGGTCTAACGTATGATCAACTGAGTTTAGGTTTGGAGAACATCACGAAGAGCGGGTGGGTACAAATAAAATTTGAGCCTTTATCCTTTGTTTCTTAAACCGTGAACCAGGCCACGTTATAACCCTTAAAAGTCCTAGCTGAAGCATGGGTTAGTTCGAAAGCATACTGTTACGAAAGGTATCCTGACTCCTTAAGGCTTACGGTAAATACGGAGTTGACATCATGTTTTACAAACATTCACTTGTTTTATGAAAAAGAATGCATTTTCAAAATTTTCAAGACAGACATAAGCTTTGCATTTTTAACATAACTTTGTTTGCATATGACTTTTTGTTTGAACAGCAGAGAAATTCGCACGATGAATTCCTAATGAACAGAAGCACTTCCAATCAAGGGGCAGGGCATGATCATGGTCCATCATCTGGGGCAATCCAATCAAGATTCGGAGAATCTCTCAAAGTCAAATAGCCTGGGGCAAATCTCCGCCTGAGTCACTTATGGCACTCCAACAACAAATCTTGCCTGATCAAACACCTTCTGGTGGCGTGGCAAAATACTTCCAACAGGGGCAACTCCCTACCTTCTGAAAGCACGGACATAGTCGAAAAAATACTGCGCATAATCAAAGACCCGCTAGGTTGACACACCTAGGCAAAAATAAGGGCTTCCCGGCGAACCAAAAGGGTTCGGGCAAAAATAAGGGATGAAATGAAAAATCAGTACACCCGGCAAGTCGAAAACCTGAAAAAGGCGGCTTGGGCAAAAATGGGTATCCCGGTGGACTGAAAACCCGAAAGGGCGGTCCAGGCAAAAGTTAGGGATCAAAGCGTACGACTATGTCACGTCATCTTGTCATTTGCCTATCAGAAGAAGAGTTTGTCCATCAACAACTATCAGCACCTCACAGGTCTTCCTCTCCCACCTCAGAAACAGGGGCAATGATGAGTTGTCCAAACGATCTAATTGCTCTGTCCACAAGACACAAGGAAAAACACAACCAGGTATCTTAATTCCCCAGAGAGTGAGCCAGCAAGCAGTATACTCTCCTCCAGCAAAGTTACAGTCAGTCTTAAGGAAGTTGGGTATACTCCCGTAGATCTCAACATTCCCCAGCAGCATATATACATATATTCTTAACAAGCATCCCCGACAATCTTGGTCTAAAGATTGTTCCCCGGCGGCATATCAAACATTCAAAGGAATCACTTCCCCCGCAGTTCAAAACTTCCCCAGGAGAGTCCAATCCAGTTTCCCCAGGAAAATTGGAATTCATCTCCCCAAGCAGTAAGCTTATCCCCAGTAGATTCTGGAAGCTTATCCTCGCAGAACACGAACGCGTCGTCCGGCTTTATTCAAAGAGTTATTTCCCTACCAGGATATAACTGGGTTATCCTCAGCCAAAAGCCACGGAAAGAGCGTCCTCGATGGAGTCTTCTTATCCCCAGCGAAGTCCATTAACACTTCCAATATAACGATGGTATCCCCAATAAGTTATTATCAACCACTCAGCAAAGTATCTCTCTCCCCACAGAGTATTGCTCCCCAGCAAGATTACTAGAGTACTTTTCTCCCCGCAGAGTAATCCATTCGCCAAGTTCATTCCCCAACGGAGTTATCTTCTCCCAACCGGTATCCTTGCAATTATCATCCCCAGTGGAAGCAAAATCCATTCTTCAACATCAGCCCAGGAGTGACTTCCCGGCACCCGTCAAGGATTTACTTTCCTAGACGAAAAAATACATTCATAAACATCTTCATACATTATAGCATGCATATACGCATCATGAACATACAATCTCACGTATTCAGAGAGCATCTCGCATGTCATACCACATGACATCGCATACAACTAACGCTTGTCTTTTCAGGACAAAAGTCAGTACAAAAATGATTACTATCAATGGTCGCAACCAAAGATCCGATTCCTGTATCTTGCCAGGGTGTGTCTGAAGAGTTCGAGGATCCGATGCCTGAATCTTGCCAGGGTGTATCCGTTGAAGACTAACATTACCAGATCCGATTCATGTATCCTGCCAGGGTGTGTCTGAAGAGTTCGAGGATCCGATGCCTGAATCTTGCCAGGGTGTATCCGTTGAAGACTAACATTACCAGATCCGATTCCTGTATCTTGCCAGGGTGTGTCTGAAGAGTTCGAGGATCCGATGCCTGAATCTTGCCAGGGTGTATCCGTTGAAGACTAACATTACCAGATCCGATTCCTGTATCCTGCCAGGGTGTGTCTGAAGAGTTCGAGGATCCGATGCCTGAATCTTGCCAGGGTGTATCCGTTGAAGACTAGCATTACCATATCCGATTCCTGTATCTTGCCAGGGTGTGTCTGAAGAGTTCGAGGATCCGATGCCTGAATCTTGCCAGGGTGTATCCGTTGAAGACTAACATTACCAGATCCGATTCCTGTATCCTGCCAGGGTGTGTCTGAAGAGTTCGAGGATCCGATACCTGAATCTTGCCAGGGTGTATCCGTTGAAGACTAACATTACCAGATCCGATTCATGTATCCTGCCAGGGTGTGTCTGAAGAGTTCGAGGATCCGATGCCTGAATCTTGCCAGGGTGTATCCGTTGAAGACTAACATTACCAGATCCGATTCCTGTATCTTGCCAGGGTGTGTCTGAAGAGTTCGAGGATCCGATACCTGAATCTTGCCAGGGTGTATCCGTTGAAGACTAACATTACCAGATCCGATTCCTGTATCTTGCCAGGGTGTGTCTGAAGAGTTCGAGGATCCGATACCTGAATCTTGCCAGGGTGTATTCGTTGAAGACTAGCATTACCAGATCCGATTCCTGTATCTTGCCAGGGTGTGTCTGAAGAGTTCGAGGATCCGATACCTGAATCTTGCCAGGGTGTATCCGTTGAAGACTAGCATTACCAGATCCGATTCCTGTATCTTGCCAGGGTGTGTCTGAAGAGTTTGAGGGTCCGATGCCTGAATCTTGCCAGGGTGTATCCGTTGAAGACTAGCATTACCAGATCCGATTCCTGTATCTTGCCAGGGTGTGTCTGAAGAGTTCGAGGGTCCGATGCCTGAATCTTGCCAGGGTGTATCCGTTGAAGACTAGCATTACCAGATCCGATTCCTGTATCTTGCCAGGGTGTGTCTGAAGAGTTCGAGGGTCCGATGCCTGAATCTTGCCAGGGTGTATCCGTTGAAAACTAACATTACTAGATCCGATTCCTGTATCTTGCCAGGGAGTGTCTGAAAAGTTCGAGGGTCCGATGCCTGAATCTTGCCAGGGTGTATCCGTTGAAGGCTAACATTACCAGATCCGATTCCTGTATCTTGCCAGGGAGTGTCTGAAAAGTTCGAGGGTCCGATGCCTGAACCTTGCCAGGGTGTATCCGTTGAAGACTAACATTACCAGACTCGATTCTTGTATCCCGCCAGGGCACGTCTGAAGAATTCGAAGATCCGATTCCTGTAACCAGTCAGGATATATCTACACAAAGCATCTGAAGACCAGCTCCTGCAACATGTCAGGTACTCATTTTTCTTTTGCAGGTACGCAAGTTCTCGCTAAGGAATCTCTTACGCGATCAACATCCAGATGGCATCTATAAGCCCATCATCCTAGTCATCAATCTCTAAATGGCATCTATAAGCCCATTCCACCATCACACTACTACTTTGTGAGCGCAAATTTCTGGGCACTCTAGTGTTCAATCATCTTCCACCCTCAGATTACGAAAGGCACGTCAGCCAATCTGCATCCTCAGGTCTAAGAAGATTGAACAGGGGCAACTGGCCTGTTACAGGTGCTGGTCTTCAAATTCTTTGTATGGATATGTCCTGACTGGTTACAGGAGCTGGATCTGGATCTTCAAAAAGGTGATGAATGAACCAGGGATGGTTACTACCTCAACAGGAACGGTGAGAGAACCTTGGGTGATTTCAACCTCAACAGTAATCATTGAGAGAATCTTGGATAACTTTCTACTTCAACAGTAACGCTGAGAGAAACTTGGGGCGATTACTACCTCCGCAGTAACGGGGAGAGAACCATAGGCAACTACAACCTCAACAGCAATCATTGAGAGAATCTTGGACGACTTCGACTTCAACAGTAACGCTGAGCGAATCTTGGGATGATTACTACCTCCGCAGTATCGGGGAGAGAACCATAGGCGACTACAACCTCAACAGCAATCATTGAGAGAATCTTTGACGACTTCGACTTCAACAGTAACGCTGAGCGAATCTTGGGATGATTACTACCTCCGCAGTATCGGGGAGAGAACCATAGGCGACTACAACCTCAACAGCAATCATTGAGAGAATCTTGGATATCTTCTACTGAGTCTTTATCAGGAAAATCTGTTAGGGGTCGATTTAACTGGACTAGAGAAGGCCTTGGACTGGATAAGAAACAGAAAATCTTAGGGTCGATTAACTGAACCGGTCTAGGTCTTGAAATGTCTTTAACTGGATAAGAAACAGGGAGATCTTAGGGTCGATCTGACTGAACCAGAGAAGGCCTTTGACTGGATAAGAAACAGAGAAATCTTTGGAGTCGATTTAACTGAACCGGTCTAGGTCTTGAATGTCCTCAACTGGATAAGAAACAGGGAGATCTTAGGGTCGATCTGACTGAACCAGAGAAGGCCTTTGACTGGATAAGAAACAGAGAAATCTTTGGAGTCGATTTAACTGAACCGGTCTAGGTCTTGAATATAGCTGAGAACTTAACTGGATCTTTCCTGAAAGGTAAAGGTCAGTCATATGCAATGCATGATAGGGATCAAGCAATGATGTTCTCAACATAGATGAGATTTGTAAGATATGATGCATATATGCATGCTATAATGTATGGAAGTGCGATGTTTATGAATGTGTCTTTGTCGTCTAGGAAAGTAAATCCTTGACAGGTGCAAGGAAGTCACTCTTGGGCTGATGTTGAAGAATAGATCTTTTGCTTCCACTGGGGATGATAGTTGCAAGAATACCGGTAGGAGAAGATAACTCCGTTGGGGAATAAACTTGGCGAATAGATAACTCTGCGGGGAGAAAAGTACTCTAACGATGTTGCTGGGAAGTAATACTCTGTGGAGAGAGAGGTACTTTGTTGAGTTTGATGAAGATAACTTGCTGGGGATACCATTGTTGTGTTGGAAGTGTTAATAGACTTCGCTGGGGATAAGAAGACTTCGTCGAGGACGCTCTTTCCGTGGCTTTTGGCTGAGGATAACCCAGTTATATCCTGGTAAGGAAATAACTCTTTGAATAAAGACGGGAGACGCGTTCGTGCTCTGCGAGGATAAGCTTCCAGAATCTACTGGGAATAATCTTACCGCTTGGGGAAATGGATGCCAACTTTTCCTGGGGAAACTGGATTGGACTCTCTTGGGGAAGTTTTGAATTGTATTGGGGAAGTGACTCCGTTGAATGCCTGGTATACCGCCGGGGAACAATCTTTAGGCCAAGATTGCCGGGGATGCTTGTTAAGAATGTATATATGCTGCTGGAGAATGTCGAGATCTGCTGGAGGATACTCAACTTCCTTAAGGTTCGATTGTAACTTTGCTCGAGGAGAGTATACTGCTTGCTGACGCACTCTCTGGGGAATTAGGATATATGGTTGTGTTCTTTAGCTGAACCTACCTTGATACCTTGGAGGACAGAACAATTAGATTGCTTAGACAACTCTTTTATTGCCCCTGTTTCTAATGTTACCTGTAATTAATCCTTTGTTTCGTATGCAAATATTCATGAGTTAGCAAATTATCGTTAATGCATATATCACAAATTGAACCTTGGACGTTGTTGTACCCCAAAATTTGCCCTCCCATATTCTTCAGAAATTGCCAAGTCAAGCTTCAAAATCTCCCCAAGGGTTGCACAGTGTAAGAGCCTCCTGAACAGTCAAAATTAGGGTTTTGGTTCTGATCAAGAAAATGAAGTTTCCAAGGGTCCAATCAAGTCCCACATGCCTACAAATATGGTCAAGCATCCTCATATCAAGTTTCAAGACTTTCAGCATAAAATTGCACAGTCAAAAACCCTAATTGCACTACAGTCAACTGTAGGGGCAAAATGGTCATTTGACAGTCAAAAGTCCAAATTTTTGGTCAACATCTCATTTTGAAGCCACAAACATCATTTGATCAATGCTTGATCATGATTCTCAAAGCTTGGCTCAAAAATCATCAAGATGCAAAAGTTTCCTTATTTGGACAGCTGAAAAAGTCAACTGTAAATTGACCAGGGCATAACTTTCACATGGATTATCAGAAAAATCCCATCCAAAGCTCATTTTGAAGAGAAAGACATTTCCTACAACTCCTCTTCACACTTCAAGTCCAAGAAATGCTCTCACAAAAAGTTATCAATTTCAACATTATAGGTCATTTTCAAAAGTCAACAAAAAGGGACTTTACGTCAAAGGCCATAACTTGTGATTGGTAAATCAAAATGACATGGGACCAAAGGCATTGGTTAGAGGACTCAAAGACCTTTCCAAAATGTCCAAGAACATGAGCAAAGCTTAAAAATTGAGCAAGTTATGCCTTGTGGAAGTTGGGTTTTGGATATTTTGAAAAGTCAACATTGATTCAAATGACCTAAAATTGCTAATGGGCCTCTTTTTCTTCCACAATTCATTATCCAAGGCATGTGCACGACCATTTGGCCCAAAGGGAAGTTTTTCTTCATTTTTTATTTATTTATTTGGATTTTTATTACTAATAATTCGTTTAAATTAATTAAAATACATGAAAATACAAAACCTAGGTTTTTCAATCTTTTTGTGCACATAATATCTCCAAGATTTCGTGCCTAACCAAATATAGAAAGAATCAATTGAATTGGTCATGATTTGGTGGAAATTTGCATGAAAAGATTAGAAAATATCATGGCTTAAAAATCAAATATCATATTCATCAATTCATGGATTTTGGACCAATTTTCTTTGACCTAATCATTCCATACATAAGCTTGATCAAAACCCTCGTGCTCACTGACTCTAGGCTGCGCAGAAAAAGCATATGCAAACTTGGAATTTTTCAAGAAAACTCCAAATCTGAAAACCAATTTCCAGGACGATTCAAGGCCAAAGATCAATTCCATTAGCTTGCTGAGGCTTCAAAGAAGGGATTTGGATCAAAAACTACAAGCTTTCGTGCCCAGAAACGTGAGAACGATCTCACCTGTACAGAAAAAATTTCATATTCGTGCATCTCAATTCATGCATCTTTTGTAATTTTTAACGCTTGGTTTATGTTCATTATTCAATTCTGAAGCTAACTGTGTGGTTTAATTTTGTTTTTGTACACTATGGAAGGATTCACCATTAACAATATTTAGGGTTTTGCAAGCTTTGAATTGGGCGTTTCCAAACGCGGTAAAATTAGACCACCATAGTACCATGAATGGATTCAGCACGATTGGACGATCAATAAGCAATCCTCGCGCCTAATTTATGAGGCCCCAGGGGCTATTCGCTATTTTTTAATATAGTGTCTATAGGAACGTTTACAAAACCGTTGCCTATGTTTTGTTGTATTTTCAGGAAAAAACAACACGAGGAAGACAATGAGGTGTAGAGCATTGGTTGGTCCGTTCAAAGTTTCGCGCGAAAAAAGGAGCATTGACGTTTGTTTGTTTTATTATATTTATTGATTATATTATTTACAGATAAACAAGGCAGCATGGTTGGCAAGCGTGTACGTTGGTAATCTCCAGGACCTGGGTTCGAGCCCCAGGTCCCCACCCCTTTCCATATATTTTTTCAATTAATACTTATGTGCAATTTCAGTAGTAGTGTCCACCATGCATCCACCACAATCAAGTCACCCACGTGCCTACTGAGATGGATCCAAAGGTCCAGATTGAGAGAACACCGTGTACGTCAGTCAATGGAGATCCATGCCAGCGCAAAAGTCAACCAGGCCAAAGAGTAATTGGGCCCAGATTGCTAAACGAAAAACCTCCAAATTAGGGGCAGACCCCCTTAGGTTTGCAAATTTTTACATTCTTTATTTTTTTCATTATTTTTACTTTCTTTCAATTATTGTTTTTTTATATAATTTAATATTTTCATAATATATAAAAAAAACACCAAAAAATCCGAAAAGATAAAAAATAAAAAATATTTTTATTTTAGTATTTTTGTAAATAGATTGCATTAATTAATTAGTTCTAATTTAGGTTTAAACCTTAACTCTTTTTAATAAAATCTAAAAATTGGTAGCATTAGGGTTTATAATCATTTTTATCCCTTTTTCTTTTCTTTCATATTAATTAAATATTTCCTATTATTTATTTTTGTAAATAAACATGTACATAAATTCTTTAGTAAGTTAAGTTAAACTTTAACATTTTTCTCAAATAATTAAAAATAACTTAGAATTAGGGTTTCTTTTAATTTTAATTTTCTTATTTCATAAATACAAAAAAACCTAAAAAACACTTCTTTTATTTCAATAAATAATTAATTAATTTTTAATTTCAATTTAACTTCAAAAGGGTCCAACGCCCTCGTTTTCAATTTTAATTCAATTCGCGCATTTTATTTATTCCTTCTTTTAAATATTAATGTAATTATCCCAAAGCCGTGTAAATATTTATCTTTCGCACTTTACTTTATTTCTTTATTTTATGTCAAATCGGGTCCTGGATATAATTTGGCGATGTGGACCCGCGCCTTTGTAATAGCTTAGGAACTTTACATTTCTCGCTCTTTTTTTTAACTGTTAATAATAGCATGCAAGAATGAATGACTAAAAACAAACGCATAGCTCACTCATAACATGACAAGATAAGATAAATGAATCTGACACACAAATCACACACCACCCCTAGGGTACGCCTCATTGTTGCCTTGCCTCGAAAGGTGATCGTCGAGTAGAGGATGTCTTAGTAAGTCCTCATGATCCGGGAACCTGGCATGAGGGTAGCTTCTAAGGTGTCTTCCCATTGCTCCGGTGATCACCATGTCCCGAACCTCGAATTGACCCGAACACCTCCAACGGTGGTGCTACCTACCTCTCAATGGTGGGATGGCACTACTTTAAAGGACATCTATACAGACGAATTCCTTAGGGTAGGTAGACGACTCGTAGATACTTGCTCTAATTCAAAACAAAACAAATCAAAAATACTTTTCACACCAACACATTTTCAAAAAGCTTTCGAAAGCATTTTTCAAACACTCTTGAGGACTGATACAAGAGTCGAACTGAAATTTTCAAAGAAACTTTTTAAAACCCACAGTTGAAAAGCAAACAAACCATTTTTGAAAACACAAGTGAGCAAGTATCTAAGAGCCCATGGATAACCATGGATAGAAAGGGTGCTAAAACCTTCCCTTTCTATAATCTACCTCCCGAACCGAGAGCAATCTCTATACGGAATTTTTCTGTGCTTTTGTCCTTTCCATTTGGAGAAAATAAAAGACGGTGGCGACTCTTGCTTCCGCGACATTTCGCGAACCAGCGTTAAACAGTCAGTTCCAGATCCACCGATCACAAACGTTCTTCGCAAAACAAAACAGAAAAGGAAAAATAATTGGCAATCTTAACTGAAAAGTGTATTTGTATTGATTTTGAATTTTCCTAAAAAATAGGCGTTTGTGTACAAGAGGCTGACGTCCTAGTAAGAGAACGCCGCCGAACAAAAGAGTTTATACAAATTTTGTACAAGAGAAAATAAAACAGCTGTGTGAAATGAATGATCCCACTGGGTTTCAACTCTGCTATTGCCTTTATAACTCCGAGCGTCTCATCACTTGATGACCTTGGTTGAAGATGAAGCTGACTGATCGATGCCGTCCGAACTTGATGTAGATACCAGATTCTGGATGCAAAGTGATCCAATGAGACATAATATTACGCTTTTATCCCTAACTTTTGCCTGGACCGCCCTTTCGGGTTTTCATTCCACCGGGATACCCATTTTTGCCCAAGCCGCCTTTTCAGGTTTTCGACTTGCCGGGTGTACAGATTTTTTTCATTTCATCCCTTCATTTTGCCCGAACCCTTTTGGTTCGCCGGGAAGCCCTAATTTTTGCCTAGGCATGTCAGCCTAGCGGGTCTTTTTTCATGCGTAGTATCTTTTTACTATGTCTGCATTGGCGGGGTGAGGAAGGTCGTCACCATCCATGTTGGTTAGAATCATGGCTCCTCCTGAGAACACATGCTTAACCACAAATGGCCCTTCGTATGTAGGGGTCCATTTTCCCCTTGGATCACTCTGAGGAAGGATGATTCGCTTGATTACCAGATCCCCAACTTGATATTCCTGTGGTCTGACCTTTTTGTTAAATGCTCTGATCATCCGTTTTTGGTACGTCTGACCATGGCAGATAGCAGCAAGTCTCTTTTCATCAATAAGGTTTAGCTGATCAAGTCGTGTCTGGATCCAATCATCTTCGTTCAGATTTGCATCCTTCATTATCCGGAGAGAGGGTATTTGCACTTCGATTGGTAAGACTGCCTCCATACCGTAGACCAAGGAGAAAGGAGTCGCCCCGGTTGACGTCCTGGCTGAAGTATGGTACCCATGTAGAGCGAACGGTAACATCTCGTGCCAATCTTTATAAGTCACTGTCATTTTCTGCACGATTTTCTTGATATTTTAATTTGCTGCTTCTACAGCCCCATTCATCTTCGGTCTGTAAGGAGAAGAGTTGTGGTGCTGTATCTTAAACTGCTCGCAGAGCTCAGTGATCATCTTGTTGTTCAGATTGGTACCGTTGTCTGTAATGATTCTCTCTGGGACACCGTATCGACAGATCAGGTTGTGCCGAATGAACCGTGCCACAACAGTCTTGGTTACCGTAGCGTAAGATGCTGCTTCAACCCACTTCGTGAAATAATCAATCGCTACCAGGATGAAGCGATGTCTGTTTGATGCCGTAGGTTTAATCTCACCGATCATGTCTATGCCCCACATTGCAAACGGCCAAGGCGCAGTCAGAACATTTAGAGGAACTGGAGGAACATGCACCTTGTCTGCATAAATCTGGCACTTCTGGCATGTTCGAGAATGTTGGTAGCAGTCAGCTTCCATGGTGGACCAGAAATACCCTGCCCGGAGGATCTTCTTTGCCATAGTGTGTCCACTGGAGTGTGTACCAAAGGTCCCTTCATGTAGCTCTTCCATGATCCTTTCTGCTTCATTCTTATCCACACAACGCAGTAAGGTCGAATCATGGTTTCGCTTGTACAAGATGTTGTTGCTAAGGAAGAACTTCGCTGCGAACCTTCTCAGAAACTTCTTATCATTGACAGATGCACCTTCAGGGTATTCCTGAGCTTCCAGATATCTCTTCACCTCATGGTACCAAGGCTTCTCAGTCACCAACTCAGTCTCAAGATCACAACAGTATGCCGGTTCGTCCAGTTTCCAGATGATGATCCGGGGAGCCTCATTATCCCATTTGACCTTGAACATAGAAGACATTGTAGCTAACGCGTCCGCCAGCTGATTCTCCTCTCTTGGGAAATGTTCAAAGGTTATCTTCGTGAAGTGAGGGATCAAGGTCAACACACATTCTCTGTAGGGGATAAGGTTCGGATGTTTCGTATCCCACTCTCCTTTGATCTGATTGATCACAAGAGCGGAATCTCCGAAGACACTCAGAAACTTGATCCTTAGGTCGATCGCAGCTTGAAGACCCATGATGCATGCCTCATACTCCGCCATGTTATTGGTACAGTTGAAACATAGCCGGGCAGTGAGTGAAGTATGAGTGCCTTGAGGAGATATGATTACGGCGCCGATACCGTTACCCAAAGCATTGGAGGCTCCGTCAAAGTGCATAGACCATCGGGATCCTTCCTCAGGTCCTTCATCCGGTCCAGGTACTTCACAATCAGTCACTATCATGATGCTCTCGTCTAGAAACTCGAAGTTCATTGACTGATAATCGTCGACTGCCTGATGTGCCAAGTGGTCTGCCAATACACTTCCCTTGATGGCTTTCTGGGTCGTGTACTGAATGTCGTATTCCGTCAAGATCATTTGCCATCTTGCTATTCTCCCAGACAGAGCAGGCTTTTCAAATATGTACTTTATAGGATCCATCTTTGAGATCAACAAGGTGGTATGAGTCAGCATATACTGTCTCAGCCGGCGAGCAGCCCATACCAAAGCGCGACAAGTTTTCTCAAGCAGTGAGTATCGGGTCTCACAGTCGGTAAACTTTTTGCTAAGGTAATAAATGGCATGCTCTTTTCGGCCAGACTCGTCATGCTGCCCCAGCACACACCCCATTGAATTGTCAAGTACTGTCAGGTATAATATCAGAGGTCTCCCTTCAACCGGTGGCATAAGGATGGGTGGTTCTTGGAGATACTCTCTAATTCTGTCAAAAGCAGCCTGACATTCATCATTCCAACGTACTACCTGATCTTTCTTCAGCAGCTTGAAGATTGGCTCACAGGTAGCAGTTAGGTGCGAGATGAACCGAGCAATGTAATTCAGGCGTCCTAAAAAGCGTCTGACCTCTTTCTCTGTCTTTGGAACTGGCATATCTTGAATAGCTTTGACCTTGGCAGGGTCCACTTGAATACCTTTATCACTTACAACGAAGCCTAGAAACTTTCCAGATCTTACCTCGAAGGTGCACTTGTTCGGGTTCAACCTCAGCTTGTACAACTTCAGACGGTCAAACAATTTCTGCAGATGATCAAGGTGTTCTTCCTCAGTCTGGGACCTTGCAATCATGTCGTCAACATACACTTCTATCTCATGATGGATCATGTCATGAAATAAAGCAACCATGGCACGTTGGTAGGTTGCCTCAGCGTTCTTCAGTCCAAAAGGCATGACCTTGTAACAGAAGGTGCCCCACTGAGTAACAAATGTAGTCTTCTCCATGTCTTCAGGTGCCATCTTGATCTGATTGTAACCTGAGAAACCATCCATGAAAGAGAACACCTTATGCTGAGCTGTATTGTCAACAAGGACATCAATGTGAGGTAGGGGAAGTCATCCTTGGGGCTGGCCTTGTTCAGATCCCTATAATCAACACACATTCTGACCTTACCGTCTTTCTTTGGTACCGGCACCACATTAGCAACCCACTGAGGGTAAGAAGTCACTGCAAGGAACCCAACATCAAACTGTTTCATAACCTCGGCTTTGATCTTCTTAGACATCTCTGGACGCATACGGCGGACCTTTTGCTTAACCGGAGGGCAGTCTTCCTTAGTAGGCAAATGGTGGACCACAATATCGGTATCCAACCCGAGCATATCTTCATAGGACCAGGCAAAGATCTCCACATAATCATGTAACATCTTAGTCAACCGTTGCTTCACGCTGAGCTCTAGGTTGGCACCAATCTTTACCTCTTTCCTGTCTGCTTCAGTACCCAAGTTTATTACTTCCACTGGCTCTTCATGTGGCTGAATTGCCCTCTCTTCCTGAAGTAACAGTCTTGCAAGCTCGCCAGGCACTTCGCAATCATCTTCACCTTCGTCTTCGGCTAAGTTGATCGGATTTTCGAAGTCATAACTGGCAGTAGCAGAGTCGTTACCAGTGAGATCCAGAGTGGATTGAAACCTGTATGAGTGAGTGTGTGTAAATACAGCTGTTTTGAAATATATAAAGGAAAGAAAGACAGAAAAGGAGCATAAGATTTGCAATGCGAGAAAACGTCCAAGATTTTCATTTATGATATATGAAATGACAATTTATATGCCCTCACAAATGAAACCACGGTGCCTCGGGTAAGACACCGGGCCATAGAGTTCAACTTATTGTTTATTACAAATAACAAAACAAAGAAGTTTATTACTGCGTAACAAAAGTAACAGGAGTATGGTCTTTGGCAATCCAATTGGTCAATCCGCCATCAGTCGTCAGGTAGATCCAGCTATTGAACTCAGCTTCATCCACTTCATTATCCTCCCCAACAGCATTCACTCCCGGATTAGTAATGAGCACAGGAGGTCTTCTGGTCTTCGCCTTCCGCATAGCTTTCTGACCCTCTGCAGTAAAACCTAGTCCAAATTTGTCAGTTTTCTGTGTAAAGTCGGGAAGCCTGCCCCAGTTAGCACATTCACCTTTCTGAACCACAGCCCGGGCATCCCTCAGGGAAGCCATCTTCAAAGGAACATCCTCTTCGACCGCTGTTTCTGCTGCTGCTGAAATCGGAAGAACCTCTTCAAAATGCTGAAATGGGGTCTCAATAAACTCCCCATCCATCTCAATGTATCTGAAGGAATTCAAATGGCTCACCATATACTCCTCCTCTCCCTGCACGGTGACAATCTTCCCTCTGACAGGGTATTTTAGCTTCTGGTGCAAGGTAGAGGTCACTGCCCCAGCCTTATGGATCCAAGGTCGACCCAGTAGACAAGAATACGATGGACGGATATCCATCACATAAAAGGTAGAGTCAAACACCTGAGAGCCCACACGAATAGGAATGTCGACCTCTCCATGAACCATCCTTTTTGAACCGTCAAAGGCTCTGAAGATGATATTGCTGGGTTTCAGTTCCAGGCCTTCACAATCCAAACGGTCTAAAGCTTTCTTGGGTAGCACATTCAAGGAAGAACCAGTGTCCACCAACACGTGCGCCAGAGTAGTGCCCCTGCATTCAATAGAGACATGCAGGGCGTCATTGTGGTCCCTTCCCTTGGCAGTAAGGTCAGCATCTGAGAAACCCAAGCCATTGTCTGCTGTCAGATTTGCTACGCAATCAGTGAACTGGACTGCAGATGTCTCCTGTGGCACATGGGCCGTCTTGAGAAATGAAATCAGAGCCTTAGCGTGGGCTTCTGAACACAGGAGCAAGGAGAGCATGGAGATCTTGGAGGGCGTATGCCCCAGCTGTTCCACAACATTGAAGTCGCTCTTCTTGATTATCTTTAGAATCTCCTCCATCTCTTGTTGGGAGGCCTCAGC
The DNA here is from genome assembly GCA_948472305.1 of Vicia faba. Classification (NCBI taxonomy): domain Eukaryota; kingdom Viridiplantae; phylum Streptophyta; class Magnoliopsida; order Fabales; family Fabaceae; genus Vicia; species Vicia faba. Next base: position 716,206,985 of record OX451736.1, read on the forward strand.
AGTTATAGGTATTGGTGCCTCCATCCGGGCAGGCTCAACTTCAATCCCTTTGCCCCGAGCATTAGATGACTCGGCAGTAGGGGAAACAACTTGATCAGCAACAGGAACAGGTACACTTGTAGGTGTTATAAGGAGGGGTCTTCGAGTAGCGGGCGGTGCAATGTCAGGTGAGAAGAGCCTGCCACTGCGGGTAACCTTGGCTGGACCAGTGATATCGCAGATACTGGCGCCAGTGTTGAACTCTTGTTTGATTCCATTCACATACACATCTGCCCCATAGTGCCAGGGGACAGCTTTATCAGATACGTAGGGGAGAGGCCCCGGAACAGTAATAACAACAGGTGCGACAGTCATGATTTGGACAGGCTTCTTCGGGAGAGCCTTGATTGGATTATTAAAGATGGTAACCACATAAACTTCTTCTACCGGAACTAACTGAACAACAGACTTCTTGAACAGAATCTCCTTACTGTCCATCAGGCTTTGGATGCCTAACTTCAGCAAGGGACAACCAGATAGGGAAACAGCACAGAACAGGTAACCCTCACTGCAACCCAGAAATAAACCGGCCAGCAGTAGGTTCCTCTTGACAGTCTTCAAAGGAGTAGCTACATCATCCACAGAAACAGTGTATACCTCTTCATCAACAGCATTTACTCCATGCTGGGGCATAGGAGTAGTAACCACATTCGGCCTCTCAGGCGCTTCAAACTGTATCTCTTTTGCGTCAATAAGGTCTTGCACCTTATTCCTTAATGCCCAACAGTCATCAGTGGAATGCCCCGGGCTATCGGAGTGATAAGCACAGCGGGCATTTGGGTTGTATTTAGGGGAAGCAGTGTTTACAACCTTTGGCGCCTCTCTGACAGTCACTAGATTGGTGGATAGTAACTGCGGCAGGATTTGGGACAGGTTCATGCTCAAACGGGGGATTTCTCTTCTAGGTCTTTCAGCCCTCTGAGGATTAGTTGGCCGAGGAGCGGCAACAAGCTTAGCAATCATTACCGCACTGACAGATTGGCAGCGCTCAGATTTCTCTTGTCTTCGGGAGCCATATACAGCACTAGCCTCCTTCTTGAAGGGTTTCTTCTCTGAACTTGTAGATGCACCCTTCGGAATCTTACCAGACTTCAACCCAGCCTCAATTCTCTCTCCAGTCAGAATAAGATTGGTAAACCCTGCAGACGATTTACCGATAAGATGGTTGAAAAATGGCCCAGATAAGGTCCCCAAGAACATGTCTACCAACTCCCGATCAGTCAACGGAGGCTGCACCCTGCCAGCCAGATCCCTCCACTTCTGAGCGTACTCTTTAAAACCTTCGCTTGAACCTAACAACATACCCTGGAGTTGGGTACGTGTAGGGGCAAGGTCGGCATTATACTGATACTGCTTATAGAAAGCAGTAGCTAACTCCTCCCAGTTACGAACCTTGGTCCCATCCAGCTGATAGAACCATTCGAGATGAGTCCCTGAAAGACTCTCCTGGAATAAGTGGATCCACAAATTCTTATCCACTGAGTACGGTTGAATCTTCCGAACATAGGACCTGAGATGTAGCTTGGGACAAGATGCCCCGTCGTACTTAGTGAAAGATGGTGCTTCGAACTTACGAGGAATAATCACACCAGTAGACAAACCCAAATCTCCGAAATCCAGCCCAGGCACTTGTTGGATCTCCATAGCATTCAGTCTGTCTTCCAACTGCTTGTATCTGTCTTCTGCAGGAGGATATTGTTCCTCATCAAAATCAGTCTCGTTGTCGGAGACTACCGGACTAGGACCTTTTCCCTCTTGAGGAGTACCCTTGCCTATGGAAGAACCAGCCTCTTCATTCTGCAGAGTGTTGCCAAACCTTCGGCCCGAGTTGAAAAGAACGGTCCTCCTCTTATTCTTCTTCTCCTTCTTCAGGAGCAGAGCCTTCAGCTCTTCTTGGCCCTGAGCCAAACCCATGATTAATTCCTGAAATTGCGCATTCTGTGCCTGAAGAGCCTTGATAGACATATCAGTTGATGATGAGTCAGGATTCATGATGCTGAAATAAACAGCGAAGAACAGTAAGCAACCTGAAAAGAAGAAAACCTGCTATGCACATGATGAATGGAATGCGTATGATTTATGTTTTCAAAGACAATCGGGAATCAACTTTGTAAACAAAAAGGAACACACTTCATTAGATTCAACTTTGAAACTTAAATTGTTCAACAGATTGCCCTTAGGCGTTACATGAAAGGAAATACTGGAAAGGGAAGTAAAACTGTAAAAGAACATCCAGAGCTCCTTATTGATCCCATGGTCTCCTCTTCTCAGTACGGATGTAGTCATTCAGAGCTCGCTCATTCTCCAACTGCTTCATCAGCTTTTGGATCTTCAATTCCTGCTCGTTGAACTTTTCCTGGTACGAATCCCGTTCTTCTCGCAGTTGCGACCAAGACCTCTTTAATGTCTCATAATCAGTAGGTATCTGAGGAGGAAGGACAGTTTGAGGAACACCATCTTTGTCAGGACACTCAAGAATGACGGGTCTGACAGCTTCATACGGCATACCTAACTTCTGAGCACGGATGCGAACCCATTTGTAGTAGGCTTCCATAGGTAAAGAAGTCTTTGGCCCCAACTCTTGTGGGTCAGCTTTATGAACTTTGTCCCAAGCCTTGATGAACCTACGACGCAGCTCGTCACTATCCACCTGAAACTCAAAACTGATGTGAGGCACCAACATTTCAGGAGGCCCTGCTCTTCTTGCTCTTCCAAACTGACGGAGTGCTAGACATGGATTGTAAGAGATTCCTCCTTGGGTACCAATCAGAGGAACATTAGGGTATTCCCGCATCGATCAATAACAACTATCTCATCCAAACCTCTGCAAGTCCAAATGATGTCTTTGTCGGTGAGAGACATTAACCTATGAGCCCAACCTCTTCCTTCTTGGTTCTTCAGTACGAACTTAGGGAGGTGCGAAATAAACCACCTCACCAACAAAGGGATACAACACCATAAGGTTCCTCGTCTTCAGGTAGTACGAGCATGAAGTTGTTGCAAGATGTCACCCAAGAGAGTGGGCACCGGATTCTGAGACATAAAGATCCTTATGGCAGTGACATTGATGAAGTTGTCAGGATTAGGAAACAAGACTAACCCATAGATTAAGAGAGCCAAGATGTCTTCATATGCCCTAAAGTCCAGGTCATTCCAGAAACTGTTAGCCTTACCAATCAGAAACTTGGCCAAGAAACCCTTAACTCCGCTTCTAGTTACCCAGTTGTCCATTACCTCTTGATGTGTCAAGGGAAGAGCTGCAACAACATCCTTAAGCCTGAGGGTCTTTTCCCAACCAGTGAAGGGAGTCTGATCCAAGATAGGGATACCAAGCAAATCAGAGAACTCTTCCAGGGTAGGGACCAGCTGGAAGTCTTGAAAGGTGAAGCACTGGTACAGAGGGTCATAGAACTGGGTCAGAACACTCATCAACTGTTGATCCCGCTTTGTAGTGACTAAACTGAGAAGAGAACCATGCCTCTGAATGAAGGAAGTGGTATTTGGAATTCTGCTAACCAACTCTTCAAGCAACTCAGGTGAATGAACAAAGTTGAACCGGATAGTATTCCTTCGCACAGGCATCATGATGTCCTACAAAATAGAGCAAAGATGAAACCCTCTTGTCTTTGAAATGGTCAGTCCTTATGCAGGATGCATGCAATGCTCATGATGTTATGATGTTATGATAAAGCACACCACAAATAGATACAAAGGCAAACATGGTAAGGCACACAAGTCACACAAGGCAAGCCCCTAAAGTTTAGGCCAGCATGAGGTCTAGGTACTACCCTCTTTCAATTTGTTGGTTCATACCTGTCCTATCAAAGTAACCGGGTTCTTAGAGGATCCCAATATCATTGACTACCCTCAATCGGTCATAACTCCAGCATCGCAATCTTTTCTTGCAGCCAGAACCATCACGAGAGTTTAGCCTCAATGGGCGTAGCATACTGCTACTGTTCTAATGGCCAAGTTGTGTCATTTAAGGTTCTAAGGTTGTTGGTGCTTAATGACTCCTCAGAAGACCCATATTCTCCTCGTTGCAACACAAGGGATATCGGTACAGACCAAGGTGCCACACCAACGTAGCCACTGTTTCACCCGTGTCGGTCTACGCCGGACAGGTCCCTCACAGCTTATGCTACCTAAACAGGGTATCCCCAGATCCGGGTTAGGATCTATGTAACTCCCATGCAACCCACAAATTTAAAACAGACAAGTCAATACAATTGAAAACACAGTTATGAACTAACCCTAAGGTACACCTCACTTTATAAATATATCCCCAGCAGAGTCGCCAGTTCTGTGATCGGTGGAAATAGAACTGACTGTTTTTGAATGCTGGTTCGCGAAATGTCGCGGAAGCAAGAGTCGCCACCGTCTTTTATTTTCTCCAAATGGAAAGGACAAAAGCACAGAAAAATTCCTTATAGAGATTGCTCTCGGTTCGGGAGGTAGATTATAGAAATGGAAGGTGTTAGCACCCTTTCTATCCATGGTTATCCATGGGCTCTTAGATACTTGCTCACTTGTGTTTTCAAAAATGGTTTGTTTGCTTTTCAACTGTGGGTTTTAAAAAGTTTCTTTGAAAATTTCAGTTCGACTCTTGTATCGGTCCTCAAGAGTGTTTGAAAAATTGCTTTCAAAAGCTTTTGAAAATGTGTTGGTGTGAAAAGTATTTTTGATTTGTTTTGTTTTGAATTAGAGCAAGTATCCACGAGTCGTCTACCTACCCTAAGGAATTCGTCTGTGTAAATGTCCTTTAAAGTAGTGCCATCCCACCATTGAGAGGTAGGTAGCACCACCGTTGGAGGTGTTCGGGTCAATTTGAGGTTCGGGACATGGTGATCACCAGAGCAATGGGAAGACACCTTAGAAGCTACCCTCATGCCAGGTTCCCGGATCATGAGGACTTACTAAGACATCCTCTACTCGACGATCACCTTTCGAGGCAAGGCAACAGTGAAGCGTACCCTAGGGGTGGTGTGTGATTTGTGTGTCATGTTCATTTGCATTTATCTTGTCATGTCAAAGTGATCTATGCGTTTGTTTTTTATTTAATCATTCATTCTTGCATGCATTTATTTAACAGTTAAAAAAATTGCGAAAATTAAAAGTTTCTAAACTATTACAAAGGCGCGGGTCCACATCGCCAAAATTTCCAGGACCCGATTTGACAGAAAAATAAAGAATTAAAGTGCGAAAGATAAATATTACACGGCTTTGGGAGAGGTACATAAAAAATTAAACGAAAAAGAAATAAACACGCGAATTGAATTAAAGTTGGAAACGAGGGCGTTGGACCCTTTTTAATGAAATTAAATTAAATGATTAAATTAATGAAATTAAAATAAAAAGAAATTGTTTTTTTTTTGAAGTTTTGGTGTTTATGATTTTTTTTAATAAGAGAATTAAATGAGATTGAAATTAAATTAACCCCAATTCTATAACTTTTATTTATTAAGAAAAAATATTAAAGTTAAACCTAAATTAACCTAATTATTTACATGTTATTTGATTTATAAAAGTAACTAATATTTAATATTTAATTATTGTGAAAGAAAAGAAAAAAAAAGATAAAAATACTTAAGAACCCTAATCCTACAAATTTTAAGTTAATTAAGAAAAATATTTGCATTAAACCTAATTTAACAAGCTAAAATTAATTGATGATATTTATTTACAAAATATTGAAATATAACATATTTTTAATTTTGTCTTTTTTGATTTTTTATATTGTTTTATATTTTTATAAAAAATAATTAAATTAAAGGAATTAATTAAAAAGATAATTGAATCAAATAAACAAATGAAAAAAATATAAAAGAAATGGCAAACCTAGGGGGGTCTGTCCCCAAATGGGAGGTGAGGTCCAATAATCAGGCCCATTAAGCCTTTGGCCTGGTTGACTTCTCAGCTAGCATGCATGGGTGTTGACTGAGGTTTACCATATTCTTTAGATCTGGTCCCTTGGATTGGTATTATTGGCCAAGTGGCAAGCTGGATTTGAGGATGTATAATGTTCCCTAGTACTGAAATTGCACAGAAGCGTTAAATGAAAAATAATATGGAAAGGGGTGGGGACCTGGGGCTCGAACCCAGGTCCTAGAGATTACCAGCGCGTCCTTTGACTTGTGGAGCCACCAACGCGTTTTGATCATTATGTAACTAAAGAATAATATAATACAAAACAGCAGTCAGTGGGAAATTTAGCGCACAAATTTGAATATTCCAATCAGCAGCCTACACATCATCGTCTTCCTCCTTATTGCGTTCTTTCCTGAAACATACAAAAGGTTAGCGGGGGTTTTTAACCCCCCCAAAATATGCCATATCCAATAATAGCGAATAGGCCATGTGGGTACATAAATTAGGCGCGAGGGTTGATTTTGAACCGTCCAAGCATGCTGAGTTTATTCATGGTATTGGCATGTCCTAATTTTACAGTAGCTGGAAACGCCCAAATTAGAGCTTGAAAAACCCTAGATATCTTTAATGGTGAATCCTTGTATAACGCGTGAAAACTCAATCAAAGCACATGGTTAGTTTCAGAATCATCCAATTAGTAAGAATCCATGAAAAGAATGCAATGAATATGCTTGAATATAAAAACACGATTATGAAAAAAATGTGAAAAAGTTTGAATCCTCTATACCGATTTTGGGCGTGTAAGGGTTGGAAAATTATTCAGTTAGCTTCAGTAATGCACGAGGAAGCTTTTGCAATTGGTCTCTTGCTCTGAATCGTGCTAAAACCTAGTTTTCAGTTTCCAATTTTTTGACAAAAAATTCAACTTTGGTTCTTGAGTTTCTGCGCAGCTGGGAGGTTTTTGGCATTAGGGTTTGCATGAGTACTTATATGTGAATGATTAGGGTAGGTTTTCTTGTCCAAGGAATCAAGGAATTGATGTATGGAAGATTTGATTTTCATGCATAATGTTTTCAATCTTTTTCAAGCATATTTGGTCTCAATCATATCCAATTACCTTTGATTCTTTCCTAACCTGATTTGCACGAAATCTTGGAGATATTTTATGCACAAAAAGATTTAAAACATTAGGTTTAGTATTTTTCACCTATTTATTTTAATTAAATGAATTATTAATAATTAAAAATCCAAATAAATAAATAAAAATGATAAAAAAAACTTCCCTTTGGGCCAAATGGTCGTGCACATGCCTTGGATGATGAATTGTGGAAGAGAAAGAGGCCCATTAGCATTTTTAGGTCATTTGAAGCAATGTTGACTTTTCAAAATATCCAAAAATTTCCCAACTTCCACAAGGCATAACTTGCTCAATGTTTAAGCTTTGCTCATGTTCTTGGACATTTTGGAAAGGTCTTTGAATCCTCTAACCAATGCCTTTGGTCCCATGTCATTTTGATTTACCAATCTCAAGTTATGGCCTTTGACTTAAAGTCCCTTTTTGTTGATTTTTGAAAATGACCTATAATGTTGAAATTGATAACTTTTTGTGAGAGCATTTCTTGGACTTGAAGTATGAAGAGGAGTTGTAGGAAATGTATTTCTCTTCAAAATGAGCTTTGGATGAAATTTTTCTGATAATCCATGTGAAAGTTATGCCTTGGTCAAATTACAGTTGACTTTTTCAACTGTCCAAATATGGAAACTTTTGCATCTTGAGACTTTTTGAGCCAACCTTTGAGAATCATGATCAAGCATTGATCAAATGATGTTTGTGGCTTCAAAATGAGATGTTGACCAAAAATTTGAACTATTGACTGTCAAATGACCATTTTGCCCCTACAGTTGACTGTAGTGCAATTAGGGTTTTTGACTGTGCAATTTTGTGCTGTAAGTCTTGAAACTTGGTATGAGGATGCTTGACCATGTTTGTAGGCATGTGGGACTTTATTGGACCCTTGGAAACTTCATTTTCTTTGTCAGAGCCAAAACCCTAATCTTGACTGTTTAGGAGGGGCCTTGAACTGTGCAACCCTTGGGGACTTTTTGAAGCTTTGACTTGGCAAATCTTGAAGAATATGGGAGGGCAAATTTTGGGGTACAACAGTCTGGTTCAGCTAAATCGATTCTAAGATTTTTCTGATTCTTGTCCAGTCAAAGTTAATTCAAGACCTTCTCTGGTTCAGTCAGATCGACACTAAGATCTCCCTGATTCTTATTCCAGTTGAAGATATTCCAAGACTTTCGTCTGGCTCAGTTAAATCGATTCTAATATTTTTCTGATTCTTATCCAGTAAAAGTTAATTCAAGACCTTCTCCGGTTAAGTCAGATCGACACTAAGATCTCCCTGATTCTTATTCCAATTGAAGATATTCCAGATTTTTATTGTTTCAGATAAATCTCTCAACGGTTTATTCTGATTCACTTCCAGATTTTACTGTTTCAGATAAATCTCTCAACAATTTATTCTGATTCATTTCTGGACTTTTGTTGTTTCAGATAAATCTCTCAACAATTTATTCTGATTCGTTCTCTGTTCAGATCCAGTTCAAACTTTATGTCGACAATCACCTTTGAATGGCATCTTTAAACCAATTTCCTACACAATCAAATCAACATGTCATTAAGATCCCCAGCGGAGATGAGACTACCAACTACCAATCCCCAGCGGAGCCGAAACTTCAAACTATCAACCCACAGCAGAACTCATCCAGTTTCTTCAGGTTTTCCCAGCAAGTTGTCTTGAAGCTTAAAAATCAACCAGATGACGATTAACTCCTGTTTCTCCCCAACCTAGGTTAACTCCCCAGTAGATTGGCATACAACCCAAACTCCTGAACTCCCCAGCGGAATTAAGCTTTTCCCCATAGAACTTTCACTACAGGATAAATTTTTCCCCATAGTTTTTATTACTTCTCGACAGAACGAAGACTCCCGTCAATAATCCCCAGTAAAAGACTTTAAAATTCTCTAGATTCCCCAAGCAGATTCCTCAAGAAGTATATGGCATTACTCTCGCAACAGCATCGGCAACAGTCAATGATTTATTTTCCTCAGCAATACAGCAATACAGCAAATCAGCTTACATGCGCATACATTACATTAATATATCATAAACATGAATAAAACATATTCATTGCATCATACATTTCATGCAACATAACTTTGTGTTTCGGCTAACATTTTACCCTTTTTAGGATAAGATTAACAGTTATCGTTAACAAATATTCAAAGATTTCAGATACAATACAGATACACTCCAGACACGGAAGTCGTTTTATTACTCATTTGGATTTCAACTTCAGATCCAATACAGATACACTCCAGACACAGATGCCATTCTATCACCTATTCAAGATACAGCCCAGATACGCTCTAGACACGGTTTCCATTTTGTCACTTATTCTGACTTTTTCCCCAGCCCAGAGACGCTCCAGACACGGAGGTCATTCTGTTATTCATTCAGGTTCAAGTACAGTTACAACTCGGATACGCTCCAGACACGGTTGTTATTCCCTTGCTCATACAGATTCAATCTCCAGATACAACTCAGATACGTTCCAGATACGGATACCATTCTGATGTTCATTCTCCTGATTCAACAAACATCCTTGGATTGCATCTACAAGCCCATCTTCAACAAGATTTTATCACATCTCCAAATGGAATCTTTAAGCCCATTCCCTCAACTATATTTTGACGAGTGCAAATTTACGGGCACTCTAATGTCCAATCATCTTTTACCTTCGAGTCACGAACGGCTAACTCGCCAATATAACTCTTCAGGTTCAAGAAGATTGAACAGGGGCAGTTGTTGTAACCCAAAATTTTCCCTCTCATTTTATCAAGATTCTACTCACAAGACTTCTTGGACTCAAGACCAGATTAGGGTTTGCTCAGCTCAAGACATCTCCTTGCACTGTTGACCTGAAATTGGGGTTTGAGTTTGCATAAGGATTTTTGGACTTCCAATGCCTCATGTGACTTTCATAATTCATGTTGGACCTCTAAGATTTCTTATACCAAGTTTCAAGCCTTGAATCAAATTTTTGCCCAATCAATTGGATAGTTGACATAAAAATCATTTGTATTGGAGAAAAAGTCAACCATGGCCAATTTACAGTCAAACCTCATAATTTTTTATCCACATCAACATTATAGACTCATATGAACCATTTGATCAAGTTAAGACCACAACTCCTCAAGAACTATGATCAGATCATCAAAAGGGCAAAATGGTTATTTTTAGGGTTTTGACTGTAGAAGGGCAATTTCTGATTTTTAACCTAGCCAATGGCAAATTGGGTCCAACCATGGTTTCAAGGACTCAATGGCATCACCTTGACCTAATCACAAGGTTCAAAAAATCTCAATTTCATTGGATTGACAGATGAATTTTCCAGTCAACTGATCAAAAATCAACTGTACACTGAAAAGTCAAACTTTGACTTTTTGGTCAAAATCAAGTGCCAAGGGTCATATTTCATCAAAATGTGTCAAAACATGAAACTTGTTCACCAAGAAACCTAATTTTAAAAATTAGGGTTTAAGTTTGAAAAAATTCATAACTTATAATTTTTCTAAGTTATGAAAATTTCTTATTTTTTCCCAACTTTTTCACCATGATGCAATTGGATTATAAGAAAACTTCCAACATGAAAGTTCAAGTCCTCCACAAAATCTACAACTTTTATTCATAAAGTTTTCCCAAAAGATGCTTGGATCTCAAGTTATGATTTTGTGAATAAGTGTTCATAAACTTTTTAACTTAGTGAAATTTTGCCCTAGTTTAGGCAGATTTTTGACCTAACTTCATGGCAAATTTTCACCTAGTTCCAAGTGCAATATCAAAATGAATTTAAAATATGGATTGTAGAGAATGTTACAAGCTTTCCAAAATGTCAAAGAACTCTCCAAGATCATTTATGGTTAGGGAGAATCGAAGGAAAGAAAATGGCCATTTCTCACTTTTGTCCATGGCATTTTTCACATTGCTAAAACTTGCAAAACTTTCCTAAGCATGCTTGTACTTGTTTTAAAGGTCTTAAACCTTTCCACACTCCTTAATTTAATGCAAATACATTGGGAAATGGCTTTGTTCTGAATTATAGAGCATTGTACATTGATTTAATCCATTTATGGCATAAAGGTAACAATGCCATTTCCATAAAGCTTGCTTTTTTTGCAACTTTGTATTCCTTGAGCATTGAACCTGATATTTGGCTACAAACAAGATCCACAAACTTGAGGAAAAGCACACCAACTATTTTCAGACCTCAAGCTAGCAAGTACAACCTTTGCCTTTGTCACTTCAATTTTTTCTTCAAAAGCAAGTAAGCTTGCAAAAGTCCACACATCTCATCTATCTGATAAAAGCAAGTCTTGATATCATTTCAAACGACTTCAGCATATTGTAACAAGCCAATACACGAGCTCATAGCATTGCAAACACCCTAAAACACCAAAATCACCATTTTTGCCCAAAACAGGGCAACCTCTGCAGGTCACTAGCCAAAATAAATTTCACTCGTGCGTTTTTTGTTCCAAGGCTTCAAACACATTCCATATATCACACCTAAGCTGTCCAGACCTTTCTCAAGCAACTGTAACCCCTGTTTTGTGCTTCACCATTTTCAATTTCTGAGTTTGCAGTTTGACTTCTACAAGGAGATTCAAGCCATTTCAAAGCAAGTTGAGCATTGGGAAAGGTTGAGGGAACTTCAAGCAAGCTCAAAAGAACTTCAGACCTCACTCAAAGTTGCTACATTGCCATATCCAAACTCAACTGAACAAGGTAATTTTCAAAGTTCTATCTCCTTATTTAGGCATCATTAGGCTTAGGTTTGTGAAGCAAAAATGTAGTCCTTAAGTTCCTTGAGCTGTACATATGCGTAGATTTCATTTATATTAACTGAGCTAGGAGTATTTGATAGTTGAAGTTGCTGAAAAAACTAGGTTAGAATTTAGGGCCACTAAAATTCTCCCTGTCCTTTGAGAGTTAGGTCAAGTTTTTTATATCATTGAAATCGTGACTAAAAATGCTACAAGTTTCATGTTGTAAGTTTTGGATTTCATGCAAGCATGAGCAAGAACAGGTTTGAACTGAGCCAGGGCGCGCGCGCGTGTACAGAGGTCATGGATGAAGTGAACTTGGGCCTGGCGCTTGGGCTTGTTCTTTTGGCACCCCCTGTTTACTTTCTGCACCCCCTTGGCCCATTTTCTTTATTATGTATATTTTCTCATTTCTTTTATATTTTCTGACTTTATTATTTTTTTTCTTGAACATTAAAAAACCCAAAAATATTTTGTTAATTTTTGCATTTTATTTTATTATTTTTATTATTATTTTTGGCATAAAAATAGTTTATTAATAATAATATACTTTTATTTTCTTAAATAAAACTTGTAAATAATACAAAAATATTATGTACTTTTATTTTTATTATTTATACACTTAAAATAATATTTTCATACAATATTTAATTTTTTAACATTTTGTATATATTATTATTATTTTTCTTAAATAAAAATGAATAAATAAATAATATAAAGCTTATTTTCCTTTAAAACATAAAATTAGGGTTTTCACCCTTTCAAAAATAATCATTTTATTTTTCTTATTTTTTAAGACATAAATAAATTCATTTTTACATACATAAAAATTAATACAAAAACATTTGTGCATATTTACATTTTATTGTACATTTAAATAATTGTTCATTTATTTATTGTTGTATAAAATTCACTTGGGTTGTAATAGTAAATTAGGGTTTTATTTTGTGCAAATACCCCCTATTCAAACTTGTACCCCCTTCCCATAATATTGTTGTAATAGCCTAGATTTACTTTACACATTTTATTACTTTCATATACCATGATAGTAAATTAGGGTTTTGTATGCAAAGACCAAAAATCAAACAAATAGCATGACTTAATACAAGACAAAAATGCATGAAAAATGACAACACATTGCACACAAGCACCCCTAGGGTTTCATCCTCTTTGTTGCCTTAAAATGGCCATGGTATGCATGCTAGGTATCTTGGCACAAAATCAAAACAAAACAAAAGATCATAGTCCCTCGATGACGCTAAACAAGGTTGCCTAAAAACAAATGATCTTAGTCCCTAAAACTTGCTAAGATACTTGGCACCATTGCTATCATGATCATACGATGACCCACGCCCGTCCCGTTTAACTGAAGGGGTGAAAAACACAAGAAGGGGGGGTTGAATTGTAAAACTGGAAACTTAAAGCAATTGACAAGATATTTTTATCCTGGTTCGTTTGATCTCAAACTACTCCAGTCCACCCGTCAAGGTGATTTCGCCTCTCTCCAACGAGGTCTTAATTCACTATATTCAACTGAATACAAATCTGCTTTAGCAACTGCTAAAACCTTCTTGATTCAAACCACAATCCGGTTTGTCAAGGCAACACTTTCTTACAAAGGTATAAAATAATGTGTGAATGTTTTCTACAAAACTATATCACAACTGTGATGTTTACACAAATGAAGCTTAGAAACTTAGAATGCTAAACACTAATGAAGTATCAGAGTTTGTTGGTTTAGCAAAACTTGTAGAGTGAAGATTATTGTTTAGCTTTGTGCGTGTAGAGAATTTGGAAGCATTAGCCGTGATAATCTTCGAAGCTTGGTTTATATAGCACTTGAGAAGATGAACGTTGAAGCAAATATTCTTGATTCAATGCTAATAACAAGCTTTCCTTTTTGAGCAGATCTTGTCTGGAATGAGGCCGTTGGAATTGATTAGCGTTCAATGCACAGTACCGTTGCTTCTTCAATGCACGATCTGGCTTGGCTCATTCTGATTCTGCTTCGCTGCTGATGAACTATTTGATTATGTGTCAGAGTGTTTTACGCGCAGTTCTGTTCATCAAACTTCAGCATGTGCAAGAGTTGATCATCTGATCTTGACGTTCTGATTCAGCAACTTCTGATGCTGGTGTATGAAATCATATTCTGATGCTGAGAACGTGATCTTGCTTATTTTAATCAGCATATCTGCAAATCAGAGCATAGTAATTTTAGGCAGCATATAATTCAATCATGAAATATTTAACTACTATATCTTTTCACTTTGTTATCATCAAAACTTAAATATAGGGTACTAGATTCAAACATTGTTCTAACAATCTCCCCCTTTTTGATGATGACAAAAACCAGATATTTTAAATGAAAAAATAACGTGAAAAGGTATCAGAGCTATGTATCAGAATAAGAAGTACGGAGAAGTCAGAGTTTAAGAGATACTCCCCCTGAGTTTGTTACTTCCCTTTGATATGCGTGTTCTTCAGAGTCAGATCTTTTTCTATCTTTGAGCATCAGATTATAGGTCTTTGACTTATCAGAAAGCAGAGCTTCAGAGCTTCATATATCAGAACTTCATTATTTGATCAGAGCAACATGAGCTTTTACATTTTGATCAGAGCTTCTAGTTCTTAGTCTTCATAGTGTTCGGAGCTTCCTTGTGCCTGTAGACTTAACAACAAAACAGAAAAACATTTCAAGTAATAGAGTTAGAATGTTTGAGAATTTCTGTCTAGTTAGCCGTTATTGATTTTAAATATCATTCTTGTTCTCCCCCTTTTTGTCAGCAATCAAAAAGTGTTAGTGATGTGCTAAAACAATTTAAATCATAAAAACAAGTTATATTAAAGTAGTTCAGAGCAAAAGAACATTACACAAACATAGTCAAAACATAGTCAAAAGTACATCAGAAAATGAAGAAAATATAGAGAATGTCATGCAAAAAATTTCAAGGTTGTGGGGGCATGCGTGAGAACAGGCTTTCCAGCATTGCTTGAATCTTTTCAGAAGTTTCATTCTGCTTCTGAACCATGGTGACAACAGTATCAATCTTGCTGTCCTGAACATTCATTCTTGCTTCCATCTTCTGATCATTCTCTTCCATCCGCTGCTGTAGACGCAAGTCATTCAGCCTGAGTTCTTCCAGAGCCTGCCTGTCCAAGGCAGCTTGAGAACTTTCAGCAGGAGGAAGCTTCTCAGAACTTTCAGCTACATCTTCTGCTGGATTTTCTTCCTGAAGAGTCTTGTCTTCTTCTGATGGTTGCACCTGTGCAGCTTGCTCTTTCTCAGACCAGGATTCACTGTCCAGAGGGAGCACAACTTCTTGAGGCAGCTGACTCTCAACTTCCTTCAGCAGCTTGCTAAAGTTCTGTTGAGCCTGCTCATAGTTGACGTCCTGCAGCTTGAGTGCTTCAGTACGAACCCATACTCTGAACTGTGACCAGAGCTGATCAGAAGCAGCTGGGTCGATCATCCCCGGACAGAATTGCTTCAACGAAGCAATCCATTGCAGCATACCTGTTTCAAAGTCCAAAATACCAGAGCCAACATCTAGTTGCTTTGGTTTGGGAATGGCCAATTTGTGTCTTAAATCAGCAAGACGTTCAAGACTTGTCAAGTCAATGAAAGTTTTGATGGGGTTTTCAGAGGATTGGTTTACAGAGGTGTGCTGAGGTGCTGTTTGTTTTGGAGGATGGTTATCAGAGTCAGAGGATATATCTATTGGAGTGGTTGGAGTTTTTGGAGGTGTTGATTCCTCTGATGATGGTAACTGGGGTCTGACAATGGTGGTTCCACATGGCAACTGTATTGCCAGCGGTGAAGGTTGAGGTGAGTGGGGATCAGAATGATGAGGAGATGGGGTTTCATAGCGGTGAAACTCTGTTTGTGGTGAGGGTGGATTATTTTCTGGTTGAGGAGGTGGAATCTCTGATTGCTCAGGGATCAGAGGTTCTTCTGTGATTGGTTGTTGAGATTGTGGTTCTGGTTCTGGTTGATGTTCTGGTTGTATTTCTGGTTCAGGTTGAATTTCTGGTTCAGGTTGAATTTCTGGTTGAATTTCTGGTTCAGGTTGAATTTCTGGTTGAATTTCTGGTTCAGGTTGAATTTCTGGTTCAGGTTGTGGAGGAGGAATATTTGGTGGTTCAGAGTGAGGTTGAACAGAAGCATGTTCACGCTCAATATCAGCTAGCACTCTATCAAGTGCTGGTGTTGTTGAAACAGTTGGTTGTTTGGTAATTTTAATGGGAATTTTAATTCTGGTTCTTCTGAGTTGTAAGGCCTCAGAAGGGTCTTCTGGTATGGTTTCATCAATAGTAGGGATTGGGATGGATATTCTGTGAGAGGTTTGAGGAGGGGCAGCAGATGTTGGAATAGTAGATGAAATTGAAATAGGGGCAGCAGATGAATTACCTCGTTTCTTTGGAGTCTGATGAGATGATCCTTCTGCTTTCCTCTTCTTTGTTTTCTTCTGAGTCACTTCAGGTTGAACTTGACTCAGATCTTTGATCTTCAGCTTTGAACCTGCATCATCTTCCTTGTATGACTCTGGATACTTGAGAAACATATCAGGTTGGGATTCCATTTCAGAAAATCTTGGGAAATTACTCAGAGGCACTCTTCTTCTGGAGATGTCAGCAGTTGAAGAAGCTCTGGGTTCCTTCCTGATATTTTCTATCAGCTTCATCTTTTTCAGGTTCTTAGCGTTCAGTGGTTTTCCAACAGTTGGTTCAAAATTGCCCAGCACTTTAGCTTCGCTCAGATAATCTATCAGCTTATTCTCTGTCAGAATATCTGATATGAGCCTTCCAAACGGTATCCAGTCCCTTTTGGTCCTTTCTTCTTCTCTAGTCTCTTTCACACTAGTCTTCAGATGGTTGAACAGGAAGTGTGCCAGATTGATCTTCACCCTCTGATCAATAAAGTAGATCAGAAATTGCTGATCCACGTTTATATAATCAGGAGAGCTTGTTGGCTTCCTGTGATTGAAACAGCCCAGAACAATCTTGGCCCATACTCTGCAGTGATCCTTCAGATCCTTGATTTTGCTGCTGGGAAATCCAAGAGTGAAAATGCAGTTGGCTACCACACCTATATCAGGGCATCTATCGGCCATGTCCACACAACGGACTCCACCACCACTTTGACCAATTAACCTAGCAATGAGGTCTTCAGAAATTATTATCTTCTTTCCCATGACAGAAGAGATGACTAGATGTTTATGAATCTTGGCGTGAATCCAAAATTCCTTGACAAGCTCTGGGAAGGTTGGTCCAACCAGTCTATCAAAATACCTCTCCCACTTTTGAGCTTTGATTTCCTCAGTTAGGTCAAATCCATTATCCTTCAAACTTTCGAAATCGACGATTAACTCAGAGAGAACCTCAAGATTCTTTACCGGTGTGAGAAGAGTTCTGGTAGGCACCTGATACTGCTCAGAGGTTTCTTTCTTCTGATTTCCTGCAGGAATGCTGGAGGATGCCATTGTTCTCACACAAAAAAGCTTGAGAATGATTTGAGAGAAAAAAAGTTTTAAGAAGATAACTCAGAAATATGCAGAGAATACTTAAGAGATTATGAGAAAGCGTAAAGAATAAGATTGAAGAATAATGAGCTTAAATAAAGATTTCGAAAATTATTTTGAAAAATTAAACGTTTTTAAGAGAGAGAAAAAAATAATGATTGCCATTAACAAGCGTGATTACTTTTGCATTAAATGCTTGCTGATTTTGGGGGATTTGAGAAAGATACTTAAAAACGGTTACCAGACATGTGTCTCAATGCACCCAATCAGCGCTTTCCTTTCTCAGAAGCGTGCACGCGTTCTGCTTCAGGGATTTGCTGATGATTGGATGACACTTGTTTGATGTAGTGATCAGCACGTCTGTCTTTGAGATTAGACTCTCAGATCTTTAGACTTGCCTCTGATACAATCTGCATGTTCTAACTTTCTGAAAGAAGATTGATCAGAAGTTCACAGTAATATAATTACATTCTGAAGATAAATACATGGAATTAAAACATTTTCATTCTGGGCATACTTTCATGCTGAGATGTTTCAGAATGAAATTAAACCTATCTTCTGAAAGGGGTTTAGTAAAGATATCAGCCCATTGATGGTCTGTATCTATAAATTTCAAGTTTAAAATTCCTTTCTGAATATAGTCCCTAATGAAATGATGTTTTATTTCTATATGCTTAGCTCTAGAATGTAAAATAGGATTCTTACTTAAGCAAATAGCAGAAGTATTATCACAAAGAATAGGAATGTTACTCTCAAAAATCTGGAAGTCTTCAAGCTGACTTTTCATCCAGAGCATCTGTGTGCTGCATCCAGCTGCTGCTATGTACTCAGCTTCTGCTGTTGACAGAGCAATAGTTGATTGCCTTTTGCTGGACCACGAGATCAGATTTTCTCCCAGAAACTGGCAGCTTCCAGAAGTACTTTTGCGTTCCACTCTGTCTCCAGCAAAATCAGCATCACAGTAGCCTACTAAGTTGTAATCACTAGATTTTCTATAAAACAAACCCAGATTAGTAGTACCTTTCAGATACTTGAAAATTCGCTTAACAGCTGTTAAGTGAGATTCTCTAGGATCTGATTGGAATCTAGCACAAATACATACGCTGAATAAAATATCAGGTCTTGAAGCAGTCAGATAAAGGAGAGAACCAATCATACCTCTGTAGACTTTCTGTTCTACGCTTTTGCTTACCTTTTCTCTTTCCAGAATGCACGTGGGATGCATTGGAATCTTTGATGGCTTACATTCTGAGAGGTCAAATTTCTTCAGAAGATCTCTGATATATTTGCTCTGATGAATGTAAGTTCCCTCTGGAGTTTGATTAATCTGAATTCCTAGAAAGAATTTCAGTTCCCCCATGAGGCTCATCTCAAATTCTGCCAGCATACACTTAGCAAATTTTCTTCCAAGAGAAGGATTAGTAGAACCAAAGATTATATCATCAACATAAATTTGACAGACTAAAATGTCACTCTTAACTGTCTTACAGAATAGAGTAGTGTCCACTTTCCCTCTGGTGAATTCATTTTCAAGCAGAAAGTTACTTAGCCTTTCATACCAAGCTCTGGGAGCTTGTTTCAGACCATACAGTGACTTTTTCAGTTTGAAAACATGTTCTGGATGTTTTGTATTTTCAAAACCTGGGGGTTGGTGAACATATACTTCTTCTTCTATATAACCATTTAAGAATGCACTTTTGACATCCATCTGATACAGAGTGATGCCTCTATTAACAGCAAATGAGATTAAAAGTCTGATAGATTCTAACCTGGCGACTGGGGCAAAGGTTTCTGTATAGTCTATCCCCTCTTGCTGACTATAACCTTGTGCAACCAGTCGTGCCTTGTTTCTGACGACTTCACCTTGTTCATTAAGTTTGTTTCTGAACACCCATCTTGTTCCAATGACGTTGAATCCTTTTGGTCTTGGAACGAGATCCCATACGTCGTTTCTGGTGAATTGATTCAGCTCTTCTTGCATTGCCAGAATCCAGTCATTGTCCAGAAGTGCTTCATCAATAGAAGAGGGTTCAATCAGAGACACAAGTCCCATCAGAGTTTCTTCAGAGTTTCTGAAGCTTGCTCTTGTTCTGATTGGATCTTCCTTTCTTCCTAGAATAGTCTCTTCTGGGTGATCCAAACTGCTTCTGGGTAATCTCTTCTGAGGTTGATCAGCAGCAGTTGTAGGATTTCTAGCATTGCTTCTTTCAGACGTTGAAGGAATGTCTGTGTTGAGAGCTTCTGATGACTTGTCTTCAGAACCTGCAAATTCAATTTCTATACCTGCAAGATTTTCATTCTGCTTTGACTTTTCAGAGTCAAGCTTGTCATCAAAACGAACACTGATTGATTCTTCCACAATCTGTGTTTCTGTATTGTATACTCTGTACCCTCTTGAGCGTTCAGAGTATCCTAACATAATACACTTCTGTGCCTTAGAATCAAACTTGTTCAAATAATTCTTAGTGTTTAACATATAGCAAGTACATCCAAATGGATGAAAATACGAAATGTTGGGCTTTCTGTTCTTCCACAATTCATATGGAGTCTTTTCCAGAATAGGTCTTATTGAGATTCTATTCTGAATGTAGCACGCTGTGTTTATTGCCTCTGCCCAGAAAATCTTAGCAACGTTTGTCTCGTTGATCATGGTTCTGGCCATTTCTTGCAATGTTTTGTTCTTTCGTTCTACAACTCCATTTTGTTGGGGAGTTCTAGGACAAGAGAAATCATGCAGAATGCCTTTGTCATTAAAGAATGACTCAAAATCTTTATTTTCAAATTCTCCACCATGATCACTTCTGACTTTAACGATTCTAAGATCTTTTTCATTCTGAACTTGGTTACAGAAGGTAACAAACACAGAGTGTGACTCGTCCTTGTGTCTTAAGAACTTTACCCATGTCCATCTGCTATAGTCATCTACGATTACTAACCCATACTTCTTGCCACTGACAGAAGCAGTCTTAACTGGTCCAAATAAGTCAATGTGCAGAAGTTCTAATGGCTTAGAGGTAGAAACAACATTTTTGGATTTAAAAGAAGGTTTTGCCAATTTGCCTTTCTGACATGCTTCACACAGAGCATCTGAATTGAACTTCAAATTTGGAAGTCCTCTGACCAGATTGAGTTTGTTAATCTGAGATATTCTTCTCATACTAACATGCCCCAATCTTCTGTGCCAGATCCACTGCTCGTTGTTAACAGACAGAAGACATTTTACGTTCTGACTCTTTAGTTCAGAAAGTTTGATTTTGTAAATGTTGTTTTTCCTCTTACCATTAAATAGGATAGTCCCATCTTTCTGACTAACAGCTTTACATGATTTTTGATTAAAGATTATATCATAACCGTTATCACTTAATTGACTTATGGATAACAGGTTATGCATCAATCCATCAACAAGCAGAACATTATTAATAGAGGGAAGATTTCCGTTACCTACAGTTCCAGAGCCAATTATCTTTCCCCTCTGATTGCCTCCAAAGCCAACGTGGCCTCCAGGCTTAAGTTCCAGGCTTTGGAACATATGCCTTCTTCCCGTCATATGTCGTGAGCAGCCAGAGTCCAGGTACCATGACTGGTGTTTCTGACTTGCTGCTAAAGATATCTGCAACATGTATTATTTTATCCTTAGGTACCCAGATCTTCTTGGGTCCTGATTTGTTAGTTTTACCAAAACTCTGGTTGAATTTTGGTTTCACAAAGTGATTACTACTAGTATATTTGATGTCATGTGTGTGACCATACACAAAGCGTGAATTTAGAGGAGTGTGTTTAATGGTTAAATCCATGACATTTTTAGGTGTAGGAACCTTACCTAGGTATCCTATTCCTTTCCTGCCGTTTCTG
Organism: Vicia faba; assembly: GCA_948472305.1. Lineage (NCBI taxonomy): Eukaryota > Viridiplantae > Streptophyta > Magnoliopsida > Fabales > Fabaceae > Vicia > Vicia faba. Next base: position 716,228,156 of record OX451736.1, read on the forward strand.
CTAACTCCATAGATCATTGAAGCCATTCTGCTTCTATCTATGCTTTTAGCAAGGAACTTCTGGAAACTATGATCATACTCCTTGATGATCTCATCAGCGTTGCTGGGAGTTTCAGCAATTGGTTCCTTCTGAGAGTTTTGTAAAGAGTTTTCTAATTTTAAAATTTTATCTCTCAGCTCAGAGTTTTCCAATTTGAGACTCTCAGACTTATTAGAGTCAGATTCAAGAGTCCTTTTCAGGTCTCTGAATTTAGCTCTAATCTGCTGATAACGTTCCAGAATTTCATTGAGGCTTTCAGCAAGTTCAGCCTTTGTAAAATTAACAGCGAAGTTAGGGAATACCTCTTCTGTGTCTGATTCTGAATCTGAGTCAGAAGCTTCACTGTCATCTGGAATGTTAGCCATGAGCGCTATGTTCGCCCTTTCATCATCTGATTCTGAGTCCGCTTCAGACGAGTCAGAGTCATCCCATGTGGCCATGAGACTTTTCTTCTTCTCTCTTCCAAACTTCTTTTTGGGCTTTTCCCTCTGAAGCTTTGGACAGTCACTCTTGTAGTGTCCTTGCTCATTGCACTCGTAGCAGATGATGTCTTTTGTATTTGGCTTCTTGCTACCGGAGGAGCCTTCAGATCTTCTGTATCCAGAGGAAGAATCTGTCCTTCTGTATCTGGAAGAAGACTCGTTCTGATCAGATCTTCTGGGATTCCTGAACTTCCTTTGTCTTTGCTTCCACAGTTGATTTACTCTTCTGGAGAGAAGGGAAAGTTCGTCTTCTTCTGATGAGGATCCATCAGATGTTTCTTCAACTGCCTGCAAAACTTTAGATTCAGATTTTCTGTTAGATTTTAAAGCTATAGGCTTACCTTGCTTCTGAGGCTCGTCAGCTTCCAACTCTATCTCATGACTTCTGAGGGAGCTTATAAGTTCCTCCAGAGTGATTTTGTTGAGATCTTTCGCCAGCTTCAGAGCAGTAACCATAGGCCTCCACTGCTTGGGTAAACTTCTGATTATCTTCTTGACATGGTCAGCAGTAGAGTATCCCTTGTCCAGAACTTTGAGACCCGCTACCAGAATCTGGAATCTAGAGAACATAGTTTCAATGGATTCAGATTCTTCCATTTTAAACGCCTCATACTTCTGAATGAGCGCCAGAGCTTTTGTTTCTTTGACTTGAACGTTGCCCTCGTGCGTCATTCTGAGAGAATCAAAGATGTTCTTAGCTGTGTCTCTGTTGGAGATCTTCTCATACTCAGTATAGGAGATAGCACTGAGGAGGATGGTTCTGGCCTTATGGTGATTCTTGAAATCACGCTTTTGTTGATCAGTCATTGATTTTCTTTCAATCTTCTGACCAGTTGCATTCACAGGGTGCGTGTATCCATCTGTCACCATATCCCACAGATCAGCATCATGTGCTAGAAAGAAGCTTTCAATTCTGTCTTTCCAGTAATCAAAGTTTTCTCCATCAAAGACTGGAGGTTTGCCGCTGAATCTGTCTCTGTCCTCATTGGTGTCATTGCTGAAATGAGAGTTGTTTCCTGCCATTGTGTTTTTCTGACGCTGGATCTTGTACTGACACGGTTAAGTGTTTTAGCTCAGAACCAGGCGCTCTGATGCCAATTGAAGGGGTGAAAAACACAAGAAGGGGGGTTTGAATTGTAAAACTGGAAACTTAAAGCAATTGACAAGATATTTTTATCCTGGTTCGTTTGATCTCAAACTACTCCAGTCCACCCGTCAAGGTGATTTCGCCTCTCTCCAACGAGGTCTTAATTCACTATATTCAACTGAATACAAATCTGCTTTAGCAACTGCTAAAACCTTCTTGATTCAAACCACAATCCGGTTTGTCAAGGCAACACTTTCTTACAAAGGTATAAAATAATGTGTGAATGTTTTCTACAAAACTATATCACAACTGTGATGTTTACACAAATGAAGCTTAGAAACTTAGAATGCTAAACACTAATGAAGTATCAGAGTTTGTTGGTTTAGCAAAACTTGTAGAGTGAAGATTATTGTTTAGCTTTGTGCGTGTAGAGAATTTGGAAGCATTAGCCGTGATAATCTTCGAAGCTTGGTTTATATAGCACTTGAGAAGATGAACGTTGAAGCAAATATTCTTGATTCAATGCTAATAACAAGCTTTCCTTTTTGAGCAGATCTTGTCTGGAATGAGGCCGTTGGAATTGATTAGCGTTCAATGCACAGTACCGTTGCTTCTTCAATGCACGATCTGGCTTGGCTCATTCTGATTCTGCTTCGCTGCTGATGAACTATTTGATTCTGTGTCAGAGTGTTTTACGCGCAGTTCTGTTCATCAAACTTCAGCATGTGCAAGCGTTGATCATCTGATCTTGACGTTCTGATTCAGCAACTTCTGATGCTGGTGTATGAAATCATATTCTGATGCTGAGAACGTGATCTTGCTTATTTTAATCAGCATATCTGCAAATCAGAGCATAGTAATTTTAGGCAGCATATAATTCAATCATGAAATATTTAACTACTATATCTTTTCACTTTGTTATCATCAAAACTTAAATATAGGGTACTAGATTCAAACATTGTTCTAACATTAACATCCAAAGATAGGATTATTTACCAAATACAATGGTAAAACAACAATGTCAAAGGGTTAAAAATGTGTAGGAAAGACTTTTGAGTAGGTAGATGCTTCTAGTTACTTGATCAATTTTCAAACCCATCCTAGCTATTTTCAAAAACACACCACACGATTTCAAAACAATTTCCAAACAAACTTTCAAACATTGAAACATTTTTCAAAAGACAAACACCTTTGTATACATTCAAACAAGAACCATTACAAAGGTTGCCTAAACAAAGGCCTCTTTTCAAAATACTTTCAAAACCACACACAAAAGCACCATTTCAAACAATTGAAAAGCAAAAGCAAGTGATCTAAACAAGTAACTAAGAGCCCATGGAAAACCATGGATGAAAAGGGTGTTAGCACCTTCCCTTTTCATAATCTACCCCCCTAACTCAAGAAAACATCTCAAAGGTCTTTCCTGTGCTTTTTGACCTTTCCTTTGGATAAAATAAAAAGTCGGTGGCGACTCTTGCTAACCGCACAAGTGCGAACAAAACGCAAAACTTCTAGTCAGTTCTCCCGCTGTATCATAGAACTGGCGACTCTGCTGGGGAACTTAAAAGTGGGATTACCTTAGGGTTTTAGATCACCTTTACATGCTTATCTTGTTTGATTTGTATGCTTTACATTTTGGTTCCTTGTTTGGGTTTGATTTAAATCCTACACCCGGATTTGGGGACACTTTTTAGGTAAGTAGCAATAGATTGTGAGGGAACTGTGCGGGGTATACCAACATGGTTGAAGCAGTAGCTACGTTGATGTGGAACTTTGGTTGGTACCAGTAACCCTTGAGTTGAATCAAGGAGAGTACGGGGCCACCGCGTGGTGTCGTGAAACATCAACTGACCTTAGAACCTTACTTGACCAACTTGGCCTTTTAGGATGTAGTGAGATGATCGGCTTTGGTGCAGTCCGAAGTTGGTAGATACTAGATGCTACACTCATTGAGGGTTGTTTTCTTGGAATATTTCGATCGCCAGTAAAGTGGCTAAACTGAAATAATGAACACAAAAAATAATCCAGTGATATTGAGCTCCTTAGAACCCGGTTACTATTTCTAGGACATGTTGAGCCAACTAAACTTCAAGAGGGTACTTACCCACAAACTCCATGCAAGCCTGAACCTAAGGACTTGTCTGCTTTGTGTGAATATGATTATTTGTATATAAACTTGTTTACCTTGCATATCTGTACATAACATCATACCATAGCATTTTCAATAACCATTTCAAGGATCTCGAGGGTCTTTTGATGCAGGGTCACATTGAACCAGATGTCTACCAAAGGGCAAGAGGATTCATTTTCCTCTAAACAAATGCCGACAAAAATCAAGTACAACAATTTAAGTCAAGGGCTATGACCCACTTGACATGGTGAGCTTGATTCTCGTGGAAAGACATCCACCGATACAAAGCTCTCTAATCAAAGATCTTGATCGAAAATCAACTTCTAACATTTTCTTGTGTTTACCCCGCAAGATCCTTGAAAACATGCATCCACATATCATACATCTTATCATGATAGGTTTCTCCCCTTCAGGTCTCTTTATCTTGCTACTATTTATTTCAGTAGAGATGGCTCTAGAGAAGACTATCAAGGACATCCAGGCTCAAAACGCTCAAATGCAAGAGATGTTCTTGAACCTATCCAAAGGGCAGCAAGAAGTGAAATCTCTCCTCACTAGGGGCATGATCCTGGGGAATCATGAGGGCAACAAAGATTATCAGTTGGAGCTGGGGCGAACTGAGATAGCCATAATGAAAATCTAGATGATGGGACAACTAGTGGGCCAGATGACTCTCATCCAAAACTTGGCACAAGGGCAAGAGGAGATGAGAGTCCTCATCAACAAGCTTCATCAAGACGAATGTGACCAAATGGGTCAAACAACTAGGGTTGAGGATCAAGTCATCGTTCAGCCTCCGTTGAGACAAGAAGCCGCGAGAAAACCTCCCCAGTTTGCTTCAGGGTCACAAGCCCAACAACAACCTCGCCAACGTTAACAGGGTAACCGGCGTAAGCGGAATACATCTGAAAAACGCTTCACTAAGATTATCATGTCGTTATCTCAAGTGCTGCAACGCTTGTTGGAAGTCAAGCTGATTGTATTAAGGGACCCCCCTCGGAATCCCAACACAGTCTCTCTAGATTACAATCCAAATGCAAGATGTGCGTATCACTCCAACAGTCCTGGACATGAAACCGATAGTTGTTGGGCATTGAGAAACAAAATTCAAGATCTGATTAAAGAAACAACGCTGGAGTTCACACAAGATGGCCAGATGAAAATCTTCCGCTGAGGGCTCTCCACCTAAAATGACAAGTTCGAACAAAGAGGCTTCTGTTCATTTTGAATTTCCAATTGTAATTTCTTTTGTTATTCAGACAATTATGTATTGATGTCAAACTCTGTTTCAATAATGCATTGCATATGTTTGTATTGAATTCATCTTTTCATTTTCACTATATTTAAAACTATTCTTTTTATTCTTCTTATGACACAAACCTTTAGAGGGAGGATGGCGAAAACAATGCCATAATCTCATACAGTATGCTTTTGGACAGACCTTGCTGACGATGTACATGCGTTTCTTTCAAATCCTAAACACTGGAGTTATAAGGAAGATAATCCCTAGTCAACCCCTTCGATCCAAAGAAGTAGAAGTTTTCCGTTTTAACACAAATTAAAACCTTTAATCAAAACCTGGGGCAGGGTAGTCTCTCAGTTAATTCAAACACACGTTAAAGTCGCAAACTCTCATCTTGTAATACAATGAATGACATCAAAAACATTCCTTTGGAATCAAAAGACGGTGATGGTTCCTTATCACATAGGCAGTCATTATCTCTCAAAAAGAAAAGCCCACTGAGTCGAAACCTACAAAGGAGGCTTAAGAAAACTGGGGCATCTCGCTGACTGTAATCTCAAAAAACAAGAACAGGCAGGCAAAAATTAGGGATAATAAATCAAAAGAAAGAGGTGACTATGAATCCTCAATAAAAATAATGTTGCAAAAATGACTGCCTTACAATAAACTTAACTTGTTTGAACCATCACCAAAATGTCATTTCAAACTCAATTGGAATTCAAATGCACAATTAACTGAGTTTAGGATTGAAGAACATCACGAAGAGCGGGTGGGTACAAATATACTTTGAGTCTTTATCCTTTGTTTCTTAAACCGTGAACCAAGCCACGTTACAACCCTTCAAAAGTCCTAATTGAAACATGGGTTAGTTCGAAAGCATACTGTTACAAAAGGTATCCTGACTCCTGTAAAGCTTTACTCTAAATCCTGAGTTGAATTTTTCTTACAAAAGTTTTCTGCTAAAAAACGCATTTTCAAAATTTCAAGACAAGCTTAAACTTTGCATTATTTGAATATCGTTGTTTGCATATGGCTATTTGTTTGGCAGCGGAGAAATTCACACAATGAATGTCCAATGAACAAAAAGCTCTCTCAGTGAACAAAGTCACTTCAAGCGGGATGACATTTCCATTGCAAAAATATCCTATCAACAAGGGGACATGACATGTCATTGTCCAACACACCTGGGGAAGTCCAGTCAAGATTTCAATAAATCTCTCAAAGTGCAGAGTAACCTGGGGCAGTCCAGTCAATATTTCAAGAAATATCTCAAAGTGCAGAGTAACCCGGGGCAAGTCTCCGTCCCCGTCACTTGGGGCATTGAACGTCAATCCCAACAAAGGGTTGCGTACAGTCAAACATTTCCTGGCAAAGTCATAAACACTCGCTACTAGGGGCAGTGAAAAATCTCTCCAAAATCCTTCTCATAAGAGGACTCCCAGCCAGAGTTTCAATCTTTGATGACCTCTTCCCAGCTAAGTCGACCTCAAGAAACCCTGAGGATTTTTCCCCATTAAAGTCGCCAGAATTTTCACTATCGGAAACGAAGAATTCAACTCTTTTCTCCAGCACCAATTCGGGATTTATTTTCCCCAGCGAAAGATCATCTTGAAAACATTACATATCCGTACATTAGGACATCATACAACGCAATCTCATTTATTTTGAGAACATCATTGCTTGATATATGTCATGCAACTAACCTTTACCTTTCAGGAAAGATGCAATAAAATTCTCACAAAGTTCAAGCTATGAAGCCTGGACCACGACCAGATAGTAGTTCATTCAACTTTCCTCTTCAACAGAGATGATTCCTCAGTAGAATAACGGACGACCGAAGTTCCTAAAACTCAACAGAGATGATTCCTCAGTAGAATAACGGACGACCGAAGTTCCCAAAATTCAACAGAGATGATTCCTCAATAGAATAACAGGCAACCGAAGTTCCCAAAATTCAACAGAGATGATTCCTCAGTAGAATAATGGACGACCGAAGTTCCCAAAATTCAACAGAGATGATTCCTCAATAGAATAACGGACGATCGAAGTTCCCAAAATTCAACATAGATGATTCCTCAATAGAATAACGGACGACTGAAGTTCCCAAAATTCAACAAAGATGATTCCTTAGTAGAATAACGGACGACCGGAGTTCCCAAAATTCAACAAAGATGATTCCTCAGAAGAATAACGGACGACCGAAGTTCCTAAAATTTGACAGAGATGGTACCCCAGTAGAATAACGGACAACTGAAGCTCCTAAAATTCTATCTCTCTCAAGACAAAAATCAACATTTCCCAACTGAATCCTCCTCAAACAACTAAACAGGAATCCCCATTGGAAACATTCTAAGCAAAGTTTAAAGACACACATACTCTTCAACAACAGTCTAGGATTTATTTTCCCCGGCATCTGTTGAAGATTTTCCAAGACTTTCGTCTGGTTCAGCTAAATCGATTCTAAGATTTTTCTGATTCTTGTCCAGTCAAAGTTAATTCAAGACCTTCTCTGGTTCAGTCAGATCGACACTAAGATCTCCCTGATTCTTATTCCAGTTGAAGATATTCCAAGACTTTCCTCTGGCTCAGTTAAATCGATTCTAAGATTTTTTTGATTCTTATCCAGTAAAAGTTAATTCAATACCTTCTCTGGTTCAGTCAGATCGACACTAAGATCTCCCTGATTCTTATTCCAGTTGAAGGTATTCCAGATTTTTATTGTTTCAGATAAATCTCTCAACGGTTTATTCCGATTCACTTCCAGATTTTACTGTTTCAGATAAATCTCTCAACAATTTATTCTGATTCATTTTTGGACTTTTGCTGTTTCAGATAAATCTCTCAACGATTTATTCTGATTCGTTCTCTGTTCAGATCCAGTTCAAACTTTCTGTCAACAATCACCTTTGAATGGCATCTTTAAACCCATTTCCATACACAATCAAATCAGCATGTCATTAAGATCCCCAGCGGAGATGAGACTACCAACTACCAATCCCCAGCGGAGCCGAAACTTCAAACTATCAACCCACAACAGAACTCATCCAGTTTCTTCAGGTTTTCCCAGCAAGTTGTCTTGAAGCTTAAAAATCAACCAGATGACGATTAACTCCTGTTTCTCCCCAAACTAGGTTAACTCCCCAGTAGATTGGCATGCAAGCCAAACTCCTGAACTCCCCAGCGGAATTAAGCTTTTCCCCACAGAACTTTCACTACAGGATAAATTTTTCCCCACAGAGTTTTTATTACTTCTCGACAGAACGAAGACTCCCGTCAATAATCCCCAGTAAAAGACTTTAAAATTCTCTAGATTCCCCAAGCAGATTCCTCAAGAAGTATATGGCATTACTCTCGCAACAGCATCGGCAACAGTCAATGATTTATTTTCCTCAGCAATACAGCAATACAGCAAATCAGCTTACATGCGCATACATTACATTAATATATCATAAACATGAATAAAACATATTCATTGCATCATACATTTCATGCAACATAACTTTGTGTTTCGGCTAACATTTTACCCTTTTTAGGATAAGATTAACAGCTATCGTTAACAAATATTCAAAGATTTCAGATACAATACAGATACACTCCAGACACGGAAGTCGTTCTGTTACTCATTTGGATTTCAACTTCAGATCCAATACAGATACGCTCCAGACACAGATGCCATTCTATCACCTATTCAAGATACAGACCAGATACGCTCCAGACACGGTTGCCATTTTGTCACTTATTCTGACTTTTTCCCCAGCCCAGAGACGCTCCAGACACGGAGGTCATTCTGTTATTCATTCAGGTTCAAGTACAGTTACAACTCGGATACGCTCCAGACACGGCTGCTATTCCCTTGCTCATACAGATTCAATCTCCAGATACAACTGAGATACATTCTAGATACGGATACCATTCTGATGTTCATTCTCCTGATTCAACAAACATCCTTGGATGGCATCTACAAGCCCATCTTCAACAAGATTTTATCACATCTCCAAATGGCATCTTTAAGCCCATTCCCTCAACTACATTTTGACGAGTGCAAATTTACGGGCACTCTAGTGTCCAATCATCTTTTACTTTCGAGTCACGAACGGCTAACTCGCCAATATAACTCTTCAGGTTCAAGAAGATTGAACAGGGGCAGCTGTTGTAACCCAAAATTTTCCCTCTCATTTTATCAAGATTCTCCTCACAAGACTTCTTGGACTCAAGACCAGATTAGGGTTTGCTCAGCTCAAGACATCTCCTTGCACTGTTGACCTGAAATTGGGGTTTGAGTTTGCATAAGGATTTTTGGACTTCCAATGCCTCATGTGACTTTCATAATTCATGTTGGACCTCTAAGATTGCTTATACCAAGTTTCAAGCCATGACTCAAATTTTTGCCCAATCAATTGGATAGTTGACATAAAAATCAGTTGTATTGGAGAAAAAGTCAACCATGGCCAATTTACAGTCAAACCTCATAATTTTTTATCCACATCAACATTATAGACTCATATGAACCATTTGATCAAGTTAGGACCACAACTCCTCAAGAACTATGATCAGATCATCAAAAGGGCAAAATGGTCATTTTTAGGGTTTTGATTGTAGAAGGGCAATTTCTGATTTTTAACCTAGCCAATGGCAAATTGGGTCCAAGCATGGTTTCAAGGACTCAATGGCATCACCTTGACCTAATCACAAGGTTCAAAAGATCTCAATTTCATTGGATTGACAGATGAATTTTCCAATCAACTGATCAAAAATCAACTGTACACTGAAAAGTCAAACTTTGACTTTTTGGTCAAAATCAAGTGCCAAGGGTCATATTTCATCAAAATGTATCAAAACATGAAACTTTTTCACCAAGAAACCTAATTTTGAAAATTAGGGTTTAAGTTTGAAAAAATTAATAACTTAGAATTTTTCTAAGTTATGAAAATTTCTTATTTTTTCCCCAACTTTTTCACCATGATGCAATTGGATTATAAGAAAACTTCCAACATGAAAGTTGTAGTCCTCCACAAAATCTACAACTTTTATTCATAAAGTTTTCCCGAAAGATTCTTGGATCTCAAGTTATGATTTTGTGAATAAGGGTTCATAAACTTTTTAACTTAGTGAAATTTTGCCCTAGTTTAGGCAGATTTTTGACCTAACTTAATGGCAAATTTTCACCTAGTTCCAAGTGGAATATCAAAATGAATTTCAAATATGGATTGTAGAGCATGTTACAAGCTTTCCAAAATGTCAAATAACTCTCCAATATTATTTATGGTTAGGGAGAATCGAAGGAAAGAAAATGGCCATTTCTCACTTTTGTCCATGGCATTTTTCACATTGCTACAACTTGCAAAACTTTCCTAAGCATGCTTGTACTTGTTTTAAAGGTATTAAACCTTTCCACACTCCTTAATTTAATGCAAATACATTGGGAAATGGCTTTGTTCTGAATTATAGAGAATTGTATATTGATTTAATCCATTTATGGCATAAAGGTAACAATGTCATTTCCATAAAGCTTGCTTTTTTGCAACTTTGTATTCATTGAGCATTAAACCTGATATTTGGCTACAAACAAGATCCACAAACTTGAGGCAAAACACACCAACTATTTTCAGACCTCATGCTAGCAAGTACAGCCTTTGCCTTTGTCACTTGAATTTTTGCTTCAAAAGCAAGTAAGCTTGCAAAAGTCCACACATCTCATCTATCTGATAAAACTAAGTCTTGATATCATTTCAAATGACTTCAGCATATTGTAACAAGCCAATACACGAGCTCATAGAATTGTAAACACCCTAAAACACCAAAATCACCATTTTTGCCCAAAACAGGGCAACCTCTGCAGATCACTAGCCAAAACAAATTTCACTCGTGCGTTTTTTGTTCCAAGGCTTCAAACACATTCCATACATCACACCTAAGCTGTCCAGACCTTTCTCAAGCAACTGTAACCCCTGTTTTGTGCTTCACCATTTTCAATTTCTGAGTTTGCAGTTTGACTTCTACAAGGAGATTCAAGCCATTTCAAAGCAAGCTGAGCATTGGGAAAGGTTGAGGGAACTTCAAGCAAGCTCAAAAGAACTTCAGGCCTCACTCAAAGTTGCTACATTGCCATATCCAAACTCAACTGAACAAGGTAATTTTCAAAGTTCTATCTCCTTATTTAGGCATCATTAGGCTTAGGTTTGTGAAGCAAAAATGTAGTCCTTAAGTTCCTTGAGCTGTACATATGCGTAGAATTCATTTATATTAACTGAGCTAGGAGTATTTGATAGTTGAAGTTGCTAAAAAAACTAGGTTAGAATTTAGGGCCACTAAAATTCTCCCTAGTCTTTGAGAGTTAGGTCAAGTTTTTTATATCATTGAAATCGTGACTAAAAATGCTACAAGTTTCATGTTGTAAGTTTTAGATTTCATGCAAGCATGAGCAAGAACAGGTTTGAACTGAAACAGGGCGCGCGCACGTGTACAGAGATCATGGATGAAGTGAACTTGGGCCTGGCGCTTGGGCTTGTTTCTTTTGGCACCCCCTGTTTACTTTCTGCACCCCCTTGGCCCATTTTCTTTATTATGTATATTTTCTCATTTCTTTTATATTTTCTGACTTTTTTTTTTCTTGAACATTAAAAAACCCAAAAATATTTTGTTAATTTTTGCATTTTATTTTATTATTTTTATTATTATTATTGGCATAAAAATAGTTTATTAATAATAATATACTTTTATTTTCTTAAATAAAACTTGTAAATAATACAAAAATATTATATACTTTTATTTTTATTATTTATACACTTAAAATAATATTTTCATACAATATTTAATTTTTTAACATTTTGTATATATTATTATTATTTTTCTTAAATAAAAATGAATAAATAAATAATATAAAGCTTATTTTCCTTTAAAACATAAAATTAGGGTTTTCACCCTTTCAAAAATAATCATTTTATTTTTCTTATTTTTTAAGACATAAATAAATTCATTTTTACATACATAAAAATTAATACAAAAACATTTGTGCATATTTACATTTTATTGTACATTTAAATAATTGTTCATTTATTTATTGTTGTATAAAATTCAATTGGGTTGTAATAGTAAATTAGGGTTTTATTTTGTGCAAATACCCCCTATTCAAACTTGTACCCCCTTCCCATAATATTGTTGTAATAGCCTAGATTTACTTTACGCATTTTATTACTTTCATATACTGTGATCGGTGGATCTGGAACTGACTGTTTAACGCTGGTTCGCGAAATGTCGCGGAAGCAAGAGTCGCCACTGTCTTTTATTTTCTCCAATAGGAAAGGACAAAAGCACAGAAAAATTCCTTTTAAGAGATCGCTCTCGGCTCGGGAGGTAGGTTATAGAAAGGGAAGGTGTTAGCACCCTTTCTATCCATGGTTATCCATGGGCTCTTAGACACTTGCTCATATGTGTTTTCAAATTGTTTTGCGTGCTTTTCAATGTGGGTTTAAAAAGTTTCTTTGAAAAATTTCAGATCGACTCATACGTCAGAGTGTTTGAAAAGTTTGCTTTGAAAGCTTTTGAAAATGTGTTGGTGAAAAGATTTTTGTTTGTTTTTGAAATTAGAGCAAGTATCCTTGAGAACCTACCTACCCTAAGGAATTCGTCTGTGTAAGAGTCCTTAAAAGTAGTGCCATCCTACCATGGAGAGGTAGGTAGCACCACCGTTGGAGGTGTTCGGGTCAATTCGAGTTTGTAGGGACATGGTGATCACCAGAGCAATGGGAAGACACCTTAGAAGCTACCCTCATGCCAGGTTCCCGGATCATGAGGACTTACTAAGACGTTTTCTACTTGACGACCACCTTTCGAAAGGCAACAGTGAGGCGTACCCTAGGGATGGTGTGTGCGAATTGTGTATCATGTTCAGTTATTTGTCTTGTCATGTTTGAAGTGTTCTACGCTTGATTTTATTAAGACATTCATTCTTGCATGCTTTTTAACAGTTAAATATTTTGCGGGAAGATAAATCTAAGGCTATTACAAATGGCGCGGGTCCACATCGCCAAAATTAAACCGGACCCGATTTAGCGGAAAATAAATAAAGCGAAGAAATAAAGTGCGAAAAGTAAATTACATGGCTTTGGGATATTTACAAGATTATAATTAAACGACATAAGATAAATGCGCGAAATAAAGAAATTAAAACAAAATTAGGGCGTTGGACCCTTTTGCAAACAATTAAAATTAATAATGAATTACAAATTAAATGATTAAATGATTAAATGCTTTTTTGGTATTTTTGTATTTTTAGATTTAATAGGAAAAGAAATTAATTGAAATTAAATTAAACGGCAAACCCTAATTCTAATATTTTTTAATTATTAAGAAAGAATTAAAATATGACCTAAATTAAACCTAATTCATTTGTGTACAATTTAAATAGGAAAATAAATAAATAAATAATTATTATTATTCTAAAAAAGAGGAAAAATATTAGAGGGAAATAAAAGAATTAACAATTAAAACCTAATTTCTACATTTTTTGGATTTTTATTTAAAAAGGAATTAAAATTAAAACCTAAATTCTATATAATTTATATTCTAATTTATTTATGAAAATAATAAAATAAAAATTGTATTTTTTGTCTTTTCTGTATTTTTAATGTTTTCATATTTTATAGAAAAAATAAATTAATCAATTAAAGCAATAAAAATAAGTAATACAATAATTAAAACAACAAAAAGAAAAGAAAATCAAACCAGGGTGGGGTGTTGCCCCATTATGGAGGTATAGGCCTGGTAATCTGGCCCAATAAGCATGCAGGTCCATTGACTTTTGGTGTAGCGTGTGATACGTTTGACTCAAGTTCAGGGTGTTCTCCAATCCTGGCCCTTGATTAGATCTCCTGGGACGCGTGGATGGTGATTGTTGAATGTGCATGGTGAACCTTAACGTTAAGCCTGCATGTGAATTTGATTTGAAAAATAATATAGCAAATATACAGACCTGGGACTTGAACCCAGGTCTTTGATGTTACCACTACGTATCCCTGCCACTGAATCACTTTGGTTTCAATTAATATATAATAACGCGTAAATAATATAAAAAGAAGATGCTAATGCCCTTGGAATTTCGCGCGAAGTTTGAATGGACCTATCACGTTTGGACACGGCTTCATCATCTTCGTGGTTCCTGCAACTAAAAGCATATGGCAACGGTTTGGCAAACGTTACCTAAGACCCTCTATCAAAAAATAGCGACTAGACCCTCGACGCTCATAAATTGAGCGCGAGGGTTGGAATCTCTCCGTCTAGGTACACTGAGTCCAATGGCCAAGGTCTAAAGCTGTGATTTTTCCTCTTGGCAAAAGCCCCAAAATTACAACCTGTAACCCTAGAAATCCGTCAATGGTGAAATTGAATATACAGCATATGAACGCAATTAGATCACATGGTTAGTTTCAAAACACTATTATAAACATGAATTAATGGACAAAATGCTGTAAAAACATGTAAATCATGATGCACGAGTTTGGAATTTTCTTGGTTCAGTTGGAGTCCCTTTTACCAATTCTTTATCTTTGAGTGAAGGTTAGGGATTGGAATACGTTCAGGAGATCACAAGGAAGCTATTGAGATCAGTCTCACGCCCTGAATCCACCTGCAACCTTGAAAACAGTTTTTGAGTTTTATGAGAAATTTTCAATTTGCCAATGCTTGTTTGGGCGCAGCTTGCAGTCTTCTAGCATTAGGGTTATGTTCTAGTATATGTAAGGAATGATTTAGGTTGGAAAAGCTGTACAAAATCTCATGAATTAATGGTTTTTGATAATTGATTTTGGAAAATCTTTTTCATATCTTTTTCTCATGTATCTTGTACCAAATCTGATCAATTAGCACTAAAGCTTGCCTATTTGAGATATGCACGAATTATAGAGGCCAAATCATGCATGAAAAGATTTTTTCATGTTAGGTTTATATTTTTCATGAATTAAAATCATTTAAATGAATATAAATTAATATTAATTCAAATAAATAATTAAAAAAATATGAGAATACTTCCCCTTGGGCCTAGTGGTCGTGCATAGGCTTGGCATGAAGAAACTTGGAAGAAAAATGGGCCCATTTGCATTTTTAGGCCTTTTGCATCAATGTTGACTTTTCAAAATTCCTAAAAATTTCCCAACTTCCACAAGGCATAACTTGGTCAATTTTTAAGCTTTTCACATGTTCTTGGACATTTTGGAAAGGTCTTTGAGTCCTTTAACCAATGCCTTTGGTCCCATGTAATTTTGATTTACCAATATCAAGTTATGGCCTTTGACTTAAAGTCACTTTTTGTTGACTTTTGAAAATGACCTATAATGTTGAAATTGATAACTTTTTGTGAGAGCATTTCTTGGACTTGGAACATGAAGATGAATTGTAGGAAATGTCTTTCTCTTCAAAATGAGCTTTGGATGGAATTTTTCTGATAATCCATGTGAAAGTTATGCCCTGGTCAATTTCAGTTGACTTTTTCAGCTGTCCAAATATAGTAACTTTTGCATCTTTGATGATTTCTGAGCCAAATTTTGAGAATCATGATCAAGCATTGATCAAATGATGTTTGTGGCTTCAAAATGATATATTGACCAAAAATTTGAACTTTTGACTGTCAAATGACCATTTTGCCCCTACAGTTGACTGTAGTGCAATCTAGGGTTTTGACTGTGCAATTTTGAACTGAATGCCTTGAAACTTGACATGAGGATGCTTGACCACATTTATAGGCATATGAGACTTGATTGGGCCATTGAAAAGTTCATTTCTTTGACCAGAACTCAAACCCTAGTTTTGACTGTCTAGGAGACAGTTGAGCTGCACAACCCTTGGGGCATTTTGTGACCTTGATTTTGACAATTCTTGATGAATATGGGAGGGCAAATTTTGGGGTACAACAGTTGCCCCTGTTCAATCTTCTTAGACTTGAGGATGCAGATTGGCTGACGTGCCTTTCGTAATCCGAGGGTAGAAGATGATTGGACACTAGAGTGCCCAGAAATTTGCGCTCACATAGTAGCAATGATGATGAGGGGATGGGCTTATAGATGCCATTTGGATGTTGCTTGGATAGGATGATGGGCTTACAGATGCCATCTGGACGTTGATCGCGTAGGAGATTCCTTAGCGAGAAACTGCATACCTGCAAAAAAGAAAAATGAGTACCTGACACGTCGCAGGAGTTGATTTTAGATGCTTGGTATAGATATGTCCTGACTGGTTACAGGAGCTGGGTCTGGAGCTTCAAACGTTGATGAATGAACCAGGGATGGTTACTGCCTTAGCCTGAATGATAAGTGCACCTTGGATGATTTTAACTTCAACAACGCTCGTTGAGCAAATCTTGGTGAGGATTACCATCTTCGTAGTGTTAGGAAGAGAACCAAAGGACATTATAATCTCGAAGGGAGTCACCTTACTCACCGCTGGAGAGGGAACTATAGGAAATTATAATCTGAAAGGAGATATCACCTCACGCTCATGCCGGAGAGGGAAACATCTGAAGAAGGAATTACCACCTCACGCGCCGTTGGAGAGGGGACCATAAGAGAATATCACCTCACGCTCATGCCGGAGAGGGGAACATCTGAAGAAGGAATTACCACCTCACACGCCGTTGGAGAGGGGACCATAAGAGAATATCACCTCACGCTCATGCCGGAGAGGAGAACATCTGAAGAAGGAATTACCACCTCACACGCCGTTGGAGAGGGGACCATAAGAGAATATCACCTCACGCTCATGCCGGAGAGGAGAACATCTGAAGAAGGAATTACCACCTCACACGCCGTTGGAGAGGGGACCATAAGAGAATATCACCTCACGCTCATGCCGGAGAGGGGAACATCTGAAGAAGGAATTACCACCTCACACGCCGTTGGAGAGGGGACCATAAGAGAATATCACCTCACGCTCATGCCGGAGAGGGGAACATCTGAAAAAGGAATTACCACCTCACACGCCGTTGGAGAGGGGACCATAAGAGAATATCACCTCACGCTCATGCCGGAGAGGAGAACATCTGAGAATATCACCTCACGCTCATGCCGGAGAGGGGAACATCTGAAGAAGGAATTACCACCTCACACGCCGTTGGAGAGGGGACCATAAGAGAATATCACCTCACGCTCATGCCGGAGAGGGGAACATAAGAGAATATCACCTCACGCTCATGCCGGAGAGGGGAACATCTGAAGAAGGAATTACCACCTCACACGCTGTTGGAGAGGGGACCATAAGAGAACTTCTACTGAGTCTTTATCAGAAAAATCTGTTTGGAGTCGATTTAACTGGACTAGAGAAGTCCTTGAAATATATTTGAGACTTTCAACTGCACCCTTCCTGAAAGGTAGAGGTCAGTTATATGCGATGCATGATATGGATCAAGCAAACATGGATACGATTTATATGATATGATGTGTACATGCATGTTATAATGATGTATGTGATGATTCGTGTATGTTTTCGTCTAGGAAAATAAATCCTTGACGGGTGCCGGGAAGTCATATCCTGGGCTGATGTAGAGGAAGAGATTTTGCTTCCGCTGTGGATGATTGTTGCAAGAATACCGGTAGGAGAAGATAACTCCGTTGAGGAATAAACTTGGCAAATGAAATAATTCTGCGGGAGAAAAAATACTCTAACGATCATGCTGGGGAGTGCTACTCTGTGGGGATAGCGATGCTTTGCTGAGTTGATGAAGATAACTCCGCTGGGGGTACCGTTGATGAGTTATGCTGGGAGATTTGATAAATTCTGCTGGGGATATCCTTGTTGTGCTGGAAGTGTTGATAGACTTCGCTGGGGGTAGGAAGATACTTTGCCGAGGGCGCTCTTTCCGTGGCTTTTGGCTGAGGATAACCCAGTTATATCCTGTTACGGAAATAACTCTTTAAATCAAGCCGGGACGACGCGTTCGTGCTCTGCGAGGGATAAGCTTCCAGAATCTACTGGGGATAAGCCTGCTGCTTGGGGAGATATGAATTCCAGTTTCTTGGAGGAACTGGATTGGACTCTCCTGGGGAGTTTGATATGCTGGGGAAGTGATTCCTTTGAATATTGAGATACCGCCGGGGAACAGTTTTTTAGGCCAAGACTGTCGGGGATGCTTGTCAAGAATGTGTGCTGCTGGGGAAGGTTGAGATCTGCGGGAGGATACCCAACTTCCTTAAGGTTGATAACTGCTTTGCTTGAGGAGAGTATACTGCTTGCTGGCTCACTCTCTGGGGAATTAAAATACCTGGTTGTGTTCTTCAGCTGAACCTACCTTGATACCTTGGAGGACAGAACAATTAGATCGCTTAGACCACCCGTTATTGCCCCTGTTTCTATGGGGGAGGCACATGTGGGATGCTGATAATTGTTGAGGGTCAAACCTTCTTCTGGTAGGCAGGTGACAAGATGACAGGACATAGTCGTACGCTTTAATCCCTAACTTTTGCCTGGACTGCCCTTTCGGGTTTTCAGTCCACCGGGATACCCATTTTTGCCCAAGCCGCCTTTTCAGGTTTTCGACTTGCCGGGTGTACAGATTTTTTTCATTTCATCCCTTATTTTGGCCGAACCCTTTTGGTTCGCCGGGAAGCCCTTATTTTTGCCCAGGTGTGTCAACCTAGCGGGTCTTTGATTTTGCGTAGTATCTTTTCGACTATGTCCACGCTCTCAGAATGTAGGGAGTTGCCCCTGGCTGTTTGTGTTGCCATATTACCAGAAGGTGTTTGATCGTGCAAGATTCGTTGCTGGAGTGCCCCAAGTGACTCAGGCAGAGATTTTCCCCCAGGCTATTTGGCTTTTGAGAGATTCTCCGAATCCTGATTGGACTGCCCCAGATAATGGCCAATAGTCATGCCATGCCCCTTGATTGGAGATGCTTTTGTTCACCAGATATTCTTCGTGCGAATTTTCCTGTTGTTCAAACAAAAATTCATATGCAAACAATGTTGTATCAAAAATGCAAAGCTTATGTCTGTCTTGAAGATTTTGAAAATGCATTCTTTTTTTCATAAAACATGTGAATGTTTGTAAAACGTGATGTCAACTCCGTATTCCATCGTAGGCCTTAAGGAGTCAGGATACCTTTCGTAACAGTATGCTTTCGAACTAACCCATACTTCAGCTAGGACTTTTGAGGGTTATAACGTGGCCTGGTTCACGGTTTAAGAAACAAAGGATAAAGGCTCAAATTTTATTTGTACCCACCCGCTCTTCGTGATGTTCTCCAAACCTAAACTCAGTTGATCATACGTTAGACCTTGTTCGAGTCTTTGCTTTGATGTTCCAGTAATGGTTCAGATGTTGATGACTTATTTTGTTTAGGCAGTCATCCCTTTTTTGTTGAGGGTTTGTAGAACCTCTTTCTTTTTGATTTTTGTTATCCCTTTCTTTTTGCCTGAACTGTTTCCCTTTTTTGGAATTACAGTCAGCGGGATGCCCCAGTTTCATAAGTCCCCTTTGTAGGTTTAGACTTTTTGGGCTTTTCGTTTATGATAATTTTGTTTTTGATAATGACTGCCCGTCCTTATGATTGTTCTGAACCATCACTGTCTTTGTTCGTTTTGTAAAGATGCGCTTGGATCAACTGAGAGAACTACCCTGCCCCAGGTTATGATTAAGGGTTTTGATTTTTGAAAATAAAAACTCCTACTTCTTTGGCCCTGATGGGTTGACGAGGGATTATCATCCTTATAACTCCAGTGTTTAGGGGTTGAAACAATGCCTGTACCTCATCAGCGGGGTCTGTTCAAAAGCATACTGTAAATTGCGGTATCGTTTTCGTCATCCTCCCTCAAGAGGCTTAGGATTAAAGATCAAGAGTTGTCATCAGAAAAAATATGAAAACAGTTTGCATATAGTGAATGCGAATATATTGATTCAAAACAGACATAAGCGATGCATTAATGAAATAACAACGTTTGACATGAATGAATGTTTAAACAATCAAAGAAAAATGCAACTTGAACATTCGAATGAACAAAAGTTTTCTAGTTTGACTTAGTCCCTTCAGATGGGAGATTCTCAACAGAAGCATTTCATTTGGCCACCCGGCATGAACTCCAGCACCCTTCCGTCGATCAAGTCTTGGATCTTGTTCTTCAAGCTCCAACAGTCATTGGTGCCATGTCCAGGACTGTCAGAATGGTAGGCACATCTTTTATCAGGGTTATAAGTAGGAGCAGAGATGTCAGGATTCTGGGGAGGACCCTTTAAAGTAATCAGATTGACCTCCAACAAGTGTTCCAGCATTAGAGATGGTGGTATGCCAGTCTCAGTGAAATGTCTTCCAGGCGTGTATCGCTTGCGTCGATTACCCCGTTGATACTGGGCTTGTGGAGTAGTAGCAATTTGGAGAGGTTCATTCTTCACCATACCAGACTTTGGTCCTCTTGGTGGCTGATCAACGACTTGG
Source organism: Vicia faba (assembly GCA_948472305.1). NCBI lineage: Eukaryota > Viridiplantae > Streptophyta > Magnoliopsida > Fabales > Fabaceae > Vicia > Vicia faba. The sequence continues at coordinate 716,248,550 of OX451736.1, forward strand.
TCCCTGACTTGGACTGGTAGCTTCATGTTGGATTTGCCTAGGTGGAGTTGACTGATCATGGCTCTCAGCTCTCCTTGCTCCTGAGCTAAACCTTGAATGAGTGCCCTTTGCCCCAGCATCTGGGTTTTCAATGTGTCTACCTCAGCTTGTAGACGTTTCAGTTGTTCGTCCTTGTCATCTTCAGGACTCTTTCTAATCAGATTCCCCATGAGGAGTGCCCTCAACTCTTCCTGCCCCTTGGATAGACCTAGGAAGATTTCCCTGAACTGAGTCTCTTGAGCATGAAGACCCTGGTTGCCTTGTTGGGAAGCCATTGCTGAAATAAACAGCGAGAAGGGTAAGTGACCTGCAACAAGGATACCTGCTATGTAATGATGTGTATGATATGCATGCAATGTTTTCAAGGACCTCGCGGGGTAAACAAGAAAGTTTGTTAGCATTTGGATCCGGTAGCTTGATTGAAGGAACTGCATGTTGTTGAGAGTCCTTCTTCAAGGTCAAAGGCTCCCCATATCCAGTGGGTCATAGCCTCTGACAACTTTGGCTGGAGGAAAATAAATCATCTTTGCCCCTTGCTAGACGTTTGATTCATCATGACCTGCATCACAAGCCCTTGAGATCCTTGAAATGGGTTAGGATGTATGCAATGGTATGATGTTATGCTATGCATGGGGTAATGGGGGTAACCCTGTTATGAGCCCCTATTAAGGACTGCAAACCCAAAACCTGCAAGACATTTAATAAACCCGTCAGGAGTCCCAATTAAGGACTAAGACAAACCCTACAAGAAACTGGGTACACCTTGTTATGAGTCCTGGTTAAGGACTAAAACAAAAACCTGTAAGAAATTCAGTAGACCCTGTCATGAGTCCTAGTTAAGGACTATAAACAAACCCTGCAAGTACACTCAATAACCCTGTCATGAGCCCTAATTAAGGACTATGAACAAGACCTGCAAGAAACAAGTGTCAGGTAACAAGTAGGCAAGTACGAAGGCACACAAGTCACACAAGAGAAGCCCTTAGAGTTTAAGGCCAGCATGGAGTTTGGGGTAATACCCTCTTGAAGTTGGTGGTTCATACCTGTCCTAATCAAAAGTAACCGGGTTCTTAGAGGATCCCAATATCATTGACTACCCTCAATCGGTCATAACTCCAGCATCGCAATCTTTTCTTGCGGCCAGAACCATCACGAGAGTTTAGCCTCAATGGGCGTAGCATACTGCTACTGTTCTAAAGGCCAAGTTGTGTCAATTAAGGTTCTAAGGTTGTTGGTGCTTAATGACTCCTTAGAAGACCCATATTCTCCTCGTTGCGACACAAGGGATATCGGTACAGACTAAGGTGTCACACCAACGTAGCCACTGCTTCACCTGTGTCGGTCTACGCCGGACAGGTCCCTCACAGCTTATGCTACCTAACAGGGTATCCCCAGATCCGGGTTAGGATCTATGTATCTCCGATGCAACCCACAATAATAAAGCAAGCAAAACAATACAAGTGAAAACACAGTTATGACCTAGCCCTAAGGTACACCCCACTTTATAAAGTATCCCCAGCAGAGTCGCCAGTTCTATGATCGGTGGATCTGGAACTGACTGTTTAACGCTGGTTCGCGAAATGTCGCGGAAGCAAGAGTCGCCACCGTCTTTTATTTTCTCCAATAGGAAAGGACAAAAGCACAGAAAAATTCCTTTTAAGAGATCGCTCTCGGCTCGGGAGGTAGGTTATAGAAAGGGAAGGTGTTAGCACCCTTTCTATCCATGGTTATCCATGGGCTCTTAGACACTTGCTCATATGTGTTTTCAAATTGTTTTGCGTGCTTTTCAATGTGGGTTTAAAAAGTTTCTTTGAAAAATTTCAGATCGACTCATACGTCAGAGTGTTTGAAAAGTTTGCTTTGAAAGCTTTTGAAAATGTGTTGGTGAAAAGATTTTTGTTTGTTTTTGAAATTAGAGCAAGTATCCTTGAGAACCTACCTACCCTAAGGAATTCGTCTGTGTAAGAGTCCTTAAAAGTAGTGCCATCCTACCATGGAGAGGTAGGTAGCACCACCGTTGGAGGTGTTCGGGTCAATTCGAGTTTGTAGGGACATGGTGATCACCAGAGCAATGGGAAGACACCTTAGAAGCTACCCTCATGCCAGGTTCCCGGATCATGAGGACTTACTAAGACGTTTTCTACTTGACGACCACCTTTCGAAAGGCAACAGTGAGGCGTACCCTAGGGATGGTGTGTGCGAATTGTGTATCATGTTCAGTTATTTGTCTTGTCATGTTTGAAGTGTTCTACGCTTGATTTTATTAAGACATTCATTCTTGCATGCTTTTTAACAGTTAAATATTTTGCGGGAAGATAAATCTAAGGCTATTACAAATGGCGCGGGTCCACATCGCCAAAATTAAACCGGACCCGATTTAGCGGAAAATAAATAAAGCGAAGAAATAAAGTGCGAAAAGTAAATTACATGGCTTTGGGATATTTACAAGATTATAATTAAACGACATAAGATAAATGCGCGAAATAAAGAAATTAAAACAAAATTAGGGCGTTGGACCCTTTTGCAAACAATTAAAATTAATAATGAATTACAAATTAAATGATTAAATGATTAAATGCTTTTTTGGTATTTTTGTATTTTTAGATTTAATAGGAAAAGAAATTAATTGAAATTAAATTAAACGGCAAACCCTAATTCTAATATTTTTTAATTATTAAGAAAGAATTAAAATATGACCTAAATTAAACCTAATTCATTTGTGTACAATTTAAATAGGAAAATAAATAAATAAATAATAATTATTATTCTAAAAAAGAGGAAAAATATTAGAGGGAAATAAAAGAATTAACAATTAAAACCTAATTTCTACATTTTTTGGATTTTTATTTAAAAAGGAATTAAAATTAAAACCTAAATTCTATATAATTTATATTCTAATTTATTTATGAAAATAATAAAATAAAAATTGTATTTTTTGTCTTTTCTGTATTTTTAATGTTTTCATATTTTATAGAAAAAATAAATTAATCAATTAAAGCAATAAAAATAAGTAATACAATAATTAAAACAACAAAAAGAAAAGAAAATCAAACCAGGGTGGGGTGTTGCCCCATTATGGAGGTATAGGCCTGGTAATCTGGCCCAATAAGCATGCAGGTCCATTGACTTTTGGTGTAGCGTGTGATACGTTTGACTCAAGTTCAGGGTGTTCTCCAATCCTGACCCTTGATTAGATCTCCTGGGACGCGTGGATGGTGATTGTTGAATGTGCATGGTGAACCTTAACGTTAAGCCTGCATGTGAATTTGATTTGAAAAATAATATAGCAAATATACAGACCTGGGACTTGAACCCAGGTCTTTGATGTTACCACTACGTATCCCTGCCACTGAATCACTTTGGTTTCAATTAATATATAATAACGCGTAAATAATATAAAAAGAAGATGCTAATGCCCTTGGAATTTCGCGCGAAGTTTGAATGGACCTATCACGTTTGGACACGGCTTCATCATCTTCGTGGTTCCTGCAACTAAAAGCATATGGCAACGGTTTGGCAAACGTTACCTAAGACCCTCTATCAAAAAATAGCGACTAGACCCTCGACGCTCATAAATTGAGCGCGAGGGTTGGAATCTCTTCGTCTAGGTACACTGAGTCCAATGGCCAAGGTCTAAAGCTGTGATTTTTCCTCTTGGCAAAAGCCCCAAAATTACAACCTGTAACCCTAGAAATCCGTCAATGGTGAAATTGAATATACAGCATATGAACGCAATTAGATCACATGGTTAGTTTCAAAACACTATTATAAACATGAATTAATGGACAAAATGCTGTAAAAACATGTAAATCATGATGCACGAGTTTGGAATTTTCTTGGTTCAGTTGGAGTCCCTTTTACCAATTCTTTATCTTTGAGTGAAGGTTAGGGATTGGAATACGTTCAGGAGATCACAAGGAAGCTATTGAGATCAGTCTCACGCCCTGAATCCACCTGCAACCTTGAAAACAGTTTTTGAGTTTTATGAGAAATTTTCAATTTGCCAATGCTTGTTTGGGCGCAGCTTGCAGTCTTCTAGCATTAGGGTTATGTTCTAGTATATGTAAGGAATGATTTAGGTTGGAAAAGCTGTACAAAATCTCATGAATTAATGGTTTTTGATAATTGATTTTGGAAAATCTTTTTCATATCTTTTTCTCATGTATCTTGTACCAAATCTGATCAATTAGCACTAAAGCTTGCCTATTTGAGATATGCACGAATTATAGAGGCCAAATCATGCATGAAAAGATTTTTTCATGTTAGGTTTATATTTTTCATGAATTAAAATCATTTAAATGAATATAAATTAATATTAATTCAAATAAATAATTAAAAAAATATGAGAATACTTCCCCTTGGGCCTAGTGGTCGTGCATAGGCTTGGCATGAAGAAACTTGGAAGAAAAATGGGCCCATTTGCATTTTTAGGCCTTTTGCATCAATGTTGACTTTTCAAAATTCCTAAAAATTTCCCAACTTCCACAAGGCATAACTTGGTCAATTTTTAAGATTTTCACATGTTCTTGGACATTTTGGAAAGGTCTTTGAGTCCTTTAACCAATGCCTTTGGTCCCATGTCATTTTGATTTACCAATCTCAAGTTATGGCCTTTGACTTAAAGTCACTTTTTGTTGACTTTTGAAAATGACCTATAATGTTGAAATTGATAACTTTTTGTGAGAGCATTTCTTGGACTTGGAACATGAAGATGAATTGTAGGAAATGTCTTTCTCTTCAAAATGAGCTTTGGATGGAATTTTTCTGATAATCCATGTGAAAGTTATGCCCTGGTCAATTTCAGTTGACTTTTTCAGCTGTCCAAATATAGTAACTTTTGCATCTTTGATGATTTCTGAGCCAAATTTTGAGAATCATGATCAAGCATTGATCAAATGATGTTTGTGGCTTCAAAATGATATATTGACCAAAAATTTGAACTTTTGACTGTCAAATGACCATTTTGCCCCTACAGTTGACTGTAGTGCAATCTAGGGTTTTGACTGTGCAATTTTGAACTGAATGCCTTGAAACTTGACATGAGGATGCTTGACCACATTTATAGGCATATGAGACTTGATTGGGCCATTGAAAAGTTCATTTCTTTGACCAGAACTCAAACCCTAGTTTTGACTGTCTAGGAGACAGTTGAGCTGCACAACCCTTGGGGCATTTTGTGACCTTGATTTTGACAATTCTTGATGAATATGGGAGGGCAAATTTTGGGGTACAACATATACCATGATAGTAAATTAGGGTTTTGTATGCAAAGACCAAAAATCAACAAATAGCATGACTTAATACAAGACAAAAATGCATGAAAAATGACAACACATTGCACACAAGCACCCCTAGGGTTTCATCCACTTTGTTGCCTTAAAATGGCCATGGTATGCATGCTAGGTATCTTGGCACAAAATCAAAACAAAACAAAAGATCATAGTCCCTCGATGATGCTAAACAAGGTTGCCTAAAAACAAATGATCTTAGTCCCTAAAACTTGCTAAGATACTTGGCACCATTGCTATCATGATCATACGATGACCCACGCCCGTCCCGTTTAACATCCAAAGATAGGATTGTTTACCAAATACAATGGTAAAACAACAATGTCAAAGGGTTAAAAATGTGTAGGAAAGACTTTTGAGTAGGTAGATGCTTCTAGTTACTTGATCAATTTGCAAACCCATCCTAGCTATTTTCAAAAACACACCACACGATTTCAAAACAATTTCCAAACAAACTTTCAAACATTGAAACATTTTTCAAAAGACAAACACCTGTGTATACATTCAAACAAGAACAATTACAAAGGTTGCCTAAACAAAGGCCTCTTTTCAAAATACTTTCAAAACCACATACAAAAGCACCATTTCAAACAATTGAAAAGCAAAAGCAAGTTATCTAAACAAGTAACTAAGAGCCCATGGAAAACCATGGATGAAAAGGGTGTTAGCACCTTCCCTTTTCATAATCTACCCCCCGAACTCAAGAAAACATCTCAAAGGTCTTTCCTGTGCTTTTTGACCTTTCCTTTGGATAAAATAAAAAGTCGGTGGCGACTCTTGCTAACCGCACAAGTGCAAACAAAACGCAAAACTTCTAGTCAGTTCTCCCACTGTATCATAGAACTGGCGACTCTGCTGGGGAACTTAAAAGTGGGGTTACCTAAGGGTTTTAGATCACCTTTACATGCTTATCTTGTTTGATTTATATGCTTTACATTTTGGTTCCTTGTTTGGGTTTGTTTTAAATCCTACACCCGGATTTGGGGACACCTTTTAGGTAAGTAGCAATAGACTGTGAGGGAATTGTGCAGGGTATACCAACATGGTTGAAGAAGTAGCTACATTGATGTGGCACTTTGGTTTGTACCGGTAACCCTTGAGTTGAATCAAGGAGAGTACGGGGCCACCGCGTGGTGTCGTGAAACATCAACTGACCTTAGAACCTTACTTGACCAACTTGGCCTTTTAGGATGTAGTGAGATGACCGACTTTGGTGCAGTCCGAAGTTGGTAGATACTAGATGCTACACTCATTGAGGGTTGTTTTCTTGGAATATTTCGATCGCCAGTAAAGTGGCTAAACTGAAATAATTAACACAAAAAATAATCCAGTGATATTGAGCTCCTTAGAACCCGGTTACTATTTCTAGGACAGGTTGAGCCAACTAAACTTCAAGAGGGTACTTACCCACAAACTCCATGCAAGCCTGAACCTAAGGACTTGTCTGCTTTGTGTGAATATGATTATTTGTATATAAACTTGTTTACCTTGCATATTTGTACATAACATCATACCATAGCATTTTCAATAACCATTTCAAGGATCTCGAGGGTCTTTTGATGCAGGGTCACATTGAACCAGACGTCTACCAAAGGGCAAGAGGATTCATTTTCCTCTAAACAAACACCGACAAAAATCAAGTACAACAATTTAAGTCAAGGGATATGACCCACTTGACATGGTGAGCTTGATTCTCGTGGAAAGACATCCACCGATACAAAGCTCTCTAATCAAAGATCTTGATCGAAAATCAACTTCTAACATTTTCTTGTGTTTACCCCGCAAGATCCTTGAAAACATGCATCCACATATCATACATCTTATCATGATAGGTTTCTCCCCTTCAGGTCTCTTTATCTTGCTACTATTTATTTCAGTAGAGATGGCTCTAGAGAAGACTATCAAGGACATCCAGGCTCAAAATGCTCAACTGCAAGAGATGTTCTTGAACCTATCCAAAGGGCAGCAAGAAGTGAAATCTCTCCTCACTAGGGGCATGATCCTGGGGAATCATGAGGGCAACAAAGATTATCAGTTGGAGCTGTTGTGAACTGAGATAGCCATAATGAAAATCTAGATGATGGGACAACTAGTGGGCCAGATGACTCTCATCCAAAACATGGCACAGGGGCAAGAGGAGATGAGAGTCCTCATCAACAAGCTTCATCAAGACGAATGTGATAAAATGGGGAAAACAACTAGGGTTGAGGATCAAGTCATCGTTCAGCCTCCCTTGAGACAAGAAGCCGAGAGAAAACCTCCCCAGTTTGCTTCAGGGTCACAAGCCCAACAACAACCTCGCCAACGTCAACAGGGTAACCGGCGTAAGCGGAATACATCTGAAAAACGCTTCACTAAGATTAGCATGTCGTTATATCAAGTGCTGCAACCCTTGTTGGAAGTCAAGTTGATTGTATTAAGGTACCCCCCTCGGAATCCCAACACAGTCTCTCTAGATTACAATCCAAATGCAAGATGTGCGTATCACTCCAACAGTCCTGGACATGACACCGATAGTTGTTGGGCATTGAGAAACAAAATTCAAGATCTGATTAAAGAAACAACGCTGGAGTTCACACAAGATGGCCAGATGAAAATATTCTGCTGAGGGCTCTCCACCTAAAATGACAAGTTCGAACAAAGAGGCTTCTGTTCATTTTGAATTTCCAATTGTAATTTCTTTTGTTATTCAGACAATTATGTATTGATGTCAAACTCTATTTCATTAATGCATTGCATTTGTTTGTCTTGAATTCATCTTTTCATTTTCACTATATTTAAAACTATTCTTTTTATTCTTCTTATGACACAAACCTTTAGAGGGAGGATGGTGAAAACAATGCCATAATCTCATACAGTATGCTTTTGGACAGACCTTGCTGACGATGTACATGCGTTTCTTTTAAATCCTAAACACTGGAGTTATAAGGAAGATAATCCCTAGTCAACCCCTTCGATCCAAAGAAGTAGAAGTTTTCCGTTTTAACACAAATTGAAACCTTTAATAAAAACCTGGGGCAGGGTAGTCTCTCAGTTAATTCAAACGCACGTTAAAGTCGCAAACTCTCATCTTGTAATACAATGAATGACATCAAAAACATTCCTTTGGAATCAAAAGATGGTGATGGTTCCTTATCACATAGGCAGTCATTATCTCTCAAAAAGAAAAGCCCACTGAGTCGAAACCTACAAAGGAGGCTTAAGAAAACTGGGGCATCTCGCTGACTGTAATCTCAAAAAACAAGAACAGGCAGGCAAAAATTAGGGATAATAAATCAAAAGAAAGAGGTGACTATGAATCCTCAATAAAAATAATGTTGCAAAAATAACTGCCTTACAATAAACTTAACTTGTTTGAACCATCACCAAAATGTCATTTCAAACTCAATTGGAATTCAAATGCACAATTAACTGAGTTTAGGATTGAAGAACATCACAAAGAGCGGGTGGGTACAAATATACTTTGAGTCTTTATCCTTTGTTTCTTAAACCGTGAACCAAGCCACGTTACAACCCTTCAAAAGTCCTAATTGAAGCATGGGTTAGTTCGAAAGCATACTGTTACAAAAGGTATCCTGACTCCTGTAAAGCTTTGCTCTAAATCCTGAGTTGAATTTTTCTTACAAAAGTTTTCTGCTAAAAAACGCATTTTCAAAATTTCTAGACAAGCTTAAACTTTGCATTATTTGAATATCGTTGTTTGCATATGGCTATTTGTTTGGCAGCGTAGAAATTCACACAATGAATGTCCAATGAACAAAAAGCTCCCTCAGTGAACAAAGTCACTTCAAGCGGGATGACATTTCCATTGCAAAAATATCCTATCAACAAGGGGACATGACATGTCATTGTCCAACACACCTGGGGAAGTCCAGTCAAGATTTCAATAAATCTCTCAAAGTGCAGAGTAACCTGGGGCAGTCCAGTCAATATTTCAAGAAATATCTCAAAGTGCAGAGTAACCCGGGGCAAGTCTCCGTCCCCGTCACTTGGGGCATTGAACGTCAATCCCAACAAAGGGTTGCGTACAATCAAACATTTCCTGGCAAAGTCATAAACACTCGCTACTAGGGGCAGTGAAAAATCTCACCAAAATCCTTCTCATAAGAGGACTCCCAGCCAGAGTTTTAATCTTTGATGACCTCTTCCCAGCTAAGTCGACCTCAAGAAACCCTGAGGATTTTTCCCCATTAAAGTCGCCAGAATTTTCACTATGGGAAACGAAGAATTCAACTCTTTTCTCCAGCACTAATTCGGGATTTATTTTCCCCAGCGAGAGATCATCTTGAAAACATTACATATTCGTACATTAGGACATCATACAACGCAATCTCATTTATTTTGAGAACATCATTGCTTGATATATGTCATGCAACTAACCTTTACCTTTCAGGAAAGATGCAATCAAATTCTCACAAAATTCAAGCTATGAAGCCTGGACCACGACCAGATAGTAGTTCATTCAACTTTCCTCTTCAACAGAGATGATTCCTCAGTAGAATAACGGACGACCGAAGTTCCCAAAACTCAACAGAGATGATTCCTCAGTAGAATAACGGACGACTGAAGTTCCCAAAATTCAACAGAGATGATTCCTCAATAGAATAACGGACAACCGAAGTTCCCAAAATTCAACAGAGATGATTCCTCAGTAGAATAACGGACGACCGAAGTTCCCAAAATTCAACAGAGATGATTCCTCAATAGAATAACGGACGACCGAAGTTCCCAAAATTCAACATAGATGATTCCTCAATAGAATAACGGACGACTGAAGTTCCCAAAATTCAACAAAGATGATTCCTTAGTAGAATAACGGACGACCGGAGTTCCCAAAATTCAACAAAGATGATTCCTCAGAAGAATAACGGACGACCGAAGTTCCTAAAATTCGACAGAGATGGTACCCCAGTAGAATAACGGACAACTGAAGCTCCTAAAATTCTATCTCTCTCAAGACAAAAATCAACATTTCCCAACGGAATCCTCCTCAAACAACGAAACAGGAATCCCCATTGGAAACATTCTAAGCAAAGTTTAAAGACACACATACTCTTCAACAGCAGTCCAGGATTTATTTTCCCCGGCATCTGTTGAAGATTTTCCAAGACTTTCGTCCGGTTCAGCTAAATCGATTCTAAGATTTTTCTGATTCTTGTCCAGTCAAAGTTAATTCAAGACCTTCTCTGGTTCAGTCAGATCAACACTAAGATCTCCCTGATTCTTATTCCAGTTGAAGATATTCCAAGACTTTCCTCTGGCCCAGTTAAATCGATTCTAAGATTTTTCTGATTCTTATCCAGTAAAAGTTAATTCAATACCTTCTCTGGTTCAGTCAGATCGACACTAAGATCTCCCTGATTCTTATTCCAGTTGAATGTATTCCAGATTTTTATTGTTTCAGATAAATCTCTCAACGGTTTATTCCGATTCACTTCCAGATTTTACTGTTTCAGATAAATCTCTCAACAATTTATTCTGATTCATTTCTGGACTTTTGTTGTTTCAGATAAATCTCTCAACGATTTATTCTGATTCATTCTCTGTTCAGATCCAGTTCAAACTTTCTGTCAACAATCACCTTTGAATGGCATCTTTAAACCCATTTCCATACACAATCAAATCAGCATGTCATTAAGATCCCCAGCGGAGATGAGACTACCAACTACCAATCCCCAGCGGAGCCGAAACTTCAAACTATCAACCCACAGCAGAACTCATCCAGTTTCTTCAGGTTTTCCCAGCAAGTTGTCTTGAAGCTTAAAAATCAACCAGATGACGATTAACTCCTGTTTCTCCCCAACCTAGGTTAACTCCCCAGTAGATTGGCATACAACCCAAACTCCTGAACTCCCCAGCGAAATTAAGCTTTTCCCAACAGAACTTTCACTACAGGATAAATTTTTCCCCACAGAGTTTTTATTACTTCTCGACAGAATAAAGACTCCCGTCAATAATCCCCAGTAAAAGACTTTAAAATTCTCTAGATTCCCCAAGCAGATTCCTCAAGAAGTATATGGCATTACTCTCGCAACAGCATCGACAACAGTCAATGATTTATTTTCCTCAGCAATACAGCAATACAGCAAATCAGCTTACATGCGCATACATTACATTAATATATCATAAACATGAATAAAACACATTCATTGCATCATACATTTCATGCAACATAACTTTGTGTTTCGGCTAACATTTTACCCTTTTTAGGATAAGATTAACAGCTATCGTTAACAAATATTCAAAGATTTCAGATACAATACAGATACACTCCAGACACGGAAGTCGTTTTATTACTCATTTGGATTTCAACTTCAGATCCAATACAGATACGCTCCAGACACAGATGCCATTCTATCACCTATTCAAGATACAGACCAGATACGCTCCAGACACGGTTGCCATTTTGTCACTTATTCTGACTTTTTCCCCAGCCCAGAGACGCTCCAGACACGGAGATCATTCTGTAATTCATTCAGGTTCAAGTACAGTTACAACTCGGATACGCTCCAGACACGGCTGCTATTCCCTTGCTCATACAGATTCAATCTCCAGATACAACTGAGATACGTTCCAGATACGGATACCATTCTGATGTTCATTCTCCTGATTCAACAAACATCCTTGGATGGCATCTACAAGCCCATCTTCAACAAGATTTTATCACATCTCCAAATGGCATCTTTAAGCCCATTCCCTCAACTACATTTTGACGAGTGCAAATTTACGGGCACTCTAGTGTCCAATCATCTTTTACCTTCGAGTCACGAACGGCTAACTCGCCAATATAACTCTTCAGGTTCAAGAAGATTGAACAGGGGCAGCTGTTGTAACCCAAAATTCTCCCTCTCATTTTATCAAGATTCTCCTCACAAGACTTCTTGGACTCAAGACCTGATTAGGGTTTGCTCAGCTCAAGACATCTCCTTGCACTGTTGACCTGAAATTGGGGTTTGAGTTTGCACAAGGATTTTTGGACTTCCAATGCCTCATGTGACTTTCATAATTCATTTTGGACCTCTAAGATTGCTTATACCAAGTTTCAAGCCTTGAATCAAATTTTTGCCCAATCAATTGGATAGTTGACATAAAAATCAGTTGTATTGGAGAAAAAGTCAACCATGGCCAATTTACAGTCAAACCTCATAATTTTTGATCCACATCAACATTATAGACTCATATGAACCATTTGATCAAGTTAGGACCACAACTCCTCAAGAACTATGATCAGATCATCAAATGGGCAAAATGGTCATTTTTAGGGTTTTGACTGTAGAAGGGCAATTTCTGATTTCTAACCTAGCCAATGGCAAATTGGGTCCAAGCATGGTTTCAAGGACTCAATGGCATCACCTTGACCTAATCACAAGGTTCAAAAGATCTCAATTTCATTGGATTGACAGATGAATTTTCCAATCAACTGATCAAAAATCAACTGTACACTGAAAAGTCAAACTTTGACTTTTTGGTCAAAATCAAGTGCCAAGGGTCATATTTCATCAAAATGTGTCAAAACATGAAACTTGTTCACCAAGAAACCTAATTTTGAAAATTAGGGTTTAAGTTTGAAAAAATCCATAACTTATAATTTTTCTAAGTTATGAAAATTTCTTATTTTTTCCCAACTTTTTCACTATGATGCAATTGGATTATAAGAAAACTTCCAACATGAAAGTTGTAGTCCTCCACAAAATATAGACCTTTTATTCACAAAGTTTTCCCAAAAGATGCTTGGATATCAAGTTATGATTTTGTGAATAAGGGTTCATAAACTTTTTAACTTAGTGAAATTTTGCCCTAGTTTAGGCAGATTTTTGACCTAACTTCATGGCAAATTTTCACCTAGTTCCAAGTGGAATATCAAAATGAATTTCAAATATGGATTGTAGAGCATGTTACAAGCTTTCCAAAATGTCAAAGAACTCTCCAAGATCATTTATGGTTAGGGAGAATCGAAGGAAAGAAAATGGCCATTTCTCACTTTTGTCCATGGCATTTTTCACATTGCTACAACTTGCAAAACTTTCCTAAGCATGCTTGTACTTGTTTTAAAGGTCTTAAACCTTTACACACTCCTTAATATAATGCAAATACATTGGGAAATGGCTTTTTTCTGAATTATAGAGCATTGTACATTGATTTAATCCATTTATGGCATAAAGGTAATAATGCCATTTCCATAAAGCTTGCTTTTTTGCAACTTTGTATTCCTTGAGCATTGAACCTGATATTTGGCTACAAAAAAGATCCACAAACTTGAGGCAAAGCACACCAACTATGTTCAGACCTCAAGCTAGCAAGTACAACCTTTGCCTTTGTCACTTCAATTTTTGCTTCAAAAGCAAGTAAGCTTGCAAAAGTCCACACATCTCATCTATCTGATAAAACTAAGTCTTTATATCATTTAAAACGACTTCAGCATATTGTAACAAGCCAATACACGAGCTCATAGCATTGCAAACACCCTAAAACACCAAAATCACCATTTCTGTCCAAATCAGGGCAACCTCTGCAGATCACTAGCCAAAACAAATTTCACTCGTGCGTTTTTTGTTCCAAGGCTTCAAACACATTCCATACATCACACCTAAGTTTTCCAGACCTTTCTCAAGCAACTATAACCCCTGTTTTGTGCTTCACCATTTTCAATTTCTGAGTTTGCAGGTTGACTTCTACAAGGAGATTCAAGCCATTTCAAAGCAAGCTGAGCATTGGGAAAGGTTGAGGGAACTTCAAGCAAGCTCAAAAGAACTTCAGGCCTCACTCAAAGTTGCTACATTTCCATATCCAAACTCAACTGAACAAGGTAATTTTCAAAGTTCTATCTCCTTATTTAGGCATCATTAGGCTTAGGTTTGTGAAGCAAAAATGTAGTCCTTAAGTTCCTTGAGCTGTACATATGCGTAGATTTCATTTATATTAACTGAGCTAGGAGTATTTGATAGTTGAAGTTGCTGAAAAAACTAGGTTAGAATTTAGGGCCACTAAAATTCTCCCTGGTCTTTGAGAGTTAGGTCAAGTTTTTTATATCATTGAAATCGTGACTAAAAATGCTACAAGTTTCATGTTGTAAGTTTTGGATTTCATGCAAGCATGATCAAGAACATGTTTGAACTGAACCAGGGCGCGCGCGCGTGTGTAGAGGTCAGGGATGAAGTGAACTTGGGCCTGGCGCTTGGGCTTGTTTCTTTTGGCACCCCCTGTTTACTTTCTGCACCCCGTTGGCCCATTTTCTTTATTTTGTATATTTTCTCATTTCTTTTATATTTTCTGACTTTATTATTTTTTTTCTTGAACATTAAAAAACCCAAAAATATTTTGTTAATTTTTGCATTTTATTTTATTATTTTTATTATTATTTTTGGCATAAAAATAGTTTATTAATAATAATATACTTTTATTTTCTTAAATAAAACTTGTAAATAATACAAAAATATTATATACTTTTATTTTTATTATTTATACACTTAAAATAATATTTTCATACAATATTTAATTTTTTAACATTTTGTATATATTATTATTATTTTTCTTAAATAAAAATGAATAAATAAATAATATAAAGCTTATTTTCCTTTAAAACATAAAATTAGGGTTTTCACCCTTTCAAAAATAATCATTTTATTTTTCTTATTTTTTAAGTTATAAATAAATTCATTTTTACATACATAAAAATTAATACAAAAACATTTGTGCATATTTACATTTTATTGTACATTTAAATAATTGTTCATTTATTTATTGTTGTATAAAATTCAATTGGGTTGTAATAGTAAATTAGGGTTTTATTTTGTGCAAATACCCCCTATTCAAACTTGTACACCCCTTCCCATAATATTGTTGTAATAGCCTAGATTTACTTTACGCATTTTATTACTTTCATATACCATGATAGTAAATTAGGGTTTTGTATGCAAAGACCAAAAATCAAACAAATAGCATGACTTTATACAAGACAAAAATGCATGAAAAATGACAACACATTGCACACAAGCACCCCTAGGGTTTCATCCACTTTGTTGCCTTAAAATGGCCATGGTATGCATGCTAGGTATCTTGGCACAAAATCAAAACAAAACAAAAGATCATAGTCTTTCGATGACGCTAAACAAGGTTGCCTAAAAACAAATGATCTTAGTCCCTAAAACTTGCTAAGATACTTGGCACCATTGCTATCATGGTCATACGATGACCCACGCCCGTCCCGTTTAACATCCAAAGATAGGACTTTTTACCAAATACAATGGTAAAACAACAATGTCAAAGGGTTAAAAATGTGTAGGAAAGACTTTTGAGTAGGTAGATGCTTCTAGTTACTTGATCAATTTGCAAACCCATCCTTGCTATTTTCAAAAACACACCACACGATTTCAAAACAATTTCCAAACAAACTTTCAAACATTGAAACATTTTTCAAAAGACAAACACCTTTGTATACATTCAAACAAGAACCATTACAAAGGTTGCCTAAACAAAGTCCTCTTTTCAAAATACTTTCATAACCACACACAAAAGCACCATTTCAAACAATTGAAAAGCAAAAGAAAGTGATCTAAACAAGTAACTAAGAGCCCATGAAAAACCATGGATGAAAAGGGTGCTAGCACCTTCCCTTTTCATAATCTACCCCCCGAACTCAAGAAAACATCTAAAAGGTCTTTCCTATGCTTTTTGACCTTTCCTTTGGATAAAATAAAAAGTCGGTGGCGACTCTTGCTAACCGCACAAGTGCGAATGAAACGCAAAACTTCTAGTCAGTTCTCCCACCATATCATACCATTAAACGAATTGACAAACCAGCACACTGTCACGAGATTAATACCGAAGAAGTAGTGGACCAGCCTTGGTTTCATGAAGTCAAAAGGTATCTCGAGGCTCAAGAATATAAGAAGGAGCTTCAGTCAATGATAAAAAGTTCCTGAGGAGATTCTCTGCTAAGTTCTTCCTGAGCAATGGCATCCTGTACAAATGTAATCATGATTGTATTCTGCTCCGCTGTGTGGACAAGATTGAAGCTGAAAAGATCATGGCCGAGTTGCATGAGGGTACCTTTGGCACTCACTCTAGCGGGCATACGATGGCGATGAAAATCCTACGGGCAGGCTATTATTGGTCTACCATGGAAGTTGACTACTATCAGCACTCCCGAACCTGTCACAAGTGTCAAATCTATGCAGATAAGGTACACGTGCCTCCAGTGCCTCTAAATGTCTTAACATCTCCTTGGCCCTTTGCTATGTGGGGAATCGATATGATTGGGGAGATCAAGCCTACAGCCTCCAATGGACACCACTTCATCCTAGTGGCCATTGATTATTTCATAAAATGGGTCGAAGCAGCTTCCTTCACATCCGTTACTAAGAATGTTGTTGCCCGCTTCATAAAGCAGAACCTCATTTGTCGGTACGGTATCCCAGACAGAATCATCACTGACAATGGTACAAACCTTAACAATACTATGATCACCGCCTTGTGCGAGCAGTTCAAAATTCAACATCACAATTCATCCCCCTATCAGCCAAAGATGAATGGTGTTGTCGAAGCTGCGAACAAAAACATTAAGAAGATCATATAGAAAATGACAGTCACCTACAAGGAATGGCATGAGATGCTACCATTTGCTCTCCATGGGTACCGTACCACGGCTCGAACGTCAATTGGGGCAACACCCTATTCTTTGGTTTATGGCATGGAGGTTGTCCTGCCTATTGAGGTTCAGACCCCCTCTTTGAGAATCATGAAGGATGCAGGTTTGAGTGAAGACGATTAGATCCATACCCGACTTGATCAATTGAACTTAATTGACGAGAAGAGACTTACTGTTGTTTGTCATGGTCAGGCGTATCAAAAATGGATGATCAAGGCTTTCAACAAGAAAGTCAGACGCCAAGTATATCAAGTTGGAGATCTAGTGATCAAGCGCATGATCTTGCCACAAAGTGATCCCAGGGGAAAATGGACTCCTACCTATGAAGGACCATTTGTAATCAAGAACATCTTTTCTGGTGGGGCAATGATCTTAACCACCATGGACGGCGACGACCTGCCGCATCCTGCAAACGCAAACATAGTCAAAAGATACTACACATAAGAGACCCGCTAGGTTGACACGCCTAGGCAAAACAAGGGCATCTCGGCAAACCAAAAGGTTCGGGCAAAAGTTAGGGATAAAATAAAAAAATTTGTACACCCGGCAAGTTGAAAACCGGAAAGGGCGACTTGGGCAAAAAAGGGTTTCCCGGTGGACTGAAAACCCGAAAGGGAGGTCCAGGAAAAAATTAGGGAATTAAAGCGCATGACTGTGTCTTGTCGGATCACTTTAAGGACAATCACTTCACAGACAAACTCCGGGCTTCTGGTCTACTCAATCATCTTCGGACGTAGCAACGAATGGACAAGATATTCGGAGATATGAAGGCTATAGCAGAATGGGAACCCCATGGGATTTTTACACATAGCCATCTTTCTTTGTATAAATTTTTCTCATTTTTTATGACACCATCCTCTTACTAGGATGTATGTCTCCTTTGTACAAAATACTTACTCAAAGTTAATACAAAGATATCTCTTTAAAGTATAGAAAACTATTTGTATTTTCTTTTTACACTTGTGTTTTGTTTGCAAAAACGTCCAATGATTTATTAATGAGCATATGCATTTGAATATAATCACTGTTTACAAATAAACGAAGTGGAAAAGAATAATTACTGGCAGGTTGAAAGGATAGGAAAACGTCTTTAGGCTATTCCATGAATAATCCCTACAGTATATCATTAAGATCCCTAGCGGAGCTGAAACTTCAACCTTTAATCCCTAGTGGAAACCATCAAGTTTCTTCAAATTCCCCAGCAAGTTGCTTTGAAGCCTGGAAACCAACCCGACAACAACTTCGGATAATTCCCCAATAGAGTGGCATACAACCCAAACTCTTGAACTTTTTTCCAAACAGGAATAAGCTTTTCCCCACAGATTCTTCACTGCTCCCCAACAGGATAAGTTTCTTCCACGCAGAATTCTTATTAATTCCCAGCAGGATGAAGATTTCCATTCTTAATCCCCAGCCGAAGTCATCAAAGTTCTCGGGATTCCCCAAGCAGGTTTCTCAAGCAGCACATGGCATTACTCTTACAATGGAATTTTTGTCAATACTCCAAGACATGAAGAATCCCTATATCCCCAGTGAAGTTGCCAAGGATTTCTTATCCTCAGCAGTCAAGGATTTATTTTCCTCAGCAATACCGCAAATCAGCTTACATGCGCATACATTATATTCATATATCATAAACATTGATAAAGCACATATATTGCATCATACATCTCATGCAACATAACTTTTTGTTTCAGCTAACATTTTACCCTTTTCAGGATAAGATTAACAGCTATCATTAAACAATGTTCAAAGATTTCATGATACAGTTCAGATACGCTCCAGACGCGGATGGCATTCTGTTACTTATTCAGTTTTTAAGTTCAAGATACAGTTTAGATACGCTCCAGACACGGATGCCATTCTGATACTTATTCAGACTTCAGATACAGTACAGATACGCTCCAGACACGGATGCTATTCCGATACTTATTCAGTGTTCAACTTCAAGATATAGTTCAGATACGCTCCAGACACAGATGCCATTCTGATACTTATTCAGACTTCAGATACAGTACAGATACGCTCCAGACACGGATGCTATTCTGATACTTATTCAGTGTTCAACTTCAAGATACAGTCCAGATACACTCCAGACATGGAAGTCATTCTGTTACTCATTCAGATTCAGACTCGAGATACAGTCCAGATACACTCCAGACACGGTTGCCATTCTATTACTTATTCAGATTACAAAGCTCGGATACAATATAGATACACTCCAGATGCGGAAGTCATTATGTCACTCATTCAGATTTTCAAGTTCAGATACGCTCCAGACATGGACGCCATTCTGATTCTCATTCAAACCTCTTATTCAGATACAGTACAGATACGCTCCAGACACGGATTCCATTCTAATACTTATTCAGACTTCAGATACATTACAGATATGCTCCAGACACGGATGCTATTCTGATACTTATTCAGTGTTCAACTTCAAGATACAGTTCAGATACGCTCCAGACACGGATTCCATTCTGATACTTATTCAGACTTCAGATACAGTACAGATACGATCCAGACACAGATGATATTCTGATACTTATTCAGTGTTCAACTTCAAGATACAGTCCAGATACACTCCAGACACGGAAGTCATTCTGTTACTCATTCAGATTCAGACTCGAGATACAGTCCAGATACGCTCCAGACATGGTTACCATTCTGTTACTTATTCAGATTACAAAGCTCGGATACAGTATAGATACACTCCAGATGTGAAAGTCATTCTGTCACTCATTCATATTTTCAAGTTCAGATACGCTTCAGACATGGACGCTATTCTGATACTCATTCAGATCTCTTATTCAGATACATTACAGATACGCTCCAGACACGGTTGCCATTCTGTCACTTATTCTGATTTTCCCCAGCTTAGATACGCTCCAGACACGGAAGCCATTTTGTCACTCATTCAGATCACTTATTCAGATTCTCACAGTAGAGATACGCTCCAGACACGGTTGCCATTCTATCACTTATTCAGATTCAAGTTCAGATACAGCTCAGATACGTTCTAGATACGAATACCATTCTGATGCTTATTCTCTTGATTTACAACAAACATTCTTGGATGGCATCTAAAATCCCATCTCCAACAAGATTCTATCACCTCTCCAAATGGCATCTTTAAGCTCATTCCCTCAACTACTTCATCAAGTGCAAATTTATGGGCACTCTAGTGTCCAATCATCTTTTACCTTCGAGTCACGAACAATAAAACTCGCCAATCTAACTCTTCAGGTTCAAGAAGATTGAACAGGGGCAGCTGTTGTACCCCAAAATTTTCCCTCTCATTTATCAAGACTTTTCTCACAAGACTTCTTGGACTCAAGACAAGATTAGGGTTTGTCAACTCAGGACACCTCATCTTGCACTGATAACCTGAAATTAGGGTTAGAGTTTGCACAAGGGTTTTTGGACCATCAATGCTTCATGTGACTTTCATACACCATCTTGGACCCCTAATATTTCTCATGACAAGTTTCAAGCCTTGAACCACATTTTTGATCAATCAATTAGACAGTTGACCTAAAAATCAGTTGTATTGGGGAAACGTCAACCATGGCCAATTTACAGTCAAACCTCATAATTTTTGGTCCACATCAACATTTTAAACTCATATGAACTATTTGATCAAGTTTGGATCACAACTCCTCAAGAAATTTGATCAAATCATCAAAAGGGCAAAATGGTCAAAATTAGGGTTTTGACTGAGGAAGGGCAATTTCTGATTTTTAACCTAGCCAATGGCCAATTGGGTTCAAACATGGTTTCAAGGATTCAATGGCATCATCTTGATCTGATTACATGGTTCAAAAGATCTCAAGATCATTGGATTGACAGATGAATTTTGCAGTCAACTGATCAAAAGTCAACTGTGCACTGAAAAGTCAAACTTTGACTTTTTGGTCAAAATCAAGTGCCAAGGGTCATAATTCATCAAGATATGTCAAAATATGAAACTTGTTCACCAAGAAAACCAATTTTGAAAATTAGGGTTTTGAATTTGAAAAATTTTCATAACTTATAATTTTTCTAAGTATGGAAATTTTCTTATTTTTCCCAACCTTTCACCATGATGCAATTTAATTCAAAGAAAACTTCCAACATGAAAGTTGTAGTCCTCCATGAAATATACAACTTTTCTTCACAAAGTTTTCTCAAAAGATGCTTGGATCTCAAGTTATGAATTTATGAATAGGGGTCCATGAACTAAATAACTTAGTGAAATTTTGCCCTAATTTAGGCAGGTTTTTGACCCAACTTCATGGACATTTTTCACCTAGTTCCAAGAGGTATCTCAAAATTCATTTCAAAGATGGATTTTATAGCACATTGCGAGATTTCCAAAATGTCCAAGAACTCTCCAAGATCATTTTTGAGCAAGGAGAATCGAAGAAGGGAAGTTGGCATTTTATCACTTTTGATCAAGCCATTTTTATAATGCATCAAGTTGCAAAATCAGATCTTTGATGTTTGAATCTTGCTTTACAGGTCCTAAACTCATTCTACACTCCATAATTAAATGCAAATTCAAAAGACAAAGGCATTATCTTTGCTTTTGAAACATTGTACAAGAAATAATTCCATCTTAAGCATAAAGGTTACAATGCCATTTTCATAAAGTGAGCTTTTGTAACTTTATCATTCTTGAGCCTTGGAGCTGTCCCTTTGGTGCAGGCAATTTCCATAAATCTTAAGCAATTTGTACAAGCCCTTTGCATCCCTCAAACTAGCCAGTACAAGCATGTTAGCATAAGTCACTTCACTTTGCTTCAAAAGCAAGAAAGTTGTAAAAAGTCCAAAGGCTTGCACATCTGATGAAGAGTGGACTTTGTATCCATTCTATACATATACACAAACTTGTCACAACTCAGAACACGATTACATTGCATCCAAAACACTCTAAAACTGAAAAACTTCATTTTTCTGCCAAAAGCTCACAGGTTCTGCAAAATCATAGCCATTTCATTTTTGGTTCGTGCGTTTTGCCTTTTAACAGTTGAAACACTTCATACACATTATACCAAAGCAGTCCAAGCATTCATCCTGCATCTGTAAGCCCTATTTCATCCATTGCCATTTTCAAACTTGGAGCTTGCAACTTGACTTGTGCAGTGAGTTCTGGCCATCCATAAAGCAAACTAGGCATTGGAATAGCTTGAAGGAAGTTCAAGGAAGCTCACACGATCCTCAGGCCTCACTCAAAGTCCCCACATTGTCATATCTAAATCCAACTGAAGGAGGTATTTTTCAAATCTCTATCTCTCTATTTAGGCATCCTCAAGCCACGATTTATGAAAAAAAATGTAGCCCTTATCATGGTGAGGCTGTACATATGCATACTTTTCATTTATATTAACTGAGCTAAGAAAATTTGAAGCTTGAAGTTGCTGAAATAACTAGGTCACAAATTAGGGCTGACAAAATTCTCTCTGATCTTTGAGAGTTAGGTTACAAATTTTATATGGTTGGAATCGTGAGATAAAATGCTACATGTTTTATGTTATGGGTTTTTGTTTTTGTGCAAGCGTTAGCAAGATACAGATTTGAAGAAGAATGTGCGCGTAGGACATGGTTGGAGGACAGGGATGACTTGCCTTGGGCTT
Organism: Vicia faba; assembly: GCA_948472305.1. Lineage (NCBI taxonomy): Eukaryota > Viridiplantae > Streptophyta > Magnoliopsida > Fabales > Fabaceae > Vicia > Vicia faba. Next base: position 716,271,139 of record OX451736.1, read on the forward strand.
TTTGGCGCGCCTGGCCTTTTTGTTTCTGCTTTCCACACCCCCTGGATTACTTTTGCACCCCCCTGATTTATTTTCTTATATTTTTGCATTTTCTTACATATTTTTATATTTATTACTTGCATTTATTTTTTCTAATGATAAATAATACCCAAAAATAATTTATTTATTTCCACACTTTTATTTTAATTTTTTATTATTTTTTGGCATAAAAAATAGTTTATTAGGATAATATACTTTATTTTCTTAAATAAATTATAAATATATTTAAAAATACTATACATTTCTATTATATTATTTATAGTCATAAATAATTATTTTCTATACATATTTTAATTTTAATATTGACATATAATATTATTTATTATTTTCTTGTACAAAAAATGGACAAAATAAATAATAGGAAACATATATTTCTTTTAATCAAAAATTAGGGTTTCCCCCTTTCAAAAATAATAATATTATTTTTCCTTATTTTCTAGGGTTAATTAATTCTATTTTCTCATACAAAAATCAAATACAAAACATTTTTTGCATAAATACATTGCCTTGCATATTTAAATATTTGTATATTTATTTAATTCGCACATTATTCAATTGGGTTGTAATAGTATTTTTAGGGTTTATTTTGTGCAATATCCCCATTCAAAAAACTTGTATCCCCCCTCCCATAATAATTATTGTAATAGCTTAGTTTACATTTATGCAATTCATCGCATTTATACCATATTTAGTAAACTAGGGTTTGCATGACAAGAACCAAAAAACAAAACAAATAGAAAAGACCTAATACAAGACAAATCAAATGCATGAAAATGACACACATTACACACAAGCACCCTTAGGGTTTCACCCACTTGGTTGCCTAAATAAAAATGACCATGTTACGCACGTGGAGTATCTTGGCAAAACAAAACAAAATAAGATCATAGTCCCTCGATGACGCTATTCAAGGTTGCCTAAACAAATGATCTTGGTCCCTCAGAAAAAATGCCAAGATGCTTAGCAACATTGCTATCATGGTTATACGATGACCCGCGCCCGTCCCGTTTAACATCCAAAGATAGGGTTGCTTACCAAATCAATGGTAAGTCAACAACATCAAAGAATGAAAATGTACAAGAAAGACTTTTGAGTAGGTAGATAGCTTCTAAGTTACTTGCTCCATTTTCAAAATAATCCTTGCTATTTTCAAAATAAGCACACACACATTTCAAAACATTTCAAAAAACATTGAAAACATTTTCAAAAAGACAAACATCTTTGTATACATTCTTACGAACAAGAATCATTACAAAGATTGCCTAAACAAAGGCCTCTTTTACAAATACTTTTCAAAATCACACCAAAAACCATTTCAAACAAAAACAAAGCAAGTGATCTGAGCAAGTAACTAAGAGCCCATGGAAAACCATGGATGAAAAGGGTGCTAGCACCTTCCCTTTTCATAATCTACCCCCCGAACTCAAGAAAACATCTCAAAGGTCTTTCCTGTGCTTTTTTACCTTTCCTTTTGAATAAAATAAAAGTCGGTGGCGACTCTTGCTAACCGCGACATTTTGCAAACACAAACGCAAACCTCAAGTCAGTTCTCCCACCGTATCACAGTGTCCAACACCTAATAGATAGCCATGAGATTTTGTTTAAAAGAACTCCCGCCATAAAAAGTTTGGCTGATAAAGCTGAAGTCATTTCCATCATCACCATATCCAACAAACCTATTAGGATCTCCTTAAAAGGTCCTATTAGGATTTCCAACGAACCAACGATTTCCCCCTTGATAATTACTGCACCAGGGCCAATTCCTTATTCTTCCGATAAGGCAGTACCTTGGAATTATGGTGCTGAAGTATACTATTATGGGATTAAGTAAGACTCTTGGATTAATGAAGACAAAGATGATGACGCTGCCAATATTGCTGGTTTTAGCAAGGTGACAAGGACGGGGAGAATCTTCTCTCCTAACATTTCACCTCTAACTACTATAGCTACACCTGTTCGAATTACTGTTGCTAAACTTAGTACTGACACTAGGATCAAAGAAAAGATGGTTGAGCCAGCAAGGATAGAGGCGCCTACCAAAGACATTGCTACTGAGGAACCCTCCACCCAAGAAATGGATGTGATTTTGAAGATCATAAAAAGAGTGATTTTAAGATAGTAGAGTAGCTGGGGAAAACCCCCTCCAAGATCTCTATGTTATCTTTATTACTTTGCTCTGATGCTCACCCTCAAGCATTGATCATATTCTTAAATAAGGCACATGTTCCTCAAGAGACCACAACCGACCAATTTGAAAAATGTGTGGCGAGTTTGACTGCCGACAATGGATTGGAGTTCTTTGATGCTGATCTGACACCAGTTGGAAGAAATCATAACAAGGCTTTGCATGTCTCTATTGAATGCAAGGGGACTACTTTGGCCCATGTCTTGGTGGATATGGGGTCCTCTCTAAATGTCTTACCCAAAGGTGCCTTAGATCGGTTGGATTGCGATGGTTTGGTGTTGAAGCCAAGTGACATAGTTGTAAGGGATTTTGATGGATCTAAGAGGATGGTACGTGGAGAAGTTAATCTCCCTATTAAAGTTGGTTCACGAGTTTTCAGTTCTACTTTCTACGTGATGGATATACGTCTCGCCTACTCTTGTTTACTTGGACGTCCCTGGATACATGGGGCAGGAGCAGTCACGTCCACCCTTCACCAGAAATTGAAATATCCAGTCAAGGGAAAAATTATTAATGTCTGCGGTGAAGAAGAATTTATGGTGAGTCACCTCAATTCATTCAAGTATGTGGAGATGGATGGTGAGTTTATAGAGACTCCTTGCCAAGATTTTGAAGTGGTCCCTCCCATGGTTTCCGCCACCAAAATCTCTTCTGAAGTTCCAAAAGCTACTCAAGATGTGCCAATGATGGCTTCCCTCAAAGACACTCGTGCCATGATTGAAGATGGAAGTAGTACAATTTGGGGAAAACTCCTTGACATTCCTTTCAAAGCATTCAACTTTTGTTTGGGATTCACTACCAAAGCTCAAAAGGAGGCCAGACGTGCTCGCATAAGAAAACCACCTCTTCGTATCAGTGATCATAAAGTGAATTTTATTGAAGACTCTGAGGATGATTGTGACTTTGATGAATGGATCTACCTGACTTCCGAGGAAGGGCTCAACACCTGGTGTGCCAAGGATTTCATTCCCATCTCCTTCAACGAGGATTAATTACCATTTACTATTTCTATGTATTCAAGAACTTTGTCTGTAATTTAATTCAAACAATGACTTTAAGCCACGTGCCTTGCCCGGTGCACCATGGTCCATTTGTTAAGGGTTGTTCATTTCCATATGCCATATGATCATTTAATGAAAAACATTGGACTCATTGTGTTCAAATTTTGCGCTCATTCTCTTTCTTTGTTCTTTATTGGATTTTTCAAAATAGCCATGTATCTTACACACACACACACACACACACACACACACACATTTGCAGATCCTCATCCACTCCGGATCTCATTGCCAACAACTTTGCTATTTCCAGCTATGACTTTTAACATCCAATCAACCAAGTTGTTGTACCCCAAAATTTCCCCTCTCATTTTCTCAAGATTTCTCTCGCATGTGTGATTATAAAAACCTATTTAAAGAAATATAGAAAATGTAAAATTTTAAAGATGTTAATGTGCCTTTCGATTAGGTCAAAAAAGAAACAAGTTGGCTTTGATTTAACAAGCTTCAAACTGGCCATATGGCTTCCTTCGAAGTGACCCCCTTTCGATCCATAAGCTGGGAAGCCTCCTTCGATTTACAAGTTGGGAAGCCTCATTCGATTTACAAGTTGGGCAGCCTCTTTCGTTTTACAAGCTGGGCAGCCTCTTTCGTTTTATAAGTTGGGCAGCCTCCTTCGATTTACAAGCTGGGCAACCTCCTTCGATTTATAAGTTGGGCAGCCTCTTTCTATTTACAATCTGGGCAGCCTCTTTCGATTTACAAGCTGGGCAGCCTCTTTCTATTTACAAGTTAGGCAACCTCTTTCGATTTACAAGTTGGGCAAGTAAACCATTCGCAGAAACGTACTTAGATTACACCTCTAAAACTCTTCAACATTATGGATCATAGTTGGTGGATTTGAAGGTCCTATAATGGGTCCATTCGAAGAACACACATTGTTGGAAACGAATGTTGTTGTCTAATGATGAGTCTGGTCGAAGTGATCAAAACAAAAGGGTGGAGTATTCAAGGCGTTTCTTGAGCGTTTTCAGGGACTCATCCTTGGTAATAAGTCAAATCAAAGGTGAGTGGGACACGAACTCCCGAATATCATCCCTTATAAAGAACATGTGCTGACATTGCTCCCACACTTTGAAGAGGTCACCTTTGAACACTTTCCATGAGAAGAGAATTAGTTAGCGGACACGCTAGCTACTATGTCATCTATCTTCAAGGTCAGGTGGGATAACGAGGCTCCTCAGATTACTATTGAGAGGTTGGATGAACCAGCATACTGCAATGAGATTTACACTGAAGAGGTAGAGACAAACCTTAGTTTCATGAAGTGAAAAGGTATCTCGAGGCTCAAGAATATCCTGAGGAGGCATCTGTCAATGATAAGAAGTTTCTGAGAAGGTTATCAGCAAAGTTCTTCTTCAGTAATGGAATCCTCTACAAGCGTAACCATGACTCAACTTTACTTCGGTGCATAGACAAGAGAGAAGCAGAGAGGATTATGGAAGATCTACACGAAGGTACCTTTGGAACCCATTCTAGTGGACATACCATGGCTAAAAAGATCCTACGGGAAGGATACTATTGGTCCATTATGGAAGCAGACTATTATCAGCATTCCCAAACTTGTCAGAAATGCCAGATCTATGCTGATAAAGTACATGTACCTCTGGTTCCCTTGAACTTCTTGACGGCTCCCTGACCCTTTGCAATGTGGGGCATTGACATGATCGGAGATATTAGACCTACCGCTTCTAATGGGCATCGCTTCATCCTAGTGGCCATTGATTACTTCATAAAGTGGGTTGAGGCTACCTCTTTTGCTACTGTTACCAAGAATGTTATGGCACGGTTTATCAAGCATAACCTGATTTGTCGATATGATGTGCTAGAGAGAGTCATCACAGACAATGGTACAAATATCAATAATACAATGATCACTAAACTCTATAAACAATTCAAGATCCAGCATCATAATTCTTCCCCCTATCGGCCAAAGATGAATGGTTCTATGGAGGTTGCTAACAAGAATATCAAGAAAATCATACAGAAGATGACAGTGACATACAAAGACTGGCATGAGACGTTATCATTTGCTCTTCATGGTTACCACACCTCAGCACGTACGTCAACAGGGGAAACGCCTTATTCTCTGGTATATGGTATGGAGGTTGTCCTGCCTATTGAGGTCCAGATCCCTTCTTTGAGGATCATGAAAGATGCAGGTTTGAACGAAGACGATTGGATCCAGACTCGACTTGATCAACTGAATCTGATTGATGAGAAAAGACTTACTGCTGTCTATCATGGTCAAATGTACCAAAAGCGAATGATCAAGGCTTTCAACAAAAAGGTCAGACGTCAAGTATATCAAGTGGGTGATCTGGTAATCAAGCGTATCATAATGCCACAAGGTGATCCCAGGGGAAAATGGACTCCCACGTACGAAGGGCCATTTGTGATCAAAAGCATATTTTCCGATGGAGCCATGATTCTAACCACCATGGACGGTGACGACCTTCTTCACCCTGTTAATGCGGACATAGTGAAAAGATACTATGCGTAAATAAAGACCTGCTAGATTGACTGGCCTAGGAAAAAATAAGGGCATCCCGGCGAACCAAGATGGTTCGGGAAAAAGTTAGGGATAAATACAAAAAAATATGTATACCCGACAAGTCAAAAACTTGCAAAGGCTGCTTGGGAAAAAAAGGGTATCCCGGTGGACTGAAAACCCGAAAGGGCGGTCCAGGAAAAAATTAGGGATTTAAAGCGTACAACTATGTCCCATTGGATCACCTCGCGACCAGACTTTAGTATCAACTATCAAGTTCAAATGGTACCAATCAATCATGTCAGCTTCAGACGAGTAGAAAAGTGATGAGACGCTCGAAGACATAGGGGCAATAGCAGAATTGAAACCCAATGGGATTATTACACATAGCTGTTTTCTTCTCTTTGTACACTATTTTGTATAGTTTTCACTCTCACAGCGGCGTTCTCCTACTAGAACGTCGGTATCTTTGTACAAAATGCCTATTATAGGCGAATTTCAAAAATCAATACAAATCGTTTCTTTGAAAGTACAAAACTATTTGTTTTCTATTTTTTCTGTTTTGTTTTGCAAAAATGTCCAATGATTATTTTTGACATATACATTTGAATATGATTACTGTTTACAAATATTTGCATATGAAACAGAAAGACAGTTGCTCATGACTTTAAGGAACGGGGCAAAAAAATAATTTGCAGTCCCGACAGTTACTCCCTCCAGTAGGTACAGGGGCAGAGACAATTTAAGATGAAGTCACCACTACATACGACCCCGTGACGTCTACGTTCCCCACAGAGCAGAAACAACCAGAGTTTTGATCTCTCCTTCCCCAAGCAGGAATTATCTCCTCCAGCAAAGTACCTTCAGAGATCTGAAATCTATTTTCCCCAGCCGAGTTTTATAATTTCAAACAGTTTATAGAACCTCCTCCCGGGTAGAGTTTATTTCTCCAATTGCGGAAGCTCATTCCCCAACAGAGTTTATTTATATACATCAATAAAATCTTCCAACAAAACATCCTCCCCACAAATTTATTCTCAAGCAGAGTCAATCCCCGACAGAATATTCTCAGACAGAAAGAGGAAATCCCCAGCGAATCATCTCCATTCATCATCCCCAGCGGAAACGGAGGATTCGACTTCCCAATAATATTCAGCAGCAGTCCAGGATTTACTTTCCCAGACTAAAGAATATCGCAATAGTATCCCATATTCATACATCAAGGCATGCGCATACACATCTCATACAACATAATCTCATTTATTTTGAAAGCATCATCACAGTGCATTTCATACATCATGACATTGCATACAACTAACTCTTTACTATTTTCGGGAAATATCAAATCAATAAACACCGTTGGATACTTATGTGACCTGGCAGTCTTCTCAAAAGCTACGTCTAACGAAAGGCTATTTCAACATCTTCCTCAGAACAACGTTCTCAGAAGACCTTCTCTGGTTCAGTCAGATCGACAATAAGATCTCTCTGATTCCTATTCCAGTTGAAGATATTCCAAGACTTTTGTTTGGTTCAGTTGATTCGATCCTAAAACTCTTCTGATTTCCATTCCAGCCAAAGTTAATTAAAGACCTTCTTTGGTTCAGTCAGATCGACACTAAGATCTCTCTGATTCCTATTCCAGTTGAAGATATTCCAAGACTTTTGTCTGGTTCAGTTTAATCGATCCTAAGATTCTTCTGATTTCCATTCTAGTCAATGTTAATTAAATACCTTCTCTGGTTCATTCATATCGACACTAAGATCTCTCTGATTCCTATTCCAGTTGAAGATATTCCAAGACTTTTGTCTGGTTCAGTTGAATCAATCCTAAGATTCTTCTGATTTCCATTCCAGTCAAAGTTAATTAAAGACCTTTCTCTGGTTTAGTTAAATCGACATTAAGATTTTTCTGATTTCTATTCCAGTTAAAGAAACTGCAAAGCCTGGAGCTCGGCCGGATAGCCGTTAATCTCATTTCCCCAGCAAGTCACTATGAAGCATAGATCCTGACCAGATAGCAGTTCGCTTTCGTCTCTTCAATCAAGAGATGATTCCCCAGTAGAGTAATGGACGACTGGAGATCTTAAACTCTATTTCTCGAACAAAGACCAACATTCTTCAATGGAGTCCTCCTCAACAACAGGAATAGGGATTCCCATAAAGGAATATCTCATAGAATTAACATTGTTCTAGGTGGCATCTTTAAGCCCATCTCCGACGATTCTCCGGCATACTCTCTGGATGGCATCTCTAAGCCCATCTTCGATGACTCTTCCGTTGTCTTCTCCGAATGGCATCTATAAGCTCATTCCCGATATTATCTACACGATCAAGCATCATTTCAGACGAGTGCAAATTTCTGGGCACTCTAGTGTTCAATCATCTTCCACCTTCAAATCACAAAGGCAGACCAACCAATCTACATCCTCAGGTTTAAGAAGATTGAACAGGGGCAGCTGTTGTACCCCAAAATTTTCCCTCCCATTTTCACTCAAGACATGCCTCTAGAGGTCCTCAATTTCTCAAGGATGACCAAAAATTGACCAGACAAATTCTCCTCCTAAGGCAAAAAACCTTAACTAGGGTTTCAATTTTAAGCAAGATGAGTGAGTCCTAAGGATCCTAAATGTTCTCCATTGTCCTAATATGTCCTCAAGATCATCCATGCTAAATTTCATACCTTGAACAACAAGTTTGCTCAGTCAACTACTAAAATGCCTAGAAATCAACTATACTAGGTCAAAAGTCAATTGTGGTCCAAATACAGTCAAACTTCAATATTTTTGGTCAACATCAACATTTTGAAGTATTATCCATCATTTGATCAAGGGTTGATCATGATTCCTCTAGAAAAGCTCCTAACTCATCAAAAGTCAAAAATGGCAAATTAGGGTTTCTATAGGAAAAGTCAACCAAATTTTGACCAAGCATAACTTTCTCATATTTTATCAGAATGTTTTCCTCCAAAGCTCATTTTGAAGATAATCCAATTCCCTAAAACTTCTATTCAACCCTTAAGCTCAAGAAATGCCTCAATAAAAAGATACACGCTCAGATATTATATGTCCTTTCAAAAAGTCAACAAAAACACCTTTTGGGTCAAAGCTCCTTACATGAACATGGAATATCCAATTGAGATAAAACCAAAAAGGTTGTTTAGAGAACACCCTAAGATCTCTAAAAAGTCCAAGAACACCCTCTTAGGGTTAAAATTGAGAGAGATAAGGATTGCTTAAGTTGGGCAATTTTCAAGAAATGCATGAAATCTTAATTGGGCAAAATTGTATTTTTGAGCTATTAGGCCCAATTTTCAGAGTTGAAACGTGTTCATGATACATCTAAGGATCACAAAACATGTCCATGCATTATTTTTTTATATTTTATTTATCTTGATTTTATTCAAATAAATTCAAAATAAATTAAATAAATAATAAATAAATGCAAGAATGTGCAAGATATAGAATGTGCAAATCTTTTTTAAACCAAAGAGATCTTGGCCAACTGTCAAAACCGTGTGGACTGAATAAGGAAGTGAATCTCTTCTTTTGGGAAGATTTAAAACAAAATATTTATTTTTTAAAAGGGCATCAAGGCATGGATATTGTGCTACAAATATAACCATAAATTGATTTACTAGATGTACACAAGAACCCTAGGTCAAAAGAAGACGAAAGTTGCCTCCACAAGTCCAGAAAAAACTCCAAATTTTCAAGAAAAAGTGTGAATTGGATTTTGGGCTAGAGAAGGAGTCAAGGCATTCTGAAGCTTGCAATCCACTCCTGGAGGCCTTCTGGAGCTAGCTGCATCACTCCCAAGCGCCAAAGCTCCCAGAACCGTGCCCAACACAATCACAGTTTGCCTTTATTTTTTTGAAAATGATTATGGTCTTAAGCGCATTATAAATGAATTTATATCATGCATTCTTGTTTGTATGGATGATTAGAACATGTTTGAATTATTAATTTCTTGTTTTGATGCACGTATGACAATATGCCATTGTTAGGTTTTTTACCTTTGATTTAGGGTTTTCAGATACAGGTACAATTAGGCCAAAAGAGGAGTACCATCATGCTCAGAGGATCAAACCCAGTTGATCCATGACCTTAAATTAAATTTATATTGCTTGTGGTGGATTTTGGAAATTTGCAAGTGATTTAGTGACAGATGCTGACTGTAGGTAAAAGTCCCTAAGCTAACACGACGGAGGGCTGGGGAAGATGAAGGCGTGGCACATCCTGGTTGGCCCATTTGAAACAGCGTGTGTTTTTTAAAAAAGAAATTCAGATCATTATTTTGAAATATATTATTTTATATTCAGTTTATATAATGAATGAACAGACTGGCTTAGTGGTGGAAGGAACGCTTGGCAAAGGGAGAGACCTAGGTTCGATTCCCAGGTCTGGAATGTTATATTTTTCTAACCAATTTCTTTCAGATCCCATATGGTATGGCCCCTTGCGCGCATCATAGACCCTCAGATCCAACCATTGGATCATCCATGCTCCAGATTCAGCGCCCAATGACGCGTCCTCATGGTGGACCTCCCAAGCATTTCTTCCTACCAGATCCCATACAGTTGCACTAGGCTAGCGCAATTTGGGCTTCAGATTTCAACAGCATCACCCTTCCAGTTGGTTTCTCACCCCCTCAGGCCCATTCCATTTTCATTTATTATTTAATTTTTTAATTAGCTTATATTTTCTATTTTTCTCATAAAATCAAAAAAATCAGAAAAATCAGAAAATCATCACAAAAAATTAGGACTTAGTTTTTCTTAATAAATTAATTTTTTGTAAATTAATTAATTTAATTATTTGGAATTATTTCATTAATTAAAATTAATTAGAGAATTAGGTTAAATTCCACATTTTTTCCATAAAATACCAAAAAACATTTTTGATAAACAATTAGATTTTTTAGGGTTTAGAACTTTTTCCCATCTTAATTTTGCGCACTATAATTTTTTCCATACGATTATTTTTTACCATTTATGTAATTGCACCCGGTTTGTAATAGTTAACTAGGGTTTTTTATTTCCGCATTTTACTTTTCAGTTATTACTTATGTATCTACACCAAAGCCCTGTAATAGCGTAGGGACTTTTATTTCTCGCTTTATATTTTCTTACATGCTTGTATATAATTGTTAGTAACTTAGGCGTGGATGACAAGATTAATCAATTAACCATTAGATCACTAATCTCAAGACAAATATCTGAAAAAAGCATTGTTGCACACTTGCACCCTTAGGGTATACCTCACTTGGTTGTCTCGGAAAACAATGGTCATGTCCCTCGAACGTAGGGATATCTTAGCAAAGACCCTCAATCTAAAAGTCATCATGAAGATCATAGTCCCTAAACGTCCCTCGAGTTGCCTATGAGAAATGATCTTGTCCCTCCATGTTGCCTATATGATGACAGTCCCTTCAAATTGCTAAGATGTCTTTACAAGTTGCCTTCAATGACCATAAGTGTCCCTTTCGATAGTCCCTCAACATCCAACGATAGGGCTACCTACTCACTAATAGTAGGATAGCACTATCTAAAGGAAAGGAGGAAAAGAATACCCTTTTTCGAGTAGGTAGATAACTCTTAAGTACTTGCTTAACTGTTTTTACACTTACACACTTTCAAAAAATGCTTTATCACACTCTCAAGGACTGATACGAGAGTTACCATAAAGCAAACAAAATCTTTCAAAACACACAAACACAAACAATTTTCAAAAATGAGAAAGTACCTAAGAGCCCATGGAAAACTACTGATGGAAAGGGTGCTAACACCTTCCCTTTCCATAATCTACCCCCCTTACTCAAAAAATCTCGAAAAAGGTCTTTTTCTGTTCTTTTCATCCTTTCCTTTGTTGGATAAAAGAAAAGTCAGTGGCGACTCTTGCTTACCGCGACATTTGGGAACAAAAAATACAAACCAGCATTAACAGTCGATTCTGCCACCGTATCACAGATGATCTTTGGAGGTTCTCCATTCCAATGGAAGACCATCATCTTCTTTTTTACTTCCATCATCCTTCTTGTCTTGGTTGTCATCTTCCTCCTTCTCAATTTCCACTATTTTAGGTTGACCAACTCCTTTATTGGTGTATTTGAGTATGTCTTTCATAGATGCTCTTACACCATGAAAAGAGATACATTTACCAATACTATTTAGGTCAGTCTCATCAAAAGTAACATGAACAGACTCTTCAACAATAAGTAATCTTTTGTTATAAACTCTATATACTTTACTAGATTGAGAGTATCCAAGAAAAATACTTTCATCTACTTTCGCGTTAAATTTCCAAAGATTATATTTTCCATTATTTTAAACAAAACATTTACATCCAAAGACATGAAGATGAGCTAAATTTGGTTTTATAACTTTTAAAAGTTCACAAATAGTTTTGTCAAGTATAGGACGAATAAGTATCCCATTCAAGAAATAAAATTCCGTGCTAATAGCATCGGCCCAAAAATATTTTGGTAGACCATAATCATTAAGCATTGTCCCATCCAACTCCATTAAAACACGATTTTTATGCTCCACAACATCATTCTGTTGTGGAGTTCTAGGAGCTTAAAAGTTATGTTCCATACCAAATTTATCATAATATTATTCAAAGAGGTGGTTTTCAAATTCACCTCCATGATCGCTTCAAATGGCAATAATTTTTTAATTCAATTTGTTTTGAGCTAATTTGCCAAAACGTGTGAAAGCTGAGATGTTTCATCTTTGCTATGTAAGAAAATCGTCCAATAAAATCTTGAGTAATCATCTACAATTACAAATTCATAGTAATTACCACCTATGTTTTTGGTCTTTGGAGGTCCAACCAAATCCATGTGAAGGAGCTGAAGAGGTCTCGATGTTGAAACAATATTTTTAGATTTAAAAGAGACTCTTGTTTTCTTATCCTTTTGACATGCATCACATAGGTGATATTTGGAAAATTTTATTTTAGATAGACCAAATACTAAATCTTTTGAAACTATTTTATTAAGTAGATCAAAATTAACATGTGCCAAACGTATATGCCATAGCCAAGAGTCTCCAGTCATGGTAACAAGATATCGGACATTATTCAAGGTCACTTATTTTAAGTCTAACATATATAAATCATTAATCCTCACACTATTAAACATACAATCGTTCTTTTCGTTATGTTCTATTATGCAACAATCTTTGGCAAAAGTTACCTTATACCCATTGTCACACAGTTGACTAATGCTAAGAAGGCTATGTCTAAGGCCTTCAACTAACATAACATTTGAGATAGTAATAGTTGAGGGATTACCTATACTACCTTTTCCGAGTATTAAAACTTTGTTGTGATCACCATAGGATATAAATCATTTCTTCTTCACCACAAAGTCGAAGAATAGAGAGATGTCTCCCGTCATGTGTCTTGAACATCCATTATCGAGAATCCATTTTCCTGTCATAGCATCAAGAAACTCAACCTACATAATTAAACAAATGTGGTAGGTACCCAATTCTCATTGGGTTCTTGAGAGTGAGTGAAATAATTTTTGCATTTGGGAAACTATTGGAAATTTCTTTTAGAAACTAGAAAGCACCTAAATTTTCATTTTTCAATAGTGTGTCCTTTCTTACAACAATAGTGACAAAATAATTTATGATGAAATTTACTTTTGCTATTTGACTCCTTCTTAATCAAATTATAATTTTTATGAGGCTTTTCAATCTTTGAAGGGTTAATCGCAAAAGCATTATGAGGTTTTGATGCCTTGTCCACTTTGGTTTTAAAAGTACCCACCTCATGTTGCCAAATTTGACAAGTTTCACAACCGAACTGGTTAGGTTCCTCATCCTCATCTTTATGCTTTTGACTATCCATAATAGAACACTTTAATGCTTCAAGTTGTTTATTGATTTCTTTAACCTTTGCTTCCAAGTATGTAATTTTTTTTTATTGGAAGTTAATTTCTTATAAGCGAGTGAAGCTTCTTTTGGAGACTTTAAAAGACATTTTTTAATTCACTAAAAGATAACTTATCAACATTGGAGTATTTAGAATGACTTGCATTCTTTTTCTTGCTTTGATGTCGATTTTCCATAAAACAATAGTTTTCCTCTTCATCGCTATCACTTGAGACATCTCTATCACTACCCAAGCAACATAGGCTTTTATAGAATTCCTAGAGTTATTTCTTTGGCCCTTTCCTTTCTTATTTGGAAGAGATGGATACTCCAGTCTATAATGACTCGACTTTCTGCGTTCATAGCATATACCTTCCATTGTTCTTTTTGTTGTCTTCATCTTCAGAGGATGTGGATTGTCTTTTAAATCTCACAAGATCATTGTCGGAGTGTTTGACATCATTCTTTCAAATATATCGATTGTATCTTCTCACAAATAATCTTATTTGTTCATCATCCAAGTCTTCTTCATCACAAGAACCATTAACATTAGTGTTCTCATCTTTTGAGGACTTTGAACTTGAAGCCTTGAGAGCTTTAGACTTTAATACTTCATCCTTATTGGTGTCTTTATCCCTTTTCTTCTTTTTCTCAAGCTTTTTTTCATGTTTTTCTAAGCAATTGTTCTTGCTCGTGTTCTTCTAGGTTTCCAAACAAAGTGGTGAGATCAAGTGTCGCAAGATTATTGACTTCCTTGATCGCAAAGACCTTTGGTTTCCAATTCCTAGTAAGACATCTCAAAACCTTGTTAGTAGCAATAACATTGGAAATAAGATTACCTAGCAAATTTAAACGACTAATAAGATGCGAGAACCGCTTTTGCATTTGAGCAATGGTTTCACCATGCTTCATGCAAAAGAGTTTAAACTCTTGATTAAGTGTATTAATCCTATCTTGTTTGACCTCATTAGTTTCCTCATAGGTAACTTGTAGAGTATCCTTGTTACACTCTAAATTCCATCCCCTAAATTTTCTTAGTCGTATTATCATATCATATTTTGTTATTTGATCACAATCTTCGATAAACATCTTCATTCATCACATTTTGTATCTTAGTCGCATTTAGGTTAATCAAAAGTCAATTTAAATCAACATCTGCAGCGTGTTATAGTTGAAAAATATATGACATTTCACTTCATTCATTTTTAACACTTTACGTGCTTCTTGCATTGCATTAAGTTGTTTATATTTCAATAATATTGATATTTCGGTTTTACAGACAAATCGTTAAAAGCGATTCAACACTGTACAGAAAATTAATGAGAAAATATTATAACTGTTGTACCCCAAAATTTGCCCTCGTATTTTTCCATAAGAAATCACAGCTTCAGACATTTCCCGATTTTTCAAACTGGCTCAAGAATCGGTCAAACAGACTTTTCTCGTCAGTCAGACAGAATTAGGGTTTTCATTGGTTTTCATGGCTCTAGAACAATTCAAACAGTTTGCTTAGGGTTTTGGTTGATTCTGGCTCAACTTTGATCAGGCGAACGCTTCTTTGGCATTTGATCAGGAATTAGGGTTTGTACGCAGTTTTCTCAGAAAGATTTAATTCTATGGTGCTTGTCAAGTTATTCTGAGATGTGGATTGAAACATTTGGATTGAATTCGCATTATTTGACTTAATCATTGAAAAGATGCATTTGGATTGAATTTGCAGTGTTTGGTTAAAATCAGTAAAAGGAGAAACGTCTGGGCAGTTGTTGTGATTGACTGTGCAGTGATTTGGATGTTGGAAGCGCCAAGTTTATTAATTGATCAATGCTGAAACAATGTTTATTTAATTATTTATTATTCTGAGATTAAATAGTTGGAATTTATTTTCAATTATTTTAATTTAAAGAATTATAAATAATAAAGTAAACAATTGAAAAGAAGAAAAGAATTAATTGGATAAAAGGAATTTTTATTTCATCTTTAAATATTTGTTACAATTGTTATTTAAATACAAGTATTCGTTTACAAAGTATTTACAATAATAATATTAAATTTATTTAAATTTAAATAAAACTATCCTAATATTTTTCTAAGTCTTCAATTCTTCATCCTCCATCTGTTGCTTTTCCTCTCCATTTAATTTTTATCTGCGAAAGAAAGAAGAAAAAGTCAATTGAAGCAGATAAATAATTAAAGAGACAAACAGATAAAAGAGAATTCATCATTAAAAGCAAACGGCCGGAATCAGTTTTACCCTCTTTGCAAATCACGGGATTTCTCCCGGTTCACAAAGAAGGATGGAATGCTTGCAATTAAAAATGAATGCACAAAGTTAAAAATCGCACATTTCAAATTGGTCAACCAACTGCATAGTTCAAAGCAAGACAGCATGTGCAAATACAAAGTCATAATTTCAAAACAAAGTCACAATTTCAAAACAAAGTCCAATGTCAAACTGTCCAAAATATGGAAGGATGTCAAGATACAAAGGCTCCTCCATACTGTAACAAAGATGCAGGAGAGCTGAAGAAGGAAAGTATGCAGGTTAAGACCATATATGCAAGCAAACTAATTCCAGTTTCATCATTTCCCAGCCATTGCTTTTTCAGAACTAAAGTACACATAACATTATTTTAATATTTTAAGCTGTACTAGAGAGAGGGAAGAGAGAAAAGAAATTGGGCTTGCAGGTTTTGGCTTTAGGCAAAGAAAAGATATAAACACAAAAACTGCAATAAAACAGAAAAGGAGAGGGCAGCAGAAGATATCAAAAGCAGAAGAGATCAAAAGATATCAAAAAAAAAAGATAACTCAGAGCAGGCCTGAAACGAGTTCACAACACCATTTGTCCAAGCCAAAAAGCCTAGCAGCCTTAACCATAAAAATACCCTGCATTCAACAAGCCTTAGACCAGTCCAAGAAGAATAACCAAAAAAATTGTCCAAGTCTCAACAACCAGCAAACCTGTAAGTTCAGACTTAAAACAAAAAACATGTCAAAAACTCACAAACTTCTTG
This sequence comes from Vicia faba, assembly GCA_948472305.1. Classification (NCBI taxonomy): domain Eukaryota; kingdom Viridiplantae; phylum Streptophyta; class Magnoliopsida; order Fabales; family Fabaceae; genus Vicia; species Vicia faba. The sequence continues at coordinate 716,287,808 of OX451736.1, forward strand.
CCCAAACCTGTGACCAACTTACAAGAAACCTAAACATCCAAACACACAACCAGCCAAGCCCCCTTAACCTGTAAAACAACAACCAGTATAGCCTAAAACCATAGAACCAGTTTCAAACCTAAAGCAAAAAACTCGTGTTCAAGAAACATCAAAGGCAAGAGCCTGCTGAAGCCAAAAGCCTTTCAAATCTATGAAACCTTTCAAGCACACAAACCTGCTAAGCTTTACCTGTAAACAAATAGCCTAAAGCACAACCATCCTCAATTTGTCCAACTCTAAACCATTCAAGGCCATAAACAAACATCAAAACCTTGCAAACCTGCAAAGCCAGCAAATCAAAAGCTTCATCTGTCAAGCCATCAAACCCTCAGAACTCAAGGAGTTCATCATAGGGTTGATCAACAAGCAACTAAATCAGGCATACTCAGGCAACACAGGCCCTCAGAGTTTCCTCATCATTGGGTTATCATACAGGTATGAAGTATCACGCTAAAGCACACTGAAACATACAATAAGCCAACGAGAGGAAGAGAAAAGAAGCATTTCAAGGCAATACAGGGTAAGGCTACAAAGGCCCTCAGAAAACATCATCATTGGGCACAAATCATCATCAAAGCATACAGAAAGCGAAGCAGACAGAGAAGAAGAAAGAAGTGACAAAGAGGTTTTCAGCTTAACATCATCAAAACCTAAAGGTAAAGAGTACAGAGTACCAGGAAGTAAGGCTTCATCCACATCGTCACTCCGCCGTCAAAGCCTCCACGCGCCTCTTATTTCCCTCCTCCTCCGTCTCTGAAAGGTAATATAATTTTTTCCCTCTCTTCACACCTCAAACAAAAGAAACGCACTCAATTAGAATCCATAAACGAAAAAAAGCTGAACATGCAAAGAGAGAATTAACGAAAATCTTAACACACAAACGAGAAATCATACCCTTTTGTACCGCTGTTTGAGTGAGACGGAGAAAGAGAGGAATGATGGAGCGGTGGCTCTAGGCGGAGGGTCCTGGTTCAGTATTCTTTATGCTGAGGAAAATGAAGACGAAGACGAAGGAGAAACGAAGAAGAATGGCGCAAACCCTAAGCTTTCCCAACTAAACACAAAATCAATTAACCCTAAACATTTGTCTCAGAAATCAGTGGGCCTTCCCCTTTCGTTTGCCTTAAGCCCATTACGTTTACACCCCTCCCATTTTCTTCTTGCTGTTTTGTTTATTGATTGGGCCCTAAATCTCCTTGGCCCATTCACTTGACATCTTTTTGTTTTTTTTTTTACCATTTCAGTTTTTTTACATAACTTAAGATAATATATTTCATACTAAAAATCACCTTCTATTTAGTTGTATAAAAAAAAGGGAACATACAAACACTAGTTTAATTTAATAGATTAAGAACTTTTTAACAAATCTTTTTTATATATATATACAAATCTCACTATTTGTTATATTTCAAAACGTAAATATTAATTGAACATTGTTTCATTTTTTTGTTTAACTTAGATTTTATAACATACCTGAAACATAATTAAATTTAAAAAAAAATTTCTTCTTTTTTACAATACTTTGTATATACATTAATCAAATACATTAATTTCTTTTTATATATAAAAGAATAAAACTTAAAAACTTTTTTTTTGTCCTTTAATTAATTTTTCTTCTTTGTACATATCAACAAAAGAAATAAATGACCAATACTTAATAACACATATTTAATAATACATTAACATTTCTCGCACTTGTAAATAAATTACACTTACACCATACACTAATACATTTATTTTGCTTTACACATATACAATTGCTATTCTTACACTTTGATATACATTACATTACTTACATTCGATCGCGATTCGATTTAGTTGTAATTATTTAAGTCTCATCCCCATTTGTACATTTATACCCCCACTCCCGGATATTGTTTGTAATAGCGTAGACTTTAAAATTCTCGCAATTTACCGCTTTCGAATTATGCCATGATTAGACCTAGGGTTTGCATGAACATAAAACCAAACGCTAGATAACCTAATACAAGACAAATACATGAAATCAATACACAATCACACTTGCACCCCCTAGGGTAATCCCACATGTTGCCTTCCAAAATGGGCCATGCTTGCACGTCGAGTTTCTTTGGCAAAACAAATTCAAATGATCATAAGTCCCTCGATGACGCTTTCGAAAGTTGCCTAAAATGGAATGATCATAGTCCCTTCAAGCAAATTGCCAAAGACACTTGGCACCATTGCATTCATGGTCCGTACGATGACCCGCGCCTGTCCCAATCACTTCCTAAACGCAAGATTGTCCACCAAATTCAATGGTGGAACAAAATTGTTAAAAGGGGTTGAAAACATAGAGAAAACCTTTGAGTATAATAAGGGTAGACAAAACTTTTAGTTACTTGAGATCAACTTGCAAAAACACTTGCCTCCTTTTCAAAAACCACACCTCACAAACACTTTCAAAACAAACTCTCAAAAACATTTGAAACATCTTTTTCGAAAAGATACACACTTTTGTAAAACACTCAAACACGAGTCAATTACATTGGTTGCCGAAACAAAGGCGTCTATTTCAAAAACATTTTCAAAACACACACATACACCACAATTTCAAGCAATCAAAAATCAAGGCAAGTGATCTAAAAACCAAGTAACTAAGAGCCCATGGATAACCATGGATGAAAAGGGTGCTAATACCTTCCCTTTTCATAATCTACCCCCCGAACCCACGAAATATCTCAAAAGGTTTTTCCTGTGCTTTTTAACCTTTCCTTTAGGATAAAATAAAAAGTCGGTGGCGACTCTTGCTAAACCGAACAAGTGCGAATACAAACGCAAAACTCAAGTCAGTTCTCCCACCGTATCACAGAACTGGCGACTCTGTTGGGGATCACTTAAAAGTGGGGTTACCTTAGGGTTTAGATCACCTTTTGTTTTCAATTACTTGCTTTGTTTGCTTTTATATTTGTGGGCTTTGCATCGGAGTTTCATAGATCCTAACCCGGATCTGGGGAATACCCTTTTAGGTAGCATAATCTGTGAGGGACCTGTCCGGGGTATACCGACATGGGTGAAGCAGTGGCTACGTTGGTGTGGCACCTTGGTCTGTACCGATATCCCTTGTGTTGAAACGGGGAGAATATGGGTCTTCCAAGGAGTCATTAAGCACCAACTGACCTTAGAACCCTAAATTGACCCAACTTGGCCATAGAACAGTAGCAGTATGCTACACTCATTGAGGCTAAACTCTCGCGATGGTTCCGGCCGCAAGAAAAGATAGCGATGCTGGAGTTATGACCGATTGAGGGTAGTCAGTGATATTGAGATCCTCTAGAACCCGGTTACTTTTGATAGGACATGTCTTAACCGACGAAACTGAAAGAGGGTAGTACCTGAACTTCATGCAAGCCTAAACCTAAGGACTTGTTTGCTCTGTGTGAATATGTTTGCTTGTATATACACTCACTTGCTTTTTGCATACATGTACATAGCATCATAACATCATACCATAGCATTTTTCACTAACCTTTTCAAGGATCTTGAGGGTCTGTTGATGCAGGGGTACGTTGAACCAGACGTCTACCAAGGGGCAAGAGGTTTCTCCTCTAACAAATGCCATCAAAGATCAAGTGCAACAACTTGAATCAGTGGCTGTGACCCACTCGACATGGTGAGCTTGATTCTCGTGGGAAGACATCCACCGATACCAAGTTCTCCAATCCAAGATCGAAGTTCAACCTCTAACATTCTCTTGTGTTTACCCCAAGAGATCCTTGAAAACATTGCATATATATCATACATATCATTGCATAACAGGTTTCTCCCATGCAGGTTTTCTTATCTTCTTACTGTTTATTTCAGTAAGATGGATATGGAACAAACGGTGAAAGATCTCCAAGCTCAAAATGCTCAATTCCAACAAATGCTGCTGGCTATGGGTAAAGGGCAAGAGGATCTGACCGCTCTTCTTCTCAAAGACAAGAAGAAGAAGTCCAAGAAGGCAGCCCGCATCCTGAACTTGAGGAGAAGGCCTAAGACCCAAGACCTTGCAACTCCATCCAACATAGGAGGTAGTCTTGAAGAAGACCACAATGTGGAGATTGTTGAAGAGGAAGCTGACTACTCCGAAGAACAATATCCTCTCACTGATGACAAGTACAAAGAGTTGGAGGATCGCCTCAATGCTATGGAGATCCAACAAATACCTGGCTTGGATCTAGGAGACATGGGTCTAGTCCCTGGATTGGTCATCCCTTCAAAGTTCAAAGTCCCTACCTTTGCTCTGTACGATGGAGTTTCTTGCCCTAAGATGCATCTAAAGTCTTATGTCCGTAAGATTCAACCATACACAGCTGATATGGGGCTTTGGATCCATTTCTTCCAAGAAAGTCTGGTAGGAGCTCAACTCGAGTGGTTCTACCAATTGGAGAGTTCTCGCATCCACACCTGGAAGGACTTAGCTTTTGCTTTCTATGAGCAGTATCAGTACAATGCTGATCTTGCACCAACTTGTGTGCAGTTGCAGAATATGACCATGGGTTCCGACGAGAGCTTCAAAGGGTATGCTCAAAAATGGAGAGATCTGGCTGGTAGGGTGCAACCCCCTTTAACTGACAGAGAGCTGATTGACATCTTCATGGGGACTTTGACAGGGCCTTTCTTCAATCACTTAATTGGGAGCTCCTCAGCCGGGTTCACCGAGCTGATACTAACCGGCGAGAGGGTCGAAGCTGGCATCAAGAGTGGAAAGATCCAAGGAACTACATCCTCGGATACTCAGATAATCCCCTACAACGGAAAGAGAGAGTCTAATGCTGGGAACAGTCAAAGGAGTCGTCATGATCAACATGCAGGGGCAGTCCTGATCTCTAGTTCTACGTCACGCCGACAACAGCAAAGGGGAAGTCAGCAACGACCAGACGAGCCTAAGAGACAGTTCACCAACATCAACATGCCGTTGTCTCAAGCACTGCAACACTTGTTAAAGATGAATCTGATTGCATTGATAGGGCCTCATCCAAACCCCAAGACTTCATCTCCTAACTACAATCCTAATGCAACTTGTGCTTATCATTCTGACAGTCCCGGGCATGACACTGACGACTGTTGGGCTTTGAAGTACAAGATTCAGAATTTGATTGATGCCAAGGAAATTGAGTTTGGTCCTCCAGAGGCCCCAGCATGATCACTGCTTCTATGACAGCTCATTGAGATTGTGTTTGTTTCATTCTGAATTTTCAAAGTTGTAATATTTTATCATTCAAACAATTATCTTTTAATGTTAAACTCTGTTTCATTAATGCATTGCATATGTTTGTCTTGAATTCATCCATTCGTTTTCACTACTCTTATGCTTTCTTTATGATATTTAACTCTTGATAAAAAGTTGCAAGCCTTTAGAGGGAGGATGACGAAACAATACCATAATCTCATACAGTATGTTTTTGAACAGACCTCGCTGATGATGTACAGGCATTTCTTTCAATTCCCAAACACTGGAGTTATAAGGAAGTTAATCCCTAGTCAACCCCTTCGAGCCAAAGAAGTAGGAGTTTCCTGTTCTAAACGATCAAAACCTTTGATATAAACCTGGGGCAGGGTAGTATCTCAGTTAATTCAAAAGAAAATGCACATTGAAGTCGCAAACTCTCAGTTCGTAACACAACGAACGACGTCAAAAAAGAAAAGCATTCCCTTGGAATCAAAAGACAGTGATGGTTCCCTATCACATAGGCAGTCAATATCTCAAAAGAGAAAAGCCCACCAAGCCAAAACCTGTAAAGGAGGCTTAAGAAAGCTGGGGCATCCCGCTGATTGTAATCTCAAAAAACGGGAACAGTCAGGCAAAAGTTAGGGATAACAAATCAAAATCAAAATAGTGAGGTCATTACAAATCCTCAGCAGCATGGAAAATGTTGGAAAAAAAGGAGATGATGATTGTCTCCCAAATTCAAACTGGTGAACCATCACCCAAAAGGTCGTTCCAAACTCAAAACAGAGTGCGACGCACAATTAACTGAGCTTAGGTGTGAAGGACATCACGAAGAGCGGGTGGGTACAAATATACTTTGAGCCTTTATCCTTTGTTTCTTAAACCGTGAACCAGGCCACGTTATAACCCTCCAAAAGTCCTAATTGAAGCTTGGGTTAGTTCGAAAGCATACTGTTACCAAAGGTATCCCGACTCCTGGAAGGCTTTGCTCTAAAATCTTGTGTTGACTTGTCTTATAAAAAGTTTTCTGCTAAAAAACGCATTTTGCAAAACTTCGAGACAAACATAAACTTTGCATTGATTGAATATCACTGTCTGCATTTGATTATTTGTTTGACAACGAAGAAATTCATACAGCGAATGTTCGGAGGAACGAAAACTCTCTCAGTGAACAAAATCACTTCAAAAGGATGACACTTCCAACGACAAATCTCCTATCAACAAGGGGCATGACATGGCACCATCCAGTTAACCTGGGGCAGTCCAGTCAAGGTTTCAACAAATCTTTCAAAGTTCAGTTAACCTGGGGCAGTCCGGTCAAGGTTTCGACAAATCTTTCAAAGTTTAGTTAACCTGGGGCAGTCCGGTCAAGGTTTCGACAAATCTTTCAAAGTTCAGTTAACCTGGGGCAGTCCAGTCAAGGTTTCAACAAATCTTTCAAAGTTCAGTTAACCTGGGGCAGTCCAGTCAAGGTTTCAACAGATCTTTCAAAATTCAGTTAACCTGGGGCAGTCCAGTCAAGATTTCAAGAAATCTCTTAATTTGCAGAGTAATCTGATTCAAGACTCATTCATCATCACTTGGGGCATTCGAATGTCAAAAGTGTTCAACCATTTCCTTATCACCTCAAAAGATTGGGATAGTTCAAGATGTGACCCAAGATCTTGGCAACATTCTATAACTTATCCAAGCCTGCTTTCAGATATAGTTAAGATGTGACCCAGAGATGGCGACATTCAGCAACGTATTCCAGATCAACACCACTTGGGGCATTCGAATGTCAAAAGTGTTCGACAATTCCTTCATCACCTGTTGGAAGATACGGTCCAGATGTGCTCCAGACACGGTTTCCATTCGGTTACCTTTCTTAAGTTCCAGATCAACGCCTGTAACAAACCAGGAAAACATATGTGGACGACTGATTGTGGATCAACACCTGTAACAAGCCAGGAAATTATCTACATCACCACTTGGGGCATTCGAATGTCAAAAGTGTTCAAAAACCCGATGCAGTTTTACACGGACTCATCATCAGGAAACCCTACACCGGTTCCCTTTCAACCTCAGATGCAGTTTTACACGGACTCATCATGAAGCAACCCTACACAGGTTCCTTCTCAAAACCCGATGCAGTTTTACACTAACTCATCATGAAGCAACCCTACACAGGTTCCTTCTCAAAACTCGATGCAGTTTTACACGGACTCATCATGAAGCTACCCTACACAGGTTCCTTCTCAAACATCCTGATGCAGTTTTACACGGACTCATCATGAAGCAACCCTACACAGGTTCCTTCTTTCAAACTCACAATTCAACACATCTCCAGTCAATTATCCATCCTACCTCCAAATGGCATCTGTAAGCCCATTCCCGAGACCAACACCTGCAGCAATCGGAAGATTCTTGCAATCCCCAGTCAAAGACTTCCAGAATCTAATTCCCCTCAGAGTCAAGTTTCAAAATCCTCAGCGGAGCTAAAACTTCTAACTATCAATCCCCAAGCAGAGTGAAGACTCTCATTCTCAGTTCCTCACAGAATATTCGAATATTCTCCGGTGAAGATCTCCTCAAGACAGGATTCCCTAGTAGATTGGCATACAACCCAAGCTTCTGATTTCCCCAACAGTGGTCCCAAGACTTCTCATTTTTAACAATCGAAGATTCTTGCCCTCCACAGCAGCAACCAAGGAATTGTTCTCCCCGGCAGCAGTCAAGATTCTTTTATCTTCAGTCATCCAGGATTCATTTATCCTCAGCAAGATAGCTCATCAGCTTACACGCGTATTCATCACATTCATATCAACATACATTGCATCATGCATCATGACATTGCATACAACTAACCCTTTACCTTTTCAGGTGAGATTAATCGACAGACAAAAATCATCATCTTCCGAGATTCTTTCTATAAACAGTTCAGATGTGACCCAGACACGGCGACATTCTGATACTTGTTCCAGATTCATCCAGATGCAGTTTTACACGGACTCATCATCAGAAAACCCTACACTGGTTCCTTCTCGACTTCAAGACTTCTGAAAACAGTTTACGGATTCTTCCCAACACCGGATGTTAATCTATCGCTTGTTCAGTTTCTTCTCAACTTTTGAAAACAGTTTACGGATTCTTCCCAACACCGGATGTTAATCTATCGCTTGTTCAGTTTCTTCTCAACTTTTGAAAAACAGTTTACGGACGCTTCCCAACAACGGATGCCGCTCTATTGTTTATTCAACTTCAACTCCTGAAAACAGTTTACAGATTCTCCAAACAACGGATGTCAATCAATTGCTTGTTCAGACCCCCAGTTCAGAGACGTTCCAAAACATGGATACCTTTCTGATACTCGTCCACTCACCAGTGACATACAGTTCAACAATTACCTTCCAGATGGCATCTATAAGCCCATCCTCCTACCGTCAATCACTAGACGGCATCTTTAAGCCCATCACCAAATGGCATCTTTAATCCCATTCCCTCTACCATCACATTACCAAGTGCAAATTTTCTGGGCACTCTAGTGTCCAATCTCCTTTTACCCTCGAGCCACGAAAGGCAAACTTGCCAATCTAACTCTTCAGGTTCAAGAAGATTGAACATGGGCAACTGTTGTACCCCAAAATTTGCCATCGTATTTTTCCATAAGAAATCACAGCTTCAGACATTTCTCGATTTTTCAAACTGGCTCAAGAATCGGCCAAACAGACTTTTCTCGTCAGTCAGACAGAATTAGGGTTTTCATTGGTTTTCATGGCTCTAGAACAATTCAAACAGTTTGCTTAGGGTTTTGGTTGATTCTGGCTCAACTTTGATCAGGCGAACGCTTCTTTGGCATTTGATCAGGAATTAGGGTTTGTACGCAGTTTTCTCAGAAAGATTTAATTCTACGGTGCTTGTCAAGTTATTCTGAGATGTGGATTGAAACATTTGGATTGAATTCGCATTATTTGACTTAATCATTGAAAAGATGCATTTGGATTGAATTTGCAGTGTTTGGTTAAAATCAGTAAAAGGAGAAACGTCTGGGCAGTTGTTGTGATTGACTGTGCAGTGATTTGGATGTTGGAAGCGCCAAGTTTATTAATTGATCAATGCTGAAACAATGTTTATTTAATTATTTATTATTCTGAGATTAAATAGTTGGAATTTATTTTCAATTATTTTAATTTAAAGAATTATAAATAATAAAGTAAACAATTGAAAAGAAGAAAAGAATTAATTGGATAAAAGGAATTTTTATTTCATCTTTAAATATTTGTAACAATTGTTATTTAAATACAAGTATTCGTTTACAAAGTATTTACAATAATAATATTACATTTATTTAAATTTAAATAAAACTATCCTAATATTTTTCTAAGTCTTCAATTCTTCATCCTCCATCTGTTGCTTTTCCTCTCCATTTAATTTTTATCTGCGAAAGAAAGAAGAAAAAGTCAATTGAAGCAGATAAATAATTAAAGAGACAGACAGATAAAAGAGAATTCATCATTAAAAGCAAACGGCCGGAATCCGTTTTACCCTCTTTGCAAATCACGGGATTTCTCCCGCTTCACAAAGAAGGATGGAATGCTTGCAATTAAAAATGAATGCACAAAGTTAAAAATCGCATATTTCAAATTGGTCAACCAATTGCATAGTTCAAAGCAAGACAACATGTGCAAATACAAAGTCACAATTTCAAAACAAAGTCACAATTTCAAAACAAAGTCCAATGTCAAACTGTCCAAAATATGGAAGGATGTCAAGATACAAAGGCTCCTCCATACTGTAACAAAGATGCAGGAGAGCTGAAGAAGGAAAGTATGCAGGTTAAGACCATATATGCAAGCAAACTAATTCCAGTTTCATCATTTCCTAACCATTGCTTTTTCAGAACTAAAGTACACATAACATTATTTTAATGTTTTAAGCTGTACTAGAGAGAGGGAAGAGAGAAAAGAAATTGGGCTTACAGGTTTTGGCTTTAGGCAAAGAAAAGATATAAACACAAAAACTGCAATAAAACAGAAAAGGAGAGGGCAGCAGAAGATATCAAAAGCAGAAGAGATCAAAAGATATCAAAAAAAAAAGAAGATAACTCAGAGCAGGCCTAAAACGAGTTCACAACACCATTTGTCCAAGCCAAAAAGCCTAGCAGCCTTAACCATAAAAATACCCTGCATTCAACAAGCCTTAGACCAGTCCAAGAAGAATAACCAAAAAAATTGTCCAAGTCTCAACAACCAGCAAACCTGTAAGTTCAGACTTAAAACAAAAAACATGTCAAAAACTCACAAACTTCTTGCCCAAACCTGTGACCAACTTACAAGAAACCTAAACATCCAAACACACAACCAGCCAAGCCCCCTTAACCTGTAAAACAACAACCAGTATAGCCTAAAACCATAGAACCAGTTTCAAACCTAAAGCAAAAAACCTGTGTTCAAGAAACATCAAAGGCAAGAGCCTGCTGAAGCCAAAAGCCTTTCAAATCTATGAAACCTTTCAAGCACACAAACCTGCTAAGCTTTACCTGTAAACAAATAGCCTAAAGCACAACCATCCTCAATTTGTCCAACTCTAAACCATTCAAGGCCATAAACAAACATCAAAACCTTGCAAACCTGCAAAACCAGCAAATCAAAACCTTCATCTGTCAAGCCATCAAACCCTCAGAACTCAAGGAGTTCATCATAGGGTTGATCAACAAGCAACTAAATCAGGCATACTCAGGCAACACAGGCCCTCAGAGTTTCCTCATCATTGGGTTATCATACAGGTATGAAGTATCACGCTAAAGCACACTGAAACATACAATAAGCCAACGAGAGGAAGAGAAAAGAAGCATTTCAAGGCAATACAGGGTAAGGCTACAAAGGCCCTCAGAAAACATCATCATTGGCACAAATCATCATCAAAGCATACAGAAAGCGAAGCAGACAGAGAAGAAGAAAGAAGTGACAAAGAGGTTTTCAGCTTAACATCATCAAAACCTAAAGGTAAAGAGTACAGAGTACCAGGAAGTAAGGCTTCATCCATATCGTCACTCCGCCGTCAAAGCCTCCACGCGCCTCCTATTTCCCTCCTCCTCCGTCTCCGAAAGGTAATATAATTTTTCCCTCTCTTCACACCTCAAACAAAAGAAACGCACTCAATCAGAATCCATAAACGAAAAAAAGCTGAACATGCAAAGAGAGAATTAACGAAAATCTTAACACACAAACGAGAAATCATACCCTTTTGTACCGCCGTTTGAGTGAGACGGAGAAAGAGAGGAATGATGGCGCGGTGGCTCTAGGCGGAGGGTTCTGGTTCAGTATTCTTTATGCTGAGGAAAATGAAGACGAAGACGAAGGCGAAACGAAGAAGAACGGCGCAAACCCTAAGCTTTCCCAACTAAACACAAAATCAATTAACCCTAAACATTTGTCTCAGAAATCAGTGGGCCTTCCCCTTTCGTTTGCCTTAAGCCCATTACGTTTGCACCCCTCCCATTTTCTTCTTGCTGTTTTGTTTATTGATTGGGCCCTAAATCTCCTTGGCCCATTCACTTGACATCTTTTTGCTTCTTTTTTTACCATTTCAGTTTTTTTACATAACTTAAGATAATATATTTCATACTAAAAATCACCTTCTATTTAGTTGTATAAAAAAAAGGGGAACATACAAACACTAGTTTAATTTAATAGATTAAGAACTTTTTAACAAATCTTTTTTTTATATATATACAAATCTCACTATTTGTTATATTTCAAAACGTAAATATTAATTGAACATTGTTTCATTTTTTTGTTTAACTTTTATTTTATAACATACCTGAAACATAATTAAATTTAAAATTTTTTTTCTTCTTTTTTACAATACTTTGTATATACATTAATCAAATACATTAATTTCTTTTTATATATAAAAGAATAAAACTTAAAAACTTTTTTTTTGTCCTTTAATTAATTTTTCTTCTTTGTACATATCAACAAAAGAAATAAATGACCAATACTTAATAACACATATTTAATAATACATTAACATTCCTCGCACTTGTAAATAAATTACACTTACACCATACACTAATACATTTATTTTGCTTTACACATATACAATTGCTATTCTTACACTTTGCTATACATTACATTGCGTACATTCGATCGCGATTCGATTTGGTTGTAATTATTTAAGTCTCATCCCCATTTGTACATTTATACCCCCACTCCCGATATTGTTTGTAATAGCGTAGACTTTAAAATTCCCGCAATTTACCGCTTTCGAATTATACCATGATTAGACCTAGGGTTTGCATGAACATAAAACCAAACGCTAGATAACCTAATACAAGACAAATACATGAAATCAATACACAATCACACTTGCACCCCCCTAGGGTAATCCCACATGTTGCCTTCCAAAATGGGCCATGCTTGCACGTCGAGTTTCTTTGGCAAAACAAATTCAAATGATCATAAGTCCCTCGATGACGCTTTCGAAAGTTGCCTAAAATGGAATGATCATAATCCCTTCAAGCAAATTGCCAAAGACACTTGGCACCATTGCATTCATGGTCCGTACGATGACCTGCGCCTGTCCCAATCACTTCCTAAACGCAAGATTGTCCACCAAATTCAATGGTGGAACAAAATTGTTAAAAGGGGTTGAAAACATAGAGAAAACCTTTGAGTATAATAAGGGTAGACAAAACTTTTAGTTACTTGAGATCAACTTGCAAAAACACTTGCCTCCTTTTCAAAAACCACACCTCACAAACACTTTCAAAACAAACTCTCAAAAACATTTGAAACATCTTTTTCGAAAAGATACACACTTTTGTAAAACACTCAAACACGAGTCAATTACATTGGTTGCCGAAACAAAGGCGTCTATTTCAAAAACATTTTCAAAACACACACATACACCACAATTTCAAGCAATCAAAAATCAAGGCAAGTGATCTAAAAACCAAGTAACTAAGAGCCCATGGATAACCATGAATGAAAAGGGTGCTAATACCTTCCCTTTTCATAATCTACCCCCCGAACCCACGAAATATCTCAAAAGGTTTTTCCTGTGCTTTTTAACCTTTCCTTTAGGATAAAATAAAAAGTCGGTGGCGACTCTTGCTAAACCGAACAAGTGCGAATACAAACGCAAAACTCAAGTCAGTTCTCCCACCGTATCACAATAACTTTTCACCTTTAAATGACTGTTTTATGAATCTACGTTGTGCGTAGATCATGTCGATATGCTCGCTTTATTTTTTCGATACAGTTTGCAGTCTCTTTTTAACTGTCAACGTTTGTTTAGTCAGATATTCTTATTCTCATTTTTATTTTTATTTTGATCATTTGATATTTTTTTATTAATCTTTGTGATTTATAATTTATTTTAAAGTGTGCATTTCTTTTTTTCGATTAATTTAGTTTCTGTATTTTATCCTCTTTTTTTTTACTATTTTAATCTCCTTTTTTTTATTCTGAAAAATTAAAATAAATGTTTTTAATTATGTTATTTTTTATACTTTCAAATTTTTATGATTTTTTTATTTATTAAAAGAGTGTTTTGGACATTTGATTAAATTGCTAAACCCTATTTGTGTGTATAAAGGTTGGTGTGAGATAACAAATTGGGGAGGCAGATTGGTTCAATATGAAAATCACAGCAACAACCCATTTCTCATCTTCAATTTCTTCATCCATCTCCTTCTCTAGCATCCATTTTTCTACAAGCCAATACACACTCCTCTCCATAGCCTCTCACGCGAAACCTACACCTCACTTATAATCACCAAACTTTACTTTCTCACGCGATACCCACCGTCTTCCACCTGCTAACACAAAAACGAGACCCATACACCCAAACTTCCGAACAGCTTCCACCACAGTCCGTGAACCCACTGTCTTCAGTCTTCACCATCTCGTTCCACCCTTCAATCCGCTTCAAATACTCCCTCCATCTGCTACCGTCGACGCACCGTAAACACCAAACCTCCCACACGCCGTTCCACGACAACACTATCTGACCCACCATTTCTTTACCATCCATTCTCACATCTTCGAACAACAAACAAAATACTCCCTCTGCGCAACTCTACACAGAGCCACCGCCTATCTCAACTCACTTTGTTATTCGTATTATGTGTTGATCTTGGCTTTAGTTTTATTGTTGTTCTATTGTATAGTTCTTGGTCCTTAGTTGATTTGTCGGATAATATGAACGGTTAGAACATAGTGTTGATTTTCATGATCCTGTATTTTGAAAATAGCTATGAGTTTTTATTATTTTAAATAACTTCACTAAGTGTGTCATTAATTATAAAATGATGATGAATGAAAACGATGTTACTGTACACCCACACTACCACATCCCTATTTCGATCAGCATATCCTATTTTTATTTATTTATTCTTTCCATTTTTAATAAAATGTTATTTTAAGTGGTTCTCGTTAAAATTGGGTTTGATCTCATGATTTGGTACAAAGCCTAATAGTTGATTCTTTTACACTCATTTTAAATTATGCATCTCCAAACTTGTTTTTCTTTCTACCGTTAATAATTTATACACCTTTTTTTGGTTTAATTTATGATGTAAATAGTAATTAAACATAGAATTTTTGTCTTTATATTTTATTCGATTTGCTTGTAAATAAATTCAAGTAGTGTAGTTTGTTTTGTATCTTTGTATTGCGGTTTCAGAGTTAATTTTAATTTAGCTTTTGAATACATATGGATGTATAGATTTCATTGACCGACTAATTTTGCGACTTGTGATTCAATTCATTTCGATCACGTATCTTATTTAAGACTGTTGGATTATATCTCTGTGCTCCTGGTTTTGTCTGTTTGTTGAGAATTTTATCTGATGCAGAGATTCTTATCCGACACTTTGAGCTTTATCTGATACCTTGAGCTTTATCTGATATTTTGGGTTTATCTGCGTTTTCTCTGCTTGTGATTTATTTTTATGTGCTGCACTTTCTGTTTGTGATTTATTTTCACCTGGTGACTAATACACTCTTGACTTGTTCTTTATTTGTGGCTGTAATCAAAAGGGATGAGAATGTTGTATTGACTTTATTATGTCAAGTATCAGTTTCTTGTTCGGTCAGATCGTTCTTACATATTCTCGTACTTTCTTGTACATATGACAGTCTCTTCATCTCCTTCCATTCTTAAATTTTCAAAATCTTCTTTTTCTCTCTCTCTTCAAAATCTTCTTTTTTTCTTCTTCTAATTTGAACCACTTTCATAATAAATCTCGACTATATTGAATGATTATTCAAACTTTTTTTCTTTATCAAATATAAAATACACATTAACAATAAAGAGGTGAATCATATGCTACGAGCCTTAAGCATCGAGAGAAGTATGAGGTGGTGCATTCCTAATATTGTGTTTCTTTCACTCATAGTCATTAATGTGGTTCAAATCACCAAATTCTTTCAAAAAAGACAAAAACATTTAACTTCATTCAAATTTATGTGTCCTCGCGCACCTTTTTATTTTAAAATCTTTTCAAGATTAGACATGATTTATTTATAATTGAGATGTTATTCCTCTATCCCCATGATTTTCGACTTTTCCTCTTGAATGCTAGACGTGTTCTCAAACCATCTCTCATGTTGGTGTGTAGCCCTTCTTTCTTAAACCTTGTGGGCGATTAGACGAGTCTTCTTAAAAATAATGAGTTGTCTCTTCATTTAAAATCAATCAACACAGAGTTTTTGGTTCTTCTCTAGAAGAACTACGGTGTTTCGACTTTTCCATTGCACGAGGGAGTACGTAAGCACTAGGTCTCATGACCAAAGGCAACTGCGATTAATAAAAACATTTCTTCTTTCTCTCTTTTCTCTTCCATTCATTTCCTTTAGCAAGTAAGTCTTTAGATAACACACTTTTTGATTAAAACAAATAAAGTGGATCCTACGGAGTACCATAGATGTTTAGAGTGCTAACACTTTCCCTTTTCATAACCAACCTCCGTAACTTGCTCTCTATTTTATTTCATTTTGAGTTTTGTTCGATTTTTTTCTTCTCATTTTCTCTTTGGAAACAGTAAAGTGTGGTGGCGACTTTCACTGATATGAGTTAAGTCAACTAATGGCTTAGTCTCAATTTTTTACCACTACCTTTCGCATACTGTGTGACAATCCCACATAGGTTTAGCGGTCTCACAATGGGAAATACGATAAAACTCATCAACACCAAGAGCGGGTATGATAGTATTTTTCGCTTTCCATTCATGTGCCCACTTCTTATATATTATCATCTTCATTCCATAAGTCTTCTGACTTTGGTACGGTAGCACCATCAACAATATATGTCACCGGTGTTGGACCATTTTGAATGGCTTCCCAAACACCTTTGTCATATGAGTTGACATGAATTTGCATAAAGCTTTCCAATAACTATAATTTTCTCCCGTGAAAAATTGGGGATCTTTTATAACCCCCTTTAAGTTCGTACACCATTTTTAATGAGTGTCGAAGCCAGAATAAACCGGGATCTTAATGCCACTTGTTAGACGAAGACAACGTATCTAGAGGAGGGGTGAATAGATACCCAATTAAAATTCCAAAAAAATTCTTGTTTTGAAAAATTTATTTATCAAAGAGTGCGAGCGGAAGGTTTTCAAAATAAGTCGTCTATACGAACCTTTATTGGAAGTCAGATATGCAAATATAACAAAATGAATATGGATTGAAATTGATAAATGAAATTAATATACTTTAATCAATTAGAAGCTTATTTAACGTTTATAGCAAGTTACTAGTAATGTTATTTTCAATGATAATAAACAAAAGAATAAATAGAACAATTTGTCGAAGACTTGGTGTGCAACACAATTTTCAGAATTTTCCTTTGATTTAAACAAGCTACACAATTTATCAAATACTTAGTGTGCAATCAAAATTTCAGAATTTTCCTTTGAGTTAAGTTGATATGAAAAAACACTTATAATCAAAAGTGATTATAAGCAAATGAACACTCAATTCAAAACAAAAACAATCTCGAAAAATTCCTACGCGTTGATAGATTACTCAATGTTATTTGAAAAATTGATGTATGAAAATTAAAGAAACTAAAGCGATAAAGAAAAGAGACACGATGGTTTATCTTCACAGTTCCCCACTTTCGTACTCGCATATGGGTACGTCTGCGCCTAATTCCAATGGAATTAGGATAATTCTTACTATGCAAACAGTTGATACAAGATAAGTGTTCAAGAGCAACTCTATAAACCCTAATGCTTGTTGTTGATTCAACCCCTTCTCTTCCTTTGATCTTGAGAAAGACCAAGACACAATAGATCCCAGTTGACTTGTCGATATTGCTACTCCTTTGCGTTATTTATCTCCAAGCATTGAAGGGTTTAGCTACTCATATTGTTCAAAATAATCACAAGATAAATATAGACATTACAAGGATTGGGATGAACTTTGATCTTCAATTGCTTCCGCAGATGAAAATTTTCCGCTCTCCGAAAACCTTGACTTCTCCAATCTTCAGACGTGTAAAACTATTTCTCTCTCCAACAAAAGATCAAAAAGTCTTATAAACCAAATAAAGTTTTTCACTACTAACTCAAACTGGGTCGAAAACATAAATCACGCCCGTAAAACAACCCGAAACAACTAAATTTTTAAAATTTGTAACTTTAATGAATTTTTCGAGGCTTTTATAATCTGAATCAACTTCTGACTTCAAAATGAAAGTTGTAGGTCTTTCTCTCAGCTTTCCAATGAATATTAGAATGCGTCGATCCGATTATCGTGGCTCCAGTTATGAATTTTTTAGTTAAAACTGATCAATTAGCGCATTGTCTGACACGGCCCGTGTCAGGTGACACAGGTAGCCGTGTCAGGCCTTCTGAAGCGTGCCAGAAACTTTTTTGAAACTCTGAATTTTACACTTTTTCACATTGATTTGTCCCAATTTATTCGTGTGAGTCTGAAAACAGTAAAACACACAACCACCACATAAAAAGTGGTAAAATGAAATAAAATACTTGACAATAAAAAGAAAAAATAACTAAAAATTAATGGTAAATAAATGTGTAAAAACCACTGATCAGTGATCTCATGTTGAATCTCATGACTAACTCCTCCAAACAATTAAGGAGAAGTTCTTTGATGTTGATCTGTTCGAGATGCTAAAGAAAGATGTTGCTTTCTTCTACTGGTTGGAAAGTTTGCTAAAATAAGTTAATCTTCTAACCTCTTTGCCAAAAGTGCTAAAACCATTGTGGACCTAGGCACTTTGCTTGACCAAGTTTTTGCCGATTTTAATCGTGATCGAGATGTAACGACCAAGATCTAAAACAAATAGGAAACACAAGCGACAAAGTAGGATGAAGTTGCCGCAAGTACCAAGAAGGATGAAGAGATGGATAAATCATTTCACCAAGACCAAGAACAATTCAAGACTTGTGCTGTAAACATTTCTTCCTGGGAAAAAGAAACACAACACTTGCAAGCTAATATCAATAAAGCCAAAGCTCGCCAACAGGATATTGAATTAAGGTTAACTTGATGTTGGCAAAGGCGAAGTATAGTCGAATTAAGGTTAACTTGCCTTTTCAAATTTGATGTTTATCTTTGTTTTTTCTTTGTAATTCGCTTAATTTGTAACAAACTTAGCCATTTTGGAACCTTTTAATTTTAGTTACCATTTTGGCTTCTTGCTTTCACGTATGTTATTCGGTTGTAACTTTGATTTCTTGAAGCATATGTTTATATATTTTCAAATATTTCTCATTTATCCTCAAGATTCTTCGATCCTCTGCTAGTTCCTCGATTTCATAAGCATCATTTGAGAATACTTGAATAATCTGAAATGGGCCTTCCCAATTGGGGGACAATTTTCCTAATACTTTATGTTTCTGATCCATAGGTAGGATCATTTTCCATATAATGTCTCCAGTCGGAAACATCTTGACCTTAACTCTTTCATTATATGCTTTTGATACTTGCTCCTTCTTCCTTCTCAACATTTCTAAGGCATTTAATCTCTCCTTATCTAAGTCGACAAAATCGTCCATCATCATTTTCCAATAAGATTCAAATAGGATTTCGTTCTGTCTTTGAATTCTAACTGACTGCAGATATGTTTTGACTGGCAGTACTGTAACATGCCCATAGGTCAGTCGAAAAGGTGTAGTATTGGTAGCCTCCTTGGGAGACGTTCGACAAGCTCACAAAATTTTGTCTAAAGTCTTATGTCAATTGTTTGGCTTCTTCCCCACATGTCTTTTTATCAAACCACTTACTACTTTATTTGCTGCTTCGACTCGACCGTTCGCCTGAGCATAGTGAGGCGTAGAAGTGTTTACCATGGAAATTGGTAAACAACCGCTGATCTTCCAAAAGGTTACTTATTTGGTGACTCGCAGGATCGATCAGATTGATCCTAAGACATGGTTGATTTTCTGGGGTTTGACTAAATCTAATGATGATTAATGCCAGTAAAGTAAAGACACTTTATGTAAATTGCATGAAGAAAAGCTTGATAGAATAAATGAAAGCGTTAAATAAAAGGCTTCGACCGAGATGAGTAAATGAAAGGCAATAAAGTGCTTGAATATAAAAGACTTTGATTAATTTAAATGGTGTTTCACACATACATTCTCAACAATTCTTTCGCTCACACTGGGTACTTGAATCTAGATAAGTGACTTGTATATAATGATGAACACACGCGAAAAATACGTGAACAACTAGTATTTATACTAAAACACATCTTAAGTAACCGTTGGGCAGTTACGTCGCTTCGAGATGACGCCACATGGCACGCTCACAGCATTCGACGCTCCTGATCTTGGCACGTTATGTTTGGTAACTGCTGGGAACTGTTTTCCCTCCAAACATTCGAATCTCAAACCGTTCCATCCTGGGCATCAGATACCTTTGTCGAGAAGTTCCTTCGACGTCGAAGGTAACAAGATTCCCTCTTAAAAGAAACTCTCTAAGTACCTTGCCATTTTCTGATGAGCATTCGACAGGATCAGCTGGTCGAAACCTGGAAACTCTTCAAACTCATAATTAATGGTCTATATTGATAACAAACAAGGGTGTCGAATTTAGGAGCCAACAAATTGCCCCCCAAGAATGCCTTATTTCGACGCTGAAAAGAAAAAGGCATTCTTTGAGATTCCACCCGACACCTGTCCTTCATTCTTAGCCACAGATTAACTCGTGCGCTTTTCGTCTCCTACCAACCAACTGACAATCCCAAAAAGCCATCATTCCAACTGTTCCTAAGACGTCACTTCAGTAAGGCATTTGGCATGCCCAATGTCTTTTCACAGATTGTCATCATGACAATTCCCCGAAATCGAGGACGCACGCTGCACCGTTTCCGTTCTGCAGAACGACTACATCAGCAAATGAGTGCCACGTGCCCCACTATTGTCTGAAACATTAAATGACCTTGAGTTTTGTGATTTTCCAATCACTATAAATAGCGCTAAGTGCCCCTCGTGGGACTTTTCACGCTTTCTTCATCCAAGCCTTAATATTGAACAAAAATTTCTGCAAAAAACTTTGTTCTTCATCCATCTTCATCTCAACCCAAAAAATGGCTTCAGGTTCTCGTTCTTCCAATGTCCCCAGTTCTAACACTCCCTCTAAAACTGCCCAACCGAAAATCTTTTCAACTGTTCCAACAGTTAACTCCAAAGGAATGCGAAGGGTTCCCGAACCCTTGGGAACTGCTGAGCGTGAGACTTACTCTTCTCAACTGCTGATTCCTGTTGGATACTCCAACCAGGTTTTCACCATGTCTGGTCCTCTATCTGCATGAATTGCTGACCCAACGAAGATCAAGAGCTTCTTCCCAGTGCTTGAGGCACTCAAGCCCGTTGGGTGCTCCAAAAAGGCTACAGACGACAACGAAGATCCTACAAAAGAAAAGATAGATCTTCATTTCTTTAACAGAGGGGTTAGGGCTTTTAGGTCTAGCCCTAGCCTTACACCAGACTACAACGCTTGGCTCGACAAGATGGAAAAAAGCCAGGCTTCGATTTGGAAGAACATGGGGATTTATGACCTAGTCATGCTGTCGAAGACTGGTCTCAACTACTCCCCTGAAATGCAGGTAGCTTCTTTGCTATTTTGGGACTATACTCACTTCACCTTCCACCTGTCTTGTGGAATGGTAACACCCACTCTCTTCGACGTGGCTTCCATTACCGGTCTTCGACCAACTGGGGATTACTTTGACCCAGAGGAAATGTCTGAAGACCAGATTGGGTTTTCAGCTACCAAACCCACTTACACCACCTACACCAACCACTATCATGACAAATCGACAGCTAAGGTGACATACGTGGAGCACATTGCGTTTTTATCCCTTTGGCTGTCACGCTTCGTGTTCTGCACGAAATCTCTACAGGTGACGAAGAAAATGGCCACCCTTGCTACCCAGCTTCACCACAGTCAAAACATTTGTTTGGCCGAATTAATACTGGCGAACCTATATGAGTCGATAAGCAGTGGGGCGACTCTATTAAAGGTAATAGAAAATAGAGCCAGCTTGCTTCTTGCAGGACCCTTCTGGCTACTACAACTATGGCTAAACGCCACTTTTGAGTCTTTTTTACCTCAGAAAACTCAAATAAATGAACAAGCTCCTGAGATAGCCAAAAGGCGTATCGAAGGTACCAGGCTGGCTTTACTGACTCCCACTGAGGATGGGCTGGAACTCCAACAGACCTTTGCAAACTTCGTTTTGATGTTTGCAGGGAGGAAAGAATTTACCTCGACCATGGCTCCTTTCGCCCGTCGAAAGTTTGGTTCAGGGTGGTTCACCAGGCCCCATCCCAAGTCATCAGAGGATCCTCATCTCGAAGAGCACACAACACTGTGGGAAGCATTTCTCACTCCCAGGATAATGCCATTGCGCTTTAAGAGTTCCAAGAATCATCTGAGCCTGATTGCTTATCAGCCAAATTTGGTCTCTCGATAGTTTGGTATCATCCAATCACTTCCTTCTCCCATTTTCCCTAGGGAGAAATCAATGTTGTATTTTTGTAATGATTACACTGAGGATGCTGCTACCAAGCACATTGGTAGGTACACTGGTCGGACAGTACTTTCATTGTTCGACTACCAACTCAACTTCCTCTGTTCACCATCTTTTGAAGACTGGTGGAAGAGTTATTATGCTGAAGAATTCTTCGATGAAAAAGATTTTGTGGACGAACTCCAGAAGTCCTTCGTTTTGGTCCTTGACAAAATAAAGAAATGTACGTTCACTCTTCAAATTATATTTGTCTTTCCATTTCGACTTATAACTTGTCAATTATAACTTGTGAACGCGTCTTCTTTCAGTTGTTCGAAAACCTGCAGCAAAGAAAACCACAGAAAGCCATCAGGGAGGAGGTCCCTCTACAAAACCTTCAGCATCGGTAACCAAATTTTTATTATTTCCTGCTGGTTTTAACATCCTGATTTTCGATGTGGCATTCTAAATCAACTCCATTTGGGGTTTCAGGAACCTGCACCTAAGAAACGACCTGCATTAACGGTCGAATCTGCGAGTGACGACGAGGATGAATCTCCCCCTGTTCCTCTCAAACGGAGAAAGCTGAAGAAAGATGCCCCTGCTCCTGAGCCTCGACCTATGATCAGAATCAAGGTTGCAGGGAGAAAATCCAGGCCACCTCCTGTGATCATCGAAGAGCCCACGGAGGAGGAGCTGAACGTCTTGCTCAGCAAACCCGTTGAAAGTGATAATTCTAGCCCTTGGGGCTGAAATTCCTCTACAGGTAGTACCTCCGACCATTTTTAACTGAGGTGTCGACGATCACGTTCGATTGTGTATCTCTCTAAACCAGAATATTCTTCCTCTTCTATTTTCAGGAGACCACCGAAAGTTCAGCACCAAAAACTTCAGAGACACAAGACTCTGCTGAACATAGTAGACAACAAGAGGAGGAATTGGCGAACGATGAAGCCCTTGCCGAAACAGAGGAACAACAACCAAAGGAAGCTCAAGTGGTCGATTTGACAGAGGAGCAACATGACGAAGAGGATCATGTTGATGTTGACACTACTGAATAACATGTCGAAGAGGGTCATGTTGATGCTGACGCTACTGAACAACCTCAACCCCAAGCCACCGATGTTGTAGGAACGACCACCTCGACAAAGCCCAAGTCTAAAGAAGACTTGGCCCTTTTGAAGCAAACTGATCCAATTGGCTACCTGAATTCCATCATTGAGAGTAGGGAGAATTCATCTGACCTTAGTCATGATGCTTCTACTGCATCGGGGAAGTCTACTTCGACTTCTCCTCTTGATGAGGCTTTGAAGAAGGTCAAGGCTCAGTTCTTCAAAAAGGATCTAATGAAGGCTTTGGAGGGGGATCCTACTGCTCCGTCTTGTCTGGGAGCTGTTCTGAGTGCAGTCGATTTGCTTGCTGTATCTCCAGAGGTTTCCAGCTTTATCTTGGAGTTATACTCCATTGTTGACCAAGTCTCTGCGGACTATAGACGTCAAAGGGGATTCAACAGCCAGCTCGAAGCACTACATGGCAAGAGCTCTTCTGCCTGGACCGAGGTAGCTGAAACAACTTCTCGAATTGCAGAATTGTCGAAACAGAAGACATCCAAGCAGGAGGAAATCGACGCCATAGATCGAGATAACGCCTCTATAAAGGCGCAGATCGAGGAGTTGGAAGCCAAGTTAAATGTTAACACCAAGCACAAAGAGGAGCTCCTTTCGACTATTTCCGAAGCAGAGAGCCAAGCTGAAGTTACACGAGGCTTAGAGTTCGCTGAGAAGGCCCAAGCCCTTGATGACCAGATTGCCAAACTTTCTCAGGCGACTGCCTTGTGTAACAAACGGCTGGAGTTTCAGCAGGCCAAGTATCTTCGACTTAAAGCTTCTATCCCTTTCTAATTTGCTCAGCAACTTATTAACCATGTACTGTAATATTTGTAAGACAATGCAACCATTTTGGCTAATCACTATATAATTTTCCATTTTGGCTTTTTATGGTTAATTTGGTCATTAATTGCTATTTATTTTGATCTCTTGGAGCATAGGTTTATATTTTTTCAAATATTTTCCGTTTACTCTCAAGAGTCTTTTATCTTCGCCTAACTCTTCAACCTCATAAGCTCCACCAGAAAAAATTTGGATAATTCTGAACGGTCCTTCCCATTTGGGTGACCATTTTCCCATGCTTCGATCCCTTCGATCCATGGGGAGAATCACCTTCCAAACTAATTCTCCAGACGAGAATGCCTTAGGTTTTACTTTTTTATTGTAAGAGTCTTCCACTCTTTTCTTCTGAATTCTCAGTAGGTCGAGAGCGCGTAGTCTTTCCTCGTCTAAATCTACTAGTTCGTCTAACATCATATCCCAATAAACCTCAGAGGGAATATCATGATGTCTCTGAACCCTTGCTGATTGAAGACAAATTTCCGCTGGCAGTACTGCATCATGACCGAAAGTTAGCCGATATGGTGTTGTACCTATGGCTTCTTTTGGGGACGTTCGACAGGCCCACAAGATCTGGTCTAACGTCTTATGCCAATTTTTTGGCTTCTTTCCTACATGCTTTTTTATCAGGCCGATCACTATTTTATTCGCTGCTTCGACTTGACCATTTGCCTGTGCATAATAAGGTGTTGATGTTAGGAGTCTAAAGCCTGTTTCTTGAGCGAATTCCTGCATCTTTCGACCAGTAAACACTGATCCTTGATCAGTCGTTATAGTCTCAGGGATTCCAAATCTGAAGATAATGTTCTTTTGAATAAATTCAATGACATTTTCTTGGTCTGCATTGACTAAAGGAATAGCTTCGATCCATTTAGTGAAATAATCAATGCCTACCAGTATATACTTCTGGCTCTTTGATGATGCTGGTCGAATCTCTCCAATAAGATCCAACGCCCATCCTCTAAAAGGCCAAGGTTTCACTATTGAGTGAAGTTCGCTTGCTGGTACATGTTGGATTCCCGTATGGACTTGACATTCCTGACAACCCTTCGCGAACTCAACACAATCTTTCAAGATGGTGGGCCAGTATAGTCCTTGTCGAAACAACAACCATTTCATCTTATGGCCTACTTGGTGAGCCCCACATGCTCCAGCGTGCATAGTCGAAAGGGCTATGTATGCTTCAGTTTCGCTTAAGCACTTTAGCAATACCCCTTCAGGCGTCTTTTTAAATAACTCATTACCCATGAGTACGTAACTCAACGCCCTATATTTTATTTTTCGTTCTGTCAAAGCTGCTGGATTTTGTAGATAATCTACAATGGGTTTCCTCCAATCTTGCTCTGACAAATTGTCTATGAACGATATTTCAAAGTTCCTTTGATCAGCATACCCTAGTCTTGTCAATTTCAAATCTGTTGGGGACAGGCTAGTTGCTTTTATTTTTTCTCGAACTTTGATTGCTCTTTGTAATCTCGTTTTTGAAATTTTGTACCCAGATGCAATTTGTGCCAAATCATTGGCTACTTGATTTTCCAATCTAGGTATGTGTCGAATGTTGACCACTTCGAATTTTTTCAATAAACGATTTGCTATCACAAAGTACATAATAAGATTTTCTCTTATGCATTTATATTATTTTGTGACTTGCTTAATGACTAACTCTGAGTCTCCCATTATTTCGACTCGAGTTGCCCCCAATTCCAACAATATCTCAAGGCCAGTAATTAGAGCTTCGTATTCAGCCTCATTGTTCGAACAAGTACCTGATATCTTGTACTTGAATGTTGTTGGAATTTTTTCTGGAGAAATAATCAAGACCCCTACTCCTGTTCCATCTTTATGGCTGGAACCATCGAAGTAGAATTTCCAAGGCTCTATCTCCACGTAATTTATATTCTCAACCTGAATTGAGTGGTCGACTATAAAGTCTGCTACCACTTGCCCTTTTACTGCCCTAAGAGGCATAAAGGTCAATGAGTACTCAGTTAATGCTAGCGCCCACTTGCCAATTCAGCTGTGCAAGATGGGTTTCGACAACATGTATTTGAAAACATCAAAATGAGACGAAACGTACACATCAACTGGTTTTATATATTGTTTGAGCTTTGTACAAGAGAAATAAAGACATAGACATAATTTTTCAACTTCGCTATATCTAGTTTCTGCATCGTTCAAAACTCTACTAAGATAGTAAATGGGTCTTTCGACTCCATTTTCATCTTCTTGGGCTAACATGCTTCCCAAAGTTTTGTCGGATGCAGCTATGTACAATCTCATACTCCTGTTGCCGCAAGGAGGCACCAAAATAGGTGGCTTGGTGAGATATCCTTTGATTTTGTCGAAGGCTTCTTGTTGCTCTTGCCCCCACTCGAATCTTTCCTTATTCAATCGAAGTAAGGGTGAGAAGGCTTGAGCTTTTCCACTTAGGTTAGATATGAATCTCCTTAAGAAATTTATCTTGCCCAGCAGAGATTGCAGTTCCTTTTTGTTCGCTGGCGCTTTCGCTTCCAAGATTGCCTTCGTCTTGTTCTGGTTGATTTCGATTCCTTTCTTGTGGATGACGAAGCCCAAGAAATCTCTAGCTTTTACACAGAACGCACACTTCAAAGGGTTCATTTTCAGGCCATGTTCTCTCATTCTTTCAAATGATTGTCGAAGGTGGTCTATATGGTTCTTCCTGGAAACAGATTTTACAACAATATCATCAATATACACTTGCATAAAAGTGTTAATAAAATCATGGAAGATAGAATTCATCGCTCGCTGATATGTTTCCCCAGCGTTCTTTGGGCCAAAAGGCATCACTACCCATTCGTAAGTGCCTAAAGCCCCGGGGCATCGAAAAGCTGTTTTCGACACATCTTCTTCGGCAATGAAAATTTGATTATATCCTGAATAACCATCGAGCATGCTAGGTACTCATGGCCAGCGGAAGAATCGACTAGCATTTCCGCCACAGGCATAGGATATTCATCTTTGGGTGTAGCAGCATTCAAATCTTTGAAATCTATGCATACCCTCAACGTGCCGTTTTTCTTAATCACTGGCACAATGTTTGCAATCCATTCGACATACCTCGTAGCTCATATGAATTTGCACTTCAGCAGTCTTTCGACTTCTGTTTTGATCTTCGACATTATTTCTGGAGCGAAGCGTCTTGGACTTTGCTTGACTGGCTTCTTCCCAGGTTTGATTGGCAACTGAAGTTCTACCAATCCTCTGTCGAGACCAGGCATCTCGTCGTAATCCCATGCAAAGCAGTCCTTGAACTCCTTTAACAAATGGATCACTTCAAACCTGAGCTCTGGGTCTATTTTTGCGCTAATGTAAGTTGGCTTTTTCTCTAACCCTTCGCCCAAGTTGATTTCTTCTAAAGGATCCTGTGCTAACATTTTGATGTTGTTCACCAGGGGGTCCTTTTCGAATCCCAAAGGCTCATCGTCGTAGATGGCGTCGAGCCTTTGCTCCTGCATTCCTTTTGGCATGATATCAGGAGGTTCTAGGTCAAAATCCTTTCCAGGACCTGCAGAAGGTAGCTCTTGATCATTGGCCTGAGTGGCCATATATTTTACTTCGGCTTCGAGAGCCGTTATCATCCTTGTTTCGGCTACATAAGCCGAAATTTGCTGCAGTGATTGTGACTCAGTCATTATCACTGAATTCGCTTCCCCAACCAGTTGGCTGGATGTCAGTTAGCCCACTGAAATCAATGTGGGACAAGTCTTCTCTGTCCCATTGAAAACCATGCTCAGGGTGCAGGTACAAGGAACAAAAAGCATTTGGCGCTGGCGCCAAGTCGAAGTCAGGTGCTGGGCATGGCCCAATGTGAGCCAAATTTTTGTCGAAGTCAGCTCTCCCTAGGTGATTTACTTCGCCCAAGTAATATCTCTGATCCGCTTCTATATTTTCGACCATTCCATCAAGACGCCATAGTATCAACCTTTGGTGCATTGATGATGGTACTGCTCCAACACCATGTTTCCATTCTCGGCCCAACAAAAGATTATAATTTGGTTTGGCCGATATGACCATAAACATAGTTGGTCGAAGGATGGATCCTACTTTGAGGTCTAGTTGGATCACACCCATAGTGGTCCCTATTCCGCCTTCATAATTCGACAGGACCATGTTGTGAGGCTTGATGTTTTCATCACTCTTGCCTATTTTTCTCAGCATAAAGTGAGGGATGATGTTGATGGTTGCCCCACAGTCCACCAAGATCTTATTTACGGTGGCTTCTTCGAGTTTTTCCCTTATGAATAAAGGCTTGAGGTGATTTTTCATCGCCTCAGTAGGTGGTTCGAAGAAACCATTTTGCTCTTCAGTACCGCCATTATCCATGACGAAGTAGCATATTGGCCTATGCTTGGCCATTTCTTGTTCGACTTCCCAATCGTTCGATTCGACCTCCATCTGGCGGTTGAACTCTCTTGGCAAAACTGAGACTATGTTCACCATGATATCTAGGGTGTCATCAGACTCAGAGCCATTTTCGTCATCAACTTCGCCCTGGTTAGGCCATACCAGTCTATTGGTCACTGGTTGCCTTTCCAGAGGCTTTCTCTGCTTTCTCTGAGGGACATTTGAACTCGATTCTGGCTTTGGTTCATTGGTAGCTTCCCTCTCAGCCTTTCGCCGCCTCTGGTATCTTCTCCATTGGGATCGAGACATGGGATTCTTTCCCTTGTAGTTACTTGATACCTGGGTCACTTTAGAGGCGACAACCTGAGGTTCTTTCTTGTGTGTCAAAGATGAACCTCTTGGCACTTTGAAGGAGTGCCACCTTTCTTCGCTCGGTCTCTTTCGACCTGATGTTTTATACCACGTATCAACTGGCACGTTGGTTGGAGGCCTGAAAGTCAGTGGCCTCTTCTCTTGATTTGAACCCTTTTGGTAGGTTCTTCTGGGGTCATGTTGAATATCAACACCTTCCCCTCTTCTGTTTTCTGCTCTTACACCTTGGATGTGTTCAGCAGTTTTCTTGTCGAAAATCGAGCTGCATCGAGGACACAACATCACTTCTGACTTCTTCTTCTGGCATCTTTGCGGGAAATCTGCCAGATTTTCGTTTTCCCGAGGGAAAGCCGTTTTGTTTGTCTGCTCTTGCCTAATGGCCTCCTCTGATGCTTTTGATTCAGAGATTTCGACCATGTTGACATTCATGGTGTCTTTGGTGGCAAGAGTCATCTGCTTCATCTGGGCCTCCAGGTCCTCTGTCTGGCCTTGGACTGCAGCCAAGTAGGAACTGGGTTTTGCTCCAGATTTTGGGGCTCCAACTGTCTCCAGTTTTGGGCCTTCAACAGCTTTTTGGACTGCTTCGATTGTTTTTCTAGAAAGATTCCCAGAAAAACTGCCAAAGATTGGCATGTTGGCATGATCCTTGGTGACTTCGACCATAGTTATTCCTGGCCTTTTCACCTAACTTCTGGACGCCTCGATCACATTCACATCTGAAGGTTCAGCATAATGGGCTTCAGCCTACAAAGGGTTAGAGTCCACAATCATGGGGGTCTTATCGGCAAATTTCAACCTCCCTTCTTCGATAGCATCTTGCACGAGATTCCTGAAAAGAAAACATTGAGATGTTTTATGGCCCAGAAAATTATGATATTTACAAAAGCCTATTTTCTTTCTTTGATCAAGAGGAGGCACTTTTACCCCTGGGGGTACTATCATTTGGCCATCTTTTACAAGTAAGTCAAAAATTTCATCACATTTTGTAATATCAAAACTGTAAGTCTTCTTGGGGAACCTATCGTTGGCCCTTTCAGGACCAGTGGGGTTTTTTCCACTTGAGGGGACTAGTAGTTTGCAAGAGTATGGTGGCCCTTGTTTTAACTCCGCTAAATCGACCTCGCTTTCTTCGACGGTTATAGTTTCGTCGAAGGTTTCTGGATCTTCATCGTCCATTTCGACATATGCTATCCTTTCTCTTTTATGAGTTTTTGTCGCCTTGGCTTTTTCAGCTTTAAGGCGTTCTACCTGTCGAACCCTATCGGCCAATTGGGCCATGTCTCTCAGGTATTGAGTGTCTAATTTCTTCCTAATGGAATAATCTAAACCTCTTGCGGCTATTTCGACTAACTAATTTTCTGGCACTTGCGTAAAGCATCTTGCTTTGAGCAACCTAAACCTATTTAGATATTCGTCTATAGGTTCAGTGAATCGCCTCTTTACACTGGCCAATTCTTTCAGGCTTATCTTGGTTTTTCCCATGTAGAATTGCTCATGGAACAATCTCTCCAACTGGGTCCAATGGTGGATCGAATTGTGGGGAAGAGTTGTGAACCAAGTAAACGCGTTCTTTGTTAGGGAACTTGGGAAATACTTAATCCTCAGGTTTTCGTTGTTTGAAATCTCTCCTGCTTCAATCAAGTATCTTGCCACATGTTCGACAGTGGATTCTGTCGTGTCCCCTGAAAATTTAGTGAACTTAGGGACTTTACATCTAGGAGGTAAGTCTATTTGTAACACATATTCTGACAGGGGGGATGTAAAGTTGGGCCTACGGAAGCCCGTATTCATCCCATTTTGCGTCATGATTCTTTTGATCATGGCTGTCAAGTTATTTTCCAAACCCATATTCTGGTATTGGATATGCTGAACTACTTCGTCAGCATTTTGGTTTCTATTGACTATCCTTACTTCCGGGGCTATGACCCTAGGTTCTTCGACCCCGGGTTGTTCCAATCGCGTCCTAAGGTTTTCTTCGACAGGCTGCTGGACTTGGTTAATAGTGGTTTCTTCCTCTAGAAGTATACCTTGGTTTCCCCTCATCTGTGCCCTTTGGGGCTGTCGAATAGGTTGGGGTACCCCAAAAAAATCGGCCAGACGCGCCATTTGCGCTGTCATCTGCTGATTCGACTGGGTGGTATTTTGTATTAGAGGATTTAGCACTGTGCTTAAAGTTTGTGCCAACATTTAAACCATATCGTGGTTGCTTTCGTCCATTTGCTGCCTCAAGACTGCTGTCGAGGCATTCGTAAGGCCATGCGCTACTTGGGACGTTCCTCCTAAGAGTTGGGTCCTACCCCTGTTCGCCATACCAACTCCGGAACCTTGGAGTGGCGAAGAGGCGCTCACTAAAGGGTCTGAAAAAGTGGACGCAGCATTCGTCAGGCTAGCCAATTCAGAAGTTGGCATGCCATAGAGTGGTTCTCGATTTAGACCGACTATCGAAAATCCTGGGGGAACATAAGGCCTAGTTCCTGGGTTTCCCCTTGGTGGGGGAGTTCCCAAAGGCATTCCGGGGCCAGTGAATAGAGGTAATGGCCCCGTTTGTGTGACCGTTACTGCTGGTGTTGAACCAGCGGTTACCGTTTCACTTGCGGTTGGGATAACCGTTGTTCCCACATTTGTTTGTGGGATTTCGCTATTGTTTGGCGGATTCGCCATCGCTTCTCTTCTTCTCCTAGTATTGGTATCGTTAGTGTATATTTACCACTTCTCAATAACATGCAATACTTCTCGAAAAAGATGATATTTTGTATAAATACGGTTAACCTTAAAAATCAACACAAGGTCCCACCAGGTGTGCCAATTTGTTTACCGTGGAAATTGGTAAACAACCGCTGATCTTCCAAAAGGTTACTTATTTGGTGACTCGCAGGATCGATCAGATTGATCCTAAGACAAGGTTGATTTTCTGGGGTTTGACTAAATCTAATGATGATTAATGCCAGTAAAGTAAAGACACTTTATGTAAATTGCATGAAGAAAAGCTTGATAGAATAAATGAAAGCGTTAAATAAAAGGCTTCGACGAAGATGAGTAAATGAAAGGCAATAAAGTGCTTGAATATAAAAGACTTTAATTAATTTAAATGGTGTTTCACACATACATTCTCAACAATTCTTTCGCTCACACTGGGTACTTGAATCTAGATGAGTGACTTGTATATAATGATGAACACACGCGAAAAATACGTGAACAACTAGTATTTATACTAAAACACATCTTAAGTAACCGTTGGGAAGTTAAGTCGCTTCGAGATGACGCCACATGGCACACTCACAGCATTCGACGCTCCTGATCTTGGCACGTTGCGTTTGGTAACTGTTGGGAACTGTTTTCCCTCCAAACATTCGAATCTCAAACCGTTCCATCCTGGGCATCAGATACCGTTGTCGAGAAGTTCCTTCGACATCGAAGGTAACAAGATTCCCACTTAAAAGAAACTCTCTAAGTACCTTGCCATTTTCTGATGAGCATTCGACAGGATCAGCTGGTCGAAACCTGGAAACTCTTCAAACTCATAATTAATGGTCTATATTGATAACAAACAAGGGTGTCGAATTTAGGAGCCAACAAGAAGTCAACAATTTAAATATCACTTCTTTGACAAATTTTTGCATCTTTCGACCAGCGAATACTGATCCTTGATCAGTATTTATGGTCTTATGTATTCCAAATCTTTAGATTATATGTCCTTGGATGAATTCGATGATGACCTCTTGGTCAACATTTACCAAAGGTATAGCCTCAATCCATTTAGTAAAGTAATCAATCCCCACTAGGGTGTACTTCTGACTCTTGGATGAAGCTGGTCAAATCTCACCAACCAAATCTATCACCCAACCTCTGAAGGGCCAAGGTTTTACTATCGAATGCAATTCGTTTACAGGGACATGTTGAATGCCTGAATGTACCTGGAATTCTTGGAAACCTTTAACGAACTCTACACAATCCTTCAACATAGTGGGCCAATATATTCCTTATCAAAATAATAGCCACTTTATTTTGTGCCCAATCTGATTTGCCCCACGTGCCCCACTATGCACGTTTAACAAATCTATATAAGCTCTACTTTTGCCAAGACATTTAAGCAGTACTCCTTCAGGCGTTTTCTTGAGTAATTCATTACCACCAGCGTATAACTCAAAGAACGGTACTTGATTTTTCTTTCTGTAGGTACTATCAGATTTTTAGGTAATCTACTATTGGCTTTCTCCAATATGTGTCTACTAGGTTATCAACGACTAAGACTTCAAAGTTCTCTTCGTCTGTGCCACCCAATTTTACCCTTTCCAAATCTGATGGGCATAAATTAGTTGCCATTACTCGTCCTTTAACTTCAATTGAATCTTCTAACTTTTCTTTCGATACCTTGTATCTAGAGGAAATTTGAGTCAAATCATTGGCTTCTTGATTCTTGAGTCGAGGTATGTGTCTTATATTTACAAAGTCAAAATTTCCTAATAGCCTATTTGCTATCACAAAATACATTATTAGATTCTCTTTGACACATTTGTATTCCCTTGTAATTTGTTTGACAACTAACTAAGATTCTCCACTTATTTCGACTCTAGTTACCCCCAATTCCAACAAAATTTCAAGGCAAGTTATTAAAGCCTCATATTCAGCCTCGTTGTTTGAACAACAACCATTGATCTTATACTTGAATTTTGTTGGAATTTTATTAGGAGAAATAATCAAAACACCAATACCATTTCGATCTTCATGAGTAGAACCATCGAAATACAATTTCTAAGTTTAGAGTTCAAGGTAATTTTGAGGAACTTCGACCATCAAATGGTCCACAATAAAGTCTGCGACTACTTTCCCCTTCATAGCCTTTAGAGGCGTATAAATTAAGAGTACTCAGTCAAGGAAAGTGCCTATTTTCCAATTCGACTATGCATGATTGGCTTAGACAACATATGTTTAATGATATCAAAGTGAGATGAAACATACACGTCACCAGGCTTTATATAATATTTCAATTTGGTACAAGAAAAGTACAAACATAATCACATTTTTCCACCATTCTATATCTTGTTTCTGCATCATTTAGGACACGACTAAGATAATAAATAGCTCTTTTGATGTCATTTTCATCTTTTTTAGCAATCATGCTCCCCATGGTTACATCTGATGCAAAAATATAAAGCGTCATACTTTTACTTCTACAAGGAGGTGATAGAATTGGAGGACTGACAAGATATTCTTTGATCTTGTCGAATGCTTCTTGATGTTTCTTCTCCCATTTGAAACCTTCCTTTTTCAGTCGAAGAAGAGGTGAATAGACATGAGTCTTGCCACTCAAATTTGAGATAAACTTTCTTAATAAATTTATCTTACCAAGTAGAGATTGCAATTCCTTCTTCATTGATGGCGCTTTCGCTTCCATGATGGATTTGATCTTATTTTTGTTTATTTTGATCCCCTTTTTATGGACCAAAAAGCCTAGAAATAATCCAGCCTACACACAAAAAGCACATTTGAGAGGATTCATCTTTAACCCATGCTTTCATATTCTTTCGAATGATCATCGAAGATAGTCTAGATGACTTTCCCCTTATACAATATTCACAACTATATCATCAATGTAAATCTGCATAAATATGTCAATAAAATCATGGAAGATCGAATTCATTGCTCTTTGGTAAGTTTCCCCAACATTCTTTAAACCAAAAGGCATAATCACCCATTCATAGGTGCCTAAGGCCCCTAGGCATTGAAACACTTTTTTTGGAACATCTTCGTCAACAATAAAAATCTGGTTGTAACCAGAGTACCCATCAAGCATACTTAAGTACTCGAAGCCTGCGGCTGAATCAACAAGCATTTCTGCTATAGGCATTGGATATTCATCCTTTGGGGTTGCAACTTTTATATCTATAAAGTCAATGTAAACCCTCAAAGTTCCTTTCTTTTTTATCACAAGCACAATGTTAGAAATCCATTCGACGTACATGTGTAGCGGTGAAAATCGGAGATCAAGCTATTAATTAATTTGACTCACAAAAAGCAAGAGTCACCACCGCGCTTTATTATTTCCAAAGGGAAAAGGGAAAAGAGCGAAATAAAACCCTAAAACATGCAATGTAAAGTCATATTTAAAAGTAATGAAAATACAATGCGTTTTTTGAAAGAGATCAAGAGTTCGGGGGTTGGTTATGCAATGGGAAGGTATTAGCACCCAATGCATCTGCGGTACTCCGCAGGAACCTTTTGAAATATCTGTTTTTTGGTTAAAAATTGTTTGTTATATACAAGGGTGTATGTATCTACAAATATGTTTGTTTAAGGGAAAAAATGAGTTTTTTTTATTATTGCGTTCGTGAGGGTTTCGCGACCCTTTGCCTACGTATCCAATGAAGGAATCAAAACACCGTAGTTCCTCTAGAAAAAAGTTGATTTGTTTGTGTTTTTTAGTGGGCGACATCATTCTAGCAATAGGCATGGCCGGTATCGCGGTAGAACGAAGTTAACATGCCCTTGGGGGAGTTTTGATTTGTTGAGTATTTTTGCATGTTTTAAAATATGTTCAAGTAATGATTAAAGAGTGTTTTTTTTTTGGATTTTTGGTTTGTTTTCTTGTTGATTTTATCTTGCATACATGCCTAATTACTAACATTTGTACAAAGTAAATAAAAATGCAGGAAGATAAAAACCTACGCTATTACAAACATATCAAAAGGCATAAAAAATATGAAGGAAAAAATAAGATAAAAGTAAGAAAATGAGTATCTTTCGACCCAGGAAGTAGCATCCTTCGACTGGCATTTTCTGGCCTCCTTCGATTGGGGCTGGCAACAGTGAGGTCGTGTCTTTCGATTGGGCCTTGGCAGGGGCGAGGTCCTGTCCTTCGATTGGGCAAAGGCAGAGGTGAAGTCTTGTCCTTCGACTGGGAGTTCGCGCCAGTGAGGTTCTGTCCTTCGATTGGCCTGGAAGTTAGTGAGTTGTGTCCTTCAACTGGGAGTTCACGCCAGTGAGGTTCTATCCTTTGATTGGCCTGGAGGTCAGTGAGGGGATGTCTTTCGATTGGACATGGCTTGCCTCCTGGTTCTCTCTTTCGTTCGACCTAGAGAAAGAGGGTAGAAGCCAACAGCTTCGTTTCCTATTCTTGTATCCTGTTTCTTTCATTTCAAACATTAAATGACAACATGGCCTGAGGCCATGCTAGTATGAACAGTTTAATAATTAAAACTAGTAAACAGAAAGCATAAACGAAAGAGGTAGTTCTGAAAGGTATGTTAAAAATGTGAAACGAAAGGAACAGTATGTACATGCTTGAAACGAACAAAGGTATTATTTACATGTTATAATGGAAATGAAAAGTTCAAGGGTAAGAGTGACTTACCTGGCTTCAGGCTGGAACGTGTGTCGGGCCTTGGGTGGTGGTTGCCTGGATGCTAGATTCGAAAGAGGGGGTCACAGGCTGTGCTAGGAGCGCTGGATTTGAAGGAAAAGAGAAGCAAGTGTGATTCTTCTTTGATTCGAAGGGGACTGCAATATGGTTGTTCTTCAGAATCGAAGGATACTGAAGTGTGTGGATTCTGGGTTTGTTCTCACAAGTATTGAAGTGACTTGAGATATTTTTGTGTTTGAGAAAGTTTAGGTGTTTTGAGAATTTTTCTGAAGTGTTTATGAATTTTGAGAGTTTTACTATTTGAGAAAATTTGGGAGAGGTTCGTCTGGCCCAAAAGTCCTTTTTGGATTTTTTGTGATTTTCTACAGTGTTATGAATCTTTGAGAATTTTTCTGGGTTAGAGAAAATTGGGGAGAGATTCGTCTGGCCCAAAGTCCTCCTTTTTTCATGTTGTGAAGCCTTGTATTTATAGGCGGATTTACTGAAGTTTTGGGGGGAAAACAAAATGATTTGAACAGTTTGGGAATGCTGTTTCGATCCTTTCTTCTACGCAGCTCTTGTGCACTCCTTTTTGGGCAAGTACAAGACGGTTGTAGCAGGCTTTTCAGTATTTTGGAGCTTAGTGGCAGGTTGGTGCAGGACTGTTGTAGCAGGCTCAGTAGTGTTTGTTGCATGGCAGTACAGTGGTCCAACTTGTGAATTGAATGAGACTGTATTTCCAAATCGAAGCTTGTGACTGAAGGGAGACTGTGTTGTCTAATCGAAGCTTGTGAATCGAAAGAAGCAATGTTGCCCAATCGAAGCATGTGGATCGAAACAAACATATTGTCCAAACAAAATCTTGTGTTCGAAGGAAGCAATGTTGCCCAATCGAAGCATGTTTGCAGACATTAAACTTGTCCAATCGAAAGCAGGCTTGCAGGAAGCACTCTTGGTGAATCGAAATAGGCTTGCAGGCAGCACTCTTGGTGAATCTAAATAGGCTTGCAGGCAGCACTTGTCCAATCGAAGCAGGCTGAATCGAAGTAGGCTTGCAGGCAGCACGCTTGGTGAATCGAAATAGACCTGTCAGCACATGAAATCAAAGCAACAAAAAACACACATTTCGTGCTTGATTAGGAGTTAGTGATACATAGGCTAAGAATGTTCAAAACACTTGACAATTTCTGCATAATCAAAGCTCGAAGGTGAGAGGTTAAAACCAACTGTATTTAGTGACCTTGCAAAAGTAAAAAATGGGATCTTAGGTCAAAAATTGGGGTACAACAGCTGCCCCTATTTAAGTTTCTTCTATCCGGAGATATGAAGATTCAAATCTTCATTTCGACGAGATTGAAGGGACTTAAATATAGAATACACAATTTTTGGCCTTAAGATACCGCAATTATGTTTATGATATGATATGAATGCAATGCTCTGAATTTTATGGGGAATGACGCCATATGAGACAAACTATGCTGGAGAAATCAAGCACATTATACAGTAATCCCGCAGGGGAAGAGGTGATAACTCCACTGAGGAAACAGAGCCATAGGCTTCAAATGAGAGACTCTTGAATGATTTACATCAGTGTTGAGACTGGAAAAGAAATGATTTACATCAGCACTGAGACTGGAAAAAGAAATGATTTACATCAGCACTGTGACTGGAAAAAAGAAATGATTTACATCAGTACGGAGACTGGAAAAAGATTGTCATCAGTACTGAGACTGGGAATAAACATCTATGACTTCTGAATTTTACCAAGAATGGTAACACAATCCTTTTTTTTAACCAAGATATCACTTGAAAAAGGATAAAATGCAAACTTCCCCACGGGACTTTTCCGAAGGGATGCCATTTGCATTATTGTTGGGGATACACAAGCTGCTCAAATAAAGAGGCCGTCACTTGCTTCCTTCAAAGAATACTATGACATACAAGCTGCTCAAATAAAGAAGCTGCCACTTGATGTCTTCAAAGAATATTAAAGCACACAAGCTGCTCATAAAGAAGCTGCCACTTGCTGCTTATAACCCACAAGCTGCTCTTGAAGAGCTGCCACTTGCTGTCTTCAAAGAATATTAAAGCACACAAGCTACTCATGAAGAGTCCGCCACTTGTTGCTAATAACCCACAAGCTGCTCATGAAGAGCTGCCACTTGTCGTCTTCAAAGAATATTAAAGCACACAAGCTACTCATGAAGAGTCCGCCACTTGTTGCTAATAACCCACAAGCTGCTCATGAAGAGCTGCCACTTGCCGTCTTCAAAGAATATTAAAGCACACAAGCTACTCATGAAGAGTCTGCCACTTGTTGCTAATAACCCACAAGCTGCTCATGAAGAGCTGCCACTTGCCGTCTTCAAAGAATATTAACGTACAAGTTGCCCATGAAGAGACTCCCACTTGCCGTTTTCAAAGAATACTAACGTACAAGCTGCCCATGAAGAGACTGCCACTTGCCGTTTTCCGAAGAATATTAAAGCACACAAGCTGCTCATGAAGAGTCTGCCACTAGTTGCTTATAACCCATAAGCTGCTCATGAAGAGCTGCCACTTGCGTCTTCAAAGAATATTAAAGCACACAAGCTACTCATGAAGAGTCCGCCACTTGTTGCTAATAACCCACAAGCTGCTCATGAAGAGCTTCCACTTGCCGTCTTCAAATAATATCAAAGCAAAGAAGCTACTCATGAAGAGTCCGCCACTTGTTGCTAATAACCCACAAGCTGCTCTTGAAGAGCTGCCACTTGTCGTCTTCAAAGAATATTAAAGCACACAAGCTGCTCATGAAGAGTCTGCCACTTGTTGCTAATAACCCACAAGCTGCTCTTGAAGAGCTGCCACTTGCCGTCTTCAAATAATATTAAATCACACAAGCTACTCATGAATAGTCTGCCACTTGTTGCTAATAACCCACAAGCTTCTCTTGAAGAGCTTCCACTTGTTGTCTTCGAAGAAAAAAAATAACGTACAAGCTGCCCATGAAGAGACTGCCGCTTGCCGTTTATCAAGAGTATCCATAACACACAAGTTGCCTCATGAAGAGACTGTCGCTTGCTGTTTCCCAAAAAGATACCCATAAAATATCGTGAAGATATTGCTGGAGGTGAGAACCAATAATTTCATCGGGGATGGACAAACTGCTCATGAAAAGACTGCCATTTGTCATAACATGAAGAAATTCAGAAATAATCAAACTGCTCAAATAAAGAGTCAGTCGCTTGTTGTCATGTCGATATTCCAGAAGAAGGTTATGATAACACTACTAGGGAATAAAGTTCATCTTCAATGGGGAACCATGAATAAATCCTTCTTGAGGAGACCAAGTATTTACATTGCAACATAAATGCACTCTCCATCTAGGTTTCACAGCCTAGAGATATCCACAGGGTATCGTTCACAAGAGACAAAGCTCAATCCAGGAATAAACTGGAGAGAAAACAGTCAAACAAGACTCCACCCGATGAGGAAACAACTTAAATGGGGATTTATCCTATCCAGAGGTGGAAAATGAAAGCTAAAGCAAGATTCTTCCACGAGAGTTAACTCAGTGGGGAATTAGAAAGGAGGCGCACTTTCTGCTTAAGTTGACACTCTATTTGGAAAGATCAAATACGTTATTTGAATAGACACAACCAAGGTATACGAACTCAATGACATCAACAAATGCAAATGTGCGTGCATGATGTAAGTGTGAATGAATGAATGAATGTCATGTATATGCTGACAAAACAGACAGGGGAGATAGACAGAAGATGATAAGACATCACAGAACAAACCCAACACTCAGCTAATCTCAACAAGATGGGAACATTACTGGATATAGATCAAAAGCCATCATTGGAGTAAGGTCCTTTTACAAGGCTTAAATCTCTCTGGAGAAGAAGATATTTTCAGGTAGAAAGCCCAAAGTCCAGTCTTCTATCGTCAACAATCCATTGAAAGGATAACAACACAAACAATGTTTCAGCTGGAAAAGGTCATGCTTAGCTGGAGATACTGGGAACACCACCCTCTGATAATGTGTGCAAAACATATCTTGACAAATCTGGATTGCCCCTGGGACTAATTTTGGATGCCCCAAGTTTACTGTTGATGAGCTGCATGTTGCACGACAATTCTTGCGAATAACTTCACTTCTAAAATGCCCCAAGCTATATGGTTGATGAGGAGAAATCGTCTCAAGAGGATTTTACAAAAGACCTGACATTCACCATGCTCTGGTGTCTTCAAACTCAGAGAGATTCATCAAATCTTGACGTGATTGCCCCGGATTGACTGTAGTTGGCACAATAAAGTCTTCAAATTTTGCCCCAAAAGAGTAAACAAGTTGGGAAAGCATTAACTAGGAGAAGCAACATGTTCGTGCTCAAGGTCTTCATGTGACATGCCCCCTGATATGATTTTTTCTGAAATGATTTGCCAATTACTCAACATGGTTTCAGGCCTTAAAAAGGATAAACTCATCACTAGTGCTTATATGTGAGCTTCCTTGATATCAAGCAAATGTTTTGCAGTTAGAAAAAGTTTACTATGAGAATGAAAATTCTAATGCAACAGTTATGTAAGTCTTGAAGATTTTGAAAAGATATCGCACAAATTTTGCGAGTTAGAGCACCATTTATTTTTGTGTAGGAAAAACATATGATACCAACATAACTATTTAGAACATTCATGGGAGTCAGGAACACTACCTCATTGAAGTATGCTTTCAAAATAACCTTGCTTCAATTAGGACTTTTGAAGGTTGTAACGTGGCCTGGTTCACGGCTTTAGAAAAAAGATTTTAAGGCTCAAAATATTTGGTGCCCACCCATTCTTCGTGATGTTCTCCAACCCTATGTTCAGTTAATTCAACATGAGCGTTCATCTCTCAAAAGGATTTTGTGACGGTTAAGGAAATGACGAGGCTTTCGGAGTAGAAACCACCCTTATGTCTTCGTGTTTGTAGTCACCAATTTGTTCTTTGCTGAGGACTTTTCTTTGTAGTCCTTTCTTTGCAATTTTTATTTTCCCTAACTTTTGCCTGGACTAATTCTTTTGAATTGATAGTCCAGCGGGATGCCTTAATTTTTCCTAAGTCACTTGTTTTCAAGTTTTTTGACTTAGCGGGCTTTTTCTTTTTTCTTGATTTTTGATTTTTGAACAAAACAGGTGACATTAGCTTGTCTTTACTTGTTGACAGGATTATGATTTCCTCGTTTCTTGATGAATGAGGGATAACATTGTGGTTCCACATCCTATAGCTTCATTATACATGGAGGATAGCCCTCGTAGTTTCTCTTCAGAAATATCTTTCTTTTGAATTTTGAACACTCAATTGGATTAACTGAAAAACTACCCTGCCCCAGGTTAAAATTTGAGGGTTTTTTCGTATAGAAAAAGAAACTCCTACTTCAAAGGCTCAAAAGGGGTTAGCAAGGGATTATCTTCCTTATATCTCCGGTGTTTAGGGATTTGAAACAATGCCTGTACATCATCAGCAAAATTTTATTCAAAAGCATACAACCAAAGATTTTGTTTTTTTGATCATCATCCTCCCTTCAATCTTTGCCTAGGCAAGAGAATGGGCAACAAGTTGGTATCATAATGCAAAAATAAATTTAAAGTTTTGAGAACAAATATGAATTTCTTCAAGACAAACATACTCATTGTATTAAGATGATCATTCAGATGCAAACAAGTTCTTACATGCAAACAATGTTTTGATAAACAAGAAAAATTGCAAAAAGTAGAAATAAGTTAATGATCTGGGAAGACTTTCCATCTGGATTTGTGCTGAAGGAAACCTCTCCTTAACTTCAAGGCCAAAATCAATAGAGATTCACTTATGCTTTAGCAAAGGGGTTGACTTGAATGTTAAGACTGCCGTCTTTAAATGATACAATGCCACCTCTGACTATCCTCTGAACCTCAATCTTCAAATAAAAGCAACCATCTAAGTCGTGCCCAGGAGCACCTTGATGAAAGGCACAAGTCAAATCAACTTTGTGATGCCAATGTATCTTCTCAGGAACCTTCGGTGGAGGTCGGGTCTGAACCAA
This sequence comes from Vicia faba, assembly GCA_948472305.1. Lineage (NCBI taxonomy): Eukaryota > Viridiplantae > Streptophyta > Magnoliopsida > Fabales > Fabaceae > Vicia > Vicia faba. The sequence goes on from OX451736.1 coordinate 716,330,066, forward strand.
AATTTAACCAAACCAGTTAAGTGCTCCACACTAGCTTTCAAATTAATCATCTCTCTACGGAGTTCAGAAACCTCTTGTTTGATATTCTCCAATGCTCCCTTAGCGCGAGTGTTGTACTGGTCAGACCAAAGGAAAAATAAGACTTGGAAAAAGACCTTTGAAAGTGAAACAAAAAAATGTAGAATGATGCATGATATGCAAAAGAGAGTTTTTATTTGACTTTCAAGGAGCTCAAGATATTAAGTTGTAAACATCAAAGTATGAAGATAGAAGATGAATTTTAAATTGGATCAAAGCGTTGATCAAGTTATCATCAAGATCAATCATCCATTTTGGTGGATTAGGATTTTCACCCTATCAACACCCAAGATCCATTGAGCTTGACGAAACTTGTGATGTTTACAAAGAAAGACCTCCAAATTCCTTGAAAGTCAAATGAAAAGGAGTTTTATGGATGCATGAATGCATGGATATGCAACAACCACAAGCAAGGTCACAAATAAAGTTGAAAGGTTTAACGTCACGAGCATGGAGTCAAAGGTAAAGAACATCCCCAAGGTATGTACTAACGGTTTAATCACACCTGCAAGACAAGGTTCTAAGAGTTCCCAGAGTCTACATTCCTCCTTCGGATATTACCAACGTCTTGATTACTCAATAATTAGCAATATTCTCAAGAGAAACTCATCCGAGCGTAGCATCGCGTAACAATTACTTCCGGATTACTCCGTTATAATCGACGTGCTACACCTAAAAGGCCAAGATGGGTTAAGGGTTCTACGGTTCTCAGCTTCTCTGGCTCCCAGGTCGAAAATAATAATGTCTTCCCGATTACTCGGTAAACAAATATTACGTTCAAAAGGGCCTTCCACTGAGTGGGGGATCTCATGCCTCCTTCTTCGGGATTACTCCCTCAAAGTTAACATGACTATACCGCCCGTCCTATTCCTAAGTGTAACTTAGTCCGGGTATAGGACTTGTCCTTTGTAAATATTATCAACACCCAAATAATCACAATATATACATATAATCAAACAAATAAACAAATAATAATAAAAACATATAAGACAAATTAGGCTTAAACCACTTAGGGATGGACCAGCAAGAGGTCAATCTTTCCCCAACAGAGTCGCCAATTCTGTAGCAGTGAAAATCGGAGATCAAGCTATTAATTAACTTGACTCACAAAAAGCAAGAGTCGCCACCGCGCTTTATTATTTCCAAAGGGAAAAGGGAAAAGAGCGAAATAAAACCCTAAAACATGCAATGTAAAGTCATATTTAAAAGTAATGAAAATACAATGCATTTTTTGAAAGAGATCAAGAGTTCGGGGGTTGGTTATGCAATGGGAAGGTATTAGCACCCAATGCATCTGCGGTACTCTGTAGGAACCTTTTGAAATATATGTTTTTTGGTTAAAAATTGTTTGTTATATACAAGGGTGTATGTATCTACAAATATGTTTGTTTAAGGGAAAAATGAGTTTTTATTATTATTGCGTTCGTGAGGGTTTCGCGACCCTTTGCCTACGTATCCAATGAAGGAATTAAAACACCGTAGTTCCTCTAGAAAAAAGTTGATTTGTTTGTGTTTTTTAGTGGGCGACATCATTCTAGCAATAGGCATGGCTGATATCGCGGTAGAACGGAGTTAACATGCCCTTGGGGGAGTTTTGATTTGTTGAGTATTTTTGCATGTTTTAAAATATGTTCAAGTAATGATTAAAGAGTGTTTTTTTTTGGATTTTTGGTTTGTTTTCTTGTTGATTTTATCTTGCATACATGCCTAATTACTAACATTTGTACAAAGTAAATAAAAATGCAGGAAGATAAAAACCTACGCTATTACAAACATATCAAAAGGCATAAAAAATATGAAGGAAAAAATAAGATAAAAGTAAGAAAATGAGTATCTTTCGACCGAGGCAGTAGCATCCTTCGACTGGCATTTTCTGGCCTCCTTCGATTGGGGCTGGCAACAGTGAGGTCGTGTCTTTCGATTGGGCCTTGGCAGGGGCGAGGTCCTGTCCTTCGATTGGGAAAAGGCAAAGGCAAAGTCTTGTCCTTCGACTGGGAGTTCGCGCCAGTGAGGTTCTGTCCTTCGATTAGCCTGGAAGTCAGTGAGTTGTGTCCTTCGACTGGAAGTTCGCGCCAGTGAGGTTCTATCCTTCGATTGGCCTGGAGGTCAGTGAGGGGATGTCTTTTGATTGGACATGGCTTGCCTCCTGGTTGTCTCTTTCGTTCGACCTGGAGAAAGAGGGTAGAAGCCAGCAGCTTCGTTTCCTATTCCTGTATCATGTTTCTTTCATTTCAAACATTAAATGACAACATGGCCTGAGGCCATGCTAGTATGAACAATTTAATAATTAAAACTAGTAAACAGAAAGCAGAAACGAAAGAGGTAGTTCTGAAAGGTATGTTAAAAATGTGAAACGAAGGGAACAATATGTACATGCTTGAAACGAACAAAGGTATTATTTACATGTTATACTGGAAATGAAAAGTTCAAGGGTAAGAGTGACTTACCTGGCTTCAGGCTGGAACGTGTGATGGGCCTTGGGTGGTGCTTGCCTGGATGCTGGATTTGAAAGAGGGGGTCACATGCTGTGCTGGGAGCGCTGGATTTGAAGGAAAAGAGAAGCAAGTGTGATGCTTCTTTGATTCGAAGGGGACTGCAGTATGGTTGTTCTTCAGAATCGAAGGATACTGAAGTGTGTGGATTCTGGGTTTGTTCTCACAAGTATTGAAGGGACTTGAGAGATTTTTGTGTTTGAGAAAGTTTTGGTGTTTTGAGAATTTTTCTGAAGTGTTTATGAATTTTGAGAGTTTTACTGTTTGAGAAAATTTGGGAGAGGTTCGTCTGGCCCAAAAGTCCTTTTTGGATTTTTTGTGATTTTTTACAGTGTTATGAATCTTTGAGAATTTTTATGGGTTGGAGAAAATTGGGGAGAGATTCGTCTGGCCCAAAGTCCTCCTTTTTTCATGTTGTGAAGCCTTGTATTTATAGGCGGATTTACTGAAGTTTTGGGGGGAAAACAAAATGATTTGAACAGTTTGGGAATGCTGTTTCGATCCTTTCTTCTATGCAGCTCTTGTGCACTCCTTTTTGGGCAAGTACAGGACTGTTGTAGCAGGCTTTCCAGTATTTTGGAGCTTAGTGGCAGGTTGGTGCAGGACTGTTGTAGCAGGCTCAGTAGTGTTTGTTGCATGGCAGTACATTGGTCCAACTTGTGAATCGAAGGAGACTGTATTTCCAAATCGAAGCTTGTGACTGAAGGGAGACTGTGTTGTCTAATCGAAGCTTGTGAATCGAAAGAAGCAATGTTGTCCAATCGAAGCATGTGGATCGAAACAAACATATTGTCCAAACGAAATCTTGTGTTCGAAGGATGAAATGTTGCCCAATCGAAGCATGTTTGTAGACAGTAAACTTGTCCAATCGAAAGCAGGCTTGCAGGCAGCACTCTTGGTGAATCGAAATAGGCTTGCAGGAAGCACTCTTGGTGAACCGAAATAGGCTTGCAGGCAGCACTCTCGGTGAATCGAAATAGGCTTGCAGGCAGCACTTGTCCAATCGAAGCAGGCTGAATCGAAGTAGGCTTGCAGGCAGCACGCTTGGTGAATCGAAATAGACCTGTCAGCACATGAAATCAAAGCAACAAAAAACACACATTTCGTGCTTGATTAGGATTTAGTGATACATAGGCTAAGAATGTTCAAAACACTTGACAATTTCTGCATAATCAAAGCTCGAAGGTGAGAGGTTAAAACCAACTATATTTAGTGACCTTGCAAAAGTAAAAAATGGGATCTTAGGTCAAAAATTGGGGTACAACAACATGGTAGTTCTGATGAACTTACATCTTAAAAGCCTTTCAATCTCTTCTTTGATATTCGTCACGACTTCTGGTGCAAATCTTCTAGGAGTCTTCTTGATGAGCTGCTAGCCATCCTTTATAGGCAGTTTCAATTCCACTAGATCTCTGCTGAGTCCAGGCATCTCATCATAATCCCAGGAAAAACAATCCTTGTAGTCTTTCAGCAACTAAATCACTTCTCCTCTAAGTCCTTTATCGAGATTCTCACTGATTTAAGTTGGTCTTTTATTTGTCCCATCTACTAAATCTACCTCTTGGAGTGGATCCTGCGCCATCATATTTATGTTTGGCATTGTTGGATCTTTCTCAAATCCCAAAGGCTCTTCGGCATAAATAGCATCAAGCCTCTGGTGTGTTGATTTGATCCATTGTATTTTATCCAGAGGTTCTAGTTCCAAGTATATTCCATGTCCCTCTAAATAAACTTCAGATTTATTGGCTTCGACAACCATGTACTTAACTCCAGCCTCTAGGTCTGTTTTTAACCTATTTTCGGCCACATAAGCTGAAATCTTTCTTAATGCTATGGATTCAGACATAATGGTTGTCTTCTTCTCCCCAACCAGTCGGTTGGAGCTCACACAACCCCTGAACATCTTCCTCTTTTCCCATGATCTCTCGATCCTAACGGAACCCATGGGTGGGGTGAAAATACAAAGAATAAAACCCATGGTCATAAGGCATATAAGCAAATCCTACTCGGGAACAAGGCGCTATGTTCGCCAAGTTCCTATCGAAGTGTCCCTTATCCATGTGGTTTATTTCTACCATGTAATAACTTTGATCCGCTTCGACATTCTCCATTATCTCATCTTCTCTCCAGATGAAAATCCTTTGGTGTAACGAAGATGGTATTGCGCTAGCACCATGTATCTATTCTCTTCCTAAAAGAAAGTTGTGGTTTGCCTTTGAAGATATCACCATGAGCACAATTAGCCTTGTAATGGACCCAACTGTTAAATTAACCTGCAACACACTCAGTGTGTGGCCAATTTTTCCTTCATAGTTAAACAGGACCATGTTATGGGGTCTTAGATCAGTGTCAAACTTGCCAATCTTCTTAAGCAAAGAATGTGGCATTAAGTTGACAGCTTCCCCCACCATCAACCAGGATCTTGTTTACCCTTTAATTTTCCTTCTGATGAAAAAATGCTTAAGGTGACTCCTCATTCCTTCGTCAGGTCTTTCGAAGAATGCATTTTTCTCTTCGACGTAGCTATTGTTCATTACATAGTAGCACACTGGCCTATGTTTGGCCATTTCCTCCTCGTCAACCTCAGCTTCTTCAACCTCGGTAACTTGGTCATATTCTAAAGGTAGAACTGACACCACATTTTAGTTTATGTTGAGTGAGGAGTATGATCCTAAATCAAAGTCATCCATTAGTATATCATCATCAACCACTGGCTGCTTCATTGGTTCCTCCTTAGGCTCTTCTTTTTTCAACACAAACAATTTCCTGCCAACTGGCTTCTTCTCTTTAACTCTAACCTTAGTCTGAGGTTGATTGTTTCTTGATTATGCTGCCCTTTTCTCAGCAGCCTCACACTTAGCTTTCTTCCTTCTTTGCCGATGCCTGCATTATGATATGGACATATGATTCATCCCCTTGTAATTTTCAGATCCATAAACTTTTTATTTGGACACTTGAAATTATCTTTGGTAAGCAATTGAAGAACCTCTTCCAAATTCTAAACTGCACCATTTCCATTGGCCTTGCTGTCTCTTCTCCATAGGTTTAGCCCACCTACATGTCAGAGCATTTGCAGTAGGCTTAAAAGTAGCTAGCTTGTTCACCCTGAGATCTTGAGGCCTCTACTGGTGCATGTGGGGGACACCCATATTGTCTAAGGTAAATTTCTCTATTTCATCCTTATAATTTCTTCTTCGACTGACCATCCAAGTACTTTTGATGTTTTATGCAGCATTCTTATCATGCACAGAGCTGCACCTAGAGCACAACCTAACTTCAGAATTTTTCCTCAGGCAACGGTGAAGAAATTCTACTAGATTTTCATCACTTCTGGTGTAGGCCACTCTTACTTGGTTTCCAGTATGTCGAGAAATCCTTTCCTCGTTAGTCTCTATGTCGACTTCTTTGTTCAACTCAATTGTGTTGACTTCGACTTTAAGATCATCAATAATCTCCACTTTCTGAATCTCTCTGCTAAGGTTATCAGCAACCTTGGACATTTAATTCTTTATTTTGGAACCCTCAGCAGTTCTCATGTTGTTCATGTCGAAGCCCTTGGTAGCTTCCACCATGTTAACCTTAGAAGGTTATGTGTAATGAGCATACCTTACTTGCAAAGGGTCTGAATCAACCTTCATTTGTGACCTTCCTTTGTCCCCAAACTTAAGCATTCCATCCTTGATTACGTTTTGCACAAGATCCCTAAAAAGAAAGCATTATGAGGTTTTATGGCTCAAGAAATTGTGATATTTACATAACCCCATTTTCTTCTATTTCTATAACGGTGGGATCTTAGCACCTGGTGGTACTATAATCTAACCATCTTTAACTAATAAGTCAAAAATTTATCATACTTCATTATGTTGAAGGTGTCTATTCTCTTAGGGAACTTATCATTTTTTTCGGGTTTGACGGGATTCATCACGTTCGAAGGTGCCAACACTTTGAATGTATAAGATAGCCCTTATTTTAGTTCGGCAAGATAAATTTCACCTTCTTCGAAGGAACTTACCTTTATAGTGGCATCTTGTTCATCTTCATCCATTTCGACATATGCCACTCTTTCTCTTTTACTATTCTTATTTTCCCTAGCCTTCTCAGCTTTTAGGCATTCGACTTGTCGAACTCTATCAGCCAATTATGCCATGTCTCTCAAATAATGGGTATACAATTTCTTTCTAATGAAGTAATCTAATCCACCAGCGGCCGTTTTGACTAACTCGTGCTCAGGAACTTGTGTGAAACATCTGGCCTTTAACAAAAAAAACCTATTCAAATAATCATATATTGACTCAGTAAATTTACGCTTAATACTAGCCAATCCCTTTAGGTTGATCTTCGATTGCCCCGTATAAAATTGTTCATGGAACAATCTCTCCAAACGAGTCCAATCCTGAATAGAATTCACTAGGAGTATAGTGAACCAAGTGAATTCATTTCTCGTAAGGGAACTGAGAAAATATTTGACCCTTAAGTTCTCGTTATTTGAAATGTCCCCAACCTCAGTCAAATATCAGGCTATATGTTCGACAATAGATTCATTGGTATCTCCAAAAAAAATTGTGAATTTTGGGACTCTCCATCCCCTTGGTAACTCAGTTTGCAGAACATACTCAGACAATGGGAGAGTGTAATCTGGCCTTCGAAGGCCCACATTTACCCTATTTCTTGCCATTATCCTTTTGAACATGGCAGCGAGATTGTTTTCTACTACTAGATTATCTTGTCGAACATGATGAACTACTTCATCTGCATCCTGGTTCTTATTAACCATCACCACCTCATGGGATTCTCTTTCCCTCGACACTTGTTGTTCGATCATACAGGGTTTAACTCGTTGTGCCTGGTTGACTTCAATCATATTGGGTGCAACCTATTGCGATTGGTTTATGATACCCTCTTTTAGAATTACTGCTTGATTTTCTACAAGCCACTCTCGTCGAGGTTGTGCGACCTATCAAGCTGGCACTTGGGGAGCGCTAAAAAAGTTTGTGATTCGCTCCATCTACGTTGCCAACAGCTGATTGGTTTGGGTGTTTTGTTGGTTAGTTCTGTCAATATTTTGGATCATGGGGTTGAATATTGTACCCATCTGCTGGGTAAGCACAATAACCATTTCATGGTTGCTTTCGTCCATTTGTTGTCTCAATACGGCTACAGAACTTATAGTGAAAATGGGCATTGGTTGGGTAGGAATTCCTTCCCCCGAGGGTTGCACATTTTGACTTAGATTATTAACAGCCGATCCCAACCCTTACAGTGTCGAATATGTACTCATCAATGGATCAGAAAATGTGGATGCACTATTATGTAAACTTGCCATCATTGAAGTTGGCATGCCATATGGATGTTCGTGACCATTCATAGAAATCAAAAATCCAGGCACACAAGGCCTAAAACTAGTAGTCCCCACTAGTCTTGTGGTCACTGGTTGACCTTGTGTTCTTACAGGGAATAATACTGGTCCACTTTGAGCATTTGACTATATGACCACTGTACTCATCGTAGAAGGTATTGGTTCAGTCATATATGTTACAACCATATTTTCCCATGTCGAAGGGAGTTGTTCTCCATGGTTACTTGGTGGATTTACCATCCTTCTAATGTATTTCTTTTTTGGTAATAGTTCGTTATTTTTTGCTATCCTACCAATCCTCAATCTCATGCAGAAAAAAACTAAATGCATAATTTTTTTCTTTCAAAATAGATTAAGCTAAAATATCCTAAACACGAGATCCCACTGGGTGTGTCAATTTGTTTACCGTGAATTTTGGTAAACAAGCACTAGTCTTCCAAATTCAACATTTTGGTTACTCACAAGATTAACTAGATTGATCCTAGGACATATGTGCTTAGTATTTCTTAAGTTTTCTTGTTAACAATTACTTCGACAGTAAAAGGAATTTTAAAAGTAATGCAAGAATGATTGACAAAAAAGTAAAGGAATGTAAATAGATTTTGACGAGAAATGTAAAGGAATGAAAATAATGTTAAAGTAAGAAACTTGATATTGAATATAAACAAAGTGATTCATACATACATTTCTCAAACAACTCTTTTGTCAATAACACTTAGATACTTCAAGTATTTCTGAGTTTTTAGTACAATGTGAATCCCTAAAATCTGATCATAGGACCTCGATTTATACTAATTCGATACTAATGCTAACAACAGTCTTTCCCTCTAAGGATGGCACGTTTTCATCTGCATGTATTTCGATCTTCTCATACTTTCACGCGTCCTTGCGAATGGATAAGATCAAAAGACGGTTAATCAGTCTTATTTCAATTTTATCTTCGTTGAAGTCTTGGTTTATATAACTCTGTCGAAGCTTTCTCCAACTTGAACTCCAAAATATTCTAAGTCCTTGGCCATTAGTACCATGTAGACATAAGGCTTTTCAGTCGAAGTCTTCATTGTCTCGAACTCCAATCGAAATTGCTCGTTCGCCTCAAACATTTTCCTTTAGCTTTACTTGTTATTTCAAACCTTCTTGATCGTCGATATTCTAGCTAACACATATCCGAAGGAATATGTAGTATTAAAAAAAAAGTAAAATGAGACGCGCCTTTGGTTGACACATCGATTGTTGGTTGACTGAAGTGAAAACTTTATCATAAAATATATTATTTATAGTTATGTCATTCAAAATCAATTTTAGATGCTCTAAATAGGGATGACAATTTAGCTCATATCCAAAGAATACCCTAAAAAATGCCCATAATGAGTAGAGTTAAAATCCGTAGAAAAGGTACGAGTACAAATAACTATCCATTAAAATAAGAGAGTATGAGTGCGGACACGAATACTTTACTGCTCACTCCTTCTCATACATGCACTACATATTTATATAATGTCATTTATATTATTATATAAAAATATATGTTTATCAATTTTTAAAAAATATATTACTATTAAACTATTACATATTTTAATAAAAGTTTTAAATTTATTTCTTAACTCAACAATAATATTCATAATTTTTTTAATATTGTTAAACACTTAAAATTATGTGAAATTTTATAATTGATTGATTTAACTTTACTTAAAAAAACGGATGAATAGATACAGAAATAAGTATTAAGATACCTATAAAATATAAAATATAAGTACAAATATAAATATTGGTACCCGTACACATATGAACTCGATTAAGTAGAAGATTTTAAACCCATATATGACAAAGATACTATTGTACCCTGCCAAAACTGTATTCATTATCATTCTTAACTCTAAACGTGAAACAAAACATATACTACATGAGTGTATTTAAGCTATTGAATTTTAAACCTCATTCACGTTCAATACTTTGCATGAAGCTCGTGTCAGGAGTGATTTTGAAACTACCAAAACGTTGTATGTACATTTGAGATGCCAGTGACACCATCTCATTTTGAGTTTTAAAAGTGTTGTTTCTTGGCCTAGAAAAATGCTATACTTTATAATGGATATTACTTTCACAAATACATAGAAAAATAAATGATTATATTTTTGTGGATAACGAAATGATCGAATAGGATTAATTTTATAATCTTATATTTGTATAATTTCTTTATATATTTTCAAAAAAACTTTTATAAATATTTTTTATTGTAAAAATATTGTAAATTGTATTCGCATAAATACTAGCCTATATATAAAAATAATGGAAAAAATAGTCTTCACAAAAAAAAGTAATCTTTATTTTTATGTTCATAAGATACTTACATGTTGATTGCACTGAACAAGTGTTAGTTAAATGCTCTTCACAACAGTTGAGCAAAGATTTCTTCAATTATATTAAACTTAAACTCACTCACAGTTATCATATAAAAATATCACTTGGAGACACCTTTGTACATCCAATAAAAATTAGTTTGTGTTCATATGCTTAAATGTCTTAAACGCGATCATCATCTAATTATGGTGAAGTTAAAGAATGCATAAGTTGTAGGAGTGTGTATCAATTTTAAACCAATCCAAATTGGCATATATATATATATATATATATATATATATATATATATATATATATATATATATATATATATATATATATATATATATATATATATATATATATATAGTTTGGTACGGTTTTTAGAATCATTTCAATAAAACCAATTCATTTTTTTTTAAATCGATTATATTTGGATTGGATCGATCTTAAACTGATTCTTAACAAAAATTAAATTTTTATCTTGTTAAAAGTAATTCGTGTTTAGAAGTTGTTATTGTTATATGCTTCAGAACTTTGTTCGACGTAGTTGAGAAGTTGCATGTTCTAAGTTTTATTAGCATAGTTAGTTTTACTTACGAGGCATTTGAAGTTTGTGTATTTAAAAACCTTGTAACTACTTTTTCATAATGCAACAACAGAGTTTTTTCAATCAAAGTTTGTTATAACAGTTTCTCTCCTTTCATCTTCATCTTCATCTTCAACCTTGTACCCAAACAATTTATATCTAGAGCTTCGGTTAGATTCACATGGAAACACGAGTGTACATGATGCGTGTGTGATTGATTTCATTTCTTGAATTCACGATCAGAATCGTAACAAAATTGAATTTCTTGATTTTGAGGGATCGGGAAACACGGGTGTTTTGTGAGTCCGAGTAAGTTTCAATGCACAAGAACAAATATGAACGACAGAAATAGCTTAAATACAAAGCTTTGAGTGTTTGATGGAAATAATTGGAATCAGTGGATGATTCAGATGTGTGTGTTGTTTGGTGTTCAAGACGTGCTTGATCTCGTCACCGACGATTACGTTCCAGTTGCAGCAGATATGGCAGAGGAACAGAGAAACACACAATGAGATACAAGGAAGAAAGATCATAAGGCGTTGTTCTACATCCATCGGTGTATGAATGCGAATGTGTTTGAGAAAATCACAGATTCAATGGCGGCGAAGGCCGCGTGAGACATACTGGTATGGTGCTACGGCAGTGATGCATCAGTGAAGAAGGTGAAGCTTCAGTCTCTATGAAAGAAGTGTGAGAATCTCAACATGAAGGAAAATGAGAAGATACCCAATTACATCTTCAGAGTGATTTTAATCACAAATGAGATGCAATATCGTGGAGAAACTCTTTCAGAACAAGTAATCATTAAGAAGGTATTGAGATCTCTTACTCCTCAATTTGATTATATTGTTGTAGCAATTGAATATTCTAAAGATCTCAACACCATGAGAATTGAAGAGCTGCAGAGTAGTCTAGAGACACAAGAGTTAGGTTTGACTGAGAGAACCGCTGAAAGAGAGGTAGAGAGACGGCTCTGACGGAGTCTTCTGATAAGAAGAGTCAGAAGCAATCTTGGTCATAGGCCAAGAAGAGACGTGGTGGTTCTCAGAGGTCAGAACCCTCTAACTCTTATTAGAAGAACATCAGAAAGGAAAGGAGAAGCTTGACAAGAGAAAGGTTAAGTGTTACAATTGTAATAGGTTTGGTTATTTTGCTAAGGATTATTGGTCAAACAAAGAAACAAAATCAGAAGAAGTAAACATAGCCAAAGGAGATTATGATGATGAACATGTGCTATTGATGGCTTCTAAATTTGATGGTAGAAATTTGGTAGACTGGTGGTATATGGGCACTAGCTGCTCAAATCACTTAACTGGAAACAAACAATGGCTGATTAATTTTGACTCTAAAAGAGGATAAAGATCAGATGTGCTGATGATAAATACCTTAATGTTGAAGGTATTAGAAATGTCAAAGTCAAAATGAAGAATGGTAGAACTATTATGATCAAATATGTTTGGTATGGTCCTGATATAAAGAGCAATCTGATGAGTGTAGGTCATCTCATTGAAAAAGATTTATCAATAACTATGAAGAACAATCTCTTGAAGTTTTATGATTATGATTAATAGCTGATTATGCAATATGAGCAGGGAAGAAACAAAACATTCAGGGTGAATATGGAGATAGCTGAAACTAAATGTCTTAGTCCAAAAGGTGACAATGAGTTGTGGCATAAGAGATTTGGGAATTTAACTTCAGAAACTTAGGGCATTTGAGTTTTAAGAAGCTAGTACATGGAATTTCTAAAATTATGAAGCCTGGGAAGTCGTGTGAGATATGTATGAAAGGGAAGCAACCTAGATTTCTATTTGCATTAGAAGTGGCTCCAAGAGCAAAGCATGTTTTATGAGTAGTGTATTTTGATGTATGTGAACATTTGAAGTACCTTCACTTGGAGGAAAAAGTATTTTATATCATTTGTGGATGACTTTACAAGGATGACATGGGTAACACTCATCAAGTTTAAGCACAAAAAGTTTACTAAGTCTCATAAGTTCAAGGTGAAGGCTGAAAAATAGTGGTCAGAAGCTGAAAATTCTCAGAACTGATGATGGAGATGAGTACAACTCTACATAGTTCAAGAATTTATGTGAGGGTAATGGAATTTGGCATGAGGTTACTGCTCCATACACTCGTCATCACAATGGTCTTGCTGAAAAAAGATATAGAACTTTGCTTGATATGACAAGGAGCATGATGAAAGAGAAGAACCTCACCTTGTAGGGTGAAGTTGTTGCCAGTGGAGCATATCTGCTCAACATGTGTCCAACAAAGTAGCTGAAGGAAACTATTCCTTTTGAGAAGTGGGATGGAGATAAGAAAAGTGTGAGTCATTTTAGAGTATATGATAGTGTTCCAGGATTTGAAGAAGATTCTGAAAAAGTTTAGAGGCCACAAAGAATCAGATAAATACCAAGAAGAATCACATAGTTTGACATATTGCAAGATACTGAGATAGACTCTGAAAGAGAAGTCATTTAGTGTGCCATGTTAGTAGACTCTGAACAAATTAGTACTGAAGAAGCTCACAAGAAGAAAGTGTGGCTGAAGACCATGAAAGAAGAACTTGAGGCTATAGAAAGAAACAAGACTTGAGAGCTAACTGAGCTTCCATAGGAGAAGAAAGTCATCAATGTTAGATGGATTTTCAAGATAAAGCTAAAGTCAGATGGATCAATTGGCAAGGTTGTGGATTATGCTTCACGACAACTGAGGATTCACGAGAGGAACCATCCTACCCATGATTTAGAGTTGGTTGTAGTGGTGTTTATGTTAAAGATTTGGAGGCACTATCTTTATGGTTTCATATTTGAGGTGTTTAGTAATCATAAGAGTTTGAAGTATCTATTTGATCAGAAGGAATTGAATATTATACAACATAGATGGTTGGAATTTCTAAAATATTATTATGTTGGTTTGAATTATCATCCTGGTTAAGCTAATGTCATTGTTGATGCTTCAAGTTGGAAGTATTTGCAAATATTTTCTATGATGGTTAAAGAGTTGGAACTTGTTGAATAGTTTAGAGACTTGAGTTGGGTTTATGAGTTAACACCTCATGCTGTCATGTTGGGTATGCTAAAGATCTACAATGATTTTCTTAACAATATTAAAGAAAGTCAGGAGTTGAATGTGAAGTCAGTGGACTTAATGGCAGGGAGTTGTCATACTGAAGAAGATGAATTTAAAATGGATGGATAAGGTGTGTTGAGGTTCCGAGATAGAATTTGTATTCCCGACGACTCTGAGTTAAAGAGAATGATCCTAGAAGAAATTCATATAAGTAACTTGATTAACCATCCAGGAGCTACTGAGATGTATCAGGATTTGAAAAGGATATTTTGGTGGCCTGGAATGAAGCGTGTTGTGGCTAAATTTGTGTATGCTTATCTGACTAGTCAGAAGTCGAAAGTTAAGCATCATAAACTAGTATGCAACCATTGGATATTCTAGAAAGGAAATGGGATAGAATTTCTATGGATTTTGTGTCGGGATTACCGAATACTCCGAGAGGGCATTGATATAATTTGGGTGATTTTTTATAGACTGACGAAGTCAGCACGTTTTATTCCGATTAACATCAATTTTCCTTTACAGAAGTTGGAAGAGATTTATGTCTGTGTGATTGTGAAACTGCATGGAGTTTCGTTGAGTATTGTTTTTTATAGAGATCTGAGGTTTACGTCATGATTTTGGGAGAGTTTGCAAGGGGATTTGGGTTCAAAGTTGAGGTTGAGTTTTGCTTATCACCCACAAATAGATGGTCATACAAATATGACTATTCAGTTATTGGAATATTTATTGAGGGCTTATGTTCTTGAGCAAGGTGGTGTTTGGGATGGTCATTTGACACTAATTGAGTTCACTTATAATAACAGTTACCATTCTAGTATTGGAATGACACCTTTTAAATCATTGTATGGACGGAGGTGTAGGACACCTTTGTGTTGGCATGAATTGGGTGAGAGTGTAGTGCTTGGACCTGAGATTATTCACCAAACTACTAAAAAAGGGAGGTTAATTTGGGAGAATACGAAAGCTTCACAGAGTAGGAAAAAGATTTACCATGATAAGAGGATTAAGGATTTTGATTTTCAATAAGGAGACCGTGTATTCTTGAGAGCCACTCAGGTGACCGGTGTCAGACGTGCTTTGAAGTCGAGAAAGCTTACTCCTCGATTTATCGGTCCATATCAGATTTATGAGAGGATTAGGGCGATTTCTTATAGGGGGCCTTGCCATCTAATCTTTCGAATTTGCATGATATGTTCCATGTGTCACAACTTCGGAAGCATGTTTCAGATCTGTCGCATGTGATTCTGATGGATGATGTGCATGTGAGGGAGAATCTTACGGTGGAGAACTTACTTGTGAGGATCAAAGATCGTGAATTGAAACAGTTGAGAGGAAAAAGGATTGCTTTCATGAAGGTGGTTTTGGAAGGTGTCGCCGGAGAGAACATGACTTGGGAATTGGAGAGTAGGATGCGAGAGTCGTATCCTGAGTTGTTCGCATTAGGTAAATTTTCGAGGACAAAAATATTCTAAGTGGAGGAGAGTTGTATCGCCCTAATTTATTTAATTAATTATTTATAATTAATTTGTATAATGTTTTGTGTTATTTGGTGTTTTGGTGTGCTTGGGGACCCTTCGGTGTAGGGTGATATCCTTAGAATTAGAAATCGAGGTGTTGGAGGTGTGTGAGTAAAAAGGTAGAAACATAGGGGTGGTGAGAGAAGTTGATGCTAGTATTATTTAAAATTATATTAATATATTAACATAATAATATTATTAAAAATATTAAATAATTTTTTAGTTTTCATTTTAGTTGTTTTAATTATTTGGAATGATAATAATAATATATTAAGGGAATAAGAGTCAGTAAGGTTAAAACTGACAGCACATGAGAAGAGAAGAGGAAAAGAGCTAGGGCTTGAGGAAGAAGAGCAAAAATTACATTGTAGAGGTTAAAAGTTTTGCTAGTAATACCAAGGTAAGTGGGATTTCAATTTTCTAAGGGATTGTATAATAGTTTGTAGGTTGGGGTTATGATTGTTATGGTTGAAATTGTATTTATGCACAATTGTGATTATCACTTCTTGTGTTTGAAACAGTTTGATGAATGATAATATTATGTTGTTGTGTTGATTGATGTGTGTATTGGTAAATGTTTTTATTTTGTATATTGATAGAATTGAACCTGTAAAAATCGGAATGCCACTGTTTTAGAAAAGTTGGGGTTTTAGGGTTGGAATGGTACTGGTTTTCATACACTGAAATAGCAGAAAACTACTTCTGTCGTAGTGGAAATTGATTTCCATAAATGGTGAAATCAATTTCAGTTGTGACAATTTTCAAAAATTAGGAAATTTCGAAGGGGAAATCGATTTCCACATATGGTGAAATCGATTTCCCAGTGCAATTTCTTAAAAACTGGGTTTCTGGAATTTTGAAAAAAAAATGAAGGTGAAACCGATTTCAGGTATTGGTGAAAACGATTTCCACCTGTTATGGCAAAGTTGTATAAAACTTCAAAAATTTGTATCTTGAGTTTCAAGTGTCTGTTTGATGTGACGTTTGAACCTGTGGAGAGCTGGTATAGTGTAATTTCGTGTAAAAATGGTTTCATGTTTCTGAAACTAAATTAAATGGTGTGTAATGATGTTACATGGTGTTAATTGTTTGTTGCGGTATGATGTCTGTTGTACCCCAAAATTTGCCCTCTCATTTCATCAATATTTTCTCATCACAAGACCCTTGGAGCTCAAGATCAAGTTAGGATTTACTCTGCCCAAGACTCCTCCTTGCACTGTTGACCCAAATTAGGGTTTGAGTTTGCACAGAGATGTTTTGACCTAAAATGCCCAAGATGACTTTCATGCTTCATGTTGGACCCATGAGTTTATTCATACCAAGTTTCAAGCCTTGATTCCAATCTTTGCCCAGTCAAGTGGGCAGTTGACCTAGAAATCAGCTGTATTGGGGAAAAAGTCAACTGTGGCCAATTGACAGTCAGACCTCATGAAATTTGACCCTCATCAACATTATGAAATCATATGAACCATTTGGTCAAGTTTGGATCACAATTCCACAAGAAATTTGATCAGATCACCAAAAGGGCAAAATGGTCATTTTTAGGGTTTTGACTGCACAAAGGCAATTTTTGACTGTTTGACCTAACCAATGGCAAACCAAGCTCACATTTGGACTCAAGGACTCAATGACATGGTCTTGACATATTCAACAAGTTCAAAAGATCCCAAATGCACAAGATTGACAGATGAATTTTCCAGTCAACTGATCCAAATTTGACTGTATATTGAAAAGTCAAACTTTGACTTTTTGGTCAAAACCAAAAGTCAAGATTCATTTTTCATCAATACATGTCAAATTATGAAACTTGTTCATCAAGAAATCAAAAATTACAAATTAGGGTTTGAAATGAAGAATTTTCATAACTTAGAAATTTTCTAAGTTATGAAAATTCCTAATTTTTTCCTAATTTTGTCCCATTTTTTCATCAAGATGTAATTTGATTCAAGCAAAACTCAAAACATGAAAGTTGTAGTCTATTGCAAAATCTACAACTTTGATTCACAAAGTTTTCTCAAAAGAAGCTTGTATCTCAAGTTATGATTTTTGGAATAGAGGTGCAAAAATATTCTTAACTTAGAAATTTTTTGACCTATTTTAGGCAGGATTTTTGCCTAACTTCATGACCACTTTTCACATGCTTCCACTTGGAATTTCAACTTGCATTACAAAGATGGATTGTAATACATATTCCAAGATTTCCAAATTGTCCAAGAACTTCTCAAACACCCTTGTGGTTAGGGAGAATCGAATTTGTCAATATGGGCAAAAGTCACTTTGTTCATGAGCCATGTACATGTTCATAACTTGTGCGTTTTTGAAATCAGCATGTGCAAGCTAGTTACAGGCCTCTAATCTCATTTACACTCAATAATTAAATGCTAATCCATTGTGTTCTAGCATTATTTGGTGCATTTGGTCATTACATGAAGAATTAAGCCATAAATGGAAAAAGCAACTTATCTATTCTTGTAAAGTATGGCTTTATGTCAAAACATGAATCAAAGAAGTACAATGCATATCTTCTAGGCACAAGTTCAGGAACTAATCACACTGATCAAGAGAGATTGAGGCAGCATGTTTAGGGGGCATGCATAAGCTTGTAAAAAAAACTTGGCATTTTGACTTAAGATAGAAGCAACTTTGCAAACACAATAACAACTCTCATTCATGCAAAGACAAGCCTAAGCAAACTTGTTGAACACATTCCAAACATCAAGCCTGACCTAAAACACGAGCCAACCACCTTCAATACCTCTTCATTCACAGAAACACCTCCTTGCTGCAAAAACAAAGTCCCTTCTGCAACTTGACTTCCGCAAACACTTCCACTCGTGCGTTTTGGCTGAAACCTTTGCAAACACATTCCACAACATCCATACAAACTATTCCAAGCATTAAAGTGGAACTGTAACAGCCATAGCCAAGTGTGCCATTTTCATTTTTCATCTGTGCAGGTTAACTTCTGTAGCTCGATTCAGCAAGATTCAAAGCAAGCTAAGCATAGGAGAAGCATCCCTGGACCTCAAGCAAGCTGTACAAGTCCTCACATTGCATTGAAAGTACCTCCATTGTCACACACGATTCAAGCTGAACAGGTAAGTTTTTGAACTTCTATCTCTCTATCCAGGCATAGTTAGGATTAAGTTTGTGAAGAAAACATGTTCTAATCATAGCCCTGAAGCCATCCATATAGTTACTTTTCATTTATATTGTGTGTGCTAAGAGTATTTTGAATCTGAACATCTGAAAAAAACTAGGTCAGGAATTGGGGGAGAAGAAATTCTCTCTCATTTCTGAGAGTTAGATTAACTTTTTTATATGTTTAGAATCGTGGCTTCAAGCTCTACAAGTTTCATGTTTTAAGATTTGTCAAAGGATCAAAGAATCAGGAGTTAGGGATATGAACAAGAAGGCGCGCGTTTTTGTTTGAATCTGGCCAGAGGTTGAAGACAAAGTTCTTCTGGGCTGGGCCTGTTTCATTTTTCTATTTGCACAACTTTTCCACACTTGCACCCCCTTGGCCCATTGTGTTTATTTTTATCATTTTTTTACTTTTTCTTTTTGTTTCTGACTTATTATTTTTTGCCAAAATATAAAAAATATTAAAAACGGTTTTTCCAACCATTTTTGCATTTTATTTGGATTTTTGTTTGTTTTATTTGAATTTGTACATGTAAATAAACATCTTGCTTTTTATTCAAAAATACAAAAATAATACAAAACACATTTTTATTTTCTTATTTTATTTTATTTTATCTTTTGAAAACATTTTATAAAAAATATACTTTTTTTGTAAATAATAAATATTTTATTTTTGTACATATTTAATATATTTAGTAAATAATATATATACTTATATATTTATTAGAATATTTAGGAAAAAAACATAAAATATTACATTTTTATTTTTATTAATATTTCATCTCAAAAATACTTTTTTACAATACATTTCCTTTTTATTTATTTTTGTACATAATTAATAAATATTGAATATAATAAATAATTAATACATTTTTTTTAGCAAATTAGGGTTTTGCCCTAAAAACACAAAATAACCAAAAATTAATCCTTTTTATTTTTGTTGATTTGTCACATGAAAAATACTTTTTACATCTTGCATATTTATTTTATTTTTATTTAATTATTGTACAATTAAATACCTTGTAAATTCCATTTGGATTGTAATAGTTTAGATTTAAATTTCTTGCTAAAATATCCCCATTTGAACATTTGTACCCCCCATCCCATAATTGTGTTGTAATAGTTTAGGATTTTATTTTTCGCATTTAAAAGCTTCCTAAATACGCCATGATAGACTTAGGTTGTTGTATGCAAAAACCAAACAAATAGCTTGACCTAATTAAAAGATAAAAAAGCATGAAATTGGACAACACCAATCACACTTGCACCCTTAGGGTTACTCCACTTGTTGCCTTCAATAATGGGCCATGTTGCATGTTAGGTGTCTTTGGCAAAACAAAACAATTCAAATGATCATAGTCCCTCGATGACGCTTTCGAAAGTTGCCTATCAAAATGATCATAGTCCCTTCAAGAAAATTGCCAAAGACACTTGGCACCATTGCAATCATGGTCTAAACGATGACCCGCGCCCGTCCCGTTCACATCCTAACACAAGATTGTCCACCAAATACAATGGTGGAACAAAATTGTTAAGAGGGTTGAAACATAGGAAAGATCTTTGAGAAATTTGGGGTAGACAAAACTCTTGATTACTTGACCAATCTTGCAAAACAATCCTTGCCATTTTTCAAAACACACTTCACAAACACAAACTTTCAAAACAACTTTCAAAACTTTGAAACATCTTTTCCAAAAGACAAGCACCTTTTGTAAAACATTCGAGTAAAGAATTGTTACAAGGGTTGCCTAGACAAGGCATCTTTTTTAAAACATTTTCAAACCCACACACAAAGCACCATTTCAAACAATTGAAAATGCAAGGCAAGTGATCTAAGCAAGTAACTAAGAGCCCATGGGTAACCATGGATAGAAAGGGTGTTAATACCTTCCCTTTCTATAATCTACTCCCCGAACCCAAGAAAACATCTCAAAGGTTTTTGCTGTGCTTTTTAACCTTTCCTTAGGATAAAATAAAAAGTCGGTGGCGACTCTTGCTCAACCGAAACATTTGCGAATACAAAACGCAAAAACCTCAAGTCAGTTCTCCCACCGTATCACAGAACTGGCGACTCTGCTGGGGAATTTTTTAAAAGTGGAGTAACCTTAGGGCTTAGATCACCCTCTTGCATGACTAATTGTTTGCTTTGATTGCTTCATATCTTGGTTCTCTTGTTTGGGCTTGAAATCCTACACTCGGATTTGGGGAAACATTCATAGATAGCAATACGTTGTGGAAACTGTGCGGGGTATACTGACACGGTTGAAGCAATAGCTATATTAGTGCGACATATTTGTGGGTACCGGTAACCCTTGAGTTCAATCAAGGAGAGTACGGGGCCGCTGAGTGATGTCACTAAGCACTAATGACCTAGAACCTTACTTGACCGTCTTGGCCTTTTATTAGGGGTAGTGAGATGACCGGCTTTGGTGCAGTCCGAAGTTGGTAGATACTCGATACTACACTCATTGAGGGTTGTTTTCTTGGAATATTTTGGTTGCTAGTTAAGTGGCTAAACCAAAACAATGAACATGGAAAACAATCCAATGATATTGAGCTCCTTAGAACCCGGTTACTATTTATAGGACAGGTTTTTAAGCCAACTACACTCAAGAGGGTACTTACCTATGAAACTCCATGCAAGCCTGAAACTAGGGTTCTGTATGAATTGCTTGTACATATGGTTGTGCATACATCATGAACATCATGAAGCATCATATGCATACGCTAACCATTTCAAGGGTTTAGATCTTCATCTTTGTTCTTGTTTTGTAGGTCATGGAAATTCTTCGCAGGAAAACTATCCAAGTCAACCTTGTGAGAATCCCTCTTCAACTCAAGGAGCTCACATCCAGAATTCCGGAAAGCTCTCCTTTCAGTGAAAGACATGGTAGACTGCTCAGCCTAGTCAACACCAGCATTGAAGAAGACATGGTAAAGGTGTTGTTCCAGTTCTTTGACCCCCTTCACCATTGTTTCACATTCCCCGATTACCAATTGGTGCCCACTTTGGAGGAATTTTCTCAACTCTTGAGAATTCCTATTCTTAATCAACTACCCTACAACGGTACGGAAAAAGAACCAAAGCCTGAAGATGTTGCTCAAGCACTACACTTGCAACCATCTAACATCAAGGGGCATTGGGAAACTAGAAGCGGTGTCAGAGGCTTCTTAGCAAAATTCATGTTTGACAAGGCACAAGAGTGTTGGAATTCATTGGATCTACAAGCCTTTGAAGAAATTGTGGCACTCCTCATTTATGGGTTGGTCCTGTTCCCAAACCCTGACCAGCTTATAGATATCAACGCCGTCAAGATCTTCCTATCCAGAAATCCAATACCAACATTTCTTCGGGACATTCTTCACTCATTTTACACACGAACAATGAGAAAGAGGGGTGTTCTCATGTGTTGTACTCCTCTCCTTTCAAGGTGGTTTATTTCGCACCTTCCACAATCTGTTTTGAAGAATGACCAAGGCTTAAGGTGGTTACAACGGTTGATGACTCTTACTCACTCTAATGTACATTGGTGTTCTCGGTCCAGAGAAAATGTCATCATCATCGATCATTGTGGAGAGTTCCCTAATGTTCCATTGCTTGGCATTAGAGGAGGCATTACCTACAACCCTTGTCTAGCTTTGAGACAATTTGGATATGCACGGAGGGATGGCCCTCATGACATGATGATTCCTGACCTAGTTTTTGACTTTGACAACGATGCGCAAGGACTTCGCCAAAGATTCATCAGAGCTTGGGGGATGCCTAACAAGGTAGACAGCAAGACACTGGGGCACAAGAACTCCATCCCTCTTGAGCCTTATCTCAAGTGGGTACGAACCCGAGCCCAGAGCCTAATGATGCCCTACCCTCATGTTCTCCCTGTGATTAAAGAGCTCGTTAAGGAAGGAGAGGTTCCCTACACCATCCTATATCCTGACATGCCAACATCATGGGAGGAGATGCAGAAGAGTTGGATCCAACTCAAGGAGGAACATAATACTTTTGAAGCCAGCTTCTACGCCAGTGAGAAGAAGGTTTTGGAGCTTACCCGCTGACTCCATGAGGAAGAGACCCTCAACACCTACATCGCACCAAAGAGGATGCGCAACGTCTTTTTACCTTGAGAAGTTTTTTGTAATATTTGGCCCATGGGGCATTTATGTACTGACAAAATTTCTTCTTATTAATATGACGTGTGTTCTTTTTGTTTGCAACAATTTTGAATTTTCTAAATCCTTGAATGCATTGCATAAACAAACATATCATTCATCATGCGCATAAGCAGGTCTGCACACCAGGTTTCCTTATCTTTCTGCTGTTTATTTCAGTAAGATGGATCTCGAACAGACGGTCAAAGACTTGCAGTCTCAAAACTCACAGTTTCAACACCTCCTCATGACCTTGGCAAAGGGTCAGGAGGATCTAAAAGTCCTGCTGGGGAACAAAGAGCAAGTGAAAAAGAAGAAGAAAAGAGTCGGGGTGGCTACCCTGGGAAGAAGGTTTGAGGGTGAAGCCAGAAGAGTTCTTGAATTTCCCCCTACATCTGAAGAGGGAACCAGTAAAGGAAAAGGGGCTGCGATACCTTCCGAATCCGAAGCTGAAGAAGAAGAGGCTGAAGAAGATGAGGACTACTCAGAGCAACAATACCCGCCCGCCGATGATAAGTACAAAAACTTGGAAGACAGGTTGGCAGCCATGGAGCTGCAGAGAGTTCTCGGCTTAGATTTCGAAGATTTGGGATTAATCGTTGGAATCGTGATTCCCCCGAAGTTTAAAGTGCCAATTTTTGCAAGATATGACGGGTTGTCTTGCCCGAAGATGCATCTAAGGTCGTACGTCCGAAGAATCCAACCTCACACGTCTGACAGAAACCTTTGGGTCCATTTCTTTCAAGATAGCCTGTCTGGTACACAGCTGGATTGGTTCTACAATCTTGAGAGATCAGAGGTACACAGCTGGGAGGATCTGGCAGCTGCTTTTTATCTCCAATATCAGTATAACTCTGACCTGGCACCAACCCGTACTCAGCTACAGAGTATGGGGATGGCCTCAGGTGAAGGATTCAAGGAATATGCCCAAAAGTGGCGCGATCTGGCCGGAAGAGTGCAGCCACCTCTTTCTGATAGAGAACTCTTTGATATGTTCCTGGGGACCCTGTATGGTCCATTCTTTAACCATCTGATCGGTAGCTCTTCCGTAGGGTTTACTGAGTTAATTCTGACTAGCGAGCGGGTAGAAGCCGGTATCAAGAATGGGAAGATTCAGAAGGATGCCTCTGTATCTACAACTGTTAAGAAATCTTTTCCAGCGAAGAAGGAAACGGTTGTTGTGTACTCTCAGAGAAGAGCGGGGAAGACTGAGCGCCGGTCGACTGTGAGGGCCGTGATGATCCAAAATCCATCAAGTGATCAGCCTCGCTATAACCAGTCCAGACCAAATCAACAACGGGTGGAACGGCCACAACGGCAGTTCACCCGCATTAATATAACGCCAGCGCAAGTGCTTCCCCATCTGTTAAAGTTGAATCTCGCCACTATCAAAGAGGCACCAAAAAATGTGAATACATCCTCTCCGCATTACCATCCCAATGCTAAATGCGCCTACCATTATGACGGTGTCGGGCACGACACCAACGATTGTTGGGCACTCAAGCATAAAATTCAAGACTTGATAGAGGCGAAAGAGGTGGAGTTCGACGCTCCAGAGAAGCCAAACGTAATATCCGCTCCGATGCCGAAGCATGGCCGAAATGTCCATGCTATTGAAGAAGACTTGTATGTTTCTGATGTCAATAATCTGATGACTCCGATGTTAACCATCAAGTTAAATCTTTTAAAGGCCGGGATTTTCCCGGGATGCAAAGAAGATTGCTACTGTTGTTACTCTCTGCCATTTGACTGTCCGTTACTGAAGAAAGGCATCCAAGGCCTAATGGACAGTCAACAAATTCTGTTTGAGAAAGTTTCTGCTATTCCAACCCCTGCTGAAGATGTTTCAATTATCACCATTCACGCCAATCTTTCCAAGGCCGTCAAAAAGCCTGTTAAGATTACATCAGCTACAAAGTCTGTTCCTCTGAAGATAACTATGCCAGGGCCTGTCCCCTACATTTCTGAAAAATCAATACCATGGAATTACGGTGGAGAAATCTACTACCATGGTATTAAAAAAGTTGAAGTAACCGAAGGAAGCTCCGATGAAGAGGATGCCAGCATTGGAAACATTGCCGACACAAGCAAGATCACCCGAAGTGGGAGAATATTTTCTCCAGAGATTGCCCCCCCAAAGGCAATCTTTGGACCCTCATCTGCTGCCAAAGTTATTCCTGTACCGATAAAACTTTCCGCTAGAACCCCGTTGATTGAAGATGTTGTCGTTCCTGTTATTGTCCCTCCTACTTCTGCTGATAAAGGTAAAGGAACCCAAGATGAGCTCGTCAGGACGAGGGCTCAACCTTTGGTCATCCCAAAAACCTCCAAGAAAGAGATGGAGGAGATCCTGAAGATAATTAAAAAGAGTGATTACGACGTGGTAGAACAACTGGGGAAAACCCCCTCGAAGATCTCCATGTTAGCATTACTGCTTTGCTCAGAAGCGCACGCCAAGGCATTGATAAAATTCCTGAAGACAGCCCATGTGCCCCAGGAAACCTCTGCCGACCAATTCCAAGACTGTGTAGCCAGTCTTACTGCAGACAATGGTTTAGGTTTCTCTGATGCCGACCTGACCCCAAAAGGAAGAAAGCACAACGACGCATTACATGTGTCATTGGAATACCAAGGAACTACTCTGGCCCATGTTCTGGTCGACACTGGTTCTTCTCTGAACATGCTACCCAAGAAGGCTCTCGACCGTTTAGACTGTGAAGGCTTGGAGTTAAGGCCAAGCAATATCATTGTAAGGGCATTTGACGGGTCAAAGAGAATGGTACATGGGGAGGTAGACATTCCCATTAAGGTTGGCACATAAGTGTTCCCCTCGACTTTCTATGTGATGGACATCCGTCCGTCATACTCTTGCTTACTGGGGAGGCCATGGATACACAATGCCGGGGCAGTCACCTCTTCCTTACATCAAATGTTGAAGTACCCTGTCAAGGGAAAGATCATAACCGTCCACGGTGAAGAGGAATATATGATCAACCACCTGAACTCCTTTCGGTATGTAGAGGTAGAGGGTGAATTCATTGAGACACCATTCCAGCACTTCGAAGAAGTCTCTCCTGAAGTGACAGTAGCAAAAATGGTAGCTGAGGTACCAAAGCAGATGGCCAGAATGGCATCTCTAAAAGACGCGAAGGCCGCAATGAAGGAAGGGAAGAATTCAACATGGGGGCAGTTGCCTGATATTCCGCATAAAATAGACAAGTTTGGTTTAGGATTCACTGCTGCAGGACAGAAAGCTATGCGCCGTTCAAAGATTGAAAGAGCGCCCATCAAGATTTCTCCTTACGGAATCAACGCTTTGGAGGGTGAAGACGAAGAGGCCAACATTGAAGAGTGGATCTACCCAACTATCAAAGAAGGACTATGCAACTGGGAGGCAAAGGACTTTGTCCCCATTACTTTTATTAATCAGTAATTATCTGTCAAACATTTCCTGTGGTCTGTAATAATTACTTTTGAACAATCCGTACACTACTTTTTCACCTCATGCCTTGCCCGGGGCATGTAGGTCCATTTGTAAGGGTTTTTGATTATCTTCATATCCATATGCCATGTTTAATGATTCATTGGACGTTTTTCATTGATAAACTGTTGTGTTCATTTTCTTTCCTTTTGCATTTTTTGTTTAAGGATGGCTATCCCTTACACACACCCACACTCACAAATGCAGGTACCCATCCACTCTGGATTCCATGGGTGACTATTCTGCTATGTCCTTCAATAACTCTAAAGATCTGGTCAATCAAGCTGAGTATGAAGATGACGAAGGTTGTGAAGTACCAGGGGAATTAGCCAGACTTCTACAACAAGAGGAAAGGGCCATCTTACCTCACGAAGAGTTGTTGGAAACTGTCAACTTAGGAACAGAGGAAGACCGGAAGGAGGTACAAGTGGGTGCCA
Source organism: Vicia faba (assembly GCA_948472305.1). Taxonomy (NCBI): domain Eukaryota; kingdom Viridiplantae; phylum Streptophyta; class Magnoliopsida; order Fabales; family Fabaceae; genus Vicia; species Vicia faba. Next base: position 716,356,727 of record OX451736.1, read on the forward strand.
ATCTGGAACCAAGCGTCAAGAAGCGCCTGATACAGCTGTTAAATGAGTACGTTGAAATCTTCGCCTGGTCTTATGAAGACATGTCGGGTTTAGACACAGACATCGTGGTTCACCGTCTCCCTACAAGAGAGGATTGTCCACCGATCAAGCAAAAAGTCCGCCGAATGAGGCCCGACATGTCTAAGAAGATCAAAGCAGAAGTAATGAAGCAATTCAATGATGGCTTTCTGGCTGTTACATCCTATCCACAATGGGTTGCTAACATCATGCCAGTACCTAAAAAAGATGGCAAAGTCAGAATGTGTATGGACTACCGGGATTTGAATAGGGCCAACCCTAAAGATGATTTTCCGCTACCGCACATTGACATTTTGATCGACAACACAGCTCAGCACAAAGTGTTTTCCTTCATGGATGGATTCTCGGGCTACAACCAGATTAAAATGGCTCCCGAGGACATGGAGAAAACAACCTTTGTTACACAATGGGGTACTTTCTGTTACAAAGTGATGTCGTTCGGGCTGAAGAACGCAGGAGCAACTTATCAACGCGCCATGGTAGCTTTATTTCATGATATGATACACCATGAGATCGAAGTCTACGTAGACGATATGATAGCTCGGTCACAAACAGAGGAGGAACACCTTGAACACCTGGAAAAGCTGTTTGCCAGGTTAAAAGAGTACAAACTCAGGATGAATCCAAGTAAGTGCACTTTTGGAGTTAGGTCTGGTAAACTTCTAGGGTTTATTGTCAGCAACAAAGGTATTGAGGTCGATCCAGCAAAAGTAAAAGCAATACAAGAGATGCCTGCTCCCCGTACTGAAAAAGAGGTTAGAGGGTTCTTGGGGCGCTTAAACTATATTGCCAGATTCATCTCTCATCTGACTTCTACCTGTGAGCCAATTTTCAAATTATTGAAGAAAGATCAGGTAGTCGAATGGAACGACGATTGCCAAGCTACTTTTGATAAGATCAAGGAGTACTTACTAGAACCTCTTATTCTGATGCCTCCCATTGAAGGAAGACCATTGATCATGTATCTGACCGTCTTGGATAACTCAATGGGGTGTGTTTTGGGCCAGCATGACGAGTCTGGTCGAAAAGAGCATGATATTTATTACCTTAGCAAAAAGTTTACCGACTGTGAGACTCGCTACTCACTGCTCGAGAAAACTTGCTGCGCTTTGGTATGGGTTTCTCGCCGGCTAAGGCAGTATATGTTGACTCATACCACCTTGTTGATTTCTAAAATGGATCCTATCAAGTATATCTTCGAAAAACCCGCTTTATCTGGAAGAATAGCTAGATGGCAAATGATCCTAACTGAGTATGACATCCATTACACCACTCAAAAGGCTATAAAAGGGAGTGTGCTAGCTGATCATCTAGCTCATAAAGCTATCGAAGATTATCAATCCATGAGATTTGACTTCCCAGACGAGGACATCATGAATTTGGACAACATTGAAGGCAACAGACCATATGACGGACCTGAAAAGGGATCCCGATGGACCCTGTACTTTGATGGTGCTTCAAATGCACTTGGAAACGGTATCGGTGCGGTACTCATTTCCCCAGAAGGCTGTCACACACCTTTCACGGCCCGACTTTGCTTCAGCTGCACAAACAACATGGCTGAATATAAAGCTTGCATCTTTGGTCTCAAGGCTGCTATAGACTTGGGGATCAAATCTTTGATCGTATTCGGAGACTCGACTTTGGTTATCAGTCAAATCAAAGGAGAGTGGGATACTAAGCATCCTAATCGTATCCCATATAAAGAACATGTCTTGACATTGTTGCCTCATTTCGAGCAAATTACCTTCGAGCATTTCCCGCGAGAAGAGAATCAGCTAGCAGATGCTCTGGCTACAATGTCTTCCATGTTTAAACTTGTTGTACCCCAAAATTTACCCTCGCATTTTTCCATAAGAAATCACAGCTTCAGGCGTTTCCTGATTTTTTTAAACTGGCTCAAGAATCGGTCAAACAGACTTTTCTCGTCAGTCAGACAAAATTAGGGTTTCCATTGATTTTCATGGCTCTGGAACAATTCAAACAGTTGGCTTAGGGTTTTGGTTGATTTTGGATCAACTTCGATCAGGCGAACGCTTCTTTGGTATTTAATCAGGAATTAGGGTTGTTCATGCGCGGTTCTTCAGAAAGATTTAATTCTACGATGCTTTGCAAGTTATTCCGAGATTTGGTTTGAATTCGCATTGTTTGACTTAATCAGTAAAAGAATGCATTTGGATTGAATTCACGTTTGTTTGACTGAACCAGTAAAAGGATACATTCAGTTTGAATTTGCAGTGTTTGGTAAAAAATCAGTAAAAAGGGGAATGCGTCTGATCAGTTGTTGTGTTTGACTGTTGCTTTGCTTTGGATGTTGGAAGCGCCAAGTTTATTATTTGATCAACGCTGAATCAATGTTTAGTTAATTATTTATTATTCTAAAGATTAAATAGCTGGAATTTAATTTTCAGTTATTTTAATTTAAAGAACTATAAATAATAAATAAATAATTGAAAAGGGATAAAAAGAATTAACTGGATTAAAAGAATTTTTATTTCATCTTTAAATATTTGTTACAATTATTATTTAGATACAAGTATTCATTTACGAGGTATTTATAATAATAATAGTTACAATGATTAAATTGAGAATAAAACTATCCTATTTTTTCTAAGTATTCCTAAGTCTCCAATTCTTCATTCTTCATTTAGTGATACCCCTCTCCATTCAATTTTTCATCTGCAAAAGAAAGGAAGAAAAGTTAGAAACAGATAAATTGAATTAAAGAGACAGACAATTTAAGTTAGACTCATCATTAAAAGCAACGGCCGGGATCAGTTAGCCCTCTCTGCAAATCACGGGATTTCTCCCGGTTCACAAGAAGGGTGAAAATGTTTGCAAATTAAATAAATGCACAAAAGTTAAAATTGCACATTTCAAATTGTCAAAACTGCATAGTCCAAAAGCAAGACAGCATATGAAAATAACCAAAGTCCAAGTTACAAACTGAATTGCCAACCAAAATCCAAGTTACAAACTGAATTGCCAAACAAAGTCCAAATTCAAACTTTCTGCCAAAAGCTGTCAAAAGGGATATGGCAAGATATCAAACAAGTACAAAAGGCCATCAATGCTGTCAAGAAGCAGAAAGTATGGAAAAGAAGACATAAAATGCAGAGGAAACATGTATTGCAAGCAACAAATTTCAGCTTCATCATTTCCCTAGGCCATTGCTTTTTCAGTTAGAAGTACAGATGCAAACATATTTTAATATTTTGACTGTACTGGAGAGAGAAGAAGAGAGCAAAGAAAGCAGGCTTACAGGGCTTTAGGCTTGAAAGAAAGGAAATATATAAAAGAAGCTGCAATAGAACAGTAAAGGGGGAGAAGAAACAAAAAACTGCATAAACCTCCAGCCTAAACAAAACTTGCAAAAAGCCTTAAGATCAAGAAACCTGCTAAGCCTCACAAAAACCAGTAAAGCCTTAAGATCAAGAAACCAACCAGCCTCACAACCTGTCAACCAAGGCTCAAAACTGGCCAACCTGTAAAGCCATATCGAAGTAACATAAAGCCTAAACATCAAACAGACCAACCCAAAAACCTTGTACCAGAAAACAAACAGCATACCAGCCTAACCATTCAAGGCCAAAAAACATGTCAAGTATAAACCATTAAACCCTGTCAACTAAAGCCTAAAGAACCAACAAGGCCATAAACTGCATTCCATGGCCTTAAACCAGTAAAACTCAAACCTGTGCAAGAACCAGAAGAAGCATAAACCAGTAAACAATTAACAAACTTGAATTATCAAAAACCTGCAGCAGCGTTTAAGCCTAAAAACTTACACTGTCTAAAAGCCAAAACGCCTACCCTGTCCAGCCTTTCAAAAAAACCAGAAATGGTACAAGCCTAGCTTCAAGCATCAAGCCCTCAGAACTCAAGGAGTTCATCATAGGGGCATTCATAAAACATTCAAATTTCCAAACCATCCGGCTAAAACATTCAAAAACAATCATAAGGAGGCAACTCAAGGCATCAAGATAAAAGAAGCATATCCAAGCATACACAAGGCAACAGAAGCAAAGTATCGAGGCAACCAAAGAAACATACGAGGTATATCCAGAAGCACCACAAACATCACAAAGCCTCAGAAAAGCTTCTTCATAGGCGAATCATACAGCATCAAACATATACAAAGGCTACCAAGAGGAAGAGGAGATAACAAAGGCAACTAAGAGACGAGATAAAGAAGCGTTTCAAGGCGTCAAGATGATCAAACAAAATAAGCATACATAAGCATACAGTAAACAAGAAGAAGAAGACAAAAAAGGGTTTTCAATATCATCATCAAACCAAAAGTAAGACACAGTACCAGGGTCTCCAAGCAAGCACAGCCTCATCAAGTTCCCCTCACCGTCAAAGCCTCCGGAGCGCCTCCGGCCCCACCTCTCCTCCATATCCAGAAAACGAAGGTAGTATGTCTTTCTCTCTTCCCTTCCACCACCTCAACAGAAAATAAGCTTAATCAAGATCAATAAATCACATAATCATAACATGCAAAATCATAAAAAACGTATAAAATGTCAAAAATCAAACCTTGCTTCGTAAAACCACTGGGCTCGAACGATGGAGGAAAGAGAGATTAGGGGGTAGCGTTGGTGGCTTAGGCGAGGAGACAAGCTCAGAATCCATGGCATGAGAACGGATGAAGAGGAACGAAGTAAAGAGGTGAACGGCGCCTTTCGGTCAACCAAGCCCTAGCTGATCCCAAATGAAACAAAATTCAATTAACCCTAAGCAAATGTTATGAGACCCACGGGCCTTGCCCTTTTCCCAGCGCCTAGGCCCAAATGCATTCTAATTGGCACCCCCCTCTCTTGGCTTCCAATTCTGACTAAGCCCTAATCCCTTAAGCCCATTTACCTCTTTTTCTTCTTTTATTTCAAACAAACTAAAAAAGATTTTTATTTTATTTTCTTTTATAAAACTTAACCTTTTTTTAATAGTAATATTATTAATACTTTTCATTATAACTAAAATACTTGAATATTAAATGTTATTAAGATTAAAACTTTTTCTTTCTTGTTTTTTTTCTTTTCTTAAAAAATCTTTTCTTTGTACATTAATCCATAAAAAATAGATAACTTAAAACATTCTTTATTTTGTTTGTACATAAATACCTTTACATAAAATACATTAATACATAAAAATACATTGGTTAAAACACTTTTTTTATTATTTACTTTATTTAACTTACTTTGATTTGTACATAAATTCTTTTTAAGTTAGTACATTTTCTTTTCTTAAAAAAATAATATTTTGTACATAATCAAGACAAAATACATTTTTAATATACATAATTAGAATTTAAAACATTTAATTAAAACATTCTTTTTGTTCATATTAAAGAATACAAAATTATTAATTAAATAAATAAACATTTAATCCTCACCATTAGGTTAACAATACTTAATAATACATGTAAAAATCACATTTCGTACCTGTAAATAAAATACATGTACACGTACACTTACACAATACACAATACATTTCACATTATACACTTGATACGCATACATTTACTATTCTTATACATTGATATACATTGTTTACACTTTTATCGCAATTCGATTTGGTTGTAAATTTATTGGACACTACATTCCTAAAGTCTCATCCCCATTTGTAAATTTGTACCCCCACTCCCGGATACTATTTGTAATAGCGTAGACTTTAAATTCTTGCAATTTACCACTTTCAAATTATACCATGGTTAGACCTAGGGTTTGCATGTACATAAAATCAAACGCTAGATAACCTAATACAAAGACAAATACATGAAATCAATACACAATCACACTTGCACCCCCTAGGGTAATCCCACATGTTGCCTTCCAAAATGGGCCATGCTTGCACGTCGAGTTTCTTTGGCAAAGCAAATTCAAATGATCATAAGTCCCTCGATGACGCTTTCAAAAGTTGCCTAAATGGAATGATCATAGTCCCTTCCAAGAAAATTGCCAAAGACACTTGGCACCATTGCACTCATGGTCCATACGATGACCCGCGCCTGTCCCGATAACATCCTAAACGCAAGATTGTCCACCAAATTCAATGGTGGAACAAAATTGTCAAAAAGGGTTGAAAACATAGAGAAAGCCTTTGAGTACAATAGGGGTAGACAAAACTCTTAGTTACTTGAGATCAACTTGCAAAAACACTTGCCTTCTTTTCAAAAACCACTTTCAAAACAAACTCTCAAAAACATTTGAAACATCTTTTCGAAAAGATACACACCTTTGTAAAACATTCGAGTAAAGAATTGTTACAAGGGTAGCCTAAGACAAGGCATCTTCTTCCAAAACATTTTCAAAAACACACACACACACACACACACACCATTTTCAAGCAATCGAAAATCAAGGCAAGTGATCTAAAAAACCAAGTAACTAAGAGCCCATGGATAACCATGGATGAAGAGGGTGCTAATACCTTCCCTTTTCATAATCTACCCCCCGAACCCACAAAATATCTCAAAAGGTTTTTGCTGTGCTTTTTTAACCTTTCCTTTAGGATAAAGTAAAAAGTCGGTGGCGACTCTTGCTCAACCGAACAAGTGCGAATACAAACGCAAAACACTAGTCAGTTCTCCCACCGTATCACAAAACTCAACTGGGATAACGAGGCTCCCCAAATCACCATCGAGCGAAGGGATGAACCTGCACATTGTCACGAGATTAATACCGAAGAAGTAGTGGAACAACCCTGGTTCCATGAAATCAAAAGGTATCTCCAGACTAGAGAATATCCCGGAGGAGCTTCCGTAAATGACAAGAAGTTCTTAAGGAAATTTGCTGCCAAGTTCTTCCTGAGCAACGACATCCTCTACAAACGAAGCCATGGTTGTGTTTTACTCTGATGCGTAGACAAAGCTGAAGCAGAGTTAATCATGACCGAGATACACAGCGGCACATTTGGCACTCACTTGAGCGGGCATATAATGGCTAAGAAGATCCTAAGGGCAGGCTATTACTGGTCTACCATGGAAGCTGACTACCATCAACATTCCCGTACTTGCCATAAGTGTCAATTCTACGCTGATAGGGTTCAGATTCCTCCGGTTCCTCTTAACGTTCTGACAGCTCCTTGGCCATTTGCAATGTGGGGCATTGACATGATTGGAGAGATCAAGCCCACGGCATCCAACGGACATCGTTTCATCCTGGTTGCCATTGACTATTTCACCAAATGGGTCGAAGCAGCTTCCTTCGCCTCTGTTACTAAAAATGTGGTTGCCCGCTTCATCAAGCAAAACCTCATATGCCGGTATGGTGTTCCATACAGGATCATCACAGACAACGGTACAAATCTGAATAATACTATGATCACAGCGTTATGCGAACAGTTCAAGATTTATCATCACAATTCATCTCCCTATCGACCGAAGATGAACGGTGCTGTTGAAGCTGCGAACAAAAACATCAAGAAGATCATTCAGAAAATGACAGTCACTTACAAGGACTAGCATGAGATGTTACCGTTTGCTCTGCATGGATACCGTACGACGGCACGTACTTCAACCGGGGCAACCCCATTCTCTTTGGTATATGGCATGGAAGTTGTCCTGCCCATGGAAGTTCAGATTCCTTCTCTAAGGATTATGAAGGACGCAGGTTTGAATGAAGATGATTGGATTCAGACCCGACTTGATCAACTTAATTTGATCGACGAGAAGCGACTCGCTGCTGTCTGCCATGGTCAAACGTATCAAAAACGGATGATCAAGGCTTTCAACAAGAAAGTCAGACGTCAAGTATATCAAGTCGGAGATCTCGTGATCAAGCGGATTATCTTGCCGCAAAGTGATCCCAGGGGCAAATGGACTCCTACATACGAAGGACCATTTGTGATCAAGAGCATATTTTCTGGTGGTGCAATGATCCTGACCACCATGGATAGCGACGATTTGCCGCACCCTGCGAACGCAGACTCAAATTCTGGCTGCAGATACTCAATGTCACGTTCAATGTTATGACACCGTATCTGACTTACTATATGACAGTAAATACAAAAGCAATAAAGAACACAGTCAATTGTTTACCCAGTTCAGTGTGCAACAACACCTACTCTGGGGGCTACCAAGCCAGGGAGGAAATCCACTATAAGAGATTTTAATTCAGGAATAAACCAACCAGTTTATCTCCTTCACTTAAGACCTACCCAATGCAATTCCAATCTAAGTACAACTTAAACCTGAGTTCCTACTCACTCCCCCTCAATCACAGCAGTGATACATAAACCAATTTGACTTAAGAATTGATGAAGACACTCTTCAAAAACAAACACTTGATTAAGCTTCACAACCTTTTAATCAAGCAACACAATCACTCGTGCTTCACAGCTTTGAGTGATGCACACAACTAATTTGACTCTGCTTCACAGCTTTAGTCAAGGAACATTCAAACACTCTTGCTTCAAAGCTTTGAGTGCTACACAACCCTTACAATTAGAAACCTATTCCAAGGCACTTATCACAATGATAATTGCTTGGAGTACAATAATCAAATCTATACAGATTACAAATGATCTTCTAATCAATAAAGAGCGATCCTTGAAAAACAGCAGCTCTGTTGAATATATAGCAGCTGCAACTTCAGTTAGGGTTTCCAAAAACCTAGGGTTAATTCTGTTTGACCTAAAGACCAGGTCACAGGACTTTATTAACCAGGTTAGGGTTGAGCTAGGTTACTCCTCAGAAAACGCAGGATTCTGTTCAGGAAGGACTGAGTTATTTCCTGAAAAAACTCAGACTTATCCAATCCTACAATCCTGTTAGTTCAGAACAGGATGTCATAACATCTGTTATGACATCTGAGAAAACCTGTCTACTGATTTAGCAAAATGTGATCATTTTGCAAAATGCTCAGATACACACTTATAAACATCAGTATTTGAATTACAATATTTTTCTGCAAAGGTACCTAATGAGTCAGTACAAACTGAACTAGAATGTTATGACATCAGTCATGACATTCACACATACACTTGGGATTTACCAAAAATGCAAGCCAATACCTAAACACCTACAAACTCCCCCTTTGGCAGATTTTTGGCTAAAGACCCTAAACAATCAGAGATAGATAGCAGCAGAAATAAGTGACAGCAGAAAAATAGAATGTCAAGTACTAATTAAGTAAGTACCAAAATATTCTCCCCCTCTTTAGCCACAAATGGGCCAAAGATACAGTTATCCAAAGCAAAATAATACAGTTATCCAAAGCAAAATAATAAGAGCAGCAGCAGAAAACAACTGAATACACTTCCAAACTCCATTAGATATCAGCAACCGACCTTCAAGCATTGTCATCAGATCCAGAGGATTCAGGCTTCTTTCTTTTCTTGTGAGCAATGTCAGCATTCTTCTCTTTGTTTGATGTCTCAACATTCTTAGAGACATCTGGATTTGTTTCAGCATTTGAGCTTTCTTGGTTCAGAGGAACAGAAATGCCAGGAACTGAGTGGTTCTCGTTCAGAATTCTTGAAACAATTTTTGCTATTGCTTGATTAACATAAGTTGTCCCTTCCCTATTTGCAATTTCAGGGGGAACTGAAGAAGAAGGATGAGATGGATTACTAGAGGCAGAAGCTTGGGGCTTTCCTGCATGTCTTGTTCTCAACTCTTTGACCTTGGTGGGGTTAGTTCCCACTTTTCTATGAGAGGAGATCTCCAGAACGTCAGAGTCCAGACAAGAAGAGATTGTCCCAGAATCTTGATCAGAGGAAGAGGTTGAAATGGTCGTATTGGATGATGATGGTGTTTGAGACATTTTGACAGTTTTAGAGGACCAACAGCAACTGAGGAGAATTTTCTGATTGAGAGACTGGGTTTTGATGAGGAGACGAGAGAGGAGGGAAGCAAGGGAGTGTCTATTCAACTTCTTAAAAGAATTGTAGAATATGAGAAAATACAATTTTAAACCAATCAGAACAGGCATAAGTCCTTTGATCCTTGTTTTAAGCAAAATTAATTGCTACAATTCCTCATGTTGGCAAATACCCAGCTTACCCCTTAAGTTTTCAAATTGATTTGCATCCAGAGCCTTGGTAAAAATATCATCCAGTTGTAGCTCAGTGGCAACATGTTCCAATTTGATTGTCTTCTCTTCTACAAGGTCTCTGATAAAGTGATGTCGTATGTCAATATGTTTGGTCCTGCTATGCTGAATGGGATTCTTGGATATGTTGATTGTACTCAGATTGTCACAGTACAATGTCATAACATCTTGTGTGACATTATACTCAGTGAGCATCTGTTTCATCCATATCATTTGAGAGCAGCTACTACCAGCTGCAATGTATTCAGCTTCAGCAGTGGAAAGAGACACACAATTCTGTTTCTTGCTGAACCAGGAAACCAGATTACTTCCCAAAAAGAAACATCCTCCAGAGGTGCTTTTTCTATCATCAGCACTACCAGCCCAATCAGCATCACAGTAGCCAGTCAGAGCTGGTTCACAGCCATGAGTATACATCAATCCATAGTTGTAAGTACCACTTACATACTTCAAAATTCTCTTCACTTGATTGATATGGCTGACTTTGGGATCAGCTTGGTATCTAGCACAAACTCCAACTGCAAAGGCAATATCAGGTCTGCTGGCAGTTAAGTACAATAAGCTTTCTATCATGCTTCTGTACAGACTTTGATCCACCTTAACCCCACTTGAATCTTTGGAAAGCTTTAGATGAGTAGGAGCAGGAGTCCTTTTGTGACTTGCATTCTCCATACCAAACTTCTTTACAATATTCTTAGCATACTTGCTTTGAGATAAGAAGATTGAGTCCTCCATCTGTGAGACTTGTAGTCCAAGAAAATAAGTTAGTTCTCCCATGAGACTCATTTCAAATTCAGCCTGCATCTGGTCAGCAAAGTGTTTAACCATATGTTCTGACATTCCTCCAAACACTATGTCATCAACATATATTTGGGCAACCATCAACTTCCCTCCTTCAGTTTTGACAAAGAGAGTTTTGTCCAAGCCTCCTTTTCTGTAGCCTTTGTCTGAGAGAAACTTTGTTAACTTGTCATACCATGCTCTAGGAGCTTGTTTCAGGCCATATAGAGCTTTTCTCAGTTTGTAGACATGATCAGGATGGGTTGGATCCACAAAACCTTTAGGTTGTTCCACATAAGCTTCCTCATTTAAGTACCCATTTAGAAAGGCACTTTTCACATCCATCTGAAATAACTTGAACTTCAGAAGACAAGCAATTGACAACAAGAGTCTGATTGATTCCAACCTGGCTACAGGTGCAAAGGTTTCATCAAAATCAACCCCTTCAACCTGGGTGTATCCTTGAGCAACAAGTCTTGCCTTATTTCTGGTGACAACTCCTTCAGCATCTGACTTGTTCTTGAATATCCATTTTGTCCCAATGATGTTAGTTCCTTCAGGCTAGGAACCAGTTCCCAAACTTCATGTTGCTTGAATTGGTTCAGTTCATCTTGCATTGCACCAATCCAATATTCATCAGTTAAGGCTTCCTTGACATTTCTTGGTTCCATTTTGGACACAAAACAAGAGTTTGAGATGATTTCTCTAGATCTTGTGATGACTCCACTATTGGGATCTCCTATGATGAGCTCTTTTGGATGATCCTTCTGAATTCTGATGGAAGGAATCTTGCTAGCTTCCTTTGATTCAGATTCTGTTGTGGTGGAGTTGGGTAGATCATCCTGTTGGGTTGAAGTCTCAAAGAATGTCTCAACAGTACAAGGAACATCTATTTCTTCATGATAGTCATCAATTATAACATTTATTGATTCCATCATGGTTTTGGTTCTGGAGTTGAATACTCTATAAGCTCTGCTGTTTGAGGAGTATCCTAGAAATATGCCTTCATCACTTTTGGGGTCCAGTTTTCTTCTTTGTTCACGATCAGACAGAATATAGCATTTGCTGCCAAACACATGGAAGTACTTCACAGTTGGTTTTCTTCCTTTCCAGAGTTCATATATGGTGGATGAGGTTCCCTTTCTCAAGGTGACCCTGTTATGAACATAGCAAGCTGTATTCATAGCTTCAGCCCAAAAATACATAGGAAGTCTTTTGGCATGTAACATTGCTCTGGCAGATTCTTGTATGGTCCTGTTTTTTCTTTCCACAACTCCATTTTGCTGAGGTGTTATGGGAGAAGAAAACTCATGACTGATTCCTTCTGAAGCACAGAAGTCATCAAACTTGCTGTTTTCAAATTCCTTGCCATGATCACTTCTGATTCTGACAATACATCCTTCCTTCTCTCTTTGAATTCTCTTGCACAGTTCTCTAAAAACTTCAAATGCATCTGATTTTTCCCTAATGAAATTAATCCAGGTGAATCTGGAAAAATCATCCACAACCACATAGGCATATCTTTTACCACCAAGACTCTCTACTTGCATTGGTCCCATCAGATCCATATGGAGGAGTTCTAGAACCTTAGAGGTGGTCAGATGTCTTGACTTTGGATGTGACATCCTAGTCTGCTTACCAACCTGACATTCACCACAAACTCTTCCTTCATTAATTTGCAGTTTTGGAATCCCTCTGACTGCCTCCAAGGAGATAATCCTCTTCATACCCCTTAGATGAAGATGGCCAAGTTTTTGGTGCCACAGTTTCACCTCTTTTTCTTCTTTTGCAATGGAACACACAGATGAGAAATTAGTGTTCTCAGCCTCCCACAAGTAACAGTTGTCTTTGGATCTGACTCCTTTCATTACTATCTCTTGTTTGTCATTGATTACAAGGCATTCAGATTTTGAGAAATTGACCTTGAATCCTAGATCACACAGTTGACTGATACTAATGAGATTAGCGGTCAGTCCTTTCACCAGCAGTACTTCATTCAGACTTGGAACTCCAGGGCAGTCCAAATCACCAACTCCTTTGATTTCACCTTTAGCCCCATCTCCAAAGGTCACAAAACTGGTGGTGTGAGGCTTAACATTATTGAGGAGGTTCTTGATTCCAGTCATATGTCTGGAACATCCACTGTCAAAGTACCAGTCTTCCTTTGCAGAGACCCTCAGGGAAGTGTGAGCTATCAGTGCAGTAGCCTTTTTCTTCCATTGAGAAGCATGTGGTACCTTTTTGGACTTAGGTTTGACACCTGAGTTCTGATTAGGGTATCCATGTAATCTGAAGCAGAAGGGCTTTATGTGGCCATATCTACCACAATGATGACATTTCCATCTTTGGTACCTTTTCCTCATATATTTCTGTTCCTGATGTCGAGAGTTGTGTTGAGACATCTGTTTTGACATTTGCTTACCAGAACCGGATTTCGTTGCTTCCATAAATCCTAGACCAGATTTATTTCCCACATTTTGTCCAACCTGTAGGATCTCTTCCAATTTGTCTGTTCCATTTGTCATCATCTTGACAGATTTGGTCATTTGATTCAGTTGTGAGTTCAGCAATTGAACTTTTCCTTCTAGATGACTTATAGTTTCAAGGTTTGCCCTTTTTTCAGCCTCCATCTTTATGATGAGTTTTGATTGTTTCTCATTCTGCACACAGACTTCAGTACTTCTGATACACAATTCCTTGTAAGTATCAGCCAGTTCTTCAAAAGTCACCTCTTCATCACTGATGTCACTTTCAGAGGTACAAACACCAGTTAAAGCAGTAACTCGTTTGGCAGTCTCTTCTTCAGAATTACTTTCTGAATCACAGTCAGACCAAGTAACTGTCATTCCTTTTTGTTTCTTAAGAAAGGTAGGACATTCAGCTCGAATATGCCCATATCCTTCACAACCATGGCATTGAATTCCTCTGCCTTGAACTCCCTTCTCTTCTGACCTTGGTCTTCTGCTGGAACTGTCAATGTTAGAGGGAATGTTATGAACATTAGACCTTGACTTTGGATCTATTCTTTTGATGAGTTTGTTGAACAGTCTTCCAAGCATGGCTACAGCTTCTGAAATGTTTTCTTTAACATCAGTGTTGGACATAAGTGCTATGCTCTTGTTCTTTTTGACACCATTATCAGTGATTCCCATCTCAAAAGTCTGAAGAGACCCAATAAGTTCATCCACTTTCAACTTGCTAATGTCCTGGGCTTCCTCTATGGCAGTTACCTTCATTGAAAATCTTTTAGGCAAGGATCTGAGAATCTTCCTCACCAGTTTTTATTCTGACATTTTTTCTCCCAGTGCTCCTGAGGTGTTGGCAATCTCCAAGATGTTCATGTGAAACTCATGAATGGTTTCATCTTCCATCATTTTTAGATTCTCAAACTTAGTGGTCAACATCTGAAGCCTTGACATTTTTACTTTGGAAGTGCCCTCATGAGTAGTTCTGAGAGTGTCCCAAACTTCCTTGGCCAGTTCATATTGATGTACTAGTCTAAAAATGTTTCTATCAATTCCATTGAACAAGGCATTTAGAGCTTTTGAATTTCCCAGAGCTAACTCATCTTCTTCTTTACTCCAATCTTCCTCAGGCTTCAGACTGATTGTCCCATCTTTCTCAGTTATGGTGGGATGAATCCATCCTTTGTCAGCAGCTCTCCAAGCCTTTTTGTCCAGAGATTTTAGGAAGGCAATCATACGAGGTTTCCAGTAGTCATAATTAGTTCCATCCAGAATGGGTGGTCTATTTCCAAAAACTCCTTCTTTGTCCATAGTGCCAGAAAGTGATATCCCTAGATCTCACCCAGTAATACAGGCATGGTGCCTGCTCTGATGCCAATTCAAATTCTGGCTGCAGATACTCAATGTCACGTTCAATGTTATGACACCGTATCTGACTTACTATATGACAGTAAATACAAAAGCAATAAAGAACACAGTCAATTGTTTACCCAGTTCAGTGTGCAACAACACCTACTCTGGGGGCTACCAAGCCAGGGAGGAAATCCACTATAAGATATTTTAATTCAGGAATAAACCAACCAGTTTATCTCCTTCACTTAAGACCTACCCAATGCAATTCCAATCTAAGTACAACTTAAACCTGAGTTCCTACTCACTCCCCCTCAATCACAGCAGTGATACATAAACCAATTTGACTTAAGAATTGATGAAGACACTCTTCAAAAACAAACACTTGATTAAGCTTCACAGCCTTTTAATCAAGCAACACAATCACTCGTGCTTCACAGCTTTGAGTGATGCACACAACTAATTTGACTCTGCTTCACAGCTTTAGTCAAGGAACATTCAAACACTCTTGCTTCAAAGCTTTGAGTGCTACACAACCCTTACAATTAGAAACCTATTCCAAGGCACTTATCACAATGATAATTGCTTGGAGTACAATAATCAAATCTATACAGATTACAAATGATCTTCTAATCAATAAAGAACGATCCTTGAAAAACAGCAACTCTGTTGAATATATAGCAGCTGCAACTTCAGTTAGGGTTTCCAAAAACCTAGGGTTAATTCCGTTTGACCTAAAGACCAGGTCACAGGACTTTATTAACCAGGTTAGGGTTGAGCTAGGTTACTCCTCAAAAAACGCAGGATTCTGTTCAGGAAGGACTGAGTTATTTCCTGAAAAAACTCAGACTTATCCAATCCTGCAATCCTGTTAGTTCAGAACAGGATGTCATAACATCTGTTATGACATCTGAGAAAACCTGTCTACTGATTTAGCAAAATGTGATCATTTTGCAAAATGCTCAGATACACACTTATAAACATCAGTATTTGAATTACAATATTTTTCTGCAAAGGTACCTAATGAGTCAGTACAAACTGAACTAGAATGTTATGACATCAGTCATGACATTCACACATACACTTGGGATTTACCAAAAATGCAAGCCAATACCTAAACACCTACACAGACATAGTCAAAAGATACTACGCATAAAACAACCCGACAAGTCGAAAACCCGAAAGGGCGGCTTGGGCAAAAATGGGCATCCTGGTGGACCGAAAACCCGAAAGGGCGGTTCAGGCAAAAATTAGGGATAAAACAAACAAAAAATTTGTACACCCGGCAAGTTGAAAACCCGAAAGGGCGGCTTGGGCAAAAAGGGGTTTCCCGGTGGATCGAAAACCCGAAAGGGCGATTCAGGCAAAAGTTAGGGATTTAAAGCGTATGACTATGTCTCGTCGGATCACTTTAAGGATAATCTCTTCATCAACCAGCTCCAAGCTTCTGATCAATCCAGTCATCGGCAGACGAAGCATTGAATTGACAGATATTCAGAGTTGTGAAGGCTATAGCGGAATGGAATCCCATGGAATTGTTTCACATAGCCATCTTTCTTTTGTATAAATTTTTCAATATTTACGACAACATCCTCCTACTAGGATGATTATTTCCTTTGTACAAATATACTCATAGAAAGTTAATACAAATACTTTTCCAAATACAGAAATTTGCGTTGTCTTCCTTTCCTTTTTTTACACTTATGTTTTATTTGAGAAACGTCCAATGTTTTGTTAAATAGGCATATGCATTTGAACATAATCATTTCCTTATGAATCAAGAAAGATGATTACTGATAGGTTGAAGGTGCAGATAGATATCTTGATGCCCTTTCAGAAGAAATCGCCAGCAGATTTGAAATCCAGATTCCTCAGTCAGAACTTAATCCCCTAAATAGAGTTAAACCTCGGGATTCTTAGCAGAGGAAGCTTTCTCAAAACTGATCTTCCAAACCAGAGGGCCTCCCAGAATTCAATTCCCCTCAGAGTTAAGTTTCAGTATCCCCAGTGGAGCCTTAAAAATCTGAAAATCCAATCCCCAGCGGAGCTAAAATTTCCAACCATCAATCCCCTGCGGAACCAGGCTAGTGAACCTTCTCCCCACAGAGGTACGTCCCACCAAACTGAAGATTCTCAGATCATACCTCTCCAGCATGAGTCTATCAGATTCTGAACTCCCCAGTAGAGATCTTCAGAAGTTCTCTTACCCTGCATGTCACCCAGGAATTCCAATTCCCCGCAGTAATCCTAGGATCCCTCAACGATTGAAGATTTTGTATTCCGCAAGCAGATTAAAGACTCTCATTATCAGTTCCTCACGGGATAATCATATGTTCTCCAATGAAGATCTCCTCAAGACAAGAATCCCCAGAATATTGGTATACAACCCAAGCTCCTAATTCTCCAGCAGTAGTCAACAAGGATGTCTCATCCTCAGCAATCAGGATTCTTGCAATCCCCTGCAGCAGCCAAGGACTCACTTTCCCTGGCAGCAGTCAAGATTCTTTTATCTCCAGCCATCCAGGATTCATTTATCCTCAGCAAGACAGCTCTTCAGCATTACATGCGCATGCATTTACATTCATATCATAAACATTGATATAGCACATATTGCATCATACATTTCATGCAACATAGTTTTGTGTTTAGCTAACATTTTATCCTTTTCAGGATAAGAATAAAAGGCTATTGATCTGACCTGATCAGAAGGTTTGGACCGTCACGGCTGCTCCGAGCTGAAGGCTTTTTGAACGAGGAGGGGGGGTACCTGCAAGGCACTCCGATGCTTAAGTCAGTGGGAGTACTAGCAGATAATAGAGTTGAGGTTAGAATGATCAATACCTGACCCTCTAGAAGCAGAGGGTATTTATAGCCCCCAGCGCTGGGCCAAGGTTCCTTCATTGGGCCGGGCGGATTTGGCCCAATGGAGGAACTGCCAGGTTCTACGTGGGTAGTGGGGACCAGCACGTGGTCCCCTTCCTGGATGTGCTGCGTGAAGTGCGGGCGGACGGAGACGCGGTCTTTCCGGAGTATCGTTGGGGCAAGGGTGACTGAGTCTGCCCTAGCAAGGTAGCTCGAGTCCATGTCGAGCTGCGCAGCACGGTGCCGAGCTCGACGCCAAGGCCTCGAGCTGGACAGCGAGTGTCGAGCTGGAAGCCAGGATATGGAGTTGGACGGCAGTCTGTCGAGCCTGACCTCGTCGCGTGGGACTAGACACTGAGATGTCGAGGTGGACATCAGGGTGTCGGGCATGAACGTGACCCCCTTTGCCCAGTGTGTCCTTAGTGAGTCCTTTTGGACTGGGCCTTAGTAATGCTTTTGGGCCTGTCGGGCCCAGTCCAGAACAGGAGCCCCCCAAGTCGTGATTCCTTTGCGAGGAGTCATGACTTGAAACCAAGTCGTTCCGTTGCTGAGGTCTTGTGCCCGGAATGGAGGCGTGGGCCCTCGAGGGCCTCCTCGTGTCGTGCTCGGGAGCGTCCTCGGTGGTGGATACGTGGAGGATCCGTACCGGGCGCGTTGGTCGAGCACGCGAGGCATCTTTTGGGAGCTGTGCCGCCACCCTAGGGGGGTAGGGCCATCATTGCGTTGGGAGCAGCGCGTCGAGGAGAAGGAGTTCGTGGTTGAACGAGGTGACGTTTGGTATTCCACTTCATTACTATAAATAGGGTCCTTGGGCCCCATAATACGTTTTCCGCTCTTCGTGCTCTCTTCGTTGCAACTCTCAACACTCTCCCCAACTGTGACTTCCCGTCTCAGATTCTTCATTTCTTAGCCAAATCCCAACTTTGATCCAAGTAAGTGATCCATTTTCTTTATTTTCCTGTTTTAGAATGCATGATTCTTGGAAATTGTAGATGTTTTAGGACCGTTAATGTGGGATTAGCCCGGTAAACTCGTGTTTTGCCCGACAGATTCATGTCTAGGACCGGCAAACGCATATTTATGGCTGACACATGCATAGTTTTAGGTGAAAGACTTCAGAGCTGCCCGGGGTCTTCATGATCCTGGGCGCCTGATTCATGCCGGTGTCCGGTATGTTTATGGTCGTGGCAGTGGGCTTCATAATGCGGCTCGCCATGTTTATACCTCGGATCGACATGCTTGAAGAGTGGCCGCGCAGTTGGTTTGTGGAAGAACACTGGATTCAGGAGAGTCGGGGAGGCATCCACTTGTGAAAATGGACTTGTGTGGTAGTGTATGGACGACATGATTATGTCGAGCATAGGACTTCATGCTCAATCTGATTGGTTTCCCGTGCTCTGCAGGTAACCATGGCGGATGAGCCGAGCTCCTCCGGTCGTCGTGACAGCGAAGAACAGAGTGCCGACGAGTCGGCCAACCTTATAGACACCGTGACCGACCCATCGCTGGAATGGGTGGGCGCCGAGCCTCGGGGGACGGCGTCGATATACAGTCGGGATGACCGACATCCGTTCATCGCTATCGAAGAGGGGCAGGACCAGCCCGACTTTCAACCGAATTTCGAGGTCATGCTGCCGTCGACCAACGCCAGAATTTGTTCGATGTACCCGGACTACAGCTTTGCGATGTACGAGATCGCGTTTAAAGACTTGGGATTGCGGCTGCCGTTCACAGACTTTGAGACCGGGGTTTTTACGCATTTGGAGCTGGCCCCATCCCAGCTACACCCGAACTCTCTCGCCTTCATCCGGGCGTTTGAGTTGACGTGTCGCTACTTAAGGATAGGGGCGACCATCCCTCTCTTCTTTAGGGTCTTCCACTTACAGCGTCAGTCCCGAGGAGGGAAGCACAGCTGGGTGTCCCTGAAGCAGTCGAGGAGACTGTTTAGGATGTACATGGACTCTGTGAGGGGGTTCAAGGATAAGTGGTATGTGGTACACCCTACTACCGACTCTGCTGTAGATTCCCTCTTCGAGGAGGAAGGGCCGGTCAGCGATGATGACGGGGAAGCAATGTTGACCGATGACGGGAGCCCCGTGTTAGGACGTCGGGCTAAGTTCCCGGTGTATTGGATGTCCCGACACTTCCAACATGGAACCGGCTATTTCCATACCGCAGTCGGGGACATGTGCACGGAGGATCAGCGGGCGTATGAGGCTCTCTGTAACTTTGTCGACAGTTTTCATCCCGCCCAATGGGTTACGCGGGAAGGGAATGATATCCTCGACAAGGACGGTTACCCGACATTCGAGGCTCGTCCGATCGACACCAAGGCGTTGGTGGAATGTTCAACATACAGGCAGGCAGCCCGCCTGTTAGGTTGTTTGTTTGAAATTCTTTACTCGTCATTTATTTACGTGTTTTGCTCGATACTGACTTTTCTTTTACTTCGTGCAGGTACGATGGCCAGCCGACATGAGAGGCTCCTGAAATTGTCAACCGGCCAGAGGCGAAACAAGAAGGTCGTGCCTGCCCCGCAATTGACGAGAATGGGACCACCGCCAAATCTGAACGCTCCTCAGCCTGTGAGGGTGGATTCGACGTCGAGCTCGGGGGCGGCGTCAGATCCAGAGGTCGAGGTGATTGACGCCAGCGCCGTTCTGACGCAGAGGAAAAGGACCCGCGTGGAAGGCGGTTCGAATGTCGGGGAAGGTACCGGTCCTGTTCAATCCTTTGCCTTCCCCCCTTGCTTCGAGGAGGAGGGCTTTTTCGAGCGGTTCCCTCCGACCGTGGTCGTTCATGAAGCCGAGGCTATAAAGAGGATGACTAAGGAGGAGAGGAAGTCGCGGCTGGTCGCCAGCGTGGACGGGCTGGTTAAAATGGCCGAAATGGCTCTGGTATTGTCTGAGGATGCAGGGGATGCTGCTCGTGTTGAAGAGCTCGAGCAGGAGAAGGCGGCCTTGACGGCGAGCTCAAGGAAGTTGAAGGTCGCTCTGGAACGCTCCGAGGGGATGTTCCAAGAGCAGACCGCGATACTTGACGCCGAGAGGGAGATGCTGACCTTGGAGAAGGAGAAGTCGGGGCGGTTGACCGAGGAAGGGGAGTTGCTCCGGACCGACAGGGATCGTTTGGCTGCTGAGGTCGAACGCCTGGGCAAGCAGGTTGAGGAACTGAATGCTGTTCAGCAACCCGCCGAAGATGAACCCGAGGACCTAATGGTTTTGAAGAGTCGGGCTGAGTTTATTGCCCATATCCGGAACCTCGAGGAGGACGCAGTCGGTGCCCTGGAAGACGGGTTCAATTCTGCAGTCGACCAGCTCTCATTGCTAAATCCCGGCCTGGTCACCGAGGGCATCGGGCACACCCATCGGGTTGTCGGTGGCGCGATCATTCCCCCACCCGACTCTCCCGGCGTCGACAATGATGCTAATGTGGAAGTTTGATTTGTATTCTTTGGATAGCGGGCCTGCGTGCCCTGGATATTTGAATTTGTATTCTTTGGGCCTGCGTGCCCGTTTATTGCATGTACGAACATCGCCGGCCTTCTTGGTCGGTTTAATATCGCTTTGTTGCCTTCGGGCGTTTATACCTTGTTTATTTTGTTTTCTGCCCTTGTATGAACTCATATGCTTGTATGAATTTAGCTCAAGTCCCGGGCCCGAGGAGTGCCCGTAGGTGGCTCTGATTTGGCGAGCGACTATGCTCGTCACGATTTGTGTGCAATCTCGGCCCTATTTTGGTTGGCTGGGGTTGCTTAAGTGCTGCGCTCGAAGGGGAGAGATTTTCTTTTGACCCTTGTAGATGTCCCGTTATTCTTGATGGAATATCGGGCATTTTGGAGCGAGGTCGCTCAGTCGGGCGTGGAGCCCGTAGGGACGATTCGCCCTTGGCGTGAACTGCCCATCGCGAGCTGGGTGTTCTGCCTTATGGGTACGACGACGGTGGGGCTCGGTACAGCTGTCCACGTCGGGCACTCTCGATCGTCAACGTTCACCGCGCGATGCCGTGCCAATTTGGTCGTGTGTCGGGCCTGTACCTTAGCCTTAAACGAAATTGGACGTTTCTCCTCGTTGCTTGAGCGTGGTTGCTTCTGGTCGAGGGTCCTATGTGTTGACAGTTTCTAACTGTAGTACTGCTTCAATTTAGCAGCATTCCAGGGTCTTGGTAATGGCTCTCCGTCTAACTGCTCTAGGTAGTACGCCCCGGTACCCGTGGTGCCGTGGACGCGGTAAGGTCCTTCCCAGTTCGCGGCCAACTTCCCTTCGCGGGAGTCTTTCTGGTTTCTGCGTAGTACCAGGCTGCCTATGTCGAACTCGCGTTTGATGACCTTGTCGTTGTGGCGTAGGGCCACTCGTTGTTTCAGGGTTGCTTCGCGCAGGGCAGCCCCCGATCGGATTTCCTCGACTAGGTCGAGTTCATCCCTTAGTGCTTCGTCATTCATTTCTTCGTCGAGAGGTTCCTCTGTTCGTCGGGATGGTTCCATGATTTCGACTGGGATGACAGCTTCGGTGCCGTACGTTAGTCGGAATGGAGTTTCACCCGTCGTTGAGTGGGGTGTGGTGCGGTATGCCCACAGGACGCTGTGGAGCTCCTCAACCCATCCTCTTTTGGCTTCGCCGAGTCGACGTTTGAGCCCTCGGAGGATGACTCTGTTCGCGGCTTCGGCTTGCCCGTTGGTCTGAGGGTGCTCGACCGACGTGAAGTGATGTTTGGTCCCCAGTTTGGTGACGAAGTCTCAGAATCCGTGGTCGGTGAACTGGGTGCCGTTGTCGGTCACCAGTGCCTGCGGAATTCCGAACCTGGCGAGCACGTTTCTTTTGTAGAAACGGAGGATGTTATGTGAGGTGATTTTCGCGAGGGCCTCGGCCTCGATCCATTTTGTGAAGTAATCCACGGCGACGATTAGGAACTTGTTCTGATAGGTCCCTTGCACGAAGGGCCCGAGGATGTCCATGCCCCACCAGGCGAACGGCCATGGGGATGATAATGTGCTCAGCTCGTGTGGGGGAGCGAGGTGCATATCCCCGTGCTTCTGACACTTATCACACTTTTTCACGTGTTCCTTGGCGTCCTGTTGCATCGTCGGCCAGTAGTATCCTGCTCGGAGGGCTTTCCTTGCCAAGGATTTACCGCCCATGTGCTGGGCGTTGATACCTTCGTGTATCTCCCGCAGTACGTCGGGGATGGAGGACTCGTCAATGCATTTCAGGAGAGGAATGGAGAATCCCCTTCTGTACAGTTTCTGCTCGAGAACAACGTAAGAACATGCTCGCCGCTTTATTGTGGCTACATCGGCCTGATTCGTCGGGAGTTCTCCCTTTGTAAGGAAATTATAGACCGGGGTCATCCAAGACGTGGCGTCCCCGATAGCATGAACCTCGACCGTAGTCGAGGGTGGTTCGATGCTCGGCCGTGCCAGAGATTCCTGGATGACGGATTTATTCCCGCCTTTCTTTCGTGTGCTCGCGAGTTTGGACAATATGTCCGCCCTCGTGTTTTGTTCGCGGGGAACGTGAGAGATTTCTGCTCGTACGAACTTTGCCATGTGTTTTTTGACTAAGTTCAGGTACTCAATGAGGTTGTCATTCTTGGCCTGGTAGCTTCCCTGTACCTGGGAAGCGACGAGCTGGGAGTCGGTGAAAATTTGAACTTCACGGGCTCCTAGGTCCTCGGCTAGTCTCAGTCCTGCGAGCAGGGCTTCGTATTCTGCCTGGTTATTTGACGTCGGGAAAGAGAGAACCAAGGAGTGCTCGATTACCACACCTTCTTCGTTTTCGAGGAGGATCCCCGCGCCGCTTCCGGACGCACTGGAGGCTCCGTCGACGAAGATGGTCCATTTGTGTTCCTTTCCCGGGGGAATGTCGTTAGAGGTCATCTCGGCGACAAAGTCGGCCAAGGCTTGTGCTTTCAGGGCTTTCCTGCTCTCGTACTGAATGTCGAATTCAGAGAGTTCCAGGGACCACTTAAGCATTCTGCCCGCCATATCTGGCCGACCCAGGAGTTGTCTCACCGGTTGATCAGTTCGCACGACAATGGTGTGTGCTAGAAAGTAGTGTCTGAGCCTCCTCACAGCGTTGACGAGGGCCAGTGCAACCTTTTCTATCTGTTGATACCTGCTCTCGGGGCCTTGTAAGGCTTTGCTCGTGAAGTAGACAGGTTTCTGCCCGTCGGGAGTCTCGCGGACAAGAGCTCCACTGATGGCTTCGTTTGAAACTGCCAAGTATAGGTAACGTGGCTCGTTGTCATCTGGTCGAGAGAGCACGGGCGGTTGAGATAGGCTCTGCTTCAGATGGCGAAGTGCGTGCTCGCATTCCTCAGTCCATTCGAAGGCTGCTTCCTTTCGAAGGAGTTTGAAAAAGGGAAGGGCGTGCTGAGCGGACTTCGCGACGAAGCGTGAAAGTGATGTCAACATGCCGTTCATTATCTGTATCGATTTCTTCGACGTTGGAGTCGGGAGGTCGGCGAATGCCCGGCACTTGTCGGGGTTGGCTTCAATCCCTCGTTCTGTTAGATAGAATCCGAGGAATTTTCCTGCCTTGACCCCGAACGTGCACTTCTCCGGGTTGAACCTCATTTTGCATTGTCTTGCTTGGGCGAAGACAGTCTTGAGATGAGCTGCGTGATCGGTGTCTGCTCGAGATTTGACGATCATGTCGTCCATGTATACCTCGAGCATGTCGCCGATCTGTTTGTTGAACACTTTGTTCATCATGCGTTGGTACGTCGCGCCGGCGTTTTTTAGTCCGAAGGGCATTACGTTGTAGTAATAGTTGCCCGAGCTGGTCATGAACGCCGTGCAGCGTTTGTCGCCCGGAGCCATTGGGATTTGATTGTATCCCGAGTAAGCGTCCATGAACGACAAAGTTTTGTAGCCGGCCGAGTTGTCGACCAGCATATCAATGTTTGGTAGAGGAAAAGCATCCTTCGGGCAAGTCCGATTGAGATTGGTATAATCAACACACATTCGCCATTTTCCATTATTCTTTTTGACAAGTACAACATTTGACAGCCAGGTGGAATACCGGGCTTCAGAAATAAAATTTGCCTCTAAGAGGTCTTTTACAGCTTTTTCAGCAGCCTCCGTTTTTTCTGGAGACTGCCTACGCCTACGTTGTACTACTGCCTTGGCGGCTGGATCAATGGCGAGGTGATGACAGGCGACCTCAGGGTCGAGTCCGGGCATCTCTGCAGCGCTCCAGGCGAAGAGATCAGCATTCTCGCGCAGACATGCCTTGATTTGCTTCCTGGCCAAGTCGGGGAGGTCTTTGCCGATCTTCACTCCCTTGGTCGGGTCTGCTCCGAGGGGAACGAGTTCGAAATCACCGTCCGGAATAGGTCGGAGGGGGATTTGCTCGCTGCTGGCCGGTTCGTCTTGGTCAAAACGGGCGTCGAGCGCAATGGAGTCGACCTTTGGTGGAGCCTTCTGAACTTCTACCTCAGGAGATGCTCTGTCGGGCTCTTGCTTTGTCTTCTTGATGGGCCTAGTGCTAGGACCCACGTCGACAGTATCCCGTCCCCTTGAAGCTGCGTTGAAGCACCTGCGGGCAGCAGCGAGGTCGCCATGGATGGTGGCTACCCTTGCCCGTTTTGTGTAGAACTTCATTTTTAGGTGGACGGTTGAGGGAACCGCTGTCAGCTCCGCCAATGTCGGCCTCCCCAAGATGCAATTGTACAGGGACGGGCAGTCAATGACGAGGAAGCGGACCTTCTCCTGTCTTGTAGCAGTTCCTTCCCCGAATGTCACGAGGAGCTCGACATATCCCCAAGGTTTGGACGTCGAGCCGTTGAAGCCTTGAAGGTCCGAACCTATATATGGAGACAGATGGGAGTCGTCCAGTTGTAAGGTCCGGAACAGCTGGGTGTACATCACGTCGACGGAACTCCCTTCGTCGACCAGGATGCGATGCACGTCAAAATTGGCCATCTTTGCCCTTATCAGCAAGGGGATGACTGCGTTCGGTGCTCCGCCGGGGAGCTCTTCCAAGTAGAATGTGATAGGCTCTGATCTGCCCTTCACCATTTCAAATGTCACAGTTTGTGGAGGAGCTTTGTCGACCAGTTCGTCCAACTTCCTCTTTGCTGAGTTGATGGTGAGGTCGTTGAACCCGCCCCCGTTGATGACCATGGCGGAGGGGAAGTATTCCCATCTGCTGTGTGTAGTCAGAGGCTCCTGCAGGAGCTCGGGCAGTTCGAAATCCTCGGGCCTGGTTACCGAGAAGGCGGTCTGGATTGGCACCGACTCGTCAGATGGCCGGGCATCTTCTTCGGGCTCCTTTGCCTCGCGGGCTTCACGACGGGGAGCGTCGTTTCTCCTGTACTGTGCCAGTCTCCCCCCTTTGATGAGGGTTTCAATGGCGTCCTTCAGGTGGACGCAATCCTCTGTCAAGTGACCATGACTCCTATGGTACTGACAGTATTTGTTTTTGTCTACTCCTGGCTTGGCAGGAGCTGGTCGGGGACGCTTGACGCCACCGTCTTTAAAATCTGTGCTTGCACACTCCGCCAGAATACGCTCGCGGGAAGCCGTGAGCGGAGTGTACTCAGTAAACCTGCCCGAGGGGCCCCTTTGTTCCCGGACCTCCCGGGGTCTGTCTTCCTTCCTCTTCTCTCCGGTGCGTCGGGGAGGAGGGTCTTGTCTCGAGCTGCTTCCATGGTTGCGGGCCCTGGAGTCCCGTGCCCTGTTGGCAGCTTCTCTCTCCTCGTAATCCATATATGCTCGAGCTTTGTCGAGGAGAGCATCAAAAGTTGCAGGTGGCTCAATGCCCACAGCTTTCCTGAATTCGGTGCCGGGGAGGAGGCCCCTCTCCAGCAAATACCTCTTCATGTGGTCCGCGCAGGGGACCTGTATTGCTTCCCGGTTGAAGCGGTTGATGAATTCCCTCAAGGTCTCATCATGCCTTTGAATGATGGCCTCGAGGGCTGCCTCAGTCTTTGGGTGGCGACGAGACGCTGTGAAGGAACTGATGAACTGGTTTTTCAAGTTCCGCCACGAGGTGATGGAGCCTGGGGCAAGTCCTTTGTACCAGTCCATGGCCGCCTTCCTGAGAGTTGTTGGGAAGAGACGGCACTTGATGGGGCCCCCGACGTTGTGATAGTGGAGCATGGCTTCGAACCCGTCAATGTGGTCGACTGGGTCCGCCACTCCATCATACTCTTTTAGGTGTGGGGGCTTCTCCATGCCCGGGGGAATAGGTGCGTCCATGATGGCCTGCGACAGGGGACCGCGGGGGTCGTCCTCGTCGCTCCTTTCTGGAGAAAGGGAAGGGGTCCTGTAGTTGTGTCGGGCACGTTGCTCGTGCTGGGATTCCCTTGAACGTGATGTTCGGTGCTTGAAGGTCACATGCCCGTCTCTGTTGTGCCTCCGGTCGTGCCTTGATGGGTCGCGGACGGGCTCTTCGGCGGGAATGACGGGCTGTCTTTCATACTGGGGCCGCCTCTGCCTTGGTGCGGGAGAGGGGCTCCGAGAGTTTTCCCTGTAATGTCTCCGCGGGGGAGTAGGGTGTCGAACTTCTTCGACCCGAGGAAGTGGAGATGGTGGCCTTTGATGTCTCCTCGGGGGGCGTCGATCATTTTCCAGTGCCCTAAGTCTTTCTCCTTGCGCGAACAGGAGATAGTTCGTCTGGTTGATGGCCGCGAACAGTGCCTGAGCCGTGGCATCTGCCCCGGCAGGGGCTTGGACTTCATAGAACCGGGCAGCCTGGCGATAGGCGAGAGCCTCCGGATCGTCTTCGAGTCCTGGAGGAGTTGTCGAGGAGGACGCAGTGTTCCCGTCCCTGCGGGTGGAAGGTCCAGGGGCGGTTGTCACGGGGACGGTATTGTGGCCGGCACCACTGGGATTGTCCAGGTGCCCATTCTTGTCCGCGGGACCGTTGTTGGCGTCGAGGACGCGAGTGTGTTGTTCTTCACGAGTTGGAGAGGCCATGACAGTGAATGGATTGAGCTTTGGTCTTTGAAACTGTTCGTTAGACGGGGAAGCTGTTTCCCACAGACGGCGCCACTGATCTGACCTGATCAGAAGGTTTGGACCGTCACGGCTGCTCCGAGCTGAAGGCTTTTTGAACGAGGAGGGGGGGGGGGTACCTGCAAGGCACTCCGATGCTTAAGTCAGTGGGAGTACTAGCAGATAATAGAGTTGAGGTTAGAATGATCAATACCTGACCCTCTGGAAGCAGAGGGTATTTATAGCCCCCAGCGCTGGGCCAAGGTTCCTTCATTGGGCCGGGCGGATTTGGCCCAATGGAGGAACTGCCAGGTTCTACGTGGGTAGTGGGGACCAGCACGTGGTCCCCTTCCTGGATGTGCTGCGTGAAGTGCGGGCGGACGGAGACGCGGTCTTTCCGGAGTATCGTTGGGGCAAGGGTGACTGAGTCTGCCCTAGCAAGGTAGCTCGAGTCCATGTCGAGCTGCGCAGCACGGTGCCGAGCTCGACGCCAAGGCCTCGAGCTGGACAGCGAGTGTCGAGCTGGAAGCCAGGATATGGAGTTGGACGGCAGTCTGTCGAGCCTGACCTCGTCGCGTGGGACTAGACACTGAGATGTCGAGGTGGACATCAGGGTGTCGGGCATGAACGTGACCTCCTTTGCCCAGTGTGTCCTTAGTGAGTCCTTTTGGACTGGGCCTTAGTAATGCTCTTGGGCCTGTCGGGCCCAGTCCAGAACAGCTATCATTAACAATTATTCCAGATGCAGTTTTTCACGGACTCATCATCAGGAAACCCTACACCGGTTCCTCCTCCACTTCAAGACTTCTGAAAACAGTTCACAGGTTCTCCAGTAACGGATGTTAACCTAGCACTTGTTCAGATTCTTCTTCAACCTCTGAAAACAGTTTACGGATTCTTCCCAACAACGGATGTTAATCTATCGCTTGTTCAGATGCAACTTCTGAAAACAGTTTACGGACGCTTCCCAACAACGGATGTTGCTCTATTGCTTATTCAATCTCAAGACTTCTAAAAACAGTTTACAGGTTCTCCAGTAACGGATATTAATCTAGCACTTGTTCAGATTCTTCTCAACTTTTGAAAACAGTTTACGGACGCTTCCCAACAATGGATGTTGCTCTATTGCTTATTCAATCTCAAGACTTCTGAAAACAGTTTACGGATTCTTCCCAACAATGGATGTTAATCTATCGCTTGTTCAGACGCAACTTTCGAAAACAGTTTACGGACGCTTCCCAACAACGGATGCTGCTCTATTGCTTATTCAATCTCAAGACTTCTGAAAACAGTTTACAGGTTCTCCAGTAACGGATGTTAATCTATCGCTTGTTCAGACGCAACTTTTGAAAATAGTTTACAGACGCTTCCCAACAACGGATGCTGCTCTATTGCTTATTCAATCTCAATACTTCTGAAAACAGTTCACGGGTTCTCCAGTAACGGATGTTAACCTATTGCTTGTTCAGACTCGAGACTTTTGAAAACAGTTTACGGATTCTCCAAACACGGATATCAATCCATTGCTTATTCAAGACCCCCCAATTCAGAGATGTTCCAAGACATGGACACCTTTCTGATACTCATTCCATATGGCATCTTTAAGCCCATCTCCGAATGGCATCTCTAAGCCCATTCCCGCATCCATTGTTCTGACGAGTGCAAATTTAAGGGCACTCTAGTGTCCAATCTCCTTTTACCTTCGAGACGCGAAAGGCAAACCTGCCAATCTAACTCTTCAGGTGCAAGAAGATTGAACAGGGGCAACTGTTGTACCCCAAAATTTGCCCTCTCATTTCATCAATATTTTCTCATCACAAGACCCTTGGAGCTCAAGATCAAGTTAGGATTTACTCTGCCCAAGACTCCTCCTTGCACTGTTGACCCAAATTAGGGTTTGAGTTTGCACAGAGATGTTTTGACCTAAAATGCCCAAGATGACTTTCATGCTTCATGTTGGACCCATGAGTTTATTCATACCAAGTTTCAAGCCTTGATTCCAATCTTTGCCCAGTCAAGTGGGCAGTTGACCTAGAAATCAGCTGTATTGGGGAAAAAGTCAACTGTGGCCAATTGACAGTCAGACCTCATGAAATTTTACCCTCATCAACATTATGAAATCATATGAACCATTTGGTCAAGTTTGGATCACAATTCCACAAGAAATTTGATCAGATCACCAAAAGGGCAAAATGGTCATTTTTAGGGTTTTGACTGCACAAAGGCAATTTTTGACTGTTTGACCTAACCAATGGCAAACCAAGATCACATTTGGACTCAAGGACTCAATGACATGGTCTTGACATATTCAACAAGTTCAAAAGATCCCAAATGCACAAGATTGACAGATGAATTTTCCAGTCAACTGATCCAAATTTGACTGTATATTGAAAAGTCAAACTTTGACTTTTTGGTCAAAATCAAAAGTCAAGATTCATTTTTCATCAATACATGTCAAATTATGAAACTTGTTCATCAAGAAATCAAAAATTACAAATTAGGGTTTGAAATGAAGAATTTTCATAACTTAGAAATTTTCTAAGTTATGAAAATTCCTAATTTTTTCCTAATTTTGTCCCATTTTTTCATCAAGATGTAATTTGATTCAAGCAAAACTCAAAACATGAAAGTTGTAGTCTATTGCAAAATCTACAACTTTGATTCACAAAGTTTCCTCAAAAGAAGCTTGTATCTCAAGTTATGATTTTTGGAATAGAGGTGCAAAAACATTCTTAACTTAGAAATTTTTTGACCTATTTTAGGCAGGATTTTTGCCTAACTTCATGACCACTTTTCACATGCTTCCACTTGGAATTTCAACTTGCATTACAAAGATGGATTGTAATACACATTCCAAGATTTCCAAATTGTCCAAGAACTTCTCAAACACCCTTGTGGTTAGGGAGAATCGAATTTGTCAATATGGGCAAAAGTCACTTTGTTCATGAGCCATGTACATGTTCATAACTTGTGCGTTTTTGAAATCAGCATGTGCAAGCTAGTTACATGCCTCTAATCTCATTTACACTCAATAATTAAATGCCAATCCATTGTGTTCTAGCATTATTTGGTGCATTTGGTCATTACATGAAGAATTAAGCCATAAATGGAAAAAGCAACTTATCTATTCTTGTAAAGTATGGCTTTATGTCAAAACATGAATCAAAGAAGTACAATGCATATCTTCTAGGCACAAGTTCAGGAACTAATCACACTGATCAAGAGAGATTGAGGCAGCATGTTTAGGGGGCATGCATAAGCTTGTAAAAAAAACTTGGCATTTTGACTTAAGATAGAAGCAACTTTGCAAACACAATAACAACTCTCATTCCTGCAAAGACAAGCCTAAGCAAACTTGTTGAACACATTCCAAACATCAAGCCTGACCTAAAACACGAGCCAACCACCTTCAATACCTCTTCATTCACAGAAACACCTCCTTGCTGCAAAAACAGAGTCCCTTCTGCAACTTGACTTCCGCAAACACTTCCACTCGTGCGTTTTGGCTGAAACCTTTGCAAACACATTCCATAACATCCATACAAACTATTCCAAGCATTGAAGTGGAACTGTAACAGCCATAGCCGAGTGTGCCATTTTCATTTTTCATCTGTGCAGGTTAACTTCTGTAGCTCGATTCAGCAAGATTCAAAGCAAGCTAAGCATAGGAGAAGCATCCCTGGACCTCAAGCAAGTTGTACAAGTCCTCACATTGCATTGAAAGTACCTCCATTGTCACACACGATTCAAGCTGAACAGGTAAGTTTTTGAACTTCTATCTCTCTATCCAGGCATAGTTAGGATTAAGTTTGTGAAGAAAACATGTTCCAATCATACCCCTGAAGCCATCCATATAGTTAATTTTCATTTATATTGTGTGTGCTAAGAATATTTTGAATCTGAACATCTGAAAAAAACTAGGTCAGGAATTGGGGGAGAAGAAATTCTCTCTCATTTGTGAGAGTTAGATTAACTTTTTTATATGTTTAGAATCGTGGCTTCAAGCTCTACAAGTTTCATGTTTTAAGATTTGTCAAAGGATCAAAGAATCAGGAGTTAGGGATATGAACAAGAAGGCGCGCGTTTTTGTTTGAATCTGGCCAGAGGTTGAAGACAAAGTTCTTCTGGGCTGGGCCTGTTTCATTTTTCTATTTGCACCACTTTTCCACACTTGCACCCCCTTGGCCCATTGTGTTTATTTTTATCATTTTTTGACTTTTTCTTTTTGTTTCTGACTTATTATTTTTTGCCAAAATATAAAAAATATTAAAAACGTTTTTTCAACCATTTTTGCATTTTATTTGGATTTTTGTTTGTTTTATTTGAATTTGTACATGTAAATAAACATCTTGCTTTTTATTCAAAAATACAAAAATAATACAAAACACATTTTTATTTTCTTATTTTATTTTATTTTATCTTTTGAAAACATTTTATAAAAAATATACTTTTTTTTGTAAATAATAAATATTTTATTTTTGTACATATTTAATATATTTAGTAAATAATATATATACTTATATATTTATTAGAATATTTAGGAAAAAAACATAAAATATTACATTTTTATTTTTATTAATATTTCATCTCAAAAATACTTTTTTACAATATATTTCCTTTTTATTTATTTTTGTACATAATTAATAAATATTGAATATAATAAATAATTAATACATTTTATTTACCAAATTAGGGTTTTGCCCTAAAAACACAAAATAACCAAAAATTAATCCTTTTTATTTTTGTTGATTTGTCACATGAAAAATAATTTTTACATCTTGCATATTTATTTTATTTTTATTTAATTATTGTACAATTAAATACCTTGTAAATTCCATTTGGATTGTAATAGTTTAGATTTAAATTTCTTGCTAAAATATCCCCATTTGAACATTTGTACCCCCCATCCCATAATTGTGTTGTAGTAGTTTAGGATTTTATTTTTCGCATTTAAAAGCTTCCTAAATATGTCATGATAGACTTAGGTTGTTGTATGCAAAAACCAAACAAATAGCTTGACCTAATTAAAAGATAAAAAAGCATGAAATTGGACAACACCAATCACACTTGCACCCTTAGGGTTACTCCACTTGTTGCCTTCAATAATGGGCCATGTTGCATGTTAGGTGTCTTTGGCAAAACAAAACAATTCAAATGATCATCGTCCCTCGATGACGCTTTCGAATGTTTCCTATCAAAATGATCATAGTCCCTTCAAGCAAATTGCCAAAGACACTTGGCACCATTGCAATCATGGTCTAAACGATGACCCGCGCCCGTCCCGTTCACATCCTAACACAAGATTGTCCACCAAATACAATGGTGGAACAAAATTGTTAAGAGGGTTGAAACATAGGAAAGATCTTTGAGAAATTTGGGGTAGACAAAACTCTTGGTTACTTGACCAATCTTGCAAAACAATCCTTGCCATTTTTCAAAACACACTTCACAAACACAAACTTTCAAAACAACTTTCAAAACTTTGAAACATCTTTTCCAAAAGACAAACACCTTTTGTAAAACATTCGAGTAAAGAATTGTTACAAGGGTTGCCTAGACAAGGCATCTTTTTTAAAACATTTTCAAACCCACACACAAAGCACCATTTCAAACAATTGAAAATGCAAGGCAAGTGATCTAAGCAAGTAACTAAGAGCCCATGGGTAACCATGGATAGAAAGGGTGCTAATACCTTCCCTTTCTATAATCTACTCCCCGAACCCAAGAAAACATCTCAAAGGTTTTTGCTGTGCTTTTTAACCTTTCCTTAGGATAAAATAAAAATTCGGTGGCGACTCTTGCTCAACCGAAACATTTGCGAATACAAAACGCAAAAACCTCAAGTCAGTTCTCCCACTGTATCACAATGTCGATGTGTGAAATATGCATTGAGTGTATTATTGTTGGTTGCTACATTGTATTTTCTGTTGTAGATTGTTATAGCAGGTGCTTGGTGTATGGTGGTCAGAATTGACGATGTACAATTTCCAATGGTGAACGACAATGTACTTATTATTGTAGCATGTTTAATATGTATCATGCATCATTGGTGTTTGGATGATGGTTTGTATTGGTGAGCTTTAATCCCATTGTGTGAATTGAGTGTGTTTTGGTGTGCTCTATTGCTTATGGTGAGGATCGGAGCGTTGAACCTGAATGTTCACAAAAATTGGTACCACATGCATTTAGTGTCGATGAATTTGCATAACTATTGTTACATGAATGTTGTATTACATAATTGATGTGTAAATTGGTGTTTTGATTTGCATGGATGTGTGCATGGTGAAATGGGTGAATATGCATGAAATAATGTGTTATCTACTTATTATTATGCATTCCTTTTTATTATTTCGATATCTCACCCTTTCTGTTTGAATGTTTCCTCCACGTGAGTAACACACAGGTGATCCACAGTGAAGGTGTAGATGAGTTAGAAGAGGATGCTCTTCATTATTTTCTTTTGGTTGTGTCAGTGTCTTCTCTGATATGTAAAATTGAGAGGTTGGACACTTTATTGTTATGCTATGTTGTTAGAGATCTCATGATATCTCTTACGTTGCAATTTTATAATTCCTTTATGTTGTACCCCAAAATTTTCCCTCTCTTTTCTCAAGATTTTTCTCACAAGCTTTCTATTGGGTCAAGACTGCACAATGTTTGATCAATTCAAGATACTTCCTCAACACCGATGACTCAAAACTAGAGTTTAAATTTACACAAGTACAATTGGATTTTTAATTCCCCCTATAATTTCTATGGATCATATTGGATTTCCAAGCATCAGGTCAAAGAGGAAACCCTTGAAAGAGCAAAGTAGATAAATTTGAGTTTTTGAAAAAATTGGAGAAAAACAAGTTTGCTTCGATTCAAGCCAGCTTCGTTTGGGCTTGGATTCCCTTTGCTAGCTTCTTTATATTCAGAAGGAAATGACCTTATGAAAATCTTCCTTCGATTCAGAAGGAAATGACCTCTTGGTTAGTTTCTTTCGATTCAGAAGGAAATGACCTTCTGAAAAGCTTCCTTCGACTCAGAAGGAAATAACCTCTTTGCTAGCTTTCTTAGATTCAGAAGGAAATGGCCGTCATACTAGCTTCTTTCAATTCAGAAAGTTGATGACCTCCTGTTAGCTTCCGTAGATTCATAAGGCAAAGGCCTCTTGTTTGGCTTTCCTTCGATTCAGGAGGCAAAGGCCTATTTTCTGGTTTCCTTCGATTGTACCCTTTATCTTCTGCATGCATTCTTTGTTTGGGAAGGTGGCCTCCTTAGAATACAAGATTTAGTTACATCCTTCATTTAGGCATCTGTCTTCTTTGAGCAAGCTTGGTTCCTTTGCTTCGTTTAGGGCATTGGCTTCTGTTGGTGAAGTGAGAAGGTAATCCAAAATTCCTTTCATTTTGACTATGCCATTGATATTTTCTTGCCTACTCAAAGTAGTACATGCAGATGAATATGGCCCAATCAAAAGGCATGCCATTGTGGGGAATATTTTGTTTTTCCTGCCTTGAGTTTGGTCGAAGGTTGGACTTACACGATAAAAAACAAAAGGATTCAAAATGGTACATGCAGTTGAACATGGCCTAATCGAAAGACATGCCATTGTTGGAAACATTCAATTTCATTTTCTCTTGAGTTTGGTCGAAGGCTGGATCTGTATGGCCAAAACGAAAGACAAGGTATTCGATCCAAGGCATCAAGTTGAAGACAAAATCCATAGGCCAGGGCTACATGATCTTGCTCTTCAAGCCTCAAACCTAAGCCTCACTCCATAATTAATTGTTTACACAATTAGTTAAACTATTACCCAGGTGTTTAAAGTATTGTCCAAAAGGTCATTCCGTATATGGCATAAAGTTATCATTGCCATTTCAGGAAAATGGGCTTTATGCAAATTGTTAATGCATTGAGCCTTGTAACCTTTGTCTCTGAGTGCAAGTAACATCAAAAAGCATGAGTCAAGTCTCCTGCAAACATCAGGCCCCCTCACCTGTACTTGAACTTGGGAACCATGAAAAACCCATTAAACAAGATTTCTTTTCATTTTACACAAAACAATAACATGTTATCCTGAACGTGAAAGAACCCTCTTCTCTATAAATAGAGAGACTCTTTATAAATGAGGGGGATGTTTTTTTTGGATAGAGAAAAAAAGAACATAAAAAACTCTCAAACTTTCAAACTCTCAAACTCTTAAAGAAAAACTTAAATACCACCATATGTTAGAGCCTTTTGATTCACCCTCTAACTTCCACACATCAGCCCTTTCAATTCACCCTCTAACTTCCATACATCAGCCCTTTCGATTCACCCTCCAACTTACATATACATCATCCTTTTGACTCACTCCCTCTAGCTTTCATATACTAGCCTTGGAACACTTACAAAGCCTTCAAAAATACCACTCAAGGAAGTCAGAGAACTCTTTGATTCACTCCTAATCAACCTTCGACACAAGTGGTTTTCAAAGCAAAGTAGAAACTGGAATAGCTTCAAAGAGTTTGAGGCAGACTTGATCAAATAGAAAACCATTTCTGGAGGTTCTGACGAAGTACTTCAAGTTTCTCCCCAAGAGGTAAGATTTCTTAAACTTGGTACCTTCCATTCAAACTTCATTTGTATACGCATTGAAAAGAAGAAATGTAGATATCATGTCTAGGAAGTTATCCAGACTCTTAGTTTTAATTATCATGGCATATATGTTGAGAACTGCAATTCTGACTAGTTAGGCTTCAATTTTGGAATCAAACAAATTTATGCTAACTTTTGATATGTGGTTTTTGAATGTTATATAGTTAGATGTGTATTCAGATTTTAGACAAGTTTGGTATTTGTACTGTTAGATTTGGTTAAGAATCGAAGCTTTCAAAAAGCTTAACATGGTAACATACATCCATGTGCTCGAAGGAATGAAATGAAGCCCTTAGTTCATTTTATTTTTAGTGCGAGTTGTACAACCAACGGATGAAACAGACCACCCCAGTGGTACAAACAGCACGTGCAAAAGGCATTTATGTGTAGGGTCCTGGGTTCAAACCCTGGCAGGACCATAACCATTTTTATCCTTTGTTTGTTTCCCTTTCTTTTTTAACAAACTTCAAACAGTTTTCCAACTAATCAAAACAACTCCTTTTGAGTTGATATTTTACACACTATTTATTCACAATTTTTATTTTTATGAATATATAAAAATATTACAAAAAAATATTTTATTTTCATAATTATTTTAATTAATCAAAACCTTTCTTTAACAAAATCAAAACAAAGTTCATTTTCTTTTTATTCCAATTCTTGCATTTATTCACATTCAATATGATTGTAATAATTAATTAGGATTTAATTTCTTGTAATCCTCATTTGTATATTTGTATCCCCATACCCAAGTGATGTAATAGCATAGTAAATTTACTTTCCACAATTTACCGCTTTCATATAAATGTTAGTAATTAGGGTGTGTATGGCAAGATTAAAACCAATGTTTAGAAAACCCTAATTCAAGACAAAATGCATGCAATCAAACACACCATTCACACACATGCACCTCTAGGGTAATCTCGCTTGTTGCCTAGAAAAATAGTCACGTCCATCGAATATGGCCGTTTTAGAAAAGACCCTCGATAAAAGATCGTAGTCCCTCGATGTCCCTCGATGTTGCCTTCGGAAAACGATCTAGTCCCTAAAAGACATTGCTAAAACGTCTCATAGGTTGCCTTCTATGACTATACAAACGACCCACGTCCGTCCCTTCACATCCAACGATGGGGCTTCTTACCAAATTAATGGTAAGATAGCAACATCTAAAGGAGGAGGAAAAGAACAAAGACCTTTTGAGTAGGTAAGATGCTCATAGTTGCTCACTTGCTAACAACAAAAAACATTTTTCCACACCAACACTTTCAATTGAAACATTTTCAAAAGATAAAGCTCTTTGTATGCATTCTGATAGAGACGAGAATCATTACAGAGACACTTTTCAAAATCCCTTTCAAAAACATCTTCCACAAACACCTTTTTGAACTATTTTCAAAAACCAACACTTTGTACGCGTTCTTATAGAGACGAGAACCATTACAAAGACGTTTTTTCTAAATATTTTCAAACCCACACCACAAAGCACATTTTCAAACAGAAGAAAGTGTTCTAGCAAGCAACTAAGAGTCCGTAGATAACTACAGATGAAAAGGATGCTAACACCTTCCCTTTTCATAACTTACCCCCCGAACTCAAGAAATAATCTTGAAAGGTATTTCCTGTTCTTTTCACCTTTTCTTTATTGGATAAAAGAAAAGTCGATGGCGACTCTTGCAATCCGCAACAATTATGATGAAACGCAAAACACACCAAGTCAGTTCTCCCATCGTATTACACTTTATAACATGAGTTGTTTTAATTAACATGTTTTATGTTCATTAAATATTTGAATACTTTGTTGATGTTTTTATGCTTCAATAAAATGAAGTTAAAATTGAATATGTTTATTACACGTTGTTATTATTATTAAATTTCAAAAGTAGTATGCATTATATATCACTATAAATGAGTAGGTTTATGTTGATGAATGTGACATCTTGATTGCATGAATATTTAAATTACTCTGATTTTTTAGTTATAATTATTCGGGGAAAATTAAGGTGTTACATTCCTAAACTCAACATTGAGTGTTGCACCCCAAAATTTTCCCTCCCATTTTCTTCAAGACATTCTGCTAAGATTCTCAAATACTCAAGGATTCTCTAGAGTTGCTCAGACAAACTCACCACCTAAGCATTGGCCTATAACTAGGGTTTTGGTTTTCTAAAGGGAAATTGGACTTTTAAAGCCTCAAATGACTTTCATGGTTCATCACAGGTCCCCAACAATACTCATGTCAAGTTTCAAGCCTTGCATCACAAATTTGCCCAGTCAATTGCTCAGATGATTGAAAATCAACTATATTGGGTAAAAAGTCAATTATGGTCAACATACAGTCAAACTTCAAGATTTTTGGTCAACATCAACATTTTGAAGTGATATTCATAATTTGATCAAGGGTTGATCATGATTCCTCAAGGAAAGCCCTCAAATCATCAAAGGTCAAAAATTGTCAAATTAGGGTTTTGACTGAAGATGACTCATCATTGACTGTTGGCCTAGTACAAGACCTAATGGCTTAAAGCATGATCTAAAGGGATCAAATACAATATCTTGGACTAATTACATGGCTCAATACATTTCCAAATATGCAAGTGATTGATAGTTGAAGAATTGAATCAACTGATGAAAAGTCAACAGTCACACAAAAGTAAAACTTTGACTTTTTGGTCAACATTGGAATTAAAAAAATCAAAAATCATCAAGATATTCAAGACTATCAAAATTGATCATCAATAAATCAAAATGTCAACAAAAGTCAAATTTGGAAAATTTTCTAACACTTAGAAAAATTCTAAGTGTTTTTGTTCTTAACAAAAACTCTAACTTCACAAGGAAGTTTCCTCGAGATGCAAGTTGATTCAAAGAAAACTTTCAACATGATAGTTGTAGGGATTGATGAATTCTACATCATTGTTAATGTGGGATGATCCTCAAAAAGTTATTAATTTAAGAGATATAAGCTCATGAAGTCATGATGTTTTTTATCCAACACTTAGAAATTTTTTACAAGTTTTGATCATATTTTTGTCCTAACTTCATGGCCATTTTTCACCAAGTTCCCATTTGCTTTAGCAAAAACTCACAACATGAAAGTTATAGGAAATGTTTCAAGCTTTCCAAAATGTCAAAGAACACAATTTTATCATGCTTGAGCTAGTAGATTCGAAGAGATGAAGTTAGGAATCTATTCTTGAATTATAGGCCATTTTGTGATAAGTTCATAACCCAATCTTCAAGCCATGCTGCATAATCCCACTTTTAAGGCCTCTAACCTCCAAACCTATCCATAATTAGAAGATTACACAAGCGTTTGAGCTAGATCCAAGTGATTAAAGCTATATCCAATCCATTTTGGCATTAAGGGAAGAAAGTTCACACTTCCATTCTTGTAAAGTCACTTTATACACAAAGTCAACTTCTTGAGCCTCTAACTTGTTTGTTCTGATCATACTCAACCTAAGAAACTCAGAGGAACATGTTTAAAGTTGTCTAACCACTCTATAATACAATGTACAAGGCATTGGAACCATGACCTTCAAGTTTGCTTCATAACTAAGCAACCAAGCCATTACTTGTTATCTTGTAAACCTGGTTACTTCAGCTCCTCAAACCCTTTGCCTATAAATATAAGGGTCATTAGCAAGCCATAATACGAATGAACACACCCTAAAAGCCTCTCAAACTCAAATTTACCAAAAATTCTCTATAAGTGCATATTTTGAGCCTTAAGAAGCCAACTCTCAATCTACTAGAGTGTTTTCCCTTCTCATCATTCAAACATCATCTATACACTATATAGAAGTGATCCAAACACCTGAATCACTTATGTAATCACCATCCACCATTTTTAAAATCCACCATTGTAGCTTGACTTGGTCAGAACAGTTGGGCAAGCTACAAGGCATTCTATCAATTGGAATAGCTTCAGGGAGGTCCAAGAAAGCTTAATCAATCATTACATTGTACCTGGAAGCATCCATACATGTTCTAAGTTTTGCTTAAAGAGGTAAGTTTTCTCAAAATTTGAAATCTTGACTTAAGAATCCTTTGTGCATACATTCTAAAGGAAAAATGTAGATATCATCATTATGAAGCTAACCATGTCCTTAAATTGCATTTTAATTGACTACGTGGTGAGAATTTTGGAACTAAAGTTTCTGAAATATTAGGTTTTCAGTTTGGTACTAAGCAAAATTTTCACTCATCTTTGATTTATAGCTTAAATAATTTACATGGTTGGATTCCTTGTTTAAATTCAAGCAAGTTTGGTGTTTATACTTTTCAAAATGGTTGAGGAACGAAGCTTTTAGGAATACAAAATGGTGATGTTGATATCTGGCGCGAGGAAGAAGATGAAGTTCAACCTATGAATATGTTTTATATTATATTTAATGGGACATGTTTCATAAGCGGATGAAACAGCCAACCAAGTGGCAAGCGTGTGTGTATGTAGAGCGTTAGTGTGCCAGGGCAGGGGTTCGATCCCTGCCTTTGGCATTTTATTTTTTTAACATTCTCTTTGTTGATCAGGTGTAAGCAAGGCAAGCGCGCGCATGATACATCCTCACATCAACATTATCAGATCATAAGGCAATCAGATCCAACACTCCACATGCGTGCTCCATGGTGCACCTCAGAGGGCCAGCTACACTAGATTACAAACAAGCGTTAGGCTCCTTTGTTTGGGCTTTTCATTTTTGCTATTTTCTCACCCCCCCCCCCCCCCCCAAATTGCTTTTACAGTTCAGGCCCATTTTATTTATTTTTTATTTTAATTAACCTTTTCTTTTTTAATTAATTTTATTTTAATCAACAA
This sequence comes from Vicia faba, assembly GCA_948472305.1. Lineage (NCBI taxonomy): Eukaryota > Viridiplantae > Streptophyta > Magnoliopsida > Fabales > Fabaceae > Vicia > Vicia faba. The sequence continues at coordinate 716,397,701 of OX451736.1, forward strand.
AAATCATAAAAATGATGAAAAAAATATATTTAGGTTTTTATTAATTAATTTAATTTTTGACAAATTAATTTATTTTAATCACCTTGATTTTATTTAATTAGAATTAGGTAATACTTCAAATATATTTTCTAAATAAAACTCCAAGAAAATATTTTCTAAATACTTAGAATTCTTTAGGTTTTTTAATTAATTAATTTGATTTTCATGAATGAGATTATTTAATTTAATTACACTTTGTCTTGTCTTAATTTGTAAATTAAATTAGAATTAGGTCTAACCTTTTATTTCACATTTCAAATATTTTCTAAACAAAGAAACAACAAAATATTTTTTTAATACTTCGAAATTTTTTAGGGTTTTAAACATTTTCCCTTTTTCACCATCTCCTCGCGTTTGTTTATTCTTCACATCATTATTTTCATAGTTATATGATTGCTTATGGATTGTAATAGTTTAATTAGGGTTTATTGCTTTCCTCCCCCCATTCATAAACTTGTATCCCATTCCCGATGTCTTGTAATAGCGTAGAACATTTAAATTCCACAATTTACCGCTTTCCTTATTATTGTTATTAATTAGGATTTTGTATGGCAAGACTAAAATCAAACATTAGAAAAACCCTAATTTCAAGACCAATATAACTGAAATCAAAACACTTCACACACATACACCTCTAGGTTAACCTCACTTGTTGCCTCAGATTTAAACAGTCATGTCCCTCGAACGTGGGATGCTTTGGCAAAAACCCTCGGTTAAAAGATTGTAGCCCCTCGATGACCCTTCGATGTTGCCTTCGATAAACGATCTTAATCCCTTACGACAATTGCTAAAGCATCCTACAAGTTGCCTTCTTTGACTGTACAATGACCCACGCGTGTCCCTCACACCCAATGATAGGGCTATCTACTAACTAATGGTAGGATATCGCTATCTAAAGGAGGAGGAAAAGAACAAAGACTCTTTGAGTAGGTATATTGCTCGTAATCGATTACTCACAAACTAGAACAATCTTCACTCCTCGCACTTTTAAAAACAACTACTTTCAAAATGCTTTAAAAACACTCTTGAGGACTGATACAATGGTTATTATAAAGCAAACTGCCTTACATTGGAATTTTCAAAACACTTTCCAAAACCAACACTTTTTTCCCAATAAATATTTTCAAAACAAACATTTTATATACATTCTTAACGATACGAGAATCATTACAAAATTGTCGCACTTACGCATTTTCAAAATATTTTCAAACATACACAAACACAAAGCATTTTTAAAGTGAGCAAGCAATTAAGAGTCTGTAATTAACTACAAATGAAAAGGGTTTTAACACCTTCCCTTTTCATAACCTACCCCCCCCCCCCCCCCTCGAACTCAAGAAAATTCTCAAAGGTCTTTCCTGTTCTTTTCACCCTTTCCTTTATTGGATAAAAGAAAAGTCGGTGGCGACTCTTGCTATCCGCAACATTTGTGATAAAACGCAAAACCCAAGTCAGTTCTCCGACCGTATTACAGAACTGGTGACTCTACTGGGGAAATACTAAAAAGTGGGGTTACCTTAAGAGCTAGATCACCTTCATTGCTTTACTTGTTTGCCTTGTATAGTTTATATCTTGGGATATGTTTGGGTTTATTTCTTGTATAGATTCTATACCTGGACCTGGGAGCATTTTAGGTAAGTAGCAATAGATTATGGAAATTGTACAGTGTAGACCAATATGATTAAAACGATGGCTACATTAGTGTGACACATTGGTTTGTGCTAGCGTTCCTTGGGTAAGTCAAGGAGAATACTAGGCTACCGTATGGTGTCATAAGCACTAACTAACTGTAGAACCTTAGTTGACACAACTTAGCCATTAGAAAGTAGTGAGATAGATGGCTTTTGTGCAGATTGAAGTTGGTTGATACTCGATGCTACACTCATTGAGATTGGACTCTCGGGATATTTCGGTCGCAATTTAGATGATTATGCTGAAACAATGCTTGAGAGAAAGATCATTGATATTGAGGCTCCTAGAACCCGATTACTTCTTTTAGGACAGGTTAAGCCAACTAAAACTTCAATAGGGTACTTATCTATAAACTCCATGCAATCTTAAACCTAAGGCTTTGTGTGTCTTATTTGTGTTTGATTAATTGTTCGAACATGACATCATAACATTATGACATCATACCATATCATTTTCACTAACCATTTTAAGGACCTAGGGATTTACATTGATTCTGTTTTATAAGTTATGGCTTCCGCTTGCAGAAACACTATCCGAATCAGTTTTCGGAGGATACCTTCTCAACTTAAGGAGTTAGTCTCAAGTGTTCTCAAAAGTTCTCCATTCATCAAAAGGCATGGTCGACTACTCAGTCTGGTTACCTCGGGTTTTGAAGAAGACATGATGAGTGTTCTATTCCATCTCTTTGACCATGTACATCACTGCTTCACTTTTCCCGATTATCATTCGGTACCCACAATGGAGGAGTTTTCTTAATTACTGGGAGTGCATGTTCTCAATTGAATACCGTTTATCGGTTTAGAGAAAGAGCCACAACCTAAAGAAATTGCATCAGCCTTACATCTGAAGCGGTCCGATATTATATCAAATTTGGAAACAAGGAGTGGAGTCAAGGGTTTTCTATCTAGGGAAACAAATTTGTCTACATTGGGAAATAAGAACAAACCATAAGCAAGTAGAGCAAAGATGGCCTCAAAAGCAACCGTACTCTTCATCCTAGAAAAGTAACGAGCTTTCTCCAATAAGAACTGAGCTGGTAATCCTCTAATCCCTTCTTTGGTAGTCATGTGGGTTTCAACCTCAGACTTATCCAAATGAATCAAAGCAGCAATCTCATGGGATTTTGGCTCCTCTCTAAACCAGTAAAAGGAACACAATCAATAATAGGTAAACTCAGAAGATAAGAATGCTCCTCTAGTGTAGGCATCAACTGATAATCAGGGAAAGCAAAGCATAGATACATTGAATCATAGAACTGAACCAAAGTCGAGAGAATCCCCTCCTTCATCCTGAGCTTCATGAGAGAAATGATAGACCCATACTTCCTCTGAAAATATGCAAAACACTCAATCTCGGGAATCTGACTCATCAACTCATCTATCTTGGGATCTTTGAAACTGTACTTTTCGATCTTTCTTTTTATAGAATCCATAGTCAAAAGAGTAACTGGGATATTCACAAAGAGTCAACTTTTAAGTCCCTTGAAACAAAATGTCTTTAAGAGATGCTCATGGGTGCATGAATGCATGATGCAATAATCACACACAATATCACCAACATAGGGTTCATAGGTTCAACGTCACGAGCATGAGGTCGAAGGTACTACCCATAAGGTATGGTCTAAAAGTTATCACCTGCCAAACAAGGTTCTAGAGGTTCCCAGAGTCTACATCCTTCCTTCGAGTATTACCAACTTCCCGATTGACTCGGTAATTAGTAATATTCTCAAGAAAAACTCGTCCGAGCGTAGTATCGCATGACAACTATTTTCGGATTACTCTGTCATAGCTTCTGCACTACACCTAAAAGGCCAAGATGGGTTAGGTATTCTATGGTCCTCAGTTTCAGCAGGGTCTCAGGTTGAAAGCAGCAGGTCTTCCCGAATACTCGGTAAATGATACTACAGTCAAAGGGGCCTCCACTGAGTGGGGGATCTCATGTCTCATTTTTTGGGGTTACTCCCTCAAAGTTAACATGACTATACCGCCCTTCCTATCTTAAGTTTACCCAAGTCCGGGTATAGGACTTATGAGAAATCACCAAGCACCCTGAAAACTAGGAAAATCTAGACAAACATATATACACCATATAATATACAACAAACAGTTAGCACATATACAGAAATAAATAAAGATAGGCTCAACCCACTTAGGGATAGACCAACAAGAGGTCAATCTCTCCCCAGTGAAGTTGCCATTTTTTCTGCAGCGGTAGAAATGTTGAGACTAAGCCATTGGTTGACTTGACTCGCACAGATCAAAATAAAAATCACCACCATGCTTTATTGTTTCCAAAGGAATGAGAAAAGAGCGAATAACCCAAAAGAGGGCGGAAAGATTCTAGGTAAGGGGGTTGGTTATGCAAAGGGAAGGTATTAGCACCCTAAACATCTACGGTAATCCACATGAACCTCTTTGAAAAATCTGTATATTTTGGCAATAAAATGTTGTATAAAAATAGATTATGGAGATGAGAAAAGAAATATTCTTTTTTATGATTTTTGCACCCGCAGCGGTTGCGAACCTTTAATGCCTATGTACCACTTTTCGTGCAATAGGGGATCAGGGAACTTATAGTTCACCTTTTTAAAATTTTAAAACACAAGTGTGTTGGTTAATTTTAGGAGATAAGACATCATCGTCTTATCCGAGTGAAAGAACATACTTACTACCCACAATTATGAGAAAGGAGAATTTACATCATCTCAAAGTGGAGGATATGGCTTGGATTTTAAAATCAACAAGAGCATCATTCAACACCCTAGTGGAAAATATCTCACTTCACTACATATCGTAGAAGTATAGCAGCTCGCATCACTGCAAAGATTGACAAGAGTCTGATCTTTTGAGAAAAAAAGTTTTAACGATAAAAGCCAAAATGGAAAAATAGTTTGAATGAGATTTATTGACTTTTAATTTTTCAGAAACATGTCAAAGTATTATTAAATTGATTAAAGTTTGATTAAGAAAATATTTTTTTAAAATGCATGATCATAAGTCCAAGTTTATTATGAAAGTGGTTCAAGTTTTAAAACAAGAAGAGTTTTCAAAAGGAGGGAGAAGATTTTTGAAATTAAAGAATATGAGAGGAGATGGAGGGACTATCCTAAAGCATAAGGTAAAAGCTAAGGAGAGGGACAATCTGACCAACGAGAAGCCAACACTTGACACAACGAGTCAATGTAGAATTCCATTCTTTGGATTTTAAACCAAGCAAGCAATTATGATAAACTTCTCAAGAATACCAAGCTTCAATTGCATTAAGTCTTCATAAAAATTGGGCAGAGTAACAACTGTATACAAATGGATTCCAGATTATAAACAAAGTGTGTAATCACAATAACCTGCACACAAAGCAAACAAACAATCCAATGTCTTAGGGTAAACCCCAAGAACTCCAGACAAAATTAACAATTAAGGTCACAAGGTACCAAACATAGGTCAAGGTCTCTAATTCTAAGTCAAAGAAGTCCATAACTCCAAAATGCCAAGGATAGTAACCAAGTAGTCCAAGTGACATTAAAGTTTTTTTTAGAGTTTGAGTTGATTATTAGGTATCTTCAAAAAGAAATGAAAAGCTCAAGTGAGCAAAATAAAAAAAATGACATGAATATAAAGGCTCAAGTGAGCAAAGATAAAAATAGCATGAAATGTAAGTACTAAAGTAAATGGGATATAAAGTAAAAGCATAAAATAAGGTCAATTATTAAGAATTAGTAGTTAGTTGGATGACCATCTTGAAACTTGTATTTGGAACTCATTATATGATTGGTAAAACCAAAGCCTCTCAACAACAAGTTGTATTTCTTTTTGTCAAGCATATGATCTATTTAAGAATCCTCAAGATAACAACTAATGATCAATAATGTTTAAGTGATCCACTTTGACCAAAATTGATGAAGATTCATTAGAGGATTGGTAGAACCAAATCCTCCTAACAATGAATCTCAAAGTTATTGGATCAAAGGGTTCAAATCAACATACTTGGGCTTGCAAACATAGGTTTGGGCCACAGATGATCATTTTCTCAAATCGGGATAAAATTTAGCGCTATGTTAAGCAATCGTAAGTGGACTTATATAGAAGTCACACCTATTTTGAGGCTGGTCAATAGTAATCTATGCACCTCATGTTTTGAGACATGATATGTAAATTATTCTCTAAAACCATTTAACACAATAAGAATGGGATAAGATGAAGAGGGGAGAGAAAATGAATAAACCACATTTGAACCAAAAATTTAATCAAACTATTATTAAAATCATTCATCCATTTTTCTGGAGTTAGACTCAACACCATGGATCCAATGATGTTAACAAAGTTCATGATCAAAATTTCATGGTCCAAGATCAGCCAAAATATATACAAAATTAAAATTATATTTAAAATAAAATAAAAAAGGTTTTTTAATGATTTTAAAATGAAAAATAGAGAGAAAAATAGCAACTATATTCAAATTAATCAAGAAAAAATAAGTAAGACCATAAAAAAATCAGAAATGAACTCAAATATTTATATCAAATTTTTGGTAATTTTTTTAAGTCAGAAACTATTTTTAAACTAATTTAAATTGATAAAATAAAGTAAAAAAGATCAAAAATAGTAAAAGTTAAGATAAAATTCCATAAAAAATTAAGAAGGTCAGAAACAATGGAAATGATTTTTTTATAAAAATTTTCAGAATTAAAAAATGTCAGAAAGTATTTTTTTAAACAATTAAAATAAAGAAAATAAGGCAAAAAATTATGAAAAATACCAAACATCAAAATAAAAATATGAAAATATATTCATAAAGTCAGAAATAATTCAAAGTATTTTTGTATATTTTTTTTCATAATTTTTGGGTAAAAAATAAAAGAGTTATGAATTTTTAAAATTTAAGACAATTAAAATATAAAATCAAAAAATAAAAATAAAACTAAAAAAATGTGGACCATCAGATCATAGTCAAAATGCGTTAGTAAGCTCATCAAGTGGTCTAGACACATTGTGCTTGATATGGACCTTATTTGAAAATGCATTGGATCAGAAAAAGGGCAACCAGTGAATACAAAACAATTGGCGTACTATCATTGGTTGAGACGAGACATGTCATCCTCTTCAACCTCCAGACACCCTGCAATGGAGATTTTGAGTTTCTTCAAACAAAAAAATTAGAACCCCATACTAGTATCATTGGATTCGTCTCTTCAAGACGATCCTAACACCACCATCGCGCCAAATTTATATAAAGTGTGCAAGGAGATATGGATTAAAAACTCAGAAAATGGCGAGCATCTTGCAGTTGAGATTTATCTCCCAATTCTCAATGGATTTAAAAATTCTAAGAAGCACAAGAATCCGAAGAAGGAGTAGATTAAGTTAGTGCTTCATTTGGATCTAAATGGTGGAGAATTCTACCTGTTCGAAGTTCAAGAATTGAGCTTTGAAAATGGACTTCTGTAGCTTGAATTATGGCTCGTTCTACTTGGTTTAAGTGTTGGAGAGTTTGTAGGATGATGAAGGATGATTATTGTGCAAAGAATTTTGGAGGAAAAGGCTTAAATCTCAAAAACTGATTTCAAAAATTTGAAGTTCGTGTGAGGTTTTGGCAGAGTGTGTTTGGCTCCTAAATCTTGAGAAAATGAATGAGGTATGATCCTCTATTTATAGGGAAGTGAATGGGATGCTCAAGCGTGTGGAATGATGAAGTTTGGAGGGAACTCGTGTGAATCTACAGCATGGGAAAAGTGTGATTCATTTTTTTAATTAAAACTCATCCAAACCTTGTGTTTTGATGCACTAATCACTTCTGGAAGTTCAATAAATATGTTTAGGAGCAATAATGCACAACAATTTTATGATTAGAAGCCAAAACAAGAGTTTCAAATTTCTGACTTGGTGAAAAATTCAGTTTCGAATTGCCAAATTCAAACCAATGGCATTCTCAACTAAAGGGGTCTTAGGACATGATTCTCGAAGCTTTAGAAAGAGGAGATTACAAGCTTTACAATGTGAAAAGAATGGGATCAAATGGATGTTTGAGCTGAAAGTTATAATGAGTCAAAGTTGAGAAAAAAGGTTGACTTTTCATACTTAGAAATTTTTTAAGTCTTTCTTCAAAAATGACTTATAATGTCTTACATCCAAACATGTCCTTCCACTTGAAATTTGTTCTTGACCAAAAATGATGGTATGAATTAGATCTCTTGAATTACATTTTGAAACTTGAACCATTCAAAATATCCAAAAATTGAGAGAGTTATGACCTGTTTAAGTTGGCAAAAATTCATGAAATGACCTATAATCTTTTGTATCCTTAGGGTATCTTCCATCCATTTTCACACTTTGCACATAAAAGAAAGGTTGAAGCTCACATCTTCAAGATCATTGCGGAAAAATAATGGGATAGAGGTGATAAAAATTGATCAAGTTATGATCATTTGAAGTCACATAAAGGGAATTTGAAGGTTCGTCTGGAGGACTTGTAATCTTTCTTCACCATCAAGTTTATTCCACACAAAATTTCTTTGAAACTTTTGAAGTGATTTTTTAATAACCCTTTAAAGATAATGATGTATTTGGAATCACTCAAAAATACCAAAAAATGAGCAAGATGTACCCCTTTGAAGTTCAAAACCCTAGCTCATAGAGCAAGAAAATGCCTTGGGAAACCTTTGCCATTTTGACCAACCTTCTTGCACAAATACTTTTGTCATGTGAATATAAGTTGTTTAGGGTGATAAGGAGAAATCATAGCAACTAAAACCACTTTCAAATCTTGAAAATTGAAGGAGATAGGCACTTGTGATCAATGAATCAAAGATTTATCCAATTGGGTCTAACTTCTTCAATCAATCCTTGTACTTTTGGAACTATATTTTGACAACTTGAAGTGTGATGAATCATAATAGACTTTTCCATGACATTACTTCAAAGCATAATCAATGGTGAAGCTTGAATCTCAATGAAGCTTTGTTGAAGAAGGCACGAAAATGGACTTATGAATCCATAGATCAATCTTGATGTAATGTATTGTGCTTTCGCCTACATCATCAACAATTTATGGCAAACAAATATTGTATTTATTAGTTAAAGGATAATTAAAACAAAGCATAAATGATCACAAAGTACAAGTCAAGGTGCTTGGTGATTCCTCATAGAGAAAAGCTAAAGATAGGGAGAAGAATCAAACCCTAGTGTGTTGTCTTGTTGTTATTGAATTGATATGATATGATAGAGGGATCTTAGGGGCAAAAATTGAGATACAACAATAGGCGCCAACTTAGAGGACAGTGTCAAGAACAAATTGATTCATATGTTGCACGATTATGTTGAGGTATTTGCTTGGTCATACGAAGACATGCCAGGGCTTGATACAGATATTATGGTTCACCGTCTGCCAATGGAAGAGGGTTATTCTCTGATTAAGCAGAAGATTTGTTGCATGTGTCCTGAGATGTCAGAGAAGATCAAGGCTGAGGTTATGAAACAATTCAATGCAGGATTCTTAGCAGTGAAATCATGTTCTCAATGGGTTGCTAATATCATTCTGGTACCAAAAAAGATGGCAAGGTACATATGTGTGTAGATTACAGGGATCTGAATAAGGCAAGCCCCAAAAATGACTTCCCACTTCGACATATTGATGCCCTGGTCAACAACATGGCTCAGCATAAGGTATTCTCTTTCATGGATGATTTCCTGGGTTATAATCAGATCAAGATGGAGCTTGAAGTCATGGTCTACGTTCGTCACACAATGGGGCACCTTCTGTTAAAAGGTCATTCCTTTTGGGTTGAAAAACGCATGGGAAACTTATCAACGTGTCATGGTAGCTTTGTTTCACTACATGATTCATCATGAAATGGAAGTCTTCATTGACGATATGATAGCCAGATCACAGAATGAATAAGAACATCTTGATTATCTACATAAGTTATTTGAAAGGCTGGAAAAGTACAAGCTAAGGCTAAATCCAAACAAATGCACCTTCGGCGTGAGATCTGGAAAACTCCTGGGTTTCATCGTCAGTGGTAAAGGTATTGAAGTTGACCCCGCAAAAGTTTAAGCCATTCAAGAAATGTTGGCTCCCTGCCGCGAGAAGGAAGTCAGAGATTTCTTAGGATGACTAAACTACATTGCCCGATTCATTTCTCATTTGACTGCTACCTATGAGTCAATCTTCAAGCTGCTGAAGAAAGATCAAGTAGTAAAATGGAATTACAAATTTCAAATATCCTTTGATAAAATCAAGGAGTACTTACAAGAACTTCCAATTCTGATGCCACCAGTTGAAGGAAGACCTTTAATCATGTACCTAACAGTGCTAGAGAATTCCATGGGGTGTGTACTGGGGCAGCATGACGAGTCTGGTCAAAAAGAGCATGCAATGTACTACCTTAGCAAAAATTTTACCGACTGTGAAACAAGATATTCACTTCTCGAGAAAACTTGTTGCACTTTGGCATGGGCTTCTCGCAGACTAAGACAATATATTTTGACTCATACTACTTTATTGATCTCTAAAATGGATCCCATCAAGTATATATTCGAGAAGCCAGCTCTCTCCGGAAGAATAGCCCAATGGAAAATGGGCTAGACAGAATACGACATTCAGTACACCACTTAAAAAGCAATCAAAGGAAGTGTACTGGAAGATCATTTGGTACATCAAGCTATAGATGACTACCAATCTATAAACTTTGAATTCTCGAATGATAACATCATGCTAATTACAGATTGTGAAAAACCTGGACCGTATGGAGGACCTGAGCTAGGATCCCAATGGACTATGATTTTCAATGGAGATTCTAATGCACTTGGAAACGGAATTGGTGTTGTAATTATCTCTTCTCAAGGTTGTCATACACCCTTAATTTCCAGACTTTGCTTTTACTGCACCAATAATATGGTCGAATATGAAGCGTGCATCATGGGTATTAAAGATGCTATTGACCTGAGAATCAAATCCCTGGGCGTATATGGGGATTCAGCCTTGGTAATCAGTCAAGTCAATGGAGAATGGGATACGAAGCATCCAAATCTTATCCCTTACTGAGAACATGTGCTAACCTTGATTATGTACTTCAAAGAGATTACTTTTAAGCATATCCTAAGAGAAGAGAACCAGTTGGCGGACGCCTTAGCTACCATGTCATCTATGTTCAAGATCAAATAAGACAATGAGGCTCCCAATATTACCATTGAAATATTCAATGAACCGACACACTGCTATGAAATTGATACTGATGGAGTAGAAGAAAAACCTTGATTTCATGAAGTAAAAAGGTACCTTGAAGCTCAAGAATACCCTGAAGGGGCATCGATCAATGATAAGAAATTCCTACGGAGGTTCTTGTCTAAGTTCTTATTGAGCAATATAATTTTGTACAAGAAAAATCATGATTCAACTCTGCTCTGTTGGGTGGACAAGAAGGAAGCAGAGAAAATTATGGAGGATATGCATGAAGGCATCTTTGGTGCTCAGTCCAGTGGACATACTATGGCTAAGAAAATTTTGAGAGCATGTTACTATTGGTCGACTATGGAAACCGACTGTCACCACCACTCGAGAACTTGTCATAAGTGCCAGATCTATGATGATAAGGTCCATGTGCCTTCGGTTCCTCTGAATGTTTTGACTTCTCTTTCGCCATTCCCAATGTGGGGCATTGATATGATAGGAGAAATCAAGCCTACTGCTTCTGTTGTACCCCAAAATTTTCCCTCTCACTTATCAAGAATTTTTCTCACAAGATCTCCTTGGGCTCAAGACTGCCCTAGGATTTGATCAGCTCAATACACCTCCTTATGCACTGATGACCAAAATTAGGGTTTAAGTTTGCAAAATGATTTTTTGACTATCAATGCTCCATATGATCTTCAAGGATCATTATGGACCCCCAAGATTACTCATGTCAAGTTTCAAGCCTTGGATCACTCTTTTGATCAGTCAATTGAACAGTTGACCTAAAATTCAGTTGTATTGGGGGAAAAGTCAACCATAGCCAATTTATAGACAAACTTCATAATTTTTTATCAACATCAACATTTTAGACCCATATGTATCATTTGATCAAGTTTGGACCATAATTCCTCAAGAAATTTGATCAAATCTCCAAAAGGGCAAAATGGTCAAAATTAGGGTTTTGACTGAGAAAGGGCAATTTCTGATTTTTGACCTAGCAAATGATAAATTGGTTTAAGACATGATCTTAAGAGTCCAATTGCATCATTTTTACCTAACGACATGATTCAAAACATTGCAAATCCATTTGATTGACAGATGAATTTTGCAATCAACTAATCAAAAGTCAATTGTATACTGAAAAGTCAAACTTTGACTTTTTGGTCAAATTCAAGTGCCAAAGATCATAATCCATCAAAAAATATCAAAATATGAAACTTATTCATCAAGAAATCAAAAAGTCAAGATTTTATTTTGAAAAGTCAAAATTTCTAAACTTAGAAATATTTCCAAGTGTTGGAAATTTCATGTTTTTTCATAACTTTGATCCAAATTTTCACCATGATGCAAGATGATTCAAGAGAAACTCCCAACATGAAAGTTGTATATCTCCATGAAATCTACAACTTTTATTCATACAACTTCTCCTAAAAATTCTTGAATCTCAAGTTATAATTTTGTGAATACATGCTCATGAACTAAAAATAACTTAGTGAAATTTTGCCCTAGTTAGGCAGATTTTTGACCTAACTTCATGGAAATTTTTCACATAGTTCCAAGGGGAATCTTCAAAATCAATTCAAATATGAGTTGAATAGCACATTGCAAGCTTTCCAAAATGTCCAAGAACTCCTTGAGATCATTCTTGAGTAGGGAGAATCGAAGAGATGAAGTTGGTGTTTTGTCACTTGAATTATAGGTCATTTTCATGATGAACACAAATGCAAATCAATGTTAGGCTGCATAATCTTTGCTTTGAAGGCCTCAAACTTGTTTTTCACTCTATAATTAATGTATTACACAAACTTTTGATCTATAATCCAAGTGATTTAAGCTTTATCCAATTCACATTGCCATTTTGGGAAGAAAGCTAACAATATCATTCTTGTAAAGCAAGCTTTTTGCATAAAGTCCACTCTTGAGCCTCTAACTTGTTCCCTCTGATCACACTTCATCTACAAATTCAGAAGCAAGTGTGTTTAAAGTTTAAACACTCTATCTTAGCAAGTACACAAGCATTGAAACTTGTTTTCTCAAAAAATCACATGTTTGGCTTAAGGATGCAAATTCAAATTCTGAGTTGCTACAAGCCTCAAAACCTCTTGCTTATAAGTATACACACTATTTGCAAGTTGAGACATGAATGCTAGTGCCCTGAAATTCACTCAAACTCCATCTAGCCAGAAATTGTCTCAAAACACCATTGTTGTGCAAGTTCTGACTTTACATACCAAACTCACATTTCCCTCGTGCGTTTCTTGGCCTTTTAGTTTCTAAAGCTTCCCTGCATCAAGAGTAACTCATCCTTATAACTGTTTCATTTCTGTAACATAATTTTCCATGTCTTCCATAACCAAAAACAGAGCACCACAGTTGGACTTCTCCAGACCATTCCAATCATCCTCAGCTCAAGCCAGCCATTGCATTAGCTTCCTAAAGGTCCAAGGAAGTTAACCCGATCATCAGCACTACCTGAAACAAGCTCATTTGCATTTCACGATTTCCATTTTTGAGGTATTTTTCTTGAACTTCTATCTCATTACTTAGGCATTGTTAGGCTTGCATTTTTTAAGATAAAATGTAGACCTCATTACCACGAAGCTGTTCATATCCATAGTTTGCATTTATATGGCTTGAGCTTAGAGAATTTTAGAGTTGAAGTTTCTTAAATTTTTAAGGTTTAAATTAGGGCCAGCGAAATTCTCATTCATCTTTGACTTTTAGCCTTAGTTATTTACATGGTTAGATTCGTGAGGAAGAATGCAACAACTTTCATTTTGTCACTTTCAATTTTTGTTTAGAAATGAAGAAGTTACAGGTACACCGGCTGGAGGTTGAAGATGAAGTCATCAGGACTTGATTTGCCTTATATATTTATGGTTTTGTTTATATAAATGGATGTATAGCCACCCCAGTGGTAAAGCGCACACTTGTTCACCCAATGGTCCTGGGTTCAAGCCTCAGCATGACCATTTTTATTTTTCATATTTTTGACATTCTTTGTATTTTTGTTTGCAGGCACTGGGCCCTTTTAGGTCTGGCTTTCTTTTTTTTTTGCTGACTAACCCCCTGGTTACTTGTGACACCCCCTTGGCCCATTTTATTTTTATTTATTAATTTTTTCTTTTTATTTCAAATATATTTTCTAAAAATACCAAAAAAAATCATAAAAAGTATAAAAATAATAGATTTATATTTTGACATAATTTAAATATTTTTCCACATAAAAAATTAATTTTATTCATTATACTTTATTTATCTTTATTAGTTATCTTGTAAATTAAATTAAAACTAGGTCAATTATTTATTCCTTTATACTTATTTAAATACATTTACTTCAATATAAAAAAGACCAAAAATATTTCATAACACCACATATTATTTTCAAGACAAAAATACAAAAAAATACTTTTTCTTTAAATTTATTTTCTTTTAATCAACTAAAATAGATTTAGGGTTTTATTCAAAAATATTTTCTTAATTAAAATCTTTTCTTAATTAATTTCTTTTCTTAATTAACTTAAGTTAATTTAATTACGTTTTCTCTATTTAGGTTTAAGTTAAAACCTCTTTCATAAAAAAAATCCAAACACAAAAAAAATCATTTCTTTCAATTTGCATTTGTACTTTATATATTCCTTCAATTATTTGTACAATATTCAATTTGGTTGTAATAGATTAATTAGGTTTATATTATTGCAATCCCCATTCATAAATTGTATACTCCCACAAATGTTGTAATAGCGTAGTAACTTTAAATTTCATAATTTATCGCTTTTACATAACATGCTAGTAATTAGGGTTTGTATGGGAAGATAAAATCAATCAAATAGAAAAACCTAATTCAAAACAAAAACAAGCATGAAAATAACACACTTGCACACAAGCACCCTTAGGGTTATCCCATTTGGTTGCCTTATACAAAATGGTCATATTACGCATGTAAGGTATCTTAGCAAAAATAAGCGAACACAAGATCATAGTCCCTCGATGACGCTATCTATGTTGCCTTTTCAAAATGATCTTAGTCCCTAAAGAAAAATGCTAAGATACCTTGCAACATTGCTAATAATGGTTATACGATGACCCACGCCCGTCCCGTTTACATCCAAAGACAGGGTTGCTTACCAAATCAATGGTAAAACAATAATGTCAAAGGAAAAGAAAATGAACAAGAAAGACATTTGAGTAGGTGGATTGCTCCTAATTACTTGCTCCGTTTCAAAACAAACATCCTTGCTATTTAAAAAAAAACAAACACCTAAACATTTAACCACATCTTACAAAATTGAAAACATTTTCAAAAGATCAACATCTTTGTATACATTCTTACGAACGAGAATCATTACAAAGATTGCCTAAACAATGGCCTCTTTTACAAAATACTTTCAAAAACCACACAAAACACAATTTCAAACAAAAGCAAGTGATATAGAAAGTAACTAAGAGACCATGGAAAACCATGATGAAAAGGGTGCTAATACCTTCCCTTTTCATAATCTACCCCCTGAACTCAAGAAACAATCACAAAGGTCTTTCATGTGCTTTTTCACCTTTCTTTTTTGGATAAAAGAAAAGTCGGTGGTGACTCTTGCTAACCGCACCATTTGCGATAAAACGTAAAACACCCAAGTCAGTTCTCCCACTATACCACAGCTTCCAACGGACATTGCTTCATTCTCGTCGCCATTGACTACTTTACAAAATGGGTTGAAGCATCCTTCTTTGCCTATGTTACCGAGAACATGATAGCCTGATTCATCAAGCATAATCTTATATGTCGGTATGGCATCCCCAAGAGAATAATCACTGACAATGGTACCAACCTCAATGTAACACGGTGGGAGAACTGACTTGGTTTTTTTTTGCGTTTGATCGCAGTTGTTGCAGTTTAGCAAGAGTCGCCACCGACTTTTCTTTTATCCAAAAGGGAAGGCTGAAAAGAACAGGAAAGACCTTTGAGATGTTTTCTTGAGTTCGGGGGGTAGATTATGAAAAGGGAAGGTATTAGCACCCTTTTCATCCGTAGTTATCTACGAGCTCTTAGTTGCTTTCTAGATCACTTGCTTTTGTTTGAAAATGTGCTTTGTGTGGTTTTTGAAAGTATTTTTGAAAAAGGCGCCATAGTTTAGGCAAACTTTGTGATGATTCTCGTTCGTAAGAATGTATACAAAGTGTTGATCTTTTGAAAATGTTTCAAGTTTGAAAGATGTTTTTGAAAGTGTTGGTGTTTGTTTTGAAAATAGCAAGGATGTTTTTGGTTTGAAAATGAGCATGCAACTAGGAACATTCTACCTACTCAAAAGTCTTTCATGTTTATTTCCTCTTTCCTTTGACATTGTTATCTTACCATTGATTTGGTAAAAACCCTATCTTTGGATGTAAAAGGGATGGGCAAGGGTCATCGTATAGCCATGATTAGCAACGTTATAAGATATCTTAGCATTTTCTTTAGGGACTAAGATCATTTTTGAAAGGCAACTTTGATAGCGTCATCGAGGGACTATGATCTTGTATTTTTTATTGTTTTTGCTAAGATACTCCACATGCATAACATGGCCATTTTTCATAAGGCAACAAAGTGGATTTACCCTAAGGGTGTAAGTGTGCAAGTGTGTTGATTTACATGCATTGTTTTGTATTTGAATTAGGGTTTTCTAATCTGTTGATTTTTATCTTCCCATACAAATCCTAATTACTAGAATTTATAAGAAAGCAATAAATTACGGAAAGTAAATATTCTATGCTATTACAAACATTAGGGGGATGGGGTGTACAAATTTACAAATGGGGATTGCAAGAAATTTAAAGTCCTAATTATCTATTAGAACCATATTGAAATAATGTACAAGAAATGTAAAATGGATTTATTTTGTTTTTGTTAAGAGAAGAAAATAAGTTTGCTTAAGAAAATATTTGTAGTCTTTTGGTTTTGAAAGAAATAAAAATAAAGTATGTGATGTATAAAAATATTTTTGGTGTTTTTTATTATTGAAAATAAAAGTGATATTAAAAATAATAAGAGGAAATGGGGTCAGAATCAGCACATTGCTGAAGTAAGTGAGAGCAGAAGTAAGGTGCAGAAACTCTGACTCTGATACACTGCAAGAAAGAGAATATTAGCAGAAAAGGGGATGGTCAGAAGTTCTGGGTCCGGGTACATTAAAATTCTGGGCTTGCTGGGAACAAGGGAAATCCTAGAAGTTCTGATGTAACTCGGTGCCTAGAAGTTCTGATAATGAGTATGTGAGGTGTCAATGTTGTTGGATGGGAATGTCTAGAAGTTCTGGTTCAGGGTCACTATTTTGACAAATAAGCTAAGGGGATTGACCTAGAAGTTCTGATCCA
This sequence comes from Vicia faba, assembly GCA_948472305.1. Taxonomy (NCBI): domain Eukaryota; kingdom Viridiplantae; phylum Streptophyta; class Magnoliopsida; order Fabales; family Fabaceae; genus Vicia; species Vicia faba. The sequence continues at coordinate 716,414,948 of OX451736.1, forward strand.
TATAATGGGGTAAAAAGGTTAAGAAATAAACATAAAAAGGGTGTTTATGGGGTTAGAACTCAGGACCCTTGGCACTAATGTTTTATGCATGCGCTCTCTACCACTGGGGTGGCTATACATCCGGTGTTAGAAGCAAAAACACAAACATATAACACAAGGTAAGTTCTGATGATGAACTTCATCTCCTTCTCCATACTAATCAGAGCATCTGCAGCTTAGTCACTTCTTAACAAAAAAAGAAAATGCACACATAGCAGTTATGCCAGGTTTCATCATGGTTTCAGAAACATAAAAATATCAAGACTGTAAATCAGAAACAAGCATGTATATGCTAATCCTAATTTCCTTAAGAAATCCTGAACTGATATTCTCCTACTTAGGCAAAAAAAATACATGAAATCTCATAATATGTACAGCATCAGAGTCAGGACGTCTACATTGTATTTTTGAATATGCAAGCCTATCAATGCCTAAGTAATATGATGAGAGTCAACAGGAACCTACCTTGCAGCTGGAAAATGTTCTGTGAACTAGAGTCTGGTTCTGACTGTTATGATGTTCTGGTCAACTTTCTCACGTGCTTAGAAGGATGGAACAATCTTTAACTTGAACTATGAATGACTGGAAAATTCTGGAACAGCCAAGAAGCAAAGTTCTAATTTTGAAATGGAAGCTGGTGGAAATGGAAGTGTGTTGTACCCCAATTTTTGACCTAAGATCCCATTCTTATTTTTGCATTTTAAAGATAAGTCAAGGTCACGAAATACGGTCGGTTTTAACCCCTTACCTTCGAGCTTAGACTATGTGAAGATTGTCAAGTGTTTTGAACATTTTGAGCCTATGTGTCACTAAATTCTAATCGCATACAAAGGTGTATGTTCGTGTTTTCTTTTGTTTCATGTGCAGAGACAGGTCTGAATCAAGAGAATCAGGTGTCGCGCCTCAATTAAGATTTTGAGTCTCCCAAGCCGAAAGTACGGTTGATTATGGATTCTCGAAGACTGATTCATCAAGGCACACCGTTGCACCCTTAATTTCGCTCCTAATTTTTTCAGTCGCACATTCGTACCATATTTTGTCATTTGGTCACAATCATTAGTAAATATCTTCATTCATCATATTTTGCATCATTAGTCGTATTTAAGTTGACCAGAAAAGTCAGTTTAAATCAAAGTTTGCATCGTCTTTTAGTTAAAAAATACCTGACATTTCACTTCATGCATTTTTATCTCTTTACTCGTTTCTTGCATTGCTCCAAGTTGTTTATATGTCGATAATAAAAATATTTTGGTTTTATAGACAAACTGTTAAAAGCGATTCAACAATGTGCGAAAAAATTAGCGAGAAAAATATTTCAAGTTTTCACCTTTTACCGATCATTTTATGAATCTGCATCTCGCATAGATTATGACGGTATGCTCGCTTTATTTTTTCGGTACAGTTCGAAGTCTCGTTTTTAACCTTAAACGTCTGTTTAGTCTGATATTTTTATTATTATTTTATTTTTGATTTTTGACTTCTTGAATATTTTTCTTTAATCTTTGTGACATGTAGATTATTTTAATGTGTTCATTTTATTTTTTCGGATAAATTTTCGTCCGTTTTTTATCATTTTTGTTCATTTTTTGGTCTTTATATTTTATTCATAAAATATTCAAAAAAATCATTTTAAATTGAGTTATTTTTTATACTTTCAAGTTTTTATTTTTATTTTTGTCATTAAAGGTCTTTGTCATGAAAAATATTGAATACACTATACTTGATTTTTATTGGTTGTTGACAAAAGTTGAGGATTAATGCATATTGAATAATTTTGAACGGTTGAGATTAACTTTGAAATCAAATTCTGTTTTTTTATATAAAGCTTACTCTTTGGAACAAGATCTTATCTCTTTCTCTACTCCATAAAACAAGACACCAAAAACTTACAGTAACACACCCATATTCCTCTTCTTTCTCATCTTCCCCACAAAAACAACCTTTCATATTACCATTAAAACTCCAAACATTCCCACGTGGCACAATTTCGCTCCCAAACCCTTCTTCACGTAAATTCTCTTTCCAACACAATGCAACCTTAACCGTTTCACTAACATTAGCCCCACCCCCACAGAATGTTACCATGGTCCTCGACACAGGGAGTGAACTCTCGTGGCTACACTGTAAAAAGCTTCCAAATTTAAACTTCATTTTAACCCATCTCTTCTAACCACACACTCTTCCTCTCTCACTAATTCCTCCATCAAACAATCAACAAACAATCTTATCGATTTCAAGGACAAAGCAACTAGGTTCTGACTCAAAAACCTCGTACGAAGCATCACATCTTTATCCTCGTCCAAAAACAAAACCCACATACTACAACAAATCCTAGAGAAAGATGATACTATCTTTCAAATTCAAACCATACCAGATTTCAATCACCTTCTCATGGCACTAGTCATTGCACAAGATCCGGAACTTTTTTAAACAATTTTCACAAAGTTACTATCTTTTCATCTTGTTCCAGATTGTTGCACTTACTCCATCATGATAAGGTGCCACTGTGAGAAAAACGATGTTGATGAAGCAAAAAGACCTCTTTTTTTACTGTTTTGGAAAATGGGTTTGAACCAGATGCCGCCTTCAACGCCATCACCGCGAAACTCCAACGAAGGCTATTCAACCGGTGCATCCATCTTTCCGACGAATGCCGCACTCCCGACACGTCGAACCACCACTCACAGTCGCGGATCCGTGCACGACTACCGCAAACCTCCGCAACTCACGTTCCTCCTTCTCCGCAAACTTCAACTTCCGTAACCCCTCACCGTTTCCTCTCATAACCCACGCGTACTAACCTCCGCCTCATATCTTCCATCGTAACCCATAAACAACTTGAACTAACCCGCTTCCGACCAACCATCAACAACACCAACAACACATAGCACAGTAGGAATAAAGTAAAAAAAAGAAGAACGAAACTCCATCACGCACACCACCGTGAGGCTGTCGTTCTCACGCCGTGTTTTTCTTTACATATGTTAATGTCTCTGTGTTTTTTAAATATTTTCTTAAAAACAAGAATGAAGAAAAAGTGAGAAGATGAAAGAGGTAGACGAGAGAGATGAAGAGGATGCTTTTGTGGATCTGATACTTTACATCGTTTGCATTATGGTATGGCTTTTATTTATTTTTTTTAATTTTTTGTTTGAGTAACACATGTCATTATCTCATTGACTAAGAACTTTGGTTTGGATTTTAAGATGTTAAAGCTACTTCAAAAAAAAATATAAAAAAAATATTAATAAATCTTATATTTAGATTTAGTTTAATATTAATTTAGAATTTTTTTAATTAGTTTAGATGTATTTTATAACTTTAAAATACTTAGAATCATAATTAATAATTTTAGAATTTTAATTTAATTAAATATAAATTAGTAATGTTAGAACCTTTAATTAGTTTAGGTATATTTTGATAACTTAAAATTTTTAATTTGTTTAGATCTATTTTATAACTTTAGAACTTCCAATTAGTTTAGATACATTTTGATAACTTTAGAATTTTAATTTAGTTTTAGAATTTTAATCTTTAGTTTAGAATTAATTTAGTTTAGTATTAATTTAGGTTTATTTTAGCTTTAGTTTAGTAAACTTTAGAATTTTATGTGTTGTAGTATTATTTTAGTAACTTTAGGATTTTATTTCATTTAGATTTGACTTAGTAAATTTTAGAGTTTTATTTGTTTTACTTTTGACTTAGTAAACTTTAGAATTTCATTTTGTTTTAGTAACTTTAGGATTTTATTTCATTTAGATTTGACTTAGTAAGTTTTAGAGTTTTATTTGTTTTAGTTTTTAACTTAGTAAACTTTAGAATTTTATTTGTTTTAGTTTTAATTTAGTAAATTTTAGAACTTTATTTGATTTTATTTAAGTTAACTTTAGAATTTTAGTTGTTAGTTTAGTTTAGGGACTTTAGAACTTTATTTGATTTAGAATTAGTTTAATAAGTTTAGAATTTTAGTTGTTTAGAATTAGTTTAATATTCTTTTAGAATTTTATTTGATTTAGATTTAGTTTAGTAACTTTGGAACTTTTTTTAGATTAGCAACTTTAGAATTAATTTAGTTTAGACCTAATTCAGTAATATTAGAGTGTTAATTTATTTTGGATTTAATTTAATAAATTTCGAATTTTAGTTAGTAACTTTAGAATTTTAATTTAGTTTTAGTTAATAACTTCAAAATTTTATTTAATTTAATTAGATACTTTAGAATTTAGGTTTAGTTTACTTAGTAACCTTAGAATTTCAAATTAGTTTAGATAATTTTTTTTAATTACACTTTTCTTTTATTCATGATTCTTCTTTGTCCATTCATTTAGTTTCTTACAATTATCTTGTTATCTACCTTGTTCGTTTCTCGTGGATTTTTAATTATTTATGATTTCTTACTCGAATATTAGATCTACCTGCTTATGATTAATTCCAAGGGAAATATTTTAATTTTGTTGACTTCACGTCATCAAATACATCTCATCCGATCGTGCGAATAGCCTCATTCATTTTTTGCTTGTTTACTATTTTTCCAAACTTAAGATAATTTTCCCGAAAGATTCAATTTTCAAACTCACACCTTTTTAAGTCAAAACTTCGACACTAGGTCGTCGCATCTTCAAAATCTCGCCAACACCTATTTTTAGCCAAACAGACAATTTTAAACCAAAAAACAGATATTTCAAAAGGTTCCTGCGGAGTACCGCAGATGCATTGGGTGCTAATACCTTCCCACTGTATAACCAACCCCCGAACTCTAGACCTCTTTTCAAAACGCCTTGTATTTTCATTACTTTTAAAAGTATTATTTTACATTGCATCCTTTAGGGTTTTATTTCGCTCTTTTCCCTTTTCCCTTGGAAATAATAAAGCGCGGTGGCGACTCTTGCTTTTGTGAGTCAAGTTAATTAATAGCTTGATCTCCGATTTTCACCGCTACAGAATTGGCGACTCTGCTGGGGAAAGATTGACCTCTTGCTGGTCCATCCCTAAGTGGGTTAAGCCTAATTTGTTTTATCTGTTTTATCATTATTTGATTGTTTGATTATATGTATATATTATGATTATTTGGGTGTTGATAATATTTACAAAGGACAAGTCCTATACCCGGACCAAGTTACACTTAGGAATAGGACGGGCGGTATAGTCATGTTAACTTTGATGGAGTAATCCCGAAGAAGGAGGCATGAGATCCCCCACTCAGTGGAAGGCCCTTTTGAACGTAATATTTGTTTACCGAGTAATCGGGAAGACATTATTATTTTCGACCTGGGAGCCAGAGAAGTTGGGAACCGTAGAACCCTAACCCATCTTTGCCTTTTAGGTGTAGCGCGGAGATTATAACGGAGTAATCCGGAAGTAATTGTTACGCGATGCTACGCTCAGATGAGTTTTTCTTGAGAATATTGCTGATTATTGAGTAATCAAGACGTTGGTAATATCCGAAGGAGGAATGTAGACTCCGGGAACTCTTAGAACCTTATTCTACAGGTGTGATTAAACCGTTTAGTACATACCTTGGGGGTGTTCCTTACCTTGACTCCATTCTCGTGACGTTGAACCTTTCGACTTTATTTGTGACCTTGCTTGTGGTTGTTGCATAGCCATGCATTCATGCATCCATAAAACCCTTTTCACTTGACTTTGAAGGAATTTGGAGGTCTTTCTTTGTAAACATCACAAGTTTCGTCAAGCTCAATGGATCTTGGGTGTTGATAGGGTGAAAACCCTAATCCACCAAAATGGATGATTGATCTTGATGATAACTTGATCAATGTTTGGAGCCAATTTAAAATTCGTCTTCTATCTTCATACTTTGATGTTTACAACTTAATATCTTGAGTTCCTTGAAAATCAAATAAAAACTCTCTTTTGCATATCATACATCATTCTACATTTTTTGTTTCACTTTCAAAGGTCTTTTTCCAAGTCTTATTTTTCCTTTGGTCTCACCAGTACAACACTCGCGCTAAGAGAACAATGGAGAATATCAAGCAAGAGGTTTCTGAACTCCGTAGAGAGATGACTATTTTGAAAGCTAGTGTGGAGCACTTAACTGGTTTGGTTGAAATTCTGGTTGCCGCCCAAGTCAATCCTTCTAGGATGGAGGAAGCGATGATAAAAGTCTTCACTGAAACTCTAAAATCATTCTATCATGAGAAGGTGATGGTTAATGCACCTAATGACTTTCCTGACGAGGTGAATGTGGGAGTGCGTCTAGAAGAAGATGTTGGGAATGGATGTTTATATGAAGATGGTAGCTCAGCTAATGGTATGAAGAAGTTTGATAATAAATTTTCCAAGAAGAGAACCATAGGAAGAAATATTCATCGTCAAAATCATCATGTTCCTCCTATTCATCAACAAAATCAGCAAGTTCCTAATCAGAGGAAAACCCAGTTTGATCCAATTCCAATTACCTATACAGAGTTGTTCCCTATCCTGATGCAGAGGAATTTGGTTCAGACCCGACCTCCACCGAAGGTTCCTGAGAAGATACATTGGTACTACAAAGCTGATTTGGCTTGTACCTTTCATCAAGGCGCTCCTGGGCATGACTTGGAGGGTTGCTTTGCTTTGAAGATTGAAGTTCAGAAGTTGGTCAGAAGTGGTATCTTGTCGTTCAAGGACGTTGGTTTTGAAGTTCAAATCAAGCATGTGCCGAAGAGTAAACATGATTGATGGTCACTTTGAGTTTTGAATGATGTTTTCGGTAATTCAGGTCCAGATGGAAAGCCTTCCTAGATCATTAACTTATTTCTGCTTTTTGTAATTTTTCTTGTTTATCAAAACATTGTTTGCATGTAAGAACTTGTTTGCATCTGTATGATTATCTTAATACAATGAGTATGTTTGTCTTGAATAAATTCATTCGTTTCACTCATATTTGTTTTCAAATTTTAAATTTCTTTTGGCACTATGATACCAACTTGTTACCCATTCTCTTGCCTAGGCAGAGATTGTAGGGAGGATGATGATCTAAAGAACACAAAATCTCTGGTTGCATGCTTTTGGATAAAAATCTTGTTGATGATGTACAGACATTGTTTCAAATCCCTAAACACTGGAGATATAAGGAAGATAATCCCTTGCTAACCCCTTTTGAGCCTTTGAAGCAGAAGTTTCTTTTCTATACGAAAAACCCTCAACTTTTAACTTGGGGCATGGTAGTTTTCAGTTAATCTGATTGAGTGTTCAAAATTCATAAGGAAGATGTTTTTTGAAGAGAAACTACGAGGGCTATCCTTCATGTATAATAAATCTAGAGGATGTGGAACCACAATGTTATCCCTCATTCATCAAGAAACGAGGCAATCACAATCCTCTCAACAAGCAAAGACAAGCTAATGTCACACATTTTGTTCAAAAAGTCAAAAATCGAGAAAAAGAAAAAGCCTGCTAAGTCAAAAACATGAAAACTTACGACTTAGGCAAAAACTAAGGCATCCCGCTGGACTATCAATTCAAAAGAATTAGTTCAGGCAAAAGTTAGGGAAAATAAAAGTTGCAAAGAAAAGGACTGCAAAGAAAAGTCCTCAGCAAAGAACAAATTGGTGACTACAAACACGAAGACATGAGGGTGGTTTCTACTCCGAAAGCCTCGTCGTTTCCTTGACCGTCACAAAATCCTTTTGAGAGATGAACGCTCATGTTGAATTAACTGAACATAGGATTGGAGAACATCATGAAGGGGGTGGGCACCAAATATTTTGAGCCTTAAAATCTTTTTTCTAAAAACCATGAACCAGACCACGTTACAACCTTCAAAAGTCCTAATTGAAGCAAGGTTATTTTGAAAGCATACTTCAATGAGATAGTGTTCCTGAATCCCATGAATGTTCTAAATAGTTATGTTGGTATCATATGTTTTTCCTATACAAAAATAAATGATGCTCTAACTCGCAAAATTTGTGCGATATCTTTTCAAAATCTTCAAGACTTACATAACTGTTGCATTAGAATTTTCATAATAAACTTTTCTAACTGCAAAACATTTGTTTGATATCAAGGAAGCTCACATATAAGCAGCAATGATGAGTTTATTCTTTTAAGGCTTGAAACTATGTTGAGTAATTGGAGAATCATTTCAAGAAAAATCATATCCAGGGGCATGTCAGCTGAAGACCTTAAGCACGAACATGTTGCTTCTCCCAGTTAATGCCTTCCCAACTTGTTTACTCTTTTGGGGCAAAATGTGAAGACTTTGTTGTGCCAACTACAGTCAATCCGGGGCAATCACATCGAGATTTGATGAATCTCTCTAAGAGTTTGAAGACACCAGAGCATAGTGAATGCCAGGTCTTTTGTAAAATCCTCTTGAGACGATTTCTCCTTATCAACCATATAGCTTGGGGCATTTTAGAAGTGAAGCTATTCGCAAGAATTGTCGTACATCACACAGCTTATCATCAGTAAACTTGGGGCATCCAAAATTAGTCCCAGGGGCAATCCAGATTTGTCAAAGATATGTGATATGTTTTGCACACATTATCAGAAGGTGGTGTTCCCAGTATCTCCAGTTAAGCATGGCTTTTTCCAGCTAAAACATTGTTTGTGTTGTTATCCTTTCAATGGATTGTTGACAATGGAAGACTGGACTTTGGGTTTTCTACCTGAAAATATATTCCTCTCCAAAGAGATTTAAGCCTTGTAAAAGGACTTTGCTCCAATGATGGCTGTTGTTTTCTATCTCCAGTAATGTTACCATCCTGTTGAGATTAGCCGAGTGTCGAGTTGTACTGTGATGTCTTATCATTTTCTGTCTATCTCCCCTGTCTGTTTTGTCATCATATACATGACATTCATTTATTCATTCACATTTGCATCATGCATGCACAATTGTATTTGTTGATGTCTTTGATGTACGTATACCTTGGTTATGTCTATTCAAATAGCGTATTTGATCTTTCCAAATAGAGTGTCAACTTAAGCAAAAAGTGCGCCTCTTTTTCTAATTCCCCACTGAGTTAACTCTCGTGGAAGAATCTTGCTTTAGCTTTCCTTTTCCATCTCTGGATAGGATAAATCCCCATTTGAGTTGTTTCCTCATTGGGTGGAGTCTTGTTTGACTATTTTCTCTCCAGTTTATTCCTGGATTGAGCTTTGTCTCTTGTGAACGATACCATGTGGATCTCTCTAGGCTGTGAAACCTAGATGGAGAGTGCATTTATTTCGCAACGTAAATACTTGGTCTCCTCAAGAAGGATTTATTCATGGTTCCCCATTGAAGATGAACTTTATTCCCCAGCAGTGTTATCACAACCTTCTTCTGGAATATCGACATGACAACAAGCGACTGACTCTTTATTTGAGAAGTTTGATTATTTATGATTTCTCTACGACGAATGGCGGTCTCTTCATGAGCAGTTTGTCCATCCCCAGTGAAGTCGCCAAACATCGAGCGGCAGTTTCTTCATGAGACAACTTGTGTGTTATGGATACTCTTGACAAACAGCGAGCGGCAGTCTCTTCCCGAGGCAACTTGTATATTATTGACACCTCGAAAAAACGGCAAGTGGCAGTCCTTTCATGGGTAGCTTGTACGTTATTTTTCATTGGAAAATGGAAAGTGGCAGCTCTTCATGAGTAGCTTGTATGGAAAATGGCAAGTGGCAGCTCTTCATGAGCAGCTTGTAGGTTATAAGCAACAAGTGGCGGACTCTTCATGAGTAGCTTGTGTGCTTTAATATTCTTTGAAGATGGCAAGTGGCAGCTCTTCATGAGCAGCTTGTGAGTTATTGACAACAAGCGGCAGTCTCTTCATGGACAACTTGTATGTTATCAACACCTTCTCAAAACGACAAGTGGCGGTCTCTTCATGAGCAGCTTGTACGGAAAACGACAAATGGCGGTCTCTTCATGAGCAGTTTGTCAATCCTCGATGAAATTATTAATTCTCACCTCCAGCAATATCTTCATGATATTTTATGGGTATCTTTGAGAAAACAGCAAGCGGCGGTCTCTTCATGAGCAACTTGTGTGTTATTGTTCTCTTTTAAAAACAGCAAGCGGCAGTCTCTTCATGGACAACTTGTATGTTATCAACACTTTTAAAAACAGCAAGCAGCGGTCTCTTCATGAGCAACTTGTATGTTATTGTTACCTTGGAAAAAACATCAAGCGGCGGTCTCTTCATGAGCAACTTGTATGCTATTGTCACCTTTGAAAACATCAAGCGGCGGTCTCTTCATGAGCAACTTGTATGTTATTGACACCTTTGAAAAACAACAAGCGGCGGTCTCTTCATGAGCAACTTGTATGTTATTGATACCTTGAAAAAATACAACAAGTGGCGGTCTCTTCATGAGCAGCTTGTACGGAAAATGGCAAGTGGCATCTTCTTCATGAGCAACTTGTATGTTATTGATACCTTGAAAAAATACAACAAGTGGCGGTCTCTTCATGAGCAGCTTGTACGGAAAATGGCAAGTGGCATCTTCTTCATGAGCAGCTTGTGGGTTATTGGCAACAAGTGGTAGACTCTTCATGAGCAGCTTGTGTGCTTTGATATTCTTTGAAGACAGCAAGTGGCAGCTTCTTTATGAGCAGCTTGTGGGTTTTTGGCAACAAGTGGCGGACTCTTCATGAGCAGCTTGTGTGCTTTAATATTCTTTGAAGACAGCAAGTGGCGGTCTCTTCATGAGCAGCTTGCATGTTATTGACACCTTTGAAAGGAAGCAAGTGGCGGCCTCTTTATTTGAGCAGCTTGTGTGCTTTGATATTCTTTGAAGACAGCAAGTGGCAGCTTCTTTATGAGCAGCTTGTGGGTTTTTGGCAACAAGTGGCGGACTCTTCATGAGCAGCTTGTGTGCTTTAATATTCTTTGAAGACAGCAAGTGGCGGTCTCTTCATGAGCAGCTTGCATGTTATTGACACCTTTGAAAGGAAGCAAGTGGCGGCCTCTTTATTTGAGCAGCTTGTGTATCCCCAACAATAATGTCTACTCAGCAAATGGCATCCCTTTCGGAAAAATCCCGTTGGGAAGTTTGTTATTTTATCCTTTTCAAGCGATATCTTGGTTAAAGAAGAAATGTGTTACCGTTCTTGGTAAAATTCAGAAATCAGAGATGTTTATCTCCAGCCACAGTGCTGATGTCAATCATTTTGTTTTCCAGCCACAGTGCTGATGTCAATCATTTTCCAGTCTCAGTATTGATGTCCATCAGTTCCTTTCCCAGTCACAGTACTGATGTCAATCATATGCTTTTCCAGTCTCAGTACTGATGTAAATCATTTCTTTTCCAGTATCAACACTGATATAAATCATTCAAGAGTCTCTCATTTGAAGTCTATGACTCTGTTTCCCCAGTGGAGTTACAACCTCTTCCTCTGTGGAATTACTGTATAATGTGCTTGGTTTCGCCATCATAGTCTGTCTCATATGGCGTCACTCCCCATAAAATTCAGAGCATTACATTCATATCATATCATGAACATAATCGCGGTATCTTAAGGCCAAAAATTGTGTATTCTATATTTAAGTCCCTTCAATCTCGTCGAAATGAAGATCCTAATCTTCATATCTCCAGATAGAAGAAACTTAAATAGGGGCAACTGTTGTACCCCAATTTTTGACCTAAGATCCCATTCTTATTTTTGCATTTTAAAGATAAGTCAAGGTCACGAAATACGGTCGGTTTTAACCCCTTACCTTCGAGCTTAGACTATGTGAAGATTGTCAAGTGTTTTGAACATTTTGAGCCTATGTGTCACTAAATTCTAATCGCATACAAAGGTGTATGTTCGTGTTTTCTTTTGTTTCATGTGCAGAGACAGGTCTGAATCAAGAGCATCAGGTGTCGCGCCTCAATTAAGATTTTGAGTCTCCCAAGCCGAAAGTACGGTTGATTATGGATTCTCGAAGACTGATTCATCAAGGCACACCGTTGCACCCTTAATTTCGCCCCTAATTTTTTCAGTCGCACATTCGTACCATATTTTGTCATTTGGTCACAATCATTAGTAAATATCTTCATTCATCATATTTTGCATCATTAGTCGTATTTAAGTTGACCAGAAAAGTCAGTTTAAATCAAAGTTTGCATCGTCTTTTAGTTAAAAAATACCTGATATTTCACTTCATGCATTTTTATCTCTTTACTCGTTTCTTGCATTGCTCCAAGTTGTTTATATGTCGATAATAAAAATATTTTGGTTTTATAGACAAACTGTTAAAAGCGATTCAACAATGTGCGAAAAAATTAGCGAGAAAAATATTTCAAGTTTTCACCTTTTACCGATCATTTTATGAATCTGCATCTCGCATAGATTATGACGGTATGCTCGCTTTATTTTTTCGGTACAGTTCGAAGTCTCGTTTTTAACCTTAAACGTCTGTTTAGTCTGATATTTTTATTATTATTTTATTTTTGATTTTTGACTTCTTGAATATTTTTCTTTAATCTTTGTGACATGTAGATTATTTTAATGTGTTCATTTTATTTTTTCGGATAAATTTTCGTCCGTTTTTTATCATTTTTGTTCATTTTTGGGTCTTTATATTTTATTAATAAAATATTCAAAAAAATCATTTTAAATTGAGTTATTTTTTATACTTTCAAGTTTTTATTTTTATTTTTGTCATTAAAGGTCTTTGTCATGAAAAATATTGAATACACTATACTTGATTTTTATTGGTTGTTGACAAAAGTTGAGGATTAATGCATATTGAATAATTTTGAACGGTTGAGATTAACTTTGAAATCAAATTCTGTTTTTTTATATAAAGCTTACTCTTTGGAACAAGATCTTATCTCTTTCTCTACTTCATAAAAACAAGACACCAAAAACTTACAGTAACACACCCATATTCCTCTTCTTTCTCATCTTCCCCACAAAAACAACCTTTCATATTACCATTAAAACTCCAAACATTCCCACGTGGCACAATTTCGCTCCCAAACCCTTCTTCACGTAAATTCTCTTTCCAACACAATGCAACCTTAACCGTTTCACTAACATTAGCCCCACCCCCACAGAATGTTACCATAGTCCTCGACACAGGGAGTGAACTCTCGTGGCTACACTGTAAAAAGCTTCCAAATTTAAACTCCATTTTAACCCCTCTCTTCTAACCACACACTCTTCCTCTCTCACTAATTCCTCCATCAAACAATCAACAAACAATCTTATCGATTTCAAGGACAAAGCAACTAGGTTCTGACTCAAAAACCTCGTACGAAGCATCACATCTTTATCCTCGTCCAAAAACAAAACCCACATACTACAACAAATCCTAGAGAAAGATGATACTATCTTTCAAATTCAAACCATACCAGATTTCAATCACCTTCTCATGGCACTAGTCATTGCACAAGATCCGAAACTTTTTTAAACAATTTTCACAAAGTTACCATCTTTTCATCTTGTTCCAGATTGTTGCACTTACTCCATCATGATAAGGTGCCACTGTGAGAAAAACGATGTTGATGAAGCAAAAAGACCTCTTTTTTTACTGTTTTGGAAAATGGGTTTGAACCAGATGCCGCCTTCAACGCCATCACCGCGAAACTCCAACGAAGGCTATTCAACCGGTGCATCCATCTTTCCGACGAATGCCGCACTCCCGACACGTCGAACCACCACTCACAGTCGCGGATCCGTGCACGACTACCGCAAACCTCCGCAACTCACGTTCCTCCTTCTCCGCAAACTTCAACTTCCGTAACCCCTCACCGTTTCCTCTCATAACCCACGCGAACTAACCTCCGCCTCATATCTTCCATCGTAACCCATAAACAACTTGAACTAACCCGCTTCCGACCAACCATCAACAACACCAACAACACATAGCACAGTAGGAATAAAGTAAAAAAAAGAAGAACGAAACTCCATCACGCACACCACCGTGAGGCTGTCGTTCTCACGCCGTGTTTTTCTTTACATATGTTAATGTCTCTGTGTTTTTTAAATATTTTCTTAAAAACAAGAATGAAGAAAAAGTGAGAAGATGAAAGAGGTAGACGAGAGAGATGAAGAGGATGCTTTTGTGGATCTGATACTTTACATCGTTTGCATTATGGTATGGCTTTTATTTATTTTTTTTAATTTTTTGTTTGAGTAACACATGTCATTATCTCATTGATTAAGAACTTTGGTTTGGATTTTAAGATGTTAAAGCTACTTCAAAAAAAAATATAAAAAAAATATTAATAAATCTTATATTTAGATTTAGTTTAATATTAATTTAGAATTTTTTTAATTAGTTTAGATGTATTTTATAACTTTAAAATACTTAGAATCATAATTAATAATTTTAGAATTTTAATTTAATTAGATATAAATTAGTAATGTTAGAACCTTTAATTAGTTTAGGTATATTTTGATAACTTAAAATTTTTAATTTGTTTAGATCTATTTTATAACTTTAGAACTTCCAATTAGTTTAGATACATTTTGATAACTTTAGAATTTTAATTTAGTTTTAGAATTTTAATCTTTAGTTTAGAATTAATTTAGTTTAGTATTAATTTAGGTTTATTTTAGCTTTAGTTTAGTAAACTTTAGAATTTTATGTGTTGTAGTATTATTTTAGTAACTTTAGGATTTTATTTCATTTAGATTTGACTTAGTAAATTTTAGAGTTTTATTTGTTTTACTTTTGACTTAGTAAACTTTAGAATTTCATTTTGTTTTAGTAACTTTAGGATTTTATTTCATTTAGATTTGACTTAGTAAGTTTTAGAGTTTTATTTGTTTTAGTTTTTGACTTAGTAAACTTTAGAATTTTATTTGTTTTAGTTTTAATTTAGTAAATTTTAGAACTTTATTTGATTTTATTTAAGTTAACTTTAGAATTTTAGTTGTTAGTTTAGTTTAGGGACTTTAGAACTTTATTTGATTTAGAATTAGTTTAATAAGTTTAGAATTTTAGTTGTTTAGAATTAGTTTAATATTCTTTTAGAATTTTATTTGATTTAGATTTAGTTTAGTAACTTTGGAACTTTTTTTAGATTAGCAACTTTAGAATTAATTTAGTTTAGACCTAATTCAGTAATATTAGAGTGTTAATTTATTTTGGATTTAATTTAATAAATTTCGAATTTTAGTTAGTAACTTTAGAATTTTAATTTAGTTTTAGTTAATAACTTCAAAATTTTATTTAATTTAATTAGATACTTTAGAATTTAGGTTTAGTTTACTTAGTAACCTTAGAATTTCAAATTAGTTTAGATAATTTTTTTTAATTACACTTTTCTTTTATTCATGATTCTTCTTTGTCCATTCATTTAGTTTCTTACAATTATCTTGTTATCTACCTTGTTCGTTTCTCGTGGATTTTTAATTATTTATGATTTTTTACTCGAATATTAGATCTACCTGCTTATGATTAATTCCAAGGGAAATATTTTAATTTTGTTGACTTCACGTCATCAAATACATCTCATCCGATCGTGCGAATAGCCTCATTCATTTTTTGCTTGTTTACTATTTTTCCAAACTTAAGATAATTTTCCCGAAAGATTCAATTTTCAAACTCACACCTTTTTAAGTCAAAACTTCGACACTAGGTCGTCGCATCTTCAAAATCTCGCCAACACCTATTTTTAGCCAAACAGACAATTTTAAACCAAAAAACAGATATTTCAAAAGGTTCCTGCGGAGTACCGCAGATGCATTGGGTGCTAATACCTTCCCACTATATAACCAACCCCCGAACTCTAGACCTCTTTTCAAAACGCCTTGTATTTTCATTACTTTTAAAAGTATTATTTTACATTGCATCCTTTAGGGTTTTATTTCGCTTTTTTCTCTTTTCCCTTGGAAATAATAAAGCGCGGTGGCGACTCTTGCTTTTGTGAGTCAAGTTAATTAATAGTTTGATCTCCGATTTTCACCGCTACAAAGTGCAGTCTGAAAATAGAAGTTGGGATGACTTCTAAATATGTATCAAAAACTATGTTGATAGTTTGGTCGAGAAACACTTACGGAAAATTGGAATTTGAATGCAAAAATTCAAAGGTTGGCAGGTTTTGTATTTGGGCTGCAGCTTCGAATTCCTGGAATTTTAAGCAAGGTTTCAAGGCTTTTCTTTTCGATTTTTTTTTACCTTTTTACAGTTGCCAATGAAGTTCAATTTATAGGAAAGGATTTTGTAGCTTGGAGAAGTCAAGAGTACAACCATCATGCTAGGGAGCTGACTTATTCTTGAAGCAAGTTAAACAAGTATAGTGGTTAGCACCTTTTAGCCGTGCCTAAATTGGATTTGTAAGCATGAATTAAGGAAAAGTATCCTCAGAGGCAAAAGCAAAGCATGGACTCAGCATAAACTTGTACAAAAGTTTGCTTTTCAAGGACAACAATGATACTTCTATCTCACACGTGGGGAAATCCTTTGGATAAAAACTCAAAAGTGTTCGTGAGCATTAAATGATGATGAGATTTATCAAACCAGAAATCCTGCAATATGAGATTATGCATCATAGCTTAATTCTGGGTCAGAAGTTCAACATCAGCGTAACTTAGAATAAACATCCAACTTCTGATCTTTGAATCTCTTTGCTCCAGCATGTTCTGAAGGAGTTCTCAGACATTCTAGAAATCTTATAACACTCTTTGTAAATCCTCTTTGAATTGCTCTTGCAAATTCTGACTGGACCTACATGAAAACTGGTTCAGAAGTTCTAACCAAATCCTGTCTCGGGAAGATCCAGAATTAACTTAATGTTTCAGTTTCAATGTCGTATCTTTGAAGATGTATAACTTGAAATCTAAGCATTTCAAGGAGAAGTTTTATTCTGCAATGTTTTAGACCTCATTGAAATCTAAAACTCTTGTGTTAGAAGTTCTTCTAGAATCAACTTGCATTATGGTGAAAATATGACCAGAAATTCTGAACTCATCATATTTCCTAAACACTTAGAAAGATTTCTAAGTATTTAGAATTTTGACTTTTTCAACATAATATTAACTTTTGGTTTTTCTTGATGAAACCAACTTCATATTTCAACATGTCTTGATGAAATATAATTCTTGGAACTTGATTTTGATCCAAAAATCAAAGTTTGACTTTTCAGTGTGCAATTGACCAGTTTGCCCTTGTGCCAATTCCAAACCTAAATTGATGTATCAGGGTTGCAAATTTGATGTCATAGGAGATCTGGTGAAACAATCCTTGTGTTGGCTGAAGATTTTGATGATATTGTTCGAAGCGAAGCAAGTTGGATGTTTCGATTAGAATAAAGCAAAATGTCATGTTTCGAAATGGTAGAAGCAGTGATTCGAATGGGCATGTCAAAACTTTGAGCTTCGAGTGACAGTTATAAGGATATCTTCAAAAGAAGTCTCGAAGTGGCAACAAGGATGTATCCAAGAAATGCGTTCGAAACGAAGAAGTGCCAAAACATTTGAAATTCAAATGCAAGCGGGATGTTCGAAATTTAAAATATATGCACTGGAGCATTCGAAGACGCGTGGAAGCTAGAGAGAGGCATTGCTTTGCATGTTCTGAACGTGGCAGAATCTTATAGCAAGACAGTTATGGTTGAAGTAGTATAAATAGAAGTCTTAGCATTAGGATTTCGTGTGTCATATCTATTGTACAAAAAACTCAGTAAACATTCAAAATACCACATGGCTAGGGAAACGAATGCACGAGCAATGTACGTATGATAACACCAAGTGTTTATGATTTAATAAAACTCTTTATCATTTCCAGTATTTTCCTCTATCTTCATGTCAATACCATTCAAAAGCCTTTGCATTAAAATATTTTCATTCGAAGTCTTTTTACTGATGCCTTACATTTAAATGTTTTCTTTCCGTTTCAAATCCTTTACTTTCAGAAACTTTTGTATATTTCATGCCTTTATCTTCATGCTTTTATCATTCGAATACCTTTTTCATTTAAAGTCATTTTACTGATTTCTTGCATTAAAACACTTTCTTCATATTTCGAATCTTTTACATTCCAGAAACGCTTTTACATTACATGCTCTTATATTTCGAAGTCATTTACTTGTCTTTTCTGCAGTTTTACATGTCTTTACAATTGAACTTTATTCATGCAATTTAGTTTCGCGCGCATTTACTTGATCACGCCTTTAGATCTTTAATAGATTAATCGAAGTAAGTTAAACACCTACACAACATTCTAAATACCAACCATGAATATCAGTTCTATAGTGAGAATTATCCAAATGACCAATACATCCTAGGATCAATCTAGTCGATCCTGCAAGTTACCAGAGAGATTAAATAACAGTCATTAAGATTATTTGATAGTTTGGAGGACTAGCGGTTGTTTACCAGAAATAACTGTAAACAAATTGGCACACCCGGTGGGACGCGTCATTGGTCATTACGAAATTTAGGACAAAGTAAAAAATTGTTGAGACATAACCATTGTAAAAGTACTCTCTGAGTGATAAGTTTGTTGTTTTATGAACCTTAGAAGTGGTAGAATAACCAATAGCAACCAACCCTTATCCAGAAGAAAACGTTTGAACAAGATGTCTAATTCTGACAATCAACAAGGGGAACAAAATGCCCCACATACAACAGGCACTAATATCTCCGCCTCGATGGGAACATCTAATGTGATCCCTTCGAACGCACAGTCTGTTGCATCCTCTACCAGTAATGTAGCCACTAATGGAACAAGTGGCATATCAACTAACAGTTCGATCCTAGGAAATACTGGAACCATTGGTTATCCTGGGGGATTCGTCCCACCACCAGGAACACAAACCCATTTCGTCACCCCACTAACTAGACCACCCGGTTTCGATGGTAATAGAACCAGAAATTCCTCTTATGGAATGCCAACATCTTTTATGGCAGGCTTACACAATTCCACATCGAATTCATCACCATAATTAGGGTCTGGGTCTGGGGCAAATCAGTTTATGACAAATAACCAAGGGTCAGTGGGTCATAGTGCAATGCCTATCTTAACCACAGAAAATCAGTTGGCCTTTAGGCAATTAATGGATGATAGTAACCATAATATGATAGGAGTATTAGCACAAACTATGCAGGAGATCTTTGCCCCAATAGTACAAAATGTGACTGTGACAAACAGAGAAAACGCAGATAACATGAGTCGAATAGTAGATTTCTTCGCTCCCCCAGAAAGGCGTAGGAAGAATCAGGCGGGAGTTCGAGCAAACGTACCCATTATAGAACAAGTTGCTAACGACCCACCCTATAGACCAGCCAGAGAGGAGGTTAATTTGGGGGCAAGGGCACAAAGGCTAGAAGCCCCAATGATCCAAGGCCCACAAAGGGAAATTATGGAACCAGGGGCAAGGGTCGAAAGGCTAGAAGTCCCAGAGTTTCGAGAAGAACAACCTAGAGGGGTTATCATGGTGGGTCGAAATCAAGATGTTGATGCAGTCGTTCATAAAATTCGAAACGATAACATCTTGGCAGAAAATAATTTAACCACCATGATAGAGAGAATCATGGCCCAGAATGGCCTCAACACAGGAATTAGAAGGCCAAATTATGCCTCCCCTATATTAGATTACAAAATGCACACTGATTTACCAAGGGGATATAAAGTCCCTAAGTTTACAAAGTTTGCTGGGGATATCAATGAGTCAACAGTCGAACATATAGCCAGGTATCTAACCGAAGCAGGAGATATAGCCAATAATGAAGACCTTAGGATCAAATATTTCCCAAGTTCCCTGACTAAGAACGCTTTCACATGGTTCACCACTTTGCCTCCTGGGTCCATTGATACTTGGGCTCTTTTGGAGAGATTATTCCATGAACAGTTCTACATGGGACAATCAAAAATAAGTCTGAAGGAACTAGCCAGTGTCAAGAGGAAGTTTACTGAACCCATAGATGATTATCTAAATAGATTCAGGCTCTTGAAATCTAGATGTTTTACAGTAGTTCCTGAACATGAGTTAGTCGAAATGGCTGCTGGCGGCCTGGATTACTCTATTCGAAAGAAATTAGACACTCAATACTTGAGGGATATGGCTCAATTAGCCGATAGGGTTCGACAGGTTGAAAGGCTAAAGGCCGAAAAGGCCAGAGTCTTTAAAAATAACAAGAAGGAAAGGATCTCCTATGTTGGAACTGAGGAAGCAGAAGATTATCCTGAATTCGAATTCGAAGAGGTCGAAATCGACCTCGCTGAATTAAAACAGGCACCACCTTACTCCTGCAAATTATTAGTTCCCACAAAAGGGAAAGAAATTGTTGAAAATGAGAAAAGTGACAAATTCCCAAAGAAGGTTTATACCTTCGATGTCACTAAGTGTGACGAGATTTTTGACTTACTTGTCAAAGATGGCCAACTCATTGTGCCATCAAATGTCAAAATACCTCCTTTAGATCAAAGAAAGAAAAGAGGATTTTGCAAGTATCATAGTTTCCTAGGCCACAAAACCTCACTGTGTTTTCTTTTCAGGGACCTAATTCAGAATGCAATTAAAGATGGCAGACTGAAGTTCGCTGATAAAGCAAAAATGAAAGTAGATGAAGATCCTTTGGACGTCGCAGACACCAATTACTCCGAGCCTGCATGCATTGGGGAAATTAACATGGTGGAAGCTGACCAAAGTGACGCTCCAGTAGGAGAGAAAGGTACTGAAAATGAAAGTTGGGTGATAGTCGAAGTCAATAAGGAGGTCACTGAAGACGTCCACAAGCAACCAGAGACTTCGATCAAAGCAGCACCTTTAGCTGTTGCAAAAGAAATCCAGGCTACTGAAGGCCAGGAAAACCAAAACCAAGAGTTGACGTAGGTTACTGAAGGCCTGAGGCTAGAATTGGAGAAAGTCCAAATCACGAAGCCAACCTCCCCTCAGAAAGAAATATGGGATACGTTAGGGGAACCCAGTGGAAAGTTTGACTACCTGGTCAAATATTCTGCCCCAGAGAGTTCAAAGGTCCAAATTGAAGATATAAAACCTACAGGATGGGGAGATGATGACACTAAGGGGGAGGATGTTGAGGTAAACATGGTGGATATGGAGAGACCTCGCTCTGAAATGGAGGAGGTGGAGAGATATTTAGAAAAAGAAAAGTATAAAATGGAGGATAATCATGCTGGAGAAGCTAGTCTTAAGGATTACCTCATGATGTGCCACAAAGGAGATACAGGAATGATACTATGCCCTAGGTGCAGCATCCTCTGCAATCAGAGAATCGCTGCAAACTTCGAGAGGGTACAAAGGGCGCGAACTGGCAACAACTGGCGCCAGGATAACCAGTTATTCAGGTGTTATCCTAAAGCTGGAGAAAGTTTGTTGGTATTTGTGCTTCGCTGCTACAAAGGGGCAACCAAATGCTTGATATGCCCAAGGTGTTCTGCTGTGTATGATCAAAGCATGGCCAGAGCCTTCGAAACAATCCCTTTCGCCCCTTGCTGGAACCACCAAGAGACTGCTCAGATGGGCCCACGTTTCGATAGCAAATACAATCAACGAAGGCCTGATAGTCCTCATCCTAAGGGCGCTCGAAGAGTGACGTTCAAAATTTATGCTGAAGTGCCAACAGACAAATGGCTGCAAGTCAGAAATGACAAAGGCAAAGACAAATGGAGAAACAATGAACGAAACGCACGCCATGCTATGACATATAGAAGGCAGTTCAACATAGCGAAGAGGGAAGAGGTGAGATTAGAGAACTACAAAGGAAGAAACCCCATGTCAAGATCTCAATGGCGAAGGCAACGGAGAATTCGAAAGGCTGAAATGGAAGCTGTGGCAAATAAAAGGGCAACTTCAATAAAGAACCAAGGTGAATCTAGCACCAACAAACCCACACCAAAAAATCAAACTGAAGACAAACCCCCAGTTAATAGGAGGCTCTTCTTTGAAGTACAACCAACTGAACCAAAGGAATACACTCCAGGTCCAGAAGAAGACGAAGATATGCTAACAGACAACTTCGAATCAGAGGGGGAGTCTTCGTTCAATATCAATTGCAACGTGGTATCTGTGTTTCCTTGTGAGTTTGGACAGGAAACTGAAATCGAAGAGTATGAGGAAGAAGATACCATAGATCTGATGAAGCATAGGCCTGTGTGCTACTACGTGATGGATAACGGAGCTCTCGAGGAGCAGAATGCGTTCTTCGAGCGTCCAGAACCAGCTATGAAGAATCATCTGAAGCCATTATTTATTCGGGCAAAGGTTGGTGCCCATGGCGTAAATAAGGTTCTAGTGGATGGGGGCGCTGCAGTCAACTTAATACCCCATTTCATGCTGAAAAGGTTAGAAATACGCGAAGGAGACATCAAGCCACACAACATGGTTCTATCCAATTATGAAGGGAAAGTAGGCAAAACACTGGGGGTGGTTCAATTGGACTTGACAATAGGCTCAAGCTGTAGGCCCACCATGTTCATGGTGATCGAAGCCAAGGCCAACTACAACTTGTTGCTGGGAAGGAGTGGATCCATGGCGTAGGGGCAGTTCCTTCGTCAATGCACCAGCGATTAGTTTTATGGAGAGAAGATGGGATCGTGGAAAACATTGAAGCGGACCAGAGTTACTTCATGTCAGCAGTCAACTTAGTTGACAAGAGGAATTATGACAAACATCTGGCAACGATTGCTCCTTGTGTCCCAAATGATGAAATCAATGAAACCAGAAATGCACACTACTATATGACCCTTCGCCATGATGGCATATATTGGGATAGAAGAATAATCAGTGAGGATGAAGGAATCGAAGGAACTATACAAAGACGGCCAGCAGGCTGGGAATTCGACAACCTTACTCATGACTGAGTCCTCCTTTTTCGAAAGGATTTCGGCCTATATGGCTGAGAACGAATCAAAGGCGGCCTTAGAGGCTGAAATAAATAAACTGGCTGTAAAGATGAACGAAATAAATGGGGGTAGCTCGAAAGGCTCACCCTTTGAAGAACTTGAAATAGATCAAAGGCTGGATGCCATCTATGATAAAGAACCCTTAGGCTTCGAGAGGGACCCCATAGACTCAGGTGCCAAAATGTTGGCGCAGGATCCACTCGAAGAAGTGAACTTAGGGGATGAGAACACGAAAAGAATAACCTACATAAGTGCAAAACTTAACCCAGGCCTCAAACAGGAAGTGATCGAAGTCCTCAAGAAAAACAAAGATTGCTTCGCGTGGGATTATGACGAAATGCCTGGTTTGAAGAGGGAGTTAGTGGAACATAGACTTCCAATCAAGGATGGCAAGAAGCCCATCAAGCAAACTCCTAGAAGATTTGCACCAGCGGTTCTCATAAAGATCAAAGCTGAGATCGAAAGGTTGCTGCGTTGCAGATTCATCAGAACCATAAGGTATGTCGAATGGTTAGCAAATATAGTGCCTGTTATTAAGAAAAATGGTTCTTTGAGAATCTGCATAGATTTTAGGGATTTAAATACTACAACCCCTAAAGATGAGTACTCCATGCCTGTGGCAGAAATGTTAGTAGACTCTGTTGCAGGATTCGAATATTTAAGTATGTTAGATGGATACTCTGGGTACAATCAGATTTTTATTGCTGAGGAAGATGTTGCCAAGACAGCATTTCGTTGCCCAGGAGCCTTAGGCACCTACGAATGGGTGGTGATGCCTTTTGGTTTAAAAAACGCTGGGGCAACTTATCAAAGGGCAATGAATTCGATTTTCCATGATTTCATTAAAACTTTTATGCAAGTATATATTGATGATATAGTTATCAAATCTATATCTGCAGAAACCCATTTGCATCATTTGAGCCAATCATTCGAACGAATGAGAAAACATGGCTTAAAGATGAATCCCCTTAAATGTGCATTTTTTGTGCAGGCTGGAGATTTCCTTGGCTTTGTGGTTCACAAGAAATGAATTGAGATCAACCAAAACAAAACCAAAGCCATAATGGAGACGAAAGCACCTACGTCAAAAAGGGAGCTGCAATTGTTGCTAGGGAAGATTAACTTTCTCAAAAGGTTCATTTCGAATCTGAGTGGAAGAACCCAAGCTTTCTCTCCGTTGCTTCGTTTAAAGCAAGGCCAAGCCTTCGAGTGGAACAAAGCCCATCAGGAGGCATTTGACAAGATAAAAAGATATCTCTCTCAGCCTCCCATCTTGTCTCCACCTTCATGGGGAAAGCCCATGAGATTGTACATATCTGCCTCTGAAGTTAGTATAGGTAGTATGTTAGCACAAGAAGATAGCAATGGCATCGAAAGAGCCATATACTATTTAAGTAGAGTATTGAATAATGCAGAGACTAGATATAGCAATATAGAAAAGCTATGCCTCTGTTTGTACTTTTCTTGTATGAAACTCAAGTATTATATAAAGCCTGTTGATGTTTATGTTTCATCTCATTTTGATGTTATCAAACACATGCTTTCGAAACCAATAATGCATAGCAGAGTTGGTAAATGGGCTTTAGCCTTAACAGAATATTCTTTGACTTTCATGCCTTTAAAAGCTGTGAAAGGCCAAGTGATTTCTGATTTCATTGTGAACCATTCATTGGTTGAACAGACTGTCATTAGTTACGTTGAAATGCAACCATGGAAATTATACTTTGATGGTTCGACCCACAGGAATGGTAGTGGTGTTGGAGTCCTTATAATTTCTCTTGAAGGAATTCCAACAAAATTCAAGTATAAATTAGATGGTCCCCGTTGCTCGAACAACGAAGCTGAGTATGAAGCGCTTATTGTTGGACTTGAAGCTTTGTTAGAATTGGGGGCAACTAGAGTCGAAATTAAAGGAGACTCAAAGTTAGTGGTCAAGCAAATAACAAAGGAGTACAAATGCATAAAGGAAAATCTGATGATATACTTCGTCATAGTTAACAGGCTACTTAGAAAATTTTAATACATGGATATTCAACATATACCAAGAATAGAAAACCAAGAAGCAAATGACTTAGCACAGTTGGCTTCAGGTTATAAAGTTTCTGCCAAAAACTTTAAGGATCTGGTCGAATTAAGAGGTAGAGTTATGGCTACTAGATTCATACCATCAGATCTAGAGAGTATGAAATTGGGTTATGCTGAGAAACAGGGATTCGAAATGCTAGCCATAGACACCTTATTAGATGCAGATTGGCAAAGTCCACTTGTGAGTTATTTAACAAACCCAACTCTGAATGTTGATAGGAAGATAAAATATAGAGCATTGTCATATGTCCTTATGGGAAACGAATTGTTCAAAAAGACCCAAGAAGGCGTATTACTGAAATGCCTAGGAGAAAGTGAGGCATACTTAGCATTGTCAGAAGTCCACAATGGGGCATGTGGGGCACATCAAGAAGGTCATAAAATGAAATGGCTGTTATTTCGATATGGCATGTATTGGCCCAGCATGCTCAAAGATTGTATAGACTTTGCTAAAGGTTGTGAAGAATGTCAGAAACATGCAGGGATTCAACATGCCCCTGCAAGTGAGTTGCATTCAATCATTAAACCATGGCTATTTAGAGGATGGGCATTGGATTTAATAGGAGAAATAAATCCTGCTTCGTCTAAAGGACAGAAATATATCTTGGTAGGAATAGATTATTTTACCAAGTGGATCGAAGCAATACCATTAATAGTTGCTGATCAAAATGCTATTATTGAGTTCATACAGAAACAAATTCGTGAGGAGATTAATCTGGGAAGCAAAAAGGCTTTCCATACATCTTGAATTTATTTGCTTTTGATTGCTTCTGAGAGAGCCATGGTGAACCATGATGGTCCATGAGTCCTTGAGGCAAAGGGCGCCATGGTCTCTTCGAATTTATGCCTCTTGGAGAAAATCATGATGTATTTGGAGAAGAGAACTTTGAAGTCATCCTTATCATCGTTTGGGGTAAGTCTTTGCAGCCTAGTGCCTTCGATGATTCTATCCGCTATTTCTGGGTCCTGTTCAACAATAGTGTTGGCAGTTGATAGTGAAGGTTCAAACATGGCATTGAGCCATAACTGGAGTAACCAGAAAGGGCCAGCTAGCAGGATGTTTTTTGAGGTGTGGGATTTCAGGCTCGAAACAGCTGATCTTAGACTTTCGTAAAGATCAACGAGTAGCAGTTCGCTTAAACACACCCTCCAATTCTCATGCAAATTTCTAGCTAGAGGAATAAACCTACTGGCTACATGTAGGGACCTGCTGCAAAAGACATACCTTGATAACCATAAGGTAAGGAAAGCAATGTGTTCCACATCCGACACACTGTCTCCTTCAGTGTGATAGTGGCTAATGAACTTTGAAAAGCTGGCTAGCTTGACTTCGAAGTCAATAATACTCGAATGCTCTTCATTGTCGGGAATGTAGGTTTCTCCTATTGGTGATAACCCAGTAATGGCTGTTATGTCAAAAAAGGTGGGTGTAATCATTCCACCAGGGAGATGGAAAGTATTGTAAGTACTGTCCCAGAAATATAAGGACGCGAATAATAATGGGTGGCTATAGGTAAAGCCTGGTTTCGATAGTTTAATCAAGTTGTAAATGCCTAATTCTTCCCATTGCTGGGATTTCTTAGCTTCTACTTTAGTAAACCAGTTGTGATAAGCTGTGTCAGAGGTGGGGCAAGATCGAAATGGTTTGAAGTTACTCTTCACATAATCTAGCACAAAAGGGTCCTTAGGGAGAATGATTGGGTTTTCCACGGTGGTCGAATCAGAAGACTCCCCCGCCTTAGGGGTATCCATTTTATTAAACAAAGGTTTAAAATTATAACAAACATGGAAAAATTTTCTGGTGTCTTTTAAGATTTCAAAGACTGTAAGAGGGCCCATTAAAGCTAACCTCTTGCCAGCGGCGTTAGTAGGAATTAGTACCTGAGGTGCATAAAGCATTTCCTTCTCTTTTGAGATCATTTGGGGAATAAGCACAGACTGACCTTGGTAGGTGCCAACCTTGCTTTCCATTATGGTTCCTGTGTTCTTTCCTTTCTTTTTGGAAGCTTTTTTCAGTTGAGATGAAGTTGAAGAAGACATTGTTGGAAGAATGTTGGAAGTTTAGGGTTTCGGTGAGAAGAGAGAAAGAAAAGATTCAGAATGTGGGAAGAAAAGAAAAAGACTAAGTTTATGGGTTTTTATAGTGTGGAAGTTTAAACATCCACTGAGTAAGATTGTGATACGTGGTAGTCGTGGGTTGGTTTGAGAAGGAGGTGGCGTAAAGTTAATATTGGTAATAGGCGTGATTAAATAATAATCATTGTTTTGTAACTGCACCATGCTGTGAAATGGTTCAAGTCGGTTAAGGAATCTGAAAAGCGTCATGATTGACGTGACTGGAGTCATATGCAATAAATGTTATGATGATTCAAAGGTCGCATCAAAATCTTGTGTATATGTTCAAAATAAGTATTTCTCAAAGGAATCGAAATACATATTTTAAAGGGGCATTTTGTTGGCTGAAGATTTTGATGATATTGTTCGAAGCGAAGCAAGTTGGATGTTTCGATTAGAATAAAGCAAAATGTCATGTTTCGAAATGGTAGAAGCAGTGCTTCGAATGGGCATGTCAAAACTCTGAGCTTCGAGTGACAGTTATAAGGATATCTTCAAAAGAAGTCTCGAAGTGGCAACAAGGCTGTGTCCAAGAAATGCGTTCGAAACGAAGAAGTGCCAAAACATTTGAAATTCAAATGCAAGCGGGATGTTCGAAATTTAAAATATATGCGCTGGAGCATTCGAAGACGCGTGGAAGCTAGAGAGAGGCATTGCTTTGCATGTTCTGAACGTGGCAGAATCTTATAGCAAGATCGTTATGGTCGAAGTAGTATAAATAGAAGTCTTAGCATTAGGATTTCGTGTGTCATATCTATTGTACAAAAAACTCAATAAACATTCAAAATACCACATGGCTAGGGAAACGAATGCACGAGCAATGTACGTATGATAACACCAAGTGTTTATGATTTAATAAAACTCTTTATCATTTCCAGTATTTTCCTCTATCTTCATGTCAATACCATTCAAAAGCCTTTGCATTAAAATATTTTCATTCGAAGTCTTTTTACTGATGCCTTACATTTAAATGTTTTCTTTCCGTTTCAAATCCTTTACTTTCAGAAACTTTTGTATATTTCATGCCTTTATCTTCATGCTTTTATCATTCAATTACCTTTTTCATTTAAAGTCATTTTACTGATTTCTTGCATTAAAACGCTTTCTTCATATTTCGAATATTTTACATTCCAGAAACGCTTTTACATTACATGCTCTTATATTTCGAAGTCATTTACTTGTCTTTTCTGCAGTTTTACATGTCTTTACAATTGAACTTTATTCATGCAATTTAGTTTCACGCGCATTTACTTGATCACGCCTTTAGATCTTTAATAGATTAATCGAAGTAAGTTAAACATCTACACAACATTCTAAATACCAACCATGAATATCAGTTCTATAGTGAGAATTATCCAAATGACCAATACATCCTAGGATCAATCTAGTCGATCCTGCAAGTTACCAGAGAGATTAAATAACAGTCATTAAGATTATTTGATAGTTTGGAGGACTAGCGGTTGTTTACCAGAAATAACTGTAAACACCTTGATAAATGAGAGGGAAAATTTTGGGGTATAACACTCAACAACACTATGATCATTGAACTCTACACACAGTTCAAGATTAAGCACCACAACTCTTCTCCGTGTCGACCAAAGATGAATGGCGCAGTAGAAGTCGCCAACAAGAACATAAATAAGATTGTGTAAAATATAGTTGTGACCTACAAAGAGTGGCACGAGATGTTACTGTTTTCTCTCCACAGCTATCGCGCTTCAGCATGAACATCGACTAGGGTATCCCCATTCTCTCTAGTCTATAGCATGGAAGTTGTCCTACCTGTCGAAGTTCAGATTTCTTCTCTCAGAATT
Organism: Vicia faba; assembly: GCA_948472305.1. Classification (NCBI taxonomy): domain Eukaryota; kingdom Viridiplantae; phylum Streptophyta; class Magnoliopsida; order Fabales; family Fabaceae; genus Vicia; species Vicia faba. Next base: position 716,443,739 of record OX451736.1, read on the forward strand.
ATGAAATATGCATACTTAGACGAAGACGAATGGATTCAGACTAGGTTGGATCAGTTGAATTTGATTGACGAGAAAAGGCTTACGACTGTCTCTCATAGTCAGATGTATCAAAAATGTATGATTAAAGCATTCAACAAGAAGATCAAGCATCAGGCATATCAGGCTGGTGACTTAGTAATAAAGCGCATCATTCTACCGCAAGGTGATCCCAGGGGCAAATTGACTCCCACCTACGAAGGGACATTTGTTGTCAAGAAAGTATTTTTATGCGGCGCTGTGATGCTAACCACCATGGACGGTGAAGACTTCCCGCACCTTGTGAACGCGAACATAGTCAAAAGATACTACGCATGAAAACGACCCGCTAGGTTGACTGGCCTAGGAAAAAATTAGGACATCCCGGCGAACCAAAAGGGTTCGGGAAAAATTAAGGATATATATAAAAGATTGTACACTCGGCAAGTCGAAAACCTGAAAAGGCGGTTTGTAGAAAAAAGGGTATCCCGGTGGACTGAAAACCCGAAAGGGCGGTCCAGGAAAAATTTAGGAATTAAAAGCGTACGACTATGTCCCATTGGATCACTTACTTCAAGCTTTATTACCAAAGTCAAAATTTCAAACGGTACAGATCAGTTCAACCAACTTCTTCTGACAGCGAGGGATGAGATATTCGAAGACATAGGGGCAATAACAAAGTTGGAACCCAATGAGATCATTTCCATATAGCTATATGTTTTGTTTTCACTTTGTATTCTTTTCATTTCACGACAATTTCCTCTTACTAGGATTTATGTCTCTTTGTACAAAATCGCTTGTTTATAGGCAAACTATCAATACAAATACACCTTGAATTTCAAACTTTTTAAATTTTTTTGTTTTGTTTGCAAAAACATACAATGACTAAAATTGAATGAACATATGCATATGAACATGATTAACTATTAACAAATATATGCATAAGAATAGGAATAAGCATTTACTTAATATTCTAGGAGTTGGGATGACATCCAAGCCGTCCACAAATCCCCACAGAGCCACTTCCATGAGATTATACCCATAGAGCAATCTTCATAAATTCACCTTCAATAAAGATACATTCCCCGCAATTTCCCCGACAAATTGCTCTGGCAGATAAAAGAATATGATCTTTTCCTAGCAATATCACCCACCTACGGAGTTCCAATCAGTAAAATCCATGGAAATTCTCTTCCTCGACAGAGTTTATTCCTCCAAAACTATAAAACTCCCTGCAAATTTCTTCTCTTTGGAAAAGCTCATTTCCTTAGCAGAATATTTCTCTGTCAACAAGGTTTATTTCCCCAACTGATTATAGTCTCCCCAGCTTAAGTCTATTCCTCAGAGGGCTACGAATCACGGGAAAAATTCCTCTCCCCAGTGAAGTCACCACTATCCCTAGAGAGTTGCTATGAAACCTGGAATTGGACCAGATATTAGTCAAATTTATCCTCCACAGATGAGTCAGAAGGTTATCCATCTCTTTTATCCCTAGTCAGGGTGTACAAGAATTAAACTCTCCAGTAGACCGATGAACGACTGACGTTTCTAAACTCTTCTCCCCAAATAGAAGTTAACATTCCCCAGCGGATTTTCCTCAAATAGTAAATAGGAATCCACAACGGAAACATTCTGGACAAGGTTGAAGATTACATATGCTCTTCATCCTAAGCACGAGTAAGGGATTCACTTTCCCAGCAAGATGCCATATGGAACTGTTGATACATTTCCAATAAAATTTTACATTCATACATCATTTACCAATATCATAGCATACGTATATGAAACGCATATAGAATTGTATCATTTATTTTGAGAACATCATTACACAATGTATTTCATACATCATGACATTGCATATAACTAACTCTTTACCTTTTCAGAAAAGATCAATCAACAGATGAATATCATCAAAAATTCTCAAATAGGTCCAAGATTAATTCCCGAAACAAGACGGGGCAACTATCTACGTGACCAGGTCAGAGATTAATTCCTAAAAAAAGACGGGGCAACTATCTTTATGGTCAATAAAAAGCAGGTTCCATATTAACTCCTAAAATAAGACATGGAATCTATCTTTACAACCGAGCAAAGATTAACTCCTGAAACAGGACGGGGAAACTATCTTTCTTTCTTTATGGTCAGATGAAGATCAATTCCCGATATAGGACGGGGCGACTATCTTTTTCCCTAAGTGGTATGAACTCCCGAAACAAGACGGGTTTACCAACAAAAACAGATTGTAGATCAATTCCCGAAATAGGACGGGGCGACTATCTACATGACAAACACTTCCTTCAAAGACATTTTTTGGCTCAGATTGAATCAAGCATAGATTTATTCTGATACTTCTTCCAAAAGACTTTTCATGGCTCAGATTAAATCGACCATAGATTTATTTTGATACTTCTCCCAGTTAAAGACGGACGCAAACATCTTCTGGCTCAGATTAAATCAAAGTGTAGATTTATTCTAATACTACTTCCAGTAGACATTTTCTGGCTTAGATTAAATCAACCATAGATTTATTCTGATACTTCTTCCAGTTAATGACAAGCGTAGACATCCTCTGGCTCAGATTAAATTCAGCGTAGATTTATTCTGATACGTCTTCCAGTAGATGTCAAGCGTAGACTTAGTCTAATTTCTATCAACAGTTATTGTGGATGGAATCTATAAGCCCATCTCCTAAAACTCTTCATCACCTCTCCAAATGGCATCTTTAAGCCCATTCCCAGTATACAGCCAACAACGTTACTTCGTGCACATGCGAGTGCAAATTTATGGGCACTTATGTGTTCAATCATCTTCCACCTTCAAGTCATGAATGGCGGACATGCCAAACTAACTCTTCATGTTAAAGAATATTGAACATGGGAAGTTGTTGTACCCCAAAATTTTCCCTCCCATTTTCTTCAATACATTCTACTAAGATTCTCAAATACTCAAGGATTCTCAAGAGTTGCTCAGACAAACTCACCACCTAAGCATTGGCCTATAACTAGGGTTTTGGTTTTCTAAATGGAAATTGGAATTTTAAAGCCTCAAATTACTTTCATGGTTCATCATAGGTCACCAACAATGCTCATGTCAAGTTTCAAGCCTTGCATCACAAATTTTCCCTGTCAATTGCTCAGATGATTGAAAATAAATTGTATTGGATAAAAAGTCAACTATGGTCAACATACAGTCAAACTTCAATATTTTTGCTCAACATCAACATTTTGAAGTGATATCCATCATTTTATAAATGGTTGATCATGATTCCTCAAGGAAAGTCCTCAAATCATCAAAGGTAAAAAAATTGTCAAATTAGGGTTTTGACTGAAGATGACCAATCATTGACTGTTGGCCTAGTGCATGACCTAATGGCTTAAAGCATGATCTCAAGGGCTAAAATACAACATCTTGACCTAATTACATGGCTTAAGAAATTTCAAAAGATGTAAGTGATTGATAGTTGAAGAATTGAATCAACTGATGAAAAGTCAACAGTCACACAAAAGTCAAACTTTGACTTTTTGGTCAACATTGGAATTCAAAAAATCAAAAATCATCAAGAAATTAAATACTATCAAAATCTATATCAAGAAATCAAAAATTCAACAAAAGTCAAATTTGGAAAATTTTCTAACACTTAGAAAAATTCAAAGTGTTTTTGTGCTTAATAAAAACCCTAACTTCACAAGCAAGTTTCCTCGAGATACAAGTTGATTCAAGGAAAACTTTCAATATGAAAGTTGTAGGGATTGATGAATTCTACAACTTTGTTAATGTGGGGTGATCCTAAAAAAGTGCTTAATTTAAGAGATATAAGCTCATGAAGTCATGATGTTTTTTATCCAACACTTCGAAAATTTTTACAAGTTCTGATCATATTTTTATCCCAATTTCATTGCCATTTTTCACCAAGTTCCCATTTGCTTTAGCCAAAACTCACAACATGAAAGTTGTAGGCAATGTTTCAAGCTTTCCAAAATTTCAAATAACATAATTTTATCATGCTTGAGCTAGGATATTCGATGAGATGAAGTTGGGCATCCATTCTTGAATTATTGGCCATTTTGTAACAAGTTCATAACCCAATCTTCAAGCCATGCTACATAATCCCACTTTTCAGGCCTCTCACCTCCAAATCTATCCATAATCAGAAGATTACACAAGCTTTTGATCTATGATCCAAGTGATTAAAGCTTTGTCCAATCCATTTTGCCATTAAGGGAAGAAAGTTCACACTTCCATTCTTGTAAAGTCACTTTATACACAAAGTCAACTTCTTGAGCCTCTAACTTGTTTGTTCTGATCACACTCAACCTAAGAAACTCAGAGGAAAATGTTTAAAGTATCTAACCACTCTATAAGACAAGGTACAAGGCATTGGAACCATGATCTTCAAGTTTGCTTCGTAACTAAGCAACTAAGCCATTACTTGTTATCTTGCAAACCTGGTTACTTCAGCTCCTCAAACCCTTTGTCTATAAATATATGGGTCATTAGCAAGCCATAACACGAATGAACACACCCTAAAAGCCTCTCAAGCTCAGAATCACCAAAAATTCTCCATAAGTGCATATTTTGAGCCTTAAGAAGCCAACTCACAATCTACTCGTGTGTTTTCCCTTCTCGTCATTAAAACATCATCTATACATTATATAGAAGTGATCCAAACACCTGAATCACTTCTGTAATCACCCTATCACCATCCACCATTTTCAAAATCCACCATTGCAGCTTGACTTGGCCAAAACAGTTGGGCAAGCTATAAGGCATTCTATCAATTGGAATAGTTTCAGGGAGGTCCAGAAAAGCTTAATCAATCATTACATTGTACCTGGAAGCATCCATACGTGTTCTTATTTTTGCTTAAAGAGGTAAGTTTTCTCAAACTTTGAAATCTTGATTTAAGCATCCTTTGTGCATACGTTCTAAAGGAAAGATATAGATATCATCATTCTGAAGTTGTCCATGTCCTTAAATTGCATTTTAATTGACTACGTGATGATAACTTTGGAGCTGAAGTTTCTGAAATATTAGGTTTTCAGTTTGGTACTAAGTAAAATTTTCACTTATCTTTGATTTATAATTTAAATAATTTACATAGTTGGATTCCTTGTTTAAATTCAAGAAAGTTTGGTGTTTATACTTTTCAAAATGGTTGAGGAACGAAGCTTTTAGGAATAAAAAATGGTGATGTTGATATCTGGCGCGAGGAAGAATATGAAGTTCAACCTATGAACATGTTTTATATTATATTTAATGGGTGATGTTTCATAACTGGATGAAACAGTCACCCCAGTGGCAAGCGTGTGTGTGTGTGTGTGTATAGAGCGTTAGTGTGCCAGGGCAGGGGTTCGATCCCTGCCTCTGGCATTTTATTTTTTCAATATTCTCTTTGTTGATCAGGTGCAAGCAAGGCAAGCACGCGCGTGATACATCCTCACATCAACACCATCAGATCATAAGGCAATCAGATCCAACACTCCACACGCGTGCCCCATGATGAACCTCAGAGGGCCAGCCACACTGGATTACAAACAAGCGTTTGGCTCCTCTATTTGGGCTTTTCATTTTTGTTATTTTCTCACCCCCCCCAATTGCTTTTGCAGTTCAGGCCCACTTTATTTCTTTTTTATTTGAATTAACCTTTTCTTTTTTAATTAATTTTATTTTGATCAACAAAAATCATAAAAATGATGGGAAAAATAGATTTAGGTTTTTATTAATTAATTTAATTTTTGACAAATTAATTTATTTTAATCACCTTGGTTTTATTTAATTAGAATTAGGTAATACTTCAAATATCTTTTCTAAATGAAACTCCAAGAAAATAGTTTCTAAATACTTAGAATTCTTTAGATTTTTATTTAATTAATTAGTTTAATTTTCATGAATGAAATTACTTTATTTAATTACACTTTGTCTTGTTTTAATTTGTAACTTAAATTAGAATTAAGTCTAACCTTTTATTTCACATTTCAAATATTTTCTAACCAAAGAAACAACAAAATATTTTTTTAATACTTAGAAATTTTTTAGGGTTTTAAACATTTTCCCTTTTTCACCATCTTCGCGCGTTTGTTTATTCTTCGCATCAGTATTTTCATAGTTATGTGATTGCTTATGGATTGTAATAGTTTAATTAGGGTTTATTGCTTTCCTTCCCCATTCATAAACTTGTACTCCCATTCTTGAGGCCTTGTAATAGCGTAGAACATTTAAATTCTGCAATTTACCGATTTCCTTATTACTGTTACTAATTGGGGTTTTGTATGGCAAGACTAAAATCAAACATTAGAAAAACCCTAATTTCAAGACCAAAATAACTGAAATCAAAACACTTCACACACATGCACCTCTAGGGTTAACCTCACTTGTTGACTCGGATTTAATCAGTCATGTCCCTCGAATGTGGGATGCTTTGGCAAAGATCATCGGTTAAAAATTGTAGTCCCTCGATGACCCTTCGATGTTGCCTTCGATAAAAGATCTTAGTCCCTTACGATAATTGCTAAAACATCCTACAAGTTGCCTTTTATGACTGTATGATGACCCACGCCTGTCCCTCACATCTAATGATAGAGCTCTCTACTAAGTAATGGTAGTATATCGCTATCTAAAGGAGGAGGAAAAGAACAAAGAATCTTTGAGTAGGTAGATCACTCGTAATCGCTTGCTCACAAACTAGAACAATCTTCACACCTCACACTTTCAAAAACAACTACTTTCAAAATACTTTATAAACACTCTTGAGGACTGATATAAGGGCTATTATAAAGCAAACTGACTTACATTGGCATTTTCAAAACACTTTCCAAAACCAACACTTTTTCCCAATAAATATTTTCAAAACAAACATTTGTATACATTCTCAACAATACGAGAATCATTACAAAATTGTCGCACTTAGGCGTTTTCAAAATATTTTCAAACATACACAAACACAAAGCATTTTTAAAGTGAGCTAGCAATTAAGAGACCGTAGAGAAATACGGATGAAAAGGGTGTAACACCTTCCCTTTTCATAACCTAACCCCCCCCCCCCCCCCCCCCGAACTCAAGAAAATTCTCAAAGGTCTTTCCTGTTCTTTTCACCCTTTCCTTTATTGGATAAAAGTAAAGTAAGTGGCGACTCTTGCTATCTGCAACATTTACGATAAAACATAAAACCCAAGTCAGTTCTCTCACCGTATTACATTAAGGAAGGAAGAATTTTTGGTGAGTGTCAAGTTGAAAAGCAAACCAAGATGTCACACCAGAAGATCTAACATTTGACTACTTCAAAAGTTTTAGAAATTCTTCATATGGATTTAATGGGACATATGCAAGTAGAAAGCTTTGGTGAAAAGAGGTATGCATATGTTGTTGTTGATGATTTTTCAAGGTTCACTTGGGTGAAACTTATCAGAGAAAAATCAGATGTCTTTGAAGTCTTCAAGGATCTATGTCAGAAACTTCAAAGAGAGACAGAAAATGGGATTGTAAGGATCATAAGTGATCACGAGAAGGAGTTTGAAAATAGCAGATTTGTTGAATTATGCTCTTATGAAGGAATCAATCATGAATTCTCTTCTCCCATCACCCCTCATCAAAATGTAGTTGTGGAGCGCAAGAATAAGACCATGCAAGAGTCAGCTAGAGTCATGCTTCATATTAAGCATCTGTCATATCATTTTTGGGCTGAAATGAATACTGCTTGTTATATTCATAATAGGGATACCTTAAGGACTGACACCTCTTTTACTCTCTATGAGTTGTGAAAAGGAAGGAAGCCTACTGTAAAATAATTCCATGTGTTTGGTAGCATATGTTATATTTTGGCTGATCGTGAATAGAGAAGAAAAATGGATCCCAAGAGTGATGAAGGAATATTTCTGGGGTACTCTACTAACAGCATAGCCTATAGAGTCTTTAATTCCATAACCAAGGTAATTATGGAATCTATAAATGTAGTGGTTGATGATTCAACTATAGAAAGGGGGCACGATGTTGAGCTTGACGTTGGAACATCTTTTCAGATGGAAGATAATTAAGAAAAAGAGATCGATGATAACCCCAATGATGAAACTGTTGATACTAAACCAGATGAGAACACTCTGTTGCACCCCAAAATTTTCTCTCATAATTTCTTTTATCTGGCTTAGACTTGTGCATTCATCTACATATATTCTAGTAGGTCATTAACATAGTATACATTGCATTCAATAGAGCATTTAAGGTTCAAAAGATCAGTGATTGTGCAAGCAGGGTTTTCACATTCTTTTGAAGAGTGCATATCAAATAGAGCTTGATGTTCCTGATTTTCCTTCTATTAGTGAAGGTGTGGAATTAGGATTTATGTGGCTTCAAGGGGATCTCTCTCATTAAAAGAAAGATTAGGGTTTATATCCTATCATAGTTGGGTTCATAAACATTTTCAATAGAGGTTCATTGGATAACAAGGTGTGATATAAGGAGGATATTGCGAATTCATTAAGATCAAGTTGGGTTGGTACTCTTACTGTTTGGTACACAAGATTAATGAGGATCAATATAATGTATTGGATCCATTCTCTCATAAAAGATAGAGGGTGATATTAGGGACAATTTAGTTCATGGTCATCAATTAAAGATTGGGCTCGCTTCATGGCTTAGGATATAAGTCATTTGCTTTGAGGTTCATTCAAGACGTTTTAATTTTGATCATGGAATTTGCCTTGGACTATTTCAAGAGAAATATCATTTAAATTCATGTTTTGTTCAAAAATTGGATTAAAGTTCATTTATCAAACATGCAAGATTAAAAAAATGATTCAAGTGAATTTCTTGAGAAACAAGTTATTTGAAATTTAGAGCAAATATCAAGGTCGCTCGAGAATTATTCAAGGCAATTTCAAAGTTCGGACACGAGTTCAAAGTTCATCACTATTTCAAATTTCAAGATTACAAGTCCAAATTTCATTCACCGCTCAAGTGGTCATAATACAAAATTGCAAGTTTCAAGTACAAAAGTTCAAATTCCAAGTTTAACATTCATTATTCAAGGTTTACAGTGTTTATCATTTACAAACCAAAAATCCAATTTACAAAACCATGACATGTCTAAACATCATACAAAAAATATTACACAAACTTTTGTTCTAAGCCTAAATCCTAATATCCAAACATCTTCATATACAGTCAAACAACCGGAGCTTACACGTTTTTTAGTGAGCCAATGGTCCCAGCAGGGTTCTCCAAGTCAACGTACAGATCACTTAAAACATCAAGCTGCCCTGCACATATTCGCAGCAGAAAAATTAAAGGGAGCAAATTACCACCAGCCAAACAGGGAAACTGTGGATTATCAAACCGGAAGAAAAATCAGAAATCAGAAATATTAAACCGGTCCAATTTAGAAACCTGCTCCTAAGCTTCATGCTACTCTATTCCATGCTTCAAAGTCGCTCCATTTTCAATTATATCTTGATGGTATGCCATGATATGCCCTTTTGTTCGCGACAAAGCCTTGCACATATCCAGACATACGCATCACAATTAAACCTGCATAACCAGAAAATTCACCATATAAAAATCCAGTGTCAGTATATCAAGAAAACGAAAAGTAACAGAAAACTGAAACCGGTTATCATATCCAAGCTGCCATGCATTATCAGTGTAGAAACCGGTGACCTGTTATCCAAACTGTAGCCCTGTTCAAGGTGAAAAAAACCAGAAAATACAAGATGACCAAAATAAGAAGTAAGAGAGAATCAGTTCAGAGGAACAAGGAAATAACCAAAGAAGAAAAAGTAGGAAGGAGTTCATAAAGTCAGGAAATGATTTCCAGTTCAGGAAATCAGCTTCAGCTAAACCACCAACTGATTCAATAACCAGAGTTTTACAACCGAAACCCAGCCCTGCATTAAAAATCAGAAAAAGAATTCAGGACACCGCAAAAACAGAAAAATCAGGAAATAATGAAAATAGCAGTAAGCCAGAATTATCCAACTAACTATCATAACAGAAAATTTGTCAGCTCATCAACATTCATAACTAACTCTCTTACAACTCTAACTATCTCGAGTCTCATCATTCATTTTTGCAACTGATTTCTCAAATCCTAGGGCAGGGAATCATTTCCTTGTAACTGACTTTTCCTAACAAACTAAAAAAATTATAAAAGAGAGGAAAGCTCACCAGATTCGGGGAGATTCTGGATTCTACAGAAAGATCGCGCTCCAAAACTCTCTCTTCTTCTTCTCCCAACCTCCATCTTAACCAAATCTCCAGTCACTCTTCTCCCTCTGCAACTCTCGCGCATTATTCACCATAACCGCATCTTCATCTTCTTCTTCAGTCATCTCTAAGCATCTACACTAATCATCATCTACATTTCAACCCACGCACGCTTTAAGCATCGCTAAACGCAACAGAAACAACACTGTGACGCATCGAAGCAACATTCAACAAATAATACGTTCAGAATATCGTACAGAGGAAGAATAAAAGATAAAACAAAGATGTAGTAGAAGAAGTTAGAAGCGATAAAGAGGCATACCTGAATCACGCTTGAAGTGCCTTCAGAGCATCTCTAAAGTGTAAGTATTTATTCTCCTTCAATCATCTTGTATGAGCATCTGATTTTTGATCCGCTTTCGTCGAGATCGAAACAAAATCATGAATCGAAGTTGTTGTTGATGCTTCAAAGATGACGAACTGAGACGGAGATAGAGTCAGAGGAAGGCGAATCGATCGAAGACAAGCGGGAAGAGAGGTCGAGACGGTTGAATCGAAGTTCGTCACAGAAGCATTCACGCGAAGATGTTGATCCGGGGAATCGGCGAACGGAGATTTGAACAGAGGGAGAAGATCGTGAACGGTGAGACGATGATGGATCCGCGGTGGATAACGAGGCCATGGAGTTTCGACGATGGAGATTACACGGCGGCAGAAAGGAAGGAGATGGAGTTGTCCTTCATTCACAGTTGAGAAGAGAGAAGGATTTGTCGCGCGGTTGATAAGAGAAGACGAAGAAGTTCAATCGTCTCACCCAATTTTAACCTTAATTTACTTTTCTTATTTTGTCTATTAAGTAATAACAAAAAAAGAGGAATTAAATAAAATGGATCATGGTGTTTTTTTTTTTGTGAAATCTGGACCGGGCCGTACTCACCATATAAGCCCGCATACTCTTTTTTTTTGTACTGCAGGAAATACAAAAAGGCTTGGACTACTCACTGGTGGGCTCATCGCCCCATCCTGATTCACCATCCTGATTTCCCACTCCCTTAGTCCAATGTGCATGTTTTTTTGTAATACAAAAAGAGCTCTTCTTGGACCTTAATGCTTGGGCCTGGAATTCTGAGTAGTTTACTTCAGTACCCTTGATCTTTGCTTACACCCCCCGAGATCATTCTATTAGTAGTTTCTTTTAAAAAATTTATGAATCGTTTAGATTTGTTTTTTTGAACTTTTTCCATATGATAAAAGATAATAAAATCAAATATAAAATTTGTAAGATTTTTTTTTTAGGAATTAAATCTCGATTATCCGATTACTGGAGATGTGTAATTCACTTTTGTTTGTTGAGATTGAGTCTTATGCAGGTTTACTGTGTGATGTGTGGATATGGTTGAGATTTTGATTATGATTTATTTTCACATCGATGATGCTTCGATTCTTATTCTGAGCATTTGATTTCTGACTCTTTTCTTTGATTGGTGAAGCTCTCGCGAAGATCGTCGGGTTTCTTTGTTTTGATACGCTTTGCTACGGATTGATATTTGTTTGGTATTTTCCCTTGTTTATCTTATTTCAGCATTTACCGTTTTCTAGAGATCATGTATAGTAGGGGCATTTATCGCTTTCTAGAAATCATGTGAAGTAGGAAGCAGGAAATAAAGAGCGTGCGCTCGAAGTCGATGTTTAAAGTCCTGTAGCAGGCACCGCTTTCTGTATGTTATTTGTGTTTGTTTAAAATCCTACCTTCGAAGTAGGTATTCTGCACGCGTGTTTACATTTTTGCCCGCATTATATTACAGATAATAAGTCCTCAAAAAGAGGCAAGCAGGGAGGGTCTGTAATTAACCCCCGCACATTCCAGTTCATGTCATCCTTAGCCCACATTGCACGTCAATGCTTCGGAATTGTACAGATCATGGTTATCGAGTTCTCAAGTGGAAAAGGGGTCTGTAATCAATCCCCTACATTTTGTCTTGAGCTCACGTTGGTCGACGTTGATGCTCCATGCTCTTTTCTTCTATCCCCTCCCCGCTTGTTTGCCTCGGTTTATATGACCCCTTGGCTAAAGCACCCCTACTGATTTTATACCTACCTTGATCTTCTATATCATGGTTAGGCATTTGACTTAAGTTAGCATATGTTTCTCATGACATATTGTGTGTGTTCTCTTGAGCTAATTGGCTTGCTTGCTTGATTTCATCTTTGTGTGCATGTTTTGAGATGATATATCCTCGGCATGTTCCCTTAGGATCTCTTGATTTATCTATAGATGATGATTCAAGATAGACATAATTTTAGGTGACACACCCTTGATATGCTCCTTTAGGACTTCTTGATTCATCTATAGATGGTGATTTGAGATAGACGTTAGGATTGTTATCCAAGCATGTCAACATAGGGTAGAGATTTCCCTTCAAAACTCAACCTTAGGGTCAATCATTGTATGATAACATTAGGGATAGATCTAGATAGTCTCCCTTAGATGTTTTTCTTTCTTTTTCATCCTTGCATTAAAACTAAAATTCTTTTTCTCAAAAAAGCATAAAACATCTAATAACTTTAAAATCCTCCTTCAAGGTAAAAGCAATCAACCAATGCAAGCTTTTTGCGCCTTCGGGCTCTTCTTCCCAAACTTTTTCAAAAGAACATGTTAATTCACTTATGTGTTAACGCGTAAGTCTCCAAAGGTCGAGCTGCGGCAGAAGGCGAAATTAATATTATTCATTAAAAATACAAACCAATAAAAACTTATAAGTTAAACTGCGGCTGCTCTGATTCCGTAAGTCTCCAAAGGTCGAGCTGCGGCAGACGACGAAATTAATATTGTTCATTAAAAAATACAAACCAACAAAAACGTATAAGTTGAACTACGGCTGCTCTGATTCCTTAAAAGGGATACATAGGCATCGGGGTAGGGCCCGAACGAGCACAATTTTATTTTCCCTACATTATTTTCTCTTTTCTTTTACATGCATTCCATCTTTGCATTTCTTTTAGCTCTTAAGCTTAGATTTGAAACACACTCTTTGATTAGAACAACAAGAGTGGATACCATAGAGTACTACGAGTGTGTGGGGTGCTAATACCTTCCCCTCACGTAACAGACTCCCTTACCCGATCTCTCGGTTGCAATACCATGACTTCTCCCTTCTAAGGTTTTCTTGATGTTTACCTTTCTCTTCATGTGGGATAAAAGACGTTCGATGGCGACTTCATTGTCTGATGATTTTCAGTTGGTTGTTTTAGCTGGCGACTTCACTGGGGATAGATTGACCTATTGCTGGTCCATCCCGAAGTCGATCCTAGCTCTTGTTTATTTACTTCTTTGGGTGTTTATTTATTTCCAGTTATTTACAGCTTTATATACACTACTTGCATATGTTTGTGCATGGATTTTATTGCTTTCCATATTGGTGATACTGTTGTGCTAGATCTGTTTTCATGATGGGGTGGGTGTTACAAGAGGTAAAAGGCCCAATACCCAGGCCAAGTGAAAACCACAGGAACACTAGGAGTAGAGTGGAACATGATGGATAGAGGGTGTAGATTACCCTAGATGGTTGTGTTGTTCACGCTCAGATGAGGTTTTAATGAGGTGATATCATTATCACGTAGGTGTATGATGATAGTACTCTCAAGCGAACCTGTGATTTTGAGTTACCTTTGCTTACATTGACCTAGTTTCACCTGTGAGCAGGGCGAGAACAATCTTTACAGGTACAGATAGTGACTATGTTTTGATGGTGACCAAATTGTTCTATTGATGACTCTTTGGTTATGTTCTGGACCTTTGATCCTGGTATATTCAACTTTGCCCGAGATTATACAATGGTTATTCATGGTACTTGGTTCCGCTGTGTTCTGAAATTGGTGTCGAACCTTTAATCCTGTGATGTTCAGATTACTCAGCAGATTTATACAACAGTTACCCAGAGGATTGTACAGTTATTATGCTAAACTTTTAAACCTATGGTTTCGCACTTGAATCATAGCATATTTACCTTTTACAAAAGAAATGCGTAAAAAATGTATGCATGAAAAGAGTTAACACACGTGTTATTTCAATTTCCAAGGAGTCGTGCTTGTAAACATTATGTTGTGTTTGTCTATATCTTACTTACAAAAGAATCGAAGCATGTGGGTTCCTTTAAAATGATTTATCATGGCATTGCATCCACTCATTTACCTCATGCATCTTCATGCATTCATAACAGATACTCGGGATGGGGAATTCTTATCCAGGCCCGATATTTTCTCTTCTGAATTGTAAACCTCGACTTCCCACCGCATTATGATCCGAAAGAGCCATGGAATAACTTCGTGGGGAATTGGATGAGATAAAATATTAGATGGGGCTGCTTATCATGGACATGCAGGTCTTGGACCATGGTCAGAAATCCTTAAAGGGGAAAAGATAACCAATTAAAGACTCAGTTGAGTCAGGTATGAAAGTTCTGAAGATAGTTTTAACAAAGGAAAGTGGTATTGTATATGTTGTTACAATAGGAGTTGTCATTCATCCCTAGCCTATGGGACCTTTTTCAAATCATGAGATACTTCGTGGGTCTCATCCAGAACTTTGTGTCCCCAGATTTTCTTGCCAGCAGCTAGTTTATGGTCTCCAAGTGAACCCATGGGGAAAAGCTTAATAGCAAAGACGAAAAAACTTGAGAATCGTGTTGATACAATCCCAATGCCTTACATCCAGTTACTTCCTCATGTGTTGGAAGCTCAATTGATTAAGCTTCGTGCTTTGGATCCTCCTCCCACAAATTTTTCCCATGATTTTGATGCAAATGCTAGATGTGTCTCCCATTCTGGGGCACCTGGTTATGATATTGAAGACTGCAACAGGTTGAAGTATGACGCCCGACACTTGCTTGGCTTCTTTTACAAGGTTCAGTCCATGTTTGGCAAATTGTTCCAGACTCTTTCTCCTTAGTTGAGTGCTCCTTTTGTGTAGTAGAAGATGGGGTGATACTTATGTGATGAAGAAGTATAAGATATCAAGCTCTTGGACATCTGCTACTGTGTAGAATAAAAATACCTCAGAGGTTGAATTCTACATTCAGAGTTTAGTTTCTTCTGTGTAGTAGAAGATTCTTGTTACAGTTGTTGGATTTTACTTCTACGTAGTAGAAGACGGAGATACTTTTGTGAAGAAGGAGATTCCCCGGAATTCGGTTGCTAAAACTTCTCTTATGTGAAGTTTATTTTCTTCTGTGTAGTAAAAGATCCTTCGACATGGTTGCTGTATTTTGCTTCTATGTAGTAGAATACAATGCTTCTTTTTTATAGTATGAGATGCTCTGAAATTCAGCGGTTGATTTTCTCTTCTGTGTAGTAGAAGATGGTTGGCGTTTCTTCTTTGTGGTAGAAGATACTTTGTGATGAAGTTTATACAAGTTCGCTTGATAAAGAATTCATCACATATGGTGAGGGAATTCGATGTGATTACCATGCTGGGGCACTCGGCCATTCGGGTGAAGGTTGTAAACCCTTCAAAGATAAGATGCAATACCTGCTTGATGAAAAAGCCATCATTCTCGCACCAGTTGGTCAGAATTGAAGTCTACTTTGACTCGTTGAATGTCAAGATTGCCGGAACATCATCTGAAGCAATAAGTCCATAGGGAGACTAGTCTCCTCAACATGGAAATTTCAAATCACATTTGCATTCTCATTTTTAATCTTTCTTGTTTGGTTCAGTACTTTCTTGTATGCAAAACTTGCTTATGTTTGAATATTAATCATAATGCATTGAATATGTTTGTCTTGAATTAATTCATTCGTATCCACTCATTATTGTTTTTCTTTGCTTTTTGATACTTAACTCTTTTTAAATAAAGCAAAAAACCTCTGGAGGGAGAATGATGAGGAATATGCCAAAAATTTCAAACGGTGTGCTTTTGAATAAAAACCCTGCTGACGATGTACATGCGTTATTTCAAATTTCCAAACACCGGAGATATAAGGGAGATAGACCCTCGTTAACCCCTTTTGAGCCTTAAAGTAGGAGTTTATTTTCTGTTCATAAAAAACCCTCACATTTAACCTGGGGCAGGGTAGATTTCAGTTAATCTGATCGAGCGTTCAGAACTCATCAAGAGTGCGCATCTAAGGATATGATAATGGTTATCCTTTAAAAGGCTGAGGAAAGTCAAAACCGCAATGGTTAACTCTCTTCTATCAGTAGCGTTCATCAAAGAAAACGATATTCCAATGGGTATCTCTCGCAAGCCAGGAGGTCAACAAATGACGATATAATAATGGTCATCCCTCATCTACCAAGGACTCTGGCAGTCATAATTTTTACAACAAAGTCGAAAGTGACTCGAAGTCACACGACGTGTTTAAAAGGAAAAAGAATGATTGAAAATTTAAAAGAAAGAGACAAAAAGCACTGCTAAGTCGAAACTTGAAAACAAGTCGCTTAGGAAAAAGTCAGGGCATCCTGTTGGACTTTAAAGTTAAAATTCAAAAGGAATTTGTCCAGGCAAAAGTTAGGGAAAACAAAAAGAAAGCGAAAAGCGTGAAAAGCCAAAAAGGATTACAAAAAAAAATCCTTGGCAAAGAACAAAGTCGTGTGATCAGACACCAAGAGTGAAAGAGGTGAGTGACGGTCGTGTCCAGAAAAACCCCATTTGACTCCTCAACCATTGTAACCTCCTTTTAATAGAGATGAGTGCTCGTATCGAGTTAACTGAATGTAGGAATGGAGAACATCATGGAGAATGGGTGGGCGCCAAACATTTTGAGCCTTAAATCCTTTTTTCTAAAATAGTGAACCAGGCCCCGTTACAACCCTTAAAAGCCCTAACTGAAGCACGAGTTAATTCGAAGGCACGTTGTAATGAGAATACGGTAATCTGACTCCTACGAGGCTTACTAAAACTTTTGAGTTAGTATCACTCCATTTTTTACTTTCTTTTGTACAAAAATTTGACGTATTAATCTTTTCAATAAAAGTTTTTAAACTTCAAGACAAACATGAGCTTTGCATTAGAATTATCATTCTTAGAATAAACATTCTTTGCATATGAACAAGTGCTTAAACATCAAGTGAGTTTGCATAATGAGCATCCGATGGTAATTTGATTATCTCGAGGGACAAATCGCTTCAAGATACCATTGAAAAGGTAAATCATTTTCAAGAATGATCTTAATCTGGGGCAGACCTTCTATTGACTCTGTTGATTAAAAGAAGACTAGTTTGAGAAATGATCTGAAGTAGATTGCAAAAGTTGATTGCCTAGAGTCTTTGTCGAGAAGTGGTGTATTATGTTCAGTTGGTCCCGGGGGACATATTTCTTCAAGTATCCGTTGGAGAACGAAGCAATTCAAATTGAGAAGTACGGTTGTGAAGTAGCCTACTTTCAAGACGTAAGTGAGTTAGCCTGAAAAGGTTTTGTTATCTCCCTAACTCCGCGAGCTTCTTATTCCTCTGTGAGCAGGAGATAAAGAAAAGTTTTGTCAAGACTATGTTGAGCAAGCCTGGGCATGTTGAATACTCCATCGAGTAGGTGTTCAGCTAATCCGAGGCACTCAAGTCGGGATGTGATCCCTCAAAGTACAGTCAAACTGGGGCAGTTATGTCCAGATTTGACAAATTTCTCCAAGAATCAGTTGATTAGAGAAGATCTTTTCAGGATCTGAAGATGCCAGGGCATTCACTCAAGCATGGTTGAAACCATATCCAACTCTGGTTAGCCAGGAGTCGTGCTCCCAAGTTCACAATATTGAGGTTGTTTATATTGTTGGTACAGAACTCAGAAAGTCCTATCGAGGCAAGTTTTTTAAAGCCCTATAGACTGGGGCAAGGCATTATGCAGGGGCATTCCTCCACTTTAGAGTTGACCAGGTTAAGTCCAGGCGCAGGATAATCAATTTGTGAATTTGAAAAAGCATGTTGGGAAGCCAGGATCGTTATCCTCGGCTTATCAGAAACTTAAGTCCATTTATTGATGTTCCTCCATCAGAAGTCAGGATTATCATCTCCAATTGAAGTTTGGATTGTCATCCTCAGTAGGATACAAGCAGTAACGCAAAGATCATTTGAGGTTGTTTACCCGTACAAGACGTGATGGAAATGTCATTTCCTAGGAGGACGCCTCTCCCTAGTAAAGGATCTGCCACTACTTGACAAAGGTCTGTCTGCTAAGGGGTTTCTCTTCTGAGATCTTTATTCCCTAACAAAGCATCCTCCTTTCTCTGCAGGAGGAAAATGGTTCTTCTCCCTGAAAATTTAGGAGTTATTTGAAGTCAAGATGATTCCTTTTCAATGGACTGCAATTTAATTTTGTGGTATCCTCTCCAAAGTCCACTTTTCAGTGGCATTTCTCCTCGGAGTTTGTAACGCCCGTTTATTTAATTAATTATTTAATTAAATTATTTTTGGATTGTTTGTTAAAGTTGTGAGATGTTGAGAGTTTTTGTTATAATTGTTAGATTATTATTAATTAATTAATTAGTTGATTAATAATAATAATAATGTCGGAATTAAGGGAATAATAGTGTTGGGCTATTTTATTGGTTGGAAGTAGTAAAGTGAAGTGTGAAAGTTAAGCCCAATAGAATTGGTGATATAAGGTTAAGCTGACACGAGGATTTGATTTAGTTGGTGTTTAAGGGTTTGTACGTTGACCGGAAGAGCTACGTGGAGAGAGGAGCAAGCTGCCCGGTGTCGAGCAGAGCAAAACAATGATTACGACCGGAGCTTTGGTTGAGCGAATTTCAATCCCGGTAAGGGTGGGGTTCTGACCTTATAATGGGATTTATGATGTGTATTATGTGGGAATTGGTTGTTTGTATGGCTGTGTGCATTGATGTTTCTGGATTTGTTATCGAAGTTGCCCGTTTCTCTATGTTGTGGTCATTTAGGGAGTCACCGTACGACGGTTTAATGAACCTGTTTTAGGAAGTTGCCCGGTTGTTATGTTATGGGCGGTTTGACTGGTCTGCATCATTAACTAGTAGAATTTATAATTAAGTTAGTATAGTTTATCACTGGGTGGTGTGGTCGTTATGATGTTGTGATGTTCCGAGCAGTTGGCAGGAAATTAGTAAATTGTTGTTGTGGTCGTTTTAGGAAGGTTTTTGCGTGACTGTCTTGTATAATTAATAAATTTGTTGATAGGAAATATAGTCTCCCGTTGCTATGATATTCTGAGTAGTTGGTCTAAAGTTATGAATTGTAGTGGTGTGGTCGTTAAGACGTTGCATTGTTACATGTTATTGGTCAGAATTAATGGTCGAGGAGGATGTTGATGGTGTTAGGTGCCGAGCGGCATTTAGGCTGCAAGGTGTGTCTGAGAATATATATGTTGTATTTTGAGTAGCATTAGGATGCGAGGCGTGTCGAGGAGCATGGTACTATTGTCGAGCGGAACGAAGTTACAGGTTGTGCTGAGGAACATAAGTTAGTTGTTATCCCTCTTTGTTTCTGTGTGTGTCAAGGAGTATGAGTTAGTTATTATTCTGCCTTGGTTTATGTGCATGTCGAGGGGTACATAGTTCTCGAGCCCTATTTCCCGTGTGTGTTAATTTGGTCATTACAGTGTGCTATGTAGTTTGTGCTTAATTGAGAATTTGCAGGTTGATGATTTATGTTGAGATGCCTCTAATTTTGACAGATATTAAGTTGTAGGCTTATGGCCAACATTGATCTATGTTGAATTTATGTTGAATTGTTGTTGATGTTGTAGGCTTATGGCCCGTTGAGTTATTGTTTATTGTTGATTTTTGCTACATTCATGTTGTGTCGCATACATCGCATATCAAGTTGGAGCTGATGCTTGTTAAGTTGGCTTGGATTGGAAAAATATTAAGTTGAAGGCTTATGCCTTGTTGATGCCTTTATTTATTGGTGGATTTTTAAGTTGGGAGTTCTGCTCCATTGGTACCACATGCATTTGCATAGAGACAAGTTGCATTCTATCTTGCGTTCTGTGTCGTTAGATGGTTTATTTGATTATGCTTATGTTGTCATTAATTGTGAAGCAGTGATTATTTCATGGATTGATTCTAATATAACATTTATCATACATCTGATTATATTGTTCGATATCTCACCCCTTCTGTTTGAATGTTACCCATATGTTGGTAATGTGCAGGTAATTCAGAGTGAATGCAGTTTACCTTCAGTAATTCGAGTCGGTGTCATTGCTCTGATACGTAACACTCGGGGGGATAAACGCTTGCTATTTTACTGTTGTTATTATTTTGTTGTTTCACTTTAAGATGTTGTTTGTTAAATAACTGTTATTTGAATTTGTTTTTATTGGATAAAGATGTTATATTCTTAAAGTTGATATTTGATTCCGTTGCGTGGTTATGAAAGTTGCTGGTTTTAAAAGATGAATTTATGTTGTTGTTGGTTCATTTATATTTAATGTGTTATGTATCATTGATAAATGTCGTTGTACTAAGTTGAATTTGTAGCATCCTGATTTGATTGTCGAATTTTTGTAACTCTGATTTTATATAATTGTCGGGTAGAATTGGGGTGTTACAGAGTTAACAAGATGAAGTTATAATCTTGCATCACAGTTTTTACCCAGTGATTGGTAGTTCAAATTGTTTATTCATCAGTGAAGTTTGCCATTCTAAACATGGGGCATATTGCCATAGTTTCTCTTTTTGCAAGTATTATTGGTCTTTTATGATAAGAAGCATACCAACGAATGAATCAAGAAGGGTCTGTATGCGACCAACATGAGGATTTTTGTAGAATGGGATCCAATTTCCCCAGTGGATGCTCACTTCTGCTCAAAACAAAATTATTCAACCCTAGTAAAGGCGTACTTTTGCCTAGGTAGAATTTCTCATCTCCAGTGAAAGTATACCTATGCATAATACTCACTAAACTCAACATTCATGATAAGAGTTTGTTTAAGAGTTTGCCCCTTTTAGAGGGCTGATCTCCAAAGAAGTGCCTTTCATCAGCACGTTTCTGTAGAATCTTCTTCATCAGTTCAGTCTACTCTTTTCGAAGAATATGGGAAGGATCGTTTAACTGGATTGGATACCTTTGTTATATCCCCTTGAAGTTGATACCCTATGTCTCCGTGGTTTGCATTTATCTCCCTAGTGAGGTTGTCGTTCCTCATCCCCATGAAGTTCATATCTTTTCTCCCCAGGGAAATTTGGCCCTTGTCAAGTTTTTTTGAAGATATGTTTGATCAGTATTCTTATTACGCCTCAGTGGAAAAAGTCTCTTGTTTTTCTAGAGCAGCGTGCATAGACGAATGCCATTTAGGGCTCTTTTATCCCCAGTTATGGACTATTGCTAAAATATTTCCTCGGTGGAGTTTTGAACCTCAAGCTTATGGTTAAAAGACACTCTTCTCTTCCTCAAGTGAAGATTGTTACCCTCGATGGTAGTACCCCCTGTGTAGCCTGGGTAGAATTCTTTTATTCAAGAATTTATGCGATCCCCCAGTCGAAGTCACTTTTATCAAAGACTTACATCGAAAGGTTCCAGTTCCCAGCAAGATCCTCCTTATCTTCGGAAAGAGATATTGGATTCTTCCCCAAGAATTTGGGAGTTGGATCAGAGTTCAAAATTTTCTCTGAACTGCAATTTATTTTTGCAATATTTTCCCCAATAAAGGCATACTCTCGCCCGAGTATTCCCTCTTCTCAGTGCAGTCTGTTTCTTTTCAGGTTTCCTCGGAAGAATCATTTTATGCACTAATTGGATATTATTGATATACTCCCCCTGAAGTCAACTTTCTAAGGTTTCCCCAGTGAGGCTCGCACTTATTCTCCCCATGAAGTATACATTATCCCCCTTAGTGAAGGGTGAACCCTCTCTCTCAATGCGGCTTGCCTATATCAGAATTTCTTGAAGAGATTCATGTTTACCTATGGGAAATTCTGGTTTGGTATCCTCATGAGGACGACCATCATCCTCAATGAACTGATTTCTGCTTCCCGATACAAAAATCCTCGTCGGTTTGAATCTAGCAGAGATGGTTGCGCCCAATGCAATGGGTATTATTGATGTTATCATCAAAATCTTTTGGCTCCCCAATGTAAGAGGTAGTCTTTATCCCCGATCGAAGTCGAATTTTAGGGACCTTTCAGAGTAACTTGTCTAATATTCCCCAGTGGAGTGAGATTTCTTTCCCTAGTGAAGCAGGTGCTCTGTCTCCCCAGTGTGGTGTACATGGGAGTGCCAATCATAATTCTTTCATCCCTGGCGATAGAAGATTTTGTTGAGATATCCCTAGTGGAGTTTCTATCCCAGGATGTTTTATTTCTTTCCCAAGTGAAGATTTTACCCCTCATTGGTGTTATTCCCATTGTGGTTTGAGTAGAATTCTTTTTATTTAAGAATTTATATACTCTCAAGTAGAAGTTATATTCGTCAAGAAATTCTACGCGAGAAAGTTTCCATCCCCAGCGAAGCTCTCGTCTTTCTAACAAAGGATAAAGAATTTGTTCCCCGGGAAGTTGGGAGTCTGATCAGAATTCAAGAAATTTCTCTGAACTGCAATTTATTTTTGCAGCATTCTCCCCAGGAAGTTACTTCCTCAGTGATATCGATCTTTAGAGGTTGGTGGTTCCGAGTCTCGGTTCCCCATTGAAGTTCATATTACCTTTTCTCTATAGAAGATCAGATGTTCAAGAATAATCGTTCGAAAGTTTATTGTCTTCTCAGCAGTCGATTATTAACGTGCTTTCCCCAGTGCATTTCTAAACATGCATCATTACATTGCATCTACCAAAAGGTGTAGCATTTCCATTGTATGGAGAATTACGCTATAAAAAATTCAAACATGCATAAGTATAAGGCCATTATGTTTACTTGCAGTAACTAGATTGTTATGCGCTCAGATTTGAATTATCTCCACAACAAGCCTAGGGTGATCCTATTCTGCTTCCCCAACGGAGTCTATTTGATTTACCACCAGTAGGGTCATTGGAATCTTCCATTTCCCCAGTAAGTTTATTGTTTGTTCATGCCCTTGCAACCCTTTGGTTATTTTACCCGTGTTTGTCGTTGCGATTAGAGTGCGAGTAAGAGTCGGTGTATAGCCTTTCTTGCTTCTCAAGTATTTGAATATTCATACTTGGTATGTGGTAATTCAGATGATTTCCACTCTTGAATAATTACACCCCGCCTTTGGCTTGAGGGATTTTGCAGTTCTTGTGTATTTGCAAACCTATCGAAAGCCCAACATTTTTTGGCAATCCTTGTCAGAGTCCCCTTCAGTTGGTCTCTTTCTCTTGTAGAGTTCACCTTTGATCAGTGCTCTATGAAGGTCCTTCTTAGTCGGTTCCTTGTTTTCAGTTTATCCGCGTTAGTCGGGTTCTTCTTTCGTTAGCGTAGCTAACCTTCTCTGTTAAGAGTCCTTCAATGTCTCTTCAAAGTCCAGTTGTTTGGCATCCTTGTTTAGGCGAATGCGTCCTTTCTCGTGGGGGATTTCTTCGGTTAGTCTCTTTCTTGTGTTTGCTATCAACTCTGAACATTTGGTTCTTGATGCCTAATTTCGCTTTTGTGTGTCTAACTCTGACCAGACATGCATATCTTTATCCCATATGAGTTTGCCTTTGATCAGGGTTCTTTCTCTAGGAATCTACCTTTGGCATAGTATTCCTTGTTAAAGATTCCCCTTCGGCTGGTTTCTTTATCTTGAAGTCCATCTTCGGATGGCACCCTTTAAATCCACCTTCGGCTGGTACCTTTTGTTAAGAGTCCTCTTCGGTTGGTCTCTTTTCATTTGTAAGTTCGCCTTTGATTGGCGTTCTTTTCTTAGGAATCTACCTTCGGCATATTATTCCTTGTTAAAGATTCCCCTTCGGCTGGTTTCTTTATCTTGAAGTCCACCTTCGACTGACACCCTTTAAATCCACCTTTGGCTGGTACCTTTTGTTAAGAGCCCCTTCTGCTGGTCTCTTTTCATTTGTAAGTTCGCTTTTGATTGGCATTCTTTTCTTAGGAATCTACCTTCGACATAATATTCCTTGTTAAAAATATTCCCCTTCGGCTGGTTTCTTTATCTTGAAGTCCACCTTCGATTAAAACCCTTTAAATCCACCTTCAGCTGGTACCTTTTGTTAAGAGTCCCATTCGGATGGTCTCTTTTCATTTGTAAGTTTGCCTTTGATTGGCATTATTTTCTTAGAAATCTATCTTCGACATAGTATTCCTTGTTAAAGATTCCCCTTCAGCTGGTTTCTTTATCTTGAAGTCCACCTTCGGCTGACACCCTTTAAATCCACCTTCGGCTGGTACCTTTTGTTAAGAGACCCCTTCCGCTGGTCTCTTTTCATTTGTAAGTTCGCCTTTGATTGAAGTTATTTTCTTAGGAATCTACCTTCAACATAGTATTCCTTGTTAAAGATCCCCCTTTGGCTGGTTTCTTTATCTTGAAGTCCACCTTCGACTGGCACCCTTTAAATCTACCTTCGGCTGCTACCTATTGTTAGGAGTTCTCTTCGGCAAGTCTCTTTTCTTTGTAAGTTTGCCCTTGATCGACAGTCTTCCCCCTTTAAATCCACCTCCAACTCGTATCATTTGTTAGGAGTCTCATTCGTTTGGCCTCTTTTCTTTCTAAGTTTACCTTCGATCAACGTTCTATTCAGAGTTAATGTATATTTGTACCCCCAGCAAGTTCGCCTTCGATTGGCGTTCCTTTGTCAGAGCCTTCTTCGATCGGTCTCTTTCTCGTGTATGTCTAACCTTGACCTGACATCTAAGAGATTTACTCAGATAACCATTTTAATCCAAAAAAAGCAAAAAAATAGAAAATACATAAAAGCAAAAAAATATAATAATACCTGACTAGATTCTGAGTGCAAAATTTTGGGTTCTTTTAGTATTTAATCTTCTTCCATCTTGAAAGTTCGAAAGGCTGGTGCCAATCTCACCTTCAAGTTTAAGACGATTAAATAGGGGTAGTTGTTACCCCCAAAATTTCCCTCCTAATTTCTTTTATCTGGCTTAGACTTGTGCATTCATCTGCATATATTCTATTAGGTCATTAACAGAGTATATATTGCATTCAATAAAGCATTTAAGGTTCAAAAGATTAGTGATTGTGCAAGCATGGTTTTCACATTCTTTTGAGGAGTGCATATCAAATAGAGCTTGATGTTCCTGGTTTTCCTTCTATTAGTGAAGGTGTGGAATTAGGATTTCTATGGCTTCAAGGGGATCTCTCCCATTCAAATAAAGATTAGGGTTTATATCCTATCATAGTTGGGTTTATCAACATTTTCAATGGATGTTCATTGGATAACAAGGCGTGATATAAGGAGGGTATTGTGAATTCATTAAGATCAAGTTGGGTTGGTTCTCTTATTGTTTGT
This sequence comes from Vicia faba, assembly GCA_948472305.1. Lineage (NCBI taxonomy): Eukaryota > Viridiplantae > Streptophyta > Magnoliopsida > Fabales > Fabaceae > Vicia > Vicia faba. The sequence continues at coordinate 716,469,272 of OX451736.1, forward strand.
TACACAAGATTAATGAGGATCAATATAATGTATTGAATCTATTCTCTCATAAAAGATAAAGGGTGATATTAGGGACAATTTGATTCATGGTCATTAATTGAAGATTGGGCTTGCTTCATGGCTTATGATAAAAGTCATTTGCTTTGGGTTCATTCAAGAAGTTTGAATTTTGATCATGGAATTTGCCTTGGACTATTTCAAGAGAAATATCATTTAAATTCATGTTTTGTTCAAAATTGGATTAAAGTTCATTTATCAAACATGCAAGGTTAAAAGAGGATTCAAGTGGATTTCTTGAGAAACAAGTTATTTGAAATTTAGAGCAAATATCAAGGTCGCTCGAGAAATATTCAAGGCAATTTCAAAGTTTGGACATGAGTTCAGCGTTCATCATTATTTCAAATTTCAAGATTACAAGTCCAAATTTCATTCACCGTTCAAGTGGGCATAATACAAAATTGCAAGTTTCAAGTACAAAAGTTCAAATTCCAAGTTCAACATTCACTATTCAAGGTTTACAATGTTTATAATTTACAAACCAAAAATCCAATTTACAAAACCATGACCATCATGTATAAACATCATACAAAAAATATTACACAAACTTTTGTTCTAAGCCTAAATCCTAATATCCAAACATCTTCATATCCAGTCAAACAACCGGAGCTTACACGTTTTTTTAGTGAACCAATATTGGTACAGAAGTCTTCATTTAATTCTTATCCTCTGCCAGGTGGTCGGTCTCAGCAGGGTTCTCCAAGTCAAGATACAGATCACTTAAAACATCAAGCTGCATTATACATATTCGCAGTAGAAAAATTAAAGGGAGAAAATTGCAGTTAAAAACCAGTTCAGCCAACCAAACAGGGAAACCGTGGAATATCAAACCAGAAGAAAAATCAGAAATCAGAAATATTAAACTAGTCCAATTTAGAAACCTGCTCCTAAGATTCATGCTACTCTATTTCATGCTTCAAAGTCGCTCCATTTTCAATTATATCTTGATGGTATGCCATGATATGCCCTTTTAATCGAGACAAAGCCTTGCACATATCCAGAAATACGCATCATAATTAAACCTGCATAACCAGAAAATCCACCATATAAAAATCCATTGTCAGTATATCAAGAAAACGAAAATTAACAGAAAACAGAAACCAGTCATCATATCCAAGCTGCCATGCATTATCAGTGTAGAAACCGGTGACCTGCTATCCAAACTGTAGCCCTGTTCAAGGTGAAAAAAACCAGAAAATACAAGATGACCAAAATAGAAGTAAGAGAGAATCAGTTCAAAGGAAGAAGGAAATAACCAAAGAAGAAAAAGCAGGAAGGAGTTCATAAAGTCAGGAAACGATTTCCAGTTCAGGAAATCAACTTCAATTAAACTACCAACTGAGTCAATAATTGGAGTTTTACAACCAAAACCCAACCCTGCATTAAAAATTAGAAAATGAATTCAGGACACTGCGAAAGCAGAAAAATCAGGAAATAATGAAAATAGAAGTAAGTCAAAATTATCCAACTAACTATTATAACAGAAAATTTGCCAGCTCATCAACATTCATAACTAACTCTCTAACAACTATAACTACCTCGAGTCTCATCATTCATTTTTGCAACTGATTTCTCAGATCCTAGGGCACATAATCATTTCCTTGTAACTGACTTTTCCTAACAAACTAACAAAATTATAAAAGAGAGGAAAACTCACCAGATTCAGGAGATTATAGATTCTGCAGAAAGACCACTCTCCAAAACTCTCTCTTCTTATTCTCCCAACCTCTATCTTAACCAAAACTCCAGTCTCTCTTCTCCCTCTGCAACTCTCGCGCATTATTCACCATAACCACATCTTCATTTTCTACTTCAGTCATCTCTAAGCTTCTACACAGCTTCATCCGTAATCATAATCTCCACTTCAACCCACGCATGCTTCAAGCATCGCTATGGCAACTTCAACTTCGATTTCCATCCTTTCTTGTATTGTAAATGCAACAGAAACAACATTGTGACGCATCGAAGCAACATTCAACAAATAATACATTCAGAATATCGTATAGAAGAAAAGAAGAAGAAAAAAAAGAGAAAACAAAGATGTAGTAGAAGAAGATAGAAGCGAAGAGATAAATAGGGCATACCTGAATCACACTTGAAACACCTTTGGAGCGACTCCGACGTGTGAGTATTTATTCTCCCTTCAATCATCTTGTATGAGCATCTGATATTTGATCCGTTTTCATCAAGATCGAAACAAAATCACGAATCGAAGTTGTTGTTGATGCATCAAAGATGACGAACTGAGGCGAAGATAGAGTTAGAGGAAGGCGAATTGATCGGAGACAAGCGGGAAGAGAGAGCGAGACGGTTGAATTGAAGTTTGTCACAGAAGCATTCGTGCAAAGATGCTAATACAGGGAATCGGCAAACAGAGATTTGAATGGAGGGAGAAGATCAGGAATGATGAGATGATACTGGATTCACGGTGGATAACGAGGCTATGGAGTTCCCACTCCCTTAGTCCAATGTGCATGTTTTTTTTGTAATAAAAAATAGCTCTTCTTGGACCTTAATTCTTGGGCCTGGAATTCTGAGTAGTTTACTTCAGTACCCATGATCTTTGCTTACACCCCTCATACCATTCTATTAGTAATTTCTTTTAAAAAATTTATTAATCGTTTAGATTTGTTTTTTGGAACTTTTTCCATATGATAAAAGATAATAAAATCAAATTTAAATTTTTTTATTTTTTTTTATTTTATGAATTAAATCTCGATTATCTGATTACTAGAGATGTATAATTCACCTTTGCTTGTTAAGATTAAGTCTTATGCAGGTTTACTGTGTGATGTGCGAATATGCTCAAGATTTTGATTATGATTTATTTTCACATCAATGATGCTTCGATTCTTATTCCGAGCATTTGATTTCTGACTCTTTTCTTTGATTGGTGAAGCTCTCAGGAAAATCGTCGGGTTTCTTTATTTTGATACGCTTCGCTATGATTTGATATTCGTTTGGTATTTTTCGTTGTTTATCTCATTTCAACATTTACCGTTTTCTAGAGATCATGTATAGTAGGGGAATTTATCGCTTTCTAGAAATCATGTGAAGTAGGAAGCAAGAAATAAAGAGCGTGCGCTCGAAGTCGTTGTTTAAAGTCCTGTAGCAGGCACCACTTTCTGTATACTATTTGTGTTTGTTTAAAATCCTACCTTCGAAGTAGGTATTCTGCACGCGTGTTTACATTTGTGCCCGCATTATATTACAGATAATAAGTCCTCAAAAGGAGGAAAGCGGGGAGGGTCTATAATCGACCCCCGCATGTTCCAGTCCATGTCATCCTTAGCTCACATTGTACGTCGATACTTCGGAGTTGTGCAGATCATGGTTATCGAGTCTTCAAGTGGAAAAGGGATCTGTAATCAATCACCCACATTTTTTCTTGAGCTCACGTTGGTCAATGTTGATGCTCCATGCTCTTTTCTTCTACCCCCTCCCCGCTTATTTTCCTCGGTTGATATGACCACTTGGCTAAAGCACCCATACTGATTTTATACCTACCTTGATCTTCTTTATCATGGTTAGGCATTTGACTTGAGTTAACATGTGTTTCTCATGACATATTGTGTGTGTTCTCTTGAGCTTATTGGCTTGATTGCTTGATTTCATCTTTGTGTGCATGTTTTGAGATGATATACCATTGGCATGTTCCCTTAGGAGCTCTTGATTCATTTATTGAAGATGATTCGAGATAGACATAGTTTTATGTGATAAACCCTTGCTATGCTCCTTTAGGACTTCTTGATTCATCTATAGATGGTGATTTGAGATAGACATTAGGATTGTTATCCAAGCATGTCAAAATAGGATAGAGATTTCCCTTCAAAACTCAACCTTAAGGTCAATCATTGTATTATAACATTAGGGATAGATATAGATAGCCTCCCTTAGATGTTTTTCTTTCCTTTTCATCCTTGCATTAAAAATAAAATTATTTTTCTCGAAAAAGAATATAACATCTAACAACTTTCAAATCCTTCTTCAAGGTAAAATCTATCAACCAATGCAAGCTTTTTGCGCCTTCGGGCTCTTCTTTCCAAACTTTTTCAAAAGAACATGTTGATTCACTTCTGTGCTGACGCGTAAGTCTCCAAAGGTCGAGCTGCAGCAGAAGGCGAAATTAATATTGTTCATTAAAAATACAAACTAACAAAAACTCGTGAGTCAAACTACGGCTGCTCTGATTCCATAAAAGGGATACGTAGGCATCTGGGTAGGGCCCGAACGAGCACAACTTTATTTTCCCTACATTAATTCTCTTTTCTTTTGCATGTATTATCTCTTTGCATTTTATTTTAGCTCTTAAACTTAGATTTAAATCACACCCTTTGACTAGAACAACAAGAATGGATACCATAGAGTACTACGGGCGTGTAGGGTGTTAATACCTTCCCCTTGTGTAACAGACTCCCTTACCCGATCTCTCTGTCGCAAGCCTGTGACTTCTCCCTTCCCAGGTTTTCTTGATGTTTACCTTTCCCTTCATGTGGGATAAAATACGTTCGATGGCGACTTCATTGTCTGATGATTTTCAGCTGGTTGTTTCACACAGCACCTGATGAAAATCAAGCCAACAAGCGTCCTTCAATTAGAACTCATAAAGATCATCCCAAAACTCATTGTAGGAAATCTAAATGAATGCGTGGTTACTAGATCAAGGGAGATGGTTTCTAACTCTTGTTTTGTAACTAAGGTTGGACCCAAGAATGTGAAGGAAGCCTTAACTAATGAACTTTGGATTAATGCTATGCAATAAGATCTAGGATAATTCAAGAGGAATGATGTATGGGATTTAGTTCCTAGACCTGGTGGAACAAATGTCATAGGAACAAAATGGGTGTACACGAATAAGTTTGATGAAAATGGAGTTGTCATCAGAAATAAAGCTAGACTTGTAGCTCAAGGGTATCACATATTGAATGAGTAGACTTTGATGAAACTTATGCTCATGTTTCTAGACTTGAATTTATCATACTCATGCTTGAAGTAGCTTGTTTATTGAATTTCAAGTTGTTTCAGATGAATGTAAAATGTGCCTTCCTGAATTGGTACTTACATGAAGAAATGTATGTTGAACAACCAAAGGGGTTTATTGGTCCATCTTTTCCATATCATGTGTTCAAACTGAAGAAGGCTCTTTATGGATTAAAGCAAGCTCCTAGAGCTTGGTATGAAATGTTGACATATTTTCTTGTCAAAATGGCTACAGAAAAGAAGGAATAGACAAGACCGTATTTGTTAGGGAAAATGATGACATTTTCATGATTGCACGAATATATGTGGATGATATTGTGTTTGGAGAGATGTCAGACCAGATGGTGCAACATTTTGTCAAGAAAATGCAGTCTGAATTTGAGATGAGTCTTATTGGTGAATTACCCTATTTTCTTGGACTTCAAGTAAAGTAGGTGGATGATTCTATCTTTATCTCTCAAAGTAAGTATGCCAAGAACATAATGAAGAAGTTTGGTATGGAGAATTTTATTCACAAGAGAATGCCTGCCCCCACTCATTTGAAGTTATATAAGGATGAAAAAGGTGTTGATGTGGACCAAACTCTGTATAAAAGCATGATTGGTAGTTTACTATGAAGGTGTGAAAAACACAAGAAAATGGGGGTTTGAATTGGGTTTTAAAACAAAAAAATTTCTTTAAAATATTCCCCTTTAAGTTTAAATCCTTTTAATCTTCACTCTTGATAGTAACAATAAGTAAGAACAGGAAGTAAAGAACAATGTATGTTTATACTAGTTCACTTGAAAATTATCAAGCTAGTCTAGTCCACCCGCCAAGGTGATTTCGCCTCACTCAATCGAGCACTTAATTCAGTATAACCAAACTGATTGCAATTTGCACAAGCTACCCGCAAGTGACTATCAACTTCTAAGACTCGCAAGTCAAAGACTTCTTAAGGCTACAAACGTACCCGGTCCCTTAAGGAATATCAAACAATAATCAACCTGATTATTATAATGCACAAGCTACCCGCAAGTGACTAACAACTTCTAAAACTTTCAAGTCCTAGACTTATTAAGAATACAAACCTACTCGGTCCCTTAAGGAATATCAAACAACTGTTTGAATACAAGTTTTGTTTACAAGAATGTTGCTTCTAAAAAGCTGAATATGTAAACTATTTTATGAACAATGACTTAAGAATGTGAAAGCTATGAACAATGTTTGTGTGTGATTAATCAGTGAATTGGAAGCTTTCTCTCTTAGTCTTCAAGCCTTTATATATCCAATAAAATAATATATCTGTTGAGGGGTACTCTTAGGATTTCCAGAAACATTGGCAGCTTGAACGGTAACGTGGGGGACAAGATAGTGCGACGCGTACGTCCTTTCATGGTAGTGGAATGAAACATTGATTGTACCATATACTATTTATACCATGTTAAAATCATCTTCTTTCCTTCTTCACTTCAGAGGCTTCTACAAACATGAGTTTATAACCGATAACATAACACAAGGTCATCAGAACTTCAAGTCTTCAGAGTCTTCAGAACTGCGTCTTCAGAGTCTTCAGCACTTGGTTGTGAGAACCTTTTCTTGGAACCTTGGGTCTTTAGAGCTTCAAGTCTTTAGAATCTCCAGAACTTATGTCTTTAGAGTCTTCAGCACTTGGTCTTCAGAAACCTTATCTTTAGAACCTTGTTATTAGAAACACAAGTCTTCAGCATCTAGTTTAACAACTGGTTTTTAAATCAAGAGTCGCCACTATTAGTTTTTATCCTAGGGAAGGGAACCTAACAGAAAACCCTAATTCACTGATAGAGATTATAGGTTTCGGACTCAATTAGATGAAAGGAAGGTGTTAGGCACCTTTCATCCACCTTGTTCACAAGGATATTAAGCTCTAGGTTTAGGTTTAGGATAAACAGGGTTTTAAGTTTTAATTAGCAAGACTCGCCACGATTTTTGATCGTATGCCTACGTATCCTCTTATGAGAAATCATAGTCCAAATTCGTAGTTCGTATGGGTTGGTGTCTTTTAGGAGTTTGCAAACATATTTTGAATCACTTCGCACTCGGTCGGGAGTAGTGATTGCAGAAATTTTGACTAAGTACGCAGTAAGTCTAAATTAGTTTGAAACCCATTTGCAAAAAAGACCGTTGATTAGCTTAATTTGTTCGCAAAAATAGTTTGAGATTGGTTTGTTTTTTTAAAAAAAATATTAATTGTGAAAATCTTGATTAATGCATGATAAAAAAAGATTTAATACCATATACGTGAAAATAACATATACATGAGTTTTTATAAAAAAATATTTTTATGTTAATATATAAATAATAATAATATTTACATATAATAATTAATAATATATAGAAATTAATAATAACAATAATTATAATTATACTTATTATAAAAATATAATGTAATAATAAAATATATAATTAAAATAATTGTAAAAGTGTAAAATATAAATAATTACCAGGACTATTTGTACCATGTACTATTTGTACCACATTAACGTTGATTGTAGTGGAATGAAACGTTGATTGTACCATGTACTATTTGTACCACATTAACATTATCTTCTTTCCTTCTGCACTTCAGAGGCTTCTGCGAGCATGAGTTTAGAAGTTAGAACATAAACATGGTCATCAGAACTTTAAGTCTTCAGAACTGCGTCTTTAGAGTCTTCAACACTTGGTTATGAGAACCTTTTCTTGGAAACTTGGGTCTTTAGAACTTCAAGTCTTTAGAATCTTTAGAACTTTTATCTTTAGAGTCTTGAGCACTTGGTCTTCAGAACCCTTATCTTTAGAACCTTTTTATTAGAAACATAAGTCTTCAGCATCTAGACTTCAGTAGAAACTTTGTCTTTAGATCTTCTAACTTTGTTTCTTTGCAATACATTATCTTTAAAAACTCGAGTCTTTAGCATCAGAAAGTAAGTAGAAACTTCTGCCTTCAGATATTCTTACTGGTTTCTCTAGAAAAAATATCAAAGCTTACACTTCAGAGCCTTCTGGAGTATCTTGCCATTGTTCAACAAAACTTTTGTAGCATAAAAGCGTAATTAATTCTCTTCTAATATCTTGGCCACGCCATCCATCAGAAGCAGAACCTGTTTGTTAAGTACTCAACAATAGCAAACGTTAGAGTATCAAAATTGTTCATATAAACATACTCATTTGTTATCATCAAAACTCAGATAATATTGCAGAACCAAATCTTGTTCTTACATACTGTACCTTACAACTAGCATACCTGATATCACATTTGATGTTGGAACAAGTGAGTATGGCATACTGTATACTAATGGGTAGAGCTATCAAAACGGGCCCGACCCATCGTCCCGGTCCATAAGCCCAATAATTTAGTGCGGCCCTACCCGCAAAATACCTTAAAAAACACGACCCTATCTTTTTGGCCAAGCCCATCAGGACTTTGTTTTTCATGGACTGGGCCAGGCCAAGCGAGCTTCGGGCCGGTCCACTAAAAAAAGATTTTGGTAAATTTTGGGGAAAAAGATTGAGCTAAGATATGATTGCATAAGTGTGTTTTTAAGTGATAAAGAAAAGTTAAAGAGGATGAAGATATATTTTCAAGATGACGTGATCAAGGAAATTGATGTGAGATGAAGAGAAAATTTGATAAGAATTTGTGATAATATTAAGTTACTATGTACTTTTACATAGATGTTTTTGTGGTATATATATATATATATATATATATATATATATATATATATATATATATATATATATATATATATATATATATATATATATATATATATTAATTTTATGATATTTTAAACACCACTTAACTAAGTTTATGATGACTCTCTACTTATGTTATGTAGCTTTTATCAATTACATTCCTTTTTATAAAATTAAAACATGGGCCCGCCTAGTCCATCGAGCTGCACAGGCCTTTGAAAAACAGGCCAAACTCATTTTTTGTAGCCCATTAAGCAATCGGGTTGGGTCGGGCCAGCCCATTTAAACATTTTGGCCCACTGGCCCAAAGCGAGTTGGGCCAGGCCGGCCCATTTGACAACTCTACTCATGGGTATGGTACAATGCTTGTAGGATATTGTGATGCATATTGGGCTGGAAGTGCTGATGACAGAAAAAGAACTTCAGGAGATTATTTCTTCTTATGGAATAATCTTATATCTTGGTTCAGCAAAAAACATGATTATGTGTCTGTATCCACTGCTGAGGCTGAATACATTCTAGCGGGAAGTAGGTTTTCTCAACTTGTTTGGATGAAATAGATGTTAGAAGAGTGTAATGTCAAGCAAGATGTCATGACATTGTTCTGTGACAACTTGAGTGTAATCAACATCCAAAAGTCCTATTCAACATAGTAGTACTAAGCACATTGCCATCAAACATCATTATATCAGAGATCTTGTTGAAGACAAAGTTGTTATTCTGGAGCATGTGACCACTGAAAAATAGTTGACTGATATATTTACCAAGGCACTAGATGTAAATCAATTTGAGAAATTTAGGGGTGAACTGAGAATCTGCATTCTTCAGGAACAATAATCTGAGAAAGTTGTTACTGTTGTTGTTGTCTAATTCTTAGCAGTTATCAATTTTTGGCTAAAAGGGGAAGAGAATCTACATTCTAACATCTGCATGTTTGGGATAATTTATTTTTATCTGTATTAGTTTTGTTTGTATAGCGTCTGTTTAAATTATATATTTTTTCTAATGCTTGTTATTTTTCCCTTGAGGGGGAGTTTTGGTTCCATAGTTCAGGGGGAGTATTGTGACAGATGGAGCATGATCTCTGGTATGTTAAGAGTTTACTTCTCTCTATTTTGTTTCTTGTGATGTTAGACAGGATGTCATGATATCTGGTTTCTGGTGATTTTTATTGGAGTCTCTATGTGTGAGGCTGGGTCTCTCTGTATGAGTGTGTTGCGTGTAAACTCTGATATGGTTTGCTGCATGTTACTCTGATTGTATTTCAAGTATGCTTGGTGTTCATGTATCTTGTATTTTGTAATTGTTTTTGTATATATCTTTAGTTGTATCTTCATCAGGATGTTGAAGCTAAAATTTACCAAAGGGGGGAGATTGTAAGTTCCATGATTTTAGGATTGGCAGCAATTTGTCTAAAACATAGTTCTATGATGTTGGGACATATGTTCTAACACGTTTCTAAAACACTACAGAAAACAAATGTTGTGACAGATGTTACAACATGTTATACCAAAACATCAGTTCAGTTCTGGTTTTTAAATCTATGAAGATTGGCTTAATTAATTTGAAGATTCTGTGTGTTTTTGATACTCATGCAATCACATCCAAGCAAGGATGTTTTGGGAACTTTTTTATTTTGATCAGGTTTCATAAAAAGGATCTTTGAGCATTCTTAGAAAACTTTGTTTTTTAGTTCCTATTATTGCAGAAACGATTTTGCAATTGATTTACAGTTGGAAGATTGGATTTGCGTGAAGAGTCCAAGCCTAGGATTTCAAAATTTTGTTTAAAAAGACATTCCAAACCTAAAGCACTTGGAGAAGTCGGGGATAACATAATGCATGAGATAAGGAGTTAGGGTTTTAATATGTCTTTGTTCATTATGATTCTCTCTATTATCTTTTGATATTAGAAGTGGACTGTTTAATTTTTCAATCACTTATAAACTTTTAAGCAAGAGTAGATTGTAGGTCAAGTTATCCTTTGTTCAACCGTAAAAAGCTTTTAGGCAGAATTGATTTTGTCTTTGAAGAGTGTCTTCTTTATTTTGGTTATTGTTAAGGATTTGTTACAGGGTTATAACTATTAGCAAGTGAGAGGGGTTCTCATATCTAGGAATATCCTAGGTAGAAATTGTATTGGTAGTGATTAGGTGAGAAACTTGTAATCAGGGGTTGTTTATGGTTTCAAAACAATACTATTATAGTGGATTTCCTTCCTAGCTTGGTAGCCCCCAGATGTAGATGAAGTTGCACAAAACTGGGTTAACAATTGATGGTGTTATTTACTTTCTGCAACTTATCTGAATTCCATACTTGTTTCTGTTGTTTTTACTGAGTTGATCCCAATGTCGCAACATCTGGTTCGACATATGGAATATGTGTGCCAGAATTCATTACATAAAGGCTTGTATGACTGAAACAAGCTCCTAGAGCTTGTAATATGAAAATTGATTCATTTTTCAAGCTTCAAGGATTTAGAAAATGTGAGATGGAATATGGGGTTTATGTTCAACATATTATGAAAGCAATATGATTCTTATGTATCTCTATGTTAATGACATATTGCTAACAGGGATCTGCTTAGATGAGTTATTCAAGTTCAAGAAGATACTAATAAATGAGTTTGAGATGACTAATTTGGGAAGTATTGTATATTTTCTAGGGATGAAGATTTTGTACTCTGAAAAGGGTATAATTTTGTATCAGTTGAAGTATGAACTTGATCTTCTGAAGAGGTTTAAGCTAACAAGGTACAAGATTGCTATCACACCTGCTGAGACGAATAACAAACTAGATTCTGACGTTGAGGGTGATGATATAGATACAAAATTTTAAATAGTTGGTTGGCTCATTGATATATCTTTCTAACACCAGACTTGACATTTACTATGCATGTGGAATGATGAGTAGATTTATGAACAAGCCAAAGAAGTCACATTACCAAATTGTTGTCAGGATACTGAGTTACATTAAAGGGACTATGATGTATGGAGTGTTATTCCCTTCTAGTGTTAAATATAACTCAGAGCTGATATGTTATTCAGACTCTGATTGGTGTGGAGACAAAGTTGACAAAAGAAGTACTTCTAAATATTTTTTCAAGTATCTGGGAGGTCCTATTTCTTGGTGCTCCAAGAAGCAACCAGTGTTTACATTATCAACCTGTGAAGCTGAGTTTATTGCAGGTGCTTTGTGTGTGTGTCAAACTGTTTGGCTTATGAACTTACTACAGGATCTAAAGATTAAGGTGAGGAAGCATGTGAGGTTGATGATTGACAACAAATCAGCTATAATCCTTGCCAAGAATCTAGTGTTGCATGGAAGGAGCAAGGACCTTGACACGAAGTATCATTTCCTGAGGAAGGTTCAGAATGGAGTGCTAGAAGTTGTGTATTGTAGCACTTAGAAGCAACTTGCAGATGTGCTGACTAAAGTTGTCATTACTGAATACTTTATCCATTTTAGGGATGAAATTTGTGTTGTAGTTTTTAGTTAACTGAATATAATTAAGGGATGGTGTTAGGAGTAATTCATGTTTAGAAGTTTTTGTTGTTATATGTTTCAGAACCTTGCTCAATGTAGCTGAGAAGTTGCATGCTCTGAGTTTTATTAGTATAGTTAGTTTTACTTACGTGGCATTTGAAGTTTGTGTATTTAAACAACTTTGTAACTAGATTTTCATAATGCATGCATTGAATTTTTTCAATTAAAATTTGTTATAACCGTTTTCTCTCTCTTCTCTCTCTTCTTCCTTCTTCCATCTTCATCTTCATCTTTAACTTTATGCACCAACATATTTGAATCAATTTATTTCATTTGTTTATTTTAACAAATTTTTATTATTTTTTTTCCTAATAAGTATGTATTATTAATCAAACAACTATATGGTTCAGGTTTTGATAAATCAGATCATTTGCCACAAAATCGAATTTTAAAAAATAATTCCAAAACAATATATATGGTTTTCAATAGAATCTTTAGTTTAAAATGTATTTAAAATTTCAACCCCTTAACATCTACAAGTTCTATTTAGATTATAATAACATTGAAAGCATTTAATATTATATAATTTTGAATCTCAAATCTTAAATCAAAAAGTCTAAACCCTATACATAACTCTGACACACTTCACTAGAGTCTCATGTAAAAGGATGGAAGTGATGTTCATATTTATAATAGTGTATAGCTTTGACACACTTCACGAGAATCCCACAAAAAGTATAGAAGGGAGTACACTAAATAAAAATACTATAGGTGTTATTTTAAGTAATTTAAGTTTAATATTTTTTCATAATAGAATTCCTAAATGTTAGAAAACTTATATAGCATTTTAAAAGAATATCTTACAGTAATCTTGTTGTAGGTTATTAATTTTAGGTTTAACTATTTAAACAATGTTATATTTATTATTTTTAGATTATAATTTTCTATTTCACACTTATGATAATAAGAAACACTAAAAGAATTTTAAATTAAAAATATTTATTATAATTTAAGCTGCAATTTTAATTATTTTTTCTATATTACAATATTAAAAACACAATAACATCAAAAAAAAATTATTAAAAATACAATGAAACTTTATTAGAAGGGTAGTAAAGTATCTATACAAACAAACCTATACAATAAAGTCATATCATTTATAAAAATAAAATAAAATCATGTTATAAGTACATATTTGAACACAAAATTATAATATTTTAACTCTTTTTCATAATTTAAAATTTAAATTTTCTCCCTTGTATTGTCTATTTTTTTTCTATTGTGTTTTAAGTTACTTTCCTTTAGAAATCATATAAAGATGATAGTATAAATTTTAATTTAATTTTTTTATATTATAAAGCATTAAATATTTTTTTATAAATTTTACGTAATGTTGTAATTAAAATCTAATATCTGCTACTCATAAAATTAGAAAATTTTTAAAACAATTATGATCACAATTATTATTTAAAATTTTTATAATTAGCAAATAATTATTTATTAGTATGTACAAAATAATCAAATACAGTAAATATTATGAGATGAAAAATAACGGTAGCTATATTATTGGTTTTAACTAACCACAAAACTGCTTCATTTTTAATTTAAAAAAATATAGACTAAATCAGTTTATAATATAAGTGGTTTGAATTTTTTTAAAATGATCTATTGAAAATTCTAGAGCCAATCATACCCCTAATAAATTGTGAACAGTGATCAGACTTTCAAATTTTAATTCAACATCAGTATATGTTTTGCCCTTCGAAGTTTCTAGATTTCATTCTTTACATTAATATATTTGATTGAGTCAAAAGTGTTTTCATAATCAAATAATTCAATAAAAAACATAATTCTTAATTACTAATCATATATATTAAATTAATTTTAGTAGTGTGAATCATCACTTGCAAATGTTAAAATTTTAATGTAAAGGTTGTTTACATATGAAATAGTTTTCTAAAATTTGGATGGTTTGTTAATAAGATGTAAATTCTGAAGTTAACTTTAAAACATGATCTCGATATATAATCAATTTAGGGTGTTTAATATTCCATTCGTCATTAATCTAGTATATGACTAATGCAGAATTCCCGAACACTTTAAGGTGCTTTATTCTTAAATCGATGGTAGCTTCCAGCCCTAGTATACAGGCTTCGTATTCGGCGATATTGTTGGTGCAGTCAAAACATAAGTGTAGGGGTGGTGATGATTCTTGGGAGATGTTAATACTGCCCTTACACCGTAACCTAGTGCATTTGAAGCCCCGTCGAACACGAGTGTCCAACGTACCCCTGGCTCGAGCCCTTCGTCGGGTCCTGGTATTTCGTATTCAGTTATAAATATGACATCCTCGTCGGGAAAGTCGAACTTCATGGGCTGATATTCTGATAGCGGTTGGTGATCTAGATGATCAGCTAGTATACTAACTTTAATGGCCTTTTGCGTGACATATTGGATGTCGTATTCTGATAGTACCATCTGCCATCGTGCGATTCTTTTGGTAAGAGCTGGCTTTTCGAACACGTATTTTAGAGGGTCCATTCTTGCTATTAACCATGTAGTATGGGTTAACATATATTGTCTCAACCTCTTGGTAGCCCAAGCCAATGCGCAACAAGTTTTCTCAAGGAGTGAGTACCTGGTTTCACAGTCAGTGAATTTCTTGCTGAGGTAATAGATTGCATTCTCCTTTCTACCCGTTTCATCCTGGTGTCCTAAAACACAACCCATTGACCCTTCGAGCACTATCAAGTACATGATGAATGGCCTTCTGGGGACTGGTGGTATTAAGACTGGTGACTCTTGCAGATACTGTTTTATCGTCTCGAAGGCAATTTGACAATCTTCAGTCCATACTATTGTCTGATCCTTTCATAATAACTTGAATATTGGCTCGCACGTAGCTGTTAGATGCGACATGAACCTTGAGATGTAGTTCAATCGCCCTAAGAACCCACATACTTCTTTTTCTGTCCTAAGAGCGGGCATCTCTTGTATAGCTTTCACTTTGTCGGGATCCACCTCGATACCCCGTTGGATTATAATAAAACCTAACAATTTGCCTGATCTGACGCCAAATGTGCATTTATTTGGGTTCAACCTTAGTATGAATTTGCATAGCCGTTCGAATAACTTTTGCAGATGTATGATATGTTCCTCCTCCATATGGGGTTTGGCAATCATATCATCGACGTATACTTCAACCTCCTTATGGATCATATCGTGAAATAATGTGACCATTGCCCTCTGATAGGTTGCCCATGTGTTCTTGAGACCGAATGGCATTACTTTGTAGCAGAAAGTCCCCCAAGGTGTCATGAAGGTAGTCTTTTCCATGTCCTCAAGCACCATTTTGATTTGATCATAGCCCGAGAAACCATCCATGAATGAGAATACTGAGGCTTGAGCTGTATTATCCACTAGGACATCTATGTGGGGTAACAGAAAGTCGTCTTTGGGGCTCACCTTGTTTAGGTCTCGATAATCTACGCACATGCGTACTTTGCCATCCTTCTTGGATACTGGTACAATGTTAGCTATCCAAGGTGGATAATCTACCACTGCTAAGAACCCTGCGTGAAATTGTTTGAGAACCTCTTCTCTGATTTTGCTGGACATATTCGGACGAGTTCTTCTGAGTTTTTGCCTGACTGGAGAACACCCTTCTTTGAGACGTAGTCTATGCACCATGATGTTTGTATCCAACCCTGGCATGTCCCTGTAGGACCAAGCGAATATATCCACATACTCGTGTAATAACTTGATTAGCCTGTCTTTGACGCTCTGTTCTAACATTGCCCCTAGCTTGATTTCTTTTGGATCTCCTGCTATGTCCAGGTTAATGGTCTCAATAGGCTCTTGATATGGTTGTATGCTATTAGCTTTTCGCTCTATTTCCCTCGCCATTTCCTCGGAGAGTTCAAGATCTTCGTCATCTTCCTCTTCGACTTGGCGGATAGGAACATCAAAATCGTATCGGGTCGTAGCAGTAGCGTTATCGGTAATTTTGGGCATGGATCTGCATATTTATCATGTTTTGGTGCATATTTTAGTGCTTGGGATTTGGAAATGTGTATGCAAAGAAAGTATTGCCATTTTTATATTTAATAGATAAATGCAAAAGAAAGACAAGGATCTTGATTGAAAACAGAATATAACTTTTATTAATTATACATATTGTCTGAAATAAGAACAAGGAAAACCCTTACAAGCAACCCTTATGCCTCGGGTTTGACATAGGTTCTTTCAAAACAAGAATAATTACTTAGAAAAGAAAAATATCTCAGGAATCTCCACAACAGTCCATCCTTTAAGCTCTTCTCCTGGGGCGCCCTCTCTAATGAAGTCGGTTGCCCTTTTGGTATTGATTTTGCTTGATATCATTGCCACGTGCCCGCCATGCTCCATTTCTTTGCTGACGAAATTCTCTCGGATTGGAGGAAAACATGCTTTGTCTTTCTGGGTACCCCTTGACGATTTGTAACCCAAACCAAAGTGATTCTTCTTCTCAGGAATTTCTGAGAGCTTTCCCCTGCGTTTCGAGGCATCACCTCTGATAGTCATTTGCAGATCTCTTCATGATGTCACTTTAGTCTTGTTACCCTTCTCGACTGGTAATGTTGTCATCGAAGCAATTTCCAAGGTTTGGAACGGGGTGGCTATGCAGTCTTCGTCGACACTAATATACCTGTATGACTCAATGTGGCTCACGAAAATGTCCTCCTCGCCATCAATCATGATCAACTTCCCTTCCACTAGGAACTTCAACTTTTGATGCAGGGTCAAGGTTACTGCCCATGCCGCATGGATCCAAGGTCTCCCCAATAAACAAATGTATGCTGGTTCGATGTCCATGACTTGAAAAGTGATATTGAAGATATGCGGCCCAATCTTGGCTGGAAGGTCCACCTCCCCTAGCACCGAGCTTCGAGAACCGTCAAATGCCTTTACTATCATAGAACTTGGTCTCATTGTCACATCGTCTATTGTTAACTTTACAAGACTTTACTTTGGCAACACATTAAGGGCGAAACCGGTGTCAGTAAGAACCTTGGACAAATGGGTAGTACCTATTTGCACAGTAATATGGAGTGCTTTGTTATGGGCCCGGTTGTGTGGCGGTAATTCATTGTTGCTGAAACCCAAGTAGGATCCGGACGTGAGATTTGCTATGACATTGTCAAATTGATTTACCAAAATTTCTTTTGCGACATGAGCTGAACTTAACACTTTCATTAGGGAATCCCTGTATGCTTCAGAGTTGATGAGTAGCGAGAGTATGGAGATTTTTGCTGGAGTTTGATGGAGCTGATCCACCACTTTGTAGTCACTATTTTTGATTATTTTCAGAAACTCCCCTGCCTCTTGATTGGTAAAGTCTTTGTTCGGAGATTATGTTTCTTGATTTGTATCAACTAATGCTTTTCCTTTGTCCTTCATTGGAATCACATCTGTCTTTTTTGATGGTTCAGCTCCATAGATTCGACCACTTCGGGTCATACCTCCTGTTCTTGCTATGTTTGAAATTGCAGGTCCTTGACTTGCGGATAGCCCGCTTTCCTGCTTCACTCTATTGATGTGCACAGCTGAGTCATAACTCTATAGTATTGCCT
This sequence comes from Vicia faba, assembly GCA_948472305.1. Lineage (NCBI taxonomy): Eukaryota > Viridiplantae > Streptophyta > Magnoliopsida > Fabales > Fabaceae > Vicia > Vicia faba. The sequence goes on from OX451736.1 coordinate 716,487,105, forward strand.
TATTATTTTCGTATGGGATAGGTGTCGGTCCCTTAATTACCACCGTGGCTTTTGGAGTGGTGGGTATTAAGAGGGTATTCTTAGGTGCCCTTCTTGTAACCTATGCTGATTCTCCCCATGGAATGACTAGAGTCTTCTTGGTAAGGCTTGGACCCTGGAAAGGGATTACCAGTGGCTTTTTCCCTCCAATCGTAGCTATATATTTTTCTTCAGGGTACAGTCCGAATTGGACTATCCCCGATCCACCAGATTTTCCAGAGTTGTTTCAAAATCTTTATTATGCTCTAACAAGAATCCACATTTGAACAAATATTCCTTCAACAAGTTGATAGGGTTTTTTCCTTTATGGTTTCCCCAAAGTCGGTGACCACCTCGATTGCATTTATGGTCGGTACCATGCAGAGGCATAGGGTTTGATTTGATATTAGGCTTATTGAAGGTGATGTCTTGAGACTCTAACAAATCCCAAACCTTATGCTTGAAGGCCCAACATTGTTCTATGGTATGCCCTGGAGAATTAGCATGGTACTCACACCTAGCGTCGACATTGTATCTTTGCGGGAGTGGCCCGACCGGAGGAGCTAATGGCTTTACTTCCACCAGGGATGCCTTAACCAAGTGTTGTAATAACTGGCTTGGTGGCATGGGCAGTGGATCAAAATTTCTAGGAGGCCTTTTAAATCTGTCTTACCTTTGTCCTTGTGGGATCACCAATGGTTGTGACGTCCTTGGTTGTGAGGCCACAACGTTGACTTCTCCCTCCTTCCTTCTTGGGAATTTTAAAGCCGAACTTTTTGAATTGTAAGGGGTGCTTGACGACCCCCCTGATATCTTTTCGCTTTTCAAACCAGTTTCGATTCTTTCTCCAATAGTCACTAAGTCTGAAAATCCTGACGAGACACTTCCCACCATTTTATCATAATAAAGCCCTTGTAAGGTTCCCATGAACATGTCTACGAGTTCCTTTTCCAGCAGTGGGGGTTGTACACGGGATGCCATCTCCCTCCACCTTTGAGCATATTCTTTGAAGGACTCTTCCTTCTTTTGGGACATATTTTGGAGTTGCAAGCGAGTCGGCGCCATGTCCAAGTTATACTTATAATGCTTCAAGAAAGCATTAGCAAGATCCACCCAAGTTCGGATATGCGTTCATTCCAACTGCATGTACCAGTCCAAAGATGCCCCACTTAGACTGTCTTGGAAATAGTGAATCATTAGTTTTTGATCATGGGCATGAGCATGCATCTTCCGGCAGTACATACGAAGATGATTCCTCGGACAAGTGATCCCTTTATACTTTCCAAAGTTGGGTACTTTGAATTTTGGCGGTATCACCACATCAGGGACTAAACCCATTTCCAGAGCGTCTACTTCGAAAGCGTCGAAGCCTTCCACAACCTTCAGTCTTTCTTCTAAGGCTTTATACTGATTCATTACCAGTGGGTTGTCTGCAGCATGAACACTAGTTGTCTTCAAGGGTGCCTGGTGAGCATCCTCTGGGTCATGATCTTCGTATTGCAAGTCTAGGTAATTATCTGCATTATTGGTTGGAATTTGTAGGGTATGTGATGCCCCTACTTTTTATGGAAGTGGGATGAATCCTTCAGTTTCAACCTCTTGCTGGGCCATTGCAGACTTTTGGGGTCATGCTTCCGGCTCTTTCCTTAGTTGGTGATCGCTCGATGCACCAACAATTTGGGCTACTTCTTCAAAATCTACCCTGGGAATATGATCCTGCCTGTCGATAATGTTCTTCAAAGCTAGAAGAACCTGGCTCAAATCTCCTTTCATTGAGCTTACGTCACCCTTCACCTGATCAAGATCCTCTTTGAACACAACCTGAGTCTCCTTGTTTTGTTCCATCGCTTTCTGTTAATGGGCCCTTGTTTGATATGGAGGCCAAGGAGGTGGAGGTCATCTTCTACCAATGGCTTAACTGGAGAGATTTTTAAAGCAAATGAGTTTTGATATGACATGCAAGTGTTTCATAAATGCATGCGTGAAAATGGATGTGCATGATTATGAAATGATTTCTTATTTTAATTGTCTTATTCACTTGGGTACATATTTGTATTCACTTATTATTTTATTTGGTGACTAGCTTTAAAATAGACACGCCTTCGAGATAGGGAAACAAAATGCCTTTATTGAGAGTAACATAATCCAGATATTGAAAAATATTACAAATTGAAATCAAAACTTGCTTGCGTAAACATAATTAAAAAGGAACTAAATTTCTTAAGTGCACCCGCGGATGTATGCTCTGAAGCTATCAACCATTGATCGGTAAAGCTGTAGAAAGTCTTCGACGTCCTTTGGAAGATAAACCATTACATTCTCTGCATCTTTTAAACTTCTAGGGATGTCCTCGATGAGATTGTTGGCTAAGAAGACTAGATTTTCATGTTTGTCTTTGTAGTACCTGTATTCCTGGTAAAGATGTGGGATTATCTTGTGGTTACCCCTCCCAGCTTGGATGATATTGGTATACTGCTCTTCCCAATACATCTTTTCACCCCTCATTTTTGTGTAAAGCCTTCGTTGAATGAGAAAATCCTTTTGAAGACCCTTCAGCTCTAAACATACATGCTCATATTCTTGAGTTCTCTGAGTCAAGAATTTCTCTGCTTCTATCCTTTCAAGGTGTGCTTTGACCTCTGATTCATGGTTGTCTTGGAGTTCGGTGGTGAGGTACTTTACTTGCTCTTCTTAATCTAAGGAAGCTTGTGCCAAACATTGGATTTGGGATCTCAAACTTTCCTCTAGCACCTTCTTGTCATGTGTTGCCTTTTCATACCATCTAGTTAACCTCCCGATTTCAGCAGCGGCCTCTTCTAACCTTTGGTTGTGAGAATCTAGGTTGAACGTTGCACTTAACAGCCCTTCGATTGTATGCTTCCGTTTGAGACTTTCTTTCTCCAATTCCTTTTGACTTTTATCAATCTGCTCGTCCTTTGACTCAAGTATAAGCTACATCTGTTTCTTTTCTCTGGTTAGATTGAGGAGATTGACTTCCAGTGCTTCTTTCTCTTTTTGAGCTTGCTTTAAGGCATTTTTCAGATTATCGACTTCTTCCAAAGATATAAGTGTTATCTCTGAGACCTCTGGCTTGTACTCTAGATCTTTCTCGAATGACAGCTTGATAATTCGTACCCTATCTTGGACCCATTTGGTATAGGGTTATCTTGCTATGTGTGATACGGTGGGAGAACTGACTTGATTATTTTGCGTTTTATCGCAAATGTTGAGGTTAGCAAGAGTTACCATCGACTTTTCTTTTATCCAAAAGGAAAGGTGAAAAAGCACAGGAAAGACCTTTGAGATTGTTTCTTGAGTTCGGGGGGTATATTATGAAAAGGGAAGGTATTAGCACCCTTTTCATCCATGGTTTTCCATGGGCTCTTAGTTACTTGCTAGATCACTTGGTTTTGTTTGAAATTGTGCTTTGTGTGGTTTTGAAAGTATTTTGTAAAAGAGGCCATTGTTTAGGAAATCTTTGTAATGATTCTTATTCGTAAGAATGTATACAAAGATATTGATCTTTTTGAAAATGTTTTCAATGTTTGTAAGATGTTTCGAAATGTGTGTGTTTGTTTTTGAAAATAGCAAGGATATTTTTTTTTTGAAATGGAACAAGTAATTAAGAACAATCTACCTACTCAAATGTATTTCTTGTTCATTTTATTTTCCTTTGATATTGTTGTATTACAATTGATTTGATAAGCAACTCTATCTTTGGATGTAAGCGGGACGGGTGTGGGTCATCGTATAGCCATGATTAGCAATGTTGCAAGGTATCTTAGCATTTTTGAGGGACTAAGATCATTTGGTAAGGCAACTTTGAATAGCGTCATCGAGGGACTATGATCTTGTATTTGTTTGTTTTTGCTAAGATACTTTACATGTGCAATATGACCATTTTTTTATAAGGCAACTGTTGTACCCCAAAATTTTCCCTCCCATATTTCTCAACACATTCAAGTGAGGCCCTCAAATTGCTCAAGGGAGTTCAAGAGTTGACCAGATAAACTCTCTCCTAAGGCAGCCTATCTCAAATTAGGGTTTCTATTTTCATCAAGATGTGTGAACTAAAAAGGACTCAAATGCTCACCATTGTCCTAATATGTTCCCAAGATCATCCATGTCAAGTTTCAAGCCTTGCAGAAGAAGTTTGCTCAGTCAATTGCTCAAATGCCTGAAAATTAACTGTACTAGGTCAAAAGTCAACTGTAGCCCACATACAGTCAAACTTCAAGATTTTTGGTCAAAATCATCATTTTGAAATATTATTTATCATTTGGTCAAGGGTTGATCATGATTTCTCAAGGATTGCTCACAATTCATCAAAACCCAAAAGTTGCTAAATTAGGGTTTTATAGGAAAAGTCAACTCAACTTTGACCAAGCATAACTTTCTCATGCTTTATCAGAAATGACCCATCCAAATCTCATTTTGAAAAGGATGCAATTACCTACAATTCATCTTCATCTCCCAAGTTCATAATATGAACTCACAAAAAGATAGGAATTTTGACATTATAGGTCCTTTTGAAAAGTCAACAAAAACACCTTTTGGATCAAAGCTTCATACATGAAAATGAAAGACTCAATTGAGATGAGACTAAAAGGGTTGCTTAGAGGACATACTAAGATTTCTAAAAAGTCCAAGAACACATCTCTAGGATCAAAATTGAGAGAGTTATCCATTGGCCAAGTTGACCATTTTTGCAAAAATGCCAAAAGTCAAATGTTCTCAAATTTGCATTTTTTGCTAAATGGGCCTAACTTTTTATGCTTGCACCTCAAATATAACATGGTCCACGACCCAAGTTCTCACTCACATGTTATTTACTTTATTATTTATTTTATTTTGATTTTTTATTTATTAAAAATTGAATTAAATCAAATAATTGGTAAATAATAGCAAAGATTTGTTTTGATTGAATTTTTGGGCAGAATCATAAGCTCATTATGTTGGAAGATCAGAATCAAATCATATCAATGGCAATTGGTACAAGAAATGCATGATTGGCATGATTATGGAAAGATATCATAGGGCTTAAAAATCAAATATTCCATTCATGAATTCTCAAGATTTGATCCAAAATTGTTAACCTAATTGGATTCAATACATATACTGAAGTTTATGGAACCTTGAAGACAAGAATTTTCGTGCAGAACCTGCCTCCAAGAACCAGAACAAACTTGAAAATTTCCAAGAAAATGTGTAAAACGAATCTCCTTCCACAGGCCAATTCAAGGTGTATTAAGGTCCCCAATCACTTGCTGGGCAACTCAGGAAGCATTCTCAATCATTTGCAGGCGTCAGAACATCCATAATCACCCCCTATCATTCTCATGGTTTGCACATCTATCCAAATTCGATTACTGTAATTCTTGCATCTTTAGCATTTTTAAGTCACATATTTGTGTTCATCATCATTTTTGCAATGTTTCTGGATAGTTTGATTTAATTTACAGTGCAAGAATAAGCTTTTTCCATTGTTAGGGTTTCGTGCTCCAATTTGGGGTTTTGGGTTTCAAAGCAAAATTAGGCCTGATAATGGGTAACATGATGATCAGAGTTTCAAACACAGTTGATCCATGGTCCCCAATTTAATTTATATTGCATGTGCTTGATTCTTGAATGACACAAGTTTCAGCAACAGACATGCGTCTATAGGTAAAGGTTCAAAGCCTAAAACGACGGTTCCAAGGAAGAAGATAACAGTGTGTCAAAACCTGAATGGCTGGTTTAAATTCTGGCACATTATTCTGGCCATAAACTTATTTTTCTGATATATTATTTGTTTTATTATACTAACCAGTTAACATCCGGCGCAGTTGGTCAGAAGAAGGAAGTCAGAAGCTCATTGTTCTGGGTTCGATCCTAGGCGTGAGCTTTTGGTATTTTCTCCATTGTTTTCACCAGATCCAGCACATACTCCTTCTGAGGGTCATCATCTTCTGGACCCATCAGCCAGAACCAGATCAAGCATTCTCTGATCATCTTCTGGACCTGTTAGCCAGGATCAGATCAATTGTCCTCTGGTCACCTTCTGGATCCATCAGCCAGAATCAGATACAGCGCACTCCATCTTTTGAGGGTCATCTTCTGGATCCATCAGCCAAAACCAGATCCAGCGCACCCCATCTTTTGAGGGTCATCTTCTGGATCCATCAGCCAGAACTAGATATGCTGACAGCAGGCCCATTCAGTTATTTCTATTATTTTCTTTAATTTATTTTCTTTAATTATTTTGTTTTTCTTTAATCAACACAAAAATTATTTTATTTTAAATAAACCAATCAAAATCACAAAAATATTTATTTTCTTAATAAATGTTTTTTTAATTAATTAGTTTAATTAATTTAGGGCAACTTTAATTTCTTTCACAATTAAAATTCAATTAGAAAATTAGGTTAACTCTTGATTTAATTTTTCTTTCTTTCTCAAATAAAAAAAATACAAAAAATAGGTTTTTTTAGAATGAATTAATTTATTTTTCTTAATTTAAAATTAATTAGAACTTAGGATTTTCTTTTTAATTCAATTATTTCATTATTTTCTCAGATAATAAAACAGGACAAAAACATCTCTTTTTTTAATCAAATAGGATTAGTCAAAGGGTCAAAACCCTAATCGCCTCACGTTTAGTTCGCCACGCGCGTGTTATTTATTTTGACAATATTTTGTAACTGCTCATGGTTTGTAATAGTTAATTTAGGGTTTTGATTTACTGTTTAAATCCCTGGGTTTTTGGCTATGTAATTAATCCCCCTCCCCTAAGCCTTGTAATAACGTAGATTTATTTTCTCGCATTTTTAATTCCCGCAAATATTTAAGTGTTTAGATGTATGCTAATAGGATTGTGTGACAAGAATGCATGACAAATTAATACGGTTAGTAAACCCTAATGTGCAAAGATAAATAACCGAAACAAATCACTCGCACATATCACTCTTAGGGTATACTCTCACTTCGGTTGCCTTCGGTAAACGATCATTAAGTATAGGGTGTCTTAGTGGTTACCCTCCAGTCTAAAAAAGATCAAAATGTCCCATTCAAATGTTGCTCCGGAAATGTTGCCTCGGAAATGTTGCCTCAAAAGATCTTAAGACTCTAGGGTTATTACTAAGGTATCTTAATATTGCTTTAGTGATCGTACGTCCTTTTCGAATTGACCCTTACAAAATCCAACGACGGTGCTACCTATTTCTCAATAGTGGGATAACGTTGTCTAAAGGAAACAAGAATAGAAACGATCTTTTTTCGAGTAGGTAGATGCTAGTAGGTACTTGCTCAAATCAAAACTTTTCACACTTACACCTTTCAAACAAATTTTCAAAACAACTTCGTCACACCTTTGAGGACTGATACAAGGGTTATCACGAAGTACAAACTTTTCAAAACAAAGCACACAAACACAAGCAATTTTAAAAAGATGAGCAAGTACCTAAGAGCCCATGGAAAACCATGGATAGAAAGGGTGCTAACACCGTCCCTTTCTATAATCTACCCCCCGTATTCAGAATATCTCGAAAAAGGATTTTTTTTTTTCTGTACTTTTTTCCTTTTCGGTTGGATGAAATAAAAGTCGGTGGCGACTCTTGCTTACCGCGACATTTTGCAATCAAAAAAACGCAAAACGCAAACCAGTATTAAATAGTCGGTTCTACCATCGTATCACAAAACTGGCGACTCTGCTGGGGACTAATAAGTGGGGTATACCTTAGGATCTAATTCATCATAGTTGCTTCTCTTGATTGCTTTGTTTGCTTTATCTTTGAGGGTTTTGTTTGGGGTTACTATAGATCCTACACCCGAATCTGGGGAACACCTTTTAGGTAAGTAGCAATAGACTGTGAGGGAACTGTATGGCATAGACCGATACGGTTGAGGCAGTAGCTATGTTGGTGTGGCACTTTGGTTGGTACCGGTATCCCTCATGGAGAAACGAGGAGAATACGGGGCCGCCGCGTGGTGTCGTTAAACATCAAATGACCTTAGAACCTTTAATCTCCCAACTTGGCCATTAGAAAATAGTGAGATAGCCGGCCTCGGTGTAGAGTTGAGAACTGGTTGATACTCGATGCTACACTCATTGAGACAATACTATCGGAATAATTTCGGCCGCAAGAAAAGATTGCGTGAGCTAAAACCATGACCGATGGAGGATGGTCAGTGATATGGAGATCCTCTAGAACCCGATTACTTTTCTAGGACAGGTTTGAAACCAACTTAACTTCAAGAGGGTATTACCTTTGACCTCATACAAGCCTTAAACCTAAGGGCTTTGTGTGATTTGACTGTGTTTGTAATACCTGTTGTTTTCTATACCCGTGTTTATCATGACATCATGCATCATAACATGGCATTCATGCTTCATTACACTAACTATTTCAAAGACCAAGGGAATTTATCTTTGTTCTGTTTTGCAGATCATGGCTTCCATGCATATGAATACCATCCAAATCAACTTTGTGGAGATACCTTCCCAACTCAAAGAGCTAGTATCAAGAATTTCTGAAACTTTTATGTTCATTAAGAGACATGGTCAACTTCTCAGCCTGGTTACTTCAAACCCTGATGAACAGATGATGAGCGTACTTTTTCAGTTCTTCGATCCCAAGCATCATTGCTCCACCTTTCCAGATTATCAGCTGGTACCCACCTTGGAAGAATTCTCTCATCTATTGGGCATATCCATTCTTGAACAGGTGCCCTTCACAGGTATAGAAGAAGTTCCTAAGCCAGAAGTCATTGCCTCAGCTTTGCATTTGAAAGGGGCCGATATGGTATCCAATTGGGAAACTCGAAGCATAGTCGAGGGTTTTCTAGCCAAATTTATGATAGACCAGGCTCAACTATTTTGGGATGATATGGAGTTTCAGGCTTTTGAGGATGTCTTGGCTCTTCTTATCTATGGTTTAGTTCTATTCCCTAATCCGGACTCTTTCATAGATGTGAATGCTATCAAGATTTTTCTTTCTCGAAACCCTGTACCTACCTTGCTTGGAGATATTTTGCACGCTCTCTATACTCGTACCATGAGGAGAAGAGGGACTCTTATGTGCTGCATGCCGTTGTTGTCAATGTGGTTTATTTCTCACCTCCCTAGGTCTGTACTGAAGAACGAAGAAGGTTTGGGTTGGTCACACAGAATAATGGCACTCGCTCATACAGATATTCTTTGGTGTTCCCGGGCTATGGAAGACGTTGTTGTTATTAACCGCTGTGGGGGGTATCCTAATGTCCCATTACTTGGCATCATAGGGGGTATAACTTACAGTCCTTGTCTAGCCTTGCGACAATTTAGTCGTGCTCGAAGGGATGGTCCCCATGAGTTACTTCTCGAGGACATTGTATTCGACTGTGAGGATGATGTTAAGGGACATCGATGGAGGTTCATACGAGCTTGGGGCATGGTAAACAGATCTAACCCCCAAGAGTTGGGACCAAAGACTTCCCTTCCTATGCAGCCTTACCTCCAATGGGTCCGAGCTCGTGCCCAGAAGCTTATGATGCCTTATGCGGCCGTATTACCAGTGATTGTGGAGCCCACTAATGAAGATGACATTCCTTACACGGTTCTCTATCCTTACATGCCCACTGATCTTGGGGAGCTACAGAGATCTTGGATTCAGCTGAAGAATGAGCGAGATACTTACAGGGAGCAGTTCCATGAGCAAGAGAGGAAAGTTTTAAAGCTCACCAGGAAACTCGAGGAAGAAAGAGTGCTCAATGATTACATTAGCACAAAGAGAAAGCGTCCATGGGACTTTTGCTTTTGCTTTTTTAGTTTTAGATTTGTTTTATTTACTTATTTGTAAGGCCTTGAAGGCATGTTGAACCTTTCAAATTTGAGCTAATAAAGTTTTGTTTATTTTGGTTTGCAAATTTAAATCTCCCAAAGTCTTTGAAATCATTACATGCGCATCCCATTATCATACACATTATTACAGGTACCGGTACAGGTTTCTCATCTTCTTCGCTGTTTATTTCAGCAGAAATGTCTTCCGATCAAGTCATCAAAGATCTTCAGGCACAGAACGCCCAGTTCCAACATATGTTCATAAGTTTGGCAAAGGGGAAAGAGGATCTGAAAGCCCTCATTCTGAAAGAGAAGAAGAAAAAGAAGAAGTTCGGTATTCTAAATATGGACAAAAGGTTTGGAGAAAGGTTGAAGCATTAAATTGATCTGACCTCTTCATCCAAAAATGGGGAGAACCAAGAAGGGGAAAAGGACCCTAGTCCTGCAGTCTCTGACAATGATATTGATTTTGATGATGAGCAATATCGTCCTTCTGAGGATAGATACAAGAAGTTAGAAGACCGTCTGAGTACTATGGAAGTTCAGAAGATACCTGGTTTGGATTTCGGGGAACTGGGACTGGTATCGGGAGTAGTCATCCCTCAAAAGTTCAAAGCTTCGGTTTTTGCCAAGTATGATGGGGTGTCTTGCCCAAAACTCCATCTCCGCTCTTATGTCAGGAAGATCCAACCCCACACCGCTGATAGAAATTTGTGGGTGCACTTATTTCAAGATAGTCTGTCAGGGACTTAACTTGAATGGTTCTATCAGTTGGAGGGAGCTAATGTTCGAAACTGGGAAGATCTTGTTGCTGCTTTTTACAAGCAATATCAGTACAATGCCGACCTCGCTCTCACTCGTACTCAACTCCAGAGTATGACCATGGGTGCAGGAGAAGGTTTTAAAGATTATGCTAAAAAATGGAGAGATTTGGCTGGCAGAGTTCAACCCCCTTTGTCTGATAGGGAGTTGGTTGATATGTTTCTGAGGACGCTGTCTGGTCCATTTTTCAATCACTTAATCGGCAGCTCATCATCTGGTTTCACCGAGCTAATTTTAACTGGAGAAAGAGTAGAAGCTGGAATTCTAAGTGGCAAAATACAGAAGGATGCCTCTTCGAGTTCGATAAAGAAACCTTTTACTGGTAAGAAGGAAGCCAGTGCAGTCTATAGCCCGAGGGGCCAAAGCAGATATGAACACCGTCCAACGGTAAATGCTGTAGTGATACCAAGACCCGCAGTTGCTCCACAATACAACAATCAACAAAGGGTGGAAAGACCACAACGACAGTTTACCCGCATTAGCATGACATTGGCTGAAGTGTTGCCTCACCTGCTGAGATCCAACTTGGCGACCCTGAGAGAGGCTCCCAAGAATCCAAACACTACCTCTCCCAGATACAATCCCAACACACAGTGCCGACCATTCTGAGAGTCCTGGCCATGATACCAATGACTGCTGGGCTTTGAGAAACAAAGTGCAAGACCTTCTCGAAGCCAAGGAAATAGAGTTCGATGCTCCAGAAAAGCCGAATGTTATAACTGCTCCCATGCCCAAACATGGTCGTGGAGTTAATGCTGTTGACACTAATTTGTTTGTAACCTCTGTTGAAGAAATTTATACTCCTCTTATGACTGTTAAGAGGAATTTGCTGTTGGCCGGTTTATTTCCGGGTTGTGGTGAAGGTTGCCATATGTGCTCGACTCTACCTTCTGGTTGCTGCTTGTTGAGGTCAGGTGTTCAGCGCCTGATGGACGATCGAGACTTTATGAGTCTATCGGGATACTAACTGCAAGTATACAGTTTAGTCATTCTAGTTTTAAATGATTATCAAACCCACAAAGACTGAGGATCAATCGCATACGATCTAATGTTACAATTGTTTAACCAAGCGATGAATATTTGGTTTTGGGGAAAAAAGATTTTAATTAAAAACAATAGTAATAGTTATACCGGTATGTGATAGTCGGACTTCGGGAACTCGGTGAATCACTTGGTATATAAAATATTTCGGTAAAAACGAATTGTTTAAAAACCTGAGACATACACTCTCGTGTTCATGAAATAAGTTATGCTACTAAACCTAGTGGATGCACTTTAAATTTAATAACACTTTTTGAAAACGACTTGAGTTTAATTAATTTGTTAAAACACTCTCGTGTATTTAAAAATTAATGTTTCGTTACCACTATCTGGGTCGAACCCCAACTCTCGCATGCAGGTTCTTGCCTTAATTAATTTCCCACTCTCGTGGCAAAATCGTGTTAAATATCCTTTCACTCTCATGACAAGGGTAGTTAAATTAAATATGGAAATTGGAAACCAGAAATTATTTATAAAAGTTTTTAGCCAAGTTATCACCAAATTCCTTCGGTGCTTAGGAGTCACATACCGGTACAAACGAAATTAGCCCGACATGATGTATTTAGTAACCATGCAACGTAAAATACAATTCATAAAAATAATTAACATAACATAAGAATAATAAAAATCAATTGCATAAAAAACCTGTAATTATGTTGCTGTGGTAATCTTGAGTGCGTACAGTATCCTTGCGATTAATTAAAATATATGACTAACCGTGTTAATCCTTAGATGAAGAATTAACACTTTTGAAAACTACTTTTGGAAACTGAACGTTACAGTGGTTATAATGGTTCAAAAGCAAATAAAACAAAATAATGCAGAAAGGCAAAAGTTTGGCTTTGTAGCAAAATCTCAGACTCCCTTCAAAGTGAATTCTTCAAGATATATATAAGCCTTTGGTTGTAACTGCCTTCTTCCATTAATTTCGTACGCGCCTATATTCTTGGCTGGTGGAACGAGGTGCCAAAAACTTCGCGTGGACTTCGTGTGGCCGCTTCGTGTGTTACTGCGTAGACTGAGTATTAAGAGTGTTACGTTCGTAATGGCACTCATTACGTTCGTAACAAAATAGGATTTTGTTACATCCGTAACATGCTGTGTTACGTTCGTAACGACGTTTGCTAGGTGTTACATCCGCAACGCTAGGCGTTGCGCTCGTAACACCCTTCTGTTTTTCTTCTTCCTTTTTGCCATTTCCTAGCTTGTATTGCTCTTTTTAACTAATTTGCCATCTTATGCCTTGGAAAATATAGTTTACCTGAAACAAATAAAAATACCTTCGTGATGCATATTATTCGATAAAAACATACAATTAACTCGTGTAAATTAGACCTAAAAAGCGATACGTTTTCGTGTTATCAAACTCCCCTACTCTTGAACCTTTGCTTGTCCTCAAGCAAAAATATAAGGCGGTTTATAAAAACGACGAATTAAACACATGTGACAATATTCGCAAACTAGCTAGTTTGTAAATTTCGATTAGGCCAAGAGATTCAGACGCAAAAGAGGTACGGTGACGACATTAGAGTACTCCAATTTTGCATACCGTTCCGAGTCATAATGTTATAGCACCAATCAACCCTTTAAACTAGATTTCACCCGTGTTCATTCAGGCGCAATCACATTAAGCCCTTTATCTCCACACGCACATAGCAAAGTAACCGGTTAGCGACTATGATCCGTTGATTCTTGGGGTTCTGGCACTTATAAGTGGTAACCTCTGGTTGTAACTTAATTGTAAATTGCGGGGGATCGGTCCGTAGTCCGCCCTACCAAGTTCAGTACCAGATACTTCTGAACCAATTTGCAATAAGTTTTCTTTTATCTTGCGATAATTACATCCTTTGGGCTAAATGACCGAGTGAGGGTCACCTAACTTACTTTGGGAATTTCACGATAAAGATTGCTATTCTATCTTTACTTCTTTAGGATCATTCACTTATATTCATCGGTTCCTTGCGTAGTTTGTGTTTTGACGGTGCCCACTGCTAGATAAACTACTAGGGGCTAATTTAAAGTAAAATTCACGGTTGGCGGTATAATAAGCACCCAAAATGGAATCGCATAAGGTGGAGTTCTAAAATGTCAGAACCGTAACGATTTTGTCAAACTTCCTCAAGTGGCCTAAGCTGAATTGAGTATTTGGTTTTAGCTAGCCGTTTGGAAACATCGCGTTGTATGATAATCGTAAAAAAATTTCATTATGGCTCAAGAATTGTAAATTTTGGGGAATTCCAATAATGCACGAAAAAGAACTTAAGAACTTAGCAATTAAGGATTTAATTTTACATGAATTTGTTTTGTTGAAGGGAAAGTACAAGAAAGGAAAAACGATGCGAAAAATTAAATCTAATCTAGAAAGCGAAATAAAACGATAGAGTTTCCTCCCCCACGCTTAAATCTAACATTGCCCTCAATGTTTCGAAATAAGGTGAATGAGGTAAGGATGGAAGGAGATGTCTTCATTCGGGTCCTCTTCCTCTGGCTCTTCCACGACCTCTTCTCTGTCCATCAAAACCAGGAAATCCAAGATGGCGCAGGCTCTCCTGAAAATCGTCCATGCGTACATTCAGACCCCCCATTTCTATTGTCAAAGTATCCATACGACCCTCATGCCTAGCTCCTTGTTCTATTTGTTGCTGCTGCATCTGTTGCATGAGTTGCATCATTGCAGTTTGCTAAGCCTGGATATCCGTGACCTGTTGGGATTGGAGGGTAAGCTGGGCATTCATGTCTGTCATCCTTTGGGTTTGGTCCATCATTGCCTCATAAATATCTTCAGTAGTCGGGTTACGAGGCCTTCTTCTGCGCCTAATAGAAGTGCTTGGCATATCCTGTTGAGGTGCGGTTTGATGCTGTGCATCCATTTCTTCTTCTACCTCATCAACAGGTCGAGAAGCTTGGTCGGGTTCAAGGACGTTTAGATCATAAATCCACTTATCCATGTTTGCCACATTTGTAAGCAACCTGTTTGGCATAATCACACTTGGAACAATTTTGTTCCTCACCATCAAATTGTACCTGCCATCATCTCGGTTCCTAATCAGACGCATGTATTTGCAGTTATCTAAATCCATGAGAAGAGGCGGTAAAGCATCAAGAGTCTCCAGTTGGCTTTGCAAATTAAGCTCATGATCTAATGTGGTTATCAGCCCTCCGATCAAAAATGGTTGATGTCCCCTTGCACAAAGGGATTCAAAATGACGAAGAAGAAATGGAGTAGCATTTACCTTGGTATTCCCAGCCAAGCAGCAATGAAGGAAAAATACCTCCTTTGAGTTGACTTTGTTGCTATTAGCTCGTCCGAAGATGGTGTTGGAGAGAATCTTGAAGAAGTACCTGGTGGTGGGGTTGTGAATGTGAGATGCCAAACACTCATCCCAATTTCCTGTCGAGACATTTGTGAGTTTCTCCCACAATTCGAACAAAACAACGGCCCAGTATTCGGTGACAGGGACCTTGTGGTGCACCGTCTCGGAGTCATCTTCCTTGGTTGAAAATCTGAGC
Source organism: Vicia faba (assembly GCA_948472305.1). NCBI lineage: Eukaryota > Viridiplantae > Streptophyta > Magnoliopsida > Fabales > Fabaceae > Vicia > Vicia faba. The sequence continues at coordinate 716,502,292 of OX451736.1, forward strand.
AGCTCCGTGATTTTTTCTTGGTTTAACGTATATTCGGTATTGAACATACGGAAAGATGCGGTGCCCGTGAGGAACATGCCGTCATCACTCAGTGTCGAATATGAGAACGATCTAAGGAACTCAAGCGTCAGTTTGGGGTATGTCGGGTGATGTTACGCGCATACGAATGAGAGGCCAGAGAGACGGAGCAGCCAATCCACTCCATCAAATATTCCTAATTTGTGGAGACAATCGTTGTCGGGGTATCTCGTGGCCAAGACTCCCTTACTGTGAAACTTTAAATACTTCTCCCGTTGGTGTCCTCCGTCTTGATTCCTGAAAATGATTCCACCAATGTCGGCTTCTCTGTTCTCCATTGACAGCTTGTTGATTTAAGCAAGGTTTTACTGTTAAAATGGTGAGGGAGAGATTTTTATAGAGAGTGTTTGAATGGGATGGATTTGGGACTATGTGAAGCTTTTGTAGGATGCAAATATGGTTGCTCTTAAATGGAGTGGATGCAAGTTTGGAGAATGTGTATGGTGATGAAATCTGGAAAATGGGTGAGAGGAGGCGGCTGCGTTTGAAATTGAGAGAGAAAGACAGAATGCAGCGTTAGCGCTTCTGTTTTATTTCTGTTCGTAACAGCTAGCCCTGTTACGTTCGTAACACAAGGGCGTTACGTTTGTAACTCAGAAGGGGGGCTGTTACGTTCGTAACACGTTGTTTATGGGAAAAAAATAACTTTCATACACCACTATATTATTTCTGGATTTTTTTTTGGGGGAAATTAGGCAACAAAATATCATGGTTGAATATAGTAGTGTATTAATATAGTAGTGTAAAGGAGTAATACTAACACTAAAATATAATGACAGTAATAACAGAAAAAATAATAACAGTAAAGAAAGTAAAATTGAAACTTGATGAATAATTTAAATATCATTAACTAATAAATTTGTTTAAAATTTGAAACAAATAATAACTAAATGCATGGAATAATAATAAAAGACTAAAACTAAGTTCCTCCCCCACACTTAGACTAAACAGTGACCTCACTGTGTACATAAATGCAAGAACCAAACAAATTAGCATAACGACGGCAACTCCTAGCCACGATGAGTAGAGAACAGATGTTGGTGAATGAAATCCAGTTATCCAGTTACCAAATCCATAAAAGCAATGAAATTCACATGTAAAGATGTAAGCTTGTCCCGCATTCCGGTTATTTCTGCATTCAAAGAGTCGAGTGTGACAGTAGGTGGAGATGGTGGTGGTGGTATCTCGGGAACTGGGAAGGTGGACTCAGTGGAAACTACAGGCTGATCCCATGGGTCAGGAAACTGGTGGTATCCAGGTGGTGTTTCAGGATCAGATTCTTCAGCAACTGGAGAGGTATTTGGGACTTCATAAATTTCAATAGTGGAAGGAGACGAAGGCGGTGTAGGAGGATGGTGGAGATTAAAAATCCAATTTGCTCTGTTATGGACACTAGTAATAGGATTTGGGAGTACAAACTGGTGAACAGTTTCATGGTTAATCAGCAGCTCAAATTCATTCGGCCCAAGGTTTCCTATGAAGCTAGTGTTAAAGCAAAACTCAATATTCATTGGCTTAATCCCATAGTGCGGATTTGATCCTAACATAGGTCTTCGGAGTCCAATAGCATTGGAGATCATAGTAACTAACCCACCTATGAGGATTGGGGCATTTGTTGTTTGGATAATACATTCCATATTAGCAAGCATATAGGTGGCACCATTTACTGGACGGTTCTGCGAAGCACAATACATGATGAAAAGCTCATCACGTGACACAAATGTAACATTCTGCTCTTTTCCAAAGAGGGTGTGGGCAATGATTTTATGGAAGTACCTAATAGCAGGGTTATGGATGGACTCCAAGTAAAGGTCATTTGGCTCAGGATGGTTGTTTCCAGCAATACTACCCCAGAAGTAATCAAGGTCATTATCTAGCAATAGGTCTTCTTGGGTCATGGTGATAACATCAGGGCCATTAGGGAATCCTAACAGATTGGCAAACTCCCTATGATTGTAGCGGTAGTCCATATTAAACAGTCTGAAGGTGATCAGCCCGCGGTTAAAACCTAACCCATGGTTTGGCATATAGCTCAGTGTGCTCAAGAACTCAAGGGTCAACTTATGGTAGGTACAATAGCGTATCCGAATTGGATCAACGTCCCAACCTATTTGGTTAAGCAGATACATAACGCTCTCACGAATGCCTAAGGTAGTCATAGCATGGTCGTCAGCATAAATGGTTGGACACATCTCTCACTCAACTAGATCCTCAAAGCGCCTTCTCTGATGCCTACTTCTCAGGGTTATGTTGATGTAGTTCATACGTGCCATGGAGCTAAAAATTAAAGCTAATGAATTACCCTGAAAATATTTAATAAATGTATGAAAAACTAAGTTTGTATTTTCAGGTTAAAATGCCGAAGTTAATCAAAAGAAAAAGAAGTTTAAATAAAAAGGAGTAAGGGATGAAACATGAAAATTTGAAAGATTAAAACAAAGTTAAAAAAAATAAAAACATATCAAAAAATAATTAAAAGAAAACATGGGTTGCCTCCCATGAAGCGCTTTTGTTTTATGTCGATGGCTCGACAGACATTACCTATTCAGTTAGGTATCAGGGTAGGTGGCTCACTTAACTGCTGCTAAGCCGAATAGTTTACATTTTCGACATTGAAATAATGCTTTAAGCGCTGGCCATTGACTATAAATGGTTCGATGGAATTTCCTTTAATTTCTACCGCACCACTTGGGAAAACTTTATTAATTTCGAATGGTCCTGACCACCTGGAACGTAATTTATCCGGGAAGAGTTTCAGTCTAGAGTTGAATAGGAGTACAATGTCTCCTTCCTTAAATTCTTTCCGCGAGATACGCTTATCATGCCATTTTTTTGTTCTCTCCTTATAGATTCTAGCATTTTCATAAGCGTCTAAACGCAATTCTTCTAATTCATGGATATCTAATATTCGTTTCTCGCCAGCAGTCTTGTAATTTAAGTTAAGAGTTTTAATGGCCCAGTAAGCTTTATGTTCTAATTCTACTGGAAAATGACACGATTTTCCATAAACTAATTTAAACGGTGTTGTTCCGATAGGGGTTTTAAAAGCTGTCCTATATGCCCAAAGAGCATCATTTAGCTTGGAGGACCAATCCTTTCTGGATGTGGCTACGGTTTTCTCAAGGATTTGTTTAATTTCCCTATTTGACACTTCCACTTGTCCACTCGTTTGAGAATGGTATGGTGTGGCTATGTGATGTTTAACGCCATATTTTGAAAGTAGTTTTTCGAAAATTCTAGAGATAAAATGGGAACCACCATCACTAATTACTAATCTCGGTATACCGAATCGTGGGAAGATTACATTCTTGAATAATTTAAGTACCACTCGTGTATCGTTTGTGGGTGCAGCGACGGCTTCAATCCATTTTGATACGTAGTCAAGAGCTACCAATATATACTTATTTCCAAAAGATGCGGGGAACGGTCCCATGAAATCAATTCCCCATACATCGAAAATTTCGACTTCGAGAATCCCTTTTTGCGGAATTTCGTCACGTCTAGATATATTTCCTGTGTGCTGACATCTATTGCAGTTCATAATTGCTACGTGGACGTCTTTCCATAAAGTAGGCAAAAAAACCAGCTTGAAGTATTTTTGCACAAGTTTTCGAAGTACTAGCATGTCCACCATAAGGGGCGGAATGGAAATGAGCAATAACATCGTCCACTTTATCGTTAGGGACACAACAACGGTAGATACCATCGGCACCTCTTTTAAAGAGTAGTGGTTCATCCCAAAAGTAGTGTCTAAGATCATGGAAGAATTTCTTTCGCTGTTGGTACGTTAAATCGGGTGGTAGAACACCGACGTCTAAGTAGTTAACGAAATCAGCGTACCATGGTAATATGGTGTTGGTACAAATGGCTTCTACTACCGCAGTTGTTAAATGTTCATCACATTGATCTGAATTTTTGGTAGGAGCTATCTCTAGTTTAGCAATAAGGCGTTCATATGGGAAATCTTCGTTTATGGGAACACTCTCGGTTTGGATACCATCCAATCTTGATAAATGGTCTGCTACCACGTTTTCAGTTCCCCTTTTGTCTTTTATTTCCAAGTCAAACTCTTATAGGAGTAAGATCCATCTGAGTAGTCTTGGTTTAGCGTCTTTCTTACTTAGCAAGTATCGGATCGCAACATGATCAGTGTAAATAACGATTTTGGCGCCTACTAAGTAGGAACGAAATTTGTCCAACGTGAATACAACGGCTAAGAGTTCCTTCTCCGTAGTGGCATAATTCATTTGTGCGGGATCAAGCGTTCTGCTTGCATAGTAAATAGCATGAAGCTTTTTATCCTTGCGTTGTCCTAGGACTGCGCCTACAGCATAATCGCTCGCATCGCATATTATTTCAAATGGTTGGTTCCAATCAGGAGGTTGCATTATAGGTGTTGAAATTAAGGCTTCTTTAAGCGTCTCAAATGCGTTTAAGCATTTATCATCGAAAATAAACTCAGCTTCTTTCATCAATAGTTCAGTTAGTGGCTTAGTGATTTTGGAGAAATCTTTTATAAAACGCCGGTAAAAACCAGCGTGTCCTAGAAAGCTTCTTATTTCTCTAACTATTTTGGGTGGTTAAAGGTTTTTGATAATTTCGATTTTTGCTTTATCGACTTCAATTCCTCTATTTGATACAATGTGACCCAACACAATTCCTTGTCTCACCATGAAGTGACATTTTTCCCAGTTGAGCACTAGGTTGACATTGACACAATGTTTCAGTACCAGATCAAGATTTGATAAACATCCGTCAAAACTTTCTCCGCAGACAGAAAAATCATCCATGAATACTTCCATAATTCCGTCCAAAAAGTATGCGAAAATCGCCATCATGCATCGTTGAAAAGTTGCAGGTGCGTTACATAGTCCAAATGGCATTCTTCGGTATGCAAAGGTACCATAGGGGCATGTGAACATAGTTTTCTCTTGATCATTAGGATGAATGGGAATTTGGAAGAATCCTGAGTATCCGTCAAGATAGCAAAAATGGGAATGTTTAGCTAAGCGCTCGAGCATTTGATCTATGAATGGTAATGGGAAATGGTCCTTGCGCGTACTTTGTTTAGTTTTCTGTAATCAATACACATTCTCCGTCCTGTTTGGGTACGTTGTTCCACCGATTCGCCTTTTGTGTTTGTTATAACCGTAACACCTCCTTTTTTAGGTACTACTTGAACTGGACTGACCTAGTTGCTATCTGATATTGGGTATATGATGCCTGCCTCTAGTAGTTTCTGCACTTCTTTCTTTACGACTTCACTTAGGATAGGATTTATTCGTCTTTGATGTTCTCTAGAAGTCTTGCAGTCCTCTTCTAGCATAATGCGGTGCATACAGAGAGAAGGGCTTATTCCTTTTAGATCTGATATATTATATCCTAACGCGGTTGGATACTTCCTTAACATATTAAGAAGTTTTTTGGTTTCGATCTTCCCTAAACTGGCATTGACTATAACTGGCCGTTCGAGTTCTTTATCTAAAAAATCATACCTTAGATCTTTAGGTAACGTTTTAAGTTCTATACCGGTTTTCTTATCAGTTGGGGTAGGATCGGGTGTTAAGGCGAAACATCTGCTTAGGTTGGCATTGTGATATTCCCGTCTCCAATCATCATCCTCGAAGATAGTTGGTGTCGGAACTTTCAATATCCCAGAATAGGTGTCTTCTTGGCTTTCTAGTTCTTTGACACATTCATCGATAATATCTAGTAAACATCATGAGTCATCTATAGCAGGGGCTTTGAAGAATTGGGAAAGAATAAATTCTACTTTTTCTTCTCCTACCTCGAAGGTAAGCTTTCCTTTCTTAACGTCGATAATGGCTCCTGCAGTGGCTAAAAATGGCCTTCCTAATATGATGGGAATATTTGAATCTTCCTTTATGTCCATTATTATAAAGTCAGTAGGTATGTAAAATTGTCCTATTCGGACAGGAATGTTTTCTAGCATACCAACAGGGAATTTGACTGATCTGTCGGCTAGTTATAGGGACATCTTGGTAGGTCTCATGTTGCCTAGTTTGAGCTTCTCACAAATAGATAAGGGCATTAGACTAACACTTGCTCCTAAATCGCACAGAGCTTTGTCTATGACAGATTTTCCAATTACACATGGTATGGAGAAACTACCAGGATCCTTTAGCTTTGGAGGCATGTTATTTTGAATTATGGCGCTACACTCGGCAGTTAGCATAACGGTTTCGTTTTCGACAATTTTTTTCTTATTAGACAGTAGTTCTTTTAGGAATTTAGCATATGACGACATTTGAGTTATAGCTTCTGTAAACGGAATAGTGACGTTTAATTGTTTCAGTAGTTCTACAAATTTCTTGAATTGTCCCTCGTTTTTGGATTTTGCAAGTCTTTGAGGGTATAGAATTGGTGGTTTATATGGAGGTGGAGGTACGCAAGGTTTATCTGAAACCTCTCCGCTCTCATTTGCGTCTTCCTTTACATTCTCAGATTGTTCTTTCGATTTCTCTGCTTCCTTTTCAGGTTTTTGATACATGTCGGGTTTTGGAGTCTAGGATCTAACGGTCCATCAAGTGCTGTCCCACTTCGTAATGTGATAGCATTAGCATGTCCTTTAGGATTGGGTTGTGGTTGTCCAGGAAACGTACCAGCAGGTGCGGCAGAACTAGCTTGGTGTTGTGCTACTTGGGAGATTTGGATTTCTAACATTTTATTGTGAGTTGCTAGGGCATCTACCTTATTTTCTAATAGCTTCAACTGTTCACCGGTGTGAACTTTTTGATTGAGAAATTCTTTGTTTTGTTGAGCTTGATTAGCGATAAAGTTTTCCATTAGGATTTCAAGGTTAGACTTCCTAGGAATGTTAGGAACATTAGCAGCGGGTTTTTGATATCCTGGAGGTACAACGGGTGCTTAGCCAGGTGCATATAAAGCGTTATTGTTCTTGTACGAGAAGTTAGGATGGTTCTTCCAACCAGGGTTATAGGTATTAGCATAAGGATTACCTTGAGCGTAATTCACCTGATCAACTGATATTCCTGCTAGGATTTGACATTCGGTTCCAACATGACCAGGAACTCCACAAACTTCACAATTTGGGGTTACGGCAGCCACGATGGCTGCAGGAGGTAAGGTCAAGCTTTCTATCTTTTGGGTAAGAGCATCTACCTTAGCATTAACTTTATCTAGGATGCTAATCTCGTACATCCCACTTTTGGTTTAAGTTTTCTCCACGGGTGTTATTTCTCCTCCCCACTGATAGTGGTTTTGAGCCATATTTTCAATGAGTTGGTTAGCTTTGTCGTAGGGCTTGTCCATCAGTGTACCACCTGCGGCGGCATCTATAGAGAGTCTTGTGTTGTACAAGAGTCCATTATAAAATGTGTGGATAATCAGCCAGTTTTCTAATCTGTGATGTGTGCACATTCGCATCATATCTTTGTAGCATTCCCATGCATCAAATAGCGATTCAGTATCCTTCTGCCTAAATCCGTTAATTTGAGCTCTTAATGCAGCAGTCTTGCTTGAGGGAAAGTATCGTGCTAAAAATACAGTCTTAAGTCCTTCCCACGTAGTGACGGAATTTGATGGCAAGGATTGCAACCAAGCCCAAGCTCCATCTCTTAGCGAAAAAGGAAAAAGACGTAATCTTATTGCATCTTTACTAACACCGTTTGCTATAACTGTGTCGGCAAATTGAACGAATTTCGTAAGATGTTCATTTGGATCCTCGGTAGGATTTCCAGAGAATTGGCGTTGTTGGATAGCTAATATCAATGACGGTTTCAACTCAAAATCGTTTCGATTAATTGCTGGAGCAGAAATGCTATTGTGGGGTTCTTGTTGTGATGGAGCTGCGTACTCCTTCAGTGGACGAGTCCTTTGTTCTTCGGCCATGTCTACTTCTAGATTGATTTCGGTTTCAGAGGAAGAATTAGAATCTGTTTCAGAATCAATCTTGATTTCGGGTTTTGGTAAAGGAATAGCGTGATTTAAATAGTAATCCCCGACTGTTCGTCTTATGGAAAGGATGAGTTCAGGTTCGTCCGTTGATTTGTCAAGTGGTTCGCCTTGTGAGCGAGTCCTTGGCATACAAATCGAAAAAGGGTTTATGTTGCCTAGTCTAAACGCGTAATAGAAGAATCGTACTTAATTGACTAATCAGTCCCCGACAACGGTGCCAAAAACTTGACCGGGACTTTATGAGTCTATCGGGATACTAACTGCAAGTATACAGTTTAGTCGTTCTAGTTTTAAATGATTATCGAACCCACAGAGACTAAGGATCAATCACATATGATCTAATGTTACAATTGTTTAACTAAGCGATGAATATTTGGTTTTGGGGAAAAAAGATTTTAATTAAAAACAATAGTAATAGTTATACCCGTATGTGATAGTCGGACTTCGAGAACTCGGTGAATCACTTGGCATATAAAATATTTCGGTAAAAATGAATTGTTTAAAAACCTGAGACATACACTCCCGTGTTCATGAAATAAGTTATGCTACTAAACCTAGTGGATGCACTTTAAATTTAATAACACTTTTTGAAAACGACTTGAGTTTAATTAATTTGTTAAAACACTCTCGTGTATTTAAAAATTAATGTTTTGTTACCACTATCTAGGTCGAACCCCAGCTCTCGCATGCAGGCTCTTGCCTTAATTAATTTCCTACTCTCGTGGCAAAATCGTGTTAAATATCCTTTCACTCTCGTGACAAGGGTAGTTAAATTAAATATGGAAATTGGAAACCAGAAATTATTTATAAAAGTTATCACCAAATTCCTTCGGTGCTTAGGAGTCACATACCGGTACAAACGAAATTAGCCAGACATAATGTATTTAGTAACCATGCAACGTAAAATACAATTCATAAAAATAATTAACATAGCATAAGAATAATAAAAATCAATTGCATAAAAAACCTGTAATTATGTTGATGTGGTAATCTTGAGTGCATACAGTATCCTTGCGATTAATTGAAATATATGACTAAGTTTGGCTCTGTAGCAAAATCTTCGACTCCCTTCAAAGTGAATTATTCAAGATATATATAAGCCTTTGGTTGTAACTGCCTTCTTCCATTAATTTCGTACGTGCCTATATTCTTGGCTGGTGGAACGAGGTGCCCAAAACTTCGTGTGGACTTCGTGTGGCCGCTTCGTGTGTTACTGCGTAGACTGAGTATTAAGAGTGTTACGTTCGTAATGGCACTCATTACATTCGTAACAACATAGGATTTTGTTACGTCCGTAACATGCTGTGTTACGTTCGTAACGACGTTTGCTAGGTGTTGCATCCGCAACGCTAGGCGTTGTGCTCGTAACACCCTTATGTTTTTCTTCTTCCTTTTTGCCATTTACTAGCTTGTATTGCTCTTTTTAACTAATTTTCCATCTTATGCCTTGGAAAATATAGTTTACCTGAAACAAATAAAAATACCTTTGTGATGCATATTATTCGATAAAAACCTACAATTAACTCGTGTAAATTAGACCTCAAAAGCTATACATTTTCGTGTTATCAATGGATAATAAAGAGATTATGTTCGAGAAGACTATGATTCCTGTTGTTCCAAATGAAGACATTGCCATTATAACCATTTCCGCCAATCCTTCCAAGGTTTCCTCGAGAAGACCTGTTAGGATTACACCTGTTCAAAGAATTGCTCCGCTAATAAACACTGTTCCTGGCCCCATCCTGTACACTTCAGACAAGGCTGTCCCATGGCACTATGGTGCTGATGTGTATTACCATGGAATTAAGCAAGATTTGAAGAATGAAGAAGCTGATACTGATGTCAGTAATATTGTCGGGGCTAGTAAGGTTACTAGAAGCAGAAGGATCTTCTCTCCCGAGATTTCCCCTCCGATTGTCAACAAACCTATTGTCATTCCATCTGCTGTTTCAGCTAGTACGTCAACTACTGTTCTAGTCCTTACTCCAGTTATCACCCCTGTCACCGAGTCCTCTGGTACTCGGGGAAAAGAAATTATAGGTGAGCCTGCCCGGACGGAGGCGCCTAGAAAAATTATTGTGGAAGCCTCTAAACAAGAAATAGAGGAAATACTGAAAATTATCAAGAAAAACGACTACAATATGGTTGAACAACTGGGGAAAACCCCGTCAAAGATCTCCATGTTGTCTCTGTTGTTGTGTTCTGAAGCCCATGCGAGGGCTTTGATTGCGTTTCTCAAGACTATGCATGTGCCGCAGGAAACTTCAACAGATCAGTTCAAAGATTGTGTGGCCAGCTTGACTACTGACAATGGGCTAGGCTTTTCAGATGCAGATCTGAACCATAAGGGGAGGGATCATAATGATGCTCTGTATGTCTCGATTGAGTGCATGGGCACCACTATGGCTCATGTGCTGGTAGATATCGGGTCTTCGTTGAATGTTCTGCCAAAGAAAGCATTGGACCGTTTGGATTGTGAGGGTTTGACTTTAAAGCCGAGTAACATTGTGGTAAGGGCTTTTGACGGATAAAAAAGAATGGTGCACGAGGAGGTGGATATCCCTATTAAAGTGGGTTCTCATACCTTTGGGTCCACCTTCTATGTAATGGATATCAGGCCATCATATTCTTTCTTGCTGGGTCGTCCTTGGATCCATAGGGTTGGGGCAGTTACTTCTACACTCCATCAAATGTTGAAGTATCCAGTGAAGGGAAAGATTGTCACAGTACGAGGTGAAGAAGAGTATATGGTGAGTCATCTCAATTCCTTCCGTTATGTAGAGATGGACGGGGAGTTCATAGAAACTCATTGTCAGAACTTCGAAGAGGTCCCTTAGACTTTGGCATCAACTGAAGTTACTACCAATAAACCTCCGCTAAAGATGGCTTCTCTCAAGGATGCTAGGGCTGTAGTTGAAGAAGGTGGGTGTACCAATTGGAGTCGGCTCCCTGATTTCACTCACAAAACTGAAAAATTTGGTTTGGGCTTTACTACAGGGGCTCAAAGGGCTGTTAGACGCACGCGGATTGGAAGACCTCCTCTACACATCAGCAATCAGGGAGTTAATGCAATTGAGGACAATGAAGAAGATTCAGACATCGACAACTGGATCTACCCAACAACCAACGGTGGACTGAATAACTGGACGGCTAGGGACTTCATACCTGTTTCTTTTATTCTGCAGTAATTGACTTTTGTTTTAAGATTTGTAATAAACAGTTTGAAACTTTACGGCCCGGTGCCTTACCTGAGGCACCTTGACTTCGCTTGTGAGGGCTTATTATTTGTCATTTCATATATCATTAATAAAGCATTGGACGTTTCTTGCATTACAAATTTTGCGCTCCTTATTTTTCTTTTCTGTCTCCCACTTTATCAAAACAGCTATTCTCTTACACACACTCACGTATCATACTGCAGATCCATATCCACTCTGGATCCCATGGATAACAGCTCTGCTACTACCAGTCATGACTTTAAAAATCTGATCAACCAAGCCGAGGACGAAGGTGAGGATGATTGTGAGGTGCCTGGAGAACTTGCTAGACTATTGCAGTAGGAAGAGAGGGCCATACAGCCTCATGAAGAGCCAGTTGAATTAGTGAATTTGGGTACAGAGGAAGACAGGTAAGAGGTTCAAATAGGCGCGAATCTGGAGCCTAGTGTCAAACAACAATTAATACAGATGCTACACGACTATGTTGAGATCTTCGCCTGGTCCTATGAAGACATGCTTGGTTTAGACACTGATATTGTGGTACAACGCCTGCCGACTAAAGAAGAATGCCCTTCGGTAAAGCAGAAGGTCCGCCGTATGCGCCCTGAAATGTCAGAGAAAATCAAGGCAGAGGTCATGAAACAGTTCGACGCAGGATTCTTAGCTGTCACTTCTTATCCGCAGTGGGTTGCCAACGTTGTTCCGGTACCTAAGAAGGATGGTAAGGTACAAATGTGTGTGGAATACAGAGATATGAACATGGAAAGCCCCAAGGATGACTTCCCACTTCCTCACATTGATGTTCTAGTCGACAAAATCGTGCAACACAAGATCTTCTCCTTCATGGATGGTTTTTCTGGCTACAACCAGATCAAGATGGCTCCTGAGGACATGGAGAAGACAACCTTTGTTACGCAGTGGGGTACCTTCTGTTACAAGGTAATGCCTTTTTGGTTGAAGAATGCTGGGGCAACTTATCAGCACGCCATGGTCACTTTGTTCCATGATATGATTCACCACGAGATTGAGGTGTATGTTGATGACATGATAGCCAGGTCCCAGACTGAGGAAGAGCACCTAGATCATCTCCAGAAACTGTTTGACAGGTTGAAGACGTACAAGCTGAGGTTGAATCCGAACAAGTGTACCTTCGGGGTAAGGTCTGATAAGCTTCTGGGTTTTATTGTCAATGATAAAGGTATTCAGGTGGACCCTGCAAAGGTAAAAGTCATACAAGAGATGTCGGATCCTCGCACAGAAAAGGAAGTTCGAGGTTTCTTGGGACGTCTGAATTACATCGCCAGGTTCATTTTACATCTGACTACTACTTGTGAGCCAATCTTCAAGCGGCTAAAGAAGGATCAAGTGGTAAAGTGGAATGATGAGTGCCAGAATGCCTTCGAAATAATTAAGGAATGCCTTCAAGAACCACCAATTCTGATGCCTCCAGTTGAAGGAAGACCTTTGATATTATACTTGACAGTGCTAGACAATTCAATGGGGTGTGTGCTGGGGCAGCATGACGAGTCTGGTCGAAAAGAGAACACCATTTATTACCTTAGAAAAAATTTTACCGACTGTGAGACCCGATGCTCTTTGCTCGAGAAAACTTGCTACGCTTTGGCATAGGCTGCTTGCCGACTGAGACAATACATGCTGACTCACACTACCTTGTTGATATCAAAGATGGATCAGATCAAGTATATTTTCGAGGAGCCCGCCTTATCCGAAAGAATAGCAAGATGGAAGATGATCTTAACCGGGTACGACATCCAATACATGACCCAAAAAGCAATCAAAGGGATTGTATTGGCGGATCATTTGGCGCATCAGGCCGTGGATGACTACCAGTCCATGAATTTCGAGTTCCCGGATGAGAATATCATGTTGGTAACCGACTGCGAAGAACCTAGACCGGATGAAGGACCTGAGGAGGGATCCCTATGGTCTATGTATTTTGATGGAGCCTCGAACGCATTAGGTAATGGCATTGGCGCTGTAATTATATCTCCTGAGGGCTGTCATACTCCGTTCACCACCTGATTATGTTTTAACTGCACCAACAATATGGCGGAGTATGAAGCGTGCATCATGGGTCTTCGAGCTGCTATTGACCTGAGGATTAAGTTCTTGAGTGTGTTCGGAGATTCTGCTTTGGTAATAAGTCAGATCAAAGGCGAGTGGGATACGAAGCACCCGAATCTTATTCCTTACAAAGAGTATGTACTGACATTTCTCCCACACTTTGAGGAGAAAACTTTTGAACATTTCCCACGAGAAGAAAACCAATTGGCGGACGTGCTAGCTACTATGTCTTCTATGTTCAAAGTTAGAGGGGACAATGAAGCTCCCCAGATTACCATTGAGAGGTTGGACGAACCCGCACATTGCTGTGACATCGAGACTGAAGAGGTAGCAGATAAACCCTGGTTTCACGAGGTAAAGAGGTATCTTGAGGCTCAAGAATATCCCGAGGGGGCATCTGTTAATGATAAGAAGTTTTTGAGAAGGTTCGCTGCGAAGTTCTTCATCAGTAATGGAATCCTCTATAAACATAACCATGATTCAACCCTACTGCAGTGTGTAGACAAGAGCGAGGCAGAAAGGATCATGGCATAATTACATGAAGGTACCTTCGAAACTCATTCCAGTGGACATACCATGGCTAAGAAGATCCTACAGGCAGGATATTACTGGTCCACTATGGAAGCCGATTGTTACCAGCACTCTCGAACTTGTCATAAGTGCCAAGTCTATGCTGATAAGGTGCATGTACCTCCGGTTCTCCTGAATGTTTTGACAGCTCTGTGGCCCTTTGCAATGTGGGGCATCGATATGATCGGTGAGATCAGACCTACTGCATATAATGGGCATCACTTAATTCTGGTAGCCATTGATTACTTTATGAAGTGGGTTGAGGCAGCTTCCTTTGCTACAGTAACCAAGAACGTCGTGTCGCGGTTCATCCGACACAATCTGATCTGTCGATATGGTGTACCAGAGAGAATTATTACTGACAATGGTACAAATCTCAATAACACAATGATCACCGAGCTCTGTAAACAGTTCAAGATATAGCATCATAACTCTTCTCCCTACCGGCCGAAGATGAATCGGGCTGTTGAAGCAGCTAACAAGAACATCAAGAAGATTGTGCAGAAGATGGCGGTGACATACAAAGACTGGCACGAGATGTTACCATTCGCTCTTCATGGATACCGTACCTTAGCACGGACGTCGACAGGGGCAACACCCTACTCTTTGGTGTATGGCATGGAGGAAGTCCTACCCGTCGAAGTCCAGATATCCTCTCTCAGGATTATGAAGGATGCGGGTTTGAACGAAGATGGCTGGATCCAAACCCGACTTGATCAGTTGAATCTAATCGACAAAAAGAGACTTACTGCTATTTGTCAAGGTCAGACGTATCAAAAGCGGATGATCAAGGCTTTTAACAAGAAAGTCAGACGTCAAGAATATCAAGTCGGGGATCTAGTGATCAAATGCATCATACTACCACAAGGTGATCCCAGGGGTAAATGGACCTCCACATACGAAGGGCCATTTGTGGTTAAGAACATTTTCTCGGGAGGAGCTATGATTCTAACCACCATGGATGGTGACGAACTTCCTCACCCTATTAATGCAGACATAGTGAAAAGATACTACGCATAATCAAAGACCCGCTAGGTTGACCGGCCTAGGCAAAAATAAGGGCTTCCCGACGAACCAAAAGGGTCCGGGCAAAAGTAAGGGATGAAAATGAAAAAAAACTGTACACCCGGCAAGTCAAAAACCTGAAAAGGCGACTTGGGCAAAAAGGGGTATCCTGGTGGACTGAAAACCTGAAAGGGAGGTCCAGGCAAAAATTAGGGATCAAAGCGTAACACTATGTCTCATTGAATCATCTCGCAACCAGACTTCAGTATCAACTATCAAGCTTGGACAACGCCAATCAATCTGATCAACCTTCGGCCAAGTAGCAAAGTGATGAGACGCTTGAAGATATAAAGGCAATAACAGAGTTGGAACCCAATGGGATTGTTTCACATATCTGTTTTTTCTTTCTTTTACATAAATTGTAATTTCTATCTTTCAACGGCGTTCTCTTACTAGAGCGTCAACCTCTTTGTACAAAAACGCCTATTACAGGCCAACCTCAAAAATCAATACAATTCATTTTCACAAGAAATTTCCATTTTGTTTTCTTTTTCTGTTTTCTTTTGCAAGAACGTCCAAGGATTCATTTTTGATATATGCATTTGAAAATAATTACTGCTCATAAATATTTACATGAAAAAGCAAAAGAAAATTACTCGTAATGCTAAAAACAAGGAAAAAGTGTCCAAACCTTACAGTTACTTTGACCATCAGGTACCGGGATAGGGCTAGCTTGAGAACAAGAGTAAGGGTACATACACTCCCGACAGAAAAAAGTATCCAAGGACAGTAATGTTAGCTTTCCCGAACAGGACATAACTCTCCCGCTGAGGTTCACAATCGCGAGTGAGTCAGTAAATTTTTCCCCAAGCAGAGTTTATTTCTCTCACAAGCAGAAATTCAATCTCAAATGGAATTCATTATCACCAGCAACTAAAATTCATCCCCAGCTGAGATTATTTCTCCAAATCAGCAGATCTATCAACAGAGTGTCTCATCTCCACCAGAGTCATTCCCCGCAGAGTCATCCTTAGGCAGGGTCTCTTTCGATAGAATATCTGTAAACAAGGGGCAAATCCCCAACGTAGTCATCTTTGTTCACCATCCCCAACAATAGTGGAGAACCTATGGTTTTTTACAGCAGTCAAGAATACCATTTCTCATACTCTCCAAACAGCAGTCAGCAATTTATTTTCCCCGGACTCGGATTATCACGTCAGCATTTCATGTTCATACATCATGGCATGTGCATACATTACATATAACATAGTCTCATTTATTTTAAGAACCTCGTCACGATGCATCTCATGCATCGCACATAACTAACCCTGTATTTCTTTCAGAAAAGACAGTTATTATCAACAATTTCCAGCATATACATGATCCACACTCGAAGCTAAACAGAGTAATCATCGGTGTGACAAATGCAACCTTATGTAGGTTCCTTCTCACAACCCTACTATCCAAGTTTTCATATCGAAGTAGCCCTACTATTCAGGATTTCATATCGAAGTAACCCTACTATCCAGGTTCCTTCTCACAACCCTACTATCCAGGCTTTCATATCGAAGTAACCCTACTATCCAGGTTCCTTCTCACAGCCCTACTATCTAGGCTTTCATATCAAAGTAACCCTACTATCCAGGTTCCTTCTCACAGCCCTACTATCCAGGCTTTCATATCGAAGTAACCCTAATATCCAGGTTCCTTCTTACAGCCCTACTATCCAGGCTTTCATATCAAAGTAACCCTACTATCCAGGTTCCTTCTTGCAGCCCTACTATCCAGGCTTTCATATCGAAGTAACCCTACTATCCAAGTTCCTTCTTGCAGCCCTGCTATCCAGGATTTCATATCGAAGTAACCCTACTATCCAGGTTCCTTCTCACAGCCCTACTATCCAAGCTTTCATATCAAGGTAACCCTACTATCCAAGTTCCTTCACATAACCTTACTATCCGGGTTCTGCCTCTAGTATCCCCAGACAACAGTCCATAACACTGTAAGACCGGGACCCAATCAAACACAATTGATTTCACATTTCCCCAGAAAGTTGCAGTGCATCACATACCCCGACCAGATACGCAGTTCACTTCCGCTCCCCAAACTGGAGTTATTCCCCAATAGAGTAACGGACAACTGAAGCTCCTAAAACTCTATTTCTCTTAAGACAGAGACCAACATTCCCCAGCTAAGTATTCCTCAACAACAGGTATACAGGTTCTCGCAAAGGAATCTCTTATGCGATCGACATCTCTTCGGATGGCATCTTTAAGCCCATCTCCGACAATTCCCTAGAAACTACCAAATGACATCTATAAGCCCATTCCTGATATCACAAATCAAGTATCACTTCATGCGAGTGCAAATTTCTTGGCACTCTAGTGTTCAATCATCTTCCACCTTCAAATCACGAAAGGCAGACAAGCCAATCTACATCTTCAGGTTTAAGAATATTGAACAGGGGCAGATGTTGTACCCCAAAATTTGCCCTCCCATATTTCTCAACACATGTCAAGTGAGGCCCTCAAATTGCTCAAGGGAGTTCAAGAGTTGACCAGATAAACTCTCTCCTAAGGCAGCCTACCTCAAATTAGGGTTTCTATTTTCATCAAGATGTGTGAACTACAAAGGACTCAAATTATCACCATTGTCCTAATGTGTTCCCAAGATCATCCATGTCAAGTTTCAAGCCTTGCAGAAGAAGTTTGCTCAGTCATTTGCTCAAATGCCTGAAAATCAATTGTACTAGGTCAAAAGTCAACTGTGGCCCACATACAGTCGAACTTCAAGATTTTTGGTCAAAATACTCATTTTGAAGTATTATTCATCATTTGGTCAAGGTTTGATCATGATTTCTCAAGGATTGCTCACAATTCATCAAAACCCAAAAGTTGCTAAATTAGGGTTTTGTAGGAAAAGTCAACTCAACTTTGACCAAGCATAACTTTCTCATGCTTTATCATAAATGACCCATCCAAATCTCATTTTGAATAGGATGCAATTACCTACAATTCATCTTCATCTCCCAAGTTCAGAAAATGAACTCACAAAAAGATAGGAATTTTGACATTATAGGTCCTTTTGAAAAGTCAACAAAAACACCTTTTGGGTCAAAGCTTCATACACGAACATGGAAGACTCAATTAAGATGAGACCAAAATGGTTGCTTAGAGGACATCCTAAGCTTTCTAAAAAGTCCAATAACACCTCTCTAGGGTCAAAATTAAGAGAGTTATGCATTGGCCAAGTTGACAATTTTTGCAAAAATGCTAAAAGTCAAATGTGCTCAAATTTGCATTTTTTGCTAAATGGGCCTAACTTTTTATGCTTGCACCTCAAATATAACACGGTACACGACCCAAGTGCTCACTCACATTTTATTTACTTCATTATTTATTTGGATTTTTATTTTTTATTTATTAAAAATTAAATTAAATCAAATAATTGGTAAATAATAGCAAAGATTTGTTTTGATTGATTTTTTGGACAGAATCATAAGCTCATTATGCTGGAAGATCAGAATCAAATCATATCAATGACAATTGGTACAAGAAAGGCATGATTGGAATGATTATGGAAAGGTATCATAGGGCTTAAAAATCAAATATTCCATTCATGAATTCTCAAGATTGGATCCAAAATTGTTAACCTAATTGGATTCAATACATATACTGAAGTTTATGGAACCCTGAAGACAAGAATTTTCGTGCAGAACCTGCCTCCAAGAACTAGAACAAACTTGAAAATTTCCAAGAAAAAGTGTAAAACGAATCTCCTTCCACAAGCCAATTCAAGGTGTATTGAGGTCCCCAATCACTTGCTGGGCATCTCAGGAAGCATACCCAATCATTTGCAGGCGTCAGAACATCCATAATCACCCCCTATCATTCTCACGGTTTGCACAATTATCTAAATTCGATTACTGTAATTCTTGCATCTTTAGCATGTTTAAGTCACATATTTGTGTTCATCATCATGTTTGCAATGTTTCTGGATAGTTTGATTTAATTTACAGTGCAGGAATAAGCTTTTGCCATTGTTAGGGTTTCGTGCTCCAATTTGGGGTTTTGGGTTTCAAGAAAAATTAGGCCTGATAATGGGTACCATGATGATCAGAGTTTCAAACCCAGTTGATCCATGGTCCCGAATTGAATTTATATTACATGTGCTTGATTCTTGAATGACACAGGTTTCAGCAACAGACATGCGTCTGTAGGTAAAGGTTCAGAGCCTAAAACGACGGTTTCAGGGAAGAAGACAACAGCGTGTCATAACCTGAATGGCTGGTTTAAATTCTGGCGCGTTATTCTGGCTAGAAACTTGTTTTTCTGATATATTATTTGTTTTATTATATTAACCAGTTAACATCCGGCGCAATTGGTCAGAAGAAGGAAGTCAGAAGCTCATTGTTCTGGTTCGATCCCAAGCGTGAGCTTTTGGTACTTTCTCCATTGATTTCACCAGATCCAGCACATACTCCTTCTTAGGGTCATCATCTTCTAGACCCATAAGCCAAAACCAGATCAAGCGTTCTCTGATAATCTTCTGAACCCGTCAGCCAAGATCAGATCAAGTGTCCTCTGGGCACCTTCTGGATCCATCAGCCAGAATCAGATCCAGCACACCCCATCTTCTGAGGGTCATCTTCTGGATCCATCAGCCAAAACCAGATCCAGCGCACCCCACCTTCTGAGGGTCATCTTTTGGATCCATCTGCCAGAACCATATCTGCTGACAGCAGGCCCATTCGATTATTTCTATTATTTTTCTTTAATTTATTTTCTTTAATTATTTTGTTTTTCCTTAATCAACACAAAAATTATTTTATTTTAAATCAACCAATCAAAATCACAAAAAGATTTATTTTCTTAATAAATTTTTTTTAATTAATTTAGGGAAACTTTAATTTCTTTCACAATTAAAATTCAATTAGAAAATTAGGTTAACTCTTGATTTAATTTTTCTTTCTTTCTCAAATAATAAAAATACAAAAAATAGGTTTTTTTAGAATAAATTAATTTATTTTTCTTAATTTAAAATTAATTAGAACTTAGGATTTTCTTTTTAATTCAATTATTTCATTATTTTCTTAGATAATAAAACAAGACAAAAACATCTCTTTTTTTAATCAAATAGGATTAGTCAAAGGGTCAAAACCCTAATCGCCTCGCATTTAGTTCGCCACGCGCGTGTTATTTATTTTGACAATATTTTGTAACTGCTCATGGTTTGTAATAGTTAATTTAGGGTTTTGATTTACTGTTTAAATCCCCGGGTTTTTGGCTATGTAATTAATCCCCCTCCCTGAAGCCTTGTAATAGCATAGATTTATTTTCTCGCATTTTTAATTCCCGCAAATATTTAACTGTTTAGATGTATGCTAATAGGATTGTGTGACAAGAATGCATGACAAATTAATACAGTTAGAAAACCTAATGTGCAAAGATAAATAACCGAAACAAATCACTCACACATATCACTCTTAGGGTATACTCTCACTTCGGTTGCCTTCGGTAAACGATCATTAAGTATAAGGTGTCTTAGTGGTTACCCTCCAGTCTAAAAAAGATCAAAATGTTCCATTTAAATGTTGCTCCAGAAATGTTGCCTCGGAAATGTTGCCTCGAAAGATCTTAAGACTCTAGGGTTATTACTAAGGTATCTTAATATTGCTTTAGTGATTGTACGTCCTTTTCGAATTGACCCTTACAAAATCCAACGACGGTGCTACCTATTTCTCAATAGTGGGATAGCGCTGTCTAAAGGAAACAAGAATAGAAATGATCTTTTTTCGAGTAGGTAGATGCTAGTAGGTACTTGCTCAAATCAAAACTTTTCAAACTTACACCTTTCAAACAAATTTTCAAAACAACTTCGTCACACCTTTGAGGACTGATACAAGGGTTATTACGAAGTACAAACTTTTCAAAACAAAGCACACAAGTACAAGAAATTTTAAAAAGATGAGCAAGTACCTAAGAGCCCATGGAAAACCATGGATAGAAAGGGTGCTAACACCTTCCCTTTCTATAATCTACCCCCCGTATTCAGAATATCTCGAAAAAGGATTTTTTTCTGTACTTTTTTCCTTTTCGGTTGGATGAAATAAAAGTCGGTAGCGACTCTTGCTTACCGCGACATTTTGCGAACAAAAAATCGCAAAACGCAAACCAGTATTAAACAGTCGGTTCTGCCACCGTATCACAGCAACCAAGTGGAGTAACCCTAGGGGTGCTTGTGTGCAAGTGAGTCATTTTTATGCTTGATTTTATCTTAAATTAGGGTTTTCTATTTGATTGGTTTTATCTTGCCATACAAACCCTAATTACTATCATATTATGTAAAAGCGATAAATTGCGAAATTAAAAATTACTACGCTATTACAACACTTGTGGGAGGGGGTATACACTTTATGAATGGGGATTGCAATAATATAAACCTAATTAATCTATTACAACAAAATTGAATATGTACAAATAATTAGAATAAATAGTATACAAGGTAAATTAAATATGCAAAGATATGTAAATGCAAAAGAAGATTTTTGTTTGGTTTTTTTATGTGGAAATTTTTTTAACCTAAACCTAATAAATAAATCAAGATTAACTCAAATTAATTAAGAAAAGAAATTATTTTAGAAAAAAGATTTTTGAATAAACCCTAATTCTATTTGATTAAAAGAAAAAGTTTTTTTAAGAAAAAAGGTAAGTATTTTTGTATTTATTATTTTTATCTTGAAAATAATATATGGCATTATGAGATATTTTTGGTCTTTTTATATTAAAATAGTATATTTAATGGGTGTGAAGAAAAATAAATATTTAACCTAGTTCTAGTTTAATTTACAAGTTCATTAATAAAAACAGATAATATATAACTAAATAAAAATATTTTATGTGATAAAAATAAAATAAAACAAGTTAAAATTTAAATCTATCATTTTTATATTTTTTGTGATTTTTAATATTGAGAAAAGTATATTTAATAAAATGAAATGAAAGTAAAATAAATAAAATTAAATGGGCCAGGGGTGCTGCAAGCAAACAGGAGGTGAATGCTAGAAAAAATCATAAGACCCAAGAATCAGATGCCCACGCTGCAAAGGGACAAAAAATGAAAAATGTGAGAAAATTGAAAAAGGCAGCGTGCTGAGGCTCGAACCCATGACCTCTAGCATTTTTGCGCGCTGCCTTACCACTGGGGTGGCTGTACATCCGTTCATATAAACAAAAGCACAAATATATATTAGAAAACGCCTCCTGAAGGCAACTTCATCTTCAACCTTGAGCCATGGCTGGACCACCTTTATCTCTCTCATTTCTCCATAAAAATGGAAAGTCCAAACATGAAAGTTATAGTGTTTCTTCCCACGAGTTCAACCATGTAATTTATGTAAACTAAAGGTCAAATATCAAAGCTAATTTTACTTGTCCTAATTTGAAACCTAATTTTTACAGAAATTTCAAATCCAAAATTCTCTATACACAATTAATATAAATGAAAACTATGAACATGGTTAGCTTTAGTGTAAGGATATCTACATTTTGTTTTCACAAATCAGGACCAAATGATGCTTGTATAAAGAGATAGAAGTTTGACTTTTTACCTCTTTCAGTTGAGATCGTGAATGGAGTTTGGGCTGGTTTTGAGAAGGCCCGAGGATCTGTTTAGCTTGCCTGGACCTCCCTGAGTATATTCCAATCCTTACTTTGTCTTGAAAGTCCCTGAATCTCCCTACTCAAGTCAACCTGCAAGCTTGATTTTTGAAAATGGTAGATGGTGGAGGAAGAGTTACAGTGAGGGAACAGGGGTCTGGATCACTTAGGTGTGATGTATATTAAGTGTTTGGATGGTTAAAACTCAATTCGCACGAGTGGATTTGGAGATGACCGAGTAAGGTTCAAAACTGTCAAGCTATGGCAGATTTTCAGTGGCAAAATGTTTGGGGGTATTTTGGAGTCTTAGAATTCATGTCTAATGTTGCAATACACTTGTGTATAAGTATGAAAAAGGTTAGAGATCAAGCTTTCTTAAGATTTCTGAGTTGTAGCCTTTTGGCTCTTTAATTGCTTTTGAAGAAAAGTGAGGAGACAAGTCCCTAAGTGCTGTACAAGCATGGTCTAGTTTTTGAGAGGCCTTAGACAAGTTGATTTTGGTTTTGAATTTGCTTGTGTGCATAGAAAACAATTGAGAGGCTCAAGGAGTTGAGAAAGGAAAAAGTTGTGCTTTATCAAAATAGAAATGGCACCTTTGTGCCATAAATGGAATTATAGCTTAGATAAAGGCTCTAATGCTTGGATTAAAGCTCTATCAACTGTGAAAACATTTAATTATGGAGTGAGAAACAATTTTGATGCCCGCAAAGCAAAGATTATGCAGCCTAGGCTTGGATTTGAATTTTTGTTCATCATGGAATGGCTTGAAATCAAAGTGATAAATTGCTAACTTCATCTCTTTGATTCTCCCTACTCAAGAATGATCTCAAGGATTTCTTGGACATTTTGTAAATCTTGCAATATGCTATAAAACTCATCTTGAATTGCTTTTGAAAATTACCTTTGGAACTATGTGAAAAATTGGCGTGGAGTTAGGTAAAAAATCTGCCTAACTAGTGCAAAATTTCACTAAGTTATTTTAGTTCATGAGCATGTGTTCACAAAATTATATCTTGAGATACAAGAATTTTTAGGAGAAATTGTGTGAATAAAAGTTGTATATTTCATGTAGATCTACAACTTTCATGTTGGAAATTTCCTTTGAATCATCTTGCATCATGGTGAAAATTTGGCTTAAAGTTGAGAAAAAATAAGAAATTTTCTATACTTAGAAAACTTTCTAAGTTAAAAAATTTCAACTTTTCAAAAAAAAACTTAAACCCTTGATTTCTTGATGAACAAGTTTCACATTTTGGCATGCTTTGATGAATTATGATCTTTGGCATTTGATTTTGACCAAAAAGTCAAAGTTTGACTTTTTAGTATACAATTGACTTTTGATCAGTTGACTGGAAAATTCATCTGTCAATCCAATGGATTTGTAATGTTTTGAACCATGTCATTAGGTCAAGATGGTTAAATTGAGCTCTTGAAATCATGCTTTAAACCAATTGATCATTTTCTAGGTCAAAAATCAGAAATTGCCCCTTCCCAGTCAAAACCCTAATTTTGACCATTTTCCCCTTTTGATGATTTGATCAAATTTCTTGAGGAATTGTGGTCCAAACTTGATCAAATGATACATATGAGTCTCGGATGTTGATGTGGATAAAAAATTATGAAGTTTGACTGTAAATTGGCCATGGTTGACTTTTCCCCCAATATAACTGACTTTTAGGTCAACTGTCCAATTGACTAATCAAAAGTGTGATTCAAGGCTTGAAACTTGACATGAGTAATCTTAGGGGTCCATAATGATACTTGAAAGTCATATGAAGCATTGATAGTCCAAAAATCCTTGTGCAAACTTAAACCCTAATTTTGGGTCATTAGTGCATGAGGAGGTGTCTTGAGCTGGTCAAACCCTAATGCAGTCTTGAGTCAAAGAGATGTTGTGAAAAAATTCTTGATAAGTGAGAGGGAAAATTTTAGGGTACAACAACTTCCCCTGTTCAATCTTCTTAAACCTGAAGAGTTAGGTTGGCGAGTTTTGCCATTCGTGACTCCAAGGTGGAAGATGATTGGACACTAGAGTGCCCAGAAATTTGCACTCGGCAATGCGATGATAGAAGGAATGGGCTTAAATATGACATTTGGAGAGGTGATATAAATCTGTTGGAGATGGGCTTAAAGATGCCATCCAAAAGTGATTGTTGGATTGTAATTTGTAAGCTGAAAGAATGAGTATCAGAATGGCGTCCATGTCTGGAGCGTATCTGAACTGTATCTGAAAACCTTGTTTGAATGAACATCAGAATGGCATCCAGGTTTGGAGCGTACCTGTACTGTATTTGAAAGTTGAATTTGAATGAGTATCAGAATGGCATCCGTGTCTGGAGCGTATCTGAACTGTATCTAAAAACCTTGTATGAATTGTAGTTGTTTAGGTATTGGCTTGCATTTTTGGCAAAACCAGGTGTATGAATGTCATGACTGATGTCATAACATTCTAGTTTATTAGGTACAGATTTATTAGGTACCTTTGCAGAAAAATATTGTCATACAGGTACTGATGTTTATGAGTGTGTATCTGAGCATTTTGCAAAATGATCACATTTACCAAAATCAGTAAATAGGAATTCAGATGTCATAACAAATGTTAAGACATCCTGTTCTGAACTAACAGGTTTGCAGTTTGGTTAATTCTGAGTTTTTTCAGGAAAATGACTCAGTCTTTCCAGAACAGAATCCTGCATTTCTTTGGGTTAACCTAGCTCAACCCTAACCTGGTTGATAAAGTCCTGTGACCTAGTCTTAAGGTCAAATGGAATTAACCCTAGCTTTTTGGGGAAACCCTAACTGAAGATGCAACTGCTATATATTCAATAGAGCTGCTGTTTTGAAAGGAATCCCTTTTTGACAGAAGATCATTTAGAAGCTGTATAGTTTTAACTATTGTAATCCAAGAAATTATCATTGTGATAAGTGACTTGGAATATGTTTTTAATTGTAAGGGTTGTGTAGCACTCAAAGCTTTGAAGCAAGAGTGTTTGTATGTCTCTTGACTAAAGCTGTGAAGCAGAGTCAAGTTAGGTGTGTGTATCACTCAAAGCTGTGAAGCAAGAGTGTTTGTGTTGCTTGATTAAAAAGCTGTGAAGCTTAATCAAGTGTATGTTTTTGAAGAGTGTCTTCATCAATTCATTAGTCAAATTGTTTTATGTATCACTGCTGTGATTGAGGGGGAGTGAGTAGGAACTCAGGTTTAAGTTGTACTTAGATTGAAGTTGCATTGGGTAGGTCTTAAGTGAAGGAGATAAACTAGTTGGTTTATTCCTGAATTAACATCTCTTATAGTGGATTTCCTCCCTGGCTTGGTAGCCCCCAGAGTAGGTGTTGTTGCACACTGAACTGGGTAAACAATTGACTGTGTTCTTTACTGTTTTTGTATTTCCTGTCTTATAGAAAGTCAGATACGGTGTCACAACATTGAACGTGACATTGAGTATCTGCAGCCAGAATTTCAATTGGTATCAGAGCAGGCACCCTGCCTGTATTACTGGGTGAGATCTAGGGATATCACTTTCTGGCACTATGGACAAAGAAGGAGTTTTTGGAAATAGACCACCCATTCTGGATGGAACTAATTATGACTACTGGAAACCTCGTATGATTGCCTTCTTAAAATCTCTGGACAAAAAGGCTTGGAGAGCTGCTGACAAAGGATGGAACCATCCCACCATAACTGAGAAAGATGGGACAATCAGTCTGAAGCCTGATGAAGATTGGAGTAAAGAAGAAGATGAGTTAGCCCTGGGAAATTCCAAAGCTTTAAATGCCTTGTTCAATGGAATTGATAGAAACATTTTCAGACTAGTACATCAATATGAACTGGCCAAGGAAGTTTGGGACACTCTCAAAACTACTCATGAGGGCACTTCCAAAGTAAAAATGTCAAGGCTTCAGATGTTGACTACCAAGTTTGAGAATCTAAAAATGATGGAAGATGAAACCATTCATGAGTTTCACATGAACATCTTGGAGATTGCCAACACCTCAAGAGCACTGGGAGAAAAGATGTCAAAAGAAAAACTGGTGAGAAAGATTCTCAGATCCTTGCCTAAAAGATTTGCAATGAAGGTAACTGCCATAGAGGAAGCCCAGGACATTAGCAAGTTGAAAGTGGATGAACTTATTGGGTCTCTTCAGACTTTTGAGATGGGGATCACTGATAATGGTAACAAGAAGAATAAGAGCATAGCACTTGTATCCAACACTGATGTTGAAAACAAGGAGGATGAAGAAGAAAATATTTCAGAAGCTATAGCCATGCTTGGAAGACAGTTCAACAAACTCATCAAAAGAATAGATCCAAAGTCAAGGTCTAATGTTCATAACATTCCCTCTGACATTGACAGTTTTAGCAGAAGACCAAGGTCAGAAGAGAAGGGAAACCAAGGCAGAGGAATTCAATGCCATGGCTGTGAAGGATATGGGCATATTCGAGCTGAATGTCCAACCTTTCTTAAGAAACAAAAGAAAGGAATGACTGCTACTTGGTCTGACTGTGATTCAGAAAGTAATTTTGAAGAAGAATCTGCCAAACTAGTTACTTCTCTAATTGGTGTTTGTACATCTGAAAGTGACACCAGTGATGAAGAAGTGACATTTGAAGAACTGGCTGATACCTACAAGAAATTGTGTATCAGAAGTGCTGAAGTCTGTGTGCAGAATGAGAAACAATCAAAACTCATTATAAAGCTGGAGGCTGAAAAAAGGGCAGATCTTGAAACTATAAGTCATCTAGAAGGGGAAGTTCAATTGCTGAACTCACAACTGAACCAAATGACCAAATCTGTCAAGATGCTGACCAATGGAACAGATAAATTGGAAGAGATTCTTCAAGTTGGACAAAATGTGGGAAACAAATCTGGACTAGGATTTGTGGAAGCTAAGAAATCTGGTGCAGACAAGAAGATCAGGCCTGTTAAACAATTGTCAAAGCAGATGTCTCAACACAACTCTCAACATCAGAAACAGAAATATATGAAGAAAAAATACCAAAGATGGAGATGTCATCATTGTGGGAGGTATGGACACATAAAGCCCTTCTGCTTCAAATTGCATGGATACCCTAATCAAAACTCAGGTGTTAAACCTAAGTCAAAAAGGGTACCACATACTCCTCAATGGAAGAAAAAGGCTACTGCCCTGATAGCCCGCACTTCCCTGAGAGTGTCTGCAAAGGAAGGCTGGTACTTTGACAGTGGGTGTTCTAAACACATGACTGGAATAAAGAACATTCTCAATCATGTTAAACCTCACAACACTAGTTATGTGGCCTTTGGAGATGGTGCTAAAGGTGAAATCAAAGGAGTTGGTAATTTGGACTGCCCTGAAGTTCCAAGTCTGAGTGAAGTACTGCTGGTAAAAGGGCTAACTGCTAATCTCATTAGTATCAGTCAATTGTGTGATCTAGGATTCAAGGTCAACTTCTCAAAATCTGAATGTCTAGTAATTAATGAAAAACTAGAAGTTGTAATGAAAGGAATCAGATCCAAAGATAACTGTTACTTGTGGCAGCCTGAGAACACTAATAACTCCACTATGTGTCCAATTACCAAAGAAGAAAAAGAGATGAAACTGTGGCACCATAAGCTTGGTCATCTTCATCTAAGAAGAATGAAAAGAGCTATCTCTATGGAAGCAGTCAGAAGGACTCCAAAACTACAGATTGATAAAAGAAGGGTTTGTGGTGAACTTAAAATTGAAAGGCTTGGTAAAAAGAAACATGTCTATGATGTGGTGAATAAACTTGAAGAAGGATGTGTTGTCAGAACCAGAAGTAATCATGACAAGGATGTTGGAAACAACAAGTCTAATAAATTCTGTTTCCCTGAAGAAATGAGTCGTGAAGTCTCTTCTCCTATAACTCACCATCAAAATGGAGTGGACAAAAAGAAAAATAAGATCATTCAAGAATCAACCAGAACTATGATTCATGTCAAAAGAATGTCTTCCCAACTCTGTGCTGAAATGGTTGCAGCTAGGAGTAACTGTTCTCACAATATCTGGACAAAACAGATGCTCACTGAGTATAATGTCTCACAAGATGTTGTGACATTATATTGTGACAATCTGAATACAATCAATATTTCCATGAACCCTATTCAGCATAGCAGGACCAAGCACATTGACTTTGTAGAGAAGAAGTCAATTAAACTGGAACATGGTATCATTAAGTTTCAGCTGGCTGATTCTTCTACCAAGGCTCTTGTTGGAAATAAACTTGAAAACTTGAGGGGCAGGTTGGGTATTTTCCAACATGAGAAATTATAGCAATTAATTTTGCTTAAAACAAGGGTTGAAGGAGTTAATTTTGTTAAGTCTATTTTTAGTGGGTTAATCATATGTTTTCCCAATTCTTTCAAAATCTTTAAGAAGTTGAAAAGACTCTTTTTTGCCTCCTACCTCTCTCGACTTTGCAACCTGTTCCCTTCTCTCAATCAAAATTTTCTCTCAAATTGCTACTGGTGCTCTAAGTCAATCAAAATGTCTCAAACATCATCTTCAACCAAGGCGACTTCATCATCCTCATCATCTTCATCATCTGACCAAGACTCTAGAGCAATCACCACATGCATAGAATCTGAAGTTCTTGAGGTCACTCCTCTCAGAGAGATGGCAACTGACCCCGCCAAAGTCAAAAAGCTGAGAACTAGACATGCAGGAAGAGCTCAAGCTGCAACCTCTGGTAATCCTTCTCATCCTTCTTCTTCTGTACCAAATAGAGAAGGATCAGTTCAAGTTCATCAAGCTATTGCTAGGCTTGTTACTAGTATACTAAGCGGAAACCAACCTGTACCGGGGATTTCTGTCCCTTTAAATCAATCAGGAAGCCCAAATGTGGACGTCTCTGAGAATGTAGATGTCTCTGAGAATGTTGTGACACAAAATGACAACATTCAGAACCCTTCAGAAAAGACTGCTGATCCACCTATCATTGATGTGGATGAGGATTACTCAGATAATGATCTGATTGCCAATGTAAACCCTAGCATAGCTAGGAGATTGATGAAAAGAAAGGGTAATCAGAATGATGCAAAATGTGTGTCCAAAGATAAACCTGCTGTTAAGAAATCCAAGGCTGAAGGCAAGGCTGGGGTAGAATCTGTGAAAACTGGTCAGTCCAAAGGGAAGGTGAAAGCCCAGGTGTATACTGGTAGACAACCAATTACAAAGAAGAGAAAATATCCTGAATATTCTGATTCTGATGAGGAACCAGAGTTTGAGATTGATGCTGAAGAAATTCCTATCAGAAGGAAACTGCCCTCCAGCAAAATTGCTAGAGTTCCTGAAGTCCCAACAGACAACATCTCTTTCCACCACCCTGACAATGCAAACAGATGGAAGTATGTTTGCTTGAAGAGAATAACTTTAGAAAGAGAACTCAACAATGATGCTATGGAGTGCAAAGACATCATGGACCTGATCAAGAATGCTGGACTAATGAAGACAGTGATAAAATTTAACAAGTGTTATGAAAATCTGGTCAAGGAGTTCATAGTTAACTTGTCTAATGATTGTGCTGATGGAAGGTCAGCTGACTTTGAAAGTGTTTTTATTAGAGGAAGAAGGGTTAAGTTCTCTCCATCAGAAATTAACAAATTTCTTGGAAGAACAAATGAGGATTGTCCTGATCTAGAAGTCACTGACAATGAAGTTTGTCAAACCATCATAGCAAGGCAAGTGAAGTGCTGACCCTTGAAAGGAAAGCTGAATGCCAGCAAACTTAGCATGAAATTTGCCATCCTGCACAAGATTGGTGCAGCCAACTGGGTGCCTACAAACCATAAATCAACTATCTCCACAGGATTGGGGAGATTTATTTATGCTGTGGGAACCAAGACTGCTTTTGACTATGGCAGGTATATTTTTGAACAAACTTTAAAACATGCTGGTAGTTATGCTGTCAAAGGACCAATTACCTTTCCCTCCCTCCTTTGTGGAATTATCCTTGCACAATACCCTGATATCCTGGTGGCAAGAGATACTGCTTGCAAAAGAGCTCCTGCCCTTGGGTTGCACTACAAACTGTTTTAGGGATCTCATGCTCCTGATATTGTCATAACATCAGCTGAGACATCGTCTGTGAAGACCCAGTCCAAGACATCTGATGTCATAGCTGTATTAAAAGAGACCTGCAAAGAACTGGAAGCTAGGAAAAAGACCCTAGAAAACCTAATTTCCAGGTTAGAAAAGGAGGAAGCTGAAGGAAACAGAAGGGAAGAGGGTGTAGAAGCTGAAGGTCATCTCAATACTGAAGAAACTAGTTCCTCTGAGTCTGATGACAGTGCTTAAAGGTTGGTGGAGTTGCTGTTTGGTGGAGTTGATCCTGGTCCCTGGTGGAGTTTAGAAGTGTGTTCAGTTTTTAGTTGCTGCTCTTATTACTTTTTCTGGATGACTGTATAATTTTTATGAACATGTATCTTTGGCCCATTTGTGGCTAAAGAGGGGGAGATATATTGTGATACTTTATTTGACATTCCATTTTTCTGCAGTCATTTTTATTCTGCTGCTATCTATCTCTGATTGCTTAGGGGCTTTAGCCAAAAATCTGCCAAAGGGGGAGTTTGTAGTTGTTTAGGTATTGGCTTGCATTTTTGGCAAAACCAGGTGTATGAATGTCATGACTGATGTCATAACATTCTAGTTTATTAGGTACAGATTTATTAGGTACCTTTGCAGAAAAATATTGTCATACAGGTACTGATGTTTATGAGTGTGTATCTGAGCATTTTGCAAAATGATCACATTTACCAAAATCAGTAAACAGGAATTCAGATGTCATAACAAATGTTAAGACATCCTGTTCTGAACTAACAGGTTTGCAGTTTGGTTAATTCTGAGTTTTTTCAGGAAAATGACTCAGTCTTTCCAGAACAGAATCCTGCGTTTTCTTTGGGTTAACCTAGCTCAACCCTAACCTGGTTGATAAAGTCCTGTGACCTAGTCTTAAGGTCAAATGGAATTAACCCTAGCTTTTTGGGGAAACCCTAACTGAAGATGCAGCTGCTATATATTCAATAGAGCTGCTGTTTTGAAAGGAATCCCTTTTTGACAGAAGATCATTTAGAAGCTGTATAGTTTTAACTATTGTAATCCAAGCAATTATCATTGTGATAAGTGACTTGGAATAGGTTTTTAATTGTAAGGGTTGTGTAGCACTCAAAGCTTTGAAGCAAGAGTGTTTGTATGTCTCTTGACTAAAGCTGTGAAGCAGAGTCAAGTTAGGTGTGTGTATCACTCAAAGCTGTGAAGCAAGAGTGTTTGTGTTGCTTGATTAAAAAGCTGTGAAGCTTAATCAAGTGTATGTTTTTGAAGAGTGTCTTCATCAATTCATTAGTCAAATTGTTTTATGTATCACTGCTGTGATTGAGGGGGAGTGAGTAGGAACTCAGGTTTAAGTTGTACTTAGATTGAAGTTGCATTGGGTAGGTCTTAAGTGAAGGAGATAAACTGGTTGGTTTATTCCTGAATTAACATCTCTTATAGTGGATTTCCTCCCTGGCTTGGTAGCCCCCAGAGTAGGTGTTGTTGCACACTGAACTGGGTAAACAATTGACTGTGTTCTTTACTGTTTTTGTATTTACTGTCTTATAGAAAGTCAGATACGGTGTCACAACATTGAACGTGACATTGAGTATCTGCAGCCAGAATTTCATGAATGAACATCAGAATGGCATCCGAGTTTGGAGCATATCTGTACTGTATTTGAAAGTTAAATCTGAATGAGTATCAGAATGACATCCGTGTCTGGAGCGTATCTGAAATGTATCTGAGTTTTGAATTTGAATGAGTAACAGGGTGGCATCCATATCTGGAGCGTATCTGAACTGTATATGACGGTTGGATCTGAATGAGTATCAGGATGGAATCCATATATGGAGCGTATCTGAAGGTTGAATCTGAATGAGTATCAGGATGGCATCTATATCTTGAGCGTATCTTAACTGTATCTAACGGTTGAATCTGAATGAGTATCAGGATGGCATCCATATCTAGAACGTATCTGAATGGTATCTGAAGGTCGAATCTGAATGAGTATCAGGATGGCATCCATATCTGGAGCGTATCTGAACTGTGTCAAGAGGTTGAATCTGAATGAGTATCAGGATGGCATCTGTATCTAGAGCGTATCTGAACTGTATTTGACGGTTGAATCTGTATGAGTATCAGGATGGCATCCATATCTGGAGCGTAACTGAACTGTATCTGAAAACCTTGAACATTGTTAATGGTAGCTGTTAATATTATCCTGAAAAGGGTAAAATGTTAGCTAAAATGCAAAGTCATGTTGCATGAAATGTATGATGTAATGTATTTGCTTTATCAATGCTTATGATATATGGATGTAATGTATGCGTATGTGAGCTAATCTGCTGCATTGCTATTGGATTGAGGAAAATAAATCCCTGAATGTTGCTGAGGATATGTGAGCCTTCATGTCTTGAAGTCGAAGTATTGGTGAATTTTTTCCGAGAGGAATAAACTTTGTTGTAAGGATAATGCCATGTACTGCTTTTAAAATCTGTTGGGGAGTCCTGAGAAATTTGACAACTTCTACTGGGGATCAACAATTTGAACTTTGCTCCGCTGGGGATTTTAACGACGTACTGCGCAGGATTACTTATGGAATAGCCTAGAGATATTTTCCTATCCTTTCAACCTATCAGTAATTGTCTTTCCCATTTTGTTTATTTGTAAACAAAAATTATGTTTAGATGCATATGTTCAACAATGAATCATTGGACGTTTTCATAAACAAAACACAAGCGTAAAGAAAAAGACAAATAGTTTTTTCACTTTCAAAGGGATATCTGTGTATTGATTTTGAGTAAGTATTTGTACAAGGAGACAAACATTCTAGTAAGAGAATGCTGTCATAAAAAAAAGAAAAATTTGATACAAAGAAAAATAGCTATGTGTAATAATCCCATGGGGTTTCCATTCGTCTATAGCCTTCGTATCTCTGAGCATCTTGTCTATTTGTTGCTTCGTCCGAAGATAATTGAATTTGATCAGAACCTCTGAGTTTGTCAGTGGAAGCCAAAGGCCGTTTGTAAAGTGATCCGACGGGACAAAGTCGTACACCTTAATTCCCTAACTTTTGCCTGGACCTCCCTTTCGGGTTTTTAGTCCATCGGGAAACCCTTTTTTTGCCCAAGTCGCCCTTTCGGGTTTTCAACTTGCCGGGTGTACAGATTTTTTGTTTTATCCCTAACTTTTGCCCGAACCTTTTTGGTTCGCCGGGACGCCCTTATTTTGCCTAGGTGTGTCAACCTAGAGGGTCTCTTATGCATAGTATCTTTTAACTATGTCCAGGTTCACAGGGTGTGGTAGGTCATCACCATCCATGGTGGTCAAGATTATTGCCCTGCCAGAGAAAATGTTTTTGATTACAAATGGTCCTTCATAGGTAGGAGTCCATTTGCCCCTGGGATCACCTTGTGGCAAGATGATGCGGTTGATTACTAGATCCCCAACCTGATACACTTGGCATTTGACTTTCTTATTGAAAGCCTTGATCATCAGTTTTTGATGCATTTGACCATGGAAAATAACATCAAGTCTCTTTTTATCAATCAAATTCAGTTAATCATGTCGAGTATGGATCCAATTGTCTTTGTTCAACCCTGCATCCTTTATAATCCTCAGAGAGTGGATCTGAACCTCAATAGGCAAGACAACTTCCATGCCGTAAACCAGAGAATAGGGTGTTGCCCCGGTTAATGTGCGAGCTGTGGTACGATACCTGTGGAGGGCGAATGGTAGCA
Source organism: Vicia faba (assembly GCA_948472305.1). Classification (NCBI taxonomy): domain Eukaryota; kingdom Viridiplantae; phylum Streptophyta; class Magnoliopsida; order Fabales; family Fabaceae; genus Vicia; species Vicia faba. Next base: position 716,536,618 of record OX451736.1, read on the forward strand.
TCTCATGTCAGTCTTTGTATGTGACTATCATTTTCTGTATGATCTTTTTAATGTTCTTACTTGCAGCTTCGATAACACCATTCATCTTTGGCCGATAGGGAGAAGAATTGTGATGCTGAATCTTGAATTTATCGCACAAGGCAGTGATCAGAGTGTTGTTGAGATTTTTACCGTTGTCAATGATGATCCTTTCTGGGATACTATACCGGCAAATAAGATTTTGCTTGATGAAACGGGCAACAACATTCTTGGTAACGAAAGCGAAGGAGGCTGCCTCCACCCATTTTGTAAAATAGTCAATGGCCACTAGGATGAAGTGGTGTCCATTGGAGGGTGTAGGCTTAATTTCCCCAATCATATCAATTCCCCACATAGCAAAGGGCCAAGGAGCCGTCAAGACATTCAGAGGAGTCGAAGGTACATGCACCTTATCAGCATAAATCTGACACTTATGGCAGGTTCGAGAGTGTTGATAGCAATCTGCTTCCATGGTAGACCAGTAATAGCCTGCCCGTAGGATTTTCTTTGCCATCATATGCCCACTGGAATGGGTACCAAAAGTGCCTTCGTGCAATTCAGCCATGATCCTTTCAACTTCAACCTTATCTACGCATCGAAGCAAACAGAGTCATGATTGCGTTTGTACAGGATGCTGTTACTAAGGAAGAATTTAGCAGAAAATCTCCTTAAGAACTTCTTATCATTGACTGAAGCTCCTTCTGGATATTCTTGAGCCTCGAGATACCTCTTGACTTCGTGAAACCAAGGCTGGTCCACTACTTCTTCAGTATTAATCTCGTGACAGTGTGCTGGTTCATCCATTCGTTCGATGGTGATCTGGGGAGCCTCGTTATCTAGATTAAGTTTAAACATAGATGACATTGTGGCTAGTGCGTCTGCTAGCTGATTTTCTTCTCGCGGGAAATGCTCGAAGGTAATCTTCTCGAAATGTGGTAGCAATGTCAAAACATGTTCTTTATAAGGGATAAGGTTAGGGTGTTTGGTGTCCCACTCCCCTTTGATCTGACTAATGACCAAGGCTGAATCTCCAAACACATCTAAGGATTTGATTCCCAAGTCTATGGCAGCTCTGAGACCAAAGATGCAGGCTTCGTATTCCGCCATGTTATTTGTACAATTGAAGCAGAGTCTTGCGGTAAAGGGAGTATGACACCCTTCAGGAGATATGAGTACAACACTGATACCATTGTCGAGTGCATTAGAGGCTCCATCAAAAAACAGGGTCCATCGGGATCCTTGTTCAGGTCCATCATATGGCATGAATTCTTCACAGCTGTCTAATGTCATGATGTCTTCATCCAGGAATTCGAACTTCATGGACTGGTAGTCTTCCACAACTTGGTGAGCAAGGTGATCAGCTAGTACACTGCCCTTTATAGCTTTCTGGGTAGTATACTGTATGTCATACTCTATTAGGATCATCTTCCATCTTGCTATTCTCCCAGAAAGAGCAGGCTTCTCGAAGATGTACTTTATCAGATCCATTTTAGATATCAACAAGGTAGTATGAGTCAGCATATACTGTCTTAGCCAACGACCATCCCATGCCAGAGCGCAGCAAGTTTTCTCGAGCAGTAAATATCTGGTTTCATATTCGGTAAACTTTTTGCTCAGGTAGTAAATGGTGTGCTCTTTTCGGCCAGACTCGTCATGCTGCCCCAATACACACCCATTGAGTTTTCTAAAACGGTCAAATACATGATCAACGGTCTTCCCTCAACTGGTGGCATCAACACAGAAGGCTCTTGTAAGTATTCTTTGATTTTGTCAAAAGTAACTTGACATTCATCATTCCATTTGACTACTTTATATTTCTTCAAGAGTTTGAAGATTGGCTCACAAGTACCGGTCAGGTGAGAAATGAATTTGGAAATATAGTTCAAACGTCCCAAGAATCCTCTGACTTCCTTCTCAATACGAGGAGTAGGCATCTCTTGTATTGCTTTAACTTTGGTAGGATCGACCTCGATACCTTTGTTGCTTGCGACAAAGCTTATGAGTTTACTAGACCATACCCCAAATGTGAACTTGTTTGGATTCAACCTTAGCTTATACTTCTTCAGTCTCTCAAACAGTTTTTGTAAGTGATCAAGATGCTCTTCTTCTGTTTGCGATTTGGCTATCATATCGTCTACATAGATCTCTATTTCACGATGTATCATGTCATGAAATAAAGCTACCATGGAACGCTGATAGGTTGCCCCAACATTCTTCAATTCGAATGGCATCACCTTGTAGCAGAATGTGCCCCACTGCATGACAAATGTTGTTTTCTCCATCTCCTCAGGTGCCATTTTGATTTGGTTGTAACCTGAGAATCCGTCCATGAAGGAAAACACTTTGTGTTGTGTTGTATTGTCAACTAGGATATCAATGTGGGGAAGTGGAAAATCATCCTTAGGGCTCGCCCTATTCAAATCTATGTAGTCCACACACATTTGTACTTTGGCGTCTTTTTTAGGTACGGGAACAATGTTGGCAACCCATTGAGGGTAGGAAGTGACAACCAAGAATCCATCGTTGAATTATTTCATGACCTCTGCTTTAATCTTTTCTGACATATCAGGCCTCATGCGGCGAACCTTTTGCTTTACTGGTGGACAATCTTCTCTTGTTGGCAGACGATGTACAAAAATGTCTGCATCAGACGCTCCTTGACACTGGGTTCCAGATTGGCACCCATCTTGACCTCTTTTTTGTCTTCTTCAGTACCCAGGTTGATGGTATCCACGGGTTCCTCATGAGGCTAATTGAGTATCAGGATGGCATCCATATCTGAAGCGTATCTTAACTGTATCTGACGGTTGAATCTGAATGAGTTTCAGGATGGCATCCATATCTGGAGTGAATCTGAACTGTATCTGAAGGTCGAATCTAAATGAGTATCAGGATGGCATCTATATCTAGAGCATATCTGAACTATATCAAGAGGTTGAATCTAAGTGAGTATCAGGATGGCATCCGTATCTGGAGCGTATCTGAACTGTATCTGACGGTTGAATCTGAATGAGTATCAGGATGACATCCATATCTGAAGCGTAACTGAACTGTATCTGAAAACCTTGAACATTGTTAATGGTAGTTGTTAATATTATCCTGAAAAGGGTAAAATGTTAGCTAAAATGCAAAGTCATGTTGCATGAAATGTATGATGTAATGTATTTGCTTTATCAATGTTTATGATATATGGATGTAATGTATGCGTATGTGAGCTAATCTGCTGCATTGCTATTGGATTGAGGAAAATAAATCCCTGAATGTTGCTGAGGATATGTGAGTCTTCATGTCTTGAAGTCGAAGTATTGGTGAATTTTTTCCGAGAGGAATAAACTCTGTTGTAAGGATAATGCCATGTACTGCTTTTAAAATCTGTTGGGGAGTCCTGAGAAATTTGACAACTTCTACTGGGGATCAACAATTTGAACTTTGCTCCGCTGGGGATTTAAACGACGTACTGCGGGGGATTACTTATGGAATAGCCTAGAGATATTTTCCTATCCTTTCAACCTGTCAGTAATTGTCTTTCCTATTTTGTTTATTTGTAAACAAAAAATATGTTTAGATGCATATGTTCAACAATGAATCATTGGACGTTTTCGTTAACAAAACACAAGCGTAAAGAAAAAGGCAAATATTTTTTTCACTTTCAAAGGGATATATGTGTATTTATTTTGAGTAAGTATTTGTACAAGGAGACAAACATTCTAGTAAGAGAATACTGTCATAAAAAAAAGAAAAATTTGATACAAAGAAAAATAGCTTTATGTAATAATCCCATGGGGTTTCCATTCGTCTATAGCCTTCGTATCTCTGAGCATCTTGTCTATTTGTTGCTTTGTCCGAAGATGATTGAATTTAATCAGAACCTATGAGTTTGTCAGTGGAAGCCAAAGGTCATTTGTAAAGTGATCCGACGGGACATAGTCGTACGCCTTAATTCCCTAACTTTTGCCTGGACTGCCCTTTCGGGTTTTCAGTCCACCGGGAAACCCTTTTTTTCCCAAGTCACCCTTTTGGGTTTTCAACTTGCCGGGTGTACAAATTTTTTTGTTTTATCCCTAACTTTTGCCCGAACCTTTTTGGTTCGCCGGGACGCCCTTATTTTGCCTAGGTGTGTCAACCTAGCGGGTCTCTTATGCGTAGTATCTTTTGACTATGTCCGTGTTTGCAGGGTGTGGCAGGTCGTCACCATCCATGGTGGTCAAGATCATTGCCCCGCCAGAGAATTTTTTTTGATTATAAATGGTCCTTCATAGGTAGGAGTCCATTTGCCCCTGGGATCACCTTGTGGCAAGATTATATGCTTGATTACTAGATCCCTAACTTGATACACATGGCGTTTGAATTTCTTGTTGAAAGCCTTGATCATCCGTTTTTGATACATTTGACCATGGAAAACAACAGCAAGTCTCTTTTTATCAATCAAATTCAGTTGATCAAGTCGAGTCTGGATCCAATCGTCTTCGTTCAACCCTGCATCCTTCATAATCCTCAGAGAGGGGATCTGAACCTCAATAGGAAAGACAACTTCCATGCCGTAAACCAGAGAATAGGGTGTTTCCCCGGTTGATGTGCGAGCTGTGGTACGATACCCTTGGAGAGCGAATGATAGCATCTCATGCCAGTCTTTATATGTGACTATCATTTTCTGTATGATCTTTTTAATGTTCTTATTTGTAGCTTCGACAACACCATTCATCTTTGGCCGATAGGGAGAAGAATCATGATGCTGAATCTTGAATTGCTCGTACAAGGCGGTGATCATAGTGTTGTTGAGATTTGTACCGTTTTCAGTGATGATCCTTTCTGGGATACCATACCGGCAAATAAGATTTTGCTTGATGAAACGGGAAACAACATTCTTGGTAATGAAAGCGAAGGAGGCTGCCTCCATCCATTTTGTAAAATAGTCAATGGCCACTAGGATGAAGCGGTGTCCATTGGAGGCTGTAGGCTTAATTTCCCTAATCATATCAATTCCCCACATAGCAAAGGGCCAAGAAGCCATTAAGACATTCAGAGGAATCGAAGGTACGTGCACCTTGTCAGCATAAATCTGACACTTATGGCAGGTTCGAGAGTGTTGATAGCAATCTGCTTCCATGGTAGACCAATAATAGCCTGCCCGTAGGATTTTCTTTGCCATCGTATGCCCACTGGAATGGGTACCAAAAGTTCCTTCGTGCAATTCAGCCACGATCCTTTCAGCTTCAACCTTATCTACGCATCGAAGCAACATAGAGTCATGATTGCGTTTGTACAGGATGCCGTTACTAAGGAAGAATTTAGCAGAAAATCTCCTTAAGAACTTCTTATCATTGACTGAAGCTCCTTCTGGATATTCTTGAGCCTCGAGATACCTCTTGACTATTGAAACCAAGGTTGGTCCACTACTTCTTCAATATTAATCTCGTGACAGTGTGCTGGTTCATCCATTCATTCGATGGTGATCTGGGGAGCCTCGTTATCTCGATTAAGTTTAAACATAGATGACATTGTGGCTAGTGTGCCTGCTAGCTGATTTTCTTCTCGCGGGAAATGCTCGAAGGTAATTGTGATACAGTGGCCAGAATCGGGACGTGTTTCCCTATTTTTTAAAGGAATTTGCTGGTTTGCGTTTTGCGTTTGTATTCGCAAAATGTCGCGGTAAGCAAGAGTTGCCACCGACTTTTATTTTATCCAACAAGGAAAGGAAAAAAGCACAGAAAAATTTCTTTTTCGAGATATTTCTGAGTACGGGGGGTAGATTAAAGAAAGGGAAGGTATTAGCACCCTTTATATCCGTAGTTATCTACGGGCTCTTAGGTACTTGCTCATCATTTTCAAAATTATTTTCTTTGTGTTTGTGTGCTTTGAAAAGTTTTTGTTTTGACTTCAATTTAACTCTTGCTTCTGTCTTCAAGAGTGTAATGAAGTGTTTTTGAAAACTTTGTTTGTAAAGGAGTGTAAGTGTGAAAAAAAGTTTATTTTGATTGAGCAAGTACTTAAGAACTAATCTACCTACTCGAAAAAAGAATCGTTCTATGTTCGTTTCCTTTAGACAACGCTATCCCACTATTAGTGAGTAGGTAGCGTCGTCGTTGGAGTTTTGAGGGTCAATTCGAAAAGGGACGTACGTTCACTAAAGCAATGTTAGGACGTCTTAGTAATAACCCTAATGTCTTAGATCATTCATCCGAGGCAATAATATCCGAGGCAACCTTTCTGAGGCAACTTTGATCTTTGAACAAAAGGACGACCACTAAAACATCCTATACTCAATGACCGTTTACCGAAGGCAACCAAGTGGGAGTTTACCCTAGGAGTGCGCATGTGCGAGTGATTCAATTTCAGTTTATTTATCTTTGCACATTTAGGATGATCTAATTGTTTTTAAAATTACATACATTCTTGTCACGCATCCTAATATCATACATCTAACAGTTAATAATTTGCGGAATTTAAAATGCAGAAATTAAACTACGCTATTACAAGGCTTCGGGTATTTACATAGCCAAAAACAAACCCTTTGAAATTAAAGCGATAAATGTAAATTAACGTCCTAATCAAAGCTATTACAAACCGTAGGCAATTACATCAATATGATAAATAATAAAAATTAAGCGCGCGAGAAAACTAGATCGACGAGAAATTAGGGTTTTGACCCTCCTAATCAAAAGAAAAATGTTTTTGTTTTTTTAAATATTTTTTAAAGAAAAGAATTAAGTTTTTCTAAATTAAATATAAAAATTAATTAGTGATTAGATTAATTAATGAAAATAATTACATGGCCTATTTTTGGTTTTTTTGGTTATTTTAGGAAAAAAATAAAATATAATTAAGTTAGTAATAAAACCTATTTATTCTAATTATTTTTAAGTTATTTATAAAATAATTAAAGTTTTACCTAAAATTAAATATAATTAAGTTAATAAATTTATTGATAAAAAATATACCTAAATCTAATTGGTGAAAAATATATTTTTTATGATTTTTTTGATAAAAATAAAATAATTTAATTGGTTAGTAAATAAATAAATTAAATAAAATAAATATTAAAAAAAAGAAAAGAATAGGAAATGGGCCTGAAAATAGTAACTTGGGGAGGTGTGAGAAGCAGAAATCTGGGCCCAAAAGAGTGAGGTCTGTTTGACCTTGTGGATCCAGTGTGTTGTGTTGACTAGACCTCATGATGGTCTCTCATATGCTAGCCTTTGGATTTGATCTCCTGACACTTGGCTTGTTGGATGGGGAAGACGTATGGTGGACCCTTGGTTTGTGACCATGCTGGATCCTGAAAAGAAAAATAATATGGAGAAGTTGGGGGACCTGGGATTCGAACCCAGGTCCTGAAGCAATTGCCAATGCTACGCTCACCACTGCACCATTTGCTGTTTGTTGTACATGTAATAAATAATAATAATAATATATAAAACAAAGAATTAGTGGAGGATGTCAAAAAATGCGCGCCAGAGTTTGAATGGGCCAATGGAATGGTGACACATAAGTCATCTTCTTCTCCTCCACGTGGGTAAAAGTCCCAGACTTTTACCTACAGACGTTTGTCCGTTGCTATAAGCCTGGTTCATTCCCAAACCTTCCATTGGCCATATAAATGACACCCAATGCCATGGTTGGATTCGTCTCATCATTTAGAACATGATGGTACCCTTCATCAAAGCTAATTTTTCCTGCATTCAAAACCCTAAAACGGAATCCAAAACCCTAACGATGGTGAAATCCACCACAGGCCATATAAATGCAATTAATCAATACAAGAAGCTTGCAAATGTTCCATAGATCAAGAATATGTGGCTAATTCATGCTAACAATGCCTAAATCGTGCTAACCGATTTCAAGAAACAAGCAAGGTCGTGATGGACTTACAGAGCTTTTTGGGACTGGAAAGGCTTCGTCCTTGATGGCTTTAGCTTGCCGACACTCCCAGGAATCGATTGGGATAGCTAGAAGGCCTTGAGGATGCCTGGAAATAGGAATTCGATCTTGCACTTTTTCTTGATTTTTTTGAGTTTTTGTTCTCCTTGTTGCACCTGTTTCTAACCTCTCTTTTAGGTCTGCTCTCCCTCTATATGTATCAAGGAAGGGATTAGGATTGATAGGCTGTAATCAATCTTCTTCCATTATTGAATTTGATTGTGATTTGATACGCCTTAAAAATCTTTCCAAAATTGGCCTATTTCAATCTTTTTGTACACACCATGCCTTGATACGAATTTGAATACTGGCTAGCTGTAATTTAAGACCTGAAACAAGCACAAAATCTTGTGTTTTGAATATTTTGGATTTTATATGATTTATTTAGATTTAAATTGAATTAATTCAAATAAAAATCAAAATAAATAATAAAAACATGATAAGGACAAGTGGCAAAGGCTAGAGCTCTTGGACTATGTTGCCAACTCAAAACAAGTGAAAAAGATTGGGCCCATTTGGCAAAAATTGAAGTTTTAGGGATAGTTGACTTTTGGCAATTTTGCAAAAAAGGTCAACTTCAACAATGCATAACTTCCTCAATTTTGACTCTTTAAAGGTGTTATTTGACTTTTTAGAAAGCTTGAGATGTCCTCTAAGCAACCCTTTTGGTCTCATCTCAATTTTATATTCCATGCTCATGTATGAATCTTTGACAAAAAAGGTGTTTTTGTTGACTTTTCAAAATGACCTATAATGTCCAAATTCACAACATCTCGTGGGTGCATATTTTGAACTTGGGAGATGAATATGGATTGCAGGGAATTGCATCCTCTTCAAAATGAGATTTGGATGGGTCATTTCTCATAAAGTATGAGAAAGTTATGCTTGGTCAAAGTTGAGTTGACTTTTCCTGCAAAACCCTAATTTAGCAACTTTTGAGTCTTGATGAATTATGAGCAATCCTTGATGAATCATGATCAAACCTTGATCAAATGGTGATATATAATTCAAAATGAGGATGTTTACCAAATATCTTGAAGTTTGACTGTATGTGGGCCACAGTTGACTTTTGCCCTAGCATATTCGATTTTCAGGCCTTTGAGTAATTGACTGAGCAAACTTCCTCTGTAGGGCTTGAAACTTGACATGGATGATCTTGAGAACACATTAGGACATTGGTGAGAATTTGGGATCCCTTGGACTCAAGTATCTTGATGCAACATGAAACCCTAATTTGAGGTAGACTGCCTTAGGAGAGAGCTTGTCCGACCAACCCTTGTACTACCTTGAGCAACTTGAAGATCTTTCTTGAAATGTTTTCAGAAATATGGGAGGGAAAATTTTGGGGTACAACAGATGCCTATGTTCAATCTTCTTAAACCCGAGGATGTAGATTGGCTTTCATGCCTTTCGTGATCCGAAGGTGGAAGAGGATTGAACACTAGAGTGCCCAGAAATTTGCACTCGCATGAAATGGTAATTGTCTTGTGATATCAGGAATGGGCTTACAGATGCCATCCGAAGGAGTGTCGATCGCATAAGATATTCCTTAGCGAGAGCTTATATACCCGTTGTTGAGGAAAATTCTGCTGGGAAATGCTGATCTCTGTCTCGAGAGAAATAGAATTTTAGGAGCTTCGGTCGTCTATTATTCTGTTGGTGAGTCGTCTCTGTTTGAATTTTAGGAACTTCGGTCGTCCGTATTCTACTAAGGAAACATCTCTGTTGAATTTTAGGAACTTCGATCGTTCGTATTCGACTGAGGAATCATCTCTGTTGAATTTTAGGAACTTCGGTTGTCCGTATTCGACTGAGGAATCATCTCTGTTGAATTTTAGGAACCCCGGTCGTCCGTATTCGACTGAGGAATCATCTCTATTGAATTTTAGGAACTTGGTCGTCCGTATTCGACTGAGGAATCATCTCTGTTGAATTTTAGGAACTTCGGTCGTCCGTATTCGACTGAGGAAATATCTCTGTTGAATTTTAGGAACTTCGGTCGTCCGTATTCGACTGAGGAAATATCTCTGTTAAATTTTAGGAACTTCGATCGTCCGTATTCTACTGAGGAATCATCTCTGTTGAATTTTAGGAACTTCGGTCATCCGTATTCTACAGAGGAAACATCTCTATTAAAGAGGAAAGTTGAATTTTAGGAGCTTCGGTTGTCCGTATTCAATTGGGGAATCATCTCTGTTGAAATTTAGGAACTTCAGTCATCCGTTATTCAACTGAGGTAAAGGCTTCATAGCTTGAATTTTGTGAGAATTTGATTGTATCCTTCTTGAAAGGTAAAGGTTAGCTATATGTAATGCATGATATGTATTGAGCAATGATGTTCTCAAAATAAATGAGACTGTGTTGTATGATGCGTATATGCATGTGTCATGATGTATGGAAATGTGATGTTTTTAACTGGGGAAAATAAATCCCGGATTGCTGCTGGAGAAAAGAGTTGAATTCTTCATTTCTGCTGGGGATAGTGAATGAAGATGATTGTAAGAATAAACCTGCAGAAGAAGATAACTCCGCCGGGGAATAAACTGATGGGGAACTGTCTCTATAGGGAGGACATATTCTGCTAGAGGACCTGTTGATTTGGAGAAATAACCTCAGCTGGGGATGAATTACCGTTGTTGGCGATAATGAAACCTGTTGGGGATTGGGTTTTTGTTTGTGAAAGGAATGAACTCCGCTGGGGATGATCTTTTAGACTCTACTGGGACAATCTTCCAGAGTATACTGGGGATTATTCTCCAAACTCCACTGGGGATAATTTTTCATACTCCGCTGGGGATAATCTTTCATACTCCACTGGGGATAATTTCAAATGCTGGTGATAGATAAACTCTGCTTGGGGGAGAATATCACCGACTCATTCACGGTTGCGAGCGTCAGTTGGGGAGAGTTAACACCACTGCTTTCTCCTTACTCTGCGGGGAGTGAATGTACTTTCAATCGTTTTCTCCAACTAGGTCTATCCCTATACCTGGTGGATAAAGAAACTGTACGGTTCATGCATTTCTTATTTGCCCATGTTTCTGATATTACGAGTAATCGTCTTTTGTTTTGCATGTAAATATTTATGAGCAGTAATCAATGTCAAATGCATATATAAAAAATGAACATTGGACGTTCTTGCAAAACAAAACAGAAAAAAGAAAACAATTTGAAATTTCTTTGTGAAAATGACTTGTATTTATTTTGGAGTTTGGCCCGTAAATAGGCGTTTTTGTACAAGAGGCTGACGTCCTAGTAAGAGAACGCCGCCGAACAACTAGAATTTATACAATTTGGGAAAAACAACGAAAAATAGCTTTGTGAATAATCCCACTGGATTCCAACTCTGCTATTGTCTTTATATCCTCGAGCATCTCATCACTTTGCTACTTGGTTGAAGGTAGATCAGATTAATTAGTGCCGTCCGAGCTTGATAGTCAATACCGAAGTCTGGTTGCAAGGTGATCCAATGAGACATAGTGTTACGCTTTAATCCCTAATTTTTGCCTGGACTGCCCTTTCAGGTTTTCAGTCCACCAGGATACCCTTTTTTGTCCAAGCCGCCTTTTCAGGTTTTCGACTTGCCGGGTGTATAGTTTTTCTCATTTTCATCCCTTATTCTTGCCCGAACCCTTTTGGTTCACCAGGAAGCCCTTATTTTTTCCTAGGCCAGTCGACCTAGCGAGTCTTTGATTATGCGTAGTATTTTTTCACTATGTCTACATTGACAGGGTGAGGAAGGTCGTCACCATCCATGGTGGTTAGAATCATAGCTCCTCCTGAGAAAATGTTCTTAACCACAAATGGCCCTTCGTAAGTAGGGGTCCATTTGCCCCTGGGATCACCTTGAGGTAGGATGATGCGTTTGATCACCAGATCCCCAACTTGATACTCTTATCGTCTGACCTTCTTGTTAAATGCCTTGATCATCCACTTTTGATATGTTTGACCATGACAAATAGCAGTAAGTCTCTTCTCGTCGATTAAGTTCAGCTGATCAAGCCAGGTCTGAATCCAGTCATCTTCGCTCAAACCTGCGTCCTTCATAATCCGAAGAGAGGGTATTTGAACTTCAATGGGCAAGACGACCTCCATGCCATATACTAAGGAATAGGGTGTTGCCCCTGTTGACGTCTGCGCTGAGGTGCGGTACCCATGAAGAGCAAATGGTAACATCTCGTGCCAATCTTTGTATGTCACCGTCATTTTCTGCACAATCTTCTTAATGTTCTTATTAGCCGCTTCTACAACCCCATTCATCTTCGACCGGTAAGGAGAAGAGTTGTGATGCTGTATCTTGAACTGCTTGCAGAGCTCGGTAATCATCATATTATTGAGATTTGTACCATTGTCCGTAATGATCCTCTCAGGTACACCATATCGACAGATCAGATTGTGCCTAATAAACCATGCCACGACGTTCTTGGTCACTATAGCAAAGGAAGCTGCCTCAACCCACTTTGTGAAATAATCAATTGCTACCAAGATGAAACGATGCTCGTTGGACGCAGTAGGTCTGATGTCGCCGATCATATCGATGCCCCACATTGCAAAAGGCCAAGGAGCTGTCAATACGTTCAGAGGTACTGGAGGTATGTGCACCTTATCAGCATAAACTTGGCACTTTTGACAGGTCTGAGAATGCTGATAACAATCGGCTTCTATTGTGGACCAATAATATCCTGCCCGAAGGATTTTCTTTGCCATGGTGTGTCCAATGGAATGAGTCCCGAAAGTACCTTCATGTAACTCTACCATAATCCTTTCTGCCTCGTTTTTATCCACACAACGCAGTAAGGTTGAATCATGATTACGCTTGTAAAGGATACCATTGCTGATGAAGAACTTCGCCATGAACCTCCTCAGGAACTTCTTATCATTAACAGATGCACCCTCGGGGTATTCTTGAGCCTCAAGATACCTCTTTACCTCGTGAGACCAGGGTTTTTCTATTACCTCTTCAGTCTCAACGTCACAGCAATGTGCAGGTTCGTCCAACCTTTCAATGGTAATCTGGGGAGCTTCATTGTCCCATCTGACCTTGAACATAGAAGACATCGTAGCTAGCGCGTCCGCTAACTGATTCTCCTCTCTGGGGAAATGTTCAAAGGTTATCTCCTCGAAGTGCGGAAGCAACATCAACACATACTCTTTGTAAGGAATAAGATTTGGGTGTTTCGTATCCAACTCGCCTTTGATCTAGCTAATCACGAGAGCGGAATCTCCGAATACACTTAAGAACTTAATCCTTAGGTCAATAGCTGCTCGAAGACCCATAATGCACGCTTCATACTCCGCCATGTTGTTGGTGCAGTTAAAACATAATCGGGTGGTGAATGGAGTATGATAACCTTCAGGAGATATAATCACGGTGCCAATTCCATTACCCAAAGCGTTTGACGCTCCATCAAAGTACATAGACCATCGAGATCCTTCCTCAGGTCCTTCATCCGGTCTAGGTGTTTCACAGTCAGTCACCAACATGATGTTCTCATCCGAAAACTCGAAGTTCATAGATTGGTAATCATCCAATGCCTGATGCGCCAAATGATCTGCTAACACACTTCCCTTAATTGCCTTTTGGGTCGTGTATTGGATGTCGTATTCAGTCAAGATCATCTGCCATCTTGCTATTCTTCTGGACAAGGCAGGCTTTTCGAAGATATACTTGATTGGATCCATCTTTGATATCAACAGAGTAGTGTGAGTCAGCATATACTGTCTCAGCCGGCGAGCAGCCCATGCCAAAGCACAGCAAGTTTTCTCAAGAAGTGAGTATCAGGTCTCACAGTCGGTAAACTTTTTTCTAAGGTAGTAAATAACATTCTCTTTTCGGCCAGACTCGTCATGCTGCCCCAGCATGCACCCCATTGAATTATCGAGTACTGTCAAGTATATGATCAAAGGTCTCCCCTCAACTGGAGGCATCATAATAGGTGGCTCTTGGAGATATTCTTTAATCCTTTCGAAAGCGGCCTGCCATTCATCGTTCCATCTTACCACTTGATCTTTCTTCAGTAACTTGAAGATCAGCTCACAAGTAGCAGTTAGGTGTGAGATGAATCGGGCAATATAGTTCAGACGTCCCAAAAAGCCTCAGACTTCTTTTTCTGTTTGGGGAGCTGGCATTTCCTGTATAGCCTTCACCTTTGCAGGATCAACTTGAATACCTTTGTCACTAACGATGAAACCCAGCAGCTTACCAGACCTTACTCCGAAGGTGCACTTGTTCGGATTTAGCCTCAGTTTGTACAACTTCAACCTGTCAAATAACTTCTGGAGATGGTCAAGATGTTTCTCTTCAGTCTGAGATCTTGCAATCATGTCGTCAACGTATACCTCAATCTCATGATGTATCATGTCGTGGAATAAAGCGACCATGGCATGCTGATACATTTCCCCAGCATTCTTTAATCCAAAAGGCATGACTTTGTAGCAAAAGGTACCCCACTGCATAACAAAGGTTGTCTTCTCCATATCCTCGGGAGCCATCTTAATCTGATTGTAACAAGAGAAACCGTCCATAAAGGAGAAGACCTTATGCTGTGCGGTGTTGTCAACCAGAACATCGATATGAGGCAGGGGGAAATCATCCTTGGGGCTCGCCCTGTTTAGATCCCTATAGTCAACACACATTCGAACCTTACCATCTTTCTTCGGAACCGGAACCATGTTGGCATCCCACTGTGGGTAAGAAGTAACTGCTAGAAAACCGACATCAAACTATTTCATAACTTCAACCTTGATTTTCTCAGACATCTCCGGGCGCATTCGACGAACTTTCTGTTTCACTGGAGGACAATCTTCCTTAGTTGGTAAGCGGTGAACCACAATATCGGTATCCAACCCAAGAATATCTTCATAAGACCAAGCAAAGATCTCAACATAGTCACGCAGCATCTCTATTAACCGTTGCTTGATATTAGACTCCAGATTTGCACTGATCTTAACCTCTTTCTTGTCTTCCTATGTACCCAAATTTACTGATTCCACTGGCTCTTCATGAGGCTGTATGGCCCTCTCTTCCTGAAGTAATAGTGTAGCAAGTTCCCCAGGCACTTCACAATCATCCTCACCTTCGTCCTCAGCTTGGTTGATCGGACTTTCAAAGTCATAACTGGCAGTAGCAGAGTCGTTATCAGTGGGATCCAGAGTGGATGTAGACCTGTATATGTGAGTGTGTGTAAGACAAATAGTTGTTTTGCAAGATAGAAAATAAAAACAAGGAGCGCAAAATTCGTAATGTAAGAAAACGTCCAATGCTTTTATTGATGATATATGGAAATGACAAATATTAAGCCCTCACAAACAAAGCCACGGTGTCTCAGGCAAGGCACCGGGCCGTAAAATTTCAAATTGTCTGTTACAAATCCAAAACAAAAGTCTTATTACTGTGTAATAAAATAAATGGGCACGAAGTCAAGAACCCATGGAAAACCATGGATGAAAAGGGTGCTAATACCTTCCCTTTTCATAATCTACCTCCCGAATTCAAGAAAACATCTCTAAAGGCCTTTCATGTGCTTTTTTACCTTTCCTTTTGGATAAAAGAAAAGTCGGTGGAGACTCTTGCTAAACCGCAACATTTGCAAACACAAACGCAAAACATCAAGTCAGTTCTCCCACCGTATCACAGAACTGGAGAATCTGCTGGGGATACTTAAAAGTGGGGTTACCTTAGGGTTAGATCACATTTACTTGCTTTCATTGTCTGAGTTGTATGATTTACATTATGGCTCTCTGTTTGGGCTTGCTTTGATCCTCCACCCGGATCTGGGACACCTTTTTAGGTAAGTAGTAATAGATTATGGAAACTGTACGGCATAGACCGATATGGTTGAAGCAATGGCTACGCCAGTGTGACGCATTTGTGGGTACCGGTATCCCTCATGGTGAATCGAGGAGAATACGGGGCTGCTTAGAGGTGTCATGAAGCACTAACTGACTTTAGAATCCTAATTGAACAAACTTGGCCATTAGGACGTAGTGAGATAACCGGTTTCAGTGTAGAGCTGAAAATTGGTTGATACTTGATACTACACTCATTGAGGATGGACTTTTGGGATATCTCGGCCGCAAGAAAAGATTGATTGTGCTGAGACAATGCCTAAAAGAAAGGTCAGTGATATTGAGATCCTTTAGAACCCGATCACTATTACTAGGACAGGTTAACCTAACTAAACTTCAAGAGGGTACTTACCTATAAAACCTCATGCAAGCCTAAAACATAGGGATTTGTTTGCTTTGTGTGTATATACTTACTTGTACATAAGATCATAAACATCATAAGCATCATACACATACTCACTAACCATTTCAAGGATTTAGAAATTTATCTTTATTTTTGTAGGTCATGAATCCCGACCGAAGAAACACCATCTGAATCAGCTTTGTAAAAGCACACCCTCAGCTTCAAGAGTTAGTCTCAAGAGTGCCCGGGGATTCTCCTTTTACCAAGAAATATGGTCGACTCCTCAGTTTGGATACATCCAGCTTCCAAGAGGAGATGATGTGTGTGCTATTCCAATTCTTTGATCCCGTACATCATTGTTTCACTTTCCCGGACTATCAGTTGGTACCTACACTGTAAGAGTTCTCTCTACTCTTAGGGGTGCCCGTGCTTGATCAGATACCGTTCACCGGTCTAGAAGGGATTCCAAAACCTGAAATCATCGCCAAAGCTTTACATCTAAAAAGAGCTGACGTCATAACCAATTAGGAGACAAGAAGAGGGGTCAAATGTTTCCTAGATAAGTTTCTATTGGAGAAGGCTCATTCATTCTGGGACGACATGGATTTCCAAGCTTTTGAAGACGTCCTGGATCTTCTCATTTATGGTTTGGTTCTGTTTCCCAACTCGGACCAATTCATAGATGTTAATTCCATCAAAGTATTTCTCTCTCGCAATCCCGTACCTACCTTATTGGGAGACATCTTGCATTGCCTTCATACCCGCACCATGAAGAAAAGAGGTACTCTCTTGTGTTGTATTCCCTTACTCGCCAAATGGTTCGCTTCACACCTACCTCAATCAGCATTGAAGAACGAGCAAAGACTAACATGGTCTCAAAGGATGATGTCCCTCACCCATTCTGACATTTGTTGGTGTTCAAGATCCTTGGAAGACGTCTCTATCATTGACCACTGTGGGGAATTCCCTAACGTCCCTTTGCTTGGTATTAGGGGAGGTATCACCTACAATCCCTGCTTATCTCTTCGATAGTTTGGGTATTCCCGAAGAGACGACCCTCATGAGATGCTCATTCAAGGTCTGGTGTTCGACTATGACAAAGAAGACCAAGATTACCGCCAGAGGTTTACACGAGATTGAAGAATGGTGAACAAGGTGGACAGTAGGACTTTGGGACACAAAAACTCTATTCCTCTCGAGCCTTACCTTAGGTGGGTACGGGCTCGTGCTCAGACACTTGTGATGCCTTATCCTCCCATTTTA
This sequence comes from Vicia faba, assembly GCA_948472305.1. Classification (NCBI taxonomy): domain Eukaryota; kingdom Viridiplantae; phylum Streptophyta; class Magnoliopsida; order Fabales; family Fabaceae; genus Vicia; species Vicia faba. The sequence continues at coordinate 716,554,007 of OX451736.1, forward strand.
CCAGTCATCGTGGAGCTTGTGGTCGAAGGGGATGTTTCCTACACTGTCCTCCATCTCGACATGCCTACCTCTCTCGAAGACTTACAAAAGGGTTGGATCCAGCTGAAGGAAGAATGAGATACTTTCGAGGCTCAGTTCTATGCTAGTGAGAAGAGGATCTTGGAGCTTACGAAATATCTACAAGAGGAGCAAAATGTGAATGCTTATCTCGCGCCAAAGAGGATGCGTTCGGTCTTTTTATCTTAGAAAGCTATTTTGTAAACCCAAGGGGGGATAATGTAATCTTTCTTGTTTTGACTAATGAAAGTTAACGTTTGTTCATTTTTTGTCTATTCAAATTTAAATTTCAATAATCCTTGAAATCATTTGCATATACATATTCCATGCAACATAACATGACATGTTTTTGCATAACAGGTTTCCTTATCTCTCCGCTGTTTATTTCAGCAAAATGGATCTAGAGAAAACTATGAAAGAACTCCAAGACCATAATTATCAGTTTCAGGAAGCTCTACTCGCCCTAGCCAAGGAGCAACAAGATATGATGGCTTTGTTGGCCGTTAAGAAGAAGCCAAAGAAAAAAGCTCTACTCAACATGGGTAAAAGGTTCAAGGAGACAATCTGTCAAATTCCAGTAGAAGAAGATTCATCCGAAGAGGACGAGAACCAGATTGGTGAGGTCAAGAGTACTCAGGCTAACTGTATCAATGATCAAGTATCTGACAATGATTATTTCAACGAACAGTATCCACCCGCTGATATCAAATACAAGCAGTTAGAAGACAGATTGAAAGCTGTTGAAATCCAAGCCATTCCCGACTTAGATTTTGATGATTTGGGTTTGATCTCTGGGGTAGTCATTCCCCACAAATTCAAAATACTAATCTTTTCCAAGTATGATGGGATTTCTTGTCCAAAACTCCATTTGAAGTTTTATGTGCGCAAGATACAACCGCACACTGCCGATAAAAAGCTATGGGTTCACTTTTTCCAAGAGAGTCTGGCTGGAACACAACTTGAATGGTTTTATCAGTTAGATGGTTCTCGTATCAATACTTGGGAGGATCTAGATACTGCCTTCTATCATCAGTATCAATACAACACCGACTTGGCACCAACGAGGGTTCAATTGCAAGATATGACCATGGGGAAGAATGAAGGATTTAAGGAATATGCGCAAAAGTGGAGAGACCTTGGTAGTAGGGTCCAACCCCCCTTGACTGATAGGGAGCATATCGACATGTTCATGAGCACTTTATCTGGTCCTTTCTTTAATCTGTTGGTTGGCTGCTCTTCTTCTGGGTTCACCGAATTAATCTTAACCGGTGAAAGAGTTGAAAGTGGCATTAAAAGTGGGAAAATCTCTGTGGCATCTACCTCCACTCCAAATCCTATCAAAAAACCTTTTGCTGCAAAGAAAGAAGTTAATATTGTGTATGGGGCAAGGGCCCATATCAAGAAGAATGATCGTCCATTTATCAATGTTGTCCGAATCTCCAACCCAACTCCTACTCCAAGACCATCTGCAAATCATCAATGTTTTGAAGCTCCAAGAAGACAGTTTACAAGGTTAGGCATGTCACTATCTCAAGCCCTTCAACATTTTATCAAGGCTAATTTAGTGACATTGCGTGATCCTCTCGCCAACCCTGACACCTCGTCACCAAAATATAATCCGAATGCAAAGTGTGCTTACCACTCAAACAGCCCCGGGCATGAGACTGATCAATGTTAGGCCTTGAAGAACAAGATCTAGGATTTAATTGACAACAAGATTATTGAATTTGATCCTCCTCCGACGCCAAATGTAATTACCGCTCCAATGCCGAAGCATGACAAAGGTGTTAATGTTATCGAAGATACAATTTTCATTGCCTCTGTTGAAGAATTGACTACTCCGCTGAATATAATCAAGAACAATCTGTTGAAAGCTGGGATTTCAAGAACAATCTGTTGAAAGCTGGGATTTTTCCTGGATGTAAAAAATACTGTGTGTTCTGTACGAAACAATACAATGGTTGTGAAAGGCTGAAGAAAGGTATACAACGCCTGATGGATAGCCACGAAATTCTTTTTGAAAAGACTCCGCCTGCCAAGAGTTTGTTTAATAAATGTGAAGACCTCTCCATTATTACCAGCTCCAACAAACCTATTAGGATCACCTCCAAAGGTCCTATTAGGATTTCAAATGAACCCACTATTGCTCCCTTAATAATTACCAATCTCGGACCAATTCCATACTCTTCAAATAAAGCGGTACCATGGAATTATGGTGCTGAAGTGTTCTATCATGGGATTAAACAAGATGCCTGAATTGAAGAAGGGAAAGATGACGATATTGGCAACATAGTTGGCTCAGGCAAAGTAACTAGAACTGGGAGAATATTCTCACCCAATATCTCACCTCCATTAGTTACAAAAATGCCCATCTGCATTACTACTGCCAAGCCAAATATCGATACCAGAGGGAAGGGGAAGTTTGTTGAGCCTGATTTAATTTAAATACCTTCCAAAGATATAGCGGATGAAGAACTCTCCGCCCGTGAAATGGACGAGATTTTGATGATCATCAAGAGAAGCGACTTCAAAATTGTAGAACAATTGGGGCAAACCCCCTCTAAGATTTCAATGTTGTCATTTCTGCTTTGCTCTGATGCCCATGCTCGGACATTAATCAAGTTCCTAAAAAAGGATCATGTCCCCCATGAGACAACAACAGACCAATTTGAGAATTGCGTGGCTAGCCTGACAACTGATAATGGCTTAGGGTTTTCAGATGCTGACTTAACACCTCTCGGGAAGAATCACAACAAAGCTTTACATGTTTCTATCGAGTGCAAAGGGACTACCTTAGCACATGTGCTAGTCGACACTGGCTCTTATCTGAATGTATTACGCAAGGGGGCATTAGACCGTCTCGACTGTGAAGATTTGATCTTGAAGCCAAGTGATATCATCGTAAGGGAGTTTGATGGATCAAAGAGGATTGTTCACGGGGAAGTAGATATTCCAATCAAAGTGGGTTCCCAAACCTTCAAATCCACCTTCTATATTATGGATATTCGTCCAGCCTATTCTTGTCTGTTAGGTCGCCCGTGGATTCATAAGGCTGGGGCAGTGACCTCAACCCTCCATCAGAAACTCAAAAACCCAGTCAAAGGCAAAATAGTCACCCATCTATAGGGAAGAAGAGTTTACGGTGAGCCACCTTAACTCTTTCAAGTATGTAGAGATGGACAGAGAATTCATTGAAACCCCATGTCAAGCCTTTGAGGCTGTACCGCCGATGATTGCTGCTACTAAATGTTCTTCTGATGAGTCTAAAGTTGTTAAGGCCACGCCAAAGATGGTTTCAGTCAAGGATGCTCGTGCGGCAATTGAAGAAGGAAACTATGATACTTGGGGGCAACTTCTCGATATCCCTTTTAAAGCAGACAAATTTGGTTTGAGCTTCACTGTTAAAGCTCAGAAGGAAGTGAGGCGTGCTCGTGCTGGAAGGCCACCTCTTCGCATTGGAAGCCATGAAGTCAACGCCGTGGGTGATTCTGAAGAAGAAGATGCATTTAGGAGTGGGTGTACCCAACTATAACGGAGCTGGAGAATTGGAATTCAAAGGACTTTGTGCCCATATCCTTCATTGAGGAGTAATCTACTTGTTATTAATTTTCCATCAATTCAAGAACCTGTTGTCTGTAATATTTTGATAATGACTTTTAAGCCATGTGCCTAGCCCGGGGAACTTTGGTCCATTTGTCAAGGGTTTTATTTATGTTCATCTAATCATATGATCATTCAGTACATTGGATTCTTTTGCATTCAAATATTTATGTTCATTGTCTTTCCTTTCTTTCAAATACATTTTCAAAATAGCCATGTATCTTACATGCACACACACACACACACAGACACACACACACACACTCTTGCAGGTCTACATCCACTATGGATCCTATTGCCAAAGACTCTACTATTGTCGACTATGAATTGGAATATCCTATCAACCTAGCCAAATACGAAGGCGAGGAAGATTGTAACATACCAAGAGAACTAGCCAGACTTCTGTTACAAGAGGAAAAAGCTATTCAACCACATGAAGAGTTAGTTGAGGTTATCAATTTGGATACTGAGTCAGATAAGAAGGAAATCAAGATCGGTGCTAGTTTGGAAAGCAGTGTTAAAAGCAGGTTGGTTCAGATGTTGCATGATATGTGGAAGTATTTGCTTGGCCTTATAAAGATATGCCTGGGTTGGATACCAACATTGTAGTTCACCGTCTATCGACAAGAAAGGACTTCCCTCCTGTTAAACAAAAGGTTCGTTGCATGAGGCCTGATATGTCTGAAAAGATCAAAGCTGAAGTAACGAAACAGTTTGATGCAGGGTTCCTAGCTGTGACATCCTATCCTCAATGGGTGGCCAATAAAGTGCCAGTGCCAAAGAAAGACGGGAAAGTTCGCATGTGCGTAGACTATGGGGATCTGAATAGGGCAAGCCCCAAGGATGACTTCCCTCTATCGCACATTGACGTCTTGGTTAATAATACTGCTCAACATAAGGTCTTCTCATTCATGGATGGCTTCTCAGGCTATAATCAAATAAGGATGGCTCCCGAAGATATGTAAAAGACTACTTTCGTCACGCAATGGGGCACCTTCTGCTACAAGGTCATGCCAATCAGATTAAAGAATGCAGAGGCAACATATCAAAGGGATATGGTTGCCTTATTTCATGACATGATTCATCATGAGATAGAGGTATATGTGGATGATATGATTTCCAGATCACAAACTGAAGAAGAACATCTCGATCACCTGCACAAACTATTCGAGAGGCTGAAGAAGTACAAGCTGAGATTGAACCCTAACAAGTGCACGTTTGGAGTACGCTTTATGAAGATTCTAGGTTTTGTTCTCACCAATAAAGGCATTGAAGTTGATCCTGCCAAGGTAAAGGCCATCCAAGAAATGCCAATCTCTCATTCTAAAAAAGAAGTCAGAGGATTCTTGGGTCGTCTCAATTACATTGCCCGTTTCATATCATACTTAACTGCTACTTGTGAGCCACTCTTCAAACTCTTGAAGAAAGATCAGGTAGTCAGGTGGAACGATGAATGCCAAATTGCCTTTGACAAAATCAAAGAATACCTACAAGAACCTCCTATTCTCATGCCTCCAGTTGAAGGAAAACCCTTGATCATGTACTTGACAGTACTAGAGAATTCTATGGGGTGTGTTTTGGGCCAACATGACGAGTCTGGCCGAAAAGAGCATGTTATTTATTACTTGAGCAAAAAGTTTACCGACTGTGAAACCAGATATTTACTGCTCGAGAAAACTTGTTGCGCTCTGGCATAGCTGCTCGCCGCTAAGACAATATATATTGACTCATACCACTCTATTGATTTCTAAGATGGACCCAATCAAGTACATCTTTGAGAAACCTACCCTCTCCATACGGATAGACAGATGGAAAATGATCTTGGCTGAGTACGACATTTAATACACGACTCAAAAAGCCATCAAAGGAAGTGTACTAGCAGATCATTTGGACCATCAAGCTGTGGATGATTATCAGTCAATGAACTTTGACTTCCCTGATAAGAACATCGTACTGGTAACTGACTGTGCGAAACTTGGCCATATGACGGACCTGAACAAGGATCCCGATGGACTATGGTATTCGACGGGGCTTCTAACGCTTTAGGTAACAAAATTGGTGTTGTGATCATCTCTCCTGAAGGTTGCCACACTCCTTTCACTGCTAGACTATGCTTCGATTGCACAAACAATATGTCCGAGTATGAAGCATGCATCTTAGGTCTAAAAGCTGCCATTAACTTAAGGATCAAGCATTTGGACGTGTTTGGGGATTCTACCCTAGTGACCAGCCAAGTAAAAGGAGATTGGGACACTAAACACCCTAATCTTATCCCTTACAAGGAACTTGTGCTGTCCCTAATTCCTCACTTCAAAGAGATCACTTTTGAGCACTTCCTTAGGGAAGAAAACCAGTTGGCTGACGCTTTGGCAACCATGTCTTCAATGTTCAAGGTCAGATGGGACAATGAAGCCCCTATAATAACAATCGAAAGATTCGATGAACCTGCACATTGTTATAAGTTGAAACCGATGCAGAAAAACCATGGTACCATGAGGTGATGAGATACTTTGAACACAAGAGTATCCAGAGGGGGCATCTATCAATGACAGAAAATTCTTGCGAAGATTTGCAGCCAAATTCTTCCTAAGTAACGGGATATTGTACAAGCGCAACCATGATTAAAATCTACTCCGATGTATGGACAAGAAGGAGGCAGAGGAGATTATGGAAGACATGCACGATGGTCTTTTCGGTACTCACTCAAGTGGACATGCGATGGCTAAGAAAATCTTAAGAGCAGGTTACTATTGGTCAACGATGGAGACCGATTGCCATCAAAATTCAAGGACTTGTCACAAATGCCAAATCTACGTTGACAAAGTCCATGTGCATACTATCCCTATGAATTTCATGACCGCTCCGTGGCCATTTGCAATATGGGGTATTGACATGATCGGAGAGATCAAGCCCACGACTTCTAATGGACATCGCTTCATTCTTGTTGCTATCGACTATTTTACCAAATGGGTCCAAGCCGCCTCGTTTGCCTCAGTCACCAAGAACGTGGTATCCAGATTCATTAGACACAACCTCATCTTCCATTACGGTATCCCCGAAAGGATTATCACCGACAATGGGACTAACCTAAACAATGCTATGATCAGGGAGCTGTGCACCCAGTTTAAGATCAAGCATCACAATTCTTCTCCGTATAGACCGAAAATGAACAGCGCATTCGAAGCGGCCAACAAAAATATCAAGAAGATTGTGCAGAAAATGGTAGTAACCTATAAGGATTGACATGAGATGTTGCCGTTTTCTCTACATGGCTACCGTACTTCATCTAGAACATCAACTGGGGCAACTCCCTTTTCTCTAGTCTATGGCATGGAAGTTGTCTTGCCAGTGGAAGTTCAAATTCCCTCGCTGAGGATTATGACTGAGGCAGACCTAGGCGAAGACGAGTGGGCTCAAACGAGATTGGATCAGCTGAACTTGATTGACAAAAAACGATTAGCTGCTGTTTGTCATGGTCAAACGTATCAAAAACGAATGATCAAGGCTTTCAATAAAAGGGTCAGGCCTCAAGTATATCAAGTTGGTGACTTGGTGATAAAATGCATCATTTTACCACAAGGCGACCCCAGAGGCAAATGGACTCCCACCTATGAAGGGCCATTTGTTGTCAAGAGAGTTTTCTCTGTTGGTGCCATGATGCTGACTACCATGGATGGTGAAGATTTCCCACATCTTATAAACGCAGACATAGTTAAAAAATACTACGCATAAGAGACCCGCTAGGTTGACACACCTAAGCAAAATAAGGGCATCCCGACAAACCAAAAGGTTTGGGAAAAAATTAGGGATATATGCAAAAGATTGTACACCCGACAAGTTGAAAACGCGAAAGGGCGACTTGGGAAAAAAGTGTATCCTGGTGGGCCGAAAACCCGAAAGGGCGGTTCAGGCAAAAATTAAGGATTAAAAGCGTAAGACTATGTCTCGTGAAATTCACACAGTCAATTCTATCACCAAGGTCCAAGTTCAAATGGTCCAGGATCAATCTAATCAACTTCGATCAACGGAAAGGGACGTTCGAAGACATTGGGGAAATAGTAGAGTTGGAAAGCAATGATATCATTTCACATGGATATTTATTTTCATTCTCATTCTTGTTTTCCTTTCGACGATTTCCTCTTACTAGGATCTCCGTCTCTCTGTATAAAAACTCCTATTCATAGGAAAAATATCAATACAAATACACTTCGAAGTGCAAAATTTTTGTCTTTGTTTTGAATGCAAATTTGTCCAATGACTAAAATTGAATGAACATATGCATATGAATATAATTAAAACTATTTGGCACATGTGTCCTGCTAAGCATCAGTAAGCATCTCTTCAATGTATATGAAATAGCCCCACAGAGTTATCTCATCATCATTATCCCCACAAGGACGGCGACAATAAACCTTTCCTCGATGGAGTTTCCCACAAAGTCTCTTTGCATAGGATAATCCCTGACCAAAGTCTCAACCTCTTGGTCGCTTTCTTCATAGCTAAGTCAACTTTTACAAGTTGAAGCCTCGGGGATATCTTCCTAAAAGGAAATTCACTTCCTCAATAGGGTTTATTTCCCCAACAAGGTTATTTCCCCAGCCGAATTCAAATTTCTCAACATACAACAATCAAGACACCACGAAGTTCCCTAATTGAGCCTATCATTCCGAGCTGAGTGTATTTTCCCAGCTGAGTATATCTTCCCCAGCTAAGGCTATTACCCCCAGATGGAGTCTGTTATCCTCAGTTGAGCGTATCTTCCCCGAGCTGAGTTTGCCTTACCCGACTGAGTCTATACTCTCCAGTTTGAATTTCCCTTTTAGATTATTGCAAATCACAGGGCCATAACCCCTGATCCATAGTAAAGCCGTCGGCAAAGCCTTTACTATCTCCAAAAGATGCTATAAAGCCTGGATCTGACCAGATATTAGCACAATTTTCAAAGTTATTTCTGAAGCCTGGACCCGACCAGGTAATAGTTTGACTTCTTCAATTACTGAAACCTGGGCCCGACCAGATAACAGTTTGAATATCTGAAACCTGGATCCGACCAGATAACAATTGGTCTCAATTTTAAGATGCTATGAAACCTGGACCCAAACAAATAATAGCCTAACTCTTCGAACATTTAGAAGAGCCTGAACTCAATCCGACCAAGGTTTAACTTCTTTTCCACAGTAGAGTTGCCTCCATATCCCCAACAAATTGCTGAGAAGCCTGGACCCGACCAGACATCAGTTTTCATTTTCATCTTTTCAGGCAAGTTGTTGTGAAACCTGGATCCAACCAGATAGCAATCATCCTCAGATAAAAACTAAATCCCCAAACAATTTATTATGAAACCTGGACCCGACCAGATAACAATTGACCTCGTCAACCTTAGAAATCTACAAAGCCTGGACCCGACCAGATGACAGTTTTTCAAACAGTTTATTATGAAACATGGAGCCCGACCAGATAGAAATTAACTATGATCCCCGGAAAGACACTATGAAGCCTGGACTCAACCAGATAATAGTACAACTTTCCAAAAACCATGAAGCCTGGATTCGACCAGATAACTATTCAATTTCAGGAATTTACTGCGAAGCCTGGATCCGACCAGATATTAGTTACCATTTCAAGTTACTGCGAAGCCTGGATCCGACCAAATAATAGTTACCATTTCAAGTTACTGCGAAGCCTAGATCCGACCAGATAACAGTTAACTTCTGTATCCCCAACAAGTTGTTGTGAAGCCTGGATCCGACCAGATAACTATTCAAGTTCAAGGAATTTTCTGCAAAGCCTGGAATCCGACCAGATAACAGTTAATTCGTCTCTTCCTCCGGTAAGTTACCGTGAGGCCTGGATCCGACCAGATAGTAGTCGACTACTTCATCCTCAGCAATTGTGAAGCCTGGATCCGACCAGATAACAACTGACCTTTGAGCGATATTCCCCAGCAAAGGCATCCTTTCAACAAAATTTGAAGATATGCATATTCTTCATCTCCAACGGCATTCAGGGATTCAACCTCCCAGAATTTCCTCAGTATTAGTCATAGATTTATTTTCCCGGACAAAAACATATACCTCACATTCATACATCATAGCGTGTGCATACCATATGCATTTAGTATAATACCACATCTGGTGAACAACATGCAGGCATCTGCATTTTACTAATTCTTTTTCTCACAGGTAAAACATCAAGTTTTAGTATAAATCAACAAGAGATTTATGCTGATACTTCTTCCAGCGTTTACCAACATTCCTCCAAATGGAATCTATAAGCCCATTCACCATCCACCTTCGAGTGCAAATTTCTGGGCACTCTAGTGTTCAATCATCTTCCACCTTCAAGTCACGAATGGCAAATTTACCAATCTAACTCTTCAGGTGTAAGAAGATTGAACAGGGGCAGCTGTTGTACCCCAAAATTTCCCTCTCATTTCTCAAAGGATCACCCTGGATCCCCAGGTTTTCTTCCATCCATTTTCCAAGCCTTGAATTATCAATTTTCCAAGAAAGTCATTCACAAGGGCAAAATGGTCATTTGCACACTGAAAAGTCAAACCTTGACTTTTGGATCAAAAATCAAGTCTCAAGAATCATATTTCATAAAGACATGTTGGAATGTGAGATTTGTTTCATCAAGATATTCAAAAGTCAATTTTACTTTGGGAAAGTCAAAATTCTAAAATACTTAGAACTTTTTCTAAGTGCTTAAGAAACATGACAAGCTCAAAACTTCTGATCAGATTTTCACTCTAGTGGAAGTTGAATCTAGAGGAACTTCTGACACAAGAGTTATAGACTCCCACAAGATCTGAAACATTGCAGAACAGAACATCACCTAGGAATGTTGGGACTTCAAATTATAACTCCTCAAAGACACGTCCATGAAGCTGAAGCACTCAGCAAATTCTGGACAATTCCAAGACAGAGTTTGGTTCTAACTTCTGGGCCAGTTTTCATAAAGATTCAGTCAGAGTTTGCAATAGCATTTCAAAGAAGGTTTACAAAGCATGTTACAAACTTCCTGGAAAGTCTGGGAACTCCTTCAGAACATGCTGGAGCAAAACAATAAAAGGATCAGAAGATTGGATGTCTATTATAAGCTACACTGAAGCTGAACTTCTGATCCAAAATTAAGAAATGATGTATAATTTCACATGGCATGATTTCTGATTTGATAAATCTCATCATCATTTAATGCTCACAACCATTTTTGAGTCTTTATCCAAGGGATTTCCCCCACGTGTACCTCTACTGTCTTGGGAAAGCAAACTTTTGTGCAAAATGGGTGCCAGGACCATGTGTTACTTTTGCTTTTCCTTAATTCATTATGACAAATCCATCTTAGGCACTGCTAAACCTGCTAACCATCCTACTTTGTGCTTTGAACCATGCTTGTTTAAGCTTACTTCAAGAGCAAGTCAGCGCCTAGCGTATGACGTTGGTGCCACTTGACCTCTCCAAACTACAAAACCTTTGCCTATAAATTGAACTCCATTGGCCACTGTAAAGAGGTCGGAAATTAGAAAAAGAAAAGCCTTGAACCCCTGCAAAAATTCCAAGAGTCAAAAAACTGCAAACACAAAATACAAAACCTGTTAACTTTTGATTCTAGTATTCAAACTCCATTTTTCCTCAAGTGTATTTTGACCAAAGCCACCCATACAGTTTCTGATATACATTCAAAAGCCATCCTAACTTCTGTAGTCAAACTGTAACACACTCTGCATCAACGTCCACCTCAAAAAGCCCAAGTTGAAAGTCTCCAGTCTGTTGAACACGTGAGGAAGCCGTTCAAAACATCACAAGCAGCCAGAACCAGCTTCCAGCTCATAGAGTATTTTCCAGCTGTAAGGTAAGCTTCTACTGACTCTCATCATAGTACTTAGGCATCGTCAGATTTGCATGTTTAAAAATATAATGTAGATATTCTGATTCTGATGATGTACATATTCTAAGATTTCATGCATCTGCCTGCCTAAGTAGAGGGAATTCCAATTCAGAGCTTCATGAAGAAATTAGGACTCATAATTAGGATTAGAAAATTCATGTTTGCTTCTGATTTATATTTCTTATATCTCTTGTTTCTGAAACATCATGAAACTTGTCATAACTGTTATATGCGCAACTTCTGTTCTGTTAAGAAATGACTAAGTTGCAGATGTTCTGACTAGCATGGAGAGGGAGACGAAGTTCTGTCAGTGGCATCAGAACTTCTGAAATCTTCTTTGTTCTCAGTGGATCCAGAACTTCTGACCTTCCCTATTTCTATTAACATTTGTTTCTGTTTGTGCAGCACGTCAGAGTCAGAACTTCTGACCTATTCTATTTCAGCATTTACGCTGATTCTGTCTTCTTTCCCTTTATTATTTTTTTTACCATCATTTTTATTTTTCATTAATCAAAAAACACCAAAAATATTTCATATTGACATATTATATTTTATTTTATTTCTTTCAACATAAAAAGATCAAAATATTTTCTTGAACCAAACTTATTTCTTTTCTTAAACGAAACAAACATTTTACATTTCCTGTACATTCTTATCTATTCAATATGGTTGTAATAGTAACTTAGGATTTAATTTGCAATCCCCATTTGAAAATTTGTACACCCCATCCCCCTAATGATTGTAATAGCGTAGAATCTTTACTTTCTGCACTTTTATTGCTTTCATATATTGTTAGTAATTAGGGTGTGTATGACAAGGATAAAACCAATGTTTAGAAAACCCTAATTCAAGACAAAATTATGCAGGCAATCAAATACACTTGCACACTAGCACCCTTAGGGTGATCTCACTTGTTTCCTATCGGAAACTAGTCATGTCCCTCGAATATGGGCGTTTTAGCAAAGACCACTCGATAAAAGATCGTAGTCCCTCGATGAACCTCAATGTTGCCTCTGGTAAACGATCTAGTCCCTAAATGACATTGCTAAAACGTCTCATAGGTTGCCTTCTATGACTACACAAATATCCCACATCCATCCCTTACACATCCAACGATGGGGCTTCTTACCAAAACAATGGTAAGATAGCAACGTCTAAAGGAGGAGGAAAATAACACCTCAGACCTTTTGAGTAGGTAGATTTCTCCTAATTACTTGCTTCATTTCAAACAAAACATCCTTGCTAGTTTCAAAACAAACACCAACACTTTCAAAACAAACACTTTTAAAAAACACTTTCAAAACACTTTCCAAACAGGAAATATTTTCAAAAGCTCAACACTTTGTATACGTTCTTACGAATGAGAACTATTACAAAGTTTGCCTAAACGATGGCGCCTTTTCAAAATACTTTCAAAAACCACACAAAGCACATTTTTCAAACAAAAGCAAGCGATCTAGCAAGTAACTAAGAGCCCATGGAAAACCATGGATGAAAAGGGTGCTAATACCTTCCCTTTTCATGATCTACCTCCCGAACTCAAGAAAACATCTCTAAAGGTATTTCCTGTGCTTTTTTACCTTTCCTTTTGGATAAAAGAAAATTCGATGGCGACTCTTGCTAAACCGCAACATTTGCAAAAACAAATGCAAAACATCAAGTCAGTTCTCCCACCGTATCATAGAAACCATGCCCATACTTTGGAGTTGAGTACGGGTAAGCGCCAAATAAGCATTGTATTGATATTGCTTGTAGAAAGATGCGGCAAGATCTTCCCAATTGTGGATGTTGTCTCTTTCTAGTTGGTAAAACCAGTCGAGTTGTGTTCCAGACAGACTGTCTTGGAAAAAGTGCACCCATAAGTCTTTATCAACGGTATGGGGTTGGGTTTTTCTCATATATGACCGGAGATGCATTTTAGGGCATGAAACTCCATCATATTTGGCAAACATAGGTACTTTGAATTTTGGAGGAATCACAATCCCTGACACTAGTCCCAATTCCTCAAAGTCCAAGCCTGGCACCTTTTGGATTTCCATCGTGCTCAACCGCTCTTCGAGATGTTTGTACTTGTCATCAGCTGGAGGATACTGTTCCTCAGAGTAGTATTCTTCTTCCTCTTCCTCTTCCGATTCCAACGGGATAACTGTTTCCTTGCCTTTCCCCTCTCCTTCACCAGATGTTGTTTCAAAGTTCAAGGTCCTTCTAGTCTGCTCATGAAATCTTCTCCCCATGTTTAAGACTCCGGTTACCTTCTTTGTTTTCTTTTTCCTCTCTTCAGCCAACAGAGTCTTCAACTCTTCTCTCCCCTTGGCTAGGGTCATGAGTAACTATTGGAACTGCGTATTCTTAGCTTGGAGATCTTTCACTGTTTTCTCGAGATCTATCTTACCGAAATAAACAGTAGAGAGATGAGGAGACTTGTTGCAAATGACCTGTTTATGTTATGATGAATGATATATGCATATGCAATGTTTTCAAGGATTTCAAAGATTCAAATTTATTTTAGACAAAAAGGAAATACACGTTATATTAATAAGATAAAGTTTGAGTACATCAATGCCCCTTAGACAAAATCATACAAAAAACTCTAAGATAAAAAAGTAGTACGCATCCTCTTTGGTGCAATGTAGGCATTCAGAGTCCGCTCCTCATGAAGTAGCCTAGTGAGTTCCAAAACCTTCTTATCGCTTGCATATAATTGGGCTTCGAAAGTATCTCGCTCTCCCTTGAGTTGTATCCAATCCCTTTGTAGGTCTTCAAGAGATGTGGGCATGTCAGGATGTAGGATAGTGTATGCAACATCTCCTTCCTTAACAGGCTTAATGATCACCGGGAGAACGGAGGGGTAAGGCATCATAAGACTCTGAGCACGAGTTCGTACCCATTTAAGGTAAGGTTCAAGAGGGATGGAATTATTGTGACCCAAAGTCTTGATATCCACCTAGTTTAGCATCCTCCAAGCTCGGATAAATCTCTGGCGAAGACCTTGATCGTTGTTGTCGTAGTCGAATACCAAACCTTGAATCAGCATATCATGCGGGCCATCCCTTCGGGCGTAACCAAACTGTATTAAGGCTAAACAAGGGTTGTAGATGATACCTCCCCTAATGCCAAGTAAAGGGACATTAGGGAATTCTCCATAACGGTCGACAATGATAACATTCTCTTTAGATCGGGAGCACCAACGAATGTTTGAATGTTTGAGCGTCATCAACCTTTGTGACCACCTTGAACCTTGCTCATTCTTTAATACAGACTGGGGAAGATGAGAAATAAACCATCTTTCCAAGAGAGGATTGAAACACATAAGGGCACCTCTTTTCCTCATTGTGCGAGTGTGAAAAGAGTGTAGGATATCTCCTAGAAATGTAGGCACCGGGTTGCATGATATGAAGATTTTGACGGCGTTCACATCTATAAGTTGGTCAGGATTTGGAAACAAAACCATCCCATAGATGAGGAGAGCCACAATTTCCTCAAAGGCTTGCAAGTCTAAATAATTCCAACAGCTTTGGGCCTTCTCAAATAGGAACTTTGCTAGGAAACGTTTGACACCACTCCTTGTTTCCCAATGAGTTGTGATATCAGATGAGTGCAAGTGTAGAGCTTGAGCAATCTCTTCTGGCTTTAGATATCTTTCCGTACCGTTGAAAGGTAGTTGATTGATAATGCGAATCCTCAAGAGTTGGGAGAATTCTTCCAAAGTAGGCACAAGTTGATAGTCGGGAAATATGAAGCAATGGTGTAAAGGATCAAACAACTGAAAAAGCACCTTTATCATGTCCTCATTTGTGTTAGAGGTGACCAAGTTGAGTAGGAGACCGTGTCTCTCAGTGATTGGAGAGTTTTCAGGAATCCTTGAAGCTATCTCCTTAAGTTGTGGAGGGATTCTCACAAGGTTGACTTGAATAGTTTTCCTGCGAAGTGAATCCATATCCTACAAAACAAGAACAAAGATGAATCCCAAAATCCTTGAAATGTTTAATGGATGTATATGAGGTTCATGATGTTTATGATGTTATGTACAACTAAATATATACAAACAAAATAAACAAGTCCTTAGGTTTAGGCTTGCACGGAGTTTTATAGGTAAGTACCCTCTTGAAGTTTAGTTGGCTTAAACCTGTCCTAGTAATAGTAACCGGGTTCTAAGGAGCTCAATATCACTGGATTGTTTCCTTGGTCATTGTTTAAGCTCAAGCCTCTTTAATGGCGACCGAAATATCCAAAGAAACCAAACCTCAATGAGTGTAGTATCGAGTATCTACCAACTTCGGACTGCACCAAAGCCGGTCATCTCACTACATCCTAAAGGCCAAGTTGGTCAAGTAAAGGTTCTAGAATTTCATTAGTGCTTTATGACATCACTCAGCGGCCCCATATTCTCTTTGATTAACTCAAATGCTACCGGTGCCCACAAATATGTCGCACTAACGTAACTATTGCTTATACCATGTCGGTATACCCCGTACAGTTTCCACAATGTATTGCTACTTACCTATAATGTATCCCCAAATCCGGGTAAAGGATTCAAACCCAAACAAAGAACCATAATGTAAAGCATACAAGTCAAAAAATGTAAGCAAGTAAATGTGATCTATCCCTAAGGTAACCCCACTTTTAGAATTTCCCCAGCAGAGTCGCCAGTTCTGTGATACGGTGGGAGAACTGACTTGATTGTTTTGCGTTTTATTGCAAATGTTGCGGTTAGCAAGATTCGCCATCGAATTTTCTTTTATCCAAAAGGAAAGGTGAAAAAGCACAGAAAAGACCTTTGAGATTGTTTCTTGAGTTCGGGGGGTAGATTATGAAAAGGGAAGGTATTATCACCCTTTTCATCCATGATTTTACATGGGCTCTTAGTTACTTGCTAGATCACTTGATTTTGTTTGAAATTATGCTTTGTGTGGTTTTGAAAGTATTTTGTAAAAGAGGCCATTGTTTAGGCAATCTTTGTAATGATTCTCGTTCGTAAGAATGTATACAAAGATGTTGATCTTTTTGAAAATGTTTTCAATGGTTGTAAGATGTTTGGAAATGTGTGTGTTTGTTTTTGAAAATAGCAAGGATATTTGTTTTGAAATGGAGCAAGTAATTAAGAACAATCTACCTACTCAAATGTCTTTCTTGTTCATTTTCTTTTCCTTTGATATTGTTGTCTTACCATTGATTTGATAAGCAACCCTATCTTTGGATGTAAGCGGGACGGGCGTGGGTCATTGTATAGCCATGATTAGCAATGTTGCAAGGTATCTTAGCATTTTTGAGGGACTAAGATCATTTTGTAAGGCGACTTTGAATAGCGTCATCGATGGACTATGATCTTGTATTTGTTTGTTTTTGCTAAGATACTTTATATGCGTAATATGACCATTTTTGTATATGGAAACCAAGTGGAGTAACCCTAGGGGTGCTTGTGTGCAAGTGTGTCATTTTCATGCTTGATTTTATCTTGAATTAGGGTTTTCTATTTGATTGGTTTTATCTTGCCATACAAACCCTAATTACTATCATATTATGTAAAAGCGATAAATTGCGAAATTAAAAATTACTACGCTATTACAACACTTTTGGGAGGGGGTATACACTTTATGAATGGGGATTGCAATAATATAAACCTAATTAATCTATTACAACCAAATTGAATATGTACAAATAATTGGAATAAATAGTATACAAGGTAAATTAAATATGCAAAGATATGTAAATGCAAAAGAAGATTTTTGTTTGGTTTTTTTATGTGGAAAAAGTTTTAACCTAAACCTAATAAATAAATCAAGATTAACTCAAATTAATTAAGAAAAGAAATTATTTTAGAAAAAAGATTTTTGAATAAACCCTAATTCCATTTGATTAAAAGAAAAAGTTTTTTTAAGAAAAAAAGTAAGTATTTTTGTATTTATTATTTTTATCTTGAAAATAATATATGGCATTATGAGATGTTTTTGGTATTTTTATATTAAAATAGTATATTTAATGGGTGTGAAGAAAAATAAATATTTAACCTAGTTCTAGTTTAATTTACAAGTTCATTTAATAAAAATAGATAATATATAACTAAATAAAAATATTTTATGTGATAAAAATAAAATAAAACAAGTCAAAATTTAAATCTATCATTTTTATATTTTGTGATTTTTAATATTGAGAAAAATATATTTAATAAAATGAAATGAAAGTAAAATAAATAAATAACATTAAATGGGCCAGGGGTGCTGCAAGCAAACAGGAGGCGAATGCTAGAAAAAATTATAAGGCCCAAGAATCAGAGGCCCACGTTGCAAAGGGACAAAAAAGATGAAAAATATGAGAAAATTGCAAAAGGCAGCGCGCTGAGGCTCGAACCCATGACCTCTAGCATTTTTGCGCGTTGCCTTACCACTGGGGTGGCTGTACATCCGTTTATATAAACAAAAACATAAATATATATTAGAAAACGCCTCCTGAAAGCAACTTCATCTTCAACCTTGAGCCATGGCCGGACCACCTGTATCTCTCTCATTTCTCCATAAAAATGGAAAGTCCAAACGTGAAAGTTATAGTGTTTCTTCCCACGAGTTCAACCATGTAATTTATTTAAACTAAAGGTCAAAGCTAATTTTACTTGTCCTAATTTGAAACCTAATTTTTACAGAAATTTCAAATCCAAAATTCTCTATACACAGTTAATATAAATGAAAACTATGAACATGGTTAGCTTTAGTGTAAGGATATCTACATTTTGTTTTCATAAATCAGGACTAAATGATGCTTGTATGAAGAGATAGAAGTTTGAGTTTTTACCTCTTTCAGTTGAGATCGTGAATGGAGTTTGGGCTGGTTTTGAGAAGGCCTGAGGATCTGTTTAGCTTGCCTGGACCTCCCTGAGTATATTCCAATCCTTACTTTGTCTTGAAAGTCCTTGAATCTCCCTACTCAAGTCAACCTGCAAGCTTGATTTTTGAAAATGGTAGATGGTGGAGGAAGAGTTACAGTGAGGGAACATGGGTATGGATCACTTAGGTGTGATGTATATTAAGTGTTTGGATGGTTAAAACTCAATTCGCACAAGTGGATTTGGAGATGACTGAGTAAGATTCAAAACTGTCAAGCTATGGCAGATTTTCAGTGGCAAAGTGTTTGGGGGTGTTTTGGAGTCTTAGAATTCGTGTCTAATGTTGCAATACACTTGTGTATAAGTATGGAAAAGGTTAGAGATCAAGCTTTCTCAAGATTTCTGAGTTATAGCCTTTTGGCTCTATTACTTGCTTTTGAAGAAAAGTGAGGAGACAAGTCCCTAAGTGCTGTATAAGCATGGTCTAGTTTTGGAGAGGCCTTAGACAAGTTGCTTTTGGTTTTGACTTTGCTTGTGTGCAGAGAAAACAATTGAGAGGCTCAAGGAGTTTACAAAGGAAAAAGTTGTGCTTTATCAAAATAGAAATGGCACCTTTGTGCCATAAATGGAATTATAGCTTGGATAAAGGCTCTAATGCTTGGATTAAAGCTCTATCAGCTGTGAAAACATTTAATTATGGAGTGAGAAACAAGTTTGATGCCTGCAAAGCAAAGATTATGCAGCCTAGGCTTGGATTTGAATTTTTGTTCATCATGGAATGGCTTGAAATCAAAGTGATAAATTGCTAACTTCATCTCTTCAATTCTACTTACTGAAGAATGATCTCAAGGAGTTCTTGAACATTTTTGAAAGCTTGAAATGTTCTCTACAACTCATCTTTGAATTGATTTTGAAAATTCCCTTTGGAACTATGTGAAAAATTGGCATGAAGTTAGGTAAAAAATCTGCCTAACTAGGGCAAAATTTCACTAAGCTATTTTAGTTCATGAGCATGTATTCACAAAATTATATCTTGAGATCCAAGCATTTTTAGGAGAAATTGTGTGAAACATAGTTGTAGATTTCATGGAGATCTACAACATTCATGTGGGAAATTTCCTTTGAATCATCTTGCATCATGGTGAAAATTTGACTTAAAGTTGAGAAAAAATAAGAAATTTTCTATACTAAGAAAACTTTCTAAGTTAAAAAATTTCAACTTTTCAAAACAAAACTTAAACCCTTGATTTCATGATGAACAAGTTCCAAATTTTGGCATGTTTTGATGAATTATGATCTTTGGCATTTGATTTTGACCAAAAAGTCAAAGTTTGACTTTTCAGTTACAGTTGACTTTTGATCAGTTGACTGGAAAGTTCATATGTCAATCCAATGGATTTGTAATGTTTTGAACCATGTCATTTGGTCAAGATGGTGCAATTGAGCTCTTGAAATCATGATTTAAACCAATTGATCATTTGCTAGGTCAAAAACCAGAAATTGCCCCTTCCCAATCAAAACCCTAATTTTGACCATTTTGCCCTTTTGATGATTTGATCAAATTTCTTGAGGAATTATGGTCCAAACTTGATCAAATGATACATATGAGTCTAGGATGTTGATGTGGATAAATAATTATGAAGTCTTACTGTAAATTGGCCATGGTTGACTTTTTCCCCAATACAGCTGACTTTTAGGTCAACTGTCCAATTGACTGATCAAAAGTGTGATTCAAGGCTTGAAACTTGACATGAGTAATCTTAGGGGTCCATAATGATACTTGAAATTCATATGAATCATTGATAGTCCAAAAATCCTTGTGCAAACTTAAACCCTAGTTTTGGGTCATCAGTGCATGAGGAGGTATCTTGAGTTGGTCAAACCATAATGCAGTCTTGAGTCAAAGAGATATTGTGAGAAAATTCTTGATAAGTGAGAGGGAAAATTTTGGGGTACAACACTATGGAATTCTTTCTTTCGGCCTTCCTCTTGTTAACCTTGTTCCAGGCTCGAATAACCTTGTTGAGCAACCCTTGGTCTTCTATACCCGTATCGTGGATGATAAATGGCCGGAGTTGTTCGTCTGAAGGTTTGTCTTCCAAAGGATACCCTAGATGTCATAGGTCCAGAGTAGGGTTGTAGTTAATATAGCCTTGCGATCCAATCAAAGGGACGTTAGGAAAATCCCCACAGCTAATAGTGATGTCACCAATATCCAACTTCCTTGCATACCATAATATGGAGTTCGCAGTGAGAGACCTTAATTTTTGTGGCCACTCATATCTGGTCAATTTTGGGATCATATAGTCTTCCTTGTAAAGATGAGTCATGAACTAACTATATAGAAGCGAGATGCAACAATTTAGCGTGCCTCTTCTCTTTTCATACATCATATGCAAAGTGTAATAAATGTCAGCAAGCAAGGCGGGAGTAGGATCTGTATTAAAGACTTTCACACCCCAAAATATGCTAATGGTTGCAGGGTTAATATAGTCAACAGTCCGAGGAAATAAGATTACACCAAATACCAACAGCCCTAAACAATCAACATAAGATTCTCAATCATTATAATTAGCAAACTCTAGTGCCTTAGCTTCCAGGTATATTCTTTTGATTCCTTGTATTGGACCTTCTGATGCGGTGGGAGAACTGACTTGATGTTTTGCGTTTCGTTCGCACTTGTGCGGTTAGCAAGAGTCGCCACCGGCTTTTCTTTTATCCAAAAGGAAAGTTAAAAAAGCACAAGAAAGACCTTTCGATATTTTTCTCGGGTTCGGGGGGTAGATTATGAAAAGGGAAGGTATTAGCACCCTTTTCATCCATGGTTTTCCATGGGCTCTTAGTTACTCGTTTAGATCACTTTCTTTTGGTTGATTGTGTGCTTGTGGTGTGGGCTTTAAAAGTATTTTGAAAAATCTCTTTGTAATGGTTCTCGTCTCTATAAGAACGTATACAAAGTTTTGTTTCGAAAAGTCGTTCAAAGATGTGTTTGTGAATCGTATTTCGAAAAGTGTTTTTAAAAAGAGGTTTTGCAATGGTTCTCGTCTCTATAAGAACGTATACAAAACGTTTTTGTCTTTTTGAAAATGTTTTAAAATGGGAGTGTAGGTGTAAAAGTTTTTGTCGTGAGCAAGCGAGTAACTAAGAGCGAATCTATCTACTCAAAAGGTCTTAAATTGTTCTTTTCTTCTTCCTTTTAATGGTGCTATCTTACCATTGATTTGGTAAGAAGCCCCATCATTGGACATGAAGGGACAAGCGCAGGTCAATTTTACAATCATTGAAGGCAACTTGTGAGACGCTCTAGCAATTTTTGTAAGGGACGAGATCGTTTTAATCGAAGGCAACATCGAGGGTCATCGAGGGGCTACAATATTTTTTTATCGAAGGGTCATTGCTAGAATGTATCATATTCGAGGGACATGATTGTATTTCCGAGGCAATGAGCGAGGTTACCCTAGAGGTACGCGTGTGAGAAAGTGTGTTGGTTCCAAGTTATTTATTCTTTGATTAGGTCATCTAGCGATTGATTTTTGAATCTTGCCATACACGCCTAATTACTATACAATATATAGAAAGCAATAAATTGCGGGAATTGAAATTCTAAGCTATTACAGAATGTTCAGGAATGGAGGTACAATTGTTACAAATGGGGGATGAATCAAATGAAATAGCAATGTCCAAATATCAAGCAATACAACTAAATCGAATTTTTGTGCGATTTAATATAAAGCTATGACAATTTATGAAAATAAAATCAACAAAGTATGAAATGTATGTATTTACTTGAAAAGAGAAAAATAAAACCTATTCTAAAAAATTGATTAAATCTTTATTATTATTGTTTTATTAATTATGTAAATAAGTTTAAAGAAAGGAAACCAATTAAATTAAATTTTTTGATGTTTTTATTAAATGTAAAAAATTAATAAAAATAGGTTCATATAAAAAGGAAATGATAAAAATTAATCACTGAAACCTAGATTAATTTAATAAAAATGTTTTAAGTTAAATTAGTATATTGTATAATAAAAAGAAAAATAAGAAGAGAAACAAATAATAAAAGCAAATGGGCTTAAGGGATTTTTTTAAGGATGAGGCCCAAAGAAAAGGGTGTCATTATTGCTGAAACAAAAGAAACAGGCCAGGGGGGGTGTAAACGTGAAGCAGATGGGCTTAAGGAGTTTGTAAATGAAACATGCCCATGCCTTAAGCTGTTTAGTTTGTGATTAGGGAAATGCAAAACGAGATTTAGGGTTTGTGGACCCTTTGGTACAGCGGCGCCGCTAATCTCCTTCGTCCCTCTTTGTGCATCTTCTCATCTCTTATTTATCTCTAAACCTCTCACTAACTATCTCTGTCTCAATTTCGCGAACAAATTTGCTCATGTCGTCTCTATCTCACCATGGCTCGTGCTTTTCTGAAAACCCTAAGTTTGAAATGAACTTATGTCTAATGGGTTCAAAATTTGTTTATCTGATCTTCCCCTCAACCTTCCATTGTCGGAGCACTCTCTCTCACCTCCTAACCAAGCTCTAATGGGTTTTTTTTCTTGAAAGGTGAAGTTCTGTTTCATTTAAAGCTTAACAGTTTCATTGGTTTTTTGTTCATGTTTTTCTGTTAATCAGACTCATTATTCATTGAGATGCAGGAAATAGCTTTTAGGGATTTATGACAAAGATGAAAAAACTCATACCTGTTGGAGACTTTTGTGAAATGGAAAGGGATGGTGAGACTGAGGGAGGTGCTCCCTGGTGGCCGGAGATGCGTGGGGGAAGAGATGAAGATTGAACGAATCGCTTTCCTGGTAACTTCCTTCTGTCTTCTTTGTTGTTGGTTGTTGGATTTTGGTTTTGGATATGTTTTGGAATTTGTCTGATGATGGTTGTGACTTGGTTGATTTGAGGCTGGTTCGGAATTTGTTGGAGGATTGTTTATCAGTTTGAAACTCTTAGGTTTTGGAGGTTTGATTTGGTTCTTACTGTTGGCTTTGTAACAATTTTGAGGTTTGGCGATTTTCTGGTTTTTTTTGATTTGTTGGTTTGACAAATTTGATGAGTTTGA
The DNA here is from genome assembly GCA_948472305.1 of Vicia faba. Classification (NCBI taxonomy): domain Eukaryota; kingdom Viridiplantae; phylum Streptophyta; class Magnoliopsida; order Fabales; family Fabaceae; genus Vicia; species Vicia faba. The sequence continues at coordinate 716,577,435 of OX451736.1, forward strand.
GATGGTTGGTGATTTTCTGAGTTTTTTTGACAGGTTTTGGTAGTTTTTGTTATTTTGGCATTTTTCTGGTTTTGTGATTTGAATGTTGGTTTACAGTTTTTGGAGGTTTGATGGTGTTGGTTTTGAAAATGGTTTGAGGTTTTTTTTAAGGTTGTTGTTACAGTTTGGTTTTGAAAATGGTTTGAGGTTTTTTGAAGGTTGTTGTTACAGTTTGGTTTTGGCAAGTTTGTTGAGTTTTGGTTTTTGCAGGTTGTGTTACAGTTTAGTTTGGTATGTTTTGTTGATGGATTGCAGGTTTGGTTCTTGAGGATGGCTTCTGGGAGTTTTGGCTTTTGGTTATGTTTTTTATGTTAGTTCTGTTACAGGTTTGATGAGTTTGGTTGATAGTGGTATGCTTGGGATATTTTGCTTTTGTTGTTTGACAGTTTGGGGGTTTTGGTTTGTATGTTTTGACAGTTCTTGGACTTTTTGAGTTTGAAAATGGTTTGAGGTTTTTTGAGGCTTTTTGGACTTTGATAGTTTGACAAGTTTTTCCATCTCTTTTCTGCTTGAGAATTTCACTGTTATATTGATGTTGCTTTGGTTGAATTCTTATTCAAAAAGGGGGGGAAACAAAGAAATTGAATATTTTGCTATGTTGTTCCTTTGGCTTTTTGATGGCAGTTTTGTTTTCTAGCAGCTTCTATGCAATTGTGACAGTCAAGGCAGCAGGGCTGTGCATCCCTAGGTGACTTCTTTCCTCTCTTCTCTCTCAATGACCCTAAGAGTCAATCTCTCTTTTGCCTTTTTCTGAAAAGTTTGCAATAAAATGGAAAATGATGAATTGGCTTATTGAATAAGCCTCATGCTTGTTTGACTTAGTTTATCATATTGCTACACTTTTGTTTGTTGCCTGCTCTAGCTTATGCTGTTTGTTGTTTGCTTTTTGTCCAATTTTGTTTGGCTCAGTTTGCTGCATTTGTTTGGTGATGCGCTGTTGTTTGCAATATTTTACTTGTTTGGACAACTTTGTTGTTTGTTGCCTAGCTTGTGCAGCTTGCTTGCATTCAGTTTGTATTATTCTGTTTGTTTGGATAAGTTTGCTGCATTTGTTTTGTTTGGACAACTTGCTTGCATTTCTTATTTCTTCTTTTTGTGAACCAAGAAGAATAATTCTTTTGTGATTTGCAAATGGAGAAAATAAAAATGTGATGAATTAAAAATAGCCTTCTGATTCCAAATTGCAAACTTTAATGATGGACACTTTTTCTTTTGAAAATTCTTGCTCATGTCCAATTAATTTGTACTAACTTTTTCTTTCTTTCATTTTCATGTGAGCACAACTGGATGGTGGCAAAGCAAGGGAAGCAAGAGACTCTGTGGCAAGCATGGAAGCAAAGGAACCTCAGTCAACCTTAGGCATAGATTCATTTTCTTTGTAATTTAGAGAGAAACATTCTTGTATTGTAATCAACAATTGTACTAATTTATTTTTTAAATACCATAAGTTGTAAAACATAGAGTATTTAAAAGAACAAATTATTTTGTAACAATGTTTGAAAAAAATGGAGAAAGTCTTATGAGATATTCTGGTGTTACTTGAAATCTTTGGTCAACAATAACTTGTAATTTTCTCTTTGCATCTTAACTAATTTTTTAATGCCCAATCAAGACAATTGAAAAAAAACGCTCCAATCTTATAACTTAAATTCTAATAATCCTGTAATCTTGCAACTGCATTCCAATCAAACACGCACTGTATATTTCATTTCTTAACCAAGAAAATGTTTTAAAAGACGCAAATCATCTGGTTAACCTGGATCAAACAATCATGAGTGTCCCAAATGACAGTCTTAGTCTTTTATCCCAAACAAACATGCCTTGAGAACAAACACGGTCTTTTCAATAAACTTGAGAAAGCATGAAGATCTGTGAAAACCAATTGAATCTTTTTGAGAATTCATTTTCTTTTGAGAATTGCAAGAAAAACCCTAATTGCTGGTTTACTGCCACAGGAGAAAATATTTCTGATCGATTCCTGAGCCAACTTGAATATCTGAGAAACCCTAGGGTTGTGCTTTCTATGAAAAGTGAGGGCAAATTTTGGGGTACAACAGCTGCCCCTGTTCAATCTTCTTGAACCTGAAGAGTTAGATCGGTGAATTTTGCCGTTCGTGACTCGAAGGTAAAAGATGATTGTACACTAGAGTACCTATAAATTTGCGCTTGACAAAAGTGTAATTGAGGGAATGGGCTTAAAGATGCCATTTGGAGAGATGTTAGAATCTTGTTGGAGATGGGCTTGTAGATGCCATCCAAGAATGTTTGTTGTAAACCATAAGAATAAGCATCAGAATGGTGTCCGTATATGGAACGTATCTGAGCTGTATCTGTAGGATGAAACTGAATAAGCGATAGAATGGCTTCCGTGTCTGGAGCGTATCTGAACTGTATCTTGAAATTAAGTCTGAATGAGTAACAAAATGACTTCTATGTCTGGAGTGTATCTGTACTGTATCTTGAAATTAAGTCTGAATGAGTAACATAATGACTTCCATATCTGGAGTGTATCTGTACTGTATCTTGAAATTGAAATCCGAATGAATAACGGAATAACTTTCGTGTCTGAAGCATATCTTGACTGTATTGGTACTTGGAATCTGAATGAGTAATAGAATGACTTCCGTGTCTGGAGTGTATATGTACTGTATTAGTACTTGGAGTTTGAATAAGTATCAGGATGGCATCCTTGTCTGGAGCGTATCTGAACTGTATCTGAAGTTGAGATCTGAATGAGTAACATAATGACTTTCGTGTCTGGAGTGTATTTGTACTGTATCTTGAAATTGAAATCCGAATGAGTAACAGAATGGCTTCCGTGTCTGGAGCGTATCTGGACTGTATCATGAAATTTTGAATATTTGTTAAAGATAGCTGTTAATCTTATCCTGAAAAGGGTAAAATGTTAGCTGAAACACAAAGTTATGTTGCATGAAATGTATGATGCAATAAATGTATTTTAACCATGTTTATGATATATGAATGTAATGTATGCGCATGTAAGCTGATTTGCTGTATTATTAAGGAAAGTAAATCCTTGACTGTTGCCGGGGAAAATAAATCCTTGACTGCTGAGGATTCCGTTGTGAGAGTAATGCCAAATACTTCTTGAGGAATCTGCTTGGGGAATCCAGAGAAATTTAATGACTTCTACTGGGGATTGTTAACGGGAGTCTTTGTTTTGTCGAGAAGCAATAAAAACTCTGTGGGGAAAAAGTTTATCCCGTAGTGAAAACTCTGTGGGGCAAAGCTTATTCCGCTAGGGATTTCAGGAGTTTGGGTTGTATGTCAATCTACTGGGGAGTTACCCTAGGTTGGGGAGAAACAAAAGTTAACCGTTATCTGGTTGATTTTCAAGCCTCAAGACAACTTGCTGGGGAAACCTGGAGAAACTGGATGACTTCCGCTGTGGGTTGATAGTTTGAAGTTTCGGCTCCGCTGGGGATTGGTGGTTGGTAGTCTCAGGTCCGTTGGGGATCTGTAGTTCAAAGTTTTGGCTCCGCTGGGGATCTTAATGACGTGTTGTAGGGATTGCTCATGGAATAGCCTAAAGACGTTTCCTAATCTTTCTACCTGTCAGTGATTGTTCTTTTTCATCACGTTTACTTGTAAACAGTAATTATGTTCAAATGCATATGTTCATTAATGAATCATTAGACGTTTTTTGCAAATAAAACACAAGTGTAAAGAAAAAGGCAAATAGTTTTATGTACTTTGAAAGAGATATCTTTGTATTTACTTTGAATAAGTATTTTGTACAAAGGAGACAGACATCCTAGTAAGAGGATGGTGTCATAAAAAAGAGAAAATTTTATACAAAGAAAGATAGCTATGTGTGAAAAAATCCCATGGGGTTCCCATTCTACTATAGCCTTCGTAACTCCGAATATCTTGTCCATTCGTTGCTTCGTCCAAAGATGATTGGATTGATCAGAAGCTCTGGAGTTTGTCTGTGAAGAGATTGTCCTTAAAGTGATCCGACGAGACATAGTCATACGCTTTAATTCCCTAACTTTTGCCTGGACCTCCCTTTCGGGTTTTCAGTCCACTGGGAAACCCTTTTTTGCCCAAGTCGCCCTTTCGGGTTTTCAACTTGCCGGGTGTACAAATTTTTGTTTTATACCTAATTTTTGCCTGAACCTCCCTTTCGGGTTTTCGATTCACCGGGATGCCCTTTTGCCTAGGTGTGTCAACCTAGCGGGTCTCTTATGCATAGTATCTTTTGACTATGTCTGTGTTCACAGGGTGCGGCAGATTATCGCCGTCAATGGTGGTTAAAATCATTGCCCCACCAGAAAAGATGTTCTTGATCATAAATGGTCCTTCGTAGGTAGGAGTCCATTTTCCCCTGGGATTACTTTGTGGCAAGATGATGCACTTGATCACAAGATCTCCAACTTGATACACTTGGCGTCTGACTTTCTTGTTGAAAGCCTTGATCATCCATTTTTGATACGTCTGACCATGGAAAACAGTAGTAAGTCTCTTCTCGTCAATTAAGTTTAACTGGTCAAGTCGGGTTTGGATCCAATCATCTTCACTCAAACCAGCATCTTTCATGATTCTCAAGGAGGGAATCTGAACCTCGATAGGTAAAATAGCTTCCATGCCATATACCAAGGAATAGGGTGTTGCCCCAATTGAAGTGCGAGCCGTGGTACGGTACCTGTGGAGAGCAAACGGTAGCATCTCATGCCAGTCCTTGTAGGTGACTGTCATTTTTTGTATGATCTTTTTGATATTTTTGTTCGCAGCTTCAACAACACCGTTCATCTTTGGCCGATAGGGAGATGAATTGTGATGTTGAATTTTGAACTGTTCGCACAAAGCGGTGATCATAGTATTGTTAAGGTTTGTACCGTTATCAGTGATGATCCTTTCGGGGATACCGTAACGACAGATAAGGTTCTGCTTGATGAAGCCGGCGACAACATTCTTAGTAACAGATGCGAAGAAAGCTGCTTCGACCCACTTTGTGAAGTAATCAATGGCCACCAGAATGAAGCGGTGTCCATTGGATTCTGTAGGCTTGATCTCTCCAATCATGTTGATTCCCCACATAGCGAAGGGCCAAGGAGCTGTTAAGACATTTAGAGGAACATGAGGCACGTGCACCTTGTCTGTATAGATTTGACATTTATGGCAAGTTCGGGAGTGTTGATAGCAGTCTGCTTACATGGTAGACCAGTAATATCCTGCCTGTAGAATCTTCTTTGCCATCGTATGCCCGCTAGAGTGAGTGCCGAAGGTACCTTCATGCAATTCAACCATGATCTTTTCAGCTTCATTCTTATCCATACAACGAAGCATAATAGAATCATGATTGCGCTTGTACAGGATGCCATTACTTAGGAAGAACTTAGCTGAGAATCTCCTTAAGAACTTTTTATCATTGACTGAAGCTCCTTCAGGATATTCTTGAGCCTCGAGATACCTTTTGACTTCGTGAAACCATGGCTGGTCCACTACTTCTTCAGTATTAATCTCGTGACAGTGTGCAGGTTCGTCCATCCGTTTAATGGTGATCTGGGGAGCCTCGTTGTCCCAATTAAGTTTAAACATGGATGACATTGTAGCTACAACATCTTCTAGCTGATTTTCTTCTCGCGGGAAGTGCTCAAAGGTAATCTGCTCAAAATGTGATAACAATGTCAAAACATGTTCTTTGTAAGGGATGAGGTTTGGATGCTTAGTATCCAATTCTCCTTTGATCTGACTGATGACCAAAGCTGAATCCCCAAACACAACTAAAGATTTGATTCCCAAGTCTATAGCAGCCTTGAGTCCAAAGATCCACGCTTCATACTCTGCCATGTTGTTCGTACAGTTGAAGCAAAGTCTGGAGGTGAAAGGAGTATGACAACCTTCTGGGGATATGAGTACCGCGCCGATACCATTGCCAAGTGCGTTGGAGGCACCATCAAAGTACAGGGTCCATCGGGATCCTTGTTCAGGTCCTTCATATGGTCTGAAGTCTTCAACATTGTCCAATGTCATGATGTCTTCGTCAGGGAAGTCAAACTTCATGGATTGGTAATCTTCAACAGCTTGATGAGCCAGATGGTCAGCTAACACACTCCCCTTTATAGCTTTTTGGGTCGTGTACTGTATATCATATTCGGTCAGGATCATCTGCCATCTAGCTATTCTTCCAGACAAAGCAGGCTTCTCAAAGATGTATTTGATCGGATCCATTCTAGATATCAGCAAAGTGGTATGAGTCAACATGTACTGCCTTAGCCGGCGAGCAGCCCATACCAAAGCGCAACAAGTTTTCTCGAGCAGTGAATATCTTGTTTCACAGTCAGTAAATTTTTGCTAAGGTAATAAATGGCATGCTCTTTTCGGCCAGACTCGTCATGCTGCCCCAGTACGCACCACATTGAATTCTCTAGGACGGTCAGATACATGATTAGCGGTCTTCCTTCGACGGGTGGCATCAAGATAGGAGGTTCTAGCAAATACTCCTTAATTTTATCGAAAGCAACTTGACAGTCATTGTGATACGGTGGGAAGAACTGACTGTTTTTTGGAATGCTGGTTTGTGTTTTGCGTTTGTTTTCGCAAAATGTCGCGGTAAGCAAGAGTCGCCATCGACTTTTATTTTATCCAACAAGGAAAGGAAAAAAGCACATAAAAATTCCTTTTTCAAGATATTTCTCGGGTTCGGGGGGTAGATTATAGAAAGGGAAGGTGTTAGCACCCTTTCTATCCGTGGTTATCCACGGGCTCTTAGGTACTTGCTCATATTGTTTTCAAAATTTGCTTTCTTTGTGCTTGTGGGTTTGAAAAAGTTTTTATTTTGAAAACTTCGATTTAACTCTTGCTTCTATCCTCAAGAGTGTATGAAGTGTTTTTTGAAAACTTTGTTCGAAAAGTGTAAGTGTGAAAAAGATTTTGTTTTTTTGAAAGAGCAAGTACTTAAGAACCATCTACCTACTCAAAAAAGGAATCGTTCTATGCTATCTTCCTTTAGACAATGTTATCCTACTATTAGTGAGTAGGTAGCACCGTCGTTGGAGTTTGAGGGTCAATTCGAATTTAGGGACTTACGGTCACTAAAGCAATGTTAAGACGCCTTAGCGGTAACCCTAATGTCTTAGATCATTTGTTCGAGGCAACAATATCCGAGGCAATCGTTTCGAGGCAACTATGATCTTTTAGACAAGAGGATGACCTCTAAAGTGACCTATACTCAATGACCTCGTACGAAGGCAACCAAGTGGGGTGTACCCTAAGAGTGCGCATGTGCGAGTGTGTCGTTTTCAGTTATTTTTATCTGTGTACATGTTAAGGGTGATCTAGTTTTATTTTAGGTGAAAACATTCAGTCTTGTCATGCATTCCTATTATCAAACATCTAACAGTTATATTTTGCGGGAAATAAAGTGCGGAACTTAAATTACAAGGCGTCGGGTATTTACATCGCCAAAGACAAACCCTTTAAAAATAAATAAATCGATAAAAAATAACAAAAGGTCCTGTTAACTATTACAAACCGGAATCAGATACATAAATAGATAAAAGAAAGCAAGTCGCATGCGGGAAATTAAATTGAGCGCAAACTAGGGTTTTGACCCTTTTTGTTAAAGAAAAGATTTTTTGTGGTTTTTGAATTAAGAAAGAAATTACCTAAGTTAATTACTAAATTAATAAATAAATAAATTAATTAAATGAAAAAGTTATTTTTGGATTTTTGGTATTTTAAGAAAGAAAATAAAAATTAATTGAGTTAGTAAAAACCTAATTAAGTCTAATTTAATTTTAATTATTAAAAAAAGAATTAAAGTTATTCTAATTAAAACCTAAGTTAATTTATTAGTATTTATTAATAAAAATTAAAATTAAAATTTTATTTGATAGAAAATATTTTTGGTGATTTTATTTTATAAAAAGAATTTTTGATTAGTTAGTAAATTAAACAAAAATAACAAAACAATTAAAATAAACAAAATAAATGAAATAGAAAGAGAGTAAGGGGGTTTGGGCCTGAAATAGGGTGTTTGAGAAGCAATCTGAGGCCCATCACACGCTGGCCCTGTTTGACTTTTGGTGATCCCATGTGCATACTTGGACTTGGTCTTTGGTGGTCTTTCAACCTTGACCCTCAGATTTGGCCTTTGGCCACTTGGCAGCTGGATGAATGATGGTGTATGGTGAACTGCACGCTTAGACATGCACTTGATTACCTGAAGAAGAAAAATAACAAAGAGAGTGGGGGACCTGGGATTTGAACCCAGGTCCTGATGGTGATTGCCAGCTTGCCTTGCCACTACGTCGTTTTGCTTCATTTGTTAATATATTACATAACAATTATAATATATCAAAAAAGCAATTATTGGTCAGAAAATAAAAATGCACGCAAAAACATTTGAATGGGCCAATCAGAGCATGCCAGCTCTTCATCCCTGTCCTTCCACTACTGTATTTTTACCTGCGGATTTGGATCCGCAGCTAAATGCGCAAGCTTTCTCTAAAATCTTCCCTAGGCCTCATAAATCAACTCCAAAATCATGGCTGAATTCGCCTTGGCTCCCTGATCAACACCATGCCCTTCTTGAGTCCTGATTTTTCCTGAAAAAGAAAACCCCAAAATACAAACGAAGAACCCTAGCTATGGGGGTTCCTCATTTAGGCCAGAAAAACTCAATTGAATATTGGCAAACGTTTGCAAATGCTGTGAGGAGTATAAAATGCCAATGATTTATTCAAATGATGCAAGAATGATGAATCAAGAATTCAAGAACCAAGATGATTATCGTGACACTTACAGTGCTTTTGATCCAGGAAGGTTGTGTGATCACCCAGGAATCGATTGGGATGCTTCTTGGCTTCTGAGATTGCCTCTAAGTATGAATTCGAATTCAAGCTTTTTGTCTCTTTTTTCAAATTTTGTTCTGTCTATGCTTGCAGCCTCCAACCTCTTTTTTCGTGCCTTTGCCTTCCTTATGTATCACACAATGTGCTAGGGTAACAAAATTGGAATGAATCTCTCTAAATCAATGCACTCATATTTGATTTGATCTCCTTTTGAAAGCTTGCCAAATTTGTCAAAAATCCATCCTTTTGCACATGATCTTGTGTGATACGAATTTGATGCTCTTAATGATGATGATTCAATCCTGAAATAGCCAAAAGATATCATGTAATCAAAGCTTTGGATTTTTTTTATTATTTAGTTTGATTTAAAATGAAATAATTCAATAAAAAATCAAATAAAATAATAAAAAATAAGATATGGGCTCATGGCTGAAGCTAGGACACGTGGGCAACTAAGAAAGCTCAAATCAAGTGGAAAAGAATGGGCCCATTTGACAAAATTTGAAGTTTTGGGGATAGTTGACTTTTGGCAATTTTGCAAAAATGCCCAACTTCAACAATGCATAACTTCTTCAATTTTGAATTTTTGGAAGGGTTCTTGGACTTTTTAGAAAGCTTGAGATGTCCTCTAACCAACCCTTTTGGTATCATATCATGTTGATATCCCATGCTCAGGTTATAAGCTTTGGCAAAAAAGGTGTTTTTGTTGACTTTCAAAAATGACCTATAATGTCCAAATTTATAACTTCTTGTGAGTGCATTTTCTGATCTTGGGGTATGAAGATGGGTTGTAGGAAATTGCATCCTATTAAAAATGAGCTTTTGATGTGTCATTTATCATAAAGTATGAGAAAGTTATGCTTGGTCAAAGTTGAGTTGACTTTTCCTACAAAACCCTAATTTAGCAACTTTTGAGTCTTGATGAATTTAGAGCAATCCTTGATGAATCATGATCAAACCTTGATCAAATGATTAAATATCCTTCAAAATGAGAATGTTGACAAAAAAACTTGAAGTTTGACTGTATTTGAGTCACAGTTGACTTTTGCCCTAGCACAGTCGATTTTTGGACCCTTTGAGCAATTGGTTGAGCAAACTTCCTCTGCAAGGCTTGAAACTTGACATGGATGACCTTGAGAACATATTAGGACATTGGGGATTACTTTAGGTCATTTGGAATCAAGGATCTTAACATAAAACCCTAATTTAGGGTTGACTGCCTTAGGAGATAGCTTGACTGTCCAACTCTTGAACAATCTTGAGCCACTTGGAGATTTTTCTTACAATGTTTGGAGAAATATGAGAGGGAAAATTTTGGGGTACAACAGCTGCCCCTGTTAAATCTTCTTAAACCTGAGGATGTAGATTGGCTTTCGTGCCTTTCGTGATCCGAAGGTGGAAGATGATTGAACACTAGAGTGCCCAGAAATTTGCACTCGCATGAAGTGGTATCAGCCTTGTGACATCGGGAATGGGCTTACAGATACCATTTGGAGATTGATGGCGGGAGGATGGGCTTAAAGATGCCATCTGAAGGAGTTTCGATCTCATAAGAGATTCCTTAGCGAGAGTTTGTATACCTGTTGTTGTTGAAGATTCCGCTGGGGAAGTCTGATCTTTGTTGAGATTTAGGAACTTGCCTGTACTTCAACTGAGAGAATGTCTCTGCTGAGTTTTAAGAACTTGGCCGTAATTCAACTGGGGGGAAACATCTTCATTGAGATTTAGGACTGTCTGGTCTTTAACGGAGTATAATTCTGTTGAGATTGTAGAACTCGTCCACACTTCGACGGAGGAAAATTGTCGAGATTAAGAACCTTATCTGAAATTCAACCGAGGATAATTCAGTTGAGATTTAAGAACCGGTCAGGTCTTCGACTGAGGGAAACATCTTCATCAAGATCTAGGAACTGTCTGGTCTTTAATGGAGTATAATTCTGTTGAGATTATAGAACTCGTCCACACTTCGACAGAGGAAAATTGTCGACATTGAGAACCTTATCTGAAATTCAACCGAGGATAATTCAGTTGAGATTTAAGAACCGACCAGGTCTTCGACTGAGGGAAACATCTTCATCAAGATCTAGGAACTGTCTGGTCTTCAACGAAGTATAATTCTGTTGAGATTGTAGAATTCGTCCATACTTCGGCGGAGGAAAATTATCGAGATTGAGAACCTTATCTGAAATTCAACTGAGGATAATTCAGTTGAGATTTAAGAACCGGTCAGGTCTTCGACTGAGGGAAACATCTTCATCAAGATCTAGGAACTATCTGGTCTTCAACAGAGTATAATTCTGTTGAGATTGTAGAACTCGTCCACACTTCGGCGGAGGAAAATTGTCGAGATTGAGAACCTTATCTGAAATTCAACCGAGGATAATTCAGTTGAGATTTAAGAACCGGTCAGGTCTTCGACTGAGGGAAACATCTTCATCAAGATCTAGGAACTGTCTGGTCTTCAACGGAGTATAATTTTGTTGAGATTGTAGAACTAGTCCACACTTCGACGGAGGAAAATTGTTGAGATTGAGAACCTTATCTGAAATTCAACCGAGGATAATTCAGTTGAGATTTAAGAACCGGTCAGGTCTTCGACTGAGGGAAACATCTTCATCAATATCTAGGAACTGTCCGGTCTTCAACGGAGTATAATTCTGTTGAGATTGTAGAACTCGTCCACACTTCGACGGAGGAAAATTATCGAGATTGAGAACCTTATCTGAAATTCAACCGAGGATAATTCAGTTGAGATTTAAGAACCGGCCAGGTCTTCGACTGAGGGAAACATCTTCATCAAGATTTAGGACTGTCTGGTCTTCAATGGAGGATAATCCCGTTGAGATTGTAGAACTCGTCCACACTTTGATGGAGGAAAATTGTCGAGATTGAGAACCTTATCTGGAATTTAACCGAGGATAATTCAGTTCAGATTTAAGAACCGGTCAGGTCTTCGACATAGAAGAGAACTTAATTGCCTCATTCCTGAAAGGTAAAGGTCAGTCATATACAATGCATGATATTGGTCAAGCAATGATGTTCTCAAAATAAATGAGATTGTGTTGTATAATGCGTATATGCATGTATCATGATGTATGGAAATGTAATGTTTTAGCTGGGGAAAATAAATCTCGGATAGCTGCTGGAGAATAGGGTTGAATTCTTCATTTCCGCTGGAGATAGCGGACACTGATGATTGATGAGAATAAACCTGCAAGGGAGGATAACTCTGTTGGAGGATAAACTGATGAGGAGATTACTCTATGGGGAAGAGATGCTCTGCTGAGGATTCTGCCGATAAATTCCATCGGGGATGAATTACCGTTGCTGGTGATATTGAATCTGTTGGGGATTGAATTCCTGTTTGCAAAAGGAAAGAACTTCGCTAGGGATGATCTGTCAGTTGCGACTTCACTGGGGATAACCTGTTAGACTCTTGTGGGGATAATCCTTTGAGCTTTGCTAGGGACAATCTTCCTTTGAACTCGGCTGGTGATATTTATTTTTATACTCTGCCGGGGACAAACTTCCAGAGTCTACTGGGGATGATTCTTCAACTCCAATGGGGAAGCTTTTTCAGACTACGTTGGGAAAATTTTAAATCCACTGGGGATATCTTGGATTCTGCCGGGGAATATTCTTATACTCTGTTTGGGAATATTAAGACTGCCGGGGATATTACGCCTTTTCAGTGTCAATGGTAGATAAACTCTGCTTGAGGAGAATATTACCGACTCATTCATTCACAGTTGCAAGTCTCAGCCGGGGAGAGCTATCATTACTGTCTTACTCTGCGGGGAGTGGAAGTACCTTAACCATTTTCTTCAGCTGAATTTACCATATACCCGGTGGACAGAGCAACTATACAGCTTGGACAATTCTCATTTGCCCCTGTTTCTGATATTACCAGTAATCATCTTTTTGTTTCGCATGCAAATATTTATGAGCAACAATTAATGTCAAGTGCATATATCAAAAATGAACATTGGACGTTCTTTGCAAAATAAAACAGATAAAGGAAAAACAGTTTGAAATTTCTTTGAAAATGAATTATATTTATTTTGAATTCTGGCCTGTAAATAGGCGCTTTTGTACAAGAGGCTGACGTCCTAGTAAGAGAATGCCGCCGAACAAATAGAATTTATACAATTTGTGAAAAGAAAACAAAACAGCTATGTGAACAATCCCACTGGGTTCCAACTCTGCTCTTGCCTTTATGTCCTTGAGCATCTCATCACTTTGCTACTTGATTGAAGGTAGATCAGATTGATTAGTGCCATCCGAGCTTGATAGTTGATACCGAAGTCTGGTTGCAAGGTGATCCAATGAGACATAGTGTTACGCTTTGATCCCTAATTTTTGCCTGGACCGCCCTTTCGGGTTTTCAGTCCACTGGGATACCTTTTTTTGCCCAAGTCGTTTTTTCAGGTTTTCGACTTGCCGGATGTACATATTTTTTCATTTTCATCCCTTATTTTTGCCCGAACCCTTTTGGTTCACCGGGAAGCCCTTATTTTTGCCTAGGCCAGTCGACCTAGCGGGTCTTTGATTATGTGTAGTATCTTTTCACTATGTCTGCATTGACGGGGTGAGGAAGGTCGTCACCATCCATGGTGGTTAGAATCATAGCTCCTCCTGAGAAAATGTTCTTAACCACAAATGGCCCTTCGTAGGTAGGGGTCCATTTTCCCCTGGGATCACCTTGAGGTAGAATAATGCGCTTGATCACCAGATCCCCAACTTGATACTCTTGTCGTCTAACTTTCTTGTTAAATGCCTTGATCATCCGTTTTTGATACGTTTGGCCATGACAGATAGTAGTAAGTCTTTTTTCGTCGATTAAGTTCAGCTGATCAAGCCGGGTCTGGATCTAGTCATCATCGCTCAAACCTGCATCCTTAATAATCTGAAGAGAGGGTATCTGAACTTCAATGGGCAAGACGGCCTCCATGCCATATACCAAGGAATAGGGTGTTGCCCCTGTTGACGTCCACGCTGAGGTACGGTATCCATGAAGAGCGAATGGTAACATCTCATGCCAGTCTTTGTATGTTACTGTCATCTTATGCACGATCTTCTTAATGTTCTTATTAGCTGCTTCTACAGCCCCATTCATCTTCGGCCGGTAGGGAGAAGAGTTGTGATGATGTATCTTGAACTGCTTATAGAGCTCAATGATCATCTTATTGTTGAGATTTGTACCACTGTCCATAATGATCCTCTCTGGTACACCGTATTGACAAATCAGATTATGCCGAATGAACCGTGCTACGATGTTCTTGGTTACTGTAGCAAAGGAAGCTGCTTCAACCCACTTCGTAAAGTAATCAATTGCTACTGTGATGAAACGATGCCCGTTGGATGCTGTAGGTATGATCTCGCCGATCATATCAATGCCCCACATTGCAAAAGGCCAAGGTGCCGTCAAGACGTTCAGAGGAACTGGAGGTATATGCACCTTATCAGCATAGACCCGGCACTTGTGACATGTTCGAGAATGCTGATAACAGTCGGCTTCCATAGTGGACCAATAGTATCCTGCCCGAAGGATTTTCTTTGCCATGGTATTTCCACTGGAATGAGTTCCGAAAGTACCTTCATGTAACTCTGCCATGATCCTTTCTGCTTCATTCTTATCCATACATCGCAGTAAGGTCGAATCAGGGTTATGCTTGTAAAGGATGCAATTGCTGATGAAGAATTTTGCCGCGAATCTCCTTAGAAACTTCTTGTCATTAACAGATGCACCCTCGGGGTATTCCTGAGCCTCAAGGTATCTCTTCACCTCATGAAACCAGGGTTTATCTGCTACCTCTTCAGTCTCAATGTCACAGCAATGTGCAGGTTCGTCCAATCTTTCAATGATAATCCGAGGAGCTTCATTGTCCCAATTGAATTTGAACATAGAAGACATCTTAGCCAGCGCGTCTGCTAACTGATTCTCCTCTCTAGGGAAGTGTTCAAAGGTTATGTCTTCGAAATGGGGAAGCAACATCAATACATATTCCTTGTAAGGAATAAGATTTGGGTGTTTTGTATCCCACTCGCCTTTGATTTGACTGATCACGAGAGCGGAATCTCCGAAGACACTTAGAAACTTAATCCTTAGGTCAATTGCTGCTCGAAGACCCATGATGCACGCTTCATACTCCGCCATATTGTTGGTGCAATTGAAACATAGTCGGGCGATGAATGGAGTATGAGAGCCTTTAGGAGATATGATCACGGCACCAATGCTATTACCCAAAGAGTTTGAAGCTCCATCAAAGTACATAGACCATCGGGATCCCTCCTCAGGTCCTTCATCCGGTCCAGGTGTCTCACAGTCGGTTACCAACATGATGTTCTCATCCGGGAATTCAAAGTTCATAGACTGGTAATCATCCACTGCCTGATGTGCCAAATGGTCTGCCAACACACTTCCCTTGATTACTTTTTGAGTCGTGTATTGGATGTCATACTCAGTCAAGATCATCTGCCATCTTGCTATTCTTCCGGACAAGGCAGGCTTTTCGAAGATATACTTGATCAGATCCATTTTTGATATCAATAGAGTAGTGTGAGTCAGCATATACTGTCTCAGCCGGCGAGCAGCCCATGCCAAAGCGCAGTAAGTTTTCTCGAGTAGTGAGTATCGGGTCTCACAGTCGGTAAACTTTTTTCTAAGGTAATAAATAGCATGCTCTTTTCGGCCAGACTCGTCATACTGACCCAGCACACACCCCATTGAGTTTTCGAGTACTGTTAAGTATAAGATTAAAGGTCTCCCTTCAACTGGAGGCATCAGAATGGGTGGCTCTTGGAGATACTCCTTGATCCTTTCGAAAGCGGCCTGACATTCGTCGTTCCATCTTACCACTTGATCTTTCTTCAGTAGCTTGAAGATTGGCTCACAAGTAGCAGTCAGGTGCGAGATGAATCGGGCAATATAGTTCAAACGTCCCAGAAAGCGTCTGACTTCTTTTTCTGTTCTGGGAGCTGGCATTTCCTGTATAGCCTTCACCTTTGCAGGATCCACTTGAATACCTTTATCACTTACGATGAAACCCAGCAGTTTACCATATCTCACCCCGAAGGTGCACTTGTTCGGGTTTAACCTCAACTTGTACAATTTCAACTTGTCAAATAACTTCTGAAGGTGGTCCAGATGTTCTTCTTCAGTTTGGGATCTTGCAATCATGTCGTCAACGTATACCTCAATCTCATGATGGATCATATTATGGAACAAAGCAACCATGGCACGCCGATACGTTGCCCCAGCATTCTTAAATCCAAAAGGCATGACCTTGTAGCAAAAGGTACCCCATTGAGTAACAAAAGTCGTCTTCTCCATGTCTTCGGGAGCCATTTTAATCTGATTATAACTGGAGAAACCATCCATAAAGGAGAAGACCTTATGCTGAGTGGTGTTGTCAACCAGAACGTCGATGTGAGGCAGAGGGAAATCATCCTTGGGACTTGCCCTATTCAGATCCCTGTAATCGACACACATTCGAACCTTACCATCTTTTTTCGGCACAGGAACCATGTTGGCCACCCACTGAGGGTAAGAAGTAACTGCTAGAAAACTGGCGTCAAACTGTTTCATAACTTAAGCCTTCATTTTCTCAAACATCTCTGGGCGCATTCGGCGAACTTTCTGTTTCACTGGAGGACAGTCTTCCTTGGTAGGCAGGCGGTGAACCACAATTTCGGTATTCAACCCAGGCATATCTTCATAAGACCAGGCAAAGATCTCAACGTAGTCACGCAGCATCTGAATCAACCGTTGCTTCACACTAAGCTTCAGATTTGCCCCGATCTTGACCTCTTTCTTATTTATCTCTATACCCAGATTTACCGTTTCCACAGGCTCCTCATGCGGCTGAATAACCCTCTCTTCCTAAAGTAACAGTCTAGCAAGTTCACCAGGCACTTCGCAATCATCTTCACCTTCGTCTTCGACTAAGTTAATCAGACTTTCGAAGTCATAATTGGCAGTAGCAGAGCCGTTACCAGTGAGATCCAGAGTGGATGTAGACCTGTATATGTGAGTGTGTGTAAAATAGCTGTTTCGCAATATGTAATAAAAGAAAAACAAGGAGCGCAAAATTTGAAATGCATAAAACGTCCAATGCTTTTATTAATGATATATGTAGATGACACACATAAATCCCTCACAAATGAGGCCACAGTGCCACGGGTAAGACACCAAGCCATAAAGTTTAAAACATTATCTGTTACAAATTCAAAACAAAAGTCTCATTACTGGGTAACAAAAGAAATTGGGATGAAGTCCTTTACTGTCCAGTTGCTTAGTCCACCGTCGGTCGTTGGGTAGATCCAACTGTCAAACTCAGACTCTTCAACATCGTCTTCAATGGAATTCACTCCTGAATTGCTGATGAACAGGGGAGGTCTTCCGATCCATGCATTCCGAACAACCTTTTGAGCTTCTGCAGTGAAACCCAAACCAAACTTGTTAGTCTTCTGTGCAAAATCAGGGAGTTGTCCCCAATTTGCACACCCACCTTTCTCGACAACATCCCGGGCATCCTTGAAAGAAGCCATCTTCATTGGAGGATCTTCAACAACAGTCTCAGTTGATGCCAGCGTCTAGGGAACCTCTTCAAAATGTTGAAACGGGGTCTCAATGAATTCCCCATCCATCTCTACATATCGGAAAGAGTTAAGGTGGGTCACCATGTACTCCTCTTCTCCTTGCACTGTCACAATTTTCCCTTTCATCGGGTACTTTAGCTTCTGGTGGAGCGTAGACGTCACTGCCCCAACTTTGTGGATCCATGGACGACCCAACAAACAAGAATAAGATGGCTGAATGTCCATCACATAGAATGTAGAGGTGAAAACTTGAGAACCAACCTTAATCGGAATATCCACTTCTCCATGCACCATCCTCTTAGACCCATCAAAGGCCCTAACAACAATATTACTTGGTTTCAACTCTAAACCTTCGCAGTCCAACCGGTCTAGAGCTTTCTTAGGCAAAACGTTCAATGAGGAACCAGTTTCCACCAATACATGAGCAAGAGTAGTGCCCCTGCATTCAATGGAGACATGCAGGGCATCGTTGTGATTCTTCCCCTTAACAGTCAAATTTGTGTCAGAGAAACCCAACCCATTATCAGCAGTCAGACTAACCACGCAATCTTTAAACTGGTCAGCTGATGTTTCTTGTGGTACGTGTGCAGTCTTCAGGAAAGAAATCAGAGCCTTGGCATGGGCTTATGAGCATAGCAACAGGGACAACATAGAGATTTTGGATGGGGTCTTCCCCAACTTCTCGACTACATCGTAGTCGCTCTTTTTGATGATCTTTAAAATTTCCTCTATCTCTTGTCTAGAGGCTTCAACAATAATTATCTTTGGTGCCTCCATCTGGGCAGGCTCACTGGTGGTCCCTTTGTCCCGAGCGTCAGACGACTCAGCCACAGGGGTAAGAATTGGAACTTGAACAGGAACAGTAGCAGGTACGCTGGCATATGTAATAACAACAGGTTTCCGGGCAGTTGGCGGAGAGATATCAGAGGAGAAAAGTCTTCCGCTGCGGGTGACTTTGGCAGGTCCAACAATATTGCTGACATCAGTACCAGCATCCAAATCTTGTTTAACTCCGTGATAATATACATCAGCCCCGTAGTGCCAAGGGACAGCTTTATCGGATGTATAGGGGATAGGCTAAGGAACAGTGATGATCAATGGTGCGATTCTTGGAATAGATGTAATTCTAACAGGCTTTCTCGAGGAAGCCTTGGAAGAATTGTCGAAAATGGTGATGATAGCAACTTCTTCAGTAGGAACCAAAGCAGCAACAGTCTTCTCAAATAGAATTTCTTTATTATCCATCAGGCGTTGGACACCTGACTTCAAAAGATGGCAACCGGTAGGTAGGACAGAACACATACGGCAACCTTTGTCACAGCCCGGAAATAAACCGGCTAGCAAAAGGTTCTTCTTCACAGTTATCAATGGAGTAGCAATATCCTTCACAGAAACCACAAACGAGTCTTCCTCTATAGCATTTACTCCATGCTTGGGCATAGGAGCTGTCACAACATTAGGTCTTTCAGGTGCTTCGAACTCAATATCCTTAGCATCAATTAAGTCCTGTACCTTATTCTTCAAAACCCAACAATCATCTGTATCATGCCCCGGGCTATCAGAGTGAAAAGCACAGCGGGCATTAGGGTTGTACTTTGGTGATGTAGTGTTGGGATCCTGCGGGACCTCCCTTGGAATCACTAGATTAGTTTTCAATAACTGTGGAAGAATATGAGATAAAGTCATGTTGAGCTAAGTGAATTGTCTTCGAGGTTTCTCGGCCCTTGGCTGATTGTTGCGCTGAGGAGCACCAGCAGGTCTTGATATAACAACCGCATTAACAGCTCGGCAGCGTTCAGGTCTATTCTGACTTTTTGAACTATAAACAACACTGGACTCCTTCTTAAAAGGCTTCTTCTCGGTGCTTGACGAAGCACCTTTCTGTATCTTATCGGATTTGATACCAGCCTCAATCCTTTCCCGGTCATAATCAGCTCCGTAAACTCGGATGATGAACTTCCAATCAGATGGTTGAAATACGGACCAGACAAGGTCCCCAGAAACATATCAACTAACTCCCTATCATCCAAGGGTGGTTGCACTCTTCCAGTGAGGTCCCTCCACTTCTGAGCATAATCTTTGAAACCTTCGCCCGCACCCATAGACATACCCTAGAGTTGGGTACGCGTGGGAGCAAGGTCGGCATTGTATTGGTACTGCTTGTAGAAAGCAGCAACCAAGTCTTCCCAATTACGGATGCTAGTTGTGATCGGTGGATCTGGAACTGACTGTTTATTGCTGGTTCGCGAAATGTCGCGGAAGCAAGAGTCGCCACCGTCTTTTATTTTCTCCAAATGGAAAGGACAAAAGCACAGAAAAATTCCTTATAGTGATTGCTCTCGGTTCGGGAGGTAGATTATAGAAAGGGAAGGTGTTAGCACCCTTTCTATCCATGGTTATCCATGGGCTCTTAGATACTTGCTCATTTGTGTTTTCAAAAATGGTTTGTTTGCTTTTCAACTGTGGGTTTTAAAAAGTTTCTTTGAAAATTTCAGTTCGACTCTTGTATCGGTCCTCAAGAGTGTTTGAAAAGTTGCTTTCGAAAGCTTTTTGAAAGTGTCGGTGTGAAAAGTATTTTTGATTTGCTTTTGAGATTAGAGCAAGTATCTAGAGTCGTCTACCTACCCTAAGGAATTCGTCTGTGTAAATGTCCTTTGAAGTAGTGCCATCCCACCATTGAGAGGTAGGTAGCACCACCGTTGGAGGTGTTCGGGTCAATTCGAGGTTCGGGACATGGTGATCACCAGAGCAATGGGAAGACACCTTAGAAGCTACCCTCATGCCAGGTTCCCGGATCATGAGGACTTACTAAGACATCCTCTACTCGACGATCACCTTTCGAGGCAAGGCAACAGTGAGGCGTACCCTAGGGGTGGTGTGTGATTTGTGTGTCATGTTCAGTTATTTTGTCTTATTCATGTCAAGGTGATCTATGCGTTTGTTTTTATTTTATCATTCATTCTTGCATGCATTTATTAACAGTTAAAAAGATGCGGAAATTAAAAGTTCTAAACTATTACAAAGGCGCGGGTCCACATCGCCAAATTTAATCCAGGACCCGATTTGACAGAAAATAAAGAAGTAAAGTGCGAGAAATAAAATGTCCGAGTTTACAAGGCTTTGGGAGAATTACATTAATATTATAAGAAATAAAATAAATAAAAATGCGCGAATAGGAATTAAAATTGGAAACGAGGGCGTTGGACCCTTTTTAATGAAATTAAATTAAATGATTAAACTAATGAAATTAAAGAGAAAAAATAATTTTTTTTTTTTTGAGTTTTTGGTATTTATGTTTTTTTATGTATTTTTATGAGAAAGATTAAATGAAATTAAAATATTAACCCTAATTCTAATTTTTTTTTATTTATTAAGAAAAACATGTTAAAATTAAACCTAAAATTAATCTAATTATTTACATACAATTTTGATTTATAAAAATAAATAATTAATTATTAGTGAAATTTATTTATAAAAAACATTAATTAAATAAATATATTTTGATTTTTATGACTTTTCTGTTTTTCACTATTTTTTATATTTTATGAAAATAAGTTAAATTAAAGGAATTAATTAAAAAGAAATAATTGAAATAAATAAAATAAGGAAAAGAAAGAAAATACAATACCTTGGGGGGTTTCTGTCCCCTTTTTGGAGGTGAATTGAAGTGGTTTGGCCATTTGTGTTCTGGCCTCATCATGCATAAGTTTTTCTACTTTGGCCATTTGGCTTTTGGCTTTTGGCCATTTGCGTTTTGGCCTCAACGTTCCTTAATCTTCTCAAGATGTCTGTCTCGCCATGTATTGGTGTCATGCATAAGTTTTTCTACTTTGGCTATTTGGCGGCTTTTGGCCATTTGGCTTTTGGCCTCAACGTTCCTTAATGAACCTGCATGGGATCCTGTTTAAATCTGCAGTGTTGAATCTCACGAACACATTAAATAAAATCATAAAATGCAAATAAAGCCAATATATGAAGAAATTTAATGTTTAGGCACAATATGGCATGTATGAATGATTATACCCTTTTGATCATGGAGATCAAATCAATCTTACCCTTACTGGAAAAGTAGTGACACGAATGCTTTTATGCCCTTTTGATAATGGAGATCAAGTCAGCCTTACCCTTACTGAAGAAGTAGTGAGATGTTGGTTTGTAACTGAGATGGCTTGTTTGTAGTGAGAGAGGGATTTGTAATAAGGATTTCAAGGTTTTAGGGTTCTTGAAAGAATTTGATATTCTAACAGTATTGTGACAAGGTTTTTTCTCTCTTTTCCTCCTCTCCTTTTTTCTTATCTCCTTTTTGGTTTGTGTGAAAAGAAGGTGATTATATAATGGAAATTAGGGTAAAGCAAATGGGCTTTGAATGTGCAATTGGGCCTCCAATATTCACTTGAATTCGTCACTTTCCAGGCTAAATCGCAGGGACTTAAGTGCATTTTTTGAAGTTGAAATGTGAAGACAAAATGTAGCCGGCATCGAGAAATAACTCCTGTCCGAAAATCGACTCAATCGGATAAACGGTGAATTAATTATGAATTTTTGAAGTTTCAGCTCACACAAACTTATTTTGGGCTCCAGTGTCGACTCTGACACGTTCTTCAATAAAAAACTGGTATTGATCGGCGCATAATTTGGTCTCGACTTTTGAAGCAAAGTTGTAGATCTATGAGTCAGTGACCTTGTGTAAAAATATGAGTCCAATCCGATAAAAATTGACCGAGTTATGAATTTTCGAAGTTTCGGCCCAGATAAAATAATATTCAGCATTCAGGATTTTCAGCGTGTCATGCACTCTGAGCAAAAAACGAAGGCCTTTTGAATACCGTTTGAACTCAATACCTTCTGTGAAAATGTAGCCAACTCAATTTGTGAAATTTTGGCGCCATAACCAGCTCGATACGATGAAAATCGACCAAGTTATGATTTTTTGAACATGACGCAAATAAACTTCTGTCACAAATTTTCTGCACGAAAATACTTGATAAATCCACATTTTTGAAGACCTTCTGGTCGAAATTGGCTTCCAGCCGTGAGAGATGAAAACGTAGATAATGTCAAGAAGGAATTTTGGCCACTGGAACGGGTTCAAAACGAGTCACGATCTTCAAGTTATGAATTTTTTTAGCGCGTAAAAACTGCACTTTCAGCACACTTTTTCACTATATTTCTTCAAGAAAACTCACACATTCAGATACCTTCTTTAAAGAATTGACTCTTGAGCCGAACCTGAATTTGAGAATACGTTATCAGAGATATCTTGGGGAAAGAACACCTGAATATGACGCGCCGGGTTGGACTTGTGAATTTTTCTTGAGATGTTTTGAGAAATATGGGAGGGCAAATTTTGGGGTACAACAGTTGCCCCTGTTTAATCTTCTTAGACCTGAGGATGCAGATTGGCTGACGTGCCTTTCGTAATCCGAAGGTGGAAGATGATTGAACACTAGTGTGCCCAGAAATTTGCGCTCACATAGTAGCAGTGTGATGGAAATGGGCTTATAGATGCCATTTGGAGATTGATGGATAGGATGATGGGCTTATAGATGCCATCTGGATGTTGATCGCGTAAGAGATTCCTTAGCGAGAACTTGCATACCTGCAAAAGAAAAATGAGTACCTGACATGTTGCAGGAGCTGGTCTTCAGATGCTTGGTATAGATGTGTCCTGACTGGTTACAGGAGCTGGATCTGGAGCTCTTCAGACGTGCCCTGGCGAGATACAGGAATCGAGTCCGGTAATGATAGTCTTCAACGGATACACCCTGGCAAGATTCAGGCATCGGATCCTCGAACTCTTCAGACACACCCTGGCAAGATACAGGAATCGGATCTGGTAATGTTAGTCTTCAACGGATACACCCTGGCAAGATTCAGGTATCGGATCCTCAAACTCTTCAGACACACCCTGGCAAGATACAGGAATCAAATCTGGAATTCAGAAAGGTTGGTGAGTTGTCTCTATTGACAGGTTATTTCCATGGACGGGTGGTCTTTATCGACGGGTGTCTATAACGACGAGTGTCTATCACGACGAGCGTCTATCACGACGAGTGTCTATAACGACGAGTGTCTATCACGACGAGTGTCTATCACGACGAGTGTCTATAACGACGAGTGTCTATCACGACGAGTGTCTATCACGACGAGTGTCTATCACGACGAGTGTCTATAACGACGAGTGTCTATAACGACGAGTGTCTATCACGACGAGTGTCTGTCACGACGAGTGTCTATCACGACGAGTGTCTATGACGACGAGTGTCTATAACGACGAGTGTCTATCACGATGAGTGTATATCATGACGAGTGTCTATAACGACGAGTGTCTATCACGACGAGTGTCTATAACGACGAGTGGAAGTAATTTTAACTGGACTTGTCTTCTTTTGACTGGATTTGTCTATTTTGACTGAATTTGTCTACTTTGACTGAATTTGTCTACTTTGACTGAATTTGTCTACTCTGACTGAATTTGTCTACTCTGACATAGCTGATCATTTAACTGTATCCTTCCTGAAAGGTAAAGGTCAGTCATATGCAGTACACGATATGGATCAAGCAACGACATAAATGGGATTGTATGACATGATGCGTATATGCAGGTATCATGATGTATGAAAATGTGATGTTTATGAATGTCTCTGCGTCTAGGAAAATAGATCCTTGACGGATGCCGGGAAGTCACTCCTGGGCTGATGTTGAAGGATAGATTTTGCTTCCGCTGGGGATGATAGTTGCAAGAATACCGATAGGAGAAGATAACTCCGTGGGGGAATAGACTTGGCGAATGGAATAACTCTGCGGGGAGAAAAATACTCTAGCGACCATGCTGGGGAGCGATACTCTGTGGGGATAGAGATGCTTTGCTGAGTTGTTGATAATAGTTTGCTGGGGATATCTTTGCTGTGTTGGAAGTGTTGATAGACTTCGCTGGGGATAAGAAGACTGTGTCGACGACGATCTTTCCGTGGCTTTTGGCTGAGGATAACCCAGTTATATCCTGTTAAGGAAATAACTCTTTGAATAAAGCCGGGAGACGCGTTCGCTCTTGGTTGCATTCTTCAGCTGAACTTACCTTGGCCCTTCGGTGGACAGAGCAACCGGATCATTTAGACAACTCATTATTGCCCCAGTTTCTGATATTGGAGAGGAAGACCTGTGAAGGTGTTTGATGACTGCCGATTAACAAATCTTCTTCTGGTAGGCAGGTGACGAGATGTCGGGACATAGTCATACGCTTTGATCCCTAACTTTTGCCTGGACCGCCCTTTCGGGTTTTCAGTCCACCGGGATACCCATTTTTGCCCAAGCCGCCTTTTCAGGTTTTCAACTTGCCGGGTGTACAGATTTTTCATTTCATCCCTTATTTTTGCCCGAACCTTTTTGGTTCGTCGGGAAGCCCTTATTTTTGCCTAGGTGTGTCAACCTAGCGGGTCTTTGATTATGCGTAGTATTTTTTCGACTATGTCCATGTTCTCAGGATGTAGGGAGGTGTCCCTGTTGTTGTGTTACCATGCGACCAGAAGATCTTCGTTTGATCAGGCAAGATTCGTAGTTGGACTTCATGTCCAATGCCCCAAGTGATTCAGGCGGAGATTTGCCCCAGGCTATTTGTTATTTGAGAGATTCTCCGAATCTTGACTTGATTGCCCCAGATAGTAGACCATGATCATGCCGTGCCCCTTGATTGGAAATTCTTTTGTTCACTAGGTATTCATCGTGCGAATTTTCCTGCTGTTCAAACAAAAAGTCATATGCAAACAAAGTTAAAAATGCAAAGCTTATGTCTGTCTTGAAGATTTCTTGAAAATGCATTTTTTCATAAAAACAAGTGAATTTTGTGAACTGTGATGTCAACTCGTTATTTTACCATAAGCCTTAAGGAGTCAGGATACCTTTCGTAACAGTATGCTTTCGAATTAACCCGTGCTTCAGCTAGGACTTTTAAGGGTTATAACGTGGCTTGGTTCACGGTTTAAGAAACAAAGGATAAAGGCTCAAATTATTTGTACCCACCCGCTCTTCGTGATGTTCTCCAAACCTAAACTCAGTTGATCATACGTTAGACCTTGTTTGAGTCTTTGCTCTGATTTTCCGGTGATGATTCGGATGTTGATAAATTATTTTGAATAGGCAGTCATCTTTTTTGTTGAGGGTTTGTAGAACCTCTTTCTTTTTGATTTCGCTATCCCTAAATTTTGCCTGAACTGTTCTTTTTGGAATTACAGTCAGCGGGATGCCCCAGTTTGGTAAGTCTCCTTCATGAGTTTTGACTTAATGGGTTTTTATTCTTTGAGAGATAATGACTGCCTTTCTTTATTGATTATTCGGAACCATCACTGTCTTTCTTTTTTGTAAGGACCTCTTTAGTGCCATTCGTTATGCACTTGGATCAACTGAGAGACTACCCTGCCCCAAGTTATGATTAAGGGTTTTAACTTTCGAAAATTATGATTAAGGGTTTTAACTTTCGAAAAGAAAAACTCCTACTTCTTTGGCTCAGAGGGGTTGACGAGGGATTATCTTCCTTATAACTCCAGTGTTTAGGGATTTGAAACAATGTCTGTACTTCATCAGCGGGGTCTGTTCAAAAGCATACTGTAAAGATAGCGGTATCGTTTTCGTCATCCTCCCTCAAGAGGCTTAGAATTTTAGATCAAGAACTGACATCAGAAAAAATATGAAAACAGTTTGCATATAGTGAATGCGAATATATTGCTTCAAAACAGACATATGCGATGCATTAATGGAATAACAATGTTTAACATGAATAAATGTCTAAACAATCAAAGAACAACACAACTTGAACATTCGAATGAACAAAAGTCTTTTCATCTCAGGGCTTGTCACTTCAAATGGTGAGCCTTGGAGGGATGGTAGAAAAATTCTGCCTGGCCATCTTGTGTGAACTCCAGTGCTCCCTCATCAATCAGGTCTTGGATCTTATTTTTCAAGCTCCAACAATCATCCGTAGTATGCCCCGGGCTGTCAGAGTGATAAGCGCAGCGGGCGTTGGGGTTATACTTCGGTGACGTTGTATTCAGATTCTTAGGAGCTTCTTTTAGAGTTACCAGCTTGGTCTCCAGCAACTGTGGCAATATCTGGGATAAGGTCATGCTGAGCCGAGTGAACTGCCTTCTCCCGCTCTTTTGTTGGTTGTGATGTTGAATTTGTGACACTGGAGCCATTTGAGGAGCTCTCCCTTTACCTCCTTGTCTCAGAGGTGGTTGAACGATGACTGGCTTTTTACCCTTAGACTTTTGCCCCAGTTGGTTACCCTGAAGCAGTTGGTTGACGAGAAACCAGAGCTCATCTTGTCTTTGAGCTAACCCTTGAATGGCAGTCACCTGCCCCAGCATCTGAACCTTCAATGCATCCACCTCAGCTTGTAGGTGTTTCAGCCTTTCATCCTCAGCACTGTTCCTGACAAAGGTCTCCATGAGAAGTGTCCTTAGCTCCTCCTGCCCCTCGGATAGATTCAGGAGGATTTCCCCGAACCGAGTCTCTTGAGCAAGAAGGTCCTGATTATCTCGTTGGGAAGTCATTGCTGAAATAAACAGCGCGAAAGGTAAGTGACCTGCAACAAAGATACCTGCAATGCAATGATATGTATGATATGCGTGCAATGTTTTCAAGGACCTCTCGGGATAAACAAAAAAATTTGTTAGAATTTGGGTCCGGTAGCTTGATTGAAGGAACTTCCTGTTGTTGAGAGTCCTTCTTCAAAGGGTCAAAGGCTCACCATATCCAGTGGGTCATAGCCCCTGACTTTAGTCATCATGTCTAGTTTTGATTTCCAAACAACCTTGGTTAGGGGAACCTTCTTCAAGAGTCAAAGCTCACCATATCAAGTGGGTCATAGCCCCTGACAATCTTGGCTAGAGGAAAATAAATCCTCTTTGCCCCTTGCTAGACGTTTGGTTCACCATGACCTGCATCACAAGCCCTTGAGATCCTTGAAATGGATTAGGATGTATGCAATGGTATGATGTTATGTTATGCATGGGGTAATATGGATAAACCCTGTTATGAGCCCTTATTAAGGACTGTAAACCAAAACCTGCAAGAGACTTAGTACACTCTGTTATGAGCCCTAATTAAGGACTATAAACAAAACCTGCAAGAAACTTAGTAAACCCTGTTATGAGTCCCAATTAAGGACTATAAACAAAACCTGCAAGTAGTTCATGTGTCAGATAAAGCATGCAAGTAGTCAAGTACGAAGGCACACAAGTCACACAAGAGAAAGCCCTTAGAGTTTAGGCCAGCATGGGGTCTGGGTATTACCCTCTTGAAGTTGGTGGGCTCAACCTGTCCTATTAGAAGTAACCGGGTTCTAAGGGTCCCAATATCACGGGATTGCTTTCATTGTTCATCGTTTCGATTTAGCCACTGAACTGGCGACCGAAATATTCCAGGAAAGCAACCCTCAATTGAGTGTAGTATCGAGTATCAACCAACCTCGGACTGCACCAAAGTCAGTTATCTCACTACCCTAAAGAAGCCAAGATAGTTCTATTAAGGTTCCTAAGGTCTGTTGATGCTTCACGACACCACGCGGAGGCCCCGTACTCTCCTTGACTGAACTCAAGGGTTACCGGTACACACCAAAGTGCCACATCAACGTAGCAGACTGTTTCAACCATGTCGGTATACCCCGCACAGTTCCCTCACAGCCTTGTTGCTACTTTCTAAGAAGGTTTCCCCATATCCGGGTTAGGATCTATAGAACTCCCAAGGCAGTCCCACAATAATAAAGCAAGCAAAGAAAACAATTGAAAACACAGTTATGAACTAACCCTAAGGTACACCTCACTTTAAGTTTAAATCCCCAGCAGAGTCGCCAGTTCTGTGATCGGTGGATCTGGAACTGACTGTTTATTGCTGGTTCGCGAAATGTCGCGGAAGCAAGAGTCACCACCGTCTTTTATTTTCTCCAAATGGAAAGGACAAAAGCACAGAAAAATTCCTTATAGAGATTGCTCTCGGTTCGGGAGGTAGATTATAGAAAGGGAAGGTGTTAGCACCCTTTCTATCCATGGTTATCCATGGGCTCTTAGATACTTGCTCATTTGTGTTTTCAAAAATGGTTTGTTTGCTTTTCAACTGTGGGTTTTAAAAAGTTTCTTTGAAAATTTCAGTTCGACTCTTGTATCGGTCCTCAAGAGTGTTTGAAAAGTTGCTTTCGAAAGCTTTTTGAAAGTGTCGGTGTGAAAAGTATTTTTGATTTGCTTTTGAGATTAGAGCAAGTATCTAGAGTCGTCTACCTACCCTAAGGAATTCGTCTGTGTAAATGTCCTTTGAAGTAGTGCCATCCCACCATTGAGAGGTAGGTAGCACCACCGTTGGAGGTGTTCGGGTCAATTCGAGGTTCGGGACATGGTGATCACCAGAGCAATGGGAAGACACCTTAGAAGCTACCCTCATGCCAGGTTCCCGGATCATGAGGACTTACTAAGACATCCTCTACTCGACGATCACCTTTCGAGGCAAAGCAACAGTGAGGCATACCCTAGGGGTGGTGTGTGATTTGTGTGTCATGTTCAGTTATTTTGTCTTATTCATGTCAAGGTGATCTATGCGTTTGTTTTTATTTTATCATTCATTCTTGCATGCATTTATTAACAGTTAAAAAGATGCGGAAATTAAAAGTTCTAAACTATTACAAAGGCGCGGGTCCACATCGCCAAATTTAATCCAGGACCCGATTTGACAGAAAATAAAGAAGTAAAGTGCGAGAAATAAAATGTCCGAGTTTACAAGGCTTTGGGAGAATTACATTAATATTATAAGAAATAAAATAAATAAAAATGCGCGAATAGGAATTAAAATTGGAAACGAGGGCGTTGGACCCTTTTTAATGAAATTAAATTAAATGATTAAACTAATGAAATTAAAGAGAAAAAATAATTTTTTTTTTTTTGAGTTTTTGGTATTTATGTTTTTTTATGTATTTTTATGAGAAAGATTAAATGAAATTAAAATATTAACCCTAATTCTAATTTTTTTTATTTATTAAGAAAAACATGTTAAAATTAAACCTAAAATTAATCTAATTATTTACATACAATTTTGATTTATAAAAATAAATAATTAATTATTAGTGAAATTTATTTACAAAAAACATTAATTAAATAAATATATTTTGATTTTTATGACTTTTCTGTTTTTTACTATTTTTTATATTTTATGAAAATAAGTTAAATTAAAGGAATTAATTAAAAAGAAATAATTGAAATAAATAAAATAAGGAAAAGAAAGAAAATACAATACCTTGGGGGGTTTTTGTCCCCTTTTTGGAGGTGAATTGGAGTGGTTTGGCCATTTGTGTTCTAGCCTCATCATGCATAAGTTTTTCTACTTTGGCCATTTGGCTTTTGGCTTTTGGCCATTTGCGTTTTTGCCTCAACGTTCCTTAATCTTCTCAAGATGTCTGTCTCGCCATGTATTGGTGTCATGCATAAGTTTTTCTACTTTGGCCATTTGGCGGCTTTTGGCCATTTGGCTTTTGGCCTCAACGTTCCTTAATGAACCTGCATGGGATCCTGTTTAAATCTGCAGTGTTGAATCTTACGAACACATTAAATAAAATCATAAAATGCAAATAAAGCCAATATATTAAGAAATTTAATGTTTAGGCACAATATGGCATGTATGAATGATTATACCCTTTTGATCATGGAGATCAAATCAATCTTACCCTTACTGGAAAAGTAGTGACACGAATGCTTTTATGCCCTTTTGATCATGGAGATCAAGTCAGCCTTACTCTTACTGAAGAAGTAGTGAGATGTTGGTTTGTAACTGAGATGGCTTGTTTGTAGTGAGAGAGGGATTTGTAATAAGGATTTCAAGGTTTTAGGGTTCTTGAAAGAATTTGATATTCTAACAGTATTGTGACAAGGTTTTTTCTCTCTTTTCCTCCTCTCTTTTTTTCTTCTCTCCTTTTTGGTTTGTGTGAAAAGAAGGTGATTATATAATGGAAATTAGGGTAAAGCAAATGGGCTTTGAATGTGCAATTGGGCCTCCAATATTCACTTGAATTCGTCACTTTCCAGGCTAAATCGCAGGGACTTAAGTGCATTTTTTGAAGTTGAAATGTGAAGACAAAATGTATCCGGCATCGAGAAATAACTCCTGTCCGAAAATCGACTCAATCGGATAAACGGTGAATTAATTATGAATTTTTGAAGTTTCAGCTCAGACAAACTTATTTTGGGCTCCAGTGTCGACTCTGATACGTTCTTCAATAAAAAACTGGTATTGATCGGTGCATAATTTGGTCTCGACTTTTGAAGCAAAGTTGTAGATCTATGAGTCAGTGACCTTGTGTAAAAATATGAGTCCAATCTGATAAAAATTGACCGAGTTATGAATTTTCGAAGTTTCGGCCCAGATAAAATAATATTCAACATTCAGGATTTTCAGCGTGTCACGCACTCTGAGCAAAAAACGAAGGCCTTTTGAATATCGTTTGAACTCAATACCTTCTGTGAAAATGTAGCCAACTCAATTTGTGAAATTTTGGCGCCAGAACCAGCTCGATACGATGAAAATCGACCAAGTTATGATTTTTTGAACATGACGCAAATAAACTTCTGTCACAAATTTTCTGCACGAAAATACTTGATAAATCCACATTTTTGAAGACCTTCTGGTCGAAATTGGCTTCCAGCCGTGAGAGATGAAAACGTAGATAATGTCAAGACGGAATTTTGGCCACTGGAACGGGTTCAAAACGAGTCACGATCTTCAAGTTATGAATTTTTTTAGCGCGTGACAACTGCACTTTCAGCACACTTTTTCACTATATTTCTTCAAGAAAACTCACACATTCGGATACCTTCTTTAAAGAATTGACTCTTGAGCCGAACCTGAATTTGAGAATACGTTATCAGAGATATCTTGGGGAAAGAACACCTGAATATGACGCGCCGGGTTGGACTTGTGAATTTTTCTTGAGATGTTTTGAGAAATATGGGAGGGCAAATTTTGGGGTACAACACTAGTTCCTTCCAACTTGTAAAACCATTCAAGCTGAGTCCCTAAGAGACTGTCTTGAAATAAGTGGATATAGAGATTCTTGTCAGCGGTGTATGGCTGAATCTTCCTAACATACGACCAGAGGTGCAATTTTGGACAAGAAACCCCGTCGTACTTAGCAAAGGCTGGTGCTTTTAACTTGTGGGGAATTACCACCCCAGATGACAGACCCAGATCTCCAAAGTCCAGAACAGGCACCTTCTGAACTTCCATCCCACTCAACCGGTCTTCCAGTTGTTTGTATCTATCCTCAACCGGAGGATACTGGTCTTCGTCGAAGTCCGTCTCGTTGTCTGAAACCACAGGGCTAGGAGCCCTCCTTTCTTCCTGACTATCTTTCCCTCCAGATGAAGGGGTCAAATCAACTTCATCTCGTAGCATGTTTCCAAACATGTGGCCCATGTTAAATAGGACTGTGATACGGTGGGAGAGAACTGACCGTTTTTGGAATGCTGGTTCGCGTTTTGCGTTTGTTTTTGCAAAATGTCGCGGTAAGCAAAAGTCGCCGCCGTCTTTTATTTTATCCAACAAGGAAAGGAAAAAATCACAGAAAGATTCCTTTTTAGAGATGTTTCTCGAGTTCGGGGGGTAGATTATAGAAAGGGAAGGTGTTATCACCCTTTCTATCTGTGGTTATCCACGGGCTTTTAGGTACTTGCTCAAAGTGTTTTCAAAATTTGCTTTTCTTTGTGTTTGTGGGTTTGAAAGAAGTTTTTGTTTTGAAAGGAGTGTAAGTGTGAAAAGTTTTGTTTTGTTTTAGAAAGAGCAAGTACTTAAGAACCATCTACCTACTCGAAAAAGGAATTAATCTGTACAAATATCCTTTAGACAATGCTATCCCACTATTGATGAGTAGGTAGCATCGTCGTTGGAGTTTTAAGGGTCAATTCGATTAACGGACGTGTGGTCACTAAAGTAATGTTAGGATGCCTTAGCGGTAACCCTAATGTCTTAGATCATTTTTCCGAGGCAACCGTTTCGAGGCAACTTATGATCTTTGGACAAGAGGGCGACCTCTAAAACTTCCTATACTCAATGACCACGTTCGAAGGCAACCAAGTGAGGTGTACCCTAAGAGTGCGCATGTGCGAGTGTGTTGTTTTTCAGTTATTTTATCTTTGTACATGTCATGGGTGAGCTATGTTGATTTTAGGTTACAGATTTGATCCTGTCATGCATTCCCTGTTATCAAACATCTAAAGTGTATAGTTGCGGAATTTAAATTGCGGAAATTAAATCTAAACTATTACAAGGCGTCGGGTATTTGCATCGCCAAAAACAACCCTTAAAATTAACGTGCGAAAGGATAAATAAAGCGATAAAATAAAATCCTAATTAAAACTATTACATTCCGGGAAACAATTACATCAATATCATAAATGGATCGCGCGCGAGAAATTAAATCGGATGCAAAATTTTTAGGGTTTTGACCCTTTTTGAAAAGAAAGCATTTTTTTGGTTATTTTTGAATTAAAAGGAATTAAATCTAAATTAATTATTAAATAAATTAATTAATTAATTAAAAAAAGTATTTTTGGATTTTTGAGTATTTAAAGAAATAAAACAAATTTGGTCAAAGTTAATAAAATCCCAATTTTCTACATTAATTTTAATTATTGCAAAAACATTGGAATTATACCTAATTAAACTAAATTAATTGAATTAATTTATTTACAAAAATAAAAGTGATGAATTTAATTTTAATAAATAAAATATATTTTTGTATTTTTGATTTTATGAGAAAAAGATTTTAATTGGTCAGTGGTAATAAAGAAATAATAATACAAAATAAATAAATAAATAAAATGAAAAGAAAAAGAAATAACCAAAAGGGGGGTGTTGGGCCTGATCAGGAGGTGAGATTGGCATTTTTGAGGCCCATTCACGTTGGCCTGTATTGACTTTCCCAGATTCTCTATGCCTGGGTTGACTGGAGATCATGATGGACGTTCAATCTTGGCCATTAGATTTGGCCTGAAGGCCATCTGGCGCCTGGAGATTTGAAGGTGTATGGTGCGTTGCAAGGCATGGGGCACACTGGAACGCCTGGAAGAAAATAACAAGAAATATGTTGGGGACCTGGGATTCAAACCCAGGTCCTGTTAGACTTTGAACATATGCCTTAGCCCGCTGAGCCAACGCGCTTATATTGTTAGTGGATTAGGTGATGATTATTATAAGGGAAAAACAAATAATACGTTGGAATTAAAAAAAAAACGCGCGAGATTCAAAATCAGCCAATAAGGAAGAGGCACGTCTTCATCTTCTCCAACGAAACCTGGTTTCTTTACCTGTGGATTTACATCCGCAGCTAAATGCGTAGCTGCATCATAAAATTAATTCTAGGCTATAAAAATAAAAACCAAAACCTTGGGCATGTTCGTCTGGACATCCCGAGCAAGCCTATGTTTATTATTGGTTCCAATTTTTCCTGCAAAGAAAATGCCCAAAAACAAACCTCCAAAACCCTAGGTTCGGGTATGGCGCTATAGGTCATATAAATACAATCAAATGATGCAGAAAGGTTCTAAATGGAACGATAAACATGATTGTACAAAGATTTTGCCAAAAAAACGCATGAATATGAGAGTACGATTTCAAGTGCAGGTCGGTTATCAAGGATACTTACAACGCGTTTGATGAGGTTTCAGAGCTTGTAAAGGATTGGTTTTGACTCAGGGGATGTCAAGCAATTGAATAACGTGGGGATTTTGCTTTGAATCGACCTCTAGATGTGTTTTCAGTTTCCAACTTTTTCAAGCTTTTTCCAAGTTTTGTTCTTCTGATTGTGCAGCCTCTAGGTTCTGATTCGTGCCTCTTTAGCTTGTATAAGTAATAAGGAATGAATTAGGTTAACATTTGTGGACTCAATCTTTATGCATTGATCATTGAAGATGTGATATGATCCTCCATTAAAAAGCTTCCAATTTCATTCCAAATCCAATATTTTGTGCATGGTATAGCTTGATACGAGTTTGATTGTGTACATGATGATAATTTAAGCTTGTATCAATCAAAAAGATACCAAGTTATCAATATTTAGATTTTATTTGGATTTAAATTGATTTAAAATGAATTAATTCAATAAAAATCAAATAAAATAGAAAAATTAATGAATGGACACAAGACTGAAGATAGGACACGTGTATAGTGTGACAAGATCAAATCAAGTGGAAAAAAGTGGGTCCATTTGACAAAATTTGAAGTTTTGGGGATAGTTGACTTTTGGCAATTTTGGAAAAATGCCCAAATTCAACAATACATAACTTCTTCAATTTTGAACTTTTGGAGGTGTTCTTGGACTTTTTAGAAACTTTGGGATGTCCTCTAACCAACCATTTTGGTCTCATCTAATTTTGATATTCCATGCTAAAGTTATAAGCTTTGGAAAAAAGGTGTTTTTGTTGACTTTCAAAAATGACCTATAATGTCCAAATTTGTAACTTCTTGTGAGTGCATTTCTTGATATTTGGGTGTGAAGATGGATTGTAGGAAATTGAATCCTATTAAAAATGAGCTTTGGATGGGTCATTTATCATAAATTATGAGAAAGTTATGCTTGGTCAAAGTTGAGTTAACTTTTCCTACAAAACCCTAATTTAGCAACTTTTGAATCTTGATGAATTTTGAGCAATCCTTGATGAATCATGATCAACCCTTTATCAAATTATGAAATATCCTTCAAAATGAGAATGTTGACAAAAAATCTTGAAGTTTGACTGTTTGTAGGTCACAGTTGACTTTTGCCCTAGCACAGTCGATTTTTGGACCTCTTGAGCAATTGACTGACCAAACTTCCTCTGCAAGGCTTGAAATTTGACATGGATGAACTTGATAACATATTAGGACATTGGGGATAACTTGAGGTCATTTGTATGCAAGGACCTTGATGCAACACAAAACCCTAATTTTGAGGTTGACTGCCTTAGGAGATGATTTGACTGTCCAATCCTTGAGCTATCTTGAGTAACTTGGAGATTATTCTTGACATGTCTTGAGAAATATGGGAGGGAAAATTTTGGGGTATAACAAGGACCGTCTTCTTCTTCTTCTTCTTCTTCTTCTTCTTCTTCTTATTCTTATTCTCTTTCAAGATAAGGGCCTTCAGATCTTGCTGACCCTTAGCTAGATTCATGAACAATTCTTGGAACTGGGCATTTTGAGCCTGTAGAGCCTTGATTGCTTGTTCAATTGATGGTTCGGAAGACATGATGCTGAAATAAACAGCGAAGAAGATGAGAAAACCTGTAGGGGTACCTGTTATGAGGTGCATGGGAATGATATGCATACGCTATGATTTCAAAGACATCGAGAGATTCAAATTCGTAAACCAAACATGAAACACACTTTTATTAGATAAACTTGAAATTCAATTGTTCAACAAATTCCCTTAAGGCGTTACAAGAAAGGAAATACTGAAAAGTAAATAAAAACTGGAAATAATCAAAGGACATCAGCGCTCCCATGGTCGTTTGCCTTTAGTGCTGACATAGTCGTTGATGATCTGCTCATTCTCTAGTTGCCTTGTCAACTTTTGGATCTTCTGTTCTTGCTCGTGATACTTTTCTCTATAAGTATCCCGCTCTTCTCTTAGCTGCATCCATGATCTCTTCAATTCCCCAATGTCAGTAGGCATGTAAGGGTGGAGAATGGTAGGAGGAACCCCCTCCTCATCAGCAACTTCAACAATGATAGGCAAGATGGCTTCGTAGGGCATTCCCAACTTTTGGGCACGGATACGAACCCATCGGAGATATGGCTCAATTGGTAGAGAAGTCTTCGCACCCAGCTCGTGTGGATCAGACATGTGTACTTTATCCCAAGCTCTTATGAATCTGCGGCGTTGCTCGTAACTGTCCCCTTGGAAATTAAAGACAATACTAGGAATCAGTAACTCATGAGGTCCTTCCCTCCTAGCTCGCCCGAACTGACGCAAGGCCAAGCATGGATTATAAGTTATTCCTCCATTGGTTCCTATCAGTGGAACATTGGGGTATTCCCCACATCGATCAATAATTGCCACCTCGTCCATACCCTTAATGGTCCAAATGATGTCATTGTGAGAGAGAGACATAACCCTATAAGCCCAGCCCATGCCTTATTTGTTCTTCAGAACTGATTTGGGGAGGTGAGAAATACACCACCTCGCCAACAATGGAGCACAGCAAATCAAGGTTCCTCGCTTCCGAGCAGTACGAGCATAAAGCTGATGAAGAATGTCACCCAAGAGAGTGGGTACAGGATTACCAAACATAAAAATATTTACCGTATTCACGTCAATAAAAGCATCAGAGTTAGGAAACAATACCAAACCATATATGAGAAGAGCCAGAATATCTTCAAATTCTTGGAAGTCTAGACTATCCCAGAACCGATTAGCTTTACCAACCAAGAATTTAGTCAAGAAGCCCTTTGCTCCACTACGAGTTTCCCAATTTGCCATTACCTCAGCCTTTGTCAGATGAAGGGCTGAAGCAATCTCTTCCGGCCTAAGGAGCTTCTCCCAACCTGTAAACGGGGTCTGCTCTAGAATAGAGATACTGAGCAGATCAAAGAACTCTTCCAAGGTAGGGACCAACTGGTAGTCCTGAAAAGTAAAGCAATGGTACAGCAGATCAAAGAACTGGACTAAGACACTCATCATCTACTCGTCCAATTTGGAAGTGACCAAACCAAGAAGGAGGTATTATCTTACATCTTTGCAACCAAATCTTTAAGCATAGTGGGAACCTGGACAAAGTTGATCCGGATGGTGTTTCTACGCATGAGTGCCATGACCTACAAAACAGAACAAAGATAAATCCCTCCTGTCTTTGAAATAGGTTAGTCCAATGCAAGATGCATGCAATGTCATGATGTCATGATGTCATGATAGAAAACACACCATAAGTATCCACAAACAGCAAACATGGTAAAGGCACACAAGTCACACAGATAGCCCTTAGATTTCAGGCTGGCAAGGAGTTTAGGTATTACCCTCTTTAGTTCAGTTGGTTCAAACCTGTCCTAAAAATAGTAATCGGGTTCTAGAGGATCTCAATATCACTGACTACCCTCGATCGATCATAATTCCAGTTTAGCAACCTTTTCTTGCATCCGGAATCATCGCGAGAGTTTAGTCTCAATGAGTGTAGCATACTGCTACAGTTCTATGGCCAAGTTGGTCAATTTAAAGGTTTTAAGGTCAGTTGGTGCTTAATGACCCCTTAGCAGACCCATA
The DNA here is from genome assembly GCA_948472305.1 of Vicia faba. Classification (NCBI taxonomy): domain Eukaryota; kingdom Viridiplantae; phylum Streptophyta; class Magnoliopsida; order Fabales; family Fabaceae; genus Vicia; species Vicia faba. The sequence goes on from OX451736.1 coordinate 716,615,160, forward strand.
TTCTCCTCGTTGTACCACAAGGGATATCGGTACATACTAAAGTGCCACACCAACATAGCTACTGCTTCAACCGTATCGGTCTACATCGTACAATTCCCTCACAGTTTATTGCTACTTACCTAAAGGGTATCCCCAGATCCGGGTTTGGATCTATAGTAACTCCAATACAAGCCTACAAATATAAAGCATATAAGTCAAGCAATTGAAAACAATATAAAATATTCCTAAGGAACACCCCACTTATTAAGCGCCCCAACAGAGTCGCCAATTCTGTGATACGGTGGGAAGAATTGACTGTTTTTTGGAATGATGGTTTGCGTTTTGCGTTTGTTTTCGCAAAATGTCGTGGTAAGCAAGAGTCGCCACCGACTTTTATTTTATCCAACAAGGAAAGGAAAAAAGCACAGAAAAATTCCTTTTTCGAGATATTTCTCGGGTTCGGGGGGTAGATTATAGAAAGGGAAGGTGTTAGCACCCTTTCTATCCGTGGTTATCCATGGGCTCTTAGGTACTTGCTCATATTGTTTTCAAAATTTGCTTTCTTTGTGCTTGTGGGTTTGAAAAAGTTTTTATTTTGAAAACTTCGATTTAACTCTTGCTTTTGTCCTCAAGAGTGTATGAAGTGTTTTTTGAAAACTTTGTTAGAAAAGTGTAAGTGTGAAAAAGATTTTGTTTTTTTGAAAGAGCAAGTACTTAAGAACCATCTATCTACTCGAAAAAGGAATCGTTCTATGCTATCTTCCTTTAGACAATGCTATCCTACTATTAGTGAGTAGGTAGCACCGTCGTTGGAGTTTGAGGGTCAATTCGAATTTAGGGACTTACGGTCACTAAAGGAATGTCAAGACGCCTTAGCGGTAACCCTAATGTCTTAGATCATTTGTTCGCGCAACAATATCCGAGGCAACTGTTTCGAGGCAACTATGATCTTTTAGACAAGAGGACGGCCTCTAAAGTGACCTATACTCAATGACCGCGTACGAAGGCAACCAAGTGGGGTGTACCCTAAGAATGCGCATGTGCGAGTGTGTCGTTTTCAGTTATTTTTATCTTTGTACATGTTAAGGGTGATCTAATTTGATTTTAGGTTAAAACATTCAGTCTTGTCATGCATTCCTATTATCAAACATCTAACAGTTATATTTTGCGGGAAATAAAGTGCGGAACTTAAATTACAAGGCGTCGGGTATTTACATCGCCAAAGACAAACCCTTTAAAAATAAATAAAGCGATAAAAAATAATAAAAGGTCCTATTAACTATTACAAACCGGAATCAGATACATAAATAGATAAAAGAAAGCAAGTCGCATGCGGGAAATTAAATCGAGTGCAAACTAGGGTTTTTACCCTTTTTGTTAAAGAAAAGATTTTTTGTGGTTTTTTAATTAAGAAAGAAATTACCTAAGTTAATTACTAAATTAATAAATTAATTAATTAATTAAATGAAAAAGTTATTTTTGTATTTTTGGTATTTTAAGAAAGAAAATAAAAATTAATTGAGTTAGTAAAAACCTAATTAAGTCTAATTTAATTTTAATTATTAAAAAAGGAATTAAAGTTATTCTAATTAAAACCTAAGTTAATTTATTAGTATTTATTAATAAAAATTAAAATTAAAATTTGATTTGATAGAAAATATTTTTGGTGATTTTATTTTATAATTTTTTTTGATTAGTTAGTAAATTAAACAAAAATAACAAAACAATTAAAATAAACAAAATAAATGAAATAGAAAGAGAGTAAGGGGGTTTGGGCCTGAAATAGGGTGTTTGAGAAGCAATCTGAGGCCCATCACACGCTGGTCCTGTTTAACTTTTGGTGATCCCATGTGCACACTTGGACTTGGTCTTTGGTGGTCTTTCAGCCTTGACTCTTAGATTTGGCCTTTGGCCACTTGGCAGCTGGATGAATGATGGTGTATGGTGAACTGCGTGCTTAGACATGCACTTGATTACCTGAAGAAGAAAAATAACAAAGAGAGTGGCGGACCTGGGATTCGAACCCAGGTCCTGATGGTGATTGCCAGCTTGCCTTGCCACTACGCCATTTTGCTTCATTTGTTAATATATTACATAACAATTATAATATATCAAAAAAGAAATTATTGGTCAGAAAATAAAAATGCGCGCAAAAACATTTGAACGGGCCAATCAGAGCATGCCAGCTCTTCGTCCCTGTCCTTCCACTACTGTATTTTTACCTGCGGATTTGGATCCGCAGCTAAAAGCGCAAGCTTTCTCTAAAATCTTCCCTAGGCCTCATAAATCAACTCCAAAATCATGGTTGAATTCTCCTTGGCTCCCTGATCAACACCATTTAGGCCATGGGGGTTCCTCATTTAGGCCAGAAAAATGCAATTGGATATTGCCAAACGTTTGCAAATGCTGTGAGGAGTATAAATATGCCAATGATTTATTCAAATGATGCAAGAATGATGAATCACAAATTCAAGAACCAAGGTGATTATCATGACACTTACAGTGCTTTTGAAGGCCTGAGGATGCGTGCTTTTGATCCAGGAAGGTTGTGTGATCACCCAGGAATCGATTGGGATGCTTCTTGGCTTCTGAGTTTGCCTCTAAGTATGAATTCGAATTCAAGCTTTTTGTCTCTTTTTTCAAGTTTTGTTCTGTCTATGCTTGCAGCCTCCAACCTCTTTTTTCGTTCCTTTGCCTTCCTTATGTATCATACAATGTGCTAGGGTAACAAAATTGGAATGAATCTCTCTAAATCAATGCACCCATATTTGATTTGATCTCCTTTTGAAAGCTTGCCAAATTTGTCAAAAATCCATGCTTTTGCACATGATCTTGTGTGATACAAATTGGATGCTCTTAATGATGATGATTCAATCCTGAAATAGCCAAAAGATATCATGTAATCAAAGCTTTGGATTTTTTTATGATTTAATTTGATTTAAAATGAAATAATTCAATAAAAAATCAAATAAAATAATAAAAATAAGATATGGGTTCATGGATGAACCTAGGATACGTGGGAAACTATGCAAGCTCAAATCAAGTGGAAAAGAATGGGCCCATTTGACAAAATTTGAAGTTTTGGGGATAGTTGACTTTTGGCAATTTTGCAAAAATGCCCAACTTCAACAATGCATAACTTCTTCAATTTTGAATTTTTGGAAGGGTTCTCTGACTTTTTAGAAAGCTTGAGATGTCCTCTAACCAACCCTTTTGGTATCATCTCATGTTGATATCCCATTCTCAAGTTATAAGCTTTGGCAAAAACGGTGTTTTTGTTGACTTTCAAAAATGACCTATAATGTCCAAATTTATAACTTCTTGTGAGTGAATTTTCTGATCCTGGGGTATGAAGATGGGTTGTATGAAATTGCATCCTCTTCAAAATGAGCTTTGGATGGGTCATTTCGCATAAATTATGAGAAAGTTATGTTTGGTCAAAGTTGAGTTGACTTTTCCTATAAAACCCTAATTTAGCAACTTTTGAGTCTTGATGAGTTTAGAGAAATCCTTGATGAATCATGATCAACCCTTTATCAAATGATTAAATATCCTTCAAAATGAGAATGTTGACAAAAAATCTTGAAGTTTGACTGTATTTGAGTCACAGTTGACTTTTGCCCTAGCACAGTCGATTTTTGGACCCTTTGAGCAATTGGCTGAGCAAACTTCCTCTGCAAGGCTTGAAACTTGACATGGATGACCTTGAGAACTTATTAGGACATTGGGGAGTACTTGAGGTCATTTGTACTCAAGGATCTTAACACAAAACCCTAATTTAGGGTTGAATGCCTTAGGAGATAGCTTGACTGTCCAACTCTTGAGCAATCTTGAGCCACTTGGAGATTTTTCTTGCAATGTTTGGAGAAATATGAGAGGGCAAATTTTGGGGTACAACAGCTGCCCCTGTTCAATCTTCTTAAACCTGAGGATGTAGATTGGCTTTCGTGCCTTTCGTGATCCGAAGGTGGAAGATGATTGAACACTAGAGTGCCCAGAAATTTGCACTCGCATGAAGTGGTATCAGCCTTGTGACGTCGGGAATGGGCTTACAAATAACATTTGGAGATTGATGGCGGGAGGATGGGCTTAAAGATGCCATCTGAAGGAGTGTCGATCTCATAAGAGATTCCTTAGCGAGAGTTTGTATACCTGTTGTTGTTGAAGATTCCGCTGGGGAAGTCTGATCTTTGTTGAGATTTAGGAACTTGCCTGTACTTCAACTGAGAGAATGTCTCTGCTGAGTTTTAAGAACTTGGCCGTAATTCAACTGGGGGAAACATCTTCATCGAGATTTAGGACTGTCTGGTCTTCAACGGAGTATAATTCTGTTGAGATTGTAGAACTCGTCCACACTTCGACGGAGGAAAATTGTCGAGATTGAGAACCTTATCTGAAATTCAACCGAGGATAATTCAGTTGAGATTTAAGAACCGGTCAGGTCTTTGACTGAGGAAAACATCTTCATCAAGATCTAGGAACTATCTGGTCTTCAACGGAGTATAATTATGTTGAGATTGTAGAACTCGTCGACACTTCGACGGAGGAAAATTGTCGAGATTGAGAACCTTATCTGAAATTCAACCGAGGATAATTCAGTCGAGATTTACGAACCGATCAGGTCTTCGAATGAGGGAAACATCTTCATCAAGATCTAGGAACTGTCTGGTCTTCAATGGAGTATAATTCTGTTGAGATTGTAAAACTCGTCCACACTTCGACGGAGGAAAATTGTCGAGATTGAGAACCTTATCTGAAATTCAACCGAGGATAATTCAGTTGAGATTTAAGAACCGGTCAGGACTTCGACTGAGGGAAACATCTTCATCAAGATCTAGGAATTGTCTGGTCTTCAACAGAGTATAATTCTGTTGAGATTGTAGAACTCGTCCACACTTCGACGGAGGAAAATTGTCGAGATTGAGAACCTTATCTGAAATTCAACCGAGGATAATTCAATTGAGATTTAAGAACCGATCAGGTCTTCGACTGAGGGAAACATCTTCATCAAGATCTAGGAACTGTCTGGTCTTCAACGGAGTATAATTCTGTTGAGATTGTAGAACTCGTCCACACTTCGACGGAGGAAAATTGTCGAGATTGAGAACCTTATCTGAAATTCAACAAAGGATAATTCAGTTGAGATTTAAGAACCGGTCAGGTCTTCAACTGAGGGAAACATCTTCATCAAGATCTAGGAACTATCTGGTCTTCAATGGAGTATAATTCTGTTGAGATTGTAGAACTCGTCCACACTTCGACGGAGGAAAATTGTCGAGATTGAGAACCTTATCTGAAATTCAACCGAGGATAATTCAGTTGAGATTTAAGAACCGGTCAGGCCTTCGACTGAGGGAAACATCTTCATCAAGATCTAGGAACTGTCTGGTCTTCAACGGAGTATAATTCTGTTGAGATTGTAGAACTCGTCCACACTTAGACGGAGGAAAATTGTCGAAATTGAGAACCTTATATGAAATTCAACCGAGGATAATTCAGTTGAGATTTAAGAACCGGTCAGGTCTTCGATTGAGGGAAACATCTTCATCAAGATCTAGGAACTGTCTGGTCTTCAACGGAGTATAATTCTGTTGAGATTGTAGAACTCTACCACACTTCGACGGAGGAAAATTGTCGAGATTGAGAACCTTATCTGAAATTCAACCGAGGATAATTCAGTTGAGATTTAAGAACCGGTCAGGTCTTCGACTGAGGGAAACATCTTCATCAAGATCTAGGACTGTCTGGTCTTCAACGGTGGATAATCCCGTTGAGATTGTAGAACTCGTACACACTTTGACGGAGGAAAATTGTCGAGATTGAGAGCCTTATCTGAAATTTAACCGAGGATAATTCAGTTGAGATTTAAGAACCGGTCAGGTCTTCGACATAGCTAAGAACTTAACTGCCTCATTCCTGAAAGGTAAAGGTCAGTCATATGCAATGCATGATATAGGTTAAGCAATGATGTTCTCAAAATAAATGAGATTGTGTTGTATGATGTGTATATGCATGTATCATGATGTATGGAAATGTAATGTTTTAGCTGGGGAAAATAAATCCCGGATAGCTGCTGGAGAATAGAGTTGAATTCTTCGTTTCCGCTGGAGATAGCGGACGACGATGATTGATGAGAATAAACCTGCAAGGGAGGATAACTCCGTTGGAGGATAAACTGATGAGGAGATTACTCTGTAGGGAAGAGTTGCTCTGCTGAGGATTCCGCCGATAAATTCCGTCGGGGATGAATTATCATTGCTGGTGATATTGAATCTGTTGGGGATTGAATTCCTGTTTGCAAAAGGAAAGAACTTCGCTGGGGATGATCTGTGAGTTGCGACTTCACTAGGGATAACATGTTAGACTCTTGTGGGGATAATCCTTTGAGCTTTGATGGGGACAATCTTCCTTTGAACTCGGCTGGTGATATTTATTTTTATACTCTGCCGGGGACAAACTTCCAGAGTCTACTGGGGATGATTCTTCAACTCCACTGGGGAAGCTTTTTCAGACTGCGCTGGGAAAATTTTAAATCCACTGGGGATATCTTGGATTCTTACGGGGAATATTCTTATACTCCGTTGGGGAATATTAAGACTGCCGTGGATATTACGCCTTTTCAGTGTCAATGGTAGATAAACTCTGCTTGGGGAGAATATTACCGACTCATTCATTCACAGTTGCAAGTCTCAGCCGGGGAGAGCTATCATTACTGTCTTACTCTGCGGGGAGTGAAAGTACCTTAACCATGTTCTTCAGCTGAAGTTACCTTGTACCTAGTGGACAGAGCAACTATACAGCCTAGACAATTCTCATTTGCCCCTGTTTCTGATATTACCAGTAATCATCTTCTTTTTTTGGCATGCAAATATTTATGAGCAGAAATTAATGTCAAGTGCATATATAAAAAATGAACATTGGACGTTCTTTGCAAAACAAAACAGATAAAGGAAAAACAGTTTAAAATTTCTTTGAAAATGAATTGTATTGATTTTGAAGTCTGGCCAGTAAATAGGCGCTTTTGTACAAGAGGCTGACGTCCTAGTAAGAGAACACCGCCGAACAAATAGAATTTATACAATTTGTGAAAAGAAAACAAAACATCTATGGGAACAATCCCACTGGGTTCTAACTCTGCTATTGCCTTTATGTCCTTGAGCATCTCATCACTTTGGACCCTTTGAGCAATTGGCTGAGAAAACTTCCTCTGCAAGGCTTGAAACTTGACATGGATGACCTTGAGAACATATTAGGACATTGGGGAGTACTTGAGGTAATTTGGACTCAAGGATATTAACACAAAACCCTAAGGTTGACTGCCTTAGGAGATAGCTTGACTGTCCAACCCTTGAGCAATCTTGAGCCACTTAGAGATTTTTCTTGCAATGTTTGGAGAAATATGAGAGGGAAAATTTTGGGGTACAACAGTCATCATTCCATCTAACTACCTGATCTTTCTTCAACAGCTTGAAGATTGGTTCACAAGTAGATGTTAGGTGAGAAATGAACCTAGCAATGTAGTTTAGGCGTCCCAAGAGACCTCTGACCTCCTTCTCAGTGCGAGGAGCGGGAATTTCTTGTATAGCTTTGACTTTGGCAGGATCAACCTTGATGCCTTTGTTGCTGACAATGAAACCTAAGAGCTTACGGGACCGAACTCCGAATGTGCACTTGTTGGAATTCAATCTTAGCTTGTACTCCTTCAACTTGACAAACAACTTTTACAAGTGATCAAGGTGTTCTTCTTCAGTTTGTGATCGGGCTATCATGTCATCTACGTAGACCTCTATCTCATGATGTATCATATCATGAACCAAAGATACCATGGCGCATTGATAGGTTGCCCCTACATTCTTCAGTACGAATGGCATCACCTTGTAGCAGAACATACCCCACTGTGTAACAAAAGTAGTTTTCTCCATGTCCTCAGGTGCCATTTTGATCTGGTTATAGCCTGAGAATCCATCCATGAAAGAAAATACTTTGTGTTGAGCTGTGTTGTCAACCAGGATGTCGATGTGTGGAAGTGGAAAATCATCTTTAGGGCTGGCCCTGTTTAAGTCTCTATAATCCACGCACATTCTCACTTTGCCGTCCTTTTTAGGCACGGGCACAATGTTAGCAACCCATTGAGGATAGGAAGTAACAACCAGAAATCCAGCATTGAACTGCTTCATAACTTCTGCTTTGATCTTCTCGGACATGTCAGGTCTCATGAGGCGGACCTTTTGTTTCACTGGTGGACATCTTCTCTTGTGGGTAGACGGTGTACCTCAATGTCTGTATCAAGTCCCGACATGGCTTCGTATGACCAGACGAAGATTTCAACATAATCATGCAATAGCTGAATTAGGCGCTCCTTGACACTCGGCTCTAGATTGGCACCCACTCTTATTTCCTTTCTGTCTTCCTCAGTTCCCAAGTTGATCGTATCTAGCTGCTCTTCATGAGGCAGAATAGCCCTTTCCTCTTGTTGTAATAGTCTAGCCAATTCCCCTGGCACCTCACAATCTTCCTCACCTTCGTATCTGGCTTGGTAGACCATATCTTCAGAGTCACTGAAGGTTATAGCAGTATCGTTACCCATAGGATCCAGAATGGAAGAGTACCTGCATTTGTGAGTGTGGGTGTGTGTAAGGGCGTAGCCACCTTTAAACAAAAAAAATGTAAAAAAAGACAATGAACACAAATGTTTGTATGAAAAACATCCATGATTCATTGAAATGACATATGAAAATGAAATAAGAACCCTTACAAATGGACTGTTGTGCCTCGGGTAAGACACAAGGTTGAAAAATTACGAATTGTTTATGAATTATTACAGATCCAACAGAAATGGAAAAGATAAATTACTGCGGTATGAAAGTAATCTGAACAAAGTCTTTTGCTTCCCAATTGCACAGTCCTCCGCCGACAGTAGGAAAAATCCAGTCTTCCAGGCTGCCCCCTTCTTCACTATCCTCTAGTGCATTAACCCCTTGGTGATTGATCTTCACAGGTGGCCCTCCGGCACTGGCGCAGCGCACAGCTTTCAGACCAGTCGAAGTGAACCCCAAGTCGAATTTGTCTGATTTGAAAGGAAAGTCTGGAAGCTGCCCCCATATTATGTTTCCTCCCTCTTCAATCACTGCCTTTGCATCCTTGAGAGATGACATTCGAGGAGGAGGCCAGGTAATCGTGGGTACAGAGGACAATGTCTTAGTCGCCGCTATTTCCTGAGCTACCTCTTCAAAATGCTGGAAAGGAGTTTCGATGAATTCGCCATCCAATTCTACATAACGAAAAGAATTCAGATGACTGGTCATGTATTCCTCTTCGCCATGAATAGTTATAATTTTCCCTTGGACAGGGTATTTGAGCATTTGATGCAGAGTAGAAGTGACAGCTTCAGCATGGTGGATCCAAGGTCTTCCCAACAGGCTCCCAACAGGCAAGAGTAAGAAGGACGGATGTCCATCACATAGAATATGGAGTTAAAGGTTTCAGTTCCCACCTTAATCGGGATGTACACCTCCCCGTGGACCATCCTTTTAGAGCCGTCGAAAGCTCTCACAATGATATTGCTGGGTTTCAGAGTTAAGCCTTCACAATGTAGTCTATCCAAGGCTTTCTTCGACAAGACGTTCAAAGATGAACTAGTGTCTACCAGTACGTGTGCTAGGGTTGTCCCTATGTATTCCACCGAGACATGCAAAGCATCATTATGTTTTATCCATTTCGAAGTTAAATCTACATCAGAGAATCCTAGACCATTGTCAGCTGTTAAAATAGACACACATTCCTGGAACTGATCAGTGGAGGTTTCTTGTGGCACGTGGGCCGTCTTCAAAAATCTCATCAGAGCCTTAGCATGAGCTTCCAAATAAAGTAACAGAGCCAACATGGAGATCTTCGAGGGGGTTTGCCCCAGCTGTTCCACCATATCATAATCGCTTTTCTTGATTATTTTCAAAATTACCTCCATTTCTTTTTAAGAGGTTTCAGGGATGATCAACGGATAAGCCCTCGTCCTGACGGGCTATTCTTGGATCCCTTTCCCTCGAACATCAGTAGCAGCAGAGGGGATAACCATGGGGGTTTTGATTTCTTCTATGATTGGTGTACTTGCAGATATGTTTACCGGTGTAGAGATAACTTTAGGAGCAGCTGAGGGTCCAAGAATCGCCTTTGGAGGGGCAATCTTTGGAGAAAATATTCTTCCACTACGGGTAACTTTTCTTGTTCCGGAAATGTTACCGATGTCGGAATTGTCTTCTTCAGAACTCTCTTCCTCGGCAGTCTGTTCATCTGTTTAACACCATGGTAGTAGATTTCTCCACCATAGTTCCATGGTATTGATTTGTCGGACTTGTACGGGACTGGCCCAGGCATGATTATCTTTAAAGGTGCAGCATTCGGAGCGGGTGTAATCCTAACATGTCTTTTAGGGACCTTGGAAGGATTGACGGATATGGTTATTATTGAAACATCGTTAACAGGAGTTGATAAAACAAGAGACTTCTCGAATAGGATTTCTTGGTTATCAATTAGGCGTTGGATGCCTATCTTCAACAATGGACAGTGGGTTAATGAGGATGAACAAAGGTGACAATCTTCTTCACAACCTGGGAAAACCCCAACCTTCAACAAATTTAACTTGATTATAGGGAGTGGAGTTATCAAATCATCTACAGTAGCAACAAACAGATCCTCCTCAACATCATGGGCGTTGTGGTCGTGCCTTGGTATTAGAGCAGAGATAACATTGGGTTCTTCAAGTGCGTCGAATTCAACTTCTTTAGCATCTCTCAAATCCTGAATTTTATTCTTCAGGGCCCAACAATTGTCAGTGTCATGCCCTGGGCTCTCCGAATGGTAAGCGCACCTGGAGTTTGGATGGTAATATGGAGAAGCAGTGTTAGGATTTTTAGGGGCCTCTTTCAACATGGCCAAATTCAACTTCAGAAGATGTGGTAAGACTTGAGCAGGAGTCATGTTTATCTTGGTGAATTGCCGTACAGGCCTTTCCACCCTTTGCTGGTTATTTCTCTGTTGGTCATTTCTCGGCTGATTGCTTCTGGACTGATCAAATGCAGACTTCTGAATCATGACGACCCCCACCGTTGGCCGGCGCTCAACTCTTCCTTGACCCCTATGAGAGTAGACAGCTGATACTTCCTTATTTCCCGTGAAAGGTTTTCTGATGGCAACAGAAGTAGATGCATCCTTTTGAATTTTCCCGCTTTTAATACCGTCCTCCACTCTTTCTCCGGTTAGAATCAAATCAGTGAACCCAGCAGACGAACTTCCAATCAGGTGATTGAAGAAAGGACCTGACAAGGTACCCAAGAACATGTCTACTAGCTCCCTCTCAGATAAAGGTGGTTGCACCCTTCCGGCCAAATCTCTCCATTTTTGGGCATAGTCTTTGAAGCCCTCATTGGTAGCCATGGTCATACTCTGTAGCTGAATACAGGTTGGCGCCAAGTCAGCATTGTTTTGATACTATTTATAAAAGGTGGCTGCCAAGTCTTCCCAATTATGTACATGAGACCTCTCCAACTGGTGGAACCAATCAAGCTGTGTTCCTGACAAACTGTCTTGGAAAAAGTGGACCCACAAATCTTTGTCAGCAGAATGCGGTTGAATTTTCCTGACATAAGACCGTAGGTGCATCTTTGGGCAAGACACCCCATCATACTTAGCAAACAGTGGCACTTTAAATTTAGGAGGGATTACAATTCCATAAACCAACCCTAGCTCCTCAAAATCCAGCCTCGGTACTCTTTGCACTTCCATATCTGTGATCGGTGGATCTGGAACTGACTGTTTAACGCTGGTTCGTGAAATGTCGCGGAAGCAAGAGTCGCCACCGTCTTTTATTTTCTCCAAATGGAAAGGACAAAAGCACAGAAAAATTCCTTAAAGAGATTGCTCTCGGTTCGGGAGGTAGATTATAGAAAGGGAAGGTGTTAGCACCCTTTCTATCCATGGTTATCCATGGGCTCTTAGATACTTGCTCACTTGTGTTTTCAAAAATGGTTTATTTGCTTTTTCAACTGTGGGTTTTAAAAAGTTTCTTTTGAAAATTTCAGTTCGACTCTTGTATCGGTCCTCAAGAGTGTTTGAAAAATTGCTTTCGAAAGCTTTTTGAAAAGTGTCGGTGTGAAAAGAGTTTTTGATTTGTTTTGAAATTAGAGCAAGTATCTACGAGTCATCCACCTACCCTAAGGAATTCTTCTGTGTAAATGTCCTTTAAAGTAGTGTCATCCCACCATTGAGAGGTAGGTAGCACCACCGTTGGAGGTGTTCGGGTCAATTCGAGGTTCGGGACATGGTGATCACCAGAGCAATGGGAAGACACCTTAGAAGCTACCCTCATGCCAGGTTCCCGGATCATGAGGACTTACTAAGACATCCTCTACTCGACGATCACCTTTCGAGGCAAGGCAACAGTGAGGCGTACCCTAGGGGTGGTGTGTGATTTGTGTGTCGTTTTCATTTATTTTTGTCTTTTGTCAAAGTGATCTATGCGTTTGTTTTTATTTTATCATTCATTCTTGCATGTCATTATTAATAGTTAAAAATTGCGAGAAATATAAAGTTCCTAAACTATTAGAAAGGCGCGGGTCCACATCGCCAAATTAAACCAGGACCCGATTTGACATAAAATAAAGAAATAAAATGCGGGAAATATAAAATGTCCGAGTTACATGGCTTGAGCAATTACATAATATTTGAAAGAAAATAAATGTGCGAAAGAAATAAAAATAGAACATTCGCGGGCGTTGGACCCTTTAAAGAAATTAAATGAAATTAAAAAGCTAATTAATTATTTAATAAAAGGAAAGAAATGTTTTTTAGTTTTTTGTATTTAAGAAATAAAGAAAATTAAAATTAAAAGAAACTCTAATTCTAAGTTTTTTTAATTATTAATGAAAATGTTAAAGTTTAACCTAATTTACTAAATATTTAATGTACATGTTTATTTACAAAAATATTTAATAATTAATAACAATAATAATAAGAAAAAATTATTTATTAAAAAGATGATGAAAAGTTAAAAAAACCTAATTTCTACATATTTTAACTTATTAAGAAAAATATTAAAGTTCTGAAACCTAAATTAACTAAGTTAATTATTAAAGTTTATTTACAAAAAATAATGGTGAAATTAATATTAATAACAATAAACATTTTTAGTTTCTGATTTTTTTATTATGAAAATTATTTTATGGAATTAAAAGAAAACAATTAAAAAAACAATTAAAAGAATAAAAAGGAAAATCAAATAAAAAAATAAAAATGATGCAAACCATGGGGGGTGTCTGGCCCTTTTTGGAGGTGAATTGGAGTGGTTTGGCCATGTATTGGTGTCATGCATAAGTTTTTCTACTGTGGCCATTTGGCTTTTGGCTTTTGGCCATTTGGCTTTTGGCCTCAACGTTCCTTAATCTTCTCAGGATGTCTGTCTCGCCACGTATTGGGGTCATGTGTAAAATGTTCTGTTTTGGCCATTTGGCTTTTGGCTTTTGGCCTCAACGTTCCTTAATGAACCTGCATGAGATCCTGTCTAAATCTGCAGTGTTGAATCTCACGAACACATTAGATAAAATCAAAAAATGCAAATAAAACCAATATATGAAGAAATTTAATGTTTAGGCACAATATGACATGTATGAATGATTATACCCTTTTTGATCATGGAGATCAAATCAACCTTACCCTTACTGGAAAAGTAGTGACATGAATGCTTTTATGCCCTTGGGATCATGGAGATCAAGCCAGCCTTACCCTTACTGAAGAAGTAATAAGATGTTGGTTTGTAGCTGAGATGACTTTGTTTCTAGTGAGAGAGGGATTTGTAGTAAGGATTTCAAGGTTTTAGGTTTCTTGAAAGAATTTGATATTCTAACAGTATTGTGGCAAGATTTTTTTTCTCTCTTCTTTTCTCCTCTCTCTTCCCTGGTTTGTGTGACAAGAAGGTGATTATATAGTGGAAATTAGGGTAAAGAAAATGGGCTTTGAATGTGCAATTGGGCCTCCAATATTCACTTGAATTCGTCACTTTCCAGGCTAAATCGCAGGGACTTAAGTGCAGTTTTTGAAGTTGAAATGTGAAAACAAAATGTAGCCGACATCGAGAACTAACTCCTGTCCGAAAATCGACTCAATCGGATAAACGGTGAATTAGTTATGAATTTTTGAAGTTTCAGCTTAGACAAACTTATTTTGGGCTCCAGTGTCGGCTCTGACACGTTCTTCAATAAAAAACTGGTATTGATCGGTGCATAATTTGGTCTCGACTTTTGAAGCAAAGTTGTAGATCTATGAGTCAGTGACCTTGTGTAAAAATATGAGTCCAATCCGATAAAAATTGACCGAGTTATGAATTTTCGAAGTTTCGGCTCAAATGAAATAATATTCAGCATTCAGGATTTTCAGCGTGTCACGCACTCTGAGCAAAAAACGAAGGCCTTTTGAATACCGTTTGAACTCAATACCTTCTGTGAAAATGTAGCCAACTCAATTTGTGAAATCTTGGCACCGGAACCAGCTCGATACGATGAAAATCGACCAAGTTATGATTTTTTGAACATGACGCAAATAAACTTCTGTCACAAATTTTCTGCACGAAAATACTTGATAAATCCACATTTTTGAAGACCTTCTGATCGAAATTGGCTTCCATCCGTGAGAGATGAAAACGTAGATAATATCAAGACGGAATTTTGGCCACCGGAACGGGTTCAAAACAAGCTACGATCTTCAAGGTATGAATTTTTTAGCGCGTAAAAACTGCACTTTCAGCACACTTTTTCACTATATCTCTTCAAGAAAACTCACACATTCGGATACCTTCTTTAAAGAATTGACTCTTGAGCCGAACCTGAATTTGAGAATACGTTATCAGAGATATCTTGGCGAAAGAATACCTGAATATGACGCGTCAGGTTGGACTTGTGAATTTTTCTTGAAATGTTTTTTTGAGAAATATGGGAGGGCAAATTTTGGGGTACAACAGTTGCCCCTGTTCAATCTTCTTAGACCTGAGGATGCAGATTGGCTGACGTGCCTTTCGTAATCCGAGGGTGGAAGATGATTGAACACTAGAGTGCCCAGAAATTTGCGCTCACATAGTAGCAGTGATGGTGGAATGAGCTTATAGATGCCATTTAGATGTTGCTGGATAGGATGATGGGCTTATAGATGCCATCTGGATGTTGATCGCATAAGAGATTCCTTAGCGAGAACCTGCATATCTGCAAAAGAAAAATGAGTACCTGATACGTTGCAGGAGTTGATTTCAGATGCTTGGCATAGATATGTCCTGACTGGTTACGGGAGCTGAATCTGGAGCTTCACAGGATGAATGAACCAGGGATGGTTACTACCTTAGCATGAACGGTAAGAGAACCTTGGGTGATTTTAACTTCAACAACGCTCGTTGAGAAAATCTTAGTGGGAATTACCATCTTCGCAGGATCGGGAAGGGAACCATAGGCAATTATAATCTGAAAGGGAATTATCACCTCACTCACCGTCGGAGAGAGAACCAATAGGACCTTATAATCTCAAAGAAAAACCCAAAATGGAAATCTCATGCACCGTCGGAGAGAGAACCAATAGGAAAATATAATCTTAAAGAAAAACCTAAAATGGAAATCTCATGCACCGTCGGAGAGAGATCCAATAGGACATTATAATCTCAAAGAAAAACCTAAAATGGAAATCTCATGCACCGTCGGAGAGAGAACCAATAGGAAAATATAATCTTAAAGAAAAACCTAAAATGGAAAATTATAATCTTAAAGAAAAAACCTAAAATGGAAATCTCATGCACCGTCGGAGAGAGAACCAATAGGACAATATAATCTTAAAGAAAAAACCTAAAATGGAAATCTCATGCACCGTCGGAGAGAGAACCAATAGGAAAATTATAATCTTAAAGAAAAAACCTAAAATGGAAATCTCATGCACCGTCGGAGAGAGAACCAATAGGACCTTATAATCTCAAAGAAAAACCTAAAATGGAAATCCCATGCACCGTCGGAGAGAGAACCAATAGAGAAATATAATCTCAAAGGAAAAAAACCTAAAATGGAAATCTCATGCACCGTTGGAGAGAGAACCAATAGGACAATATAATCTTAAAGAAAAACCTAAAATGGAAATCTCATGCACCGTCGGAGAGAGAACCAATAGGACAATATAATCTTAAAGAAAAACCTAAAATGGAAATCTCATGCACCGTCGGAGAGAGAACCAATAGGTAAATTATAATCTTAAAGAAAAAACCTAAAATGGAAATCTCATGCACCGTCGGAGAGAGAACCAATAGGACCTTATAATCTCAAAGAAAAACCCAAAATGGAAATCTCATGCACCGTCGGAGAGAGAACCAATAGGACATTATAATCTCAAAGAAAAACCTAAAATGGAAATCTCATGCACCGTCGGAGAGAGAACCAATAGGGAAATATAATCTCAAAGGAAAAAACCTAAAATGGAAATCTCATGCACTGTCGGAGAGAGATCCATAGGAAATTATAACCTGATAACTTCTACTGAGTCTTCATCAGAAAAATCTGTTGGGAGTCGATTTAGCTGGACTAGAGAAGGCCTTGGACTGGATAAGAAATCTTTTGAGTCGATTAACTGAACCGGTCTAGGTCTTGAAATGTGGTTGAGAATTTAACTGCCTCTTTCCTGAAAGGTAAAGGTCAGTCGTATGCGATGCATGATATGGATCAAGCAACATAAATGAAATTTGTATGATATGATGCGTCTGTGCATGCTATAATGATGTATGTGATGTTTTATGAATGTATTTTTTCGTCTAGGAAATTAAATCCTTGACGGGTGCCGGGAAATCATATCCTGGGCTGATGTTGAAGAATAGATTTTGCTTCCGCTGGGGATGATAACTGCAAGAATACCGGTAGGAGAAGATAACTCCGTTGAGGAGTAAACTTGGCAAATGGACGATTCTGCGGGGAGAAAAATACTCTAACAACCATGCTGGGGAGTGATACTCTGTGGGGATAGAGATACTTTGGTGAATTTGTTGATAACAACTTGCTGAGGATATCTTTGTTATGTTGGAAGTGTTGATGGACTTCGCTGGGGTAAGAAGACTTCGTCGAGGACGCTCTTTCCGTGGTTCTTGGCTGAGGATAACCCAGTTATATCCTGTTAAGGAAATAACTCTTTGAATAAAGCCGGGAGACACGTTCGTGCTCTGTGAGGATAAGCTTCCAGAATCTACTGGGGATAAGCTTACTGCTTGGGGAGATGGACCCCAATTTTCCTGGGGAATTAGATTGGACTCTCCTGGGGGAGTTTTGATATGCTGGGGAAGTGATTCCTTTGAATGTCTGGTATACCGCCGGGGAACAATCTTCAGACCAAGACTGCCGGGGATGCTTGTTAAGAATATATGGATTGCTGCTGGGGAATGTTGAGATTTGCGGGAGGATACCCAACTTCCTTGAGATTTGATAACTCTGCTTGGAGGAGAATACACTGACTGCTGACTCACTCTCTAGGGAATTAGGATGTACCGGTCATGTTTTTTAGCTGAACCTACCTTGGTACCTTGGAGGATAGAACAATTAGATTGCTCAGACAACTCTTTATTGCCCCTGTTTCTAGTGTCACCTGCAATTAATTCCTTTGTTTCGTATGCAAATATTTATGAGTTAGCAAACTATTGTCAATGCGTATATCACAAATTGAACCTTGGACGTTCTTCGCAAAACAAAACAGAAAAAGAAAAACACTTGGCACGTTTAACTGAAAATATATTTGTATTGATTTTTGAATGGCCTGAAAATAGGCGTTTTGTGTACAAGAGGCTGACGTCCTAATAAGAGAACGCCGCCGAACAAAAGAGTTTATACAAATTTTGTACAAGAGAAAATAAAACAGCTGTGTGAAATGAATGATCCCACTGGGTTTCAACTCTGCTATTGCCTTTATAACTCCGAGCATCTCATCACTTGATGACCTTGGTTGAAGGTGAAGCTGACTGATCTATGCCGTCTGAACTTGATGTAGATACCGGATTCTGGATGCAAAGTGATCCAATGAGACATAGTATTACGCTTTTATCCCTAATTTTTGCCTGGACTGCCCTTTCGGGTTTTCAGTCCACCGGGATACCCATTTTTGCCCAAGCCGCCTTTTCAGGTTTTCGACTTGCCGGGTGTACAGATTTTTTTTTATTTCATCCCTTCATTTTGCCCGAACCCTTTTGGTTCGACGGGAAGCCCTAACTTTTGCCTAGGCATGTCAGCCTAGCGGGTCTTTTTTCATGCGTAGTATTTTTTTACTATGTCTGCATTGGCGGGGTGAGGAAGATCGTCACCATCCATATTGGTTAATATCATTGCTTCTCCTGAGAACACACGCTTAACCACAAATGGCCCTTCGTACGTAGGGGTCCATTTGCCCCTTGGATCACTCTGAGGAAGGATGATTCGTTTGATTACCAGATCCCCAACTTGATACTCCTGTGGTCTGACTTTTTTGTTAAATGCCCTGATCATCCGTTTCTGATATGTCTGACCATGACAGATAGCAGCAAGTCTCTTTTCATCAATGAGGTTGAGTTGATCAAGTCGTGTCTGGATCCAATCATCCTCGTTCAGATTTGCATCCTTCATTATCCGGAGAGAGGGTATTTGCACTTCAATCGGCAAGACTGCCTCCATACCATAAACCAGAGAGAAAGGAGTTGCCCCGGTTGACGTCCTAGCTGAGGTACGGTACCCATGTAGGGCGAACGGTAACATCTCGTGCCAATCTTTATAAGTCACTGTCATCTTCTGCACGATTTTCTTGATGTTCTTATTTGCTGCTTCTACAGCCCCATTCATCTTCGGTCTGTAAGGAGAAGAATTGTGGTGCTGTATCTTGAACTGTTCGCAGAGCTCAGCGATCATCTTATTATTCAGATTGGTGCCGTTGTCTGTAATAATCCGCTCAGGGACGCTGTACCGACAGATCAGGTGGTGCCGGATGAACCGTGCCACAACAGTCTTGGTTACCGTAGCATAGGATGCTGCCTCGACCCACTTCGTAAAATAATCAATCGCCACTAGGATGAAGCGATGCCCATTAGATGCCGTAGGTTTAATCTCGCCGATCATGTCTATGCCCCACATTGCGAACGGCCAAGGCGCAGTCAGAACATTCAGGGGAATCGGAGGAACATGCACCTTGTCTGCATAAATCTGGCACTTATGGCATGTCCTGGAATGTTGGTAGCAATCAGCTTCCATTGTGGACCAGTAATATCCTGCCCGTAGGATTTTCTTAGCCATAGTGTGTCCACTGGAATGCATACCAAAGGTCCCTTCATGTAGCTCTTCCATGATTCTTTCTGCTTCAGTCTTATCCACACAACGCAGTAAGGTTGAATCATGGTTTCGCTTATACAAGATGTCGTTGCTAAGGAAGAACTTGGATGCGAACCTTCTCAGGAATTTCTTATCATTGATGGATGCACCTTCCGGGTACTCCTGAGTTTCCAAATATCTCTTCACCTCATAGTACCAAGGCTTCTCGGTTACCAATTCAGTCTCGAGATCACAACAGTATGCCGGTTCGTCCCGTTTCCAGATGATGATCCGGGGAGCCTCGTTATCCCATTTGACCTTAAACATTGAAGACATTGTAGCTAACGCGTCCGCCAGCTGATTCTCTTCTCTTGGAAAGTGTTCAAAGGTTATCTCCGTGAAGTGGGGGATCAAGGTCAACACACATTCTCTGTAAGGAATCAGGTTGGGATGTTTCGTATCCCACTCTCCTTTGATCTAATTGATCACAAGAGCGGAATCTCCGAAGACACTCAGAAACTTGATTCTTAGGTCGATCGCAGCTTGAAGACCCATGATGCACGCCTCATACTCTGCCATGTTGTTGGTACAATTGAAATATAGCCGGGCAGTGAGTGGAGTATGAGTACCTTGAGGTGATATGATTATGGCGCCGATACCATTCCCTAAAGCATTGGAGGCTCCGTCAAAGTGCATAGACCATCGGGATCCTGGTTCAGGTCCTTCATCCGGTCCAGGTACTTCACAATCAGTCACAATCATGATGCTTTCATCCGGAAACTCGAAATTCATTGATTGATAGTCATCTACAGCTTGATGTGCCAAGTGGTCTGCCAATACACTTCCCTTGATGGCTTTCTGGGTCGTGTACTGAATGTCGTATTCCCTCAAGATCATTTGCCATCTTGCTATTCTCCCAGACAGAGCAGGCTTTTCAAATATGTACTTTATAGGATCCATCTTTGAGATCAATAAGGTAGTGTGAGTCAGCATATACTGTCTCAGCCGGCGAGCAGCCCATACCAAAGCGCAACAAGTTTTCTCAAGCAGTGAGTATCGGGTCTCACAGTCGGTAAACTTTTTGCTAAGGTAATAAATGGCATGCTCTTTTCGGCCAGACTCGTCATGCTGCCCCAGCACACACCCCATTGAGTTGTCAAGCACTGTTAGGTATAGTATCAGAGGTCTCCCTTCAACCGGTGGCATAAGGATAGGTGGTTCTTGGAGATACTCTTTGATCCTGTCAAAAGCAGCCTGACATTCATCGTTCCAACGTACTACCTGATCTTTCTTCAGCAGCTTGAAGATTGGCTCACAGGTAGCAGTCAGATGTGAGATGAACCGAGCAATGTAGTTCAGGCGTCCTAAAAAGCCTCTGACTTCCTTCTCTGTCCTGGGAACTGGCATCTCTTGAATTGCTTTGACCTTAGCAGGGTCCACTTGAATGCCTTTATCACTGACCACGAAGCCTAGTAATTTTCCAGATCTTACCCCGAAGGTGCACTTGTTCGGGTTCAATCTCAGCTTGTATAGTTTCAACCGGTCAAACAATTTCTGCAGATGATCTAGGTGCTCTTCCTCAGTCTGGGACCTGGCGATCATGTCGTCTACATACACTTCTATCTCATGATGGATCATGTCATGAAATAAAGCAACAATGGCACGTTGGTAGGTTGCCCCAGCGTTCTTCAACCCGAATGGCATGACCTTATAACAGAAGGTGCCCCACTGAGTAACAAATGTAGTCTTTTCCATGTCTTCGGGTGCCATCTTGATCTGATTGTAACCTGAAAAGCCATCCATGAAAGAGAATACTTTGTGCTGAGCCGTATTATCAACAAGGGCATCAATGTGAGGTAAGGGGAAGTCATCCTTGGGGCTGGCCCTGTTCAGATCCCTGTAATCGACACACATTCTGACCTTACCGTCCTTCTTAGGTACCGGCACCACATTAGCAACCCACTGCGGGTAAGAAGTCACTGCAAGAAACCCAGCGTCAAACTGTTTCATGACCTCGGCTTTAATCTTTTCAGACATCTCTGGACACATCCGACAGACCTTTTGCTTAACTGGAGGGCAGTCTTCCTTAGTTGGCAAGTGATGGACCACAATATCGGTATCCAACCCGGGCATGTCTTCGTAGGACCAAGCAAATATCTCCATATAATCATGCAGCATCTTGGTTAACCGTTGCTTCACGCTGAGCTCTAGGTTGGCACCAATCTTTACCTCTTTTCTGTCTGCCTCGGTACCCAAGTTTATTGTTTCCACTGGCTCTTCATGGGGTTGAATTGCCCTCTCTTCCTGAAGCAACAGTCTTGCAAGCTCGCCAGGCACTTCGCAATCATATTCACCTTCGTCTTCGGCTAAGTTGATCGGATTTTCGAAGTCATAATTGGCAGTAGCAGAGTTGTTATCAGTGAGATCCAGAGTGGATTGAAACCTGTATGAGTGAGTGTGTGTGTAAATACAGCTGTTTTGAAAATTATGTAAAGGAAAAGAAAGACAGAGAAGGAGCACAATATTTGTAATGCGAAAAACGTCCAAGATTTTCATTCATGATATATGAAATGACAATTTGTATGCCCTCACAAATAGAACCACGGTGCCTCGGGTAAGACACCGGGCCATAGAGTTTATCATTGTTTATTACAAAATAATGAAACAAAGAAATTTATTACTGCGTCACAAAGGTAACCGGAGTATGGTCCTTAGCAGTCCAATTGTTCAACCCGCCTTCAGCCGTTGGATAGATCCAGCTATTGAATTCAGCCTCGTCCACTCCATTGTCTTCCTCAACAGCATTCACTCCCGAACTTGTAATGAATACCGGAGGTCTTCCGATCTTCGCTTTCCTCATGGATTTCTGACCTTCTGTGGTAAAACCCAGCCCAAATTTATCAGTCTTCTGAGTAAAGTCTGGAAGTCTGCCCCAGTTGGCACTTTCACTCTTCTGAACCACTGCCCGGGCATCCTTTAGGGAAGCCATCTTCAAAGGAACAAATTCTTCTGCTGTTTCTGACGCTGCTGTAATTGGAAGCACCTCCTCGAAATGATGAAAGGGGGTTTCAATAAACTCCCCATCCATCTCAATGTATCTGAAAGAGTTTAGGTGACTCACCATATATTCTTCCTCTCCTTGCATAGTGACAATCTTCCCTCTGACGGGGTACTTCAGCTTCTGATGCAAGGTAGAGGTCACTGCCCCAGCCTTATGTATCCAGGGTCGACCCAATAGACAAGAGTAAGATGGACGGATATCCATCACATAAAAAGTGGAGTCGAACACCTGAGAGCCCACACGAATCGGAATGTCCACCTCTCCATGAACCATCCTCTTTGAACCATCAAAGGCCCTGACGATGATATTGCTGGGTTTTAATTCCAGGCCTTCACAATCTAGACGGTCCAAATCCTTCTTGGGTAGCACATTCAAAGATGAACCGGTATCCACTAACACATGTGCCAAGGTAGTGCCCCTGCATTCAATAGAGACATGCAGAGCATCATTATGGTCTCTTCCCTTCGCGGTCAAGTCAGCATCTGAGAAACCCAAGCCATTGTCTGCCGTCAGATTTGCTACGCAATCAGTGAACTGGACTGCAGACGTCTCATGTGGCACATGGGCCGTCTTGAGGAATGAGATTAAGGCCTTGGCATGGGCCTCGGAGCACAGCAATAAAGAGAGCATGGAGATTTTAGAGGGCGTATGCCCCAGCTGTTCCACAACATTGAAGTCACTCTTCTTTATAATTTTTAGAATCTCCTCCATCTCTTGTTGGGAGGCCTCAGCAGTTATAGGTACAGGTGCCTCTATCTGGGCAGGCTCAACCTCAACTCCTTTGCCCCGAGCATTGGATGACTCGGCAGCAGGAGAAACAATTTGATCAGCAGCAGGAACAGGTACACTTGCAGGGGTTATGAGAAGTGGTCTTCGGGCAGCGGGCGGTGCAATGTCAGGCGAGAAGAGCCTGCCACTGCGGGTAACCTTGGCTGGGCCAGTAATGTCACAAATGCTGGCGCCAACGTTGAATTCTTGTTTGATCCCGTTTACATATACATCTGCCCCATAATGCCAGGGGACATCTTTATCAGATACATAGGGCAGGGGCCCTGGAACAGTGATGATAACAGGTGCAACGGTCATGATTTGAACGGGCTTCTTCGGGAGAGAAGGGATCGGATTATTGAAGATAGTCACCACAGAAACTTCTTCCACTGGAACCAACCGAACAGCAGACTTCTTGAATAGAATCTCCTTACTATCCATTAAGCTTTGGATGCCTAACTTTAGCAAGGGACAACCAGATGGGGACACAGCACTGAACAGGCAACCCTCACTACAACCCGGAAATAAACCGGCCTGCAGTAGGTTCTTCTTGACAATCTTCAGAGGAGTGGCTAGATCATCCACAGAAACATCATAAATGTCTTCATCAACAGCATTTACCCCATGTTGAGGCATAGGAGCAGTAACTACATTCGGCCTCTCAGGCGCTTCGAACTGTATCTCCTTCGCGTCGATAAGGTCTTGCACCTTATTCTTTAACGCCCAACAGTCATCGGTAGAGTGCCCCGGGCTATCTGAATGGTAAGCACAACGAGCATTCGGGTTGTACTTGGGAGATGCAGTATTGGGGAACTTCGGAGCCTCCCTGACAGTCACCAAATTGGTGGATAGCAACTGTGGCAGGATCTGTGATAGGGTCATGCTTAACCGGGTAAACTCCCTCCGGGGTCTTTCAGCCCTTTGAGTATTGGTCGGCCGAGGAGCGGCAGCAGGCTTAGCAATCATTACCGCACTGACAGATTGGCGGCGCTCAGGTCTCTCTGATTTCCGGGAACTATATACGGCACTAGACTCCTTCTTGAATGGTTTCTTTTCCGAACTAGACGATGTACCCTTCGCAATCTTCCCAGACTTTAACCCAGCTTCAATTCTCTCTCCAGTTAGAATCAAATCAGTGAACCCAGCAGAAGAATTCCTGATCAGATGGTTGAAGAACGGCCCAGATAGGGTCCCCAAGAACATGTCTACCAACTCCCGATCAGTCAATGGTGGCTGCACCCTACCAGCCAGGTCTCTCCACTTCTGAGCGTACTCTTTAAAACCTTCGCTTGCACCTAACGACATACCCTGGAGTTGGGTACGTGTGAGGGCAAGGTCGGCATTATATTGATACTGCTTGTAGAAAGCAGTAGCCAACTCCTCCCAGTTACGAACCTTGGTCCCATCCAGCTGATAGAACCATTCGAGATGAGTCCCTGAAAGACTCTCCTGGAAGAAGTGGATCCATAAATTCTTATCCGCAGAGTACGGCTGAATTTTCCGAACATAGGACCTTAGATGCAGCTTGGGACAAGACGCCCCGTCATACTTAGAGAAGGATGGTGCTTTGAACTTATGAGGGATGATCACACCAGTTGACAAACCCAGATCTCCGAAATCCAGCCCAGGTACCTGTTGAATTTCCATAGCTTTCAACCTATCCTCCAGTTGCTTGTATTTATCGTCTGCAGGAGGGTACTGCTCTTCATCAAAATCTGTCTCGTTGTCGGAGACTACCGGACTAGGAACCCTTGCTTCTGCCTGAGGAGAACTCTTGTCAACAGAAGAACCAGCCTCTTCCTGCTGCAGAGCATTACCAAACCTTCGGCCCGAGTTGAACAGAACAGTTCTTCTCTTCTTCTTCTTCTCCTTCTTCAGGAGCATAGCCTTCAGTTCTTCTTGGCCTTGAGCTAGACCCTTGATTAATTCTTGAAACTGCGCATTCTGCGCCTGAAGAGCCTTGATTGATGTCTCAGTTGATGCAGAGTCGGTATTCATGATGCTGAAATAAACAGCGAAGAACTGTAAGCAACCTGAAAAGAGGAAAAACCTGCTATGCACATGATGTATGAAATGCGTATGCAATACATTCAAGGGTTCAAAGGTTCAAATTTGTTGTAGACAAAAAGGAACACACGTTATCATTAAGGAAATCATTGTTTAATACATCAAGGCCTCATGGGCAAAAGTACAAAAATCAAATCAATCCCAAAATACACTGCGCATCCTCTTTGGAGCTATGTAGGTGTTGAGATTCCTCTCCTCATGCAACAGGCGGGTGAGCTCCAAGACCTTCTTTTCACTGGCATGTAGACTAGTCTCAAGAGAATTCCGCTCTTCCTTAAGCTGGATCCAGCTCTTCTGCATCTCTTCCCAGGATGTGGGCATATCAGGGTGCTGAATAATGTAGGACACTTCCCCTTCCAAGACTGGTTCTTTGATTACCGGGAGCATGTGAGGATAAGACATCACTAACTTCTGAGAGCGGGCGCGTACCCACTTGAGATAAGGTTCCAACGGGATGGAATTCCTGTGCCCCAGTGTCTTGCTGTCTATCCTACTTGGCATCCTCCAAGCTCTGATAAATCTCTGGCGAAGTCCTTGAGTATCATTGTCGAAGTCAAAAACTATGTCAGGAATTAACATGTCATGAGGACCATCCCTCCGAGCATAACCAAACTGTCTCCAAGCCAGGCATGGGCTGTAAGTAATACCTCCTCTGATTCCAAGTAAAGGAACATTAGGGTACTCCCCGCAACGATCAATGATGGTGACATCTTCTCTGGACCTAGGGCACCAATGTATATCTGCATGTGTAAGAGTCATCAATCGTTGTGACCATCTCAAACCCCGCTCATTCTTCAAGACTGATTGTGGAAGGTGTGAAATAAACCACCTTCCCAGGAGAGGAGTGCAACACATAAGGACACCTCTTTTTCTCATGGTTCGAGTGTAACATGAGTGAAGGATGTCCCCCAGCAACGTAGGTATAGGATTCCTGGACATAAAGATCTGAACAGCACTGATATCAATAAGCTGATCTGGGTTAGGGAACAACACCAAACCATAGACAAGGAGGGCCACAACCTCTTCAAAAGCTTGCAAGTCAAGGGAGTTCCAACATTCATGAGCCTTTTCAAACAGAAACCTGGCTAAGAACCCTTTGATACCACTTCTAACTTCCCAATGTCCCTTGAGGTCAGATGACTGTAGGTGCAAGGCTTTAGCAATCTCTTCCAGCTTAGGTTCCTTTTCTGTACCGTTGAAAGGTAGCTGATCAAGGATAGGGATCTTCAGGAGCCGGGAGAACTCCTCCAATGTAGGTACCAACTGATAGTCCAAGAAGGTGAAACAGTGATGCAGAGGGTCAAAGAATTGGAACAGTACCTTGATCATATCTTCCTCAATGTTGGTGTTGACCAAGCTGATGAGGCTTCCATGTCTTTCACTGAATGAAGAATTCTCAGGAATCCTGGATATAAGCTCCTTAAGCTGAGGAGGTACCCTTACAATACTGATTTGAATTGTCTTTCTACGAACGGTTTCCATGTCCTACAAAACAAGAACAAAGATGAAAATTCGAACCCCTGAAATGGTTAGTCAATGCATATGATGCTGGATGATGCCATGATGCTATGATTAAACACACCACAGATATGTACAAAGACAAACATGTAAGGCACACAAGGCACACAAGACAAGCCCTTAAGGTTTAAGGCCAGCATGGGGTCTGGGTAGTACCCTCTTGAAGTTGGTGGGTTCAACCTGTCCTAATCAAAGTAACCGGGTTCTAAGGTTCCCAATATCACGGGATTGCTTTCATTGTTCATCGTTTCGATTTAGCCACTGAACTGGCGACCGAAATATTCCAGGAAAGCAATCCTCAATTGAGTGTAGTATCGAGTATCAACCAACCTCGGACTGCACCAAAGTCAGTTATCTCACTACCCTAAAGAGGCCAAGATAGTTCAATTAAGGTTCCTAAGGTCAGTTGATGCTTCATGACACCACGCGGAGGCCCCGTACTCTCCTTGACTGAACTCAAGGGTTACCGGTACACACCAAAGTGCCGCATCAACGTAGCAGACTGTTTCAACCATGTCGGTATACCCCGCACAGTTCCCTCACAGCCTTGTTGCTACTTTCTAAGAAGGTATCCCCAGATCCGGGTTAGGATCTATAGAACTCCCAAGCAACCCACAATTTAAAGCACACAAGGAAAACAATTGAAAACACAGTTATGAACTAACCCTAAGGTACACCTCACTTTATAGTTTAGTCCCCAGCAGAGTCGCCAGTTCTGTGATCGGTGGATCTGGAACTGACTGTTTAACACTGGTTCGTGAAATGTCGCGGAAGCAAGAGTCGCCACCGTCTTTTATTTTCTCCAAATGGAAAGGACAAAAGCACAGAAAAATTCCTTAAAGAGATTACTCTCGGTTCGGGAGGTAGATTATAGAAAGGGAAGGTGTTAGCACCCTTTCTATCCATGGTTATCCATGGGCTCTTAGATACTTGCTCACTTGTGTTTTCAAAAATGGTTTGTTTGCTTTTTCAACTGTGGGTTTTAAAAAGTTTCTTTTGAAAATTTCAGTTCGACTCTTGTATCGGTCCTCAAGAGTGTTTGAAAAATTGCTTTCGAAAGCTTTTTGAAAAGTGTCGGTGTGAAAAGAGTTTTTGATTTGTTTTGAAATTAGAGCAAGTATCTACGAGTCATCCACCTACCCTAAGGAATTCGTCTGTGTAAATGTCCTTTAAAGTAGTGTCATCCCACCATTGAGAGGTAGGTAGCACCACCGTTGGAGGTGTTCGGGTCAATTCGAGGTTCGGGACATGGTGATCACCAGAGCAATGGGAAGACACCTTAGAAGCTACCCTCATGCCAGGTTCCCGGATCATGAGGACTTACTAAGACATCCTCTACTCGACGATCACCTTTCGAGGCAAGGCAACAGTGAGGCGTACCCTAGGGGTGGTGTGTGATTTGTGTGTCGTTTTCATTTATTTTTGTATTTTGTCAAAGTGATCTATGCGTTTGTTTTTATTTTATCATTCATTCTTGCATGTCATTATTAATAGTTAAAAATTGCGAGAAATATAAAGTTCCTAAACTATTACAAAGGCGCGGGTCCACATCGCCAAATTAAACCAGGACCCGATTTGACATAAAATAAAGAAATAATATGCGGGAAATATAAAATGTCCGAGTTACATGACTTGAGCAATTACATAATATTTGAAAGAAAATAAATGTGAGAAAGAAATAAAAATAGAACATTCGAGGGCGTTGAACCCTTTAAAGAAATTAAATGAAATTAAAAAGCTAATTAATTATTTAATAAAAGGAAAGAAATGTTTTTTAGTTTTTTGTATTTAAGAAATAAAGAAAATTAAAATTAAAAGAAACTCTAATTCTAAGTTTTTTTAATTATTAATGAAAATGTTAAAGTTTAACCTAATTTACTAAATATTTAATGTACATGTTTATTTACAAAAATATTTAATAATTAATAACAATAATAATAAGAAAAAATTATTTATTAAAAAGATGATGAAAAGTTAAAAAAACCTAATTTCTACATATTTTAACTTATTAAGAAAAATATTAAAGTTCTGAAACCTAAATTAACTAAGTTAATTATTAAAGTTTATTTACAAAAAATAATGGTGAAATTAATATTAATAACAATAAACATTTTTAGTTTCTGATTTTTTTATTATGAAAATTATTTTATGGAATTAAAAGAAAACAATTAAAAAACAATTAAAAGAATAAAAAGGAAAATCAAATTAAAAAATAAAAATGATGCAAACCATGGGGTGTCTGGCCCTTTTTGGAGGTGAATTGGAGTGGTTTGGCCATGTATTGGTGTCATGCATAAGTTTTTCTACTGTGGCCATTTGGCTTTTGGCTTTTGGCCATTTGGCTTTTGGCTTCAACGTTCCTTAATCTTCTCAGGATGTCTGTCTCGCCACGTATTGGGGTCATGTGTAAAATGTTCTGTTTTGGCCATTTGGCTTTTGGCTTTTGGCCATTTGGCTTTTGGCCTCAACGTTCCTTAATGAACCTGCATGAGATCCTGTCTAAATCTGCAGTGTTGAATCTCACGAACACATTAGATAAAATCAAAAAATGCAAATAAAACCAATATATGAAGAAATTTAATGTTTAAGCACAATATGACATGTATGAATGATTATACCCTTTTTGATCATGGAGATCAAATCAACCTTACCCTTACTGGAAAAGTAGTGACATGAATGCTTTTATGCCCTTGGGATCATGGAGATCAAGTCAGCCTTACCCTTACTGAAGAAGTAATAAGATGTTGGTTTGTAGCTGAGATGACTTTGTTTGTAGTGAGAGAGGGATTTGTAGTAAGGATTTCAAGGTTTTAGGTTTCTTGAAAGAATTTGATATTCTAACAGTATTGTGGCAAGGTTTTTTTTCTCTCTTCTTTTCTCCTCTCTCTTCCCTGGTTTGTGTGACAAGAAGGTGATTATATAGTGGAAATTAGGGTAAAGAAAATGGGCTTTGAATGTGCAATTGGGCCTCCAATATTCACTTGAATTCGTCACTTTCCAAGCTAAATCGCAGGGACTTAAGTGCAGTTTTTGAAGTTGAAATGTGAAAACAAAATGTAGCCGACATCGAGAACTAACTCCTGTCCGAAAATCGACTCAATCGGATAAACGGTGAATTAGTTATGAATTTTTGAAGTTTCAGCTTAGACAAACTTATTTTGGGCTCCAGTGTCGGCTCTGACACGTTCTTCAATAAAAAACTGGTATTGATCGGTGCATAATTTGGTCTCGACTTTTGAAGAAAAGTTGTAGATCTATGAGTCAGTGACCTTGTGTAAAAATATGAGTCCAATCCGATAAAAATTGACCGAGTTATGAATTTTCGAAGTTTCGGCTCAAATGAAATAATATTCAGCATTCAGGATTTTCAGCGTGTCACGCACTCTGAGCAAAAAACGAAGGCCTTTTGAATACCGTTTGAACTCAATACCTTCTGTGAAAATGTAGCCAACTCAATTTGTGAAATCTTGGCACCGGAACCAGCTCGATACGATGAAAATCGACCAAGTTATGATTTTTTGAACATGACGCAAATAAACTTCTGTCACAAATTTTCTGCACGAAAATACTTGATAAATCCACATTTTTGAAGACCTTCTGATCGAAATTGGCTTCCAGCCGTGAGAGATGAAAACGTAGATAATGTCAAGACGGAATTTTGGCCACCGGAACGGGTTCAAAACAAGCTACGATTTTCAAGTTATGAATTTTTTAGCGCGTAAAAACTGCACTTTCAGCACACTTTTTCACTATATCTCTTCAAGAAAACTCACACATTCGGATACCTTCTTTAAAGAATTGACTCTTGAGCCGAACCTGAATTTGAGAATACGTTATCAGAGATATCTTGGCGAAAGAATACCTGAATATGACGCGCCAGGTTGGACTTGTGAATTTTTCTTGAAATGTTTTTTTGAGAAATATGGGAGGGCAAATTTTGGGGTACAACATAAATACAGTATTTGTCATCGGTCGGAGGGTATTGTTATTCAGAGTAGTCTTCTTCTTCTTCAGCTTCAACGATGACTTCAGGTTTTGGAATCCCTTCTAGACCGATGAATGGTATCTGATTAAGCACGGGCACCCCTAAGAGTAGAGAGAACTCTTCCAATGTTGGTACCAACTGATAGTCTGGAAAAGTGAAACAATGATGTACGGGATCAAAGAATTGGAACAATACACACATCATCTCTTCTTGGAAGTTGGATGTAGCCAAACTGAGAAGTCGACCATACTTCTTGGTAAAAGGAGAATCCCCGGGCACTCTTGAGGCTAGCTCTTGAAGTTGAGGATGCACTTTTACAAAGCTGATTTGGATGGTGTTTCTTCGGAGAGGATTCATTTCCTACAAAACAAAAACAAAGATAAATTTCTAAATCCTTGAAATGGTTAGTAAGCATTCATATGATATTGATGATGTTTATGATGTTTATGTACAAGCATATATACACACAAAAAACAGATCCCTATGTTTCAGGCTTGCATGAGTTTGTAGGTAAATACCCTCTTGAAGTTTTAGTTGGCTCAACCTGTCCTAGAAATAATGATCGGGTTCTAAAGGATCTCAATATCACCGACCTTTCTTTTAGGCATTGTCTCAGCACAAACAATCTTTTCTTGCGGCCGAGATATCCCAAAAGTCTAGCCTCAATGAGTGTAGTATCGAGTGTCAACCAATTTTCAGCTTTACACCGAAACCGATTACCTCACTATGTCCTAATGGCAAAGTTTGTTCAATTAGGGTTCTAAGGTAAATTAGTGCTTCACGATGCCACTCAGCGGCCCCGTATTCTCCTCGATTCACCATGAGGGATACCGGTACCCACAAATGCGTCACACTAACATAGCCATTGTTTTAACCATATCGGTCTACGCCGTACAGTCTCCACAATCTACTGCTATTTACCTAAAAAGGTGCCCCAAATCCGGGTGGAGGATCAAAGCAAGACCAATACAAAGAACTGAATATAAAGCATACCAATCAAATAATGAAAGCGAGTAAAGGTGATCTAACCCTAAGGTAACCCCGCTTTTCATTTTATCCCCAGCAGAGTCGCCAGTTCTATGATGCGGTGGGAGAACTGACTTGATGTTTTGCATTTCGTTCGCACTTGTGCGGTTAGCAAGAGTCGTCACCGACTTTTCTTTTATCCAAAAGGAAAGGTAAAAAAGCACAGGAAAGACCTTTCCAGATTTTTCTCGGGTTCGGGGGGTAGATTATGAAAAGGGAAGGTATTAGCACCCTTTTCATCCATGGTTTTCCATGGGCTCTTAGTTACTCATTTAGATCACTTGCTTTTGTTTGATTGTGTGCTTGTGGTGTGGGCTTTGAAAGTATTTTGAAAAATTTCTTTGTAATGGTTCTCGTCTCTATAAGAACGTATACAAAGTTTTATTTTGAAAAGTGGTTCAAAGATGTGTTTGTGATGGTTCTCGTCTCTATAAGAATGTATACAAAACGTTTTTGTCTTTTTGAAAATGTTTTGAAATGGGAGTGTAGGTGTAAAAGTTTTTGTCCTGAGCAAGCGAGTAACTAAAAGCGAATCTATCTACTCGAAAGGTCTTAAATTATTCTTTTCTTCTTCCTTTTAATGGTGCTATCTTACCATTGATTTGGTAAGAAGCCCCATCATTGGATGTGAAGGGACAGGCGCGGGTCAATTTTACAATCATTGAAGGCAACTTGTGAGACGCTCTAGCAATTTTTGTAAGGGACGAGATCATTTTAATCGAAGGCAACATCGAGGGTCATCGAGGGGCTATGATCTTTTTTTATCGAAGGGTCATTGCTAGAATGTCTCATCTTCGAGGAACATGATTGTATTTCCGAGGCAACGAGCGAGGTTACCCTAGAGGTGCGTGTGTGAGAAAGTGTGTTGGTTCTAAGTTATTTATTCTTTGATTAGGTCATCTAGCGATTGATTTTTGAATCTTGCCATAATCGCCTAATTACTATACAGTATATAAAAAGCAATAAATTGCGGGAATTGAAATTCTAAGCTATTACAGAATGTTCGGGAATGGGGGTACAATTGTTACAAATGGGGGATGAATCAAATGAAATAGCAATGTCCAAATATCAAGCAATACAACCAAATCGAATTTTTGTGCGATTTAATATAAAGCTATGACAATTTATGAAAATAAAATCAACAAAGTATGAAACGTATGTATTTACTTGAAAAGAGAAAAATAAAACCTATTCTAAAAAATTGATTAAATATTTATTATTATTGTTTTATTAATTATGTAAATAAGTTTAAAGAAAGGAAACCAATAAAATTAAATTTTTTGATGTTTTTATTAAATGTAAAAAATTAATAAAAATAGGTTCATATGAAAAGGAAGTGATAAAAATTAATCACTAAAACCTAGATTAATTTAATAAAAATGTTTTAAGTTAAATTAGTATATTGTATAATAAAAAGAAAAATAAGAAGAGAAACAAATAATAAAAGCAAATGGGCTTAAGGGAGTTTTTTAAGGATGAGGCCCAAAGAAAAGGGTGTCATTATTGCTGAAACAAAAGAAACAGGCCAAGGGGGGGGGGGGTGTAAACGTGAAGCAGATGGGCTTAAGGAGTTTGTAAATGAAACAGGCCCATGCCTTAAGCTGTTTAGTTTGTGATTAGGGAAATGCAAAACGAGATTTAGGGTTTGTGGACCCTTTGGTACAGCGGCGCCGCTCATCTCTTTCGTCCCTCTATGTTCATCTTCTCATCTCTTATTCATCTCTAAACCTCTCACTAAATATCTCTGTCTTAATTTCGCGAACAAATTCGCTCATGCCGTCTCTATCTCACCATGTCTCATGCTTTTCTGAAAACCCTAAGTTTGAAATGAACTTATGTCTAATGGGTTCAAAATTTGTTTATCTGATCTTCCCCTCAACCTTCCGTTGCCGGAGCACTCTATCTCACCTCCTAACCAAGCTCTAATGGGTTTTTTTTCTTGAAAGGTGAAGTTTTTTTTCATTTAAAGCTTAATAGTTTTATTGGTTTTTTGTGTTTTGTTCATGTTTTTCTGTTAATCAGACTCGTTATTCATTGAGATGCAGGAAATAACTTTTAGGGATTTATGACAAAGATGAAAAAACTCATACCTGTTGGAGACTTTTGTGAAATGGAAAGGGATGGTGAGACTGAGGGAGGTGCTCCCTGGTGGCCGGAGATGCGTGGGGGAAGAGATGAAGATTGAACGAATCGCTTTCCTGGTAACTTCCTTTTGTCTTATTTGTTGTTGGTTGTTGGATTTTGGTTTTGGATATGTTTTGGAATTTGTATGATGATGGTTGTGACTTGGTTGATTTGAGACTGGTTTGGAATTTGTTAGAGGATTGTTTATCAGTTTGAAACTCTTAGGTTTTGGAGGTTTGATTTGGTTCTTACTGTTGCCTTTGTAACAGTTTTGAGGTTTGGCGATTTTCTGGTTTTTTATTTATTTGTTGGTTTAACAAATTTGATGAGTTTGAGATGGTTGGTGATTTTCTGAGTTTTTTTTGACAGGTTTTGGTAGTTTTTGTTATTTTGGCCTTTTTCTGGTTTTGTGATTTGAAAGTTGGTTTACAGTTTTTGGAGGTTTGATGGTGTTGGTTTTGAAAATGGTTTGAGGTTTTTTTTAAGGTTGTTGTTACAGTTTGGTTATGAAAATGGTTTGAGGTTTTTTGAAGGTTGTTATTACAATTTGGTTTTGGCAAGTTTGCTGAGTTTTGGTTTTTGCAGGTTGTGTTACAGTTTGGTTTGGTATGTTTTGTTGATGGATTGCAGGTTTGGTTCTTGAGGATGGCTGTTGGGAGTTGTTGTACCCCAAAATTTGCCCTCCCATATTCATCAAAGAATTGCCAAGCCAAGTCACAAAATTCCCCAAGGGTTGTGCAGTGCAACAATCTCTCATACAGTCAAAACTAGGGTTTGTGTTCTGATCAAGAATTGAAAGTTTTCAAAGGCCCAATCAAGTCTCATATGCCTACAAATGTGGTCAAGTATCCTCATACCAAGTTTCAAGGCATTCAGCTCAAAATTGCACAGTCAAAACCCTAAATTGCACTACAGTCAACTGTAGGGGCAAAATGGTCATTTGACAGTCAAAAGTTCAAATTTTTGGTCAACATATCATTTTGAAGCCACAAACATCATTTGATCAATGCTTGATCATGATTCTCAAAATTTGGCTCAGAAAATCATAAAGATGCAAAAGTTACTATATTTGGACAGCTGGAAAAGTCAACTGAAATTGACTAGGGCATAACTCTCACATGGATTATCAGAAAAATTCCATCCAAAGCTCATTTTGAAGAGAAAGACATTTCCTACAACTCATCTTCATATTCCAAGTCCAATAAATGCTCTCACAAAAAGTTATCAATTTCAACATTATAGGTCATTTTCAAAAGTCAACAAAAAGGGACTTTAAGTCAAAGGCCATAACTTGAGATTGGTAAATCAAAATGACATGGGACCAAAGGCATTGGTTAAAGGACTCAAAGACCTTTCCAAAATGTCCAAGAACATGTGAAAAGCTTAAAAATTGAGCAAGTTATGCCTTGTGGAAGTTGGGAAATTTTTGGAAATTTTTGAAAGTCAACTTTACTTCAAATGATCCAAAATTGCTAATGGGCCCATTTTTCTTCCAAGTTTCTTCATGCCAAGCCTATGCACGACCATTAAGCCCAAAAGGAAGTTTTTCTCCATTTTTATTTATTTATTTGGATTTTTTATCATTTATAATTCATTTAATTAAATAAAATGCATGAAAAATATAAACCTAATGAAAACAAATCTTTTCATGCAGGTTTGGACTCAATATTTCGTGTAAATACAAAAGGGGAAAGATTTGAAGCTGATTGGCATGATTGAGAGCAAAATGCACATGGAAAAGATTTGGAAAAATCTTAAGAAAATCAAATATCTTAATCCATAATTGCAAGAGATTGTATCAAGTTTTGTTGACCTAATCATCTCACTACATAACCCTGACCATAAACCTAATTGCCTTGGACTCCAAGCTGCGCTCAAGAATACCATACAAGCTTGAAAATTTTCCATAAACACTCAATTCTGAAAAGCATTCTAGAGGACGATTCAAGCCCTAAAACTTGGTTCAATAGCTTCCTTGTGATCTCTTGAACGTGTTCCAATTCATAACCCTCATCAAAAGGGCAAGGAACCAGGGTACAGAACTCAAGAAATTCCATGAAATTTCCAAAATCGTATTCTATATTCTATGCACCCTCATGACATTTCATTGATTAATTCTTATTCCTGACATGATTTCAAAGCTAACCCATAACTTTAATTTGATTATTATGCGTTGTAGGCGATTTTGCCATTGTTAAAATTTAGGGTTGCAGGTTTTCTGAATTAGGGCTTTTGCATAGAGGAAAAATTAGGACTCATGAATGCCATGGTTGTATACAGTAGGTCTGGACGAAGAAGACACAAGCCTCGCGATTAATTTATGACCCACATAGCGCTAATCGCTATTTTTCCAAAGGGCCTCTAAAACAACGCTCAAAAACCGTTGCCTTCGTTCTTCATGTTTCAGGAAAACGAAAGAGACGATGTGCTGGCAACCACTGAGTGGCTCATTCAAACCAGCGCGCGCTTTTAGGGGCCACTAACCAATTTTGCTTTTTATTATTTATTTGCTATAGTATGTTAATTAAAACGTGATGGCTCAGTGGCAGGGACATGTGTTGGTAACATCAAAGACCTGGGTTCAAGTCCCAGGTCTGTGTAGTATTGCAATATTATTTTTCAATATAAATTCTTATGCAGCGCGCCTATTGTGGTTCACCATGTTCCATCATCATCCCATCATACACGCGCCTAGCTGCTCCAAATCAATGGCCTAGATCTGAAGAACACGTGCACAAGGGTCAACGCACTAGCACATAACCTGGAAAAGTCAATGGACTCAAGCTTAATGGGCTTGATTTGCTGAACCTTGCCTCCAATTTTGGGGCTACCCCCCCCCCCCTGGTTTGCTTTTCTTTTCATGTTTTGTTGTTTTGTTTAATTATTAGGTTATTTATTTTCATTGTTTTAATTAATTAATTGTTTTCTTTACAAAATATAAAAACATCACAAAAATCAGAAAAAAGGACAAAAAACATAAAAAATATTTATTTTATTTATCTTCTTGTAAATAATTAACATGTAAATAAATTTAGTAAAATAGGTTTTAACTTTATTTCTTTTAATAAATAAAAATCCAAAAAATAGAATTAGGTTAATTAATAATTTTTTATACCTTTTAAATTTCCCTTTTTTTTCCACAGTAATAATTATTTATTTATTTATTTTATTTTTTTATAATTAAATGTATATAAATAATTTAGATTTAAAATTAGGTTAAAAATTCAATCTTTTTCTCAATAAATTTAAAAAAAAAACATTAGAACTAGGGTTTAGCATTTTATTTTTAATTTCAATAAATTCTTTTTTTTTTTAAATCTTAAAAAAACACAAAATATACCAAAAACATTTAATTTTTCATTTTTTATTTTAATTCCTTATTAATTTAATATTTTGCAAAAGGGTCCAACGCCCGTCGCTTTAATCATCTAATTCGCGCATTTATTTTATGTCGTTTGATTAATTTTGTATCTCTCCCAAAGCATTGTAATTTAAATTTCTCGCACTATTATTTAATTTGCTTTATTTATTTTCCGCTAAATCGGGTCCGATTTAATTTTGGCGATGTGGACCCGCGCCATTTGTAATAGCCTTAGATTTATTTTCCCGCAAACTTTATAACTGTTAACAAATGCATGCAAGAATGAATGTCTTAATTAAAATCAAGCGTAGAACACAAATAAACATGACAAGACAAATAACTGAAACATGACACACAATTCGCACACACCACCTCTAGGGTACGCCTCACTGTTGCCTTGCCTCGAAAGGTGATCGTCGAGTAGAGGATGTCTTAGTAAGTCCTCATGATCCGGGAACCTGGCATGAGGGTAGCTTCTAAGGTGTCTTCCTATTGCTCCGGTGATCACCATGTCCCTACAAACTCGAATTGACCCGAACACCTCCAATAGTGGTGCTACCTACCTCTCAATGGTGGGATGGCACTACTTTAAAGGACTTTTACACAGACGAATTCCTTAGGGTAGGTAGGTTCTCGTAGATACTTGCTCTAATTTCAAAACAAATCAAAATACTTTTCACCAACACTTTTCAAAAGCTTTCAAAGCAAATTTTTCAAACACTCTGACGTACGAGTCGAACTGAAATTTTTCAAAGAAACTTTTTTAAACCCACATTGAAAAGCAAGCAAACATTTTTGAAAACACATTGAGCAAGTATCTAAGAGCCCATGGATAACCATGGATAGAAAGGGTGCTAATACCTTCCCTTTCTATAACCTACCTCCCGAACCGAGAGCAATCTCTTTAAGGAATTTTTCTGTGCTTTTGTCCTTTCCATTTGGAGAAAATAAAAGACGATGGCGACTCTTGCTTCCGCGACATTTCGCGAACCAGCGTTAAACAGTCAGTTCCAGATCCACCGATCACAGAACTGGCGACTCTGCTGGGGACTAAAACTTAAAGTGAGGTGTACCTTAGGGCTAGGTCATAACTGTGTTTTCACTTGTATTGATTTGCTTGCTTTACTATTGTGCGTTGCATCGGAGATACATAGATCCTAACCCGGATCTGGGGATACCCTGTTTAGGTAGCATAAGCTGTGAGGGACCTGTCCGGCGTAGACCGACACAGGTGAAGCAGTGGCTACGTTGGTGTGGCACCTTAGTCTGTACCGATATCCCTTGTGTCGCAACGAGGAGAATATGGGTCTTCTAAGGAGTCATTAAGCACCAACAACCTTAGAACCTTAATTGACACAACTTGGCCTTTAGAATTGTAGCAGTATGCTACGCCCATTGAGGCTAAACTCTCGTGATGGTTCTGGCCGCAAGAAAAGATTGCGATGCTGGAGTTATGACCGATTGAGGGTAGTCAATGATATTGGGATCCTCTAAGAACCCGGTTACTTTTGATTAGGACAGGTATGAACCAACAAACTGAAAGAGGGTAGTACCTAGACCTCATGCTGGCCTAAACTTTAGGGGCTTGCCTTGTGTGACTTGTGTGCCTTACTATGTTTGCGTTTGTATCTGTATGTGGTGTGCTTTATCATAACATCATAGCATCATGAGCATTGCATGCATCCTGCATAAGAACTGACCATTTCAAAGACAAGAGGGTTTCATCTTTGCTCTGTTTTGTAGGACATTATGATGCCTGTGCGAAGGAATACTATCCGGTTCAACTTTGTTCGTTCACCTGAGTTGCTTGATGAGTTGGTTAGCAGAATTCCAAACACCACTTCCTTCATTCAGAGGCATGGTTCTCTTCTCAGTTTAGTCACTGCAAAACGGGATCAACAGTTGATGAGTGTTCTGACCCAGTTCTATGACCCTCAGTACCAGTGCTTCACCTTTCAAGACTTCCAGCTGGTCCCTACCCTGGAAGAGTTCTCTAATCTGCTTGGTATCCCTATCTTGGATCAGACTCCCTTTACTGGTTGGGAAAAGACTCTCAGGCTTGAGGATATTGCTGCAGCTCTTCCTTTGACCCATCAAGAGGTAACAGACAACTAGGTAACTAGAAGCGGAGTTAAGGGTTTCTTGGCCAAGTTTCTGATTGGTAAAGCTAACAGCTTCTGGAATGACCTGGACTTTAGGGCATATGAAGACATCTTGGCTCTCCTAATCTATGGGTTAGTCCTGTTTCCTAATCCTGACAACTTCATCAATGTCACTTCCATTAGGATCTTTATGTCTCAGAATCCAGTGCCCACACTCTTGGGTGACATCTTGCAACAACTTCATGCCCGTACTACCCGAAGACGAGGAACCCTGTGGTGTTGTATCCCTTTGTTGGTGAGGTGGTTTATTTCGCACCTCCCTAAGTTCGTACTGAAGAACCAAGAAGGAAGAGGTTGGGCTCACAGGTTAATGTCTCTCACCGATAAAGACATCATTTGGACTTGCAGAGGTTTGGATGAGATAGATATTATTGATCGATGCGGGGAGTATCCTAATGTTCCTCTGATTGGTACTCAAGGAGGGATCTCTTACAATCCATGTCTAGCACTCCGTCAATTTGGAAGAGCAAGAAGAGCAGGCCCCCATGAGATGTTGGTGCCTCACATCAGTTTTGAGTTTCAGGTGGATAGTGACGAGCTGCGTCGTAGGTTCATCAAGGCTTGGGACAAGGTTCATAAAGCTGACCCACAAGAGCTAGGGCCAAAGACTTCTTTACCTATGGAAGCCTACTACAAATGGGTCCGCATCCGTGCTCAGAAGTTAGGTATGCCGTATGAAGCTGTCAGACCCGTCATTCTTGAGTGTCCTGACAAAGATGGTGTTCCTCCAACTGTCCTTCCTCCTCAGATACCTACTGATTATGAGACATTGAAGAGATCTTGGTCGCAACTGCAAGAAAAACGGGATTCTTACCGGGAAAAGTTCAACGAGCAGGAATCAAAGATCCAGAAGCTGACAAAGCAGTTGGAGAATGAGAGAGCTCTGAATGCCTACCTCCGTACTGAGAAGAGGAGACCATGGGATCAATGAGGAATTCTGAATGTGCCTTTACAGTTTTTATTTCCTTTCCAGTTGTTTCATTTCATGTAAACGCCTAAGGGCAACTTGTTGAATAATTTCAGTTGCAAAGTTGAATCTAATGAAGTGTGTTCTTTTTTTTGTTTACAAAGTTGATTCCCGATTGTCTTTGAAAACATAATCCATACGCATTTCATACATCATGTGCATAGCAGGTTTTTCTCTTTTCAGGTTGCTTACAGTTCTTCGCTGTTTATTTCAGCATCATGAATCCCGGATCTGAATCAACAGAGACATCAATCAAGGCTCTCCAGGCGCAGAATGCGCAGTTCCAAGAACTAATCAAGGGTCTGGCTAAGGGCCAAGAAGAACTAAAGGCTATGCTCCTGAAGAAGGAGAAGAAGAAGAAGAGAAGAACTGTTCTGTTCAACTCGGGCCGAAGGTTTGGCAATACTCTGCACCATGAAGAGGCTGGTTCTTCCGTTGGCAAGAGTCCTTCTCAGGCAGAAGTGAAGGTTCCTAGTCCGGTCGTCTCCGACAACGAGACGGATTTTGATGATGAGCAGTACCCTCCTGCAGATGACAGGTACAAGCAACTGGAGGACAGGTTGAAGGCTATGGAGGTGCAACAGGCACCTGGGCTGGATTTCGGAGATCTGGGTTTGTCGACTGGTGTGATTATCCCGCATAAGTTCAAAGCACCAACCTTCTCCAAATATGACGGGGCGTCTTGTCCCAAGCTGCACTTAAGGTCCTATGTTCGGAAAATTCAGCCGTACTCTGCGGACAAGAATCTATGGATCCACTTCTTCCAGGAGAGTCTTTCAGGGACTCATCTCGAATGGTTCTATCAGCTGGATGGGACCAAAGTTCGTAACTGGGAGGAGCTGGCTACTGCTTTCTACAAGCAGTATCAGTATAATGCCGACCTTGCCCCCACACGTACCCAACTCCAGGGTATGGCGTTAGGCGCAAGCGAAGGTTTTAAGGAGTATGCTCAGAAGTGGAGAGACCTGGCTGGCAGGGTGCAGCCACCATTGACTGATCGGGAGTTGGTTGACATGTTCTTAGGGACCCTATCTGGGCCATTCTTCAACCATCTCATTGGGAATTCTTCTGCTGGTTTCACTGATTTAATCTTGACTGGAGAAAGAATTGAAGCGGGGCTGAAGTCTGGGAAGATTGCAAAGGCTGCCTCATCTAGTGCAGAAAAGAAACCATTTAAAAAGGAGTCTAGCGCCGTATATGGTTCCAGGAGATCAGAGAGAAATGAACACCGCCAATCTGTCAGTGCGGTAATGATTGCTAAGCCTGCTGCCGCTCCCCGGCCAAACAATACTCAGAAGGTGGAAAGACCCCGGAGAGAATTCACCCGTTTAAACATGACTTTGTCGCAGATCCTGCCACAGTTGCTCTCAACTAATTTAGTGACTGTCAGGGAGGCGCCAAAGTTCCCCAATACTGCATCCCCCAAGTACAACCCGAATGCTCGTTGTGCTTACCACTCAGATAGCCCGGGGCACTCTACTGATGACTGTTGGGCATTGAAGAATAAGGTGCAAGACCTTATCGACGCAAAGGAGATACAATTCGAGACGCCTGCAAAGCCGAATGTAGTTACTGCCCCTATGCCTCAGCACGGGGTAAATGCTGTTGATGAAGACGTTTATGCTGTTTCTGTGGATGATCTAGCCACTCCTCTAAAGATCGTCAAGAAGAACCTACTGCAGGCCGGTTTATTTCCGGGTTGTAGTGAGGGTTGCCTATTCTGTGCCGTGTCCCCATCTGGTTGTCCCTTGCTAAAATTAGGCATCCAAAGCTTAATGGATAGCAAGGAGATTCTATTCAAGAAGTTTGCTGTTCGTTTGGTTCCAATGGAAGAAGTCTCTGTGGTGACTATCTTCAATAATCCGATCCCGGCTCTCCAGAAGAAGCCCGTTCAAATTCTGACCGTTGCACCTGTAACTATCACTGTTCCTGGGCCCCTGCCCTACGTATCTAACAAAGCTGTCCCTTGGCACTATGGGGCAGATGTATATATAAACGGAGTTAAACAAGAGCTCAACGCTGGCGCCAGCATCTGTGACATTACTGGCCCAGCCAAAGTTACCCGCAGTGGCAGGCTCTTCTCGCCTGACATTGCGCCACCTGCTGCCCGAAGACCGCTCCTGATAGTTCCTACCAATACACCTATGCCTGTTGCTGACCAAGTTGTTGTTCCTGCTGTTAATCCGATTGTTTCTCCTGCTGCCGAGTCATCCAATGCTCGAGGCAAGGGAATTGAAACTGAGCCTGCCCAGATAGAGGCACCCATACCCATAGCTGCTGAGGCCTCCCCACAAGAGATGGAGGAGATTTTGAATATTATAAAGAAGAGCGATTTTAATGTTGTGGAACAGCTGGGGCATACGCCCTCCAAGATCTCCATGCTCTCCTTACTGCTGTGCTCTGAGGCCCATGCAAAGGCCCTAATCTCGTTCCTCAAGACGGCCCATGTGCCACATGAAACCTCTGCAGTCCAATTCACTGATTGCGTGGCAAGCCTAACGGCAGATAATGGCTTGGGTTTCTCGGATGCTGACTTGACCGCAAAAGGGAGAGACCATAATGATGCTCTGCATGTCTCAATCGAATGCAGGGGCACCACCTTGGCACATGTGTTGGTTGATACTGGGTCATCTTTGAATGTGCTACCCAAGAAGGCTCTGGATCGTCTAGATTGTGAAGGCCTGGATTTGAAACCCAGCAACATCATCGTCAGGGCCTTTGACGGTTCAAAGAGGATGGTCCATGGGGAGGTTGACATTCCGATTCGTGTGGGCTCTCAGGTGTTCGACTCCACTTTTTATGTGATGGACATCCGTCCATCTTACTCTTGTCTGCTGGGTCGACCCTGGATACATAAGGCTGGGGCAGTGACCTCTACCTTGCATCAGAAGCTAAAGTACCCCGTCAGAGGGAAGATTGTCACCGTGCAAGGAGAGGAAGAATACATGGTGAGCCACCTGAACTCCTTCAGGTACATTGAGATGGATGGGGAGTTCATTGAGACCCCCTTTCAGCATTTCGAGGAGGTGTTTCCAATTGCAGCAGAAACAACAGAAGCAAGTGGTCCCTTGAAGATGGCTTCCCTGAAGGATGCCAGGGCTGTGGTGCAGAAGGGTGAATGTGCCGACTGGGGCAGACTTCCAGACTTCACTCAGAAGACTGATAAACTTGGGCTGGGTTTCACCTCAGAAGGTCAGAGGGCTATGAGGAAAGCGAAGATCGGAAGGCCTCCGTTATTTATTAAAAGCTCAGAAGTGAATGCTATTGGGGATGCAGAGGAAGTTGACGAAGCAGAATTCAACAGCTGGATCTATCCGACGGCCGAGGACGGATTGAACAATTGGAGCGCAAAGGACCATACCCCTGTTACCTTTGTGACGCAGTAATGAATTCCTATGTTTTGTTATTTTGTAATAAACAATGATAAACTCTATGGCCCGGTGTCTTACCCGAGGCACCGTGGTTCTATTTGTGAGGGCATACGAACTGTCATTTTATACATCATGAATGAAAATCTTGGACGTATTTTTCGCATTGCAAATATTGTGTTCCTTTTCTGTCTTTCTTTTCCTTTACATAAAACAGCTGTATTTACACACACACTCACTCATACAGGTTTCAATCCACTCTGGATCTTACTGATAACAGCTCTGCTAATGCCAATTATGACTTCGAAAATCCGATCAATTTAGCCGAAGACGAAGGTGAAGATGATTGCGAAGTGCCTGGCGAGCTTGCTAGACTGTTGCTTCAGGAAGAGAGGGCAATTCAACCCCATGAAGAGCCAGTGGAAACCATAAACCT
Organism: Vicia faba; assembly: GCA_948472305.1. Lineage (NCBI taxonomy): Eukaryota > Viridiplantae > Streptophyta > Magnoliopsida > Fabales > Fabaceae > Vicia > Vicia faba. The sequence goes on from OX451736.1 coordinate 716,659,304, forward strand.
GGGTACTGAAGCAGACAGGAGAGAGGTAAAGATTGGTGCCAACCTAGAGCTCAGCGTGAAGCAACGGTTAACCAAGATGTTACACGACTATATGGAGATCTTTGCCTGGTCCTACGAAGACATGCCAGGGTTGGATACCGATATTGTCGTCCATCATTTGCCGACTAGGGAAGACTGCCCACCAGTTAAACAAAAGGTTCGTCGGATGCGTCCAGAGATGTCTGAGAAGATTAAAGCCGAGGTCATGAAACAGTTTGATGCCGGTTTCCTTGCAGTGACTTCTTACCCTCAGTGGGTTGCTAACGTGGTGCCGGTACCTAAAAAGGATGGTAAGGTCAGAATGTGTGTTGATTATAGGGATCTAAACAGGGCCAGCCCCAAGGATGACTTCCCCTTACCTCACATTGATGTCCTTGTTGATAATACAGCTCAGCACAAGGTATTTTCTTTCATGGATGGCTTTTCAGGTTACAATCAGATCAAGATGGCGCCTGAAGACATGGAAAAGACTACATTTGTTACTCAGTGGGGTACCTTCTGTTATAAGGTCATGCCGTTCGGATTAAAGAATGCTGGGGCAACCTACCAACGTGCCATGGTTGCCTTATTTCACGATATGATCCATCACGAGATAGAGGTGTATGTGGACGACATGATCGCTAGGTCCCAGACTGAGGAAGAGCATCTAGATCATCTGCAGAAGTTGTTTGACCGGTTGAAACTGTACAAGCTGAGATTGAACCCGAACAAGTGCACCTTCGGGGTAAGATCTGGGAAGTTGCTAGGCTTCGTGGTCAGTGATAAAGGTATTCAAGTGGACCCTGCTAAGGTCAAAGCTATTCAAGAGATGCCAGTTCCTAAGACAGAGAAGGAAGTCAGAGGCTTTTTAGGGCGCCTGAATTACATCGCTCGATTCATCTCTCATCTGACCGCTACCTGTGAGCCAATCTTCAAGCTGCTGAAGAAAGATCAGGTAGTACGTTGGAACGATGAATGTCAGGCCGCCTTCGACAAAATCAAGGAGTATCTCCAAGAACCACCCATCCTTATGCCACCGGTTGAAGGGAGACCTCTGATACTATACCTGACAGTGTTAGACAATTCAATGGGGTGTTTGTTGGGGCAGCATGACGAGTCTGGCCGAAAAGAGCATGCCATTTATTACCTTAGCAAAAAGTTTACCGACTGTGAGACCCGATACTCACTGCTTGAGAAAACTTGCTGCGCTTTGGTATGGGCTGCTCGCCGGCTGAGACAGTATATGCTGACTCACACTACCTTGTTGATCTCAAAGATGGATCCGATAAAATACATATTCGAAAAGCCTGCTCTGTCTGGGAGAATTGCAAGATGGCAAATGATCTTGACGGAATACGACATTCAGTACACAACCCAGAAAGCCATCAAGGGGAGTGTATTGGCAGACCACTTAGCTCATCAAGCTGTAGATGACTACCAATCAATGAACTTCGAGTTTCCGGACGAAAGCATCATGATTGTAACTGATTGTGAAGTACCTGGACCGGATGAAGGACCTGAGCCAGGATCCCGATGGTCTATGCACTTTGACGGAGCTTCCAATGCTTTGGGAAATGGTATCGGCGCCATCATCATATCTCCACAGGGTACTCATACTCCACTCACTGCCCGGCTATGTTTCAACTGTACCAACAACATGGCAGAGTATGAGGCGTGTATCATGGGTCTTCAAGCTGCGATCGACCTAAGGATCAAAATTCTAAGTGTCTTCGGAGATTCCGCTCTTGTGATCAATCAGATCAAAGGAGAGTGGGATACGAAACATCCAAACTTGATTCCTTACAGAGAATGTGTGTTGACCCTGATTCCCCACTTCACAGAGATAACCTTCGAACACTTTCCAAGAGAAGAGAATCAGTTAGCGGACGCGTTAGCTACAATGTCTTCAATGTTCAAGGTCAAATGGGATAATGAGGCTCCCCAGATTATCATCTGGAAACTGGACGAACCGGCATACTGTTGTGATCTCGAAACTGAATCGGTGACTGAGAAGCCTTGGTACCACGAAGTGAAGAGATATCTGGAAGCTCAGGAATACCCTGAAGGGGCATCTGTCAACGATAAGAAATTCCTGAGGAGGTTCGCAGCAAAGTTCTTCCTAAGCAACGGTATCTTGTACAAGCGAAACCATGATTCAACCTTACTGCGTTGTGTGGATAAGACTGAAGCGGAAAGAATCATGGAAGAGCTACATGAAGGGACCTTTGGTACGCATTCCAGTGGGCATACTATGGCTAAGAAAATCCTACGGGCAGGATATTACTGGTCCACCATGGAAGCTGATTGCTACCAACACTCCAGGACATGCCACAAGTGCCAGATCTATGCAGATAAGGTGCATGTTCCTCCGGTTCCCCTGAATGTTCTGACTGCGCCTTGGCCGTTTGCAATGTGGGGCATAGACATGATTGGCGAGATCAGACCTACGGCATCCAATGGACATCGCTTCATCCTAGTGGCGATTGATTATTTCACAAAGTGGGTTGAGGCAGCATCCTATGCTACAGTGACCAAGACTGTTGTGGCACGGTTTATTCGGCACAACCTGATCTGTCGGTATGGCGTTCCTGAGCGGATTATTACGGACAACGGTACCAATCTGAATAACAAGATGATCGCTGAGCTTTACGAACAGTTCAAGATACAGCACCACAATTCTTCTCCTTACAGACCGAAGATGAATGGGGCTGTAGAAGCAGCTAACAAAAACATCAAGAAGATCGTGCAGAAAATGACAGTAACTTACAAAGATTGGCATGAGATGTTACCGTTCGCACTGCATGGGTACCGTACCTCAGCTAGGACGTCAACCGGGGCAACTCCCTTCTCTCTGGTTTATGGTATGGAGGCAGTCTTGCCGATCGAAGTGCAAATACCCTCTCTACGGATAATGAAGGATGCAAATCTGAACGAAGAGGATTGGATCCAGACACGACTTGATCAGCTCAACCTCATTGATGAGAAGAGACTTGCTGCTATCTGTCATGGTCAGACATATCAAAAACGAATGATCAGGGCATTTAACAAAAAGGTCAGGCCGCAGGAATATCAAGTTGGGGATCTGGTAATCAAAAGAATCATCCTTCCTCAGAGTGATCCAAGGGGCAAATGGACCCCTACGTACGAAGGGCCATTTGTGGTTAAGCATGTGTTCTCAGGAGGAGCAATGATCTTAACCAACATGGATGGTGACGACCTTCCTCACCCCGCCAATGCAGACATAGTTAAAAAATACTACGCATGAAAAAAGACCCGCTAGGCTGACATGCCTAGGCAAAAATTAGGGCTTCCCGTCGAACCAAAAGGGTTCGGGCAAAATGAAGGGATGAAAATGAAAAAATCTGTACACCCGGCAAGTCGAAAACCTGAAAAGGCGACTTGGGCAAAAATGGGTATCCCGGTGGACTGAAAACCCGAAAGGGCAGTCCAGGCAAAAATAAGGGATAAAAGCGTAATACTATGTCTCATTGGATCACTTTGCATCCAGAATCCGGTATCTGCATCAAGCTCAAACGGCATCGATCAATCAGCTTCACCCTCAACCAAGGTCATCAAGTGATGAGACGCTCGGAGTTATAAAGGCAATAGCAGAGTTGAAACCCAGTGGATCATTCATCTTTCACACAGCTGTTTTATTTTCTCTTGTACAAAACTTGTATAAACTCTTTTGATCGGCAGCGTACCTCTTACTAGGACGTCAGCCTCTTGTACACAAAACGCCTATTCAGGCCATTCAAAAATCAATACAAATATATTTTTCAGTTAAACGTGCCAAGTGTTTTTCTTTTTTCTGTTTTGTTCTGCGAAGAACGTCCAAGGTTCAATTTGTGATATATGCATTGACAATAATTTGCTAGCTCATAAATATTTGCATACGAAACAAAGGAATTAATTGCAGGTGACACTAGAAACAGGGGCAATAAAGAGTTGTCTAAACAATCCAATTGTTCTATCCTCCAAGGTACCAAGGTAGGTTCAGCTAAAGAACACGACCAGTACATATTAGTTCCCCAGAGAGTACAACAATACATTCCTCTCCAAGCAAATCATCAAATATCAAGGAAATTGGGTATCCTCTAGCAGATAGCAACATTCCCCAGCAGTAATACATATATTCATAACAAGCATCCCCGGCAGTCTTAGTCCAAAGATTGTCTCCCGGCGGCAGACCAACATTCAAAGGAATCACTCCCCCGCAGTTCCAAAACTCCCCAGAAGAGTCCAATCCAGTTTCCCCAGGAAAGTTGGAATTCATATCCCCAAGCAGTAAGCTTATCCCCAGTAAATTCTGGAAGCTTATCCTTCGCAGAGCACGAACGCGTCGTCCGGCTTTATTTAAAGAGTTATTTCCTTAACAGGATATAACTGGGTTATCCTCAGCCAAAAGCCATGGAAAGAGCGTCGTCGACAAAGTCTTCTTACCCCAGCGAAGTCCGTCAACACTTCATACAACAACGGTATCCTCAGCAAGTCATTCTCAATAATTCAAGCAAAGCATCTCTATCCCCACAGAGTACCGCTTCCCAGCATAGTCGCTAGAGTATCTTTTCTCCCCGCAGACTCTTCATTTGCCAAGTTTATTCCTCAACGGAGTTATCTTCTCCTACCGGTATTCTTGCAGTTATCATCCCCAGCGGAAGCAAAATCTATTCGTCAACGTCAGCCCAGGATACAACTTCCCGGCACCCGTCAAGGATTCACTTTCCTAGACGAAAACATACATAAAACTTCACATACATCATCATAGCATGCATAACGCACTGCATCATACAAATCTCATTTATGTTGAGAACATCATTGCTTGATCCATATCATGCATTGCATATGACTGACTTTTACCTTTCAGGAAAGATGCAGTTTAAATTCTCAATCACATTTCAAGACCTAGACCGGTTCAGTTAAATCGACCCTAAGATTTTCCTGATGCTTATCCAGTCAAAGGCCTTCTCTGGTTCAGTCAGATCGACCCTAAGATCTCCCTGATTCTTGTCCAGTTGAAGATTTCAAGACCTTGTCCGGTTCAGTTAAATCGACCCTAAGATTTTCCTGATGCTTATCCAGTCAAAGGCCTTCTCTGGTTCAGTCAGATCGACCCTAAGATCTCCCTGATGCTTATCCAGTTGAAGATGTTTCAAGACCTAGACCGGTTCAGTTAAATCGACCCTAAGATTTTCCTGATGCTTATCCAGTCAAAGGCCTTCTCTGGTTCAGTCAGATCGACCCTAAGATCTCCCTGATACTTATCCAGTTGAAGATGTTTCAAGACCTTGTCCGATTCAGTTAAATCGACCCTAAGATTTTCCTGATGCTTATCCAGTCAAAGGCCTTCTCTGGTTCAGTCAGATCGACCCTAAGATCTCCCTGATACTTATCCAGTTGAAGATGTTTCAAGACCTTGTCCGGTTCAGTTAAATCGACCCTAAGATTTTCCTGATGCTTTTCCAGTCAAAGGCCTTCTCTTGGTTCAGTCAGATCGACCCTAAGATCTCCCTGATGCTTATCCAGTTGAAGATATTTCAAGACCTAGACCAGTTCAGTTAAATCGACCCTAAGATTTTCCTGATGCTTATCCAGTCAAAGGCCTCTCTGGTTCAGTCAGATCGACCCTAAGATCTCCCTGATTCTTATTCCAGTAGAAGACACCCAAGATTTTTCTCAACAAGCGTTGTTGAAGTTAAAGACACCCAAGATTTTTCTCAACAAGCGTTGTTGAAGTTAAAGACACCCAAGATTTTTCTCAACGAGCGTTGTTGAAGTTAAAATCGCCCAAGGTTCTCTTACCATTCATGCTAAGGTAGTAACCATCCCTGGTTCATTCATCAGCGTTTGAAGCTCCAGATTCAGCTCCTGTAACCCGTCAGGACACATCTATACCAAGCATCTAAAATCAGCTCCTACAACGTGTCAGGTACTCGTTTTCTGTTCTTCAGGTATGCAGGTTCTCACTAAGGAATCTCCTACGCGATCAACATCCAGATGGCATCTATAAGCCCATCGTCCTATCCAGCAATCTCCAAATGGCATCTATAAGCCCATTCCCCCATCACTGTCGCTATGTGAGCGCAAATTTCTGGGCACTTTAGTGTCCAATCATCTTCTACCCTCGGATTACGAAAGGCACGTCAGCCAATCTGCATCCTCAGGTCTAAGAAGATTGAACAGGGGCAACTGTTGTACCCCAAAATTTGCCCTCCCATATTCATCAAAGAATTGCCAAGCCAAGTCACAAAATTCCCCAAGGGTTGTGCAGTGCAACAGTCTCTCATACAGTCAAAACTAGGGTTTGTGTTCTGATCAAGAATTGAAAGTTTTCAAAGGCCCAATCAAGTCTCATATGCCTACAAATGTGGTCAAGTATCCTCATACCAAGTTTCAAGGCATTCAGCTCAAAATTGCACAGTCAAAACCCTAAATTGCACTACAGTCAACTGTAGGGGCAAAATGGTCATTTGACAGTCAAAAGTTCAAATTTTTGGTCAACATATCATTTTGAAGCCACAAACATCATTTGATCAATGCTTGATCATGATTCTCAAAATTTGGCTCAGAAAATCATAAAGATGCAAAAGTTACTATATTTGGACAGCTGGAAAAGTCAACTGAAATTGACCAGGGCATAACTCTTACATGGATTATCAGAAAAATTCCATCCAAAGCTCATTTTGAAGAGAAAGACATTTCCTACAACTCATCTTCATATTCCAAGTCCAAGAAATGCTCTCACAAAAAGTTATCAATTTCAACATTATAGGTCATTTTCAAAAGTCAACAAAAAGGGACTTTAAGTCAAAGGCCATAACTTGAGATTGGTAAATCAAAATGACATGGTACCAAAGGCATTGGTTAAAGGACTCAAAGACATTTCCAAAATGTCCAAGAACATGTGAAAAGCTTAAAAATTGAGCAAGTTATGCCTTGTGGAAGTTGGGAAATTTTTGGAAATTTTTGAAAGTCAACTTTACTTCAAATGATCCAAAATTGCTAATGGGCCCATTTTTCTTCCAAGTTTCTTCATGCCAAGCCTATGCACGACCATTAAGCCCAAAAGGAAGTTTTTCTCCATTTTTATTTATTTATTTGGATTTTTTTATCATTTATAATTCATTTAATTAAATAAAATGCATGAAAAATATAAACCTAATGAAAACAAATCCTTTTATGCAGGTTTGGACTCAATATTTCGTGTAAATACAAAAGGGGAAAGATTTGAAGCTGATTGGCATGATTGAGAGCAAAATGCACATGGAAAAGATTTGGAAAAATCTTAAGAAAATCAAATATCTTAATCCATAATTGCAAGAGATTGTATCAAGTTTTGTTGACCTAATCATCTCACTACATAACCCTGACCATAAACCTAATTGCCTTGGACTCCAAGCTGCGCTCAAGAATACCATACAAGCTTGAAAATTTTCCATAAACACTCAATTCTGAAAAGCATTCTAGAGGACGATTCAAGCCCTAAAACTTGGTTCAATAGCTTCCTTGTGATCTCTTGAACGTGTTCCAATTCATAACCCTCATCAAAAGGGCAAGGAACCAGGGTACAGAACTCAAGAAATTCCATGAAAATTCCAAAATCGTATTCTATATTCTATGCACCCTCATGACATTTCATTGATTAATTCTTATTCCTGACATGATTTCAAAGCTAACCCATAACTTTAATTTGATTATTATGCGTTGTAGGCGATTTTGCCATTGTTAAAATTTAGGGTTGCAGGTTTTCTGAATTAGGGCTTTTGCATAGAGGAAAAATTAGGACTCATGAATGCCATGGTTGTATACAGTAGGTCTGGACGAAGAAGACACAAGCCTCGCGATTAATTTATGACCCACATAGCGCTAATCGCTATTTTTCCAAAGGGCCTCTAAAACAACGCTCAAAAACCGTTGCCTTCGTTCTTCATGTTTCAGGAAAACGAAAGAGACGATGTGCTGGCAACCACTGAGTGGCTCATTCAAACCAGCGCGCGCTTTTAGGGGCCACTAACCAATTTTGCTTTTTATTATTTATTTGCTATAGTATGTTAATTAAAACGTGATGGCTCAGTGGCAGGGACATGTGTTGGTAACATCAAAGACCTGGGTTCAAGTCCCAGGTCTGTGTAGTATTGCAATATTATTTTTCAATATAAATTCTTATGCAGCGCGCCTATTGTGGTTCACCATGTTCCATCATCATCCCATCATACACGCGCCTAGCTGCTCCAAATCAATGGCCTAGATCTGAAGAACACGTGCACAAGGGTCAACGCACTAGCACATAACCTGGAAAAGTCAATGGACTCAAGCTTAATGGGCCTGATTTGCTGAACCTTGCCTCCAATTTTGGGGCTACCCCCCCCCCCCCTGGTTTGCTTTTCTTTTCATGTTTTGTTGTTTTGTTTAATTATTAGGTTATTTATTTTCATTGTTTTAATTAATTAATTGTTTTCTTTACAAAATATAAAAACATCACAAAAATCAGAAAAAAGGACAAAAAACATAAAAAATATTTATTTTATTTATCTTCTTGTAAATAATTAACATGTAAATAAATTTAGTAAAATAGGTTTTAACTTTATTTCTTTTAATAAATAAAAATCCAAAAAATAGAATTAGGTTAATTAATAATTTTTTATACCTTTTAAATTTCCCTTTTTTTTCCACAGTAATAATTATTTATTTATTTATTTTATTTTTTTTATAATTAAATGTATATAAATAATTTAGATTTAAAATTAGGTTAAAAATTCAATCTTTTTCTCAATAAATTTAAAAAAAAAACATTAGAACTAGGGTTTAGCATTTTATTTTTAATTTCAATAAATTCTTTTTTTTTTTTAAATCTTAAAAAACACAAAATATACCAAAAACATTTAATTTTTCATTTTTTATTTTAATTCCTTATTAATTTAATATTTTGCAAAAGGGTCCAACGCCCGTCGCTTTAATCATCTAATTCGCGCATTTATTTTATGTCGTTTGATTAATTTTGTATCTCTCCCAAAGCATTGTAATTTAAATTTCTCGCACTATTATTTAATTTGCTTTATTTATTTTCCGCTAAATCGGGTCCGGTTTAATTTTGGCGATGTGGACCCGCGCCATTTGTAATAGCCTTAGATTTATTTTCCCGCAAACTTTATAACTGTTAACAAATGCATGCAAGAATGAATGTCTTAATTAAAATCAAGCGTAGAACACAAATAAACATGACAAGACAAATAACTGAAACATGACACACAATTCGCACACACCACCTCTAGGGTACGCCTCATTGTTGCCTTGCCTCGAAAGGTGATCGTCGAGTAGAGGATGTCTTAGTAAGTCCTCATGATCCGGGAACCTGGCATGAGGGTAGCTTCTAAGGTGTCTTCCTATTGCTCCGGTGATCACCATGTCCCTACAAACTCGAATTGACCCGAACACCTCCAATAGTGGTGCTACCTACCTCTCAATGGTGGGATGGCACTACTTTAAAGGACTTTTACACAGACGAATTCCTTAGGGTAGGTAGGTTCTCGTAGATACTTGCTCTAATTTCAAAACAAATCAAAATACTTTTCACCAACACTTTTCAAAAGCTTTCAAAGCAAATTTTTCAAACACTCTGACGTACGAGTCGAACTGAAATTTTTCAAAGAAACTTTTTTAAACCCACATTGAAAAGCAAGCAAACATTTTTGAAAACACATTGAGCAAGTATCTAAGAGCCCATGGATAACCATGGATAGAAAGGGTGCTAATACCTTCCCTTTCTATAACCTACCTCCCGAACCGAGAGCAATCTCTTTAAGGAATTTTTCTGTGCTTTTGTCCTTTCCATTTGGAGAAAATAAAAGACGGTGGCGACTCTTGCTTCCGCGACATTTCGCGAACCAGCGTTAAACAGTCAGTTCCAGATCCACCGATCACATGAGTTTTGGCTTTTGGTTATGTTTTTGATGTTAGCTCTGTTACAGGTTTGATGAGTTTGGTTGATAGTGGTATGCTTGGTGTTGTACCCCGAAATTTGCCCTCTCATATTATCAAGATTTTCCTCACAAGACTTCCTGGACTCCAGACAAATTTAGGGTTTGCTCAGCTCAAGACCTTACCTTGCACTGATGACCTAAAATTAGGGTTTGAGTTTGCACAAGGAATTTTGGACCATCAATGCTTCATGTGACTTTCATACACCATCTTGGATCCCTAAGATTTCTCATATCAAGTTTCAAGCCTTGAATCATATTTTTGACCAGTCAATTGGACAGTTGACCTAGAAATCAGTTGTATTGGGGAAAAAGTTAACCATGGCCAATTTACAGTCAAACTTCATAATTTTTGATCCACAACAACATTTTAGGCTCCTATGTACCATTTGATCAAGTTTGGATCACAACTCCTCAAGAAATTTGATCAGATCATCAAAAGGGCAAAATGGTCAAATTAGGGTTTTGACTGAGAAAGGGCAATTTCTGATTTTTGACCTAGCCAATGACCAATTGGGTTCAAGCATGACTTCAAGGACTCAATAGAATCATATTGACCTAATCACATAGTTCAAAATATCTCAAAATCATTGGATTGACATATGAATTTTCTAGTCAACTGATCAAAAATCAACTGTACACTGAAAAGTCAAACTTTGACTTTTTGGTCAAAATCAAGTGCCAAAGGTCATAATTCATCAAGATATTTCAAAATTTGAAACTTGTTGTCCAAGAAACATAAAATTGCAAATTAGGGTTTTAATTTGAAATTTTTCATAACTTAATTTTTCTAAGTTATGGAAAATTTCTTATTTTTTTCCAACTTTCCACAACTTTTTCACCATGATGCAATTGGATTCAAAGAAAACTTCCAACATGAAAGTTGTATTCTTCCATGAAATATATAACTTTTATTTACAAAGTTTTCCCAAAAGATGCTTGGATCTCAAGTTATGATTTTGTGAATAGGGATCCATAAACTTTTTAACTTAGTGGAATTTTACCCTAGTTTAGGCAGATTTTTGACCTAACTTCATGGAAATTTTTCACCTAGTTCCAAGAGGTATCTCAAGTTTAATTTCAAAGATGGATTGTAGAGAATGTTACAAGATTTCCAAAATGTCCAAGAACACTCAAAGATCATTTATGGTTAGGGAGAATCGAAGAAATGAAAATGGCAATTTATCACTTTTGTCCAAGGCATTTTCACAATGTTACAAGTTGCAAATCAGTTTCAAACATGCTTGTACTTGGTATTACAGGTCCTAATCCCTTATACACTCCATAATTGAATGCTAACACATTGGATATTAGCTTTATTCTGACCTATGGAGCTTTGCACAAAGAATTAATCCATTTATGGCATAAAGTTCTCAATACCATTTTCATAAAGTTTGCTTTTTCCAACTTTACATTTCTTGAGCCATGGACCTGATCTTTTGTTGCAAACAAGATCCACAGTTATCAGGCAACTTGTACCAACTCTATGCAGTCCATAAGCTAGCAAGTACAAGCTTTTGCATTGTCACTTCCAACTTTCTTCAAAAGCAAGCAAACTTGCAAAAGTCAACACAACTTGTGTATCTGATAAAGGCAAGCCTTAGCTTCATTTCAAACAACCTCAGAACTTTGTCACAAGCCTAAGCACGAATTCCTAACATCTCAAACACAAAAAACACCATTTCTTCCCAAAACAGGGCAGCTTCTGCAAATCTCAAGCCAGATCAATATTGGCTCGTGCTTTTCTTGATTCAACCCTTGAAACACCTTCCATATATCCTACCTAAGTTGTCCAGGGCTTTGTCTTGCAACTGTAACCCTTGTTTCAAGGATCACCATTTTCATTTTGAAGGTTTGCAGGTTGACTTCTACAGGGAGATTCAAGCATCTACAAGGCAAGCTGAGCATTGGAGAACCTTGAGGGAACTTCAAGGAAGCTCACACGATCTTCAGGCCTCACTCAAAGTCCCCACATTGCCATATCCAAAATCAACTGAACAAGCTATTTTTCTAGTTTCTATCTCTCTATTTAGGCATCCTTAGGTCACGATCTGTGAAGCAAAAATGTAGTCTTTAACTTGCTTAAGTTGTACATATGCATAGTTTCCATTTATATTAACTGAGCTAAGAGTATTTGGTTGTTGAACATGCTGAAAAAACTAGGTCAGAAATTAGGGCCATTAAAATTCTCCCTGATCTTTAAGAGTTAGGTCATGAATTTTATATCATTGGAATCGTGAGTTCACAAGCTACACTTTTTATGTTGTGAGTTTTTGATTTTATGCAAGCATGAGCAAGAACAGGATTTGAAGGCAAACACGCGCATATTTGTTGTCTGGAAGTCAGGGACGAAGCTGTCCTGGGCCTGGGCCTTGGGCTTGCTACTTTCCACACCCCTTTGTTTCCTATTTGAACCCCTTTGGCCTTTTTTTTTAATAATATTTTTGCATATTTTTCATTTCTTTTATATTTATTGCTTTTATTTATTTTTCTGAACATGAAAAATCTTAAAAAATATTTTCTTTATTTTTTGCATTTTATTTTATTATTTTTATTATTTTTTTGCATAAAAAATAGTTTATTAGTAATAATATACTTTATTTTCTTAACTAAACTTGTAAATAATAAAAAATACTTAAATATTTTATTTTATTATGTTATACATATTAAATATTTATTTTCCATATATATTTATTTTTTACTATTGGTATATAATATTATTATTATTTTTCTTAAATAAAAATGAATAAAATAATATTAGAAAACAATATTTTCTTTTAAATAAAAAACTAGGGTTTCCCCTTTCAAAATAATAATATTTTCCCTTATTTTTAGGACTTAGATAATTTTATTTTCTCATACATAAAACAATTACAAAACATTTTTTGCATATTTATATTTTTATTGCATATTTAAATAATTGCTTATTTATTTATTGTATAATAAATTCAATTGGGTTGTAATAGTGAATTAGGGTTTTATTTTGTGCAAATATCCCCATTCAAAACTTGTATCCCCCCTCCCATAATATTGTTGTAATAGCTTAGATTTACTTTACGCAATTTATCGCATTATATGCATGTTTAGTAAAAACTAGGGTTTGTATGATAAGACAAAATCAAACAAATAGAATGACCTAATTCAAGACAAACAAAATGCATGAAAAATTACAACACATTGCACACAAGCATCTCTAGGGTTTCACCCATTTGGTTGCCTTACAAAATGGCCATGGTATGCATGCTAGGTATCTTGGCAAAACAAAACAAAACAAAACAAAAGATCATAGTCCCTCGATGACGCTAGACAAGTTGCCTAAAAACAAATGATCTTAGTCCCTCATACAAGCTAAGATACTTGGTAATATTGTTATCATGACCATACGATGACCCATGCCTGTCCCGTTTAACATCCAAAGATAGGGTTATCTACAAAAACAATGGTAGGTTAACAATGTCAATGGAATGAAAATGTACAAGAAAGACTTTTTGAGTAGGTAGATTCTTATAGTTACTTGATCAAATTTGCAAACAATCCTTGCTATTTTTTCAAACAAACACACACACATTTCAAAACAATTTGCAAACAACTTTCGAAACATTGAAACATTTTTCAAAAGACAAACATCTTTGTATACATTCTCACGAACGAGAATCTTTACAAAGATTGCCTAAACGAAGGCCTCTTTTCAAAATACTTTCAAACCCACACAAAGCACCATTTCAAACAATTGTAGAGCAAAAGCTAGTGATCTAAAACAAGTAACTAAGAGCCCATGGAAAACCATGGATGAAAAGGGTGCTAGCACCTTCCCTTTTCATAATCTACCCCCCGAACCCAAAAACAATCTCAAAGGTCTTTCCTGTGCTTTTTTACCTTTCCTTTTGGATAAAAGAAAAGTTAGTGGCGACTCTTGCTGACCGCAACATTTGCGAACACAAACGCAAAACCTCAAGTCAGTTCTCCCACCGTATCACCAGAACTGGCGACTCTGCTGGGGAATCCATATAAAAGTGGGGTTACCTTAGGGTTTAGATCACCTTTACATTCTTATCTTGCTTGAATTATTTGCTTTACACTCTGGTTCTATTGTTTGGGTTTAAATCCTCTACCCGGATTTGGGAAACATTTATAGGGAAATAACAATACGTTGTGGAAACTATGCGGGGTATACCGACATGGTCTAAGCAATAGCTATATTAGTGCGACATATTTGTGGGTATCGGTAGCCTTTGAGTCAATCAAAGAGAATACGGGGCCGCTGAGTGATGTCATGAAGTACTAATGGACTTTTAGAACCTTTACTTGACCAACTTGGCCTTTTAGGATGTAGTGAGATGACCGGCTTTGGTGCAGTCCGAAGTTAGTAGATACTCGATACTACACTCATTAAGGGTTGGTTCCTTGGAATATTTCGGTCGCCAGTAAAGAGGCTGAATTGAAATAATGAACAAGGAAACAATCCAGTGATATTGAGCTCCTTAGAACCCGGTTACTGTTTCTAGGACAGGTTGAGCCAACTAAACTTCAAGAGGGTACTTACCTATGAAACCCCATGTAAGCCTAAACTAGGAACTTGTATGATTTGCTTGTACATATATACTTGTACATAACATCATGGACATCATGAAGCATCATATGCATCCACTAACCAGTTCAAGGATTTTGGAGATTCATCTTTGTTCCTGTTTTGTAGGTTATGGATTCACTTCGCAGGAAAACTGTCCAAATCAACCTTGTAAGAATTCCTCCACAACTCAAGGAGCTAGCTTCAAGGATTCCTGAGAATTCTCCATTCACCGAAAGACATGGTCGTCTTCTCAACTTAGTCACTGCCAACACTTAGGAGGATATGATGAAAGTTCTCTTCCAGTTCTTTGACCCTTTGCATCATTGCTTCACATTTCCTGACTACCAACTTGTGCCTACTTTGGAGGAATTTTCTCAACTCTTGAGGATTCCTATTCTCAATCAACTACCCTTCAACGGCATGAAAAGAGATCCAAAGCCAGAAGAGATTTCTCAAGCCTTACACTTGCACTCCTCTGATGTCACAACACATTGAGAAACTAGAAGTGCTGTCAAAGGCTTCTTGTCAAAGTTTCTGTTTAAGAAGGCCCAAAGTTGTTGGAACTCTCTAGACTTGCAAGATTTTGAGGAGATTGTAGCTCTTCTCATCTATGGGATGGTCTTGTTCCCTAACCCTGATCAACTCATAGATGTGAGTGCTGTCAAAATCTTCATGACTCGCAACCCGGTGCCTACATTGCTTGGGGATATCCTCCACTCTTTTCACACTCATACAATGAGGAAAAGAGGTGTTCTCATGTGTTGCACTCCTCTACTGGCAAGATAGTTTATTTCTCATCTTCCCCAATCAGTTTTGAAGAATGAGCAAGGTTTGAGGTGGTCACAACGATTGATAACCCTTACACATTCAGACATTCATTGGTGTTCTCGATCAAAAGAGAATGTCATCATCATTGACCGTTGTGGGGAATTCCCTAATGTCCCTCTACTTGGCATTAGGGGAGGCATCACCTACAACCCCTGCTTGGATCTGAGACAGTTTGGGTATGCCCAAAGGGATGGCCCACATGACATGTTGATTCAAGGTTTGGTTTTCGACTTTGACAACGACGATCAAAGACTCCGTCAAAGGTTCATCCGAGCTTGGAGGATGCCTAACAAGGTGGACAGTAAGACCTTGGGACACAAGAATTCCATCCCTCTTGAGCCTTACCTCAAGTGGGTACGAACCCCCACCCAAAGTCTTATGATGCCTTACCCCTACATTCTCCCTGTGATTATAGAGCATGTTATGGAAGGAGAGGTTCCATACACCCTCCTATATCCTGACATGCCAACATCACTCGAAGATCTACAAAGGAGTTGGATACAGCTCAAGGGAGAGCGCGATACTTTTGAAGTCCAATTCTACGCAAGCGAGAAGAAGGTTTTGGAACTCACTCGGCTACTTCACGAAGAGCAGACTCTCAACACCTACATTGCACCAAAGAGGATACGCAATGTATTTTTACCTTAGAATTTTGTATTATTTTGCCCATGGGCAATTGATGTACTAACAAATTCTATCTTATTAATATGACGTGTGTTTCTTTTTTGTTTAAAACACATTTGAATTTATGAATCCTTGAAAGCATTACATGAATACATATCATTCATCATATGCATAAGCAGGTCTTCACACCAAGTTTCCTCATCTCTCTGCTGTTTATTTCAGCAAGATGGATATAGAACAGACGGTCAAAGACCTACAAGCTCAGAATTCACAATTTCAACAGCTACTCTTGACCTTAGCCAAGGGGCAGGAGGAGCTCAAGTCTCTACTAGAGAAGGAAAAAGAGAAAAAGAAGAAGAAGAGAGCTGGTGTGGCTAACTTGGGCAGAAGGTTTGAAGGATAAGCCAGACGGACTTTGGAATTCCCATCAACATATGAAGAGGGGGAAGGAAAAGGAAAGGGAACTGCAGTGCCATCTGATTCTGAGGCAGAGGAAGAAGAGGATGAGGACTACTCTGAACAACAGTATCCTCCGGCCGATGACAAATACAAAAACTTGGAAGAATGTCTATCTGCTATGGAGATACAGAGAGTGCCTGGGCTAGACTTTGAGGAGTTGGGTTGGTTTCTGGAATTGTAATCCCTCTTAAGTTTAAAGTGTCGTTGTTTGCTAAGTACGATGGGGTGTCTTGTCCCAAGATGCACCTACGATCTTTTGTCAGGAAAATTCAACCACATTCTTCTGACAAAGACCTGTGGGTCCATTTTTTCCATGACAGTTTATCAGGGACGCAGTTGGATTGGTTTTACCAGTTGGAGAGGTCTGATGTGCATAATTGGGAAGACTTGGCAGCCGCCTTCTATAAACAATATCAATACAACGCCGACTTGGCACAAACCCGTACTCAGCTACAGAGTATGGCTATGGCTACCAATGAGGGCTTTAAAGACTACGCCCAAAAATGGAGGGATTTAGCCAGAAGGGTGCAACCACCTTTATCTGAAAGGGAGCTAGTGGACATGTTCTTGGGGACTCTGTTAGGTCCTTTTTTTAATCACCTGATTAGAAGCTCTTCTGCAGGTTTCACTGAGTTGATTCTAACTGGCGAGAGGGTGGAAGCTGGTATCAGAAGTGGGAAAATTCAGAAAGATGCATCTACCTTTGCTGCTGTAAAAAAGCCCTTCACAGGAAAGGAGGAAGTGTCAGTTGTCTATGCTCAGAGGAATTAGGGAAGAACCGAAAGATGAACAACTGTGGGGGCCGTTATGATTCAAAAGTATGCATCAGACCAATCGAGAAACAAACAGTCGAGAAATGATCAGCCGAGGAAAAACCAGCAAAGGGTGGAAAGGCCTGTAAGGCAATTCACCAAGATAAACATGACTCCTGCTCAAGTCTTACCACATCTCTTGAAGTTGAACCTGGCCATGCTGAAGGAGGCACCTAAAAATCCTAACACTTCATCTCCACACTACCATCCCAACGCCAGATGCGCGTACCACTCAGAAAGCCCAGGGCACGACACCAACAACTGTTGGGCCCTGAAGAACAAGATCCAAGATCTGATTGGCGCAAAGGAAGTTGAATTTGAAGCTCCCGAAAAGCCTAATGTTATCTCCGCACCGAGGCCTAGGCATGGGCACAATGCCAATGTTGTGGAAGAAGATCTGTTTGTTTCTGCTGTGGATGAATTGTCAACCCCTCTCTTAACCATCAAGGTGAATTTGTTAAAGGCTAGGGTGTTCCCAGGTTGTGACCAAGATTGCCATGCTTGCATGTCCTCCCCATTTGACTGTCCTCTTTTGAAAGAAGGAATCCAACAACTGATTGATAACAAGGAAATTTTGTTTGAGAAAGCTCCTGTCTCATCCATTCCAATTCTAGAAGTTTCAATAATAACCATATACGCCAATTCTTCCAGGGTTACTAAAAACCCGTTAGGATTACATCTGCTCCTATGACTACTCCTTTGAAGATAACAATGCCCGGGCCAACCCCGTACAAAACTGATAAAATGGTACCATGGAACTATGGTGGAGAAATCTACTACCATGGTGTCAAACAGATTGAACAGACCATTGAAGAAGAAAGCTCTGAAGAAGATAACCCCGAAATCAGTAACATTGTCGGAACAAGCAAAATTACTCGTAGTGGGAGAATCATTTCTCTAGAGATTGCTCCTCCAACAGCAGTCTTTGGACCCGCGACCATCCCAAATATTACACCTATACCAGCAACTGTACCTGCAAGTGTACCCTCCAATAATGACAATACAATTCCTATCCCTGTTTCCGATGCTGAGAAAAAGGAAAGAATGTTCAACAGGAGTCTGTCTTGATGAAGGCTCAGTCACTAGTTATCCCTGAGACCTCTCAAAAAGAAATGGAGGAAATTTTGAAAATAATCAAGAAAAGCGATTATAATGTGGTGGAACAACTGGGGTAAACCCCCTCAAAGATCTCCATGTTGGCCCTGTTTCTTTGTTCAGAAGCTCGTGCTAAGGCTCTGATAAGATTTTTGAAGACGGCCCACGTGCCATAAGAAACCTCCGCTGATCAATTCCAGGAATGTGTAGCTAGTTTAACAGCTAACAATGGTCTAGGATTCTCCGATGCAGACTTGACCTCCAAAGGGAGAAAACATAATGATGCTTTGCATGTCTCGGTGGAATGCAGAGGTACAACCCTAGCACACGTACTGGTAGACACTGGGTCGTCTTTAAATGTCTTGCCGAAGAAAGCCTTGGATAGACTGGATTGTGAAGGCTTAACCCTGAAACCCAATAATATAATTGTCAGAGCCTTTGATGGTTCTAAGAGGATGGTCCAGGGGGAGGTGGACATCCCGATTAAGGTGGGAACTGAAACCTTCAACTCCATATTCTATGTGTTGGACATCCGTCCTTCCTACTCTTGCCTGCTGGGAAGACCTTGGATCCACCATGATGTAGCTGTCATTTTTACTCTGCATCAAAAGCTCAAGTACCCCGTCCAAGGGAAAATCGTAATTGTTCATGGCGAAGAGGAATACATGATCAGTCATCTTAATTCTTTCTGTTATGTAGAATTGGATGGCGAATTCATAGAAACCCCTTTCCAACACTTTGAGGAAGTTTCTCAGGAAATAGTGGCGACTAAGATAGTGTCCTCAACTCCTGTGATCACAAGACCTCCTCCTCGGATGTCTTCTTTAAAGGATGCTAGGGAAGTTGTGGAAGAAGGCGGATCCACAATCTGGGGGCAGCTTCCAGACTTTCCTTTCAAAGCAGACAAATTCGACTTGGGATTTACTTCGACTGGTCAGAAGGCCGTGCGCCGCTCCTGTGCCGGAGGGCCACCTGTGAAGATCAGCCACCAAGGGGTTAATGCACTAGAGGACAATGAAGAAGAGGGCAGCCTGGAAGACTGGATTTTCCCTATTATTGACGGAGGACTGTGCAACTGGGAAGCAAAAGACTTTGTTCCGATTACTTTCAAACCGCAGTAATTTATCTTTTCTATTTCTGTTGGACTGTAATAATTCACAAAACAATTCGTACTTTTTCAACCTTGTGTCTTACCCGAGGCACATAGGTCCATTTGTAAAGGTTCTTATTTCATTCCATATGTCATTTTAATGAATCATGGACGCTTTTCATATATAAACCTTTTTGCTCATTGTCTTTCTTTTACATTTTGTTGTTTTAAGATGGCTATGTCCCTTACACACACCCACACTCACAAATGCAGGTACCCTTTCATTCCAGAACTCATGGGTAACAATACTGCTATAGCCTTCAGTGACTCTGAAGATCTAATTAACCAAGCCGAATACGAAGGTGAGGAAGATTGTGAGGTACCAGGGGAATTGGCCAGACTATTACAGCAAAAGGAAAGAGCAATTCAGCCTCATGAAGAACAGTTAGATACAATCAACTTGGGAATTGAGGAAGACAAAAAGGAAATCAAGATAGGTGCCAATCTAGAGCCGAGTGTCAAGGAGCGCCAAATTCATCTACTACATGATTATATTGAGATCTTCGCCTGGTCATACGAAGACATGTCGGGACTTGATACAGACATTGTAGTACACCGTCTCCCCACAAGAGAAGATTGTCCACCAGTGAAACAAAAGGTCCGCCGCATGAGACCTGACATGTCCGAAAAGATCAAAGCAGAAGTTATGAAGCAGTTCAATGCTGGGTTTCTGGCTGTTACTTCATATCCATAATGGGTTGCTAACATTGTGCTCGTGCCTAAGAAGGACGGAAAAGTGAGAATATGCGTGGATTATAGAGATTTAAACAGGGCCAACCCTAAATATGACTTTCCACTTCCGCACATCGACATCCTGGTTGACAACACAGCTCAGCACAAAGTATTTTCTTTCATGGACGGATTCTCAGGCTATAACCAGATCAAAATGGCACCTGAGGACATGGAGAAAACTACTTTTGTCACACAGTAGGGTACGTTCTGCTACAAAGTGATGACATTCGGACTGAATAATGTCGGGGCAACCTATCAACGCGCCATGGTAGCTTTGTTTCATGACATGATACATCATGAGATAGAAGTCTACGTAGATGACATGATAGCCCGATCACAAACTGAAGAAGAACACCTTGATCATTTGCCAAAGATGTTTGTCAGGTTGAAGGAGTACAAGCTCAGACTGAACCCAAACAAGTGTACATTCGGAGTCCGGTCCGGTAAACTCTTAGGTTTCATTGTCAGCAACAAAGGCATCGAGGTTGATCCTGCCAAAGTCAAAGCTATACAAGAAATGCCCGACCCTCGCACTGAGAAGGAGGTCAGAGGTTTTTTGGGACGCCTAAACTACATTGCAAGGTTCATTTCTCACCTAACATCTACCTGTGAACCAATCTTCAAGCTGTTGAAGAAAGATCAGGTAGTTAAATGGAATGATGATTGTCAAATTGCTTTCAATAAAATCAAGGAGTATTTGCTAGAACCTCCTATCTGGATGCCACCCGTCGAAGGAAGACCACTAATCATGTATCTGACCGTCCTAGAGAATTCAATGGGGTGCGTACTGGGCCAACATGACAAGTCTGGCCAAAAAGAGCATGCCATTTATTACCTTAGCAAAACGTTTACCGACTGTGAGACCCGATACTCACTGCTCGAGAAAACTGCTACGCTTTGGTATGGGCTGCTCACTGGCTAAGGCAGTATATGTTGACTCATACCACTTTGCTGATGTCTAAGATGGATCCGATCAAGTACATCTTTGAGAAGCCTGCTTTATCTGGAAGAATATCTAGATGGCAGATGATCCTAACGGAATACGATATATAGTACACAATCCAAAAAGCTATAAAGGGTAGTGTGCTAGCCGATCATCTGGCCCATCAAGTTGTCGAAGATTACCAATCCATGAGGTTTGACTTCCCTGACGAGGACATCATGACATTGGACAATGTTAAAGATTTCAGACCATATGACGGACCTGAACAAGGATCCCGATGGACCCTGTACTTTGATGGGTTTCCAAAGCACTTGGCAACGGTATCGGTGCGGTACTCATCTCCCCAGAAGGTTTCCATACTCCTTTCACCGCCAGACTTTGCTTCAACTGTACGAACAACATGGCAGAGTATGAAGCTTGCATCTTTGGACTCAAGGCTGCCATAGACTTGGGAATCAAATCCTTAGATGTGTTTGGGGACTCAGCTTTGGTCATCAGTCAGATCAAATGAGAGTGGGATACTAAACATCCGAACCTCATCCCTTATAAAGAACATGTCTTGACATTGCTACCACATTTCGTGCAGGTTACCTTTGAGCACTTCCCGCGAGAAGAAAATCATTTAGCAGATGCTCTAGCTACAATGTCCTACATGTTTAAACTTAACTGGGATAATGAGGCTCCCCAAATCACCATTGAGCGGATGGTCGAACCTGCACAATGTCACGAGATTAATACCGAGGAAGTAGTGGACCAGTCGTGGTTTCATGAAGTCAAAAGGTATCTCGAGGCGCAAGAATACCTTGAAGGAGCTTCAGTCAATGATAAGAAGTTCTTAAGGAGATTCTCGGCAAATTTCTTCTTGAGTAATGGCATCCTATACAAGCGCAATCATGATTTTGTTCTGCTCCATTGTGTGGACAAAGCTGAAGCTGAAAAGATCATGGCTGAATTGCATGAAGGTACCTTCGGCACTCACTCTAGCAGGCATACGATGGCTAAGAAGATTCTACGGGCAGGCTACTACTGGTCTACCATGGAAGCTGACTGCTATCAACACTCTCGCACATGCCATAAATGTCAAATCTATGCAGACAAGGTACACGTGCCTCCAATTCCTCTAAATGTCCTAACAGCTCCTTGGCCATTCGCTATGTGGGGAATCGACATGATTGGAGAAATCAAGCCTACAGCATCCAATGGACACCGCTTCATTTTGGTGGCCATTGACTACTTCACCAAGTGGGTCGAAGCAGCTTCCTTCGCATGCGTTACTAAGAATGTTGTTTCCCGCTTCATAAAGCTGAACCTTATTTTCCGGTACGGTATCCCCGAAAGGATAATCACTGATAACGGTATAAACCTTAACAATATTGTGATCACTGCCTTATGTGAGCAGTTCAAGATTCAACACCATAATTCATCCCCATATCGGCCAAAGATGAATGGTGCAGTTGAAGCTGCTAACAAAAATATCAAGAAGATCATACAAAAGATGACAGTCACCTAAAAGGTCTGGCATGAAATGCTACCATTTGCTCTTCACGGGTACCGTACCACGGCACGCACATCAACTGGGGCAACACCTTATTCCTTGGTATATGGCATGGAAGATGTTTTACCTATCGAGGTTCAGATTCCTTCCTTAAGAATCATGAAGGATGCTGGATTGAGTGAAGACGATTAGATTCAGGCCTGACTTGATCAACTTAACTTGATTGATGAAAAGCGACTTACTGCTGTTTGCCACGGTCAGACGTATCAAAAACGGATGATCAAGGCTTTCAACAAGAAAGTCAGACGCCGGGTGTATCAAGTCAGGGATCTGGTAATCAAGTGCATCATTTTGCCGCAAAGTGATCCCAGGGGAAAATGGACTCCTACCTACGAAGGACCATTTGTAATCAAGAACATCTTTTCTGGTGGGGCAATGATCTTAACCACCATGGATGGCGACGACCTGCCGCACCCTGCGAATGCAGACATAGTCAAAAGATACTACGCATAAATGACCCGTTAGGTTGACACACCTAGGCAAAAAAAGGGCATCCCGTTGAACTGAAAACCCGAAAGGGCGGTTCAGGCAAAAATTAGGGATAAATAATAAAAAAATATGTACACCCGGCAAGTTGAAAACCCGAAAGGGAGACTTGGGTAAAAAAGGGTTTCCTGGTGGACTGAAAACCTGAAAGGGCGGTCCAGGCAAAAGTTAGGGAATTAAAGCGTATGACTATGTCTCGTCAGATCACTTTAAGGACAATCTCTTCACAGACAAACTTTGAGCTTCTGATCAATCCAATCATCTTCGGACAAAGCAACAGATGGACAAGATATTCGAAGATACGAAGGCTATAGCGGAATGGGAACCCCATGGGATTTTTACACACATAGCTATCTTTCCTTGTATAAATTTTTCTTACTTTTATGACATCATCCGCCTACTAGGATGTCTTTCTCCTTTGTACAAAACACTTATTCAAAGTTAATACAAAGATATCTCTTTCAAAGTACAGAAAACTATTTTCCTTTTTCTTTTACAATTGTGTTTTTATTTGCAAAAACGTCCAATGATTCATTGATGAACATATGCATTTGAACATAATTACTGTTTACAAATAAACAGGATGGAAAAGAACAATTACTGACAGTTTGATAGGATAGGAAAACGTCTTTAGACTATTCCAGAAGCAATCCCCTACAATACATCATCTAGATCCCCAACGGAGCTAAAACCTTAAAATACATATCCCCAGCAGAGTTATAATTTCAAACCCTTAATTCCCATCAGAGTTAAAGCTTCAAACTCCCAATCCCCAGCAGAGCCAAAGCTTTGAGTTACAGATCCCCAGCGGAGCTGAAACCTTCATCCCCAGTCGAGTCAAGACTTCTAATCCCCAGCGGAAACCATCTAGTTTCTCCAACTTCCCCAGCAAGTTATCTTGAAGCATGGAAATCAACCGGATAACAGTTAACTTTTGTCTCTCTCCAACCTAGGATAACTCCCCAATAGAGTGGCAGACGACCGAAAACTCCTGAACTTACTCTCCAAATGTAAGCCTTCTTCCCCACAGAGTTTTGGCTCCCCAACAGAATGAAGATTCTCATTCTTATTTCCCCACTGAAGTCACCAAAGTTTTATTACTCCCCAACAGAATGAAGATTCTCATTCTTAATTCCCGCATAAGTCATCAGAGTATTCCCTATTCCCCAGCCGAGTAAGGATTCCCATTGTGTAATCCCCAGTAGAAGTCATCAAACTCCTCTGGATTTCCCAAGCAAATTTCTCAAGCAGTTTGGCATTACTCTCACTACAGAATTTTTGTCAATACTCCAACTTCAAGACATGAAGGATCCTCACATCCCCATAGAAGTTGTCAAGGATTTTTAATCTCCAACAGTCGCCCAGGATTTTCTTATCCTCAGCAGTCAAGGATTTATTTTCCCCGACAGCAGTCAAGGGTTTTTATCATCCCTAGCCGTCAAGGATTTATTTTCCTCATCAATACAGCTAATCAGCTTACATGCGCATACATTACATTCATACATCATAAATATTGATAAAGCACATTTATTGCATCATGCATTTTGTGATACGGTGGGAGAACTGACTATGGTTTTGCGTTTGTTTTCGCAAATGTTTCGGTTGAGCAAGAGTCGCCACCGACTTTTTATTTTATCCTAAGGAAAGGTTAAAAATCACAGCAAAAACCTTTGAGATTTTTCTTGGGTTCGGGGAGTAGATTATAGAAAGGGAAGGTATTAGCACCCTTTCTATCCATGGTTATCCATGGGCTCTTAGTTACTTGCTTAGATCACTTGCCTTTTGTTTTCAATTGTTTTAAATGGTGCTTGTGTGTGTGGGTTTGAAAATGTTTTGAAAAGAAGCCAATGTGGTGGCAACCTTTGTAATGATCCATGTTGGGATGTATACAAAGGTGTATGTCTTTTTGAAAAGGTTTTCATTTGTTTTTGAAAGTTGTTTTGAAAGTGTTGTGAGGTGTGTTTTAGAAAATAGGCAAGTGTTTTGTTTTTGCATGTTTGATTCAAGTAACTAAGAGGTTATCTACTCCTAAATTTCTCAAAGTTTATTGCTATGTTTTAACCCTTTTAATAAGTTTGTTCCACCATTGTATTTGGTGGACAATCTCATGTTAGGATGTGAAAGGGACGGGCGCGGGTCATCGTTTAGACCATAATTGCAACGATGTTAAGTATCTTTGGGCATTTCTTTTAAGGGACTTGATCATTTGTTTTTTGTTTGTTTTGAAAAGTGTTATCGAGGGACTATGATCATTCAATTTGTTTGTTTTGCCCAAAGAGACCTAACATGCAATATGGCCCATTTTTGAAAGGCAACAAGTGGAATACCCTAGGGGGTGCAAGTGTGATTTGTGTGTCCATTTTCATGCTTGTTTGTCTTATATTAGGTCCAACTATTTTGTTCATTTTTTTTATTTGCATATAAACCCTAATTCTAGCATTGTATTTTAGAAAGCGATAAAGTGCGAAATTTAAATTCCTACGCTATTACAACACAATAATATAGGGAGGGGGGTACAATGTTTCAAATGGGGAGGTATTTAGACAGGAAATTGAATTTAAGCTATTACATCAATATTGAATATTTGTAAGATAATTTAATTGCATAAATAAAATAAAAATAGGACAAATATGCAAGAATGCAAAAAATGGTTTTTTATATGCATGAAAAAAAAGGATTATTGATGTAAAATAAAAAGAAAATAAAAAAATATTATTTTTGGAGTATTTTTGAATTTAGGGCAAAAACCCTAATTCAAAGGTATTATTTATTAATATATGCAATATTTATTATTTATACAAAAATAAAATAAGAAAAGAGATATATTTGTAAAAATGATTTTTTTAGTGTTTAATATTAATAAAATAAAATATATATATTTTTAGTATTTTATTCTAAGTATATTAATAAATATATATATTTATGTATTAAGTTCTAAATATGTATTATATATAAAGAATAATAATATTTAATATAAAAATAAAAAGGGTATTTTTTATACAAAATATTTTCAGGAAGTAAAAACAAAATAAAAGTGTATAAAAAATATATTTGTATTATCTTAATATTTTAAACAAAAAGTATATATGTATATTTACTTATTTATGTATAAAACAATCAAATAAATACTTAATAAATTCAAAAAATGATGGGAAAATATTTTTATATTTTTAATATGCTGAGAAAAAATAAATGAATCAGTTAAAAAAAGAAAAAGTCAAAAATATTAAAAAATAAAGCAAATGGGCTCAGGGGGTGCAAAGGTAAATGTATGGTGCAAAAAGGAATAACAAAACAGGCCCAGCCCAGAAAATGGTTGTCTTCAACCTTCAGACCAAACAATTCAAAAATGCGCGCCTTCCTTCATCAATCCTTAACTCTTGATTCCTGGCTTTTTAACAAAAACTCATAACATAAAAAATGTTCAGCATGAAGAGACGATTCTAACCATATGCATAACTTGATATAACTCTCCAAGATGGGGGAGAATATCTCCTCCCCCAAATCCTAACCTAGTTTTTCTGCCATTTTCAAACTCCAAATTCTCACAACTCAAGCAAAAGAAATGAAAAGTAAAAACATGTACATGTTCAGTGGCATGAGTAGAACCTTGTTTATTCACAAACTTAAAGCTAATGATGCATAATAAGAGAGATACGAGTTCACCAAGATACCTGTTCAGCTGAAGTTCTATCTTGCAATGTAGGAACTTTCAGTGCAAGGTGATGATTGGAAAAGCTTCCTTGAGGTCCAGGGATGCTATTCCAATGTTTACTTTGTCTTGAAAGCTTCTGAATCGAGCTAGAGAACTTCACCTGCAAGTCAGAAATGTGAAAATGGTGGAAGTGGTTAGAGTGATTACAGGTCGTGCCTTTGCTTTTGGTTAGCTT
Organism: Vicia faba; assembly: GCA_948472305.1. Taxonomy (NCBI): domain Eukaryota; kingdom Viridiplantae; phylum Streptophyta; class Magnoliopsida; order Fabales; family Fabaceae; genus Vicia; species Vicia faba. Next base: position 716,686,443 of record OX451736.1, read on the forward strand.
GCATAGATGGTATGGAAGGTATGTGAACTGATTTGGGCAAGAGAGCTCAAGAGAAATGAGAGATAGCACTCAAACTGCAGGGCCTGCCCTGTTTTTGCAGTTTGAGAGTGATTCTGAGATGGAGAGTGTTTTGAAGGCTAAGGGCTCGTGTATTAGCTTGGTTGTGTTGTGTGAGATGTGTTTGATAACTTTGTTCTTGTGTTCTTTTGCTGATATGGAAGTTGGTATGAGTTATGCAATGTTTCTTCTAACTTAAGCAAGAAATGGCAAGTTGTGTTTCTAGGTCAGTAGAGGACCCCTAATCCTGCTGCAAAGCTTCTCTTGATCAGAGTGATTTGTTCATAATCTTGTGCTAAAGAGATTTGGTTTGTACTTGCTTGATTTACCAATTGACATAAAGCATGACTTTTCAAAAATGGCTATTTTGCTTTATCTAAAAATGGATTAAACTTGTATATAATACTTGAACTCATAGAATAACACTTTGACACAATTAACAAGCATTAAATTATTGAGTGTAACTTGGTTTAAGGACCTGTAATCAAGGGCATGCTGGTTTTGAGAAGTTTGCATAACTTATGAACATGAAAAATGGCCAATTCAAAAGTGAGTTTTTGCTATATTGTGAAATTCGATTCTCCCTAACCATGAGGTTGTTTGATGATTTCTTGGACATTTTGGAAAGCTTGGAATGTGTACTACAATCCATCTTTGAAGTTCAATTTGAAATTCCAAGTGGAAGTGTATGGAAAATGGCCTTGAAGTGGGGTAGAAAAACTTGTCAAAATAGGTCAAAAATTCACTAAGTTAAGAATGGTTTAGTGCCCTTATTCAAAAATTTGTAACTTGAGATACAAGCTTCAAATGAGAAAACTTTGTGAATCAAAGTTGTAGATTATGCAACAAGCTACAGCTTTCATGTTTTGACTTTTGTTTGAATCCAAATGAATCATGGTGAAAAAGTGGGTCAAAGTTGGGAAAAGATTAGGGTTTTCCATAACTTAGAAAAATTCTAAGTTATGAAAAATTCCATTTTAAACCCTAATTTGCATTTCTTGGTTTCTTGGTGAACAAGTTTCATGATTTGGCATGTTTTAATGAAAAATGAATCTTGACTCTTGATTTTGACCAAAAAGTCAAAGTTTGACTTTTCAGTGTACAGTCAAAATTGATCAATTGACTGGGAAATTCAACTGTCAATCTTGTGTACTTGGGATCTTTTGAGTTTGTTGAGCATGTCAAGACAATTCCAAGGGGTCCTTGAGTCTATATGTGAGCTTGGTTTGCCATTGGCTAGGTCAAACAGTCAAAATGGCCTCTGTACAGTCAAAACCCTAAAAATGACCATTTTGCCCTTTTGATGATCTGATCAAATTTCTTGTGGAATTGTCATCCAAACTTGATAAAATGGTTCATATGAGTTCATAATGTTGATGTGGGTCAATTTTCATGAGATTTGACTGTCAATTGGCCACAGTTGACTTTTTCCCCAATACAGCTGATTTCTAAGTCATCTGTCCAATTGACTGGGCAAAACTTGGAATCAAGACTTGAAACTTGGGAGTCCAACATGAAGCATGAAAGTCATTTTAGGCATTTTAGGTCAAAACATCTTTGTGCAAACACAAACCCTAATTTGGGTCAATAGTGCAAGGAGAAATCTTGAGCAGAGGAACCCTAATTGGATCTTGATCTTCAAAGGTCTTGATGAGAAAATGTTGAGGAAATGGGAGGGCAAATTTTGGGGTACAACACATTTCATACAATATAGCTTTGTGTTTCAGCTAACATTTTACCCATTTCAGGATAAGATTAACAGCTATCATTAACAATATTCAAAGATTTCAGATACAGTAAAGATACACTCCAGACACGGAAGTCATTCTATTACTCATTCAGATTTAAATCTCAGATACAGTTCAGATACACTCCAGACACGGAAGTCATTCTGTCACTCACTCAGATTCTAGTTCAGATACACTCCAGACACGGAAGTCATTCTGTCACTTACTCAGATTCTAGTTCAGATACACTCCAGACACAGAAGTCATTCTGTCACTTACTCAGATTCTAGTACGGATACGCTCCAGATACGGTTGCCATTCTGTCACTTATTCTGATTCTCCCCAGCTCAGAGATGCTCCAAACACGGATGTTATTATGTCGCTTATTCATATTTCAGATTCAGATACAACACGGATACGCTCCATACACGGTAGCCATTCTGTTATTTATTCAGATTCAACATTCAGATACAGCTCGGATATGCTCCAGACACGGACGCCATTCCTTTGCTCATTCAGATTCAGTCTCCAGATACAGTACAGATACGTTCCAAACGCGGATACCATTCTGATACTTATTCTTCTGACCTACAACTTACCACTCAGCAAACATTCTTGGATGGCATCTTTAATCCCATCTCCAACAAGATTCTATCACATCTCCAAATGGCATCTTTAATCCCATTCCCTCAACTACATTTTGACGAGTGCAAATTTACGGGCACTCTAGTGTCCAATCATCTTTTACCTTCGAGTTACGAACGGTAAACTCGCCAATCTAACTCTTCAGGTTCAAGAAGATTGAACAGGGGCAGCTGTTGTACCCAAAATTTTCCCTCTCATATTATCAAGATTTTCCTCACAAGACTTCCTGGACTCCAGACAAATTTAGGGTTTGCTCAGCTCAAGACCTTACCTTGCACTGATGACCTGAAATTAGGGTTTGAGTTTGCACAAGGATTTTTGGACCATCAATGCTTCATGTTACTTTCATACACCATCTTGGACCCCTAAGATTTCCCATATCAAGTTTTAAGCCTTGAATCATATTTTTGACCAGTCAATTGGACAGTTGACCTAGAAATCAGCTGTATTGGGGAAAAAGTCAACCATGGACAATTTACAGTCAAACTTCATAATTTTTTATCCACAACAACATTTTAGGCTCCTATGTACCATTTGATCAAGTTTGGATCATAACTCCTCAAGAAATTTGATCAGATCATCAAAAGGGCAAAATGGTCAAATTAGGGTTTTGACTGAGAAAGGGAAATTTCTGATTTTTGACCTAGCCAATGACCAATTGGGTTCAAGCATGACTTAAAGGACTCAATAGCATCATCTTGACCTAATCACATAGTTCAAAAGATCTCAAAAGCATTGGATTGACAGATGAATTTTCCAGTCAACTGATCAAAAATCAATTGTTCACTGAAAAGTCAAACTTTGACTTTTTGGTCAAAATCAAGTGCCAAGGGTCATAATTCATCAAGATATGTCAAAATGTGAAACTTGTTGGCCAAGAAACATAAAATTGCAAATTAGGGTTTTAATTTGAAATTCTTCATAACTTAGAATTTTTCTAAGTTATGAAATTTTTTTTATTTTTCCCCAACTTTCCACAACTTTTTCACCGTGATGCAATTGGATTCAAAGAAAAATTCCAACATTAAAGTTGTAGTCCTCCATGAAATATACAAATTTGATTCACAAAGTTTTCCCAAAAGATGCTTGGATCTCAATTTATGATTTTGTGAATAGGGGTCCATAAACTTTTTAACTTAGTGAAATTTTGCCCTAGTTTAGGCAGATTTTTGACCTAACTTCATGGCAATTTTTCACCTAGTTCCAAGAGGTATATCAAGTTTCATTTCAAAGATGGATTGTAGAGCATGTTACAAGCTTTCCAAAATGTCCAAGATCATTTATGGTTAGGGAGAATCGAAGAAATGAAAATGGAAATTTATCACTTTTGTGCAAGGCATTTTCACAATGTTACAAGTTGCAAATCAGTTTCAAACATGCTTGTACTTGGTATTACAGGTCCTAATCCCTTATACACTCCATAATTGAATGCTAACACATTGGATATTAGCTTTATTCTGACCTATGGAGCTTTGCACAAAGAATTAATCCATTTATGGCATAAATTTCTCAATACCATTTTCATAAAGTTTGATTTTTCCAACTTTACATTTCTTGAGCCATGGACCTGATCTTTTGTTGCAAACAAGATCCACAATTATCAGGCAACTTGTACCAACTCTATGCAGTCCATAAGCTAGCAAGTACAAGCTTTTTCATTGTCACTTCCAACTTTCTTCAAAGGTCAACAACATAAGTTGTATGCAATGTCATGATGTATGATATGCATGATGCCATGCTGTTCAACATGAGATAGCGTGAGTATGCTCTTTATCATGTATGTAAACAAGATGTATGAAAATGTGAAATGTTTATGAATGTAATTTCGTCTTAGGAAAACAAATCCTTGACGATCGGCCGGAGAATTGCTCTGTGGAAGAGATGTTTTGCCGAAGTTTTGATGGGAGTCCTGCTGAGGACTTTGATGATGGATTCCGCTGGAGATAATGACGATAAATTCCGCTAGGGATAATGATGATAAACTCTGCTTGGGGAATACCAAAGACAAACTCCTGCCGGGGACTGAAAGAACCTTGCCGAGGGCGATCTTCCATGGCAATTAGCTGAGGATAACCCAGTTATAAGCCCTTGTGAGGGATAACTCTGAATAAAGCTCGGGAGAGACGTCCGTATTCTGCAGGGAACAAGCTTCTAGAACCTACTTTGCCGGAGAAAGTATTGCTGAATCTTGTCTTACTCTGCGGGGAGCTGAGATCACTTGGTTACATTCTTCAGTTGAACCTACCTTGGTACCTTGGCGGACAAAGCAAACAGACTGCATCAGACAATTTCACATTGCCCCTGTTTCTGATGTCACCTGTAATTAATCTTTCGTTTCATGTGCAAATATTTATGAATCAGCAATTTAATGTCAAATGCATATATAAAAAATGAACATTGGACGTTCTTCGCAAAACAAAAACAGAAAAAAGAAAAAAACAATGGCAATTTGTATGGACAAGTGAATTCGTATTGATTTGAATTTTGCCTGTGAATAGGCGTTTTTTGTACAAGAGGCTGATATCCTAGTAAGAGGATGCCGCCGAATAGCACAGAATTTATAATTTTGAAAAGAAAACAAAACAGCTATGTGAACAATCCTACTTGGTTCCAACTCTGCTATCGCCTTTCTGTCTCCGAGTGTCTCATCGCTTTGCTGCCTAGTTGAAGATGAAGCTGATTGGTTGATGCCGAAGTCTGAGCCAGATAGTTGACGCCGAATTCCGGATGCAAAGTGATCCAATGAGACATAGTGTTACGCTTTTATCCCTAACTTTTGCCTGGACCGCCCTTTCAGGTTTTCAGTCCACCGGGATACCCATTTTTGCCCAAGCCGCCCCTTCAGGTTTTCGACTTGCCGGGTGTACAGATTTTTATTCATTTCATCCCTTATTTTTGCCCGAACCCTTTTGGTTCGCCGGGAAGCCCTTATTTTTGCCTAGGTATGTCAACCTAGCGGGTCTTTTATTTATGCGTAGTATTTTTTCACTATGTCTGCATTGGCGGGGTGAGGAAGGTCGTCACCATCCATGGTGGTTAGGATCATGGATCCTCCTGAGAACACATGCTTAACCACAAATGGCCCTTCGTATGTAGGGGTCCATTTGCCCCGGGGATCACTTTGAGGAAGGATGATGCGTTTGATTACCAGGTCCCCAACTTGATACTCTCGTGGTTTGACTTTCTTGTTAAATGCCCTGATCATCCGTTTTTGATACGTTTGACCATGACAGATAGCGGTGAGTCTCTTTTCGTCAATCAGGTTTAATTGATCAAGTCGAGTCTGGATCCAGTCATCTTCACTCAGATCTGCATCTTTTATTATTCGGAGAGAGGGTATCTGGACTTCAATTGGCAAGACTGCCTCCATGCCATAGACCAAAGAGAAGGGAGTTGCCTCGGTTGACGTCCTTGCTGAGGTACGGTACCCATGAAGAGCGAATGGTAACATCTCGTGCCAATCTTTATAAGTCACTGTCATCTTCTGCACAATTTTCTTGATGTTCTTATTGGTTGCCTCTACAGCCCCATTCATCTTCGGCCGGTAGGGAGAGGAATTGTGGTGCTGTATCTTGAATTGTTCACAGAGTTCAGTGATCATCTTGTTGTTGAGATTGGTACCATTGTCCGTAATGATTCTTTCCGGGACGCCGTACCGACAGATCAGATTATGCCGGATGAAACGTGCCACGACACTCTTGGTTACTGTGGCGTAGGAAGCTGCCTCAACCCACTTCGTGAAATAATCGATCGCCACCAAGATGAAGCGATGCCCATTGGATGCCGTCGGTCGGATCTCACCGATCATATCAATCCCCCACATTGCAAAAGGCCAAGGTGCCGTCAGGATGTTCAGGGGAACTGGAGGAATATGCACCTTGTCAGCATAGATTTGGCATTTATGACAAGTCCGAGAGTGTTGGTAACAATCGGCTTCCATTGTGGACCAGAAATATCCTGCCCGAAGGATTTTCTTTGCCATGGTGTGCCCACTGGAATGCGTTCCGAATGTACCTTCATGCAGTTCCAACATGATCTTCTCTGCTTCGGCTTTATCCACACAACGTAGTAGGGTTGGATCATGATTCCGTTTGTAGAGAATGCCGTTGCTGAGGAAGAATTTCGCCGCAAACCTTCTCATGAACTTCTTGTCATTGACGGATGCGCCTTCAGGGTATTCCTGAGCTTCCAAATACCTCTTCACCTCATGATACCAGGGTTTTTCAATCACCTTTTCAGCCTCGAGATCGCAGCAGTATGCTGGTTCATCCAACTTCCAGATAATGATTCGGGGAGCCTCATTGTCCCATTTAACTTTGAACATTGAAGACATCGTAGCTAGTGCGTCCGCTAGCTGATTCTCCTCTCTCGGGAAATGCTCAAAAGTTATCTCTTCAAAGTGGGGAAGCAAGGTTGACACATACTCCTTGTAAGGAATAAGATTTGGGTGTTTCGTATCCCACTCGCCCTTGATCTGATTGATCACGAGAGCGGAATCTCCGAAGACACTCAGAAACTTGATCCTCAAGTCTATTGCAGCTTGCAGACCCATGATACATGCTTCATATTCTGCCATGTTGTTGGTGCAGTTGAAGCATAATCGGGCAGTGAGTGGAGTATGAGTTCCTTTGGGAGATATGATTACAGCGCCGACGCCGTTACCCAAAGCATTGGAGGCTCCATCAAAATGCATAGACCATCGGGATCCTTCCTCGGGTCCTTCATCCGGTCCAGGTACTTCACAGTCAGTTACCACCATGATGTCTTCGTCCGGAAAATCAAAGTTCATTGATTGGTAATCGTCCACAGGTTGGTGTGCCAAATGATCTGCCAGTACACTTCCTTTAATTGCTTTCTGAGTTGTATACTGGATATCATATTCTGTCAAGATCATTTTCCATCTCGCTATTCTCCCAGACAGAGCAGGCTTTTCAAATATGTACTTGATGGGATCCATTTTTGAAATCAACAAGGTAGTGTGAGTCAGCATATACTGTCTCAGCCGGCGAGCAGCCCATACAAGAGCGCAACAAGTTTTCTCAAGCAGTGAGTAACGAGACTCACAGTCGGTAAACTTTTTGCTCAAGTAATAAATAGCGTGCTCTTTTCGGCCAGACTCGTCATGCTGCCCCAGCACACACCCCATTGAGTTATCAAGTACTGTCAAGTATAATATTAGAGGTCTTCCTTCCACTTGTGGCATAAGAATGGGTGGCTCTTGGAGATATTCTTTTATCCTTTCAAAGGCAGCCTGACAGTCATCGTTCCAGCGTACTACTTGATCTTTCTTCAGTAATTTGAAGATTGGCTCACAAGTAGCCGTCAGATGTGAGATGAATCGGGCAATGTAATTCAGTCGTCCCAGGAAGCCTCTGACTTCTTTCTCTGTCTTAGGAACTGGCATCTCTTGAATGGCTTTAACCTTGGCGGGGTCCACTTGAATACCCTTATCACTTACAATGAAGCCTAGCAATTTTTCGGACCTTACCCCAAAGGTGCATTTATTGGGATTCAACCTCAGCTTGTATAACTTGAGTCGGTCAAACAGCTTCCTCAAATGATCAAGGTGCTCCTCCTCGGTTTGAGACCTCGCAATCATGTCATCAACGTATACTTCAATCTCATGATGGATCATATCATGAAATAAAGCAACCATGGCACGTTGATAGGTTGCCCCAGCATTTTTCAATTCGAACGGCATGACCTTATAACAGAAGGTGCCCCACTGAGTCACAAAGGTAGTCTTTTCCATATCTTCCGGAGCCATCTTGATCTGATTATACCCTGAAAAACCATCCATGAAGGAGAAAACCTTGTGTTGAGCGGTATTGTCGACAAGAACGTCAATGTGAGGTAGAGGGAAATCATCCTTGGGACTGGCCCTGTTCAAATCCCTGTAGTCGACACACATCCTGACTTTACTGTCCTTCTTCGGTACTGGCACCACATTGGCAACCCGCTGAGGGTAAGAAGTTACTGCTAGAAATCCGGCTTCGAATTGCTTCATAACCTCAGCCTTGATCTTTTCGGACATCTCTGGGCGCATACGGCGGACCTTTTGCTTTACCGGAGGGCAGTCTTCCTTGGTTGGCAGGTGATGAACTACAATGTCGGCATCCAAACCAGGCATATCTTCATAGGACCAAGCAAATATCTCCATGTAATCTTGTAGCATCTGGACCAATCGTTGCTTCACGCTGAGCTCTAGATTGGCACCAATCTTGACCTCTTTCCTATCTGTCTCAGTACCCAGGTTAATTGTTTCCACCGGCTCTTCATGTGGTTGAATAGCCCTCTCTTCCTGGAGTAGCAGTCTTGCGAGTTCACCAGGCACTTCGCAATCATCTTCACCTTCGTCCTCAGCCAAGTTGATCGGATTCTCGAAGTCATAACTGGCGGTAGCAGAGCTGTTGCCAGTGAGATCCAGAGTGGATTGAAACCTGTATAAGTGAGTGTGTGTAAATATAGCTGTTTTGCAATATATATAACACAGAAAGAAAAAGGAGCATAAGATTTGAAATGCAACAAACGTCCAATGTTTTGATTGATGATATATGGAAATGTCATACAAAAAGCCCTCACAAATGGAGCTACGATGCCCCGGGTAGGACACCGAGCCAATAAAAGTTTTAACACATTGTTTGTTACATATTGGAAATCAAAAGGAATTAATTACTGCGTGACAAATGTGATAGGTGTAAAATCCTTTGCCGTCCAGTTGCTTGGTCCGTTGCTGGTAGTCGGGTAGATCCAACTGTCAAACTCTGCTTCCTCCACATCCTCCTCAACAGCATTCACCCTTGGGTTGGAGATAAACACCGGAGCCTTTCTGATCTTTTCCTTGCGCACAGCCCTCTGAGCCTCTACAGTAAAGCCCAGCCTAAACTTGTCATTCTTTTGAGTGAAGTCAGGAAGCTGACCCCAGTTTGCACAATTGCCTTTCTCGATTACAGCCTGGGCATCCTTCAAGGATGCCATCTTCAACGGAAAGTCCTCTCCAACCACCGCTTCAGCTGATGCCAACACTGGAGGTACTTCCTCAAAATGCTGAAAGGGGGTTTCAATAAACTCCCCGTCCATCTCGATATACCGGAATGAATTCAAGTGACTCACCATGTATTCCTCCTCACCCTGCACAGTAACAATCTTCCCTTTGACAGGGTATTTGAGCTTTTGGTGTAAAGTGGATGTTACTGCCCCAGCTTTGTGAATCCAGGGTCGACCCAACAAGCAGGAGTAAGATGGACGAATATCCATTACATAGAATGTTGAGCCGAAAACTTGGGAACCCACACGAATAGGGATGTCTACCTCACCATGCACCATCCTCTTAGAACCGTCGAAGGCTCTAACAATGATGTTACTAGGTTTCAACTCCAAACCCTCACAATCTAAGCGATCCAATGCCTTCTTGGGCAACACATTCAGGGAAGAGCCGGTATCCACTAACACGTGTGCGAGAGTAGTTCCCCTGCACTCTATAGAGACGTGCAGGGCATCATTGTGATTTTTCCCTTTGGCGGTAAGGTCGGCATCCGAGAACCCTAAGCCATTGTCGGCTGTCAAATTAGCCACACAGTCGGTGAATTGATCCGCTGAGGTCTCTTGCGGCACATGGGCCGTTTTCAGAAATGAAATCAGGGCTTTTGCATGGGCCTCTGAGCATAGCAGCAATGATAGCATAGAGATTTTAGAGGGAGTATGCCCCAATTGTTCAACAACATTAAAGTCACTCTTTTTGATAATTTTAAGAATTTCCTCCATTTCTTGTTGGGAGGCTTCCACAGCAGTCTTCTTTGGTGCCTCCGTCCTGGCAGGAAAACTGGTAGCAACTTCTTTGCCCCGAGTATCAGAAGACTCGGCGGCAGTAGTAGACACAGGAACTTGAACTGGAACATGCACACTTGCGGGTGTGATGGTGAGAGGTTTTCGGATAACTGGCGGTGCAATGTCAGGCGAGAAGAGCCTGCCACTGCGGGTAATCTTGGCGGGACCAGTGATGTTACTGATATTGGTATTGGTGTTGAACTCCTGCTTCACCCCAAGCACATATACGTCGGCTCTATAATGCCATGGGACCGCTTTATCATACTCATATGGGAGAGGCCCTGGGACAGTAATAGTGATGGGTGCAACAGACATAATCTGGACTGGTTTCTTCATAGGAGCTTTGGCAGGATTGTAGATTGTGACAACAGATATTTCTTCAACGGAAACAGACAGAACAACAGTTTTCTTGAATAGAATTTCCTTGCTATCCATCAGGCTTTGGATGCCTGACTTCAGCAATGGACAACCGGTAGGGATTACAGCACACAGGAGGCAACCCTTACTACAACCCGGAAATACACCGGCTAGTAGTAAGTTCCTCTTAACAGTCAAAAGAGGGGTAACAACTTCATTCACCGAAACAGCATACAACTCTTCCTCAATGGCGTTTACCTTATGCTGGGGCATAGGAGCAGTTACAACATTCGGCCTCTCAGGCGCTTCAAACTGAATTTCCTTCGCGTCGATAAGATCTTGCACTTTGTTTCTCAAGGCCCAGCAATCGTCAGTAGTGTGCCCGGGACTATCAGAATGATAAGCACACCGGGCATTTGGGTTATACTTAGGAGACGCAGTATTCACGACTTTAGGAGCTTCTTTGGTGGTCACCAAATTGGTGGATAGCAGTTGAGGTAAAATTTGAGATAAGGTCATACTCAGCCGAGTATACTGCCTCTTGGGCCTTTCGCCTCTTTGTTGATTGTACTGCTGAGGAGCAGCAACAGGTTTTGAAATGACCAGAGCATTGACGGCTTGGCGACTTTCTGGCTTGACTTGTCTTCTAGGACCATAGACGGCACTCGCTTCTTTCTTAAAAGGCCTCTTCTCAGCACTTGCAGCAACACCCTTCTGAATCTTTCCTGACTTGATGCCAGCTTCTATTCTCTCGCCCGTTAAGATCAGATCGGTAAACCCCGCGGAAGAGTTACCAATTAGATGATTGAAGAAAGGCCCAGATAGGGTCCCTAGGAACATATCAACAAGCTCACGATCGGTTAAAGGAGGCTGCACCCTGCCAGCCAAATCCCTCCATTTTTGTGCGTACTCTTTGAATCCTTCGCTTGTTCCTAACGACATACCCTGAAGTTGGGTACGAGTAGGGGAAAGGTCAGAATTGTATTGGTATTGTTTGTAGAAAGCGGTGGCCAAATCTTCCCAATTCCGGACACTGGTTCTTTCTAGCTGATAAAACCACTCCAACTGAGCTCCAGAAAGGCTGTCTTGAAAGAAATGAATCCAGAGGTTTTTATCTGCCGTATATGGTTGAATCTTTCTCACGTAGGACCTAAGATGCATTTTGGGACAGGACAGCCCATCATACCTCACAAACACTGGCACTTTGAATTTTGGGGGAATCACAATCCCGGCAACCAAACCCAAGTCTTCAAAATCCAAACCCGGTACCCTTTGTAGTTCCATGGCGGCCAATCTGTCTTCTAACCCTTTGTATTTATCATCAGCTGGAGGGTATTGTTGATCAGTATAATCCTCATCCTCTTCAACCTCTTCTTCTTCCGCATCAGATTCGGAAGGTACCGCCGGTCCACCTCCTTTACTGGTTCCTTCATCAGAAGTAGGAGGAAATTCAAGCACTCTTCGAGCTTCTCCGTCGAATCTTCTCCCCAAAGTAGCCACCCCGAGCCTCTTCTTCTTCTTCTTTACTGGGTCCTTATTCCCCAGCAAGGTCTTGAGATCCTCCTGACCTTTAGCCAAGGTTGTCAGGAGTTGCTGGAACTGTGCATTCTGAGCTTGTAGGTCCTTGACTGTTTGCTCGAGATCCATTCTACTGAAATAAATAGCAGACAGATAAGGAAACCTGGAATGAGACCTACTTATGCACATGATGAATGGTATGCTTATGTATGCAATTCATTCAAGGATTTAGGACATTCAAAATTGTTTTAGACAAAGAAGAACGCACGTCATATTAATAAGAAGAAATTTGTCAGTACATAAATGCCCCATGGGCCAAATATTACAAAATAAACTTTTTAAGGCAGAAAGACATTGCGCATCCTCTTTGGCGCGATGTAGGTATTGAGGGCCTCTTGCTCGTGGAGTCGGCGGGTAAGCTCTAGAACCTTCTTCTCACTGGCGTAGAAGCTAGCTTCAAAAGTGTTCCGTTCCTCCTTGAGCTGAATCCAACTTTTCTGCATTTCCTCCCACGATGTAGGCATGTCTGGATGTAGGATGGTGTAGGGAACCTCTCCTTTATTGACGGGCTCTTTAATCACTGGGAGTACATGAGGATAAGGCATCATTAGACTTTGGGCTCGGGCTCGTACCCACTTGAGATAGGGCTCAAGAGGGATGGAGTTCTTGTGTCCCAGAGTCTTGCTATCAACCTTGTTGAGTTTTCCCCAAGCTCTGATGAATCTTTGGCGAAGTCCTTGCGCATCGTTGTCGAAGTCAAAAACTAGGCTAGGAATCAACATATCATGAGGGCCATCCCTCCGTGCATATCCAAATTGCCTCAAAGCTAGGCAAGGGTTGTAGGTGATACCCCCTCTAATTCCAAGTAAAGGAACATTAGGAAATTCTCCGCAACGATCGACAATGATGACATTTTCTCTGGACCGAGAACACCAATGCACATCAGAATGAGTAAGAGTCATCAATCGTTGGGACCACCTTGTACCTTGGTCATTCTTCAAGACAGATTGTGGAAGGTGCGAAATAAACCACCTTGCGAGGATAGGAGTACAGCACATGAGAACACCCCTCTTTCTCATTGTTCGTGTGTGAAATGAGTGAAGAATGTCCCCAAGCAATGTCGGTATTGGATTTCTGGACAAGAAGATTTTGACAGCATGGACATCTACCAATTGGTCAGGATTTGGGAACAAGACCAACCCATAGATAAGGAGTGCCACAATCTCTTCAAAGGCTTGTAGGTCCAACGAGTTCCAACATTCTTGTGCCTTCTCAAACAAGAATTTTGCTAAGAATCCTTTGACGCCACTTCTGGTTTCCCAATGCCCCTTGATGTCGGATGGTTGTAGATGTAATGCTCGAGCAACATCTTTCGGCTTTGGCTCCTTTTCCGTACCGTTGAAAGGTAGTTGATTGAGGATAGGAATTCTCAGGAGTTGATAAAATTCCTCCAAAGTGGGTACCAACTGATAATCGGGGAAAGTGAAACAGTGGTGAAGAGGGTCAAAGAACTGGAATAGCACTTTCATCATGTCTTCTTCAATGTTGGTGTTGACTAGGATGAGCAGTCTACCATGTCTTTCACTGAAGGATGAATTTTCCGGGATTCTTGAGGTGAGCTCCTTGAGTTGAGGAGAGATTCTCACAAGGTTGACTTGAATGGTATTTCTGCGAGGAATTTCCATGTCCTACAAAACAAGAACAAAGATGAAGATCCAAAACCCTTGAAATGGTTAGAGAATGCATATGATGCCTCATGATGTTTATGATGTATGCACAAAACATATGTACAAGCAAATCACATCAAACCCTAGTTTCAGGCTTGCATGGGGTTTCATAGGTAAGTACCCTCTTGAGTGTAGTTGGCTTAAAAACCTGTCCTATAAATAGTAACCGGGTTCTAAAGAGCTCAATATCACTGGATTGTTTTCATTGTTCATTGTTTTGGTTTAGCCACTTAACTAGCGACCAAAATATTCCAAGAAAACAACCCTCAATGAGTGTAGTATCGAGTATCTACCAACTTCGGACTGCACCAAAGCCGGTCATCTCACTACCCCTAATAAAAGGCCAAGATGGTCAAGTAAGGTTCTAGGTCATTAGTGCTTAGTGACATCACTCAGCGACCCCGTACTCTCCTTGATTGAACTCAAGGGTTACCGGTACTCACAAATATGTCGCACTAATATAGCTATTGCTTCAACCGTGTCGGTATACCCTGCACAGTTTCCACAACGTATTGCTATCTATGAATGTTTCTCAAAATCCGGGTGTAGGATTGCAAACCTAAACAATAGAGCCAAGATATAAAGCAAACAATTCAAACAATTAGTCATGCAAGAGGGTGATCTAAGCCCTAAGGTTACTCCACTTTTAAAATTCTCCCCAGCAGAGTCGCCATTCCTGTGATACGGTGGGAGAACTGACTATGGTTTTGCGTTTATTTTCGCAAATGTTTCGGTTGAGCAAGAGTCGCCACTGACTTTTTATTTTATCCTAAGGAAAGGTTAAAAAGCACAGCAAAAACCTTTGAGATTTTTCTTGGGTTCGGGGAGTAGATTATAGAAAGGGAAGGTATTAGCACCCTTTCTATCCATGGTTATCCATGGGCTCTTAGTTACTTGCTTAGATCACTTGCCTTTTGTTTTCAATTGTTTTAAATGGTGCTTGTGTGTGTGGGTTTGAAAATGTTTTGAAAAGAAGCCAATGTGGTGGCAACCTTTGTAATGATCCATGTTGGGATGTATACAAAGGTGTATGTCTTTTTGAAAAGGTTTTCATTTGTTTTTGAAAGTTGTTTTGAAAGTGTTGTGAGGTGTGTTTTAGAAAATAGGCAAGTGTTTTGTTTTTGCATGTTTGATTCAAGTAACTAAGAGGTTATCTACTCCTAAATTTCTCAAAGTTTATTGCTATGTTTTAACCCTTTTAATAAGTTTGTTCCACCATTGTATTTGGTGGACAATCTCATGTTAGGATGTGAAAGGGACGGGCGCGGGTCATCGTTTAGACCATAATTGCAACGGTGTTAAGTATCTTTGGGCATTTCTTTTAAGGGACTTGATCATTTTTTTTTGTTTGTTTTGAAAAGTGTTATCGAGGGACTATGATCATTCAATTTGTTTGTTTTGCCCAAAGAGACCTAACATGCAATATGGCCCATTTTTGAAAGGCAACAAGTGGAATACCCTAGGGGGTGCAAGTGTGATTTGTGTGTCCATTTTCATGCTTGTTTGTCTTATATTAGGTCCAACTATTTTGTTCATTTTTTTTATTTGCATATAAACCCTAATTCTAGCATTGTATTTTAGAAAGCGATAAAGTGCGAAATTTAAATTCCTACGCTATTACAACACAATAATATAGGGAGGGGGTACAATGTTTCAAATGGGGAGGTATTTAGACAGGAAATTGAATCTAAGCTATTACATCAATATTGAATATTTGCAAGATAATTTAATTGCATAAATAAAATAAAAATAGGACAAATATGCAAGAATGCAAAAAATGGTTTTTTATATGCATGAAAAAAAAGGATTATTGATGTAAAATAAAAAGAAAATAAAAAAATATTATTTTTGGAGTATTTTTGAATTTAGGGCAAAAACCCTAATTCAAAGGTATTATTTATTAATATATGCAATATTTATTATTTATACAAAAATAAAATAAGAAAAGAGATATATTTGTAAAAATGATTTTTTTAGTGTTTAATATTAATAAAATAAAATATATATATTTTTAGTATTTTATTCTAAGTATATTAATAAATATATATATTTATGTATTAAGTTCTAAATATGTATTATATATAAAGAATAATAATATTTAATATAAAAATAAAAAGGGTATTTTTTATACAAAATATTTTCAGGAAGTAAAAACAAAATAAAAGTGTATAAAAAATATATTTGTATTATCTTAATATTTTAAACAAAAAGTATATATGTATATTTACTTATTTATGTATAAAACAATCAAATAAATACTTAATAAATTCAAAAAAAGATGGGAAAAATATTTTTATATTTTTAATATGCTGAGAAAAAATAAATGAATCAGTTAAAAAAAGAAAAAGTCAAAAATATTAAAAAATAAAGCAAATGGGCTCAGGGGGTGCAAAGGTGAATGTATGGTGCAAAAAGGAATAACAAAACAGGCCCAGCCCAGAAAATGGTTGTCTTCAACCTTCAGACCAAACAATTCAAAAATGCGCGCCTTCCTTCATCAATCCTTAACTCTTGATTCCTGGCTTTTTAACAAAAACTCATAACATAAAAAATGTTCAGCATGAAGAGACGATTCTAACCATATGCATAACTTGATCTAACTCTCCAAGATGAGGGAGAATATCTCCTCCCCCAAATCCTAACCTAGTTTTTCTGCCATTTTCAAACTCCAAATTCTCACAACTCAAGCAAAAGAAATGAAAAGTAAAAACATGTACATGTTCAGTGGCATGAGTAGAACCTTGTTTATTCACAAACTTAAAGCTAATGATGCATAATAAGAGAGATACGAGTTCACCAAGATACCTGTTCAGCTGAAGTTCTATCTTGCAATGTAGGAACTTTCAGTGCAAGGTGATGATTGGAAAAGCTTCCTTGAGGTCCAGGGATGCTATTCCAATGGTTACTTTGTCTTGAAAGCTTCTGAATCGAGCTAGAGAACTTCACCTGCAAGTCAGAAATGTGAAAATGGTGGAAGTGGTTAGAGTGATTACAGGTCGTGCCTTTGCTTTTGGTTAGCTTGCATAGATGGTATGGAAGGTATGTGAACTGATTTGGGCAAGAGAGCTCAAGAGAAATGAGAGATAGCACTCAAACTGCAGGGCCTGCCCTGTTTTTGCAGTTTGAGAGTGATTCTAAGATGGAGAGTGTTTTGAAGGCTAAGGGCTCGTGTATTAGCTTGGTTGTGTTGTGTGAGATGTGTTTGATAATTTTGTTCTTGTGTTCTTTTGCTGATATGGAAGTTGGTATGAGTTATGCAATGTTTCTTCTAACTTAAGCAAGAAATGGCAAGTTGTGTTTCTAGGTCAGTAGAGGACCCCTAATCCTGTTGCAAAGCTTCTCTTGATCAGAGTGATTTGTTCATAATCTTGTGCTAAAGAGATTTGGTTTGTACTTGCTTGATTTACCAATTGACATAAAGCATGACTTTTCAAAAATGGCTATTTTGCTTTATCTAAAAATGGATTAAACTTGTATATAATACTTGAACTCATAGAATAACAATTTGACACAATGAACAAGCATTAAATTATTGAGTGTAACTTGGTTTAAGGACCTGTAATCAAGGGCATGCTGGTTTTGAGAAGTTTGCATAACTTATGAACATGAAAAATGGCCAATTCAAAAGTGAGTTTTTGCTATATTGTGAAATTCGATTCTCCCTAACCATGAGGTTGTTTGATGAGTTCTTGGACATTTTGGAAAGCTTGGAATGTGTACTACAATCCATCTTTGAAGTGCAATTTGAAATTCCAAGTGGAAGTGTATGGAAAATGGCCTTTAAGTGGGGTAGAAAAACTTGTCAAAATAGGTCAAAAATTCACTAAGTTAAGAATGGTTTAGTGCCCTTATTCAAAAATTTGTAACTTGAGATACAAGCTTCAAATGAGAAAACTTTGTGAATCAAAGTTGTATATTATGCAACAAGCTACAACTTTCATGTTTTGACTTTTGTTTGAATCCAAATGAATCATGGTGAAAAAGTGGGGCAAAGTTGGGAAAAGATTAGGGTTTTTCATAACTTAGAAAAATTCTAAGTTATGAAAAATTCCATTTTAAACCCTAATTTGCATTTCTTGGTTTCTTGGTGAACAAGTTTCATGATTTGGCATGTTTTGATGAAAAATGAATCTTGACTCTTGATTTTGACCAAAAAGTCAAAGTTTGACTTTTCAGTGTACAGTCAAAATTGATCAATTGAATAGGAAATTCAACTGTCAATCTTGTGTACTTGGGATCTTTTGAGTTTGTTGAGCATGTCAAGACAATTCCAAGGGGTCCTTGAGTCCATATGTGAGCTTGGTTTGCCATTGTCTAGGTCAAACAGTCAAAATGGCCTCTGTACAGTCAAAACCCTAAAAATGACCATTTTGCCCTTTTGATGATCTGATCAAATTTCTTGTGGAATTGTCATCCAAACTTGATAAAATGGTTCATATGAGTTCATAATGTTGATGTGGGTCAATTTTCATGAGATTTGACTGTCAATTGGCCACAATTGACTTTTTCCCCAATACAGCTGATTTATAAGTCATCTGTCCAATTGACTGGGCAAAACTTGGAATCAAGACTTGAAACTTGGTATGGGTAAACTTGGGAGTCCAACATGAAGCATGAAAGTCATTTTAGGCATTTTAGGTCAAAACATCTTTGTGCAAACACAAACCCTAATTTGGGTCAATAGTGCAAGGAGAAATCTTGAGCAGAGGAACCCTAATTGGATCTTGATCTTCAAAGGTCTTGATGAGAAAATGTTGAGGAAATGGGAGGGCAAATTTTGGGGTACAACACATTTCATACAATATAGCTTTGTGTTTCAGCTAACATTTTACCCATTTCAGGATAAGATTAACAGTTATCATTAACAATATTCAAAGATTTCAGATACAGTAAAGATACACTCCAGACACGGAAGTCATTCTATTACTCATTCAGATTTAAATCTCAGATACAGTTCAGATACACTCCAGACACGGAAGTCATTCTGTCACTCACTCAGATTCTAGTTCAGATACACTCCAGACACGGAAGTCATTCTGTCACTTACTCAGATTCTAGTTCAGATACACTCCAGACACAGAAGTCATTCTGTCACTTACTCAGATTCTAGTACGGATACGCTCCAGATACGGTTGCCATTCTGTCACTTATTATGATTCTCCCCAGCTCAGAGATGCTCCAAACACAGATGCTATTATGTCGCTTATTCATATTTCAGATTCAGATACAACACGGATACGCTCCAGACACGGTAGCCATTCTGTTATTTGTTCAGATTCAACATTCAGATACAGCTCGGATATGCTCCAGACACGGACGCCATTCCTTTGCTCATTCAGATTCAGTCTCCAGATACAGTACAGATACGTTCCAAACGCGGATACCATTCTGATACTTATTCTTCTGACCTACAACTTACCACTCAGCAAACATTCTTGGATGGCATCTTTAATCCCATCTCCAACAAGATTCTATCACATCTCCAAATGGCATCTTTAATCCCATTCCCTCAACTACATTTTGACGAGTGCAAATTTACGGGCACTCTAGTGTCCAATCATCTTTTACCTTCGAGTTACGAACGGTAAACTCGCCAATCTAACTCTTCAGGTTCAAGAAGATTGAACAGGGGCAGCTGTTGTACCCAAAATTTTCCCTCTCATATTATCAAGATTTTCCTCACAAGACTTCCTGGACTCCAGACAAATTTAGGGTTTGCTCAACTCAAGACCTTACCTTGCACTGATGACCTGAAATTAGGGTTTGAGTTTGCACAAGGATTTTTGGACCATCAATGCTTCATGTTACTTTAATACACCATCTTGGACCCCTAAGATTTCCCATATCAAGTTTTAAGCCTTGAATCATATTTTTGACCAGTCAATTGGACAGTTGACCTAGAAATCAGCTGTATTGGGGAAAAAGTCAACCATGGACAATTTACAGTCAAACTTCATAATTTTTTATCCACAACAACATTTTAGGCTCCTATGTACCATTTGATCAAGTTTGGATCATAACTCCTCAAGAAATTTGATCAGATCATCAAAAGGGCAAAATGGTCAAATTAGGGTTTTGACTGAGAAAGGGAAATTTCTGATTTTTGACCTAGCCAATGACCAATTGGGTTCAAGCATGACTTAAAGGACTCAATAGCATCATCTTGACCTAATCACATAGTTCAAAAGATCTCAAAAGCATTGGATTGACAGATGAATTTTCCAGTCAACTGATCAAAAATCAATTGTTCACTGAAAAGTCAAACTTTGACTTTTTGGTCAAAATCAAGTGCCAAGGGTCATAATTCATCAAGATATGTCAAAATGTGAAACTTGTTGGCCAAGAAACATAAAATTGCAAATTAGGGTTTTAATTTGAAATTCTTCATAACTTAGAATTTTTCTAAGTTATGAAATTTTTTTTATTTTTCCCCAACTTTCCACAACTTTTTCACCGTGATGCAATTGGATTCAAAGAAAAATTCCAACATTAAAGTTGTAGTCCTCCATGAAATATACAAATTTGATTCACAGTGTTTTCCCAAAAGATGCTTGGATCTCAATTTATGATTTTGTGAATAGGGGTCCATAAACTTTTTAACTTAGTGAAATTTTGCCCTAGTTTAGGCAGATTTTTGACCTAACTTCATGGCAATTTTTCACCTAGTTCCAAGAGGTATATCAAGTTTCATTTCAAAGATGGATTGTAGAGCATGTTACAAGCTTTCCAAAATGTCCAAGATCATTTATGGTTAGGGAGAATCGAAGAAATGAAAATGGAAATTTATCACTTTTGTGCAAGGCATTTTCACAATGTTACAAGTTGCAAATCAGTTTCAAACATGCTTGTACTTGGTATTACAGGTCCTAATCCCTTATACACTCCATAATTGAATGCTAACACATTGGATATTAGCTTTATTCTGACCTATGGAGCTTTGCACAAAGAATTAATCCATTTATGGCATAAATTTCTCAATACCATTTTCATAAAGTTTGCTTTTTCCAACTTTACATTTCTTGAGCCATGGACCTGATCTTTTGTTGCAAACAAGATCCACAATTATCAGGCAACTTGTACCAACTCTATGCAGTCCATAAGCTAGCAAGTACAAGCTTTTTCATTGTCACTTCCAACTTTCTTCAAAAGCAAGCAAACTTGCAAAAGTCAACACAACTTGTGTATCTGATAAAGGCAAGCCTTAACTTCATTTCAAACAACCTCAGAACTTTGTCACAAGCCTAAGCACGAATTGCTAACATCTCAAACACCCTCAAACACAAAAAACACCATTTCTGCCCAAAACAAGGCAGCTTCTGCAAATCTCAAGCCAAATCAATATTGGCTCGTGCGTTTCTTGATTCAACCCTTGAAACACCTTCCATATATCCTACCTAAGTTGTCCAGGCCTTTGTCTTGCAACTGTAACCCTTGTTTCAAGGATCACCATTTTCATTTTGAAGGTTTGCAGGTTGACTTCTACAGGGAGATTCAAGCATCTACAAGGCAAGCTGAGCATTGGAAAAGCTTGATGGAACTTCAAGGAAGCGCACACGATCTTCAGGCCTCACTCAAAGTCCCCACATTTCCATATCCAAACTCAACTGAACAAGGTATTTTTCAAGTTTCTATCTCTCTATTTAGGCATCCTTAGGTCACGATTTGTGAAGCAAAAATGTAGTCTTTAAATTGCTTAAGTTGTACATGTGCATAGTTTCCATTTATATTAACTGAGCTAAGAGTATCTGGTTGTTGAACATGCTGAAAAAACTAGGTCAAAAATTAGGGCCATTAAAATTCTCCCTGATCTTTGAGAGTTAGGTCATGAATTTTATACCATTGGAATCGTGAGTTCACAAGCTACACTTTTTATGTTGTGAGTTTTTGATTTTATGCAAGCATGAGCAAGAACAGGATTTGAAGGCAAACGCGCGTAGATTTGTTGTCTGGAGGTCAGGGACGAAGCTGTCCTGGGCCTGGGCCTTGGGCTTGCTACTTTTCACACCCCCATGTTTCCTATTTGCACCCCCTTGGCCTTTGTTTTATAAATATTTTTGCATATTTTTCATTTCTTTTATATTTATTGCTTTTATTTATTTTTCTGAACATGAAAAATCTTAAAAAATATTTTCTTTATTTTTTTCATTTCATTTTATTATTTTTAATATTTTTTGGCATAAAAAATAGTTTATTAGTAATAATATACTTTATTTTCTTAACTAAAGTTGTAAATAATTAAAAATACTTAAATATTTTATTTTATTATGTTATACATATTAAATATTTATTTTCCATATATATTTATTTTTTACTATTGGTATATAATATTATTATTATTTTTCTTAAACAAAAATGAATAAAATAATATTAGAAAACAATATTTTCTTTTAAATCAAAAACTAGGGTTTCCCCTTTTAAAATAATAATGTATATATTTTTTCCTTATTTTTAGGACTTAGATAATTTTATTTTCTCATACATAAAACAATTACAAAACATTTTTTGTATATTTAAATTTTTATTGCATATTTAAATAATT
Source organism: Vicia faba (assembly GCA_948472305.1). Classification (NCBI taxonomy): domain Eukaryota; kingdom Viridiplantae; phylum Streptophyta; class Magnoliopsida; order Fabales; family Fabaceae; genus Vicia; species Vicia faba. Next base: position 716,708,840 of record OX451736.1, read on the forward strand.
GCTTATTTATTTATTGTACAATAAATTCAATTGGGTTGTAATAGTGAATTAGGGTTTTATTTTGTGCAAATATCCCCATTCAAAACTTGTATCCCCCCTCCCATAATATTATTGTAATAGCTTAGATTTACTTTACGCAATTTATCGCATTATATGCATGTTTAGTAAAAACTAGGGTTTGTATGATAAGACAAAATCAAACAAATAGAATGACCTAATTCAAGACAAACAAAATGCATGAAAAATGACAACACATTGCACACAAGCACCTCTAGGGTTTCACCCATTTGGTTGCCTTACAAAATGGCCATGGTATGCATGCTAGGTATCTTGGCAAAACAAAACAAAATAAAACAAAAGATCATAGTCCCTCGATGACGCTAGACAAGTTGCCTGAAAACAAATGATCTTAGTCCCTCATACAAGCTAAGATACTTGGAAATATTGTTATCATGACCATATGATGACCCATGCCCGTCCCGTTTAACATCCAAAGATAGGGTTATCTACCAAAACAATGGTAGGTTAACAATGTCAAAGGAATGAAAATGTACAAGAAAGACTTTTTGAGTAGGTAGATGCTTCTAGTTACTTGATCAAATTTGCAAACAATCCTTGCTATTTTTTCAAACAAACACACACACACATTTCAAAACAATTTCCAAACAACTTTCAAAACATTGAAACATTTTTCAAAAGACAAACATCTTTGTATACATTCTCACAAACGAGAATCATTACAAAGATTGCCTAAACGAAGGCCTCTTTTCAAAATACTTTCAAAATCATACAAAACACCATTTCAAACAATTGTAGAGCAAAAGCAAGTGATCTAAAACAAGTAACTAAGAGCCCATGGAAAACCATGGATGAAAAGGGTGCTAGCACCTTCCCTTTTCATAATCTACCCCCCGAACCCAAAAACAATCTTAAAGGTATTTCCTGTGCTTTTTTACCTTTTCTTTTAGATAAAAGAAAAGTCGATGGTGACTCTTGCTAACCGCAACATTTGCGAACACAAATGCAAAACCTCAAGTCAGTTCTCCCACCGCATCACACTTGGGATATTTTGCTTTTGTTGTTTGACAGTTTGGGGGTTTTGGTTTGTATGTTTTGACAATTTTGATGCTTTTGACAGTTCTTGGACTTTTTGAGTTTGAAAATGGTTTGAGGTTTTTTGAGGCTTTTTGGACTTTGATAGTTTGATAAGTTTTTCCATCTCTTTTCTGCTTGAGAATTTCACTGTTATATTGATGTTGCTTTGGTTGAATTCTTATTCAAAAAGGGGGGGGGGGGGACAAAGAAATTGAATATTTTGCTATGTTGTTCCTTTGGCGTTTTGATGGCAGTTTTGTTTTCTAGCAGCTTATATGCAATTGTGACAGTTAAGGCAGCATGGTTGTGCATCCCTAGGTGACTTCTTTCCTCTCTTCTCTCTCAATAACCCTAAGAGTCAATTGTTTTTTTGCCTTTTTCTGAAAAGTTTGCAATAAAATGGAAAATGATAAATTGGCTTATTGAACAAGCCTCTTGCTTGTTTGACTTAGTTTATCATATTGCTACACTTTTGTTTGCTGCCTGCTCTAGCTTATGCTGTTTGTTGTTTGCTTTTTGTCCAATTTTGTTTGGCTCAGTTTGCTGTATTTGTTTGGTGATGCGCTGCTGTTTGCAATATTTTACTTGTTTGGACAACTTTGTTGTTTGTTGCCTAGCTTGTGCAACTTGCTTGCATTCAGTTTATATTGTTCTGTTTGTTTGGATAAGTTTGCTGCATTTGTTTTGTTTGGACAGCTTGCTTGCATTTCTTATTTCTTCTATTTGTGAACCAAGAAGAATAATTCTCTTGTGATTTGCAAATAGAGAAAATAAAAATGTGATGAATTAAAAATAGCCTTCTGATTCCAAATTGCAAACTTTAATGATGAACACTTTTTCTTTTGAAAATTCTTGCTCATGTCCAATTAATTTGTACTAACTTTTTCTTTCTTTCATTTTCATGTGAGCACAACTGGATGGTGGCAAAGCAGGGGAAGCAAGAGACTTTGTGGCAAGCATGGAAGCAAAGGAACCTCAGTCAACCTTAGGCATATATTCATTTTCTTTGTAATTTAGAGAGAAACATTCTTGTATTGTAATCAACAATTGTACTAATTTATTTTTTAAATACCATAAGTTGTAAAACGTAGAGTATTAAAAAGAACAAATTATTTTGTAACAATGTTTGAAAAAAATGGAGAAAGTCTTATGAGATATTTTGGTGTTACTTGAAATCTTTGGTCAACAATAACTTGTAATTTTCTCTTCGCATCTTAACTGATTTTTGAATGCCCAATCAAGACAATTGAAAAAAAACGCTCCAATCTGATAACTTAAATTCCAATAATCTTGTAATTTTGCAACTGCATTCCAATCAAACACGCACTGTGTATTTCATTTCTTAACCAAGCAAATGTTTTAAAAGAAGCAAATCATCTGGTTAACCTGGATCAAACAATCATGAGTGTCCCAAATGACAGTTTTAGTCTTTTATCCCAAACAAACATACCTTGAGAATAAACACGGTCTTTTCAATAAACTTGAGAAAGCATGAAGATCTGTGAAAACCAATTGAATATTTTTGAGAATTCATTTTCTTTTGAGAATTTCAAGAAAAACCCTAATTGCTGGTTTACTGCCACGGGAGAAAATCTGTTTGGTCGATTCCTGAGCCAACTTGAATATTTGAGAAACCATAGGGTTGTGCTTTCTATGAAAAATGGGAGGGCAAATTTTGGGGTACAACAAACCTTCTCTTTGATAATTTTGCACCAATTCAGGGTAGGGGATCCCTAGACCTTTTGCCAAAGCTTTGACTTAAATAGTTTCTCCAATACCTACATAGGCCTTTTCTTTGGAGAAATTCAGGATTCTGTCAAATTCCTCCAGAGCCGGTGCTAGTTGGAAGTCTTGGAAGGTGAAACATCTCATTGGAGGGTCATAAAACTGAATTAGGGTAGAGACTGCATCCATCTGTACTTCTATTTTAGTCAAATCAAGGGTATCCCCATAGTAGCGAGTGTACATCTTCAGAGCTCTTTCGGACAGTTTACTCTTTATAGTTTTAATTTCAGAAAGGTCAGGCTTGCAGGCGTTGACGCGGACAAGTTGTTTCCCTTTGGTATCCATTTTTAAGACAGTCACCAAAAATCTTGATTTGTTATCTTTTATTTTGTATCCTGTGAATAAGACAGATAAAAGGAACAAATGATGAACATGAGATATACATGAATGCATGAATGTATAAGTGTTGAATTGAGTAACGGGATTTTGTGACATGTTTTTGTGATGGGTACACCTATGACGTAGGCTCCTTAATTTTGACCTACGGTAACTCTACCCTCCCAAAAGGTGGCTTCCTTAAGGGTGTCATAAATAACACCAGAGGGAAAAGGCACAAGGGCCTCCCTTAGGTAGAGCCTCTTTACGGACCGAAACTTTCGTCTCAAAGTCGTGAAAGGTCTCGTCATGAGATTTTAGGTTAAGGTCATTACAAAGAGTCATGGGTGACCTTCCAAAGTCCTACTCGTCAAGAGGATATCTCTCGATAAGTATTCCTTTTTAGGAAGTTCACCGACTCTAGGTGAAGTCATCATATAAACTCGCAGGGATGATATACCCCCTAAGCTAATAGACGAACCTTCTTTTTAAGGTTTATTGGAAATATTTTTTGAGATAAAAAACCCGCCACATAGCAAATATATGATAATAAAAGAATTTGACGGTAAATAAATAAATGCGATAAAATGGATAAATGCAATAAATAAATAAAGAAAATAAAAATAAAACCCAAAAAGAAACTAAACCTAGGGTTAAGGAGAGTCACCAGCTGTAGTAACTGGTTTTTAAATCAAAAGTCGCCACTATTAGTTTTTATCCTAGGGAAGGGAACCTAATAGAAAACCCTAATTCGCGGACATAGATTCTAGGTTTCAGACTCAATCAGACGAAAGGAAGGTGTTAGACACCTTTTATCCACCTTGTTTGCAAGGATATTAAGCTCTAGCATTAGGTTTGGGATAAACAGGATTTTAAGTTTTAATTAGCAAGACTCGCCACGATTTTTGATCGTATGTCTACGTGTTCTCTTATGAGAAATCAGAGTCCCAATTCGTAGTTCGTATAGGTTGGTGTCTTTTAGGGGTTTGCAAACATATTTTGAATCACTTCGCACTCGATCAAGAGTAGTGATTGCGGAAATTTTGACTGAGTACGCAGTAAGTCAAAATTAGTTTGAAACCCATTTGCAAAAAAGACTGTTGATTAGCTTAATTTGTTTGCGAAAATAGTTTGAGATTGGTTTTTTTTTAATAATATTAATTGTGATAATCTTGATTAATGCATGATAAAAAAAGATTTAATGCCATATACGTGAAAATAATATATACACGAGTTTTTATAAAAAATTATTTATATGTTAATATATAAATAATAATAATATTTACATATAATAATTAATAATATATATAAATTAATAATAACAATAATTATAATTATTATAAAAATATAATGTAATAATAAAATATATAATTAAAATAATTGTGAAAGTGTAAAATATAAATAGTTATCAGGGGGTGCACGTTGTTGTTGCGTTTTAGAAAATAGAGATGAAGGGTGGTGCAGACAGCAGGTGGGCTAGGCCCAAACGCAATAAGATGGGTCCAGATGGATTGTGTGTGGCGTGGAGTACAGAGTTACAGTGGAGACTTGGCCTACGGCCGTCTGATGAAGATCAACTAGATCTAAACAAAAGGTGCACGATAATTGATACAGACTCGCATATATGGTATCCAAACAAAGTTTTAATATTTGTTTTTTTTACATTTTTGTTTTCATTTACAGTCTCCCGTCTCTCTCTCTTTCTCGCGAACCCTTCCTTCAACTTCTTCCTTCCAAAAACCCTAACCCTACACTCTCCACGGTGGCGCTACCCTCTAACCGAACCTACCCAATAAACCCACAAGCAAATGCAAGAACAAAGGAAGATCTAGGTTCGTTTACCCTTCGCGATTCCGTTTTCGGACTTTGGGCGCTCGTTATTAAGCTTTTTCCTTCAATTGGCAGGTTCTGGTGACGGAAACGAGGGACAGTTGAGACGGTGGCGGTGATACGGCCATGCGATTAGGGTTTCAGATATTGAAACCCTAATCGCTTTATTCTTCTGGTCTTTAACAGCAAGCTTGGTATCTCGCTCCTCCTTCGCCTTCTTCAATTTTTTTATTATTCAAATTCCCTCTGTCTATGTCGTTGATTTCTTCTGTAATCTCCTCCCTTTTTTGTTAATTCATCTTCTGTATTTATAGGCTTTAGATCTTTAGGGTTTTACGAATTACTGTTAAATTAGATTTAGGGCTTGTAAATCAATTAGGGATTGTAATTAATTTAGTTTTCTGAGATTTTTTGCTCTGTACATTAGGGATTCAGATTGTTTGTAATGGAGATTTATGGGCTTGGACTCTGTTGTATTTGATTTGCAATTGATTTTAGGATTCGATCATTTTAGATTTTATACTGTAAAAAAATATGGAATTTGCTTTTTTAGAAGATTTGATTTGCAGATTTAGTAATAAATTTCTACAGTACTTGTTATATTGAAGAAAAACATGCGTAAATATTTGGTAATTGATACAGTGCATGTTTTTGATTCAATTAGGCTTAAACGTTCTTGGTCCAACATTTTCAGCCACACGTTTTTTCTTTTTACTGCACTTGGATTGGGCTTCGTGCTGATTTTCCTACGGTCCAGCTTATTTTGAAATTGGGCTTTTACTGTTTTTTCCTTTTTAACAGAGAAATATATTTTATTTATTTATTTTTTATTAAAATAATAATAAACAATTTTAATATTAATGCTTCTTTTTGACACGAGACAACAAAATTCCAAGAAGACAAATGGGCCCAACTTTAATAAATAAACAGTAAAGTAATGTTTAAACAAAATAGGATGATTTTCAAAAATAAATCAAATGGGCTAATAAGACATACACCCCCTCTCTTACCTAAACGAAAATGGGCCATCTCAATGTTTTCAATTTCTTTGGGCCTGTAACTTGAAATTACACCCCCCTTTGCTAATTACTAACAACAATAACAACCTAATGGACCATTATACAAGTAACATTTTAGTTTCACTTTAAGATATTTTTAATATTCAAATATCATGGGCCATTGGCCAACATGCTTTGCGAATGGGCCTATGGGCATCTAGGTCTTTCTGATTTAGAAAGCCCAGTTCCCTTGAATTAGGATATACCCCTATGTTGACTTGAATTCTTATAAATGGGCCACCAGATATTGATGGACCCTCTTTAATTAAAACATTTTTATTCTATTTTTAACCTTGAAAATCACAGTGATGTGATCACAAAGGTAGGGAAAATTTGGGGTACGACATCTGGACTTCAGTAGAAACTTTGTCTTCAGATCTTCTAACTTTGTTTCTTTGGAATACGTTGTCTTTAGAAACTTGAGTCTTTAGAATCTGGACTTAAGTAGAAACTTCTGTCTTCAGATCTTCTAACTGGTTTCTTTAGAACAAATATATGAGCTTACACTTCAGAGCCTTCTCGGGTGTCTTGCAACTATTCAACAGAACTTGTGTAGTATATAAGCGGAATTCATTTTCTTCTAATGTCTTGGCCACACGATCCATCAGAAGCAGAACCTGTTTGTTAAGTACTCATGAATAAAAAATCTTAGAGTATCAAAATTGTTTATACAAACATACTCATTTTTTTATCATTAAAACTCAGAGATAATATTGCAGAACCAAATCTTATTCTTACAATCTCCCCCTTTTTGATGATGACAAAACTATGTATTTTGATGACGCAATTTTGTTCTTATAATCATAAAAAATAAAAATAGAAAGGTAAGGAATACTGTTGTACCCCAAAATTTTCCCTCTCATTTCATCAACATTTCTCATCACAAGACTCTTGGAACTCAAGATCAAGCTAGGGTTTGCTCTGCTCAAGACACCTCCTTGCACTGTTGACCTAAATTAGGGTTTGAGTTTGCACAGGGATGTTTTGACCTTCATACTTCATGTTGGACTCACAAGTTTGTCCATACCAAGTTTCAAGCCTTGAATCAAATTTTTGCCCAGTCAATTGGACAGTTGACCTAGAAATCAGTTGTATTGGTGAAAAAGTCAACTGTGGCCAATTGACAGTCAAATCTCATGAATTTTGATCCTCATCAACATTATGAACTCATATGAACCATTTGATCAAGTTTGGATCACAATTCCACAAGAAATTTTATCAGATCACCAAAAGGGCAAAATGGTCATTTTTAGGGTTTTGACTGTACAAAGGCAATTTTTGACTGTTTGACCTAGCCAATGGAAAATCAAGCTCAACCATGGACTCAAGGACTCAATGAAATCATCTTTACCCATTCAACAAGTTCAAAAGATCTCAAATGCATTGGATTGACAGATGAATTTTTCAGTCAACTAATCAAAATTTAACTGTATGCTGAAAAGTCAAACTTTGACTTTTTGGTCAAAATCAAGTGCCAAGGGTCATTTTTCATCAATACATGTCAAATTATGAAACTTGTTCATCAAGAAACCCAAAATTGCAAATTAGGGTTTAAAATGGAAAAATTTCATAACTTAGAAATTTTCTAAGTTATAAAATTTTCTTATTTTTTCCTAACTTTGTCCCATGTTTTCACCAAGATGCAAATGGATTCAAACAAAACTTACAACATGAAAGTTGTATTCCATCACAAAGTCTACAACTTTGATTCACAAAGTTTTCTCAAAAGAATCTTGGATCTCAAGTTATGATTTTTGGAACAAGGGTACCTAAAACTTTTAACTTAGAGAAATTTTGCCCTAGTTTAGGCAGGATTTTGACCCATCTTCTTGGCCATTTTTCACATAGTTACACTTGGAGTCTTAAGTTTCATTTCAAAGATGGATTATATTACATGTTTCAAGCTTTCCAAATTGTCCAAGAACACCTCAAACACCTTTATAGTTAGGGAGAATCGAATGCTTGAAGTTGACAAAAACTCACTTTGAAACCATGGCCAATACATGTTCATACCAAGTTGCAAATCTGACCAAACTAGCTTAGTACATGATTACAGGCCTCTAAACCAATTTACACTCAAAAATTGAATGCAAATACATCGGATATTGGCATTGTTCTGATCAAGAGAGCTTTGTACATTTAATTTTTCCATTTTGAGCATAAAGGTCATACTTCCATTTTCATAAAGGCCACTTTATGTCAAATTGCATTTTCTTGAGCCTTGGACTTTCGTCCTTTGCAGCAAACAAGTTCCACAATCTCAGGCATAGTACAAGAAGTTGGTGCATGCTTGGAGATAGCCTGTACAGGCCTATCTCACTTCACTTCCAACTTTGCTTTGAAAACAAGTCAAATGGCCAAAAGCTCATAACTGGCACATCTGATAAAACCAACTCAAGCAAAGTTTTGAAACAAGTTTTGCATATGCTCACAAGTTAGAAGCACGAGCCTTTCACCTCTAAAGCACCCTTATACTCAAAATCTTCATTTTCTTGCAAAATAGTGCCAGTTTTGCAAATCATAAGCCACCATTAAATCCTCTCGTGCGTTTTGTCCAAAATCACTTCAAACACATTCCAAACAATATACCTAAGTTGTCCAGACCATTCACAAGTTGCTGTAACTCCATTAACACACATCACCATTTTTGTTTGGAAGCTTTGCAGGTTGAGTTCTGTAGCACGATTCAGGCCACTTCAAAACAAACTAAGCATTGGGAAAGGTTCAGGGGACATCAAGCAAGCTCAAAAGAACCTCAGGCGCCACTGGAAGTTGCTGCATTGTCCAGCTCGAACTCAACTGAAACAGGTATTTCATGAACTTCTATCTCTCTATTTAGGAACATTTAGACTTAGGTTTGTGAATGAAAGATGTTGTATTCATAGCCCTGAAACCATACATGCGCTTAGTTTTCATTTATATTAATCGTGCTAGGAGAATTTCATCCATGAAATTTCTGAAAAAACTAGGTTAGAAATTAGGGCCAGAGAAATTTTCTCTGGTCTTTGAGAGTTAACTTAAGTTTTTTATATGGTTAGATTCGTTGTTTGATGCTCTACAAGTTTCATGTTTTAAGTTTTGTCAAAAAGCACTGAATCAGGAGATACAGGTTTGAACTAAGCCATGCGTGCGTTTCTGTTGGACAGAGGAAGAAGATGAAGTAGTTGGGCTGGGCCTGGCTACTTCCTGCTTTTGACACCCCCATTTTCAGTTTCACACCCCCCCCCGGCCCATTTCTTTGTATATTTGTTATTTTTGCATTTTTATTTTATTTCTGACTTTATTATTTTATTTCCAAATATAAAAAATGCCTAAAAAAATATTTTCATAAATTTTTATATTTATTTGGTATTTATTTTAATTATTCCTAACATTAATATATTTAAATACTTTATATTATTTTGTTAAAACTTAAAAATAATGTAAAAAAATACTTTTATTTTCATTTATTATTTTTATTCATATTTGAAAATATTTTCTTGAAATATATACATTTTTGTAAATAATTTATTTTTATTTTTTACACACTTAATATATATATATAGATATATATATATATATAGATATATATATATATATATATATAGATATATATATATATATATATATATATATATATATATATATATATATATATATATATATATATATATATATATATATATATATATATATATATATATATATATATATATATATATATATATATATATATATATATATATATATATATATATATATATATATATATATATATATATATATATATATATATATATATATATATATATATATATATATATATAGAATAAAAAACATAGAATAAAAAACACAAAAATAATATATTTTTTTTTTGTTGATATTTTATACTAAAAAATACTTTTTTTCAATATACTTTTATTTTTGTACACATTGATGCATTTTTGTATACAAATAATAAATAATACCATTTCTTAAGAAATTAGGGTTTTTTGCCCTAAAAACAAATAAAAATAATCTTTTATTTATTTCTTCACATTTCTTTCTATTGAAAATATTTTACATACATAAAAAACTTTTTTTTTTGCATAATACATTTTATCTAACATTTATTTATTGTATTTTATTTAAATATTGTGCATTTAAATATTATGCCTTGCACATTCAATTTGGTTGTAATAATTTAGGGTTTAATTTCTTGCAAAATAATCCTCTATTCAAATTTGTATCCCCCCCCTCCCTATATCATGTTGTAATAGTGTAAAATTTAAATTCTCGCACCTTTAAATTTTCAATTATGCCATGATTAGAGAATTAGGGTTTGTATGTAAAATCAAAACCAACAAATAGCTTGACCTAATCAAAGACAAAAAATGCATGAAAAACAAACGCAATGCACACTTGCACCTCTAGGGTTACAATCCACTTGTTGCATTCAAAAATGGGCCATGGTATGCATGTCAAGTACTTTGGCAAAACAAAAACAAAACAAAAGATCATAGTTCCTCGATGACGCTATCTGAGTTACCTAAACAAAATGATCAAGTCCCTTAAGAAAATTTCCAAAAATACTTGACACTATTGCTATCATGGTCTATACGATGACCCGCGCCTGTCCCGTTTAACATCCTAACACAAGGTTGTTCACCAAATACAATGGTGAAAAAACACTGTTAAAAGGGTTAAAAACATAAGAATGATCTTTGAGTAAAATAGGGTAGACAACTCTTAGTTACTTGATCCAACTTGCAAAACATCCTTGCTATCTTCAAAACACACTTCACCACACAATTTCAAAACCCTACTTTCAAACATTGAAAAACTTTTCAAAAGACAAAAACACCTTTGTATACATTCAAACTAGAATCATTACAAAGGTTTCCACAACGATGGCCTCTTTTCAAAATATCTTTCAAAACCACACACAAAGTACCATTTCCAACAATTGAAGAGCACCATTTCAAACAATTGAAAAGCAAAGCAAGTGATCTAAACAAGTAACTAAGAGCCCATGGATAACCATGGATAGAAAGGGTGCTAATACCTTCCATTTCTATAATCTACTCCCCGAACCCAAGAAAACATCTCAAAGGTCTTTCCTGTGCTTTTTGACCTTTCCTTAGGATAAAATAAAAAGTCGGTGGCGACTCTTGATAAATCGAAACATTTGCGAACACAAACGCAAAACCTCAAGTCAGTTTTGCCACCGTATCACAGAACTGGCGACTCTGCTGGGGAGAACTTTAAAAGTGGAGTAACATTAGGGCTTAGATCACCCTTTGCATGATTATATTGTTTGCTTTGATTGCTTTACATTTGGTTCTCTTGTTTGGGCTTGAAATCCTCCACCCGGATTTGGGAAACATTCATAGGTAAATAGCAATACGTTGTGGAAATTGTGCAGGGTATACCGACATGGTTGAAGCAATAGCTATGTTAGTGCGACATATTTGTGAGTACCGGTAGCCTTTGAGTCAATCAAAGAGAGTACGGGGCTGCTGAGTAATGTCATAAAGCACTAATGAACTCTTAGAACCTTACTTGACCATCTTGGCCTTTTATTAGGGGTAGTGAGATGACCGGCTTTGGTGTAGTCCGAAGTTGGTAGATACTCGATACTACACTCATTGAGGGTTATTTTCTTGGAATATTTTGGTCGCTAGTTAAGTGGCTAAACCAAAACAATGAACATAGAAAACAATCCAGTGATATTGAGCTCCTTAGAACCCGGTTACTATTTATAGGACAAGTTTGAGCCAACTAAACTCAAGAGGGTATTTACCTATGAAACCTCATGCAAGCCTAAAACTAGGGTTTTGTGTGACTTGCTTGTACATGTGCTTATGCATACATCATGAACATCATAAAGCATCATATGCATCCACTAACCATTTCAAGGGTTTAGATCTTTATCTTTGTTCTTGTTTTGTAGGTCATGGAATCTCTTCGCAGGAAAACAATCCAAGTCAACCTTGTAAGGATCCCTCCTCAACTCAAAGAGCTTACTTCCAGGATTCCATAGAATTCTCTCTTCAGTGAAAGACATGGTAGGCTTCTCAACTTGGTCAACTCCAACATTGAAGAAGACATGGTGAAAGTTCTCTTCCAGTTATTTAACCCCCTACACCACTGTTTCACATTCCCTGATTACCAATTGGTGCCTACTTTGGAGGAATTTTCTCAACTCCTGAGAATTCCTATTCTTCATCAACTACCCTACAACGGTACGGAAAAAGAACCAAAGGCTGAAGATGTTGCTCAAGCATTACACTTGCAACCATCTGATATCAAGGGACATTGGGAAACCCGGAGTGGTGTCAAGGGTTTCTTGGCAAAGTTTCTGTTTGAGAAGGCACAAGACTGCTGGAATTCTCTTGATCTACAAGCCTTTGAAGAGATTATGGCACTCCTCAGCTATGGGTTGGTCTTGTTCCCAAACCCTGATCATCTTATAGATGTGAACACTGTCAAGATTTTCATATCTCAGAATCATGTGCCTACATTGCTTGGGGACATCCTACACTCATTTTACACACGAACAATGAGGAAAATAGGTGTTCTCATGTGCTGTACTCCTCTCCTAGCAAGGTGGTTTATTTCTCACCTTCCACAATCAGTTTTGAAGAATGAGCAGGGTTTAAGATGGTCACAACGGTTTATGACCCTCACATATTCTGATGTACATTGGTTTTCTCGGTCCAGAGAAAATGTCATCATCATTGATCGTTATGGGTAATTCCATAATGTTCCACTACTTGGCATTAGGGGAGGCATTACCTACAACCCCTGTTTAGCTCTAAGATAGTTTGGATATGCTCAGAGGAATGGCCCTCATGACATGCTGATTCCTGACCTAGTTTTTGACTTCGACAACGATACGCAAGGACTTCGACAAAGGTTCATCAGAGCTTGGAGGATGCCCAAAAAGGTGGATAGTAAGACACTGGGGCACAAGAATTCCATCCCCCTTGAGCCTTATCTCAAGTGGGTACGAACCCGCGCCCAAAATCTTATGATGCCATACCCTCACATTCTCCCCTTGATCAAAGAGCCTGTTATGGAATGAATGGTTCCATACACCCTCCTACATCCTGACATGCCAACATCAAGGGAAGAAATGCAAAAGAGTTGGATCCAACTCAAAGAAGAACGGAATACTTTTGAAGCCAGCTTTTATGCCAGTGAGAAGAAGGTTTTGGAGCTTACCCGCCAACTTCATAAGGAGGAAATTCTCAACACTTACATCGCACCAAAGAGGATGCGCAATGTCTTTTTACATTAAGAATTTTGTAATATTTTGCCCATGGGGCACATATGTACTAACAATTTCTTCTTAATATGACATGTGTTCCTTTTTGTTTGCAACAAATTTGAATTTCTGAATCCTTGAATGCATTACATGAATAACATACCATTCATCATATGCATAAACAGGTCTTCACACCAGGTTTCCTTATCTTTCTGCTGTTTATTTCAGCAAGATGGATTTGGAGCAGACGGTTAAGGATCTGCAAGCACAAAATTCTCAATTCCAGCAACTCCTCATGACCTTAGCAAAGGGTCAAGAGGACCTTAAAGCACTGTTGGAGAAAAATAAAGAGAAAAAGAAGAAAAGGCCCGGAGTAGCCACTTTTGGAAGAAGGTTTGAAAGCAATGCTAGAAAAGTTCTCGAGTTCCCCTCAACGTCTGATGAAGGGGCTGGTAAAGGAAAAGGAGCTGCGGGACCTTCTGAATCTGAAGTCTAAGAGGAGGAAGAGGAAGAAGACGAAGATTAATCCGAACAGCAATATCCCCCGGCGGATGATAAATATAAGAATCTTGAGGATAGATTGGCATCCATGGAGTTGCAAAGGGTATCTGGTTTAGATTTTGAAGAATTAGGGTTGGTCGTTGGGATCGTTATTCCTCCCAAGTTCAAAGTTCCAACCTTTGCTAAGTATGACGGCCTGTCCTGCCCAAAGATGCATCTAAGATCCTATGTCAGAAAGATCCAACCCCACTCATCTGATAAAGACCTCTGGGTACACTTTTTTCAAGACAGTTTGTCAGGCACACAATTGGACTGGTTCTATCAACTCGAGAGATCAGAGGTTCACAATTGGGAAGACTTAGCTGCTGCTTTTTACCGTCAATACCAATACAATGCTGATTTAGCACCCACTCGTACTCAGCTACAAAGTATGGGGATGGCTTCCAATGAAGGATTTAAAGAGTATGCCCAGAAGTGGCGTGATCTGGCTGGAAGGGTGCAGCCACCATTATCGGATAGGGAGCTAGTTGACATGTTTTTAGGGACCCTGTCTAGCCCTTTCTTCAATCATTTAATTGGGAGTTCCTGCACAGGATTCACCAAACTAATTTTGACCGGCGAAAGGGTCGAGGCTGGTATTAAAAGTGGTAAGATTCAGAAAGATACCTCCGCGTCCACTGTTGTTAAGAAAACCTTCCCAGCTAAGAAGGAAGCCTCTGCTATTTATTCTCAGAAAAGTCAGGGAAGAATCGAGCATCGGCCAACTGTAGGGGCTGTGATGATTCAAAACTCTTCAAATGATCAACCTCGCGGCAATCAGTCAAGACCTAATCAACAACGGGTAGAAAGGCCACAACAGAAGTTCACCCGAATCAACATGATGCCAGCTCAAGTACTCCCTCATTTGTTAAAGCTGAATCTTACCAGTTTAAAGGAAGCACCAAAGAACCCTAATACTTATTCGCCATATTACCACTTCAATGCCAAGTGTGCTTACCACTCTGACAGTGTTGGGCATGATACCAATAATTGTTGGGCGCTTAAGAACAAAATCCAAGACCTGATAGATGCTAAGGAGGTAGAGTTTGGTGCTCCTGAGAAGCCCAATGTGATTTCTTCTCCGATGCCCAAGCACGATCATAATGTTCATGTCGTTATGGAAGACCTTCATGTTACCGATGTTGCTGACCTTTTGACTCCGTTACTAGTTATTAAAGAGAATTTGATGAGAGTCGGGATATTCCCAGGCTGCGGAAGAGACTGCTACTTTTGTTTGAACATACGAGCTGACTGTCCAATGTTGAAATCAGGCATCCAACGCCTGATGGATACCCAAGAGATACTCTTCAAAAAGACTCCTGTTGATACCTTCACTCCTGTTACTCCTGCTACTTTTACTACTTCAACCAACGATATTGCAATTATAACCATATCCGACAATCTTCCCAAGGCTTGCAAAAGGCCTGTCAAGATTACACCTAATCCTGAATTTGTACCATTAAAAATCACCATGTCGGGGCCTGTCCCGTATCAATCTAGCAAAACGATACCATGGAACTACGGAGGAGAAATCTTGTATCATGGTATCAAACAGATTGAAGCAGTCCAAGAGAATTCTGAAGAGGAAGCCCCTGACATAGGGAACATTGCAGGAACAAGCAAGATAACTCGCAGCAGCTGGATTTTTTCTCTGGAGATTGCTCCCCCTCAAGCAGTTTTCGGACCCTTGAAAGCTTTTGTGCCTGTTAGGCCATCTGTGCGAGACCCGATAATTGAAGAATTGGATACTCCTGAAGAAAGACCATTTGTTGATACTACCAATAAGGGTAAGGGGATACTGGAAGTGCCTGTCAAGACGAAGGCTCATGCTGTGGTTATCCCCGAAACCACCCAGAAAGAAATGGAGGAAATCTTGAAAATAATCAAAAGGAGCGATTTCGACGTCGTGGAACAGTTAGGGCAGACCCCTTCTAAAGTATCCATGTTGGCTCTTCTACTCTGCTTTGAGGCCCATGCTAAGGCCCTGATCAAATTTTTGAAGACGACACATGTGCCCCAAGAAACTTCGGCTGACCAGTTTCAAGAGTGTGTGGCCAGTCTTGCTGCTGATAATGGCCTTGGCTTTTTCGATGCTGATTTGACTCCCAAGGGAAGGAAACACAATGATATGCTACATGTCTCAGTTGAATGCAGGGGAACCACCCTCTCCCATGTCTTAGTTGATACTGGTTCTTCCTTGAATGTGCTGCCGAAGAAGTCGTTGGACCGTTTGGACTGCGAAGGATTGACCCTCAAACCTAGTAACATCGTTGTTAGGGCCTTTGATGGGTCCAAAAGAATGGTTCATGGAGAGGTTGACATTCCTATCAAAGTGGGCACAGAAGTTTTCAACTCCACCTTTTATGTGATGGACATCCGTCCTTCATATTCGTGTCTGTTGGGAAGACCGTGGATCCATTATGCTGGGGCAGTTACCTCCTCTTTACACCAAATGCTGAAATATCCTGTTAAGGGTAAGATTATAACGATGCACGGCGAGGAAGAGTGCATGATAAGTCACCTCAACTCCTTCCGCTATGTGGAGTTGGATGGCGAGTTCATCGAAACGCCTTTCCAACATTTTGAGGAAGTTTCTCCTGAGGTCGTGGTTGTGAAGACAATGGTTGAGGTGCCTACCGTTCCCAAGCATGTATCTAGGATGGCATCTCTCAAGGACACAGAGGCTGTAGTCAAAGAAGGAAAGAGCATAGTATGGGGGCAACTACCTGATTTTCCCCATAAGACGGACAAATTTGGACTAGGGTTTACATTTGCAGGACAGAAGGCTATGTGTCGTTCCAAGACTGGAAGACCACCCGTAAAGATCACCTACCATGGAATTAATGCTGTAGAAGATGAAGATGAAGAGGGCCACTTTGAAGATTGGATCTTTCCAACCGTCGAAGGGGGTTTAAGCAACTAGGAAGCAAAGGATTTTATTCCCATCACCTTCATCAACCAGTAATTTTATCTTTGAACAATTTCTTATTTTGGTCTGTAATAACTAAACAATTTGTACACTATTTTCACCTCATGCCTTGCCCGGGGCATGTAGGTCCATTTGTAAGGGCTTGATTTTCTTCATTATCATATGCCATGTTTTAATGAATCATTGGACGTCTTCATCTAAACTGTTGTGTTCATTTTCTTTCCTTTTGCATTTTGTTTTGTTTAAGGATGGTTATCCCTTACACACACCCACACTCACAAATGCAGGTACCCATCCACTCCAGATTCCATGGGTGACTATTCTGCTTTAGCCTTCGATAACTCTGAAGATTTGGTCAATCATGCTGAGTACGAAGTTGACGAAGACTGTGAAGTGCCGGGAGAGTTAGCCAGACTTTTGCAACAAGAAGAGAGGGCTATTCCGCCTCATGAAGAGTTGCTAGAAACCATCAACTTGGGAACAGAGGAAGATAAGAAGGAGGTAAAAGTGGGTGCCAACCTGGAACCAAGTGTCAAGGAGCGCTTAGTGCAGTTGTTGAACGAATATGTTGAAATCTTCGCCTGGTCTTATGAAGACATGCCGGGACTAGACACAGATATCGTGGTTCACCGTCTCCCTACAAGAGAAGACTGTCCACCGGTCAAGCAAAAGGTCCGCCGAATGAGGCCCGACATGTCTGAGAAGATCAAAGCTGAGGTGATGGAGCAATTCAACACTGGCTTTCTGGATGTTACTTCTTATCCACAATGGGTTGCTAACATTGTGCCCGTACCTAAGAAGTACGGCAAAGTCAGAATGTGTGTGGACTATTGGGATTTAAACAGGGTTAGCCCCAAGGATGATTTTCCACTGCCACATATCGACATCTTGGTTGACAACACAGCTCAACACAAGGTATTTTCCTTCATGGATGGATTCTCGGGATACAACCAGATCAAAATTCCCCCCGAGGACATGGAGAAAACTACTTTTGTCACGCAATGGGGTACCTTCTGCTACAAAGTGATGCCATTCGGACTGAAGAATGCAGGGGCAACCTATCAACGCGCCATGGTAGCTTTGTTTCATGATATGATACATCATGAGATCGAAGTTTACATAGACGACATGATAGCTCGATCACAGTTGGAAGAAGAACACCTTGATCATTTACAAAAGTTGTTTGCCAGGTTGAAGGAGTATAAACTCAGACTGAACTCAAGCAAGTGCACTTTTGGAGTTAGGTCTGGTAAACTTTTGGGATTTATTGTCAGCAATAAAGGCATTGAGGTTGATCCAGCTAAAGTAAAGGCTATACAAGAAATGCCTGCCCCCCACACTGAAAAGGAGGTTAGAGGATTCTTGGGACGCTTAAACTATATTGCGAGGTTCATCTCTCACCTAACATCTAACTGTGAGCCAATTTTCAAACTGTTGAAGAAAGACCAGATAGTTGAATGGAATAATGATTATCAAGTTGCTTTTGATAAAATCAAGGAGTATTTACTGGAACCTCCTATTTTGATGCCACTCATCGAAGGAAGGCCGTTAATCATGTATCTGATTGTTTTGGATAACTCAATGGGGTGCGTACTGGGCCAACATGACTAGTCTGGCCGAAAATAGCATGCCATTTATTACCGTAGCAAAAAGTTTACCGACTGTGAGACTCGCTACTCACTGCTAGAGAAAACTTGTTGCGCTTTGGTATGGGCTGCTCGCCGGCTAAGGCAGTATATGTTTACTCATACCACTCTGCTGATTTCCAAAATGGATCCGATCAAGTATATCTTCGAGAAGCCTACTTTATCTGGAAGAATCGCTAGATGGCAAATGATCCTGACTGAGTATGATATCCAGTATACTACCCAAAAAGCTATAAAGGGGAGTGTACTAGCTGACCATCTAGCTCATCAAGCCGTCGAAGATTACCAATCTATGAGATTCGACTTCCCTGACGAGGACATCATGACATTGGACAACATTGAAGGTAACGAACCGTATGACGGACCTGAACAAGGATCCCGATGGACCCTGTACTTTGATGGTGCTTCAAATGCACTTGGCAACGGTATCAGTGCGGTACTCATTTCTCCGGAAGGTTACCATACACCTTTCATTACTCGACTTTACTTCAGTTGTACCAACAACATGGCTGAATATGAAGCTTGCATCTTTGGTCTCAAGGCTGCTATAGACTTGGGAATCAAATCTTTGGTCGTATTTGGGGACTCGGCTTTGGTTATCAGTCAAGTCAAAGGAGAGTGGGACACCAAACATCCTAATCTTATCCCACACAAAGAACATGTCCTGACATTGTTGCCTCATTTCGAGCAGATTACCTTCGAGCATTTCCCGCGAGAAGAAAATCAGTTAGCCGATGCTCTGGCTACAATGTCTTCCATGTTTAAAATCAACTGGGATAATGAAGCTCCCCGAATCACCATTGAACGAATGGACGAACCTGCGCACTATCATGAGATTAACACCGAAGAAGTAGTGGAACAACCCTGGTTTCATGAAATCAAAAGGTATCTCCAGACTCGAGAATATCCTGAAGGAGCTTCCATCAATGACAAAAAGTTCTTAAGGAGATTTGCTGCCAAGTTCTTCCTAAGCAATGGCATCCTTTATAAGCGCAGCCATGATTGTGTTCTACTTCGTTATGTGGACAAGATTGAAGCAGAGATGATCATGATCGAAATACATATTGGCACATTTGGCACCCACTTGAGCGGACATACGATGGCTAAGAAGATTCTAAGGGCAGGCTATTACTGGTCTACCATGGAAGCTGACTGTCATCAACATTCTCGTACTTGCCACAAATGCCAAGTCTATATCGACAAGGTACATATTCCTCATGTTCCTCTCAACATTCTGACAGCTCCTTGGCCATTCGCAATATGGGGCAATGACATGATTGGAGAGATCAAGCCTACGCCATCCAATGGACATCGCTTCATCTTGGTCGTTATTGATTATTTTACCAAGTGGGTCGAAGCAGCTTCCTACGCCTCGGTTACAAAGAATGTGGTTGCCCGCTTCATCAAGAAGAACCTCATATGCCAGTATGGTATCCCCGACAGGATTATCACGGATAACGGTACAAATTTGAACAACACTATGATCACCGCTCTATGCGAACAGTTCAAGATTTATCATCACAATTCATCTCCCTACCAGCCGAAGATGAACGGTGTTGTTGAAGCCGCGAACAAAAATATCAAGAAGATCATTCAAAAGATGACAGTCACTTACAAGGACTGGCATGAGATGTTACCGTTTGCTCTGTATGGATATCGTACCACAGCACGTACTTCAACAGGGGCAACTCCCTTATCGTTGGTATATGGCATGGAAGTTGTTTTACCTATGGAGGTTCAGATTCCTTCCTTAAGGATTATGAAGGATGCCGATTTGAGTGAAGACGATTGGATTCAGACCCGGCTTGATCAACTTAATTTGATCGACGAGAAATGACTTACTGCTGTTTGTCATGGTCAGATGTATCAAAAACGAATGATCAAGGCTTTCAACAAGAAAGTCAGGCGTCAGGTATATCAAGTCGGAGATCTTGTAATCAAGCGGATCATCTTGCTGCAAAGTGATCCCAGGGGCAAATGGACTCCTACTTACGAAAGACCATTTGTGATCAAGAGCGTCTTTTCTGGTGGGGCAATGATTCTGACCACTATGGACGGTGACGACTTGCTTCACCCTGCGAACATAGACATAGTCAAAAGATACTACGTATAAAATAACCCGACGAGTTGAAAACCCGAAAGGGAGACTTAGGCAAAAATGGGCATCCCGGTGAATCGAGAACCCGAAAGGGCGGCTCAGGCAAAAATTAGGGATAGACAAAAAAAATCTGTACGCCCGGCAAGTTGAAAACCCGAAAGGGCGACTTGGGCAAAAAAGGGTTTCCCAGTGGATCGAAAACCCGAAAGGGCGGTCCAGGCAAAAGTTAGGGAATTAAAGCGTATGACTATGTCTCGTCGGATCACTTTAAGAACAAGCTCTTCACCGACAAGCTCCAAGCTTCTGATCTATCCAGTCATCAGCAGACGAAGCAGCGAATGGACAAAATACTCAGAGTTGTGAAGGCTATACCAGAATGGGAACTCCATGGAATTATTACACATAGCCATCTTTCTTTTGTATTAAAATTTTCTCAATTTTTATGACAACATTCTCTTACTAGGATGTCTGTCTCCTTTGTACAAAGATACTTACGAAAGTTAATACAAAAATACTTCAAAGTGCAGAAATTTGTTTTCCTTTCTTTTCTTTTTTACACTTATGTTTTTATTTGAAAACGTCCAAAGTTTTGTTAAATAGGCATATGCATTTGAATATAATCACTGCTTACAAATAAAACGAAATTGAGAAAGGATAATTACTGATAGGTTGAAGGTATAGGAAGATATCTCTGTGCCATTCCAGAAGAAATCCCCTACAATACATTGTTCAGATCCTCAACAAGCCAAAGTCTTAAAGTATGGGTCCCCAGCGGAGTTAAGCTTCAAGATCCCCAGTGGAGCCAATGCATTCTAAACTTGATTCCCCAGTTGAGTTAAGTTTCAAAGTTCCCATTAGAGTTCAAACTCCCAATCCCCAGTGGAGCCCGAAAATCTTGAAATACCTATCCCCAGAGGAGCCAGAATATTCTAAACCTTCTTCCCCAGCAAAGTCAAAATTCCAACTGCTCAACTTCCCCTAATTTCCCCAGCAAGCTATCTTAAAAATATGAAAATCAAGCAGATAACAGTTAACTTCTTGGCTTGTCCCCAATTAGGATGTTTCCCCAGTAGATTGGCGTACAACCCAAAGCTCCTGATTTCACCGGCCGAGTAAATATTCTCCCCACAGAGTTATCTCCCAGCAGATCGAAGATTCTCGGTCTCATTTCTCCAAGCAGAAGCCTCCCAGGTTTTAATTCCCCAGTAGAGATTTTCAGAGTTTTCCTTACTTCCCAAGAAAGTCATGAAGGATTCTCATTCCCTGCAGAAGCTGTCAAAGGCCTTATTAATCCCCACAAATCGCCAATGATTTTCAATCTCCAGCAGTGGTCCCAGGATTTCTCCTTCTCAAGCAATCAAATATCTTTAATACCCAAGCGATCAACAAGGATTTCTCATCTTCAACAATCAAAGATTTTGAATCCTCAACATCGGTCAAGGACTTACTTTCCTCGGCTGCAGTCAAAGATCTCATTATCTCCAGTTATCAAGGATTTATTTTCCTCAGAAAGACAGCCAATCAGCTTACATGCACATCCATTACATTCATATATCATAAACATTGACGAAACACAGTTCATTGCATCATACATATCATGCAACATAACTTTGTGTTTTAACTAACATTTTACCCTTTTCAGGATAAAATTAAAAGGTTATCATTAACAATTATTCAGATACAGTATGGATACACCCCAGACACGACGGCCATTCTACTACTCATTCAAGACTTCAGCAATCAGATACAGACTAGATACGCTCCAGACACGGCGGCCATTCTATCTCTCATTCAGATTCAACTATCAACTTCAAGTTCAGATACACTCCAAACACGGATGCCATCCTGGCCTTTACACCAGTAGTTTGATTCTCCCCAGTTCAGTCGCCACGGAAGTCATTATATCACTTAGTCAGATCCCAGTTACAGTTTCAGATACACTCCAGACACGGAAGTCATTCTGCTACTCATACAGATCTCAACTTCAGATACAGTCCAGATACACTCCAGACACGGTTGCCATTCTATCACTCATTCAGAACTTATTTCCAGCACAAAATTGCTCCACATACAGATGTTTCTCTGTTACCCATTCAGAATACAGATACACTCCAAACACGGCAGTCATTCTGATATTCATTCAAAGTTCAAATACAGTTACAACTCAGATAAGCTCCAGACACGGATGCCATTCTTTTGCTCATACAGACTCAGTCTCCAGATACAGTTCAAATGCATTCCAGACACAGATACCATTTTGATGCTCATTCTTCTAACCTACAACATTGCAATTCAACAAACATTCTTGGATGGCATCTTTAAGCCCATCTCCAGCAAGATTCTACCATATCCAAATGGCATCTTTAAGCCCATTTCCTCAGCTATATCTTGACGAGTGCAAATTTACAAGCACTCTAGTGTCCAATCCTCTTTTACCTTCGAGTCGCGAAAGGCAAACTTGTCAATCTAACTCTTCAGGTTCAAGAAGATTGAACAGGGGAAACTGTTGTACCCTAAAATTTTCCCTCTCATTTCATCAACATTTCTCATCACAAGACTCTTGGAACTCAAGATCAAGCTAGGGTTTGCTCTGCTCAAGACACCTCCTTGCATTGTTGACCTAAATTAGGGTTTGAGTTTGCACAGGGATGTTTTTACCTACAATGCCAAAATTGACCTTCATACTTCATGTTGGACTCACAAGTTTGTCCATACCAAGTTTCAAGCCTTGAATCAAATTTTTGCCCAGTCAATTGGACAGTTGACCTAAAAATCAGTTGTATTGGTGAAAAAGTCAACTGTGGCCAATTGACAGTCAAATCTCATGAATTTTGACCCTAATCAACATTATGAACTCATATGAACCATTTTATCAAGTTTAGATCACAATTCCACAAGAAATTTGATCAGATCACCAAAAGGGTAAAATGGTCATTTTTAGGGTTTTGACTGTACAAATGCAATTTTTGACTGTTTGACCTAGCCAATGGCAAATCAAGCTCAACCATGGACTCAAGGACTCAATGACATCATCTTGACCCATTCAACAAGTTCAAAAGATCTCAAATGCATAGGATTGACAGATGAATTTTTCAGTCAACTGATCAAAATTTATCTGTATGCTGAAAAGTCAAACTTTGACTTTTTGGTCAAAATCAAGTGCCAAGGGTCATTTTTCATCAAGACATGTCAAATTATGAAACTTGTTCATCAAGAAACCCAAAATTGCAAATTAGGGTTTAAAATGGAAAAATTTTCATAACTTAGAAATTTTCTAAGTTATAAAATTTTCTTATTTTTTCCTAACTTTGTCCCATGTTTTCACCAAGATGCAAATGGATTCAAACAAAACTTACAACATGAAAGTTCTAGTCCATCACAAAGTATACAACTTTGATTCCCAAAGTTTTCTCAAAAGAAGCTTGGATCTCAAGTTATGATTTTTGGAACAAGGGTACCTAAAACTTTTAACTTAGAGAAATTTTGCCCTAGTTTAGGTAGGATTTTGACCCATCTTCTTGGCCATTTTTCACATAGTTCCACTTGTAGTATTAAGTTGAATTTCAAAGATGGATTATATTACATTTTTCATGCTTTCCAAATTGTCCAAGAACTCCTCAAACACCTTTGTGGTTAGGGAGAATCAAATGCTTGAAGTTGGCAAAAACTCACTTTGAAACCATGGCCAATACATGTTCATACCAAGTTGCAAATCTGACCAAACTAGATTAGTACATGATTACAGGCCTCTAAACCAATTAACACTCAAAAATTGAATGCAAATACATTGGATATTGGCATTGTTCTGATCAAGAGAGCTTTGTACATTGAATTTTTCCATTTTGAGCATAAAGGTCATACTTCCATTTTCATAAAGGCCACTTTATGTCAAATTGCATTTTCTTGAGCCTTGGACTTTCGTCCTTTGCAGAAAACAAGTTCCACAATCTCAGGCATAGTACAAGAAGTTGGTGCATGCTTGGAGATAGCCTGTACAGGCCTATCTCACTTCACTTCAAACTTTGCTTTGAAAACAAGTCAAACGGCCAAAAGCTCATAACTGGCACATCTGATAAAACCAACTCAAGCAAAGTTTTGAAACAAGTTTTGCATATCCTCACAAGTTAGAAGCACGAGCCTTTCACCCCTAAAGCACCCTTATACTCAAAATCTTCATTTTCTTGCAAAACAGGGCCAGTTCTGCAAATCACAAGCCACCATCAAATCCTCTCGTGCGTTTTGTCCAAAATCACTTCAAACACATTCCAATCAATATACCTAAGCTGTCCAGACCATTCACAAGTTGTTGTAACTCCATTAACACACATCACCATTTTTGTTTGGAAGCTTTGCAGGTTGAGTTCTGTAGCACGATTCGGGCCACTTCAAAACAAACTAAGCATTGGGAAAGGTTCAGGGGACATCAAGCAAGTTCAAAAGAACCTCAGGCGCCATTGGAAGTTGTTGCATTATCCAGATCAAACTCAACTGAAACAAGTATTTCATGAACTTCTATCTCTCTATTTAGGAACATTTAGACTTAGGTTTGTGAATGAAAGATGTTGTATTCATAGCCCTGAAACCATACATGCGCTTAGTTTTCATTTATATTAATCGTGCTAGGAGAATTTCATCCATGAACTTTCTGAAAAACTAGGTTAGAAATTAGGGCCAGAGAAATTCTCTCTGGTCTTTGAGAGTTAACTTAAGTTTTTTATATGGTTAGATTCGTTGTTTGATGCTCTACAAGTTTCATGTTTTGAGTTTTGTCAAAAAAACACTGAATCAGAAGATACAGGTTTGAACTAAGCCATGCGCGCGTTTCTGTTGGACAGAGGAAGAAGATGAAGTAGCTGGGCTGGGCCTGGCTACTTCCTGCTTTTGACACCCCCATTTTCAGTTTCACACCCCCCTGGCCCATTTCTTTGTATATTTGTTATTTTTGCATTTTTATTTTATTTCTGACTTTATTATTTTATTTCCAAATATAAAAAATGCCTAAAAAAATATTTTCATAAATTTTTATATTTATTTGGTATTTATTTTAATTATTTCTAACATTAACATATTTAAATACTTTATATTATTTTGTTAAAACTTAAAAATAATGTAAAAAAATACTTTTATTTTCATTTATTATTTTTATTCATATTTGAAAATATTTTCTTGAAATATATACATTTTTGTAAATAATTTATTTTTATTTTTTACACACTTAATATATTTAATATATATATATATATATATATATATATATATATATATATATATATATATATATATATATATATATATATATATATATATATATATACTTTATTTTATTAAAAGCATAGAATAAAAAACACAAAAATGATACATTTTATTTTTATTGATATTTTATACTAAAAAATACTTTTTTTCAATATACTTTTATTTTTGTACATATTGATGCATTTTTGTATATAAATAATAAATAATACCATTTCTTAAGAAATTAGGGTTTTTTGCCCTAAAAACAAATAAAATTAATCTTTTATTTATTTCTTCACATTTCTTTCCATTGAAAATATTTTACATACATAAAAAACTTTTTTTTTGCATAATACATTTTATCTAACATTTATTTATTGTATTTTATTTAAATATTATACATTTAAATATTATGCCTTGCACATTTAATTTGGTTGTAATAATTTAGGGTTTAATTTCTTGCAAAATAATCCCCTATTCAAATTTGTACCCCCCCCCCCCCCCTCCCTATATCATGTTGTAATAGTGTAGAATTTAAATTCTCGCACCTTTAAACTTTCAATTATGCCATGATTAGAGAATTAGGGTTTGTATGTAAAATCAAAACCAACAAATAGCTTGACCTAACCAAAGACAAAAAATACATGAAAAACAAACACAATGCACACTTGCACCCCTAGGGTTACAATCCACGTGTTGCCTTCAAAATAAAACAAATTGAATGTCAAGTACTTTGGAAAAACAAAAATAAAACAAAAGATCATAGTCCCTCGATGACGCTATCTGAGTTACCTAAACAAAATGATCAAGTCCCTTAAGAAAATTGCCAAAAATACTTGACACTATTGCTATCATGGTCTATACGATGACCCGCGCCTGTCCCGTTTAACATCCTAACACAAGGTTGTTCACCAAATACAATGGTGAAAAAACACTGTTAAAAGGGTTAAAAACATAAGAAAGATCTTTGAGTAAAATAGGGTAGACAACTCTTAGTTACTTGATCCAACTTGCAAAACATCCTTGCTATCTTTAAAACACACTTCACCATACAATTTCAAAACCCTACTTTCAAACATTGAAAAACTTTTCAAAAGACAAAAACACCTTTGTATACATTCAAACTAGAATCATTACAAAGGTTGCCACAACGATGGCCTCTTTTCAAAATATCTTTCAAAACCACACACAAAGCACCATTTCAAACAATTGAAGAGCACCATTTCAAACAATTGAAAAGCAAAGCAAGTGATCTAAACAAGTAACTAAGAGCCAATGGATAACCATGGATAGAAAGGGTGCTAATACCTTACCTTTCTATAATCTACTCCCCGAACCCAAGAAAACATCTCAAAGGTCTTTCTGTGCTTTTTGACCTTTCCTTAGGATAAAATAAAAAGTCGGTGGCGACTCTCGCTAAACCGAAACATTTGCGAACACAAACGCAAAACCTCAAGTCAGTTCTCCCACCGTATCACAAATACTTATCCTTTTTATAATACTCCCCCTGAGTCAATGACTTCATGAAGATCGAATATCCTGACTCTGAACCATTTGAGTAAAATCCCCCTAGTTCCAGTAGATCAAATATCGAAATCTTTAGAATCTTGACTCTTGATGCCAATGGAAAAATTGAGATTTTGATACCAATCGAATCAATTGAGAACTTGATTTCATAGAACTTCTTCTTAATAAATCTTTACTTTAGAATCCAATGAGAATGAAATCAAATTGAAATCTTTGAAAATTTAATGTCACTAAGACAGTTTCCCGATTCTCAATTTTGGAGTCTGATTCTAGATTTTACTTCTTGGAGTCTGATTATGAATCAAAAAAAATCTTCAGAGTCTAAAGCCAATTGTCGTCTGAAGCCAAAAGGTTAGACATAAGCCTTGAATAATGCTTTCAGATTCTTTGTCTTTAATCAGAGTTCTAATTTCCTAAAAAAGAAAAACAATTCTAACAGAAACAAAAGTTTAACTGGGTTAGAATGTAAGCAACTCTATTCAGAGAATATTTTCCAGAACTTGATTATTGAAATCAAAATTATGTTCATTTAATTACT
This sequence comes from Vicia faba, assembly GCA_948472305.1. NCBI lineage: Eukaryota > Viridiplantae > Streptophyta > Magnoliopsida > Fabales > Fabaceae > Vicia > Vicia faba. Next base: position 716,736,661 of record OX451736.1, read on the forward strand.
CCCCCTTTTTGTCATAATCAAAAACGTAATTATGTGTGAAAAACATAAAAACCATAAGAAACAACAGGAAAAGATAAAAAGTTTCATTGATATTGGAAGGAGATTACAACAGAATGAACATAGACAGGGAAATCTATCTAAACTTCAAACACATTACAACTCCCATCAAATAGAGCATTGCCTCTGATGAACGGATTTCTTTGAACAATTTCAATTATACCTGTTAACTCAAATGGTTCATAAAATACACGTCCATACAAAATGAATGATTTTTTAGAGTTTCGGGATGCTAGGATTGATAGCTTCAGATGATTGAATATTATTTCCAAAAGATGAACTAGAATACTCTTGCAAAGGCAATAAAGAAGACACATGTCCCTAGGAAAAACTTTATCAAGATCTTATCCTTTGGGATGAAGATTTTTCAACAGGAACTGAAACCAGATTTTTGCAAGTGGTTTTAAATGATCTGAACTAAGGGGCTCATATCTGAATGAAGAGTTAGGAACATTTGGAAACATACCAACATTCATGCAAGAGTTGGATAAAGGTGGACTCTGGATGGCTTCATCAATGGATGAGCCAATGATGGTAATCGAAATGCCAAAGATATGAGAATGAATGATGTTTCCATCAGGACTAACAAAAACATGAAGCCCTGGAAATTATTTAACAGGTTAGGATAAATAGGACCTCTCAGCATTGTTGCATACCCAGACCATACTTTATTTTCTATAACACCGTTGATGAAACCATCATCAGACACATAGTTGGGTCTTTTCTCTTTGATTACCTCGAGAAGATTTTCATCTCCTTGAAAGGTTCTAATAGCCATGGTATGCAGACACGATTGAAGAGAAGAGATGATTACAAGTGATACAAGGATAATGACTTGATGAATGAGTATAGAAAAAAAGAGATACAAATAGTTAGTCAAGCAGTTCATGAAGTAAGACGATTGAAACTCTCAAATTACATCACAGACTGCTAAAAGAAGGAAATGAAGAGAGAAGTAGATCAAACGTTAATATGAAAGAACACGAAAGCATTTAATCATGACATGGAATATCATACATAGGCATAGGGTTATGACGTGAAACGAATGTTCCCAAGGAGTAGTTAAATAAATGTAATCATGATTAATCAATTTCAAGAAAAATAATTGCTCGTGTATGACCTAGGTAGAGTGTGATAGACACTAAGTCTACTTAGGTAATGTGTTTGATATTCTCAGCGTCTGGAAAATCACGAAGATTTTTCCATCTGATTAGGTACATTTCTGACCGAAACATCTTCTGATAACTGAGATAAAACAAATTAGAAGTATTTTGATTAAGTTAGAATCTTATTCCTTTAGACTACGACCAAAACATGGTTGATTCTAATGACATCTTACTCTGAACAGAGATCCATTTTCAGATTCTTTAGAATGAACAAAAATCTATCTTTAGCTAAGGATTTTGTAAAAATATCAGCCCATTGATGGTTTGTATCTATAAATTTTAAAGATATAATCCCTTTCTGAACATAATCTCTAATAAAATGATGTTTGATTTCTATGTGTTTAGACCTAGAGTGTAGGATAGGATTCTTACTAAAGTAAATATCGACAGTATTATCAAAGAAGATATGAATGTTACTCTCATATATCTGGTAATCTTCCAGCTGATTCTTCATCCATAGCATCTGAGTGTTGCACAATGCTGCTGAAATGTAATCTACTTCTGTTGTTTAAAGAGAAATTGTTGATTGTATCTTGTTAGACCATGAGATCAGATTCTTTGCTAGAAACTGACAATTTCCAGAAGTACTCTTCCTTTCTAGCCAATCTCCAGCGTAGTCTGCATCACAAAAACCAAAAAAAGAGTACTCTGATGTTTTATCATACATCAAGCCAAGGTTAGGGGTTCCTTTTAGATACCTTAGAATCCTTTAATATCAGTTAAATGAGATTCCCTAGGATCATATTGGAATCTAGCACAAAGATGGACACAAAATAAAATATCAGGTCTAGATGCAGTCAGATACAAAAGAGAGCCTATCATACCACGATAGAGCTTCTGACATACCTTTCCACTTACCTCTTATTTCCCCAAAATACATGTTAGATGCATTGGAGTCTTTGCTATAATGCAGTATGTCATGTTAAATTTCTTCAGAAGTTTTTTGGTGTACTTACTTTGATGAATGTAAGTAGCCTCTGGTTTTTTTTATCAATATGAATTCCCGGAAAGAACTTCAATTCCCCCATCATGCTCATTTCAAATGCAGCCTGCATTAACTTATAGAATTCCTCACAGAGGGATGGATTAGAAGAACCAAAAATAATATCATCAACATAAATTTGAACAACTAGAATATCATTTTCGAATGTTTGCAGAAGAGTGTAGTGTCAGCCTTTCCTCTGGTAAACTTATTTTCTAAAATAAAATTGCTCAATCTATCATACCAAGCTCTGGGAGCTTGTTTCAAGCTATAAAGAGATCTCTTTAGTTTAAAAACAAAGTTTGAATTCTCAGAGTTTTCAAAGCCAGGAGGCTGTTTGGCATACACTTCTTCTGAAAATAATCATTCAGAAATACACTCTTAACATCCATATGATAAAGGATGATGTTATGATTTGTATAAAAAGAAACTAACAACCGAATAAATTCTAACCTAGCGATTGGTGTAAAGTTTTTTGTGTAGTATATTCCTTATTGTTGACTATAACCTTGTGCAACCAGTTGTGCTTTATTTTTGACAACTTCACCCTTCTCATTGAGCTTGTTTCTGAACACCCATCTGGTTCCAATAACGTGGACACATTTAGGTTTATGAACAAGATCACATACATCATTCTTTGAGAATTGGTTTAGTTCTTTTACCATAGCTAGAATCCAATCCTTATCTAGAAGGGCTTCCTCAGTATATGTAGGTTATATTAAAGAAACTAAACCCAGAAGCACTTCATCAGAAGGTTTGAGTGTTGATCTTGTTCTAACTGGAGCATCTTTACTTCCAAGAATGAGATCTTCCGGATGAGAGGATGTGATTTTGTTCTTCCTTGGTTGAGGTTGATTAGAAGGACTATCAATAACATTTGAGGAAGGAGGTTTTGATTCCTTATCTTCTTGAATCTTCTCCTTTGGTTCAGTTAAAGTTATAGTCACGTCTGCAAGCTTTTCACACAACTTTGAATTTTCATAGTCAAGCTTATCGTCAAATATAACATGGATTGATTCCTCTAAATTTTGTGATTCTGTGTTACAGATTCTGAATCCCTTAGAGCGTTCAGAGTATCCTAATAGCAGACACTTTTGTGCTTTGGAATCAAACTTACCTAGATTCTCTTTAGTGTTTAACATATAACAAGTATATCCTAATGGATGGAAATAGGAAATGTTGGGCTTTTTATTCTTCCATAATTCATAAGGAGTCTTGCTCAAAATAGGTCTGATGGAGATTCTATTTTGAATATAACACATTGTATTCACTGCTTCTGTCTAGAAGTTCCTTTCCATTTGAGTTTCTTGGATCACGGTGCGAGCCATTTCTTGCAGTGTTCTATTTTTCCTTTCTACAACCCCATTTTTTGTGGAGTTCTATCAAAAAGTTTTTCAAAATCTTTATTTTCAAATTCTCCACCATGATCACTTCGAACTCTGACTATTTTGCAATCTTTTCATTTTGCACTTGGGAACAGAAGGAAGCAAATGCAGAGTATGATTCATCCTTGTGTTTCAAGAATTTTACCCATGTTCATCTGCTATAATCATCAACGATGACAAGTCCATATTTCTTACCATTAACATAAGCAGTTTTCACTGGTCCAAGTAAGTCAATGTGAAGAAGTTCTAATGGCCAAGAAGTATAAACAATCTTTTTAGCTTTGAAGGAGGTTTTTGAAATTTTGCCTTTCTAACAAGCTTCACAAAGGGCATCTGAAGTATATTTCAGATTGGGCAAGCCTCTGACTAATCCAAGTTTATTTAGTTGAGAAATCTTTCTCAAGCTAACATGACCCAGACGTTGATGCCAGACCCATTACCCTTCTTGAACAATTAGAAGACATTTTACATTTTGAATTTTCAAATATGATAATCTTATCTTGTAAACATTGTTCCTCCTCTTTCCATTAAACAAAACTAAGCCATCCTTCTGACTAACAACTTTAGTGGATGTTTAATTAAAAATGATGTCATAACCATTGTCACTAAGTTGACTGATTGACAATAAGTTATGCATCAGAACTTCGACTAAAAGAACATTATTAATAGAAGGGAATTTACCATTACTAATTTTTCCAGAGCCGATGATCTTTCCCTTCTAATTTCCTCCGAACCCAACAACTTCTCCAAACTTAAGTTCCAAATCATGGAACGTATGCCATTCGGTCGTCATATGTCACGAGCATCCACTATCCATGTACCATGATTGGTGTTTCAGTGGCGACATCAAGGAAATCTGCAATGTAGATTATTTGATCCTTAGGTGCCCATTTTATGGGTCCTCTCATGTTAGAAGTTACAAAGGTTCTGACACCTTTGAACTTTTGTGCAAACGGATAATCATGTGAAATTGGTGCATGATACTTTGGTTTAAAAAATTTCTTATGTGTGTGTGTGTTCATGTTACAGTAGTATAAGAACCTTCTTGTTATGGACATTTAAAATTTGTGCCAGCAAACTCGAAATGTTCAGAAAGAGGTTTTGGTTTGACACTCAAAGTCTCATCAATTTTCTGTTATGGTCCTTAATACCCCAAGCCTCTTCTTCCATTTTTACTAACACCACAAATCATTAAAGTCATTTTTCTTCTATCTATGCTTTTAGCAAGGAAGTATTAAAAAGCTCTATCATATCTGATTACTTCGTCAGTAACAGATGTGTTAGAGAGAATCTCTTCTTCTAATCTAGACACTTTACTTTTCAGAGCAATGTTTGATTTTTGTAAAACAAATAGTTTTTCATTTAAGTCAGAAATATTTTGCTCATCTATAGTAGTGTTCTCAGAAGTAGCTACAAAACTCTTTTTCAAGATTTTGTGTTTACTTATAAGAGATTGATACCTTTTCATTAATTCAGATAAACCAATTTCAAGTTTAGAACGAGATAAGGAAGAAAGTACCTCTTTGTTGTCATCAGATTCTGACTCATAGTTAATTGTCAGTTCATCTTCTGATGCTGCTTCTCCCTTGCTGGTCCTACCCATGAATGCCATGTTTGCATGCTCTTCATCAGAATCTTCATCTTCTGATTCTGAATCATCCTATGTTTCCATGAGACCCTTCTTAGATTTGTAATCCTTTTTAGGCTTCTTGTCTTTCTTGAGCTTTGGACAGTCATTTCTGTAGTGTCCAGGCTAGTTGCATTCAAAGCAAGTAACTTCTTTTCCAGAAGCATTCCTATGACCGGAATTGGATTCACCTCTTCCATATTTCCTTCATTGACCTATGAACTTACTTTGTCTGTGCTTCTAGATTTGACTTATTTGTCTGGATATCAGAGAGAGTTCATCATCATCTGAATGTTCTTCAGATTCTTTGGATTCCTCCGTAGCTTGATAAGCCTTGGTTTTCTCAGAAGTAGACTTTAGAGAAACAGATTTTATCCTCTTATGAGGTTCATCTTGTTCCATCTTTATTTCATGACTTCTTAAAGAGATAATCAGCTCCTCAAGAGAGGTGTTGCTCATATTCTTTGCCAATTTTAAAGCAGTTACCATTGGTCTTTGACAGGCAGACTTCTGATAATCTTTTTAACGTGATCTGCAGTAGAGTAACATTTATTCATAACCTTAAGTCCTGCCACAAGAGTCTGAAATCTTAAAAACATTGTTTCCATAGATTCATTGTCTTCCATCTTGAAGGCTTCATATTTTTGAATTAAGGTCAGAGCATTTTTTTCTTTTACTTGTGAGTTGCCTTTATGTGTCATCTTAAGAGAATCAAAGATAGACTTTGAAGTCTCTCTATCTGTGATTTTCTCATATTCATTATATGAAATAGCACTTAGAAGAATTATTCTTGCTTTGTAGTGATTTCAACATGTTTTCTTTTGTGATTCTGTCATTGCACTTCTTGCAATCTTATGACCTTTATCATCTACTGGGTGAGTGTAGCCATTAACTACCAAGTCCCATAGATCCAAGTCATATGCTAGAAAGTAACTTTCTATTCTATCCTTCCAATAGTCAAATTTCTCTCCATCAAACATATGAGGTTTTGAACTATAGTGATATCTATCATTATCCCTATTATCAACAGTAGAAGTAGATGTAGCCATTGGTTTTTCACACACACTGGATCGGTACTGGACACTTTTAAGTGTTGATAAAAATTCAAACTTTTTATCTCCTCAGAATCGGAGCTCTGATGCCAATTGAATGTGTGAAAAACACAATAAAATAGGGGTTTGAATTGGGTTTTAAAACAAAAACTTATCTTTAAAAATATTCCCCTTTAAGTTAAAATCCTTTTGATCTTCACTATTGATAATAACAATAAGTAAGAACATGAAGTAAAGAACAATGTATGTTTATACTAGTTCACTTGAAAATTATCAAGCCAGTCTAGTCCACCTGCCAAGGTGATTTCACCTCACTCAATCGAGGACTTAATTCACTATAACCAAACTGATTACAATTTGCACAAGCTACCTGCAAGTGACTAATAACTTCTAAGACTCGCAAGTCAAAGACTCCTTAAGGCTACAGACCTACCCAATCCCTTAAGGAATATCAAACAATAATCAACCTGATTATTATAATGCACAAGCTACCCGCAAGTGACTAAAAACTTTTAAAACTTGCAAGTCTTAGACTTCTTAAGAATACCGACCTACCCGGTCCCTTAAGGAATATCAAACAACTGTTTGAATACAAGTTTTGTTTACAAGAATGTTGCTTCTAAAAAGTTGAATATGTAAACTATTCTATGAACACTGACTTAAGAATGTGAAAGCTATGAACAATGTTTGCGCGTGATTATTCAGTGAATTGGAAGCTTTCTCTCTTAGTCTTCAAGCCTTTATATATCTAATAAAATAATATATCTGTTGAGGGGTACTCTTGGGATTTCCAGAAACATTGGCAGTTTGAACAGTAACGTGGGGTACAAGATCGTGTGACGCGTCCGTCCTTTCATAGTAGTGGAACGAAACATTGATTGTACCATGTACTATTTGTACCACATTAACGTTATCTTCTTTCCTTCTGCACTTCAGAGGCTTCCGCGAGTATGAGTTTAGAAGTGAGAACATAAACATGGTCATCAGAACTACGTCTTTAGAGTCTTCAGCACTTGGTTGTGAGAACCTTTTCTTGGAACCTTGGGTCTTTAGAACTTCAAGTCTTTAGAATCTTTAGAACTTTTGTCTTTAGAGTCTTGAGCACTTGGTCTTCAGAACCCTTATCTTTAGAACCTTTTTATTAGAAACATAAGTCTTCAGCATCTAGACTTCAGTAGAAACTTTATCTTTAGATCTTCTAACTTTGTTTCTTTGGAATGCATTATTTTTAAAAACTTGAGTCTTTAGCATCAGGAAGTAAGTAGAAACTTCTGCCTTCAGATATTCTGACTGGTTTCTCTAGAAAAAATATCAAAGCTTACACTTCAGAGCCTTCTGGAGTATCTTGCCACTGTTCAGTAGAACTTTTGTAGCATAAAATCATAAGTAATTCTCTTCTAATGTCTTGGCCACGCCATCCATCAGAAGCAGAACCTATTTTTTAAGTACTCAACAATAACAAACGTTAGAGTATCAAAATTGTTCATATAAACATACTCATTTGTTATCATCAAAACTCAGAGATAATATCGCAGAACCAAATCTTGTTCTTACATGTTGTACCTTACAACTAGCATACCTGATATCACATTTGATGTTGGAACAAGTGAGTATGGCATATTGTATACTAATGTGTAGAGCTGTCAAAATGGGTCCGACCCATCGGCCCGGTCCATAAGCCCAATAATTTAGCGCGGCCCTACCCGTAAAATACCTTAAAAAACACGACCCTATCTTTTTGGCCAAGCCTATCAGGCCTTTGTTTTTCATGGACTGGGCCGGGCCAAGCGAGCTTTGGACTAGCCCACTAAAAAAGATTTTGGTAAATTTTGGGGAAAAAGATTGAGCTAAGATATTATTGCATGAGTGTGTTTTTAAGTGATAAAGAAAAATTAAAGAGGATGAAGATATATTTTCAAGATGACGTGATCAAGAAAATGGTTGTGAGATGAAGAGAAAATTTAATAAGAATTAGTGATAATATTAAGTTACTCTGTACTTTTACATAGATGTTTTTGTGGTATATATATATATATATATATATATATATATATATATATATATATATATATATATATATATATATATATATATATATATATATATATATATATATATATATATATATATATATATATATATTGATTTGATGAATATTTTAAACATCACTTAACTAAGTTTATGATGACTCTCTACTTATGTTATGTAGCTTTTATCCATTACATTCCTTTTTATAAAATTAAAACATGGCCCCGACTAGTCCATCGAGTTGCACAAGCCTTTGAAAAACAGGCCAGACTCATTTTTTATAGCCCATTAAGTAATCGGGTTGGGTCGGGTCAGCCCATTTAAACATTTTGGCCCACTGGGCCAAAGCGAGTTGGGCCAGGCCGACCCATTTGACAACTCTACTCATGGGTATGGTACAATGCTTGTAGGATATTATGATGCATATTGGGCTGGAAGTGCTGATGACAGAAAAAGAACTTAAGGAGATTATTTCTTCTTAGGGAATAATATTATATCTTGGTTCAGCAAAAACATGATTATATGTCTCTATCCACTGCTGAGGCTAAATACATTCTAGCGGGAAGTAGCTGTTCTCAACTTGTTTGGATGAAACAGATGTTAGAAGAGTATAATGTCAAGCAAGATGTCATGATATTGTTCTGTGACAACTTGAGTGCAATCAACATCCAAAAGTCCTATTCAACATAGTAGGACTAAGCACATTGACATCAAACATCATTATATCAGAGATCTTGTTGAAGACAAAGTTGTTATTCTGGAGCATGTGACCACTGAAAAATAGTTGACTGATATATTTACCAAGGCACTAGATGTAAATCAATTTGAGAAATTTAGGGGTGAACTGAGAATCTGCATTCTTGAGGAACAATAATCTGGGAAAGTTGTTATTGTTGTTGTTGTCTAATTCTTAGCAGTTATCAATTTTTGGCTAAAAGGGGAAGAGAAGCTACGTTCTAACATCTGCATGTTTGGGATAATTTATTTTTATCTGTAGTAGTTTGTTTGTGTAGCATTTGTTTAAATTATATATTTTTTCTAATGCTTGTTATTTTTCCCTTGAGGGGGAGTTTTGGTTCCATAGTTCAGGGGGAGTATTGTAACAGATGGAGCATGATCTCTGGTATGTTGAGAGTTTACTTCTCTCTATTTTGTTTCTTGTGATGTCATGACATCTGGTTTCTGGTGATTTTTATTTGAGTCTCTATGTGTGAGGTTGGGTCTCTCTGTATGAGTGTGTTGCATGTAAACTCTGATATGGTTTGCTGCATGTTACTCTGATTGTATTTTAAGTATGCTTGGTGTTCATGTATCTTGTATTTTGTAACTGTTTTTGTATGTATCTTTAGTTGTATCTTCATCAGGATGTTGAAGCTAAAATTTGCCAAAGGGGGAGATTGTAAGTTCCATGATTTTAGGATTGGCAGCAATTTGTCTAAAACATAGTTCTATGATGTTGGGACAGATGTTCTAACATGTTTTTGAAACACTACAAAAAACAGATGTTGTGACAGATGTTGCAACATGTTATACCAAAACATCAGTTCAGTTCTGGTTTTTAAATCTATGAAGATTGGCTTAATTAATTTGAAGATTCTGTGTGTTTTTTAAATTCATGCAATCACATCCAAGCAAGTATGTTTTGGGAACTTTTTTATTTTGATCAGGTTTCATAAAAAGGATCTTTGAGCATTCTTAGAAAACTTTGTTTTTTAGTTCCTATTATTGCGGAAACGATTTTGCAATTGATTTACAGTTGGAAGATTGGATTTGCGTGAAGAGTCCAAGCCTAGGATTGCAAAATTTTGTTTAAAAAGACATTCCAAACCTAAAGTACTTGGAGAAGCCGTGGATAACATTGTGCATGAGATAAGGGTTTAGGGTTTTAGTGTGTCTTTGTTCATTGTGATTCTCTCTATTATCTTTTGATATTAGAAGTGGACTGTTTAATTTGTCAATCACTTATAAGTTTTTAAGCAAGAGTAGATTATAGGTCAAGTTATCCTTTGTTCAGCCGTAAAAAGCTTTTAAGCAGAATTAATTTTGTCTTTGAAGAGTGTCTTCTTTATTTTGGCTATTGTTAAGGGTTTGTTACAGGGTTATGACTATTAGCAAGTGAGAGGGGTCCTCATATCTAGGAGTATCCTAGGTAGAAATTGTATTGGTAGTGATTATGTGAGAAACTTGTAATCAAGGGTTGTTTAGGGTTTCAAAATAGTACTATTATAGTAGATTTCCTTCCTAGCTTGGTAGCCCCCAGATGTAGATGAAGTTGCACCAAACTGGGTTAACAAATTATGATGTTATTTACTTTCTGCAACTTATCTGAATTCCATACTTGTTTCTGTTGTTTTTACTAAGTTGATCCCAGTGTTGCAACATCTGGTTCGACATATGGAATATGTGTGCCAGAATTCATTACATAAAGGCTTGTATGACTAAAACAAGCTCCTAGAGCTTGTAATATGAAAATTGATTCATTTTCAAGCTTCAAGGATTTAGAAAATGTGAGATGGAATATGGGGTTTATGTTCAACATATTATGAAAGAAATATGATTATGATGTATCTCTATGTCAATGACATATTGCTAATATGGACCTTCTTAGATGAGTTATTCAAGTTCAATAAGATACTAATAAATGAGTTTGAGATGACTAATCTGGGAAGTATTGTATATTTTCTAGGGATGAAGATTATGTACTCTGAAAAGGGTATAATTTTGTATCAGTTGAAGTATGAACTTGATCTTCTGAAGAAGTTTAAGCTAACAAGGTACAAGACTGCAATCACACCTGCTGAGACGAATAACAAACTAGATTCTGCTGTTGAGGGTGATGATATAGATACTAGAATTTTTAAACAGTTGGTTGGCTCATTGATATATCTTTCTAACACCAGACTTGACATTTACTATGCATGTGGAATGATGAGTAGATTTATGAACAAACCAAAGAAGTCACATTACCAAGTTGTTGTCAGGATACTGAGTTATATTAAAGAGACTATGATGTATGGAGTGTTATTCCCTTCTAGTGTTAATTATAACTCAGAGCTGATATGTTATTCAGACTCTGATTGGTGTGGAGACAAAGTTGACAAAAGAAGTACTTCTAAATATTTTTTCAAGTATCTGGGAGGTCCTATTTCTTGGTGCTCCAAGAAGCAACGAGTGTTTACATTATCAACCAGTGAAGCTGAGTTCATTGCAGGTGCTTTGTGTGTGTGTCAAACTGTTTGGCTTATGAACTTACTACAGGATCTAAAGATTAAGGTGAGGAAGCATGTGAGGTTGATGATTGACAACAAATGAGCTATAAGTCTTGCCAAGAATCTAGTGTTGCATGGAAACAGCAAGGACCTTGACACGAAGTATCATTTCCTGAGGAATCGGGTTCAGAATGGAGTGCTAGAAGTTGTGCATTGTAGCACTCAAAAGCAACTTGCAGATGTGCTGACTAAAGTTGTCATTACTGAATACTTTATCCATTTTAGGGATGAAATTGGTGTTGTAGTTTTTAGTTAACTGAATATAATTAAGGGATGATGTTAGGAGTAATTCATGTTTAGAAGTTTTTGTTGCTATATGTTTCAGAACCTTGCTCAATGTAGCTGAGAAGTTGCATGCTATGAGTTTTATTAGTATAGTTAGTTTTACTTACGTATTTGAAGTTTGTGTATTTAAACAACTTTGTAACTAGATTTTCATAATGCATGCATTGAATTTTTTCAATTAAAATTTGTTATAACCGTTTTCTCTCTCTCCCCTCTCTTCTTCCTTCTTCCTTCTTCCATCTTCATCTTCATCTTCAACTTTATGCACCAACATATTTGAATCAATTTATTTCATTTGTTTATTTTAACAAATTTTTATTGTTTTTTTTCTCAATAAATGTGTATCATTAATCAAACAACTATATGATTCATGTTTTGATAAATCAGATCATTTGCCACAAAATCGAATTTTAAAAAATAAATAATTCCAAAACAATATATATCGTTTTCAATAGAATCTTTAGTTAAAAATGTATTTGAAATTCCAATCCATTAACATTTATCATTCTATTTAGATTATAATAACATTGAAAGCATTTAATATTATATAATTTTGAATTCAAATCTTAAATCAAAAACCCTAAACACTATGCATATCTCTCACACACTTCACTAGAGTCTCATAGAAGTGATTTTCACATTAATAATAGTGTATAGCTCTGACACACTTCACGAGAATCCCACAAAAGTATAAAAGGAGTACAAGTTTAATATTTTTTCATAATAGAATTCCTAAATCTTAGAAAACTTACTAACATTTAAAAATAATTTTCCTTCAATATTTATAGCATTTTAAAAGAATATCTTACAGCAATGTTATATTTATTATTTTTAAATTATAATTTTCTATTTCACACTTATGATAATAAGAAACACTAAAAGAATTTTAAATTAAAAATATTATTTATAATTTAAGCTACAATTTAATTATTTTTTCTATATTACAATATTAAAAACACAATAATATCACAAAAAAAATTATTAAAAATACGATGAAATTTTATTAGAAGGGTAGTAAAATATCTATACAAACAAACCTATACAATAAAGTCATATCATTTATAAAAATAAAATAAAATTATGTTATAGGTACATATTTGAACATAAAATTATAATATTTTAACTGTTTCTCATAATTTAAAATTAAAATTTACTCTCTTGTATTGTATTTTTTTTCTATATAGAAGTTATTGTGTTTTAAGTTAGTTTCCTTTAGAAATCATATAATGATGATAGTATAAATTTTAATTTAAGTTTTTATATTATAAAGTATTAAATATTTTTTTTTATAAATTTTATGTAATGTTGTAATTAAAATCTAATATCTGCTACTCATAAAATTAGAAATTTTTAAAAACAATTGTGATCAAAATTATTATTTAAATTTTTTATAATTAACAAATAATTATTTATTAATATGTACAAAATAATCAAATACAGTAAATATTATGAGATGAAAAAAGCTATATTATTGATTTTAACGAACTGCAAAATTGCTTATTTTTAATTTAAAGAAATATAGACTAAATTAGTTTATAATATAAGTGGTTTGAATTTTTTAAAGTGATCTATTGAAAATTCCGGAGCCAATATACAGCTTAAAATGCATACCCCTAATAAATCGTGAACATTAATCAAACTTTCAAGTTTTAAATCAATATAGGTACATGTTTTGTTCTTAGAAGTTTCTAGATTTCATTCTTTACATTAATATATTTGATTGAGTCAAAAGTGTTTTCATAATCAAATAATTTAATAAAAAACATAATTCTTAATTACTAATTATATATATTAAATTAATTTTAATTGTGTGAATCATCACTTGCAAATGTTGAAATTTTAATGTAAAGGTTATTTACCTATGAAATAGTTTTCTAAAATTTGGATGGTTTGTTAACAAGATGTAAAAACCCAAATGTATGATCAGTTAAAACCTAAAACTTCAAAAAAGTTTTGTTAATTAAGCTTAATGCAAAAAAAATTGTGTACATAATATTAAAGTAAAATAGTCTATTAAACAATCATATAGTTTAAAAATAAGATGTAAAAATTCTCAAATATATTTTAAAGTTTAAACTCTTAACAAACGTTGTTAAAACATGATCAAATGTTTTTTTTTAATTAAACACGAGAGTCATATGTAATATTTAATGAGAAATAACGAGTAATTAAATGTGTGTTAACTTCATCATTACTTGCAACTTATGAAATTTGAGTGTAATTAAATATGTGTTAACTTTACTATTACTTGCAAATTATGAAATTTGAGTGCAAAATATTATTTATATTGGATTGGTGAAATAATTGACTAAAACTCTTTGATGATTTAAAAGAAAGATGGAATTGTAAACCACTAATAATAAATAGTTATTAACACTTTGATGATCTCTAAAAAATTGTGTTACATATAATTTGTAAACATGAAATTTATAAATATGGCTTGAGTTGTTTAAGGTTTACCAATGTTTACAAAATACAAGTAATTAAATATGTAGGGGAAATAATTACTAAACGAAAGACATAAACTTATTTTACTAGAAAAAGAACTTAAAACCCAATGACACTTTTAATGAGTGAAGATATAAAGTTTAACATGCAGGGATAATTCTTGTCAAAAACAATGCAGGGATAATAAGATGAAAAAATGTATGATGATACAAGAAAATGACATTCATAAGAAATGAAACATGAAAGTCACGTGAATGAACAAAAACACAACATAAAACAAATGATATTTTTGAAGAGGGAAGTTGCAAAGATTCTACATGCATATGAGACGAAATCAAAAACAAAGATGAGAAATGAATGATAGAGAGATAAATTATTTTGTTTTGATAAATCAAACCTTGTTAAGAGTGTGATGTTGATCAACCAAAGAAAAGATTATGAGGAAGAATCTACGTGGCACCTAGGTAGGTTCCGATACCTCCACATACCTAACAATTTTACCATAATATTTGTAAATTTTTAAAATAAAAAAATAGATTTTTTCAAAAAACTATGTGTTTGTTCAAATATTTGGTGAAATTTTCTAGATTTTTACAATTAACAAGTGTTTTCTTTTCAATTTATGACATTTTAGAATTGTCTGATATAAAGTTTATGCAATTGTACTGGATTTTTAGAAAATATGATATAATTTATTTATTTATTTGATGCTTTTTTATTACAGGTGTTAAAAAATTCGATATAAAATGATGTGTTTTCACCAGTTTTTAAAAAATCCGATATTACTATAGTTTGGGGTTCTTGAATATTTTAAAATGTTTGGTATACATAGGGGTGTGTGGCTGGATTTTGTAAGAATCTGGTAGGTCCGTAGTGTTTTTAATTTATTTTATTTTATTTTAATTTTTTTGACATAAAAAGAAAAAAAGTGATTGTTGTATAGTTAAGACTCTATGAATATTTTTGTAGGGTTGGAATTCTACCGATACTTTTTTTGACATAATGCTACACACATATTTGATTAGTTTTAGATTTAGATAAATTTGATTTAGATCTAAAATAGATAGATTTGATTTAGTATCAAAATAGCTATTTTGGGCTTTTATAGTTTTGGGTTTTGGCTTAGGGAACAAGCTAACCTAAATCTATAAAAATAGAGGGAGTAATCCCTAATTTTGTAATGAAGTCAATTCATTGTAATCACAGAATTTGCAGTTGCAAGTGATTAATAAAGTTTTCCACAGTTTGTGGGCAGAGAGAAACTCTGCAAAAAACAATTGTCTTCTTTTTTTTCCTCATAATTCATTGTCATTGTGTGGTGATATCAATCTTGTTCATCAAGATTGATAGAAATTCATCATAGATATTTGGTGGATTTTCAACATTTGGTATCAAGATCTCGATAAATCGATTCAAAGAAAGTATCGATCAAGAACGATTGAGGAAGAAGAAGAATTCACGATGACGAGTTATAGGAATGCAACTATGAGAGTTGGTACAAACAGATGCAAGTTTTATTCAGGTGTCAAGATCTTTGGGATCTTGTAAAGGATGGATTGGAAGCGCTTGGAGAAAACACATCAGAAGAAGAAAAGAAGAAACACATAAAATTTGAGAAGCTGAGTTATAAAGCACTCTTTATAATTCATCAATGTCTGAGTCCAGAAAATTTTGAAAAAGTGAGTGATTCAGAATCTGCAAAAGAAGCTTGGGAGGTTCTTGAGAAGTCTTTTGGTGGTGCAAAAAAGGTGAAAGAAGTGAGGTTACGAATTCACAAGAGAACGTATGAATTGCTTCAGATGGAAGATAGTGAGAGCATATCTGATTTCTTCACTAGGGTTACAAAACTAGTGAATCAAATGAAGGTATGTGGAGAAACATTAACAACAAGAGTTGTTGTTTCAAAGATCTTGAGATCTTTGGCTCTTATGTTCGACCACGTGGTGGTGGCTATAGAAGAGGGGAAAGACTTATCGAAATTGACAAAGGAGGAGCTTCAAAGGACACTTGAATCTCATGAACAAAGAATGACTGAAAAAGCTGCAGGCAAGTCGAAGAGTGATGTGGCTTTGCAGGCACATTCAACAAAAGAAACCCAAGGCAAAGGAAAGTGGTTCGACAGAGGTAGAGGCAGCTACAACAAATCGAATGGTAGAGGAAACCATAACGAAGGAAACGTGTCGAATCAGAGAAGACCATACCAAGGCAGCTAAAGAGGTGGTGTTGCAAATAGAGGAAGAGGTGGTGGTCGAAAACCTGACAAGAGTCACATTCAATGTTACAATTGTCAGAAGTATGGTCACTATTCGAGTGATTATGTAGAAAAACGAAATAATCAAGAAAGTGATGCAAAGTTTGTAAAACATGAAGAAGAAGAGATGATTTCGATGGTCACAACAAGAGATGAAGATAGATTCAAGGGCCAATTGTACTTGGATTCAGGATGCTCATCACATATGTCTGAAAGGAAAGACTGGTTTGTCAACATAAAACCCTCAATGAAAAATATTGTAAAATTCGCAAATGATAATATCCTAGCAGCTGAAGGTATTGGTGATGTTATGATTATGATGAAAGATGGAAAGAGGTCGGTAATTTCCAATGTATTGTACATATCAGGCATGAAGAACAATTTTCTCAGTATAGGGCAGTTGGTCGAAAAGAATTATAAAGTGTCGGTCAAAGATAAGATGATGAGAGTCATCGACACAAATGGAAGATTAATCTTGAAGGCTCCTATGTCTCAGAATAGAACCTTCAAGATCGAAATAAATGTGATGGAGCACAAGTGCCTTCCGACTGCAGCTAGCAGAGATGAATGGATATGACATTATCGACTAGGTCATCTCAACTTCAGAGACATCAGAGATTTGAAGAGAAGAAATATGGTTTCAAGATTACCAGAAATTAACATTCCAAATGAGGTATGTGAGGAATATGTGCAGGCGAAACAGCACAAGAATAGCTTCAGCAAGGATGCAGGAAGCAGGTAGAAGGTTATTCTTGAAGTCATATATTCTGATGTATGTGGACCAATCCAGGTGGATTCAATGGGAGGTAACAAATACTTTGTTACATTCATAGATGATTTCAGTCGAAAGCTGTGGACTTACCTGATCAAGAATAAAAGTGAAGTCATTGAGGTATTTTCCAAGTTTAAGTCTATTGTCGAAAGACAAAGTGGTCAAAAACTCAAAGTTTTGAGAACTGATGGTGGTGAAGAGTATGTGTCGAAAGACTTCAACAGGTTATGTGAAAAGGAAGGGATTGTGCATGAGGTGGTGCCACCCAATACTCCATAGTATAATGGAACTGCAAAAAGGAAGAATCGAACCATCATGAATATGGTGAGAAGTATGTTGAAAGGCAAGAATTTACCTAAAGAGTTTTAGGGTGAAGCTGTGTCGACTGCACCATACATTTTGAAGAGATGTCCTACGGAGAAGGTAAAAGGAATTACTCCAAAAGAATGTTGGTCTGGTGTGAAGCCTAGCTTGAGTCATCTGAAGGTATTTGGATCTATTGCACATAGACATGTGCCAGATCAGTTGAGAAGAAAACTTGTTGACAAGTCAAGTCAAATGATTCTAGTTGGATATCATTCAACAGGAGGTTACAAGTTGTTCGACCCAGTGAACAAGCAGATTGTGATCAGCATGTACGTGATCATAGATGAGATTAAAGAATGGGATTAGACTAAAAATGTCAAGAAAGATTCAGTAGGAATCCTACTTGAAGAACTATAAACTCAAGTCGAAAGAGAAGTTCGACAAGAGGAACCAGTAATTATAGATCAACCAAGTACAAGCAGACCTCAAAGAACAAGACGCATGCCTGCAAGATTGCAAGATTGTGTGATTACATCAGATGATGTGATATGTAAAGAAGGTGAGTTGGTACATTATGCTTTATATGCAGATGTCGAACCTGTCAATGCAGCTGAAGCATTGAAGGATTCAAAGTGGGTGAAAGCAATGAACGAAGAAGTGAAGTCTATCGAAGACAATAACACTTGGTCACTTGTCGAATTGCCTCAAGGCAAGAAGGAAATTGATGTCAAGTGGGTATATAAATTGAAAATGAATTCCAAAGGGGAAGTAACTCGACATAAAGCAAGGCTTGTGGCGAAAGAATTTCTACAGAAAGAAGGAATAGACTTCGATGAAGTTTTTTCACTTATTGCTAGGATCGAAACAATCAGGTTGGTTGTTGGTCTAGCAAAAATAAACAGATGGCACATATGTCAGATGGACGTGAAGTGTGCATTCCTGAGTGGACCCTTAGACGAAGAAGTTTATGTTAAACAATCAGTTGGATTTGTGAAACATGACGAAGAGAGAAAGGTGTACAGGCTTCATAAATCCCTGTATGGATTGAAATAAGCTCCAAGAGCTTGGAATAAGAAAATTGATAGTTTCCTAAGGGAGAAGGAATTTGTGAAGTGCACAACTGAACATGGAGTATATTTAAGAAGAAGCAATAGTGAATTGCTTATACTATGTCTCTATGTCGATGATTTGTTGATAACAGGTAGCTGTAAAAGTGAGATCGAAGACTTCAAAGGTGATCTCAACAAGGAATTCAAAATGTATGATCTGGGTGAGATTTCATATTTCCTTTGCATCAAATTCTACAAGAGAAGTAAAGGTTTGATGATGCATCAAAGAAGATATGCGGGAGAAATTCTCAAGAGATTTGAGATGGAAGAATGAAACTCAACTTCGACACCTGCAGAACCAAGACTGCAACTGTCGAAAGATGTAGATGAAGATGATGTCGACCCAACCCAATACAGAAGACTTATTTGGTCATTGAGATACCTTTGTCATACAAAGCCTGACTTAACATATAGTGTAGGTATGGTAAGTAGATTCATGCAGAAGTCAAAGGTATCACATCTAGCAGCAGTGAAGAAGATACTAAGGCATCTCAAAGGAACTCTCGACTATAGAATTTTGTTTCCTGCAGCTGATAAAGGAAAAGAATGCAAGTTAGTGGGATACACTGATTCGAGTTGGTGTAGTGATGCTGAAGATCGAAAATCAACAGTAGGATATGTGTTCATATTAGGTGGTGCACCAGTTGCTTGGAGTTCAAGAAAGGAACCAGTAGCGGCATTATCATCATGCGAAGCAGAATACATAGCTGCTTATCTTTGTGCATGTCAAGCAACTTGGATGGTGAACTTGGTCGAAGAGATAACAGGGAAAGATCATGGAGCAATTACCATGAAGATCGAAAGCATGTCAGCTATCAATCTGACGAAGAACCCGATATCACATGGTCGAAGCAAGCACATCGAAATGAGGTTCCACTATCTTCGAGAGCAGGTAGCAGATGGGAAGATGAATTTGGAACACTACAGAACTGAGAATCAGATTGCAGACATCATGACGAAGGGTGTGTAGGTCGAAGTATTCAGAAGACTAAGAACCATGATGAATATAGATAGTTTAGACACAATGAATTAGGTGGTGTGTTAAATTGTAATCCGATTGTGTCGAAACAGTGTGTGTCGAATGGAGGTTGCCCAATCGAAGAGCTTGTGGATCGAAACAAGCTACACACAGATTTAATTGGTTTTAGATTTAGATAAATTTGATTTAGATCTAAAATAGATAGATTTGATTTAGTACCAAAATAGATATTTTGGACTTTTATAGTTTTGGACTTTGGCTTAAGGAGCAAGCTAACCTAAATCTATAAATAGATGGAGTAATTCATAATTTTGTAATTAAGTCAATTTATTGTAATCACAGAATTTACAGTTGTAAATGATTAATAAAGTTTTCCACAGTTTGTGGACAGAGAAAAACTCTGCAGAAAATAATTGTCTTATTTCTATTCTTTTCCCATAATTCATTATTATTGTGTGGTGATATTAATCTTGTTCATCAAGATTGGTAGAAATTTATCATAAATATTTAGTGAATTTCTAACAAAATTCAGACTTATATGTATGAGCGTGTGTTTATCACTTACAACAATAAACCTCCAAGACTTTCTTAATACTGCAGGTATGAAATACCAAAGTTGGATTTTAATATATTAACTAGTTAATGAAATCTACTATCAGCTTATTTGGTATAAGATTTCATCCAACACAATATTATATTTTACATATTCGAAGACAGTTTTGCAAGAAAACTACCTTTACTTCCTTTCATCCAAGGTTCCAAAATTCTAAATCTATTAGCTAATATGTTGTAGTATTTCCAGGAAGATAAAATCAACTTATCTTTAATGAAGTTTATTTAAAATTTTTCATATTTTGGCATTTTACTATTTACTAGAAATAGCATAATGTGTGTTAATATAATAAATAATAGGTTTAATTACAATTTTAATTTATTTATTTTGTTTGATTTACGAAATTAGTTTTTTTATTTTAAATTTAAATTATTTTGATCTCCTATTTTAAATTTAAATGATTTTAGTCTCCCTCATACTTTTACACTTAAAATTAATTATATTTTTATTTTTTTAATGACAATTTATTTGTAAAACATGACAAATCTACGTATATAAACTTATTATTGAATTTTGTATATAAAAATATAAGTTAAAAAAAAAATAAAAATTTCATTGTTTTTCTATGAGAAAATGTGACAGAAAATTAAAACTGTTTGAATTTAAAATAAGATGATCAAAATTGTTTGAATTTAAAATAACAGGACTAATTTTGTGAATCAGACAAATTATGAAGACTAAAAACGTAATTTAACCTAAATAGTATTGTTTTTTATGCCATCGGCGCATGACGAGCTTTATTGTGACCCCGTCATGAGCACGGGTATTAGTCTTTCGCTACTCGCTCCATTTAATAAATATGATACTCATATCAGTCTATACCTGTGCGGATATCCGTTAGATGGATATTCCTGAATTTTAAGATATGTGCGGATATTTATGGGTATCTATGGATACTATTATTTAAATATATTTTAAAAAAATATTTAAATAATTAATTTTTTAATCTCTTTTATAGATAAAAAAATTATTTTCAAATTTAACACATAATAAATAATAACAAAAATAAATCACATTTATTTTATTTCTTCTTTTATCAAAATAATAATAATAATAATAATAATAATAATAATAATAATAATAACAATAATAATAATATCATATTTAACAAAATAATAATAATTATAATAATAATAGTAATAATAATAATAATTTTTTATCAAACAAATTAATATTTAAATATTTTTATTAATTGTTAACGGATACGGATAATTGCAGGTACGTGTACCATCAAATTCATATCTATATCCGTAAGTAAATGGATAATTAAATATCTATTTATTTTATCTATAGATATATATTAAGTCATCATATTCGTACTCATGATAAGTTTTATCTACAGATACGGTTTTTTCACCCACCTTATTTCTGATCAGTGCCTTTACGTCTCATACTATTATATATAACTAGAAATCTTGCTTTTGTGTCGATTCAGAGAATTTTTTTTATTAATAACCAAGTATTAAAATAATATTTCGCAAATAACCGGGTTTCGGAAAAAATTACGCAAATAACCATGTTTGAGATGGCTCCACAAAGGAGGAGCCATCTCAATTGGCGCATGCTCCTCTTTTTTTAAGGGAGGCGCCATCTCACTTGGCGCCTAAGTGCTTAGGGCAAGCCCTAAGCCAAGTGAGATGGCGCCTATGTACAAAATTAGGGCAAAAAAATTTTTTTTTATTTTCTTTCCTGCGCGTTGCCTATTAGACAGAGATCAACAAAATGGATTTTTTATTTAAAAAAAAATAATTACATTCAACTGTTTTACATTTAAAGAACAGTAAAAAAAAATGGATACAAAAAATACTGGGAAAAAAAAAGATACATCAGTGATCCCCAGGAACCCGGTAATGACCCCCAGTTTCGCATCCCCATCCTCGCCTTTCTCTTGCTGGGTGCCGTCTCGTTTCCTGCTGCGGCAAGGTCGATGGCCCAGCGAAGTCAATGCGATCCGAATCCATAAAATCAGTAAGATCTCCATATCTCGAAGATCCGCTCTGGTACAGTCGGTTACCCATACCCTCGAAGTTTGATCGTGTTGGCGGTGGGTGGGGTTCCATGGTTGGTCGGTAGCATTAGTCGTCTGAGTATGGGGGGTAGAAAGAAAATGGATCTTGGGGTGTTTGGTATTGTGGATGTTGGGTTGTTTGGTGATATGGTGGTTGATGGTAGGTTTGGTCGGCTTGGTCATAATCTTCTGACATTCCCATATCAGGGCTAAGGCTGGATGTTGAGGGCGCCATATTGGGATATGTGGAAGACTGAAATTGTGTCTGGGGTATGTGGGTTTGCTGGTATTGGGGTTGGTATTGTGGTTGGGTTTGAGGCATATCCGGGTATTGGTAGTTTGGCGGTGATTGTGGTTGGTAGTACGGCATTTGATTGTAGTTGTGTTGTGGTGGGGAATGTGGTTGTGTGTTTGTTGGTCTGTTTCTTCTTGGGGGTTGGTTTGAGGTTGATGGATTTTGGGTTTGTTGATGGGGAATCGAGGGTTGTGCCCATTGTGTGCGTGGGTCAACCAAGTACCTCGGATGAGACACGTGCATATCTGGGTTACTAACCGACCTGTACCACGACATATATTGATCAGTGTGTCGCATGTTACCTTGAGTAAGGAAAACCGGGGATTGCAAGATGTAGCGGTGACGCCTTTGCCACATTTTACACCATTCTGGAGCAAAGTCTTTCCAGTTGGTAAGACCCCACTGGGCGTCGACCCTTTTTAGATGCCAGGGGGACAAATCTGTTGGATCACTTGGTATCTCTTGGATCATTCCGAACTGCATCTTCACACGGTCGCTGTGGTGCATCTCTACAATGTTGAACCGAATGAGTGCAGTCTTTGCAGTCCAAGTTGCTGCATCCTCTGGATTTGGAGAATGGCCCAAACCCAAATATGGTCTCCAGACGAACTGCGATAAAATTTAAATCAGGTAAGCGCAAAAGTAATGTATAAATAATTAAAATGAACAAAAGTTAAAAGCTACGACGTACGTCATCTGGGCCTAAGTGATCCAACAGATTCCGGTAGAGTGCGACATTGAATCTGGGATTCTTGCCGTAATCCATACCCCTCACGCAGTACCTAAAGGAAATGAGAAACATGTTATTTTTAGCATATATTTTGGAAAGAGCAGAATAGTTATAAATGCTATAACTTAATGACTTACTTTGTTGCGTACGGGAAACCAAAAGTGTTGTTGTTGATGGGGTTTAAGGACTCCATCCTCCACCAACCCCAGGCTTGTAGTAAAAATGCGCACCCATAAAATGTACATTTTTCCTTGACTGCGTTTTTGCACAAGGAACTGTACAGGTGGGCTAATACTGCAGAACCCCAACTATATTTTCTAGTTTTATCAAAATTTGTTAGTAAATGTAAGTACATGAAATTTACACTATTTCCCGTACTTTCGGGAAATAAAAATGTACCAAAAAGTATCATAATATATGTTCTGGATTTTACTACTCGGTCATTCTCTGAGGAATTTTCATTTAATTCCATACTTGCATAATGTCGTTTCAGGTCAGTGAGTAGTATTCCCTGCCCTCTTGCTCCCCCACCTTCTACCATGTCCCTACCCAACAGTTCTTCACACTGTGAGTTGGGTTGTTGAACCGACCCGTTCACCGCCTTACCGTCGATAGGGAGGCCCAGTAGCATGTACACATCTTCGAGAGTGATGGTACATTCACCTATTGGTAGGTGAAATGTATGGGTCTCCGGTCTCCACCTCTCCAACATTGCAAGAATGAATTTTGAGTCAATGGTGCAGTTGGAGATCTTTATCACGTGTCCAAAACCTGCATATTCCAGATAAGGGACGATAAATGGGTCGGGAGCCAGGTATTTGTGCGAACGGATTCTGAATCTTTGTGTATCCTGAGATCATAATTAAACAAGAGTAAGATTAATTAAGATGAACAACACGTTATTTGAAGTATGAAAAATGTATAACCAAAGAAGAGACTTACAAATGCAGCAATGTTTTCCCTTGTGCCTCTGTGAGTATCTCCCATTGTTAGAAGAGCCATTGTTCAGAATGCTTGAGAGAATGAAAGACTTAGGAAGAAATAGAGAGTATGATAGACTTAAGAAATATTTCGTAGCAGAGAGTGAGAGTTGTGTGGGTGTGAGAGATGTTTCATAAGGTATGTATTTATAGGCAAATAAGTTTGATGTAGTGGTTGCATGCCTGCGATGTGTCACATTTGCATGCTTAGGGTGTTACACATATGCATGCATGCATTTACAAAAAATGTAAGGTGTCACTCTTGCAGGCTAGGTGGCAGCCCATGCATGTATCACGATTGGACAGTAAGGGAGGCGCCATCTCACTTGGCGAAAGAGTACAAAAATGAATGGTGTCTCCACCCCATTTGGCGAATAAGAGGTGTCACGTTTTCCAGAACATGATTTCCAGCCATGTCTATTCTGGAAACGACTCTATTGAGTTATACGTTTTGTTTCAAGAGCCTCCGGTGACACAGGAGGTAGAGCCTCCGGTGACATAGGAGGTTGATCCTTTGGAGAATGAGCAAGATGAGGTGGATGCAGTTGATGATGAAGAAGAAGATAACGAGTTAGAGTTTGATGAAATGGTGAACGACGATTCTGACGATGATGGCATCCCAAGTATTCCTACCGACAAAATATACACACCACCTACGCACATGACAAACTTCAACATGGGCGGAGATGAACCTTCTACGGACTTGTTTTTCCAACCGTATATGCAGTCGGATGAAAATTTAAAAGAGAAGGACAAGTTTCGTAATAGAGAGGAATGCATAAGGGCCATCAAAAAATTTCACATGCTCAACTCGGTTGACTATAAGGTGGATCGTGTAAACCCGGAAAGGTACAAGATCAAGTGTGTCCACCCTGACTGTATGTTCAAGTTGACCGCTTCATACAGACTAAGGGGTGACTGCTGGGTCATAGGTTCCATGACTACCCATACTTGTGTAAGTTCCACTCAATCACAAGACCACCGAAAACTCAACCATGATCTAATCTGTCAAGAAATCCTACCCCTGGTCAGCAACGACCCTTCTTTGAAGGTGAAAACAATCATCTCCCACATCACCACGGTTTTTAACTACACTCCGTCTTACCGTAAGGCGTGGTTAGCAAAGACTAAGGCGATTGAAAGGGTGTACGGAAACTGGGAGGAGTCATACCGAGAACTTCCCCGCTACCTAAATGCACTCAAGACATATTCTCCAGGTAGTGTTTATGTTCTGGAAACATTGCCAGCGTACGCCCAAGATGGTAGTCTACTACATGGCAACGGAATATTCAGTCGCGTCTTTTGGGCATTTCAACCATGCATCACAGGGTTTGCATCATGCAAACCAATTCTACAAATAGACGGGACTTGGTTGTATGGGAAGTACAAAGGCATGCTTTTGATGGCAGTTGCACAAGATGGCAACAATAACATTTTCCCCGTTGCGTTTGCCCTTGTCGAGGGGGAGACCGGTGGTGCTTGGAGCTTTTTCCTGAAAAATCTTCGTACACACGTGGCTCCTCAACCAGATCTCTGTTTGATCTCGGACAGACATGCCTCCATTGAAAGTGCCTATAATAATCCGGCAAATGGTTGGCATGACCCTCCTTCTACGCATGTCTATTGCGTCAGGCATATCGTCCAGAATTTCTCGAGGGAGGTCAAGGACAAAACATTGAGGAAAGCGGTGATGAATGCGGGATACGCACTGACACAACCCACATTCAAATATTACCGCAACGAGATCCGTTTGTCTAACCCATAAGCCGGTACGTGGATCGACAATATACCGGTCGAAAAGTGGACTAGGTCATACGACAATGGCCAAAGATGGGGGCATATGACAACAAATCTTATTGAATCAATGAATGGGGTATTCAAGGGCATACGAAACCTCCCCATCACTGCCTTGGTGAAATCCACGTATTTTAGGATGGCTGCGTTATTTGCCAAAAGAGGTGAAATGTGGTATGCGGTCTTGCAATCAGGACAACTATGGAGTGAAAGCTGTATGAAATACATTAAGGCTGAAAGTGCTAAAGCCAACACTCACATGGTTACACGGTTTGACCGCCATAGCCACAACTTCATTGTGAAAGAGACAATTGACCACAATGAAGGCCTGGCAAGACAAGAATACAGGGTCATTTTACCTTCTCAATGGTGCGATTGTGGCAGGTTTCAAGCTTTTCGTATGCCTTGCTCTCATGTCATTGCCGCTTGTGCTCATACCCATCAAGACGCGCTTCAACTGCTCTCAAACGTTTATAAATCTGAAACGTTGCTCACTGTTTACAACAACAACTTTCCTTTGGTGGCAAAACCGGACTATTGGCCTGAATACAACGGTGATATAGTTTGGCACAATGACCAAATGCGAAGGAACAAGAAGGGTCGTCCCAAAAGCAGGCGCATAACAACAGAAATGGACGATCTTGACAGGTTGGAAAGAAAGTGTGGTTTATGCCGTCAGGTCGGACACAATCGCAAAAACTGTCTGAATCGGGCGTCTGGCTCGACCACATAAATTTTGTAATACAATAAATCTTTTCAATATTTGTGTTGTAAACATTATGGGTTTTCCGTTAATAAAACTGTTCACACAATTTAAGAAATTCAATATAGGAAATTACATTAGGGTTTTCGCGTACAACAATGATTAACGATATTCAATCTAGGAAATTACAACTGTTAACACAATTTCATCTGACCCATGCATCATCAGCATTACATCACTGTCTGTTTTGACTTCCTCCAACCACACATTAGGTCTTCCTGTCGCATGCGAGGTTGTTGTTCGTTTTCGCTGGATCCTTCGAATTTTTTCCCCCTCGGCGATGTCTCCATCTAGCCACCGCATCAACTCCCGCTTCAGACGCTCCATGGAGTGAATGTGCCAGAATTTCATTTTCATCGCAGGTTTCGTGGCGGAGAATATAACGTAACCATCTCTGCTAAAAATCATAGGCAACGCCATTACGTAAATAAGGGAGTACAAAATAAAAATACAGTGCAAGAAAGTGTGAGAAATTTCAAAGAAACGGACGAATTATTTAGAAAACAGCAAAAAACCCTAGTTTTGCCCTAGGCGCCAAGTGAGATGGTGCCTCCTCTCCTTTTTAAGGAGCATGCGCCATCTCACTTGGCTAAAAGCCAAGGGAGGCGCCAAGTGAGATGGTGCCTAGGGCAAAACCCTAGGTGCATGCGCCAAATGAGATGGCTCCTCTTTTGTGGAGCCATCTGAAACATGGTTATTTGCGTAATTTTTTCCGAAACCCGGTTATTTGCGAAATATTTTTTTAATACATGGTTATTAATAAAAAAAATTCTCGATTCAGATGCCAAGCTATTATCATTAGTTAGAGTTAAATATTCATGTATATGTTCCAAAAACATATTTATTACTTTTCTGACTTCTCATTTATGTGGTTTTCACATTATCTCAGGTTGTGGGCGCTAAAGGAGAAAAAGATTGAGATTGTGATATATATGGATGGTAAAATTCTTTTTATCTCAAAACATCTTAAGTTTGATTATATATTTGATATCATGATTTATTTATGTAAATTTAGAGACTAAAGCACATATCTCAGGTACAAGTTGATGTAAGTGAGTCACTACAAAAAAGAAGTTTATTTGCCACGTGAAAATCACGTGGCAAAACAAAATTAGCGACGTGGTGACTTATGTCGCTGAGGAGCCAGTGGCAAGCCAGTAGCGACGTGATTCCCACGTCACAAAGTTGTGACGTGGTATTCACGTCGCAACATATTTGTTGTAGGGAATATAATAGCAGCTTTATTAGCGACGTGAGAATCATGTCACTAATTTGTGACATGATTCCCACGTCGCTACAGGTGACGTTTTTATTTTTTAAAAAATTGTTTAGTAATTATTTTTTATATTAATTAATTAATGTAATAAAATTTAAATAATAAAATTTATATAATAAAATTTAAATAATAAAATTTATATAATAAAATTTATATAATAAAATTTATATAATAAAATTTATATATTAAAATTATTAGAATAATAGTATTTTATTTTATATTTCGAATAATATAATTTTATAAAATAAAGTCATATAATAAAATGTTATATAATTTAGTAATTTAAAATGATAAAAATAAATATCTTACATAAATGCAAATATAAAAACGAAATAAAAAAAATGTTTTCACGGGGCATCTTCACCCGGATAATTATCAAGATCAAAGTCATCAATTCCGTCATCATCCGGCTGTGTATGATCAGGAACATTTTGATTTCGACCACCTTGCATAAACTGTCTCATCTGCTCCTCCATATCAGATTGCCTCTTCCGCGTGATCTCTAACTGACGCTCCTGCTCTTGCCTCATTGTCGTCATTTGGGCCTCCATTTCGCGTCTCACTTCACTGGCCGCCAATTGTCGTACTGTTTCAAGTTGAACCTGTGTCAGATTCGGTTGACGTGACCCCCCTTCTCCATCTCTAAGTCTTTGAAACAGATTACGATCACCAACTCTCAAGCCGGCGGCCAAATTTCCTCCCGCAAAAAAGCAACCATTATGCCCTTTTCCATTAACAACCTCATTCCAAATATAGAAATCAACATCACCATTAAGCGGCTCCCCTTCTGCTGGCCTATATTGCGGATTGTGTTCCAGAAAACGTGCTAACAATGTCTGATAATCATCCTACACATACATTAAATAATACAATTAAAAAAAAATTACATATATATATATATATATATATATATATATATATATATATATATATATATATATATATATATATATATATTAAATTTATGCTAAATTAAAACATTTATATATTAAATTATACTAAATTCAAATATATTAAAAATTTGTCACGTGATTTTCACAAATCAACTTATGAATTGCCACGTGATTTTCCCGTGGCAATGTATCAGTTGCCACATGAAAATCAGTCACCTGGCAATTTATCAGTTGCCACATGATAATCACGCCACAACTTATAGATTGCCACGTGGAAATAACGTCACTATTTTTGTTATTAACTTAAAAAAAACATAAGTTAAATTACTTACAAAAGCTTTCTTGGTGCGGTCGTCGACAAAACCTCCCGATTTCTTTGTCCGAGTCCTCGTAATCAACTCAATGATCAATGGTGGTCTCCCCATCTCCTTAGTCTAAACAATAAAGTTAAAAATAATTAGTAAAAAATATTATGAATAAAAATATATATAACTTAAAAAATTTGTAATATTTACCATCCGTCGGACATGCTCTGCAGTGCTAATACTTCCAACAGTATTGACACATCCCCCCTTTTCGGATGCCCTCATCTTCTTAAAATTTTCGGATTTGGCCTTGAATTCTGGCGAACCCCAATATGTACGAAGTTCGCCAAAAACCTCTACGCCTATCCAGTTAGGACGGATACCATGCAGCTCATAATTCTCCCTAAACCCACCGTATTATATCAGAAAATCTTCTAGAAGTTCTGCTATAATAGATTTTTTCCATAATTTTCTCATTCAACGGATCCCACACACATTTTTCCTGCAATGTTGTATGACATTAAAATAAAAAGTTAAGTAATTATCATTAAAATGTGACTTAAATAACAATACTAAAAAAATATATTAAATTTACAACTTAAATAAATAACAATACCTTAAATTTTTTAAACCATTCTTCTTTATTTGTAACCTCGCCAAAGTTCTTCCAAGAGGATTTATACATCTGCTGGATTATATAATTAATAACCTTGGCAGCCGTCCGACTCGGCGCAAAACTAAACAACAAGATTTTGAATAAACAATATTAATTATAAATTTATACAAAATATTAAAATGAATATGTACTTAAATAAAAGTTTATATAAGAAACTTACTTGCTTCCTTCGGGCCAAATCCAAAACCTCCCGTCAATGACATGAATCTCACTCGGATCATCTCTCTCACGAATATCAGCTCCATCTATATCATCAGCTACGACATCTGCATCACCGTCAGCCTGTGTAGGACGTGGGGTGCTGGATCCTGCAGCCTGTGTGAGATGAGGGGTGCGTGACCCTCCGGTCCGTCTAGGACGTGGGGCGCGGGATCCTGCAGCCTGTGTCGGACGTGGACTGCTGGGTCCTCCAATGTGTGTGGAGTGTGGGGTGCTGGACCCTCCCGCCTGCTGAAAGGATGAAGACATCTGTGTGGGTCCCCCCGTCTGCTGGAATGATGAAGGCACGCCAGTCTGTATAAATGGAAAACTGGGTCCTCCCCCCGTCTGCTGGAATGATGATGGGACACCAGTCTGCTGGAAAGATGAAGGCACCTGGGTCGGTGGGAAAGGGAAACTAGATCTTCCCGCATGCTGGAAGGAAGATGGCATCTGAGTCTGTGGGAAAGGAACACTAGATCCTCCCGCCTGCTGGAAGGATGACGGCATCTGGGTCGGTGGGAAAGGGAAACTAGATCCTCCCGCATGCTGGAAGGAAGACGGCATCTGAGTCTGTGGGAAAAGGAAACTGGGGCCTCCAGGTGGCACAAAAGATGCAGGTACCCCAGACGGGAATGTATGGGAGGAGAGTAATGGGACAAAACCCTGAGTACTGGCCAGGGACATAGGATCAACCTGACTCTGAGGGGGTGGGCACATGGCTGAGTGAGGAGACTCACATGTTACTACCCTCGGACGCTGAGACTTCTTACCGCTATCCTTATTCTTCGGTGGCATTTTACCTAGTTATATATATATTTTCATAAACAAAGATAATAAAGTCATTGACATAAATATATATTCATTGACAAATTCAATATATACATGTTCAATAGATATTCATTAATATTACATTAAGTGATTAATTAATCTAAATCTTCATGCTCGTTATCCATATCATGTTCATCATCCGATGTAATATTGTCCTCGGATTCAAACTCTTCATCATTGTCTTCATCCACATTATTATCAACCAACAATATAGACGCATCAACTTGAAGTCCCTCAACAGTTGTATCAGACAAAGTTGTAATGTCTTCAGCTGCAACCACATCATTAATCTGTTCAACGTCATCAACTTGGTAGGCAACATCTTCCACTAGATCTCCAGTTTCAATATGACCTAGCGGTTTTGTTTTTATTACAACACACCATCCTATTTTACGTATTACAAATGAAGGATAAGGAACATAATAAACTTGCCTAACAATATGTGACATTATGAAAGGGTCATATTCTTTGTATCTCCGGTTCATTTGAATCTCGACAGAACCATATGACTTGTCTATCTTTGTGCCTCTAGTTGGATCATACCATTCACAATAAAATAAGACAACTTTATTTTCCGTGTCCAAGTAATTGTATACCAACTCGTAGATATGTTTAACAAATCCATAGAAGTCGTCTTCACCGCCATCTGTAACTCCTTTTACAAAAACACCACTATTTATGATTTTTTTCCCTTCGGTCCATGCCTCAGTGTGAAATTTATATCCGTTCACGAAGTATGTGTGCCAATCATTTGCGGTTTGGATAGGGCCTTCTGCCAAGTTTCTCAAATGGAGTATTTCTGGAGTTAGTGCAAGAACGCTAGACAATGTTTGCTTGAACCATGAGGGAAATTGAGCATGAATGACACCTGATGTTGACTGTACCCCGGTACTATGAAAATAGGCATTGTTAAATTCCCTACAAAAAACACACAATAAGTTAAATAAGTTTGGTATACACACACCATAAAATAGGCACCTGATGTTGACTGTACCCCGGTACTATGAAAATAGGCATTGTAAACTTACTCAAGATATGGTTTAACTTCAACGCAGTTGATCAAGACATGGACATGTGCAGATTGCATTTCTTTTTGGGTCAACCAATGCACACCCTTCTTTCCAGAAGGTCGACCTGGAAGCGCAAAGACTGATAAGGTGAATTGACTCCTCTGATTGACATTTACAGGATTCCGTATGATTCTAGGAGTTAACATCAAGTGATTGAAATAGTGACTGCAAAAATGTGATGTTTCCCGATGCAAGTAATGTGCACATATAGATCCTTCTACTCTAGCTTTATTTTTTACCGATCTCTTTGAATCACCCATGAACCTTTCAAACGGATACATCCACCTATATTGAACAGGTCCACCAAGATAAGCTTCATATGCAAGATGCACAGGTAAATGTTCCATGGAGTCAAAGAAACCAGGCGGAAATACTTGTTCCAACTTATAAAGAATGAGTGCAATGTTTTGGTCCAACTTAATGATGTCTTCCACTTTTAAAGCTGACGCACAAATATCTCTAAAAAATTGACTAATTTCAGTTAGTGGGTCAAGAACATGTTTGGGTAGCGATCCAAATGCAATTGGTAGCAACTGTTCCATAAAAATGTGACAATCATGACTTTTCATACCATGTAATTTTCCAGTGTTAGGGTCAGCACACCTTGCTAAATTTGATGAATACCCATCGGGCATTCTCAATTCTTTTAACCACCGACAAACCGCTTTAGCTTCTTGGGAAGTCAGACTAAAACAAGCCTTGGGTTTTAATAATTTTCCATTCGGTTGAGGCTTCAACTCCAACTCTCTTCGATTACACCAAATTCCCATGTCTTGTCTGGCCTTCTCATTATCTTTTGTTTTTCCTGTCACATCCATCACTGTGTTAAATACATTATCAAAAAAATTCTTCTCAATATGCATAACATCAAGATTATGGCGCAACAAATTATCTTTCCAATACGGAAGATCCCAAAATATACTTCTTTTTGTCCAATTGTGGGTGACGCCGTATCCTTCAATTCGGCATGCTTTGCCAGTATCTGTAAATTTTGGTAGTTCACATACTTGGTTCTATATAACCCCTGGTGGAAATCGAGGCGGAGGAAAATCTTTCACTCATACATCTTTTTTAAAATTTGTTTTGTTTCTTCTATATGGATGATTTGCTGGTAGGAATCTGCGGTGACAGTCAAACCATGAGCTTTTCCCACCTTTATCCAACGTAAATGCTTTCGTGTATCCCATGCAATGCGGACAACCCATTTTTCCATGCGTACCCCAACCAGACAACATGCCATATGCTGGAAAGTCATTAATGGTCCACATCAAGGCAGCTCGTAATGTGAAGTTCTGTTTACGGGATATATGATAAGTCCATTCTCCAATCCACATCTTCTTCAAATCATCAATTAAAGGTTGTAAGTACACATCAATTCCGGCTTTTGGACTGTGCGGGCCTGGAATAACACACGTCAAAAACATGTATGGTTTTGTCATGCACATCTCAGGAGGGAGGTTGTAAGGTGTTACAATAACTGGCCAACAAGAATACGTACTTCCCGACGCTTGCACGTATGGGGCAAATCCATCAGAGCATAATCCAAGCCTGACATTTCTAGGTTCTGCAGCAAAATCTGGATGTGTCCGATCAAAGTGCTTCCATGCCTCACCATCAGATGGATGTCGCATAGTGCTAGAACTTGTTTGGTTTGTATGATGCCATGTCATTTGACTTGCACTGTGCATTGAAGCAAACATTCTTTTTAACCTTGGTATTATAGGAAGATAAAACATGGATTTTACTGCTACACGCTTTTGCTTGCTGTTAACGGCTCTACTGCGAACTTGATATCTTGGACTATTACAAAACTTACACTCCTCTAACGATCCATCTTGAGTACCAAACTCATTGTCATAAAACAACATGCAACCGTTAATGCAACAGTCAATCTTTCTTACTTTTAAACCCAACTTCGACACCCACTTCTTTGCATCATAATAACTTGTAGGCAAATTGTCTTTCGTAGCGGTGGAGTCCAACATCATTTTTGCAAAATGTTCCAGACATTGATCAGAAACATTCCAATTTGACTTGGCGGCCAATAATCTCACACACATTGATAGCTTCGAGTCTGACGACCCCTCAAACAACAGCGTATTCATCTCGTTCAATAATTGATAAAATCTTTGCGCTTCCTCATTCGGCAACTCTTCCCTGTCAAAATCTCCAGGTTCATCATATGTCACGTTCACACCAAAAGCATCCTCAACCATGTCACCGATCAAATTAAAGTTCTCCTCATACTCCATAACCGGTCGACTACTTGAAGCATGCGTGTTGCTAGTCTCTGGTACATTAACCGGTAGTTCTTCACCATTATACGTCCAAACCCAATAATTTTCAATGAATCCCCTTCTATGCAGATGACGTGTTACTTCCTCTGGGTCACTAATTATTGGTCTACATTCACATTTAAGACAGGGACACCTAACCCCTCCTTCGCTTCGACAACAATCCTGAGCAAACGCCCACTTAATAAACCCATCAACTCCTACTATAAAATTGGGTTTAAGTCCACTTCTTCCTGGATATGTTCTATCGTACATCCAACTGCGATAATACCGATAATATTCCATACTGCACATTTATACAATCATTGTCTTTTTCATTAGAAATATTAATCAACTTAATAATATTATTCTTAAACTATTTAATACTATTCTTAAAAATATAAATTTTGCTTTTTTATATATATACTAACATATAAATAAATATTCAAATGTAAAATATATAATTTTTTATTACATAACAATAATATCAAAAAACAATAATATAACATATTTACTTTTTATTATATATACAACAATAATATTAGAAAACAAATAATGTAACATATATACTTTTTATTATATATATAACAATAATATTAAAATAATAATATAATATATATATATATTCTTTTTTTAATTATGTTTTTTATAAATTCTTATTTTAATATATAATTTTTTTTCCATATCTTTAACATATAAATAAAAAAATAAAACTATTATAATAAATATAATATACATCTATAAAAAATATGTTATTAAATATGTTATTAAATTTATGTGTTAACATATATATATATATATACATCTATAAAAAATAAAACTTTTAATTTTATGTTTTCTAAAATTTTTTATTACCAGTACATATATACTACTAACAAAATACATATACTTCCTAACCACAAAATACATATACCACTAATCTATATAATACATATAAAATCTATAAAAAAATGCATAAATACCTCTATATAATTTCTTCACTAAATTTGCGTCTTCTTGGATAGCTCTTGGTGTTCTTCTTCAAATTTCTCTACAAATAATAATGAACAAACGAACAAATACCCTTTTTAATATTTCTTTACAGTATAATAAATAATGAACAAACGAAATAAACATTTATCAAAATATGAATACCTTATTTTTCTTCAACAATTTGGGATGGAGGAAATTTGATTCGGGAATTTGGGTTTGAGAGGAAGAAGAATGGGTTTGAGAGGAAGAAGAAAGGAAGAGGAAGGAAGAAGAAAGCAAAACAACGCTTCTGTAAAGATGAAAATTTTGGAGATGTAACTTCTAGTAGCGACGTGACTGTCACGTCGCAACATTGCCACGTGATAATCACGTCGCTACAAACTAAACAGAAAAATTATTCTCTCTCCCACTCTGCAACTCTGTCATCAGCCAAATTTATTTCCCCCCCTTAAATATAGCGACGTGGCTATCACGTCGCTACCAAAATTCAAATTTCCCCCTTTGCAACGTTCTCTGATTTGCATTATATGTCATTAAAATATATTAGCGACGTGGTTATCACGTCGCTACTACTCACGTGATAAGCACGTCGCTAATATATGTCGCTGGGGACATATATTCTTGTAGTGAGTAAAATGTGTTAGACTACGACAATTTATCTAGAAAGGGGTGAATAGATTTTCATATTAAAATTAGCATTTTAAAATAGTTACTTAAAAATTTATTTGAAAAACAATATTGAGCGGAATGTATATTAGTCTAGATCAAAATAGTAGTCAAAACGAACATAGTTATTAGAAACTCGAATATGCACAAATCATATGGAATTAAAACAATGATAAAATCAATCAACATAATAATATCTCAATTAATAGTTTAATATCAAACACAGCGGTTTTATATTTACAATGAAATCATATTAAAAACATAACTCGACACTTTATCGAATATGTCGTGCGCAATCAATTTTTCAGAATTTTTTTGAGCTTAGTTGATATAAAAAAGCACTTACAATCAAAGTGGTTATAAGCTAATCAACAAAGCAATTTAAACTTTAACAATCAAAGAAAATTTGTATACAAATTGATCAATCAAACCACACATTTAACAAATTGCACATAGAGAGTAAATGAGAGTAAGTGATAGAACATTGCAATTTTTCTTTGAGTTGAACAAGCTAAACAATTTGTCAAACACTTGGTGTGCAAATGAATTTTTAGAATTATACTTTAAGTTGTGCTGATACACAAAAGCACTTATAATCAAAAGTGATTATGAGCAATATCAACACTTGATGTAAATAAAAAAATAGTTCAGAAAACTACTTATAATTCAATTGATAACACAATGCTATTTGATAAATTTATTGAAGAATATTAAAGCAAGTAAAAGCAAAAATAAAAGAGACACAAGAAATTTGTCTTCACAGTTCTCCATTGTCGTCCTCGCGTGTGGATATTGTTGTACCCCAATTTTCCCCTCTAAGATCCCTTCATCGTACCATATTGATTCAATCACAACAAGATCACATTAGGGCTTTTCGTTCTCCTCCCTATCTTTAGCTTTGCTCTTTGAGGAATCACCAAGCACCTTGACTTGTTTTTCTTTTGTGATCATGCATGTTTTGTTTTGACTTTCCTTTTAATTAATAAAATGTAATGTTGGTTTGTCTTACTTGTTAATAATATAGGTAAAGGCAATGTGGCTTAGCAAGTTGATCCATGGGTTCATGAGTTTATTTCCATGCCCTAGTCAATAAAGCTTGAGAAATTAAAACCTCACCATTGAAGTTGTTTTGGAGGAAATGGCATGACAAGGTTTATTTTGGTTCACCATATTTCAAAGTTATCAAGATTGATTCAAAAGTACAAAGGGTTGATTGAAGAAGTTGTCATGGTTGGACAAGGCTTTGTTCCCATTGGTCACAAGTGCATATTTCTCTCAATTCTCAAGATATGGAAGTGGTTTTGGTTGCTATGAATTCTCATTATCATCCTCAATAAATTCTATCTACAAAGAAAAAGTCTTGGTACAAGAAGGTTGGTTAAGATTGTCAAAGTTCCTCAAAGAATTTTCTTGATCTAGGAACTAGGGTTTTGAACTTCAAATAAGTATATCTTGCTCATCTTTTGGTATTTTTGAGTGATTACAAAAGCATCCTTCTCTTCAAAGGCCATGTTTGGATGGAAAAAATTATAGGTCACTTTTGAAGAAAAAACTTGAAATATTTCCAAGTATGGAAAGTCAACCTCTTTTTCCCAACTTTGACTCATTGCAACTTTAAGCTCAAACATCCATTTGATTCCATTCTTTTCCCATTGCAAATCTTGTGACCTCATCTTTCTAAAGCATCAAGAATCATGCCCTAAGAACCCTTGAGCTTAGAATGCCATTGATTTAAACTTGGCAACTTAAAACTGAAGTTTCTTCAAAAGTTAGAATTTGAAATCCTTTATTTAGCTTCTAAACACATTTTTTCTGCGTGTTTTTGCTTCTAAACATGTTTAGTGAACTTCTAGAAGTGATTAACATAGCAAAACGCGCGTTTTGGATGAATTTTGGTCAAAATAGAAGTCACACTTTTCTTGTTTGCAACTTCACACAATTTCCCTCCAAACTTCATCATTTCACACGCTTGAACATTCCATTTGATTCCCTATAAATAGAAGGCCATCCCTCATTCATTTCCTCAAGCTTGAACAACCAAAATCACCCTGCCAAACTCATTCCATAACTCAATTTTCTGCAACTTTGAAATCAGTGTTTAAGCCTTTTTCAATCCATTTTTTCTATCAATTCACCTTCTTTGATCTTCCCTAAAGCTAACCATACAATTACCTTCAAGAATCGTGACCTATATTGATCCATAGAAGTCCAGTTTCAGAGCTCTGCAACTCAACTTCAATAGGTAGATTTCTCCATCAATTCTTCCAAACTTTGATATCATTGTGAAGCTCTCATTGCTTTGGTTCTAGTTGAAACATTTGTTTTTAACTGGAAGCACGTTTTTACCATGAAATTTCAAATCCCTTATCAAAACTTCTCTTCCAAATTGGTTGAGCTACAATTTATATAAATTTTTGGCGAAGGTTTGGTTGTCTTCGTCTTGATGAGACGAAGCGAATGGCATAGGTTTGAGCTTCTGATTTTATAGTTTGAGAGACCTGCAATTCACGTTGGCTGGAGGTTGAAGATGACCAACGTGTCATCTTCTAACCAATGATGGCGTGCCATTTTTTTTTTTAAATCTGATTTTACATTTGATTCAGTGCTTTATTCACTAAAGTCCATTACATGCACAGCGTGCCAGGTCCACTTGATCTGTTTACTAACACATTTTGACAATTATCAGATGGCTCATATTTTGTTGGTTTGATATTTTATTTTCTAATTTTTACTTTAATTGATTTAAACTTCAAAAAATCATAGAAAATTCATTTTAAGTCCAAAAAATCTGGAAAAATTATGAAAATATTTTTGATTTTTCTCTTTCTGATTTTTATTTTTTCACAGTTTTATTGTGTTTTGATATTTTTTATAAATTTTCACTTTATTTGAATTGTTTTAAATGTTTAAAAATACTTTTATGCATTTTTAAATTCTAGAATTTTTTTGAAATGATCCAGTGATATTGTGACAAATATTGGTGACCTCATTTATTTTTTATTTTTGACTTTGTTATTTTTTTTAATCATTTTTGATTTATTTTACTCATTTCTTTTAACCTTAAAAATAGTTTCTGACTTAAAAAAATTACCAAAAATTTTATAAAAATATTTGAGTTCATTTCTAATTTTTCTATGGTCTTACTTAATATTTCTTGATTAATTTGAACATAGTTAATATTTTTCTCTTTTATTTCTATTTTAAAACTTTTAAAAACCTTTTTAGTATATATATTAAATGCAATATTAATTTATGATTATTTTCTGGCTGATCTTGGATTGAATTTTTGATCATGAACTTTGTTAACATCATTGGATCCATGGCGTTGAGTCTAACTCCATAAAAATGGATGGATGATTTTTATAATAGTTTGATTAAAATTTAATCCAAATGTGGTTTGTATATTCTTTCTCACCCCTCTTCATCTCATCCCTTTCTTATTTCACTAAGTGTTATTGGAGCATGATCTCTATATCATGTCTCAAAATAAATGGTGTATAGATTGTTATTGACCGGCCTCAAAATATGTGCGACTTCTATATAAGTCCACTTACGATTGCTTAACATAGCGCTAAATTTTGTCCCGATTCGAATAAATGATCATTCGTGGTTGAAACCTATGTTTGCAAGCCCAAGTATGTTAATTTGATCTCTTTGATCCAATAACCTTGAGATTCATTGTGTGGAGCCTTTGGTTCTATGAATCCTCTAATGGATCTACATCACTTTTGGTCAACACGGATCACTTAAACATTGTTGATCATTGAAGAGTACTTTTGAGGATTCCAAAATGGATGATATACTTGACATAAAGCAAATGCAATTCATTGTGTGGAGGCTTTGATTCTACCAATCCTCTAATGAGTTCCAAATGCAAGTTTCAAGATAGTCATCCAACTAACCAATAATTATTAATAATTGACTTTATTTTGTATTTTTATTTTATTCTCTTTTCTTTTATGCACCATTTACTTTAGTATTTACATTTCATGCTATTTTTCATCTTTGTTCACTTGAGTATTTACATTCTTGTCATTTTTATTTTTCTCACTTGAGCTTTTCTTTTCTTTCTTAAGATACCTAATAATCAACATAAACCATAAAATCATTAATGATACTTGGACTATTTGGTTACTATCCTTGGCATTATCGAGTATTGGACTTCTTGGACTTAGGATTAGAAACCTTGACCTATGTTGGAGACTTTGTGACCTTAATTGATATTTTGTCTGGAGTTCTTGAGGTTTACCTCAAGACATTGGGTTGTTTATTTGTTTTGTGTGCAGGTTATTGTGATTACATATTTTGTTTGTAATCTAGAATTCACCTGTATACAGCTGGTACTCTGCCCAACTTTTGTGAAGACTTAATACACTTGAAGTTTGGTTCTCTCAATAGGTCTAGTATCTTTGCTTGCTTGGTTTCAATCCAAATAATGAGAATTCTATCTTGACTCATAATGTCAAGTAATGGCTTCTTGTTGGTTAGATGTTTCTTATCCTTAGCTTTTACCTTATGCTTTAGGATAGTCTCTTCTTCTCCTCTCATCTTCTTCAATTTCAAAAATCTTCTCCCTCCTTTTGAAAACTCTTCTTGTTTTTAGACTTGAACCACTTTCATAATAAACTTGGACCTAGGTCCATGCATTTTCAAAACATTTTTCATAAATAAACTCCAATCGATTTAATAATACCTTGGCATTTTTGTGAGAAGACTAAAAGCCAATCAATCTCATTTCAAACCATTTTGCCACTTTGACTTTTTACTTTAAACTTTTCTCAAAATATTAGACTCTTGTCAATCCTTGTAGTGATGCAAACAATTATACTTCTATAATATGTAGTGAAGAGAGATATTTTCCACTTGGGTGTTGAGTGAGGCATTGTTGATTTTAAAATCCAAGCCATATCCTCCACTTTGAGATGATGCAAATTCTCCTTTCTCATAATTGTGGGTAGTAAGTATGTTTTCCACACGGACAATGACGATGATGTCTTATCTCATAAAATTAACCAACACACTTGTGTTTTAAAATTTTTAAAGGTGAACTACATGTACCCTGACCCCCTATTCCACGAAAGGTGGTACGTAGGCACTAAAGGTTCGCAACTGTGGAGGGTACAAAAATCATAAAAAATACTTCTTTTCTCACCTCCACCATCTATTTTTTATACAACATTTTATAGCCAAAATATACAGATTTTTCAAAGAGGTTTCTGCGGAGTACCGTAGATGTTTAGGGTGTTAATACCTTCCCTTTGCATAACCAACCCCCTTACCTTG
Organism: Vicia faba; assembly: GCA_948472305.1. Classification (NCBI taxonomy): domain Eukaryota; kingdom Viridiplantae; phylum Streptophyta; class Magnoliopsida; order Fabales; family Fabaceae; genus Vicia; species Vicia faba. The sequence continues at coordinate 716,778,003 of OX451736.1, forward strand.
AATCTTTCCCCCTCTTTTTGGGTTATTAGCTCTTTTCCCATTCCTTTGGAAACAATAAAGCACAGTGGCGATTTTTATTTTGATCTATATAAGTCTAGTCAATCTAATGGCTTAGTCTTAAACATTTTTACCGCTACTGAAAAAAATGGCGACTTCACTAGGGAAAGATTGACCTCTTGCTGGTCCATCCCTAAGTGGGTTGAGCCTATCTTTGTTTATATTTGTATATGTACTATTGGTGTTTATGTGTTATATGTTGTATATATGTTTGTCTGGACTTTCCTGGTTTTCAGGGTACTTGGTGGTTACTTATAAGTCCTATACACCGACTTGGGAAAACTTTAAGATAGGACGGGTGGTATAGTCATGTTAACTTTGAGGGAGTAATCCCAAAAAAGGAGGCATGAGATCCCCCACTAAGTGGAGGCCCCTTTGATTGTAGTGTCATTTACCGAGTAATCGGGAAGATGTACTGCTTTCGACCTGGGAGCCTGCTGAAGATGAGGACCGTAGAATACTTAACCCATCTTGGACTTTTAGGTGTAGTGTGGAAACTATGACGGATTAATTCGGAAATATTTGTAACGCGATACTACGCTCAGACGAGTTTTTGTTGAGAATATTACTAATTATCGAGTTAATCGGAAGTTGGTAATATCCGAAGGAAGGATGTAGACTCTGGGAACCTTTAGAACCTTGTTCGATAGGTGATAACTTTTAGACCAATACCTTATGGGTAGTACCTTCGACCTTATGCTCGTGACGTTGAACCTATGAAACATATGTTTGTGATATTGTGTGTGATTGTTGCATCATGCATCCATGCACTCATAAGCATCTTTTGAAGAAATTTCATTTCGAGGGACTTGAAAGTTGACCATTTGTGAATATCTCAGGTACCTTTTGACCATGGATTCTGGAAAAAAGAAATACCAGAAAATACAGTTTCAAATATCCCAAGATAGATGAGTTGATCAGTCTAATTCCTGAGATTGAGTATTCTACATATTTTCGGAAGAAGTATGGATCCATCATTCCACTCACGAAGCTTAGGATGAAGGATGGTATTCTCTCGACCTTGGTCCAGTTCTATGATCCGATGTATCATTGCTTTACTTTCCTTGACTACCAGTTGATGCCTACACTAGAGGAGTATTCTTATTTGTTGGATTTACCTATTACCGATCGTGTTCCTTTTACTGATTTGAAGGGTGAGCTAAAACCACACGAGATTGCTGCTTTGATCCATCTGGGGAAGTCTGAGGTTGAAGCCCATATGACTACTAAAGGAGGGATTAGAGGGTTACCAGCTCAGTTCTTATTGGAGAAAGCTCGTTACTTTTCCAGGATGAAGTGTACAGTCGCTTTTGAGGCTATCTTTGCTCTACTTGCTTACGATTTGTTTTTATTTTCTAATGTAGATAAGTTTGTTGACGTTAATGATATCAGGATCTTCATGATTGGAAACCAGTTCCTACATTGTTGGGTGATGCTTATTACTCCATTCATCTTCGGAATTCTTATCATGGGGAGATGATTATCTGTTGCACACCTCTGTTGTACCGGTGGTTTATTTCTCATATGCCTCAGTCTGATGCTTTATGGGATGTCAGGAAGGAAACCCGTTGGGCTCCTAAGATCATGGCACTTACTCACTCTGATATTGATTGGTATCATAGGGCTTACCAGGATGTAGAGATTATCGACAGTTGTGGTAGTTTCCCTAATGCACCTCTTCTTGGTACAAATGCAGGAATTAACTATAACCCTATTCTTGCACGGCGACAGCTTGGTTATCCGATGAGGGATAAACCAAATAGTATTCATTTGAGTAGTTTCTTCATGAAGGAGGGAGAAGACCATAAGGAATCTAGGGAGCAGATTGCGAAGGCCCGGTGCCACATTCATAGGAAGAGTAGGAAAGACTTCGGACCTAGGGGGGCTGTTTCTTTGGAGTCTTATCTTCAGTGGGTCTAAACAAGAGCTATTCAGTTGAAGATGTCGTATTCTCGGGAAGCACCTATGTCTGGTTTGTTTGTGAAGACCACTCCTCCCTTATTGGATGATGTGGAAGAACTACAACTTGCTTTGGTAACGATGCAGCAGGAAAAGGAAGCTTGAAAGAATAAGTGCCAAACTTTAGAGATTTCCTATAGAGTAGACTTGAAGGAGAAAGACGACTTGATTAATATTCTTGAGAGTCAGGTTGTAGAGACAATGGAGAGGCAAGGAGATTTATTTTCCTCTAAGCCTCAGTCAAATTCTAGTTGCTCACTTCATGATTCAGGAGATTGGAAGGAGGTTGCTACCAGATATGCGGAAGAAAACCAGAGGTTGAAGGCTCAGATTTCCAGGCTTACAGGGAAGCGCCAGCATATAGAGTGATCTCCATCAGCTTTACTTATTAGGGTTTTAGACTTTATTTTCATCTTGTACTTTGGATTATTGAAACTTGTAATCCATTTTGAAGTTATTATAATAATTTTTTTCAGTATTTCAAATGTGTTATTACTTTGATATTTGCAATGTGTCTATAAATCTTTAAGTTCCTTGAAATATTAATAATAAAATAAATTATGTGCATGCATCATATTGCACATATTTCTTGCATTTTTTATGCATATCCAGGTGTCTTACCTAAGCTTCTTTACTTCGTCCAGCAAGCTGTCTCACCACTACAATACTCGAGCTAATTTTAGAAGGAAGATGGACAACTTAGAACAAGATAATCGCAAGCTGCACGGGGAAGTTTCTGCTCTGAAGGCCGGCATGGCCAATCTCACTTCTCTTATGGAATCTCTGGTGGCTACTCAGAATCAGCCACCGAATATTCAACCTTAACAGACAAGGGTTACTACTAAAGCTCCGATTGTTCTGGTGTCTGCTACACTAGTTGTTGTTCAAAATCGCATGCCTCAAGGTTGTCCATGGGGAATGCCATAGAACTTTGTGCTTGAAGGTTTCAATATTGGTCCTCAAGATACTCCAGTTGTTCAGAGTACTGTTACTCCTGCACCTCCTATGGTGCATGTTGCTCCTGCTGCACCTCCTTTAGTGAATATGGTTCCATTTGATAATGATGATATGTATCATCCTTTTCCTCCTCCAAGTGAAAACTTGGGTCTCTATGATAGAATGGTTAATTTTTAAGAGCAGTTTGACAAGATGCAGAGGGAGATGAAGGCACTCAGGGGAAAGGAATTGTTCAGGAAGAATGTGAATGATTTATGCTTGGTCCCGAATGTCAAGATACCTGCTGTTGTACCCCAAAATTTTCCCTCGCATTTTTCCACAAGAAATAACAACTTCAGGCTTTTCCTGATTTTTCAGACTGGCTCAATAATCGGTCAAACAGACTTTTCTCGTCAGCCAAGCAAAATTAGGGTTTTACTGATTTTCATGGCTCTGGAATGTTTCAAACAGTTGGTTTAGGGTTTTTGTTGATTTTGAGCTCAACTTTGATCAGGCGAACGTTCTTTGGTATTTAATCAGGAATTAGGGTTTTCGTGCGCGGTTCTTCAGAAAGATTTAATTCTACGGTGCTTTGCAAGTTATTCCGAGATTTGGGTTTGAATTCGCATTGTTTGACTTAATCAGTAAAAGAATGCATTTGGATTGAATTCACATTTGTTTGTTTGAACTAGTCAAAGGATACATTCAGTTTAGATTTGCAGTGTCGGGTAAAAATCAGTGAAAAGGGAATGCGCCTGATCAGTTGTCTTGATTAACTGTTGCTTTACTTTGGATGTTGGAAATGCCAGGTTTAACTGATCAAATTGCTAAAGCATTGTTTATTTAAATTATTTATTATTCTAAGATTAAATGATTGGAATTTATTTTCAATTATTTTAATTAAAGAATTGTAAATAATAAATAAACAATAGGAGGAAAAAGAATTAATTGGATAATAAAACTTTTATTTATTTTTAAATTATTCGTACAATTATTGTTTATAATTTATTTACAACAATGATTTTACAAGTAATTTAAACCTGAATAAAATTATCCTAAATATTTTTTCTAATCTTCATTTCTTCATCTGCTATCCCTTGCTCCAGTGCTCCATTTTAATTATTCATCTGCAAAAGAAAAAAAGGAAAGTCAATAGCAGATAAATAAAAGAGACAGATATAAAATTCATCATTAAGGGCCACTGATTGGGATCAGTTAACCCTCCCTGCAAATCACGGGATTTCTCCCGGTTCACAAAGAGGGACGAACATTTATTTGCTAAAATGCACAAGTTTAAAAATGCACAAGTCAAATTGTCCAAACTGCATAAGTTCAAATCTCAAAACTCCAAAGTGCAAATCAAACTACAAAGTCCAAACTGAAAAATTCAAACTTGCTGTCAAACTGTCACTAGGCTACCCAAGCTATCAAAGAAGAAGATTTGAAAAGATACAAAGCACAAAATCTGGAAGAAGGGACAAATATGCAGAGGAAGCATGATATGCAAGCAAACTATTTCATTTTTCATCATTTCCTAACAAAGTGGCCTTTTCAGAACAAAAGTACAACATAAACATATTTTAAATATATTGACTGTACTGGAGAGAGAAGAAGAGAACAAATAAAGCAGGTTACAAGGCTTTAGGCAGGAAGAAAAATATAAAACAAAACCGAACACAGTGGATAAAAGGAGGAGATCACAAAGATATCAAAGAGAGATAACCCCAACTGTCAAAACTTTCCAGCCTAAGCATCCAAAAGGCAAAACCTGCTGAACAAAAGGCCAAGCCTGCTGAACCTGTCAAATAGATATAGAACAAACTATCCAAAAGCCAAGACCAAGTTTGAAAACTCTAAAACCATCACCAAAACCAGAACACTCACCCAAAGTTCATAATCAAAGCCTTCCAGCCTTAAACCATCACATAACCATAAGTAATGTCAAAAACTGCATCCCATAGCCTTAACAACCAGATAACACAACAGCCTGCATAAAACCTACTGAAGCATTGAACTTGTCATACCTTCCTAAGCAGAATCTGTTAAAGGCCTAATACAAAACCTGTTCTGCCTTAACCATTAACATGAAAACCTTTGTCAAAGACAGTGCTTAGCATAACCTGCCTATCATCACACTCAAAACAACCAAACCCAAAACAAGTTAACCTGTCAAGCCCTAGAACCAACCAACTCAACATATGTCCAAAACCATTCAACTCAAACACAAAAAAAAGAGCATACACATAAGCCTCAGAAATTTTCATCACAGGCAAACGTTCAAAGGCAACTCAAAGGCAACAAACGTTCAAAGGCAACTCAAAGGCAACAAGCGTTTCAAAGGATAATTAAGCATCATAACAAAGGCAAGCATACAGAGGTATCGAGGCAGTAAAAGAGAAGAAGAAAGTCAGAGAGATAAAGCGTACCAAGGCAACCAAACAGAAATATTCAAGGCGACAAGAGAAAGAAGAAAAAAAAGGGCTTTCAGATATTTTGTCAACATCATAAAGCCTAAAGAAGAGTACAGAAGTACCAGAAATCTAGTGAAGTGAACTAGCTCACACCGCGTCTCATCTCGCTCCGCCCTGGGCCGCCCTAGGTGCTCCGGTCCTCCTCACCTCCTCTCCCAAAGAAAAGGTATAACCCTTTATTTCTTTCTTCCCCACATCTCATGCGAACATTGAACAACATAAAAAATCAAGAGCAAATAAAAAACATGCGAAGGCGTCAAACATACCAAATAAAATCAGTACCTTGTAGACCTTTGTTTACAAGACCTTGGAGAAGAGGGAGCTGACTGAAGCATCTGGTGGCTAGGGCGAGAAGATCAGAGTTCTGAATCTATGGCGAAAAGATGGACGGAGAAGACGAAGTAACCACAAGCGGCGCTTCTGTCGCTCACAAACCCTAAGCCAAATGTCCCAAATGAACAGAAAAACAATGAACCCTAAAAATCGTTCAAGAACTTGGGCCTTGCCCGTTTCAACCACGCCTAAAGCCCACTGTATTCCTAAATGACACCCCCCTGTTCTATTCGTTCCCCCTAAATTGCATTTGGGCCTCAAACCCTTGAGCCCATTTCTGACTTATTTCACACTATTTTTAAACCATCATTTTCTTTTCTTATACATTTAAATTAACAAAACCCCTTTTTATTTATTTACATCAAAATATTTTTATTTTGTACATAATAAATGAAATGTATCTTTTATACACAATGTAATTAAAATTGAAAGCATTTTCCTTTTCTTTTAAGTAAAATAAATATTTGTACATAAATATATAATTTTTCTTAAGATTAATACTTAATTTGTACATAATAAATAAAATACATTTTTTTACATAATTTAAATTCTTAACATTTAATGAGAATATTCTTTTGTATATACAAATTATAAAGATACACTTTTATATCAAAAATGTAAAGTGACAATTTTCAAACTTAGAAATACTTTCTTTTCTTAAATTTTCTTTGTGTACATATTAGAGAATATACAAGATTACAAAAGAATTAATTAAACAAATATTTTTAATTTCTTTCATTTAAGTTAAAACGATACCTTAAATAATACACATTTAAATCCACATTGTCGCACCTGTAAATAATTACATACACATATACACATACACTTACACAATATACTTATATTTGATACATTATACATTTGCTTATTTTGTATATTCGTTACATTTACATTTGATCGCAAAATTCGATTTGGTTGTAACTTATTGGATACTACATTCCTAAAGTCTCATCCCCATTTGTGAATATTGTACCCCCACTCCCGGATACTTATTTTGTAATAGCGTAGATTTTACATTTTCGCAATTTACCGCTTTCAAATTATACCATGTTTAGACCTAGGGTTTGCATGTACATAAAATCAAACGCTAGATAACCTAATACAAGACAAATACATGAAATCAATACACAATCACACTTGCACCCTCTAGGGTAATCCCACATGTTTCCTTCCAAAATAGGCCATGCTTGCACGTCGAGTTTCTTTGGCAAAACAAATTCAAATGATCATAAGTCCCTCGATGACGCTTTCGAATGTTGCCTAAATGGAATGATCATAGTCCCTTCAAAGAAAATTGCCAAAGACACTTGGCACCATTGCATTCATGGTCCATACGATGACCCGCGCCCGTCCCGTTAAACATCCTAAATGCAAGATTGTCCACCAAATTCAATGGTGGAACAAAATTGTCAAAAAGGGTTGAAAACATAGAGAAAACCTTTGAGTACAAATAGGGTAGACAAAACTCTTAGTTACTTGAGATCAACTTGCAAAAACACTTGCCTTCTTTTCAAAACCACACTCCACAAACACTTTCAAAACAAACTCTCAAAAACATTTGAAACATCTTTTCGAAAAGATACACACCTTTGTAAAACATTCGAGTAAAGAATTGTTACAAGGGTAGCCTAAGACAAGGCATCTTCTTCAAAAACATTTTCAAAAACACTCACACACACCACAATTTCAAAGCAATCGAAAATCAAGGCAAGTGATCTAAAAACCAAGTAACTAAGAGCCCATGGATAACCATGGATGAAAAGGGTGCTAATACCTTCCCTTTTCATAATCTACCCCCCGAACCCACGAAATATCTCAAAAGGTTTTTGCTGTGCTTTTTTAACCTTTCCTTTAGGATAAAATAAAAAGTCGGTGGCGACTCTTGCTCAACCGCACAAGTGCGAATACAAACGCAAAACTCATAGTCAGTTCTCCCACCGTATCACAGAACTGGCGACTCTGCTGGGGATTACTTAAAAGTGGGGTTACCTTAGGGTTTAGATCACCTTTACTTTCTTGCTTTGATTAACTTGATTGTTTTATCTTTTGGGTTCTTGTTTGGGTTTGTTGTAAATCCTACACCCGGATTTGGGGTACCTTCTTAGGTAAATAGCAAAAAAACTGTGAGGGAACTGTGCGGGGTATACCGACATGGTTGAAGCAGTAAGCTATGTTAGTGTGACATATTTGTGAGTACCGGTAACCCTTGAGTTCAGTCAAGGAGAGTATGGGGCCACTGAGTGATATCGTGAAGCACTAACGAACTCTTAGAACCTTAATTGACCATCTTAGCCTTTTTAGGGGTAGTGAGATGACCGACTTTGGTGCAGTCCGAAGTTGGTAGATACTCGATACTACACTCATTTGAGGGTTGTTTTCTTGGAATATTTTGGTCGCCAGTAAGTGGCTAAACCGAAACAATGAACACAGAAAACAATCCAATGATATTGAGCTCCTTAGAACCCGGTTTCTATTTTAGGACAGGATGAGCCAACTAACTTCAAGAGGGTATTTACCTGAACCTCATGCAAGCCTAAACCTAAGGACTTGTTTGCTTTGTGTGAATATGTTTGCCTGTATATACACTCACTTGCTTTTCGCATACATGTACATAACATCATGACATCATACCATAGCATTTTCAATAACCATCTCAAGGATCTTGAGGGTTCTTTTGATGCAGGGTTACGTTGAACCAAACGTCTACCAAGGGGAAAGAGGTTTCTCCTCTAACCAATGCCAACCAAAGTTCAAGTGCAACAACTTGAATCAGTGGCTATGACCCACTCGACACGGTGAGCTTGATTCTCGTGGAAAAACATCCACCGATACAAAGTTCTCCAAACAAAGATCAAGTACAACAACTTGAACCAGTGGCTATGACCCACTCGACATGGTGAGCTTGATTCTAGTGGAAAGACATCCATCGGTGCAAAGTTTTCCAATCCAAGAGAAAAGTTCAACCTCTAACATTTTCTTGTGTTTACCCCAAGAGATCCTTGAAAGCATGCATCCACATATCATGCATCGCATTTTGACAATCTTTCCTTTTTCAGGTTTCCTTACTCTCCTGCTGTTTATTTCAGTAAGAGATGGCTCTAGAAAGGTCTGTCAAAGACATCCAAGACCAGACTGCTCAACTGCAGAAAATGTTCCTGAACTTGTCTCTGGGGCAAGAAGAAATGAAGGCTCTCCTCACAAAGGGGTTGGAGAATTCCAACAAGGCCAGGAGTGATCAGATTGCAGAGATGCAGTTTGATCTGACAACATTAAGGACCCAAGTGATGGGACAGTTGGTGGGCCAGATGGCTCTCATCCAAGACCTATCTCAAAGACAAGAGGAACTCAGAGTTCTTGTCCGCCAACTGCTTCCAAACAACCAATTGGGGAAAACATCTGAGGTTGAAGAGCAAGACACCGCTCAGCCTCCACCCACTCAAGAAGACAAGGGGAAGGCTCCTTCGCTTGCTTCAGGGTCACAAGCCCATCAACAACCTCGCCAGCGTCAACGGGGTAATCGGCGTAAGCAAGAAACGTCGGGAAGACATCTCACGGAGACTGAAATACCATCATTCTTCATACTGAAGCGCCTGTTGGAGGTCAACCTGCTTACCCTAAAGGACCCTCCTCAGAAGCTCAAAACCTCCTCTCCTAACTATCGTCCCGATGCATTTTGTGTTTACCACTCCTACAGCCCGGGACACGACACCAACGACTGTTGGGCCTTAAAGAACAAGATTCAAGATCTGATCGACATTGGAATGCTGGAATTCATGCCAGACGGTGAGATGAAAATCTTCCGTTAAGGGTTCTCCACTTGAAGTGACGAAGCTCAAGCTGAAAGACTTTTGCTTCTTTTTGAATTTTCAAAGTTGTAATTTCTTTTGCTGTCAAACAATTATCTGTTTATGTTAAACTCTGTTTTCATTAATGCATAACATATGTTTGTCTTGAATTCATCCATTCGTTTCACTACTCTTATGCTTTTCTTTATGATATTTGACTCTTGATAAAAAGCTGCAAGCCTTTAGAGGGAGGATGACGAAACAATACCATAATCTTATACAGTATGCTTTTGAACAGACCTTGCTGATGATGTACAGGCATTTCTTTCAAATCCCAAACACTGGAGTTATAAGGAAGATAATCCCTAGTCAACCCCTTCGAGCCAAAGAAGTAGGAGTTTTCTGTTCTAAACAATCAAAACCTTTGATATAAACCTGGGGCAGGGTAATATCTCAGTTAATTCAAAAGAAGATGCGCATTGAAGTCGCAAACTCTCGGTTCGTAACACAACGAACGACGTCGAAAAAGAAAGCATTCCTTTGGAATCAAAAGACAAGGGTGGTTCCCTATCACATAGACAGTCAATCTCTTAAAAGAGAAAAGCCCACCAAGCCAAAACCTATAAAGGAGGCTTAAGAAAGCTGGGGCATCCCGCTGATTGTAATCTCGGAAAACGGGAACAATCAGGCAAAAGTTAGGGATAACAAATCAAAATCAAAATAGTGAGGTCATTACAAAATCCTCAACAACATGAAAAAATGTTGAAAAAGAAAAAGGAGATGATGACTGTCTCCCCAAATTCAACTGGTGAACCATCGCCCAAAAGTCATTCCAAACTCAAAACAGAGTGTGACGCACAATTAACTGAGCTTAGGTTGAAGAACATCACGAAGAGCGGGTGGGTATAAATATACTTTGAGCCTTTATCCTTTGTTTCCTAAACCGTGAACCAAGCCACGTTACAACCCTTCAAAAGTCCTAATTGAAGCATGAGTTTCGAAAGTATACTGTTACAAAAGGTATCCTGACTCCTGTAAGGCTTTGCTCTAAATCTTGTGTTGATTTGTCTTACAAAAAAGTTTTCCTGCTAAAAAACACATTTTTTAAAACTTGGAGACAAACATAAACTTTGCATTGCTTGAATATCACTGTTTGCATTTGGTTATTTGTTTGACAGCGAAGAAATTCATACAGCGAATGTTCGGAGGAATGAAAAATCTCTCAGTGAACAAAATCACTTCAAAGAAGGATGACACTTCCATTAACAAATCTCCTATCAACAAGGGGGCTTGACATGTCACCATCCTGCACGCCTGGGGCAGTCCAGTCAAGGTTTCAACAGATCTTTCAAAGTTCGGTTAACCTGGGGCAGTCCAGTCAAGGTTTCAACAGATCTTTCAAAGTTCGGTTAACCTGGGGCAGTCCAGTCAAGGTTTTAACAGATCTCTCAAAGTTCGGTTAACCTGGGGCAGTCCAGTCAAGATTTCAACAAATCTCTCAAAAGTTCAGTGAACCTGGGGCAAGTCTCCGTCACCATCACTTGGGGCATTCAAATGTCAAAAGTGTTCAACGACTCCTTCATCACCTGTTGGAAGATATAGTTTTACACAGACTCATCATCAGGAAACCCTACACCGGTTCCTTCCTTTTCAAGACTTCTGAAAACAGTTTATGGATTCTTCCCAACAACGGATGTTGATCTATCACTTATTCAGATGCAATTTTTGAAAACAGTTTACGGACGCTTCCCAACAACGGATGCTGCTCTATTGCTTATTCAACTTCAAGACTTCTGAAAACAGTTCACGGGTTCTCCAGTAATGGATGTTAACCTACCGCTTGTTCAGACTCTTCTCAACGCTCTGAAAACAGTTTACGGGTTCTCCAGTAACGAATGTTAACCTATCGCTTGTTCAGACTCTTCTCAAACTTCTGAAAACAGTTCACGTGTTCTCCAGTAACGGATGTTAACCTACCGCTTGTTCAGACTCTTCTCAACGCTCTGAAAACAGTTTACGGGTTCTCCAGTAACGGATGTTAACCTATCGCTTGTTCAGACTCTTCTCAAACTTCTGAAAATAGTTCACGGGTTCTCCAGTAACAGATGTTAACCTACTGCTTGTTCAGACTCTTCTCAACGCTCTGAAAACAGTTTACGGGTTCTCCAGTAACGGATGTTAACCTATCGCTTGTTCAGACTCTTCTCAAACTTCTGAAAACAGTTCACGGGTTCTCCAGTAACGGATGTTAACCTATCGCTTGTTCAGAATCTTCTCAACACTCTGAAAACAGTTTACGGATTCTCCATTAACGGATGTTAACCTATCGCTTGTTCAGACTCTTCTCAAACTTCTGAAAACAGTTCACGGGTTCTCCAGTAACGGATGTTAACCTATCGCTTGTTCAGACTCTTCTCAACGCTCTGAAAACAGTTTACGGATTCTCCAGTAACGGATGTCAATCTATCGCTTGTAAATATTCCAAGCCTTCACCTGCAGCAATCAGAGGACTCTCGTAATCCCCAGCCAGAGAACCTTCCAGAGGCTAACTCCCCTCAGAGTCAAGTCTCATTATCCCCAGCGAAGCTAAAAACTTCCAACTATCAATCCCCAAGCAGATTGAAGACTCTCATTCTCAGTTCCCCGCAGAATGTTCGAATATTCTCCGGTGAAGATCTCCTCAAGACAGGAAGTCCCCAGTAGTTTGGCATACAACCCAAGCTTCTGATTTCCCCAACAGTGGTCCCAAGACTTCTCATTTTCAACAATCAGAAGATTCTTGACCTCCACAATAGCAACCAAGGATTTGTTCTCCCCGGCAGCAGTCAAGATTCTTTTATCTTCAGTCATCCAGGATTCATCTATCCTCAGCAAGATAGCTCATCAGCTTACATGCGCATTCATCACATTCATGTCACATACATTGCATCATGCATCATAACATTGCATACAACTAACCCTTTACCTTTTCAGGTAAGATCAGTCGACAGACACAGATCATCTTCCGGGATTCATCCAGAAATAGTTTAGATGTGACCCGGACACGACGACATTCTGATACTTATTCCAGATTCATCCAGATGCAGTTTTACAAGAGCTCATCATCAGGAAACCCTACACTGGTTCCTCTTCAAGACTTCTGAAAACAGTTTACGGATTCTTCCCAACAACGGATGTTAATCTATCAACTTGTTCAGATGCATTTTTTTGAAAACAGTTTACGGATTCTTCCCAACAATGGATGTTAATCTATCAACTTGTTCAGATGCATTTTTTTGAAAAACAGTTTACGGATTCTTCCCAACGGATGTTAATCTATCAACTTGTTCAGATGCATTTTTTTGAAAACAGTTTACGGATTCTTCCCAACAACGGATGTTAATCTATCAACTTGTTCAGATGCATTTTTTTGAAAAACAGTTTACGGACGCTTCCCAACAACGGATGCTGCTCTAATGCTTATTCAATCTCAACTCCTGAAAACAGTTCACGGATTCTCCAAACATGGATGTCAATCTATTGCTTATTCGGACCCCCAGTTCAGAGATGTTCCGAAACATGGAGGCCTTTCTGATACTCGTCCACTCACCAATGACATACAGTTTAGCATTTCCAGATGGCATCTTTAAGCCCATTTCCAGATGGCATCTCTAAGCCCATCCCCCGACAAGATTCTATCGCATCAGATGGAATCTTTAAGCCCATCACCAAATGGCATCTTTAAGCCCATTCATCTCTACCATCACATCGCCGAGTGCAAATTTTCTGGGCACTCTAGTGTCCAATCTTCTTTTACCTTCAAGTCGCGAAAGGCAAACTTGCCAATCTAACTCTTCAGGTTCAAGAAGATTGAACAGGGGCAACTGTTGTACCCCAAAATTTGCCCTCGCATTTTTCCACAAGAAATAACAACTTCAGGCTTTTCCTGATTTTTCAGACTGGCTCAAGAATCGGTCAAACAGACTTTTCTCGTCAGCCAAGCAAAATTAGGGTTTTACTGATTTTCATGGCTCTGGAATGTTTCAAACAGTTGGTTTAGGGTTTTTGTTGATTTTGAGCTCAACTTTGATCAGGCGAACGTTCTTTGGCATTTAATTAGGAATTAGGGTTTTCGTGCGCGGTTCTTCAGAAAGATTTAATTCTACGGTGCTTTGCAAGTTATTCCGAGATTTGGGTTTGAATTCGCATTGTTTGACTTAATCAGTAAAAGAATGCATTTGGATTGAATTCACATTTGTTTGTTTGAACCAGTCAAAGGATACATTCAGTTTGGATTTGGAGTGTCGGGTAAAAATCAGTGAAAAGGGAATGCGCCTGAGCAGTTGTTTTGATTAACTGTTGCTTTACTTTGGATGTTGGAAATGCCAGGTTTAACTGATCAAATTGCTAAAGCATTGTTTATTTAAATTATTTATTATTCTACGATTAAATGATTGGAATTTATTTTCAATTATTTTAATTAAAGAATTGTAAATAATAAATAAACAATAGGAGGAAAAAGAATTAATTGGATAATAAAACTTTTATTTATTTTTAAATTATTCGTATAATTATTGTTTATAATTTATTTACAACAATGATTTTACAAGTAATTTAAACCTGAATAAAACTATCCTAAATATTTTTTCTAATCTTCATTTCTTCATCTGCTATCCCTTGCTCCAATGCTCCATTTTAATTATTCATCTGCAAAAGAAAAAAAGGAAAGTCAATAGCAGATAAATAAAAGAGACGGATATAAAATTCATCATTAAGGGCCACTGATTGGGATCAGTTAACCCTCCCTGCAAATCACTGGATTTCTCCTGGTTCACAAAGAGGGACGAACATTTATTTGCTAAAATGAACAAGTTTAAAAATGCACAAGTCAAATTGTCCAAACTGCATAAGTTCAAATCTCAAAACTCCAAAGTGCAAATCAAACTACAAAGTCCAAACTGAAAAATTCAAACTTGCTGTCAAACTGTCACTAGGCTACCCAAGCTATCAAAGAAGAAGATTTGAAAAGATACAAAGCACAAAATCTGGAAGAAGGGACAAATATGCAGAGGAAGCATGATATGCAAGCAAACTATTTCATTTTTCATCATTTCCCAACAAAGTGGCCCTTTCAAAACAAAAGTACAGCATAAACATATTTTAAATATATTGACTGTACTGGAGAGAGAAGAAGAGAACAAAGAAAGCAGGTTACAAGGCTTTAGGCAGGAAGAAAAATATAAAACAAAACTGAACACAGTGGATAAAAGGAGGATATCACAAAGATATCAAAGAGAGATAACCCCAACTGTCAAAACTTTCCAGCCTAAGCATCCAAAAGGCAAAACCTGCTGAACAAAAGGCCAAGCCTGCTGAACCTGTCAAATAGATATAGAACAAACTATCCAAAAGCCAAGACCAAGTTTGAAAACTCTAAAACCATCACCAAAACCAGAACACTCACCCAAAGTTCATAACCAAAGCCTTCCAGCCTTAAACCATCACATAACCATCAGTAATGTCAAAAACTGCATCCCATAGCCTTAACAACCAGATAACACAACAGCCTGCATAAAACCTACTGAAGCATTGAACTTGTCATACCTGCCTAAGCAGAACCTGTAAAAGGCCTAACACAAAACATGTCCTGCCTTAACCATTAACATGAAAACCTTTGTCAAAGACAGTGCTTAGCATAACCTGCCTATCATCACACTCAAAACAACCAAACCCAAAACAAGTTAACCTGTCAAGCCATAGAACCAACCAACTCAACATATGTCCAAAACCATTCAACTCAAACACAAAAAAAAAAATAGCATACACATAAGCCTCAGAAATTTTCATCATAGGCAAACGTTCAAAGGCAACTCAAAGGCAACAAACGTTCAAAGGCAACTCAAAGGCAACAAGCGTTTCAAAGGATAATAAAGCATCATAACAAAGGCAAGCATACAGAGGTATCGAGGCAGTAAAAGAGAAGAAGAAAGTCAGAGAGATAAAGCGTACCAAGGCAACCAAACAGAAACATTCAAGGCGACAAGAGAAAGAAGAAAAAAAAGGGCTTTCAGATATTTTGTCAACATCATAAAGCCTAAAGAAGAGTACAGAAGTACCAGAAATCCAGTGAAGTGAACTAGCTCACACCGCGTCTCATCTCGCTCCGCCCTGGGCCGTCCTAGGTGCTCCGGTCCTCCTCACCTCCTCTCCCAAAGAAAAGGTATAACCCTTTATTTCTTTCTTCCCCACATCTCATGCGAACATTGAACAACATAAAAAATCAAGAGCAAATAAAAAACATGCGAAGGCGTCAAACATACCAAATAAAATCAGTACCTTGTAGACCTTTGTTTACACGACCTTGGAGAAGAGGGAGCTGACTGAAGCATCTGGTGGCTAGGGCGAGAAGATCAGAGTTCTGAATCTATGGCGAAAAGATGGACGGAGAAGACGAAGTAACCACAAGCGGCGCTTCTGTCGCTCACAAACCCTAAGCCAAATGTCCCAAATGAACAGAAAAACAATGAACCCTAAAAATCGTTCAAGAACTTGGGCCTTGCCCGTTTCAACCACGCCTAAAGCCCACTGTATTCCTAAATGACACCCCCCTGTTCTATTCGTTCCCCCTAAATTGCATTTGGGCCTCAAACCCTTGAGCCCATTTCTGACTTATTTCACACTATTTTTAAACCATCATTTTCTTTTCTTATACATTTAAATTAACAAAACCCCTTTTTATTTATTTACATCAAAATATTTTTATTTTGTACATAATAAATGAAATGTATCTTTTATACACAATGTAATTAAAATTGAAAGCATTTTCCTTTTCTTTTAAGTAAAATAAATATTTGTACATAAATATATAATTTTTCTTAAGATTAATACTTAATTTGTACATAATAAATAAAATACATTTTTTTACATAATTTAAATTCTTAACATTTAATGAGAATATTCTTTTGTATATACAAATTATAAAGATACACTTTTATATCAAAAATGTAAAGTGACAATTTTCAAACTTAGAAATACTTTCTTTTCTTAAATTTTCTTTGTGTACATATTAGAGAATATACAAGATTACAAAAGAATTAATTAAACAAATATTTTTAATTTCTTTCATTTAAGTTAAAACGATACCTTAAATAATACACATTTAAATCCACATTGTCGCACCTGTAAATAATTACATACACATATACACATACACTTACACAATATACTTATATTTGATACATTATACATTTGCTTATTTTGTATATTCGTTACATTTACATTTGATCGCAAAATTCGATTTGGTTGTAACTTATTGGACACTACATTCCTAAAGTCTCATCCCCATTTGTGAATATTGTACCCCCACTCCCGGATACTTATTTTGTAATAGCGTAGATTTTACATTTTCGCAATTTACCGCTTTCAAATTATACCATGTTTAGACCTAGGGTTTGCATGTACATAAAATCAAACGCTAGATAACCTAATACAAGACAAATACATGAAATCAATACACAATCACACTTGCACCCTCTAGGGTAATCCCACATGTTGCCTTCCAAAATGGGCCATGCTTGCACGTCGAGTTTCTTTGGCAAAACAAATTCAAATGATCATAAGTCCCTCGATGACGCTTTCGAATGTTGCCTAAATGGAATGATCATAGTCCCTTCAAAGCAAATTGCCAAAGACACTTGGCACCATTGCATTCATGGTCCATACGATGACCCGCGCCCGTCCCGTTAAACATCCTAAACGCAAGATTGTCCACCAAATTCAATGGTGGAACAAAATTGTCAAAAAGGGTTGAAAACATAGAGAAAACCTTTGAGTACAAATAGGGTAGACAAAACTCTTAGTTACTTGAGATCAACTTGCAAAAACACTTGCCTTCTTTTCAAAACCACACTCCACAAACACTTTCAAAACAAACTCTCAAAAACATTTGAAACATCTTTTCGAAAAGATACACACCTTTGTAAAACATTCGAGTAAAGAATTGTTACAAGGGTAGCCTAAGACAAGGCATCTTCTTCAAAAACATTTTCAAAAACACTCACACACACCACAATTTCAAAGCAATCGAAAATCAAGGCAAGTGATCTAAAAACCAAGTAACTAAGAGCCCATGGATAACCATGGATGAAAAGGGTGTTAATACCTTCCCTTTTCATAATCTACCCCCCGAACCCACGAAATATCTCAAAAGGTTTTTGCTGTGCTTTTTTAACCTTTCCTTTAGGATAAAATAAAAAGTCGGCGGCGACTCTTGCTCAACCGCACAAGTGCGAATACAAACGCAAAACTCATAGTCAGTTCTCCCACCGTATCACACCTGCGAAGTTTAAAGTCCCGAAATTCGAGAAGTACAAGGGAAACACTTGTCCTCGTGCTCATCTTGTGATATATGTAAGAAGAATGTCTACCCACACTGATGATCAACGTCTGTTGATTCACTTTTTTTAGGATAGTTTGATTGGTGCTGCATTGAAGTGGTATATGAGTTTGGACAACGTCAATATCCATACTTTCAATGATTTTGGAGAAGCATTTATCATACAATACAAATATAACATGGAC
Source organism: Vicia faba (assembly GCA_948472305.1). NCBI lineage: Eukaryota > Viridiplantae > Streptophyta > Magnoliopsida > Fabales > Fabaceae > Vicia > Vicia faba. Next base: position 716,796,103 of record OX451736.1, read on the forward strand.
ATGGCGCCTGACCGTGATCAACTCAGGGCCATGGTCCAGAAGGACAGGGAATCATTCAAATAATATGCATAGAGATGGCATGAGGTAGCCACCCAAGTGATTCCTCCCATGAAAGATAAGGAGATGACTAAGATTTTCCTGAAGACTTTGGGTGCTTTCTACTATGAGAGGATGGTAGCGAGTGCGCCAAGTGACTTTACTGAAATGGTAGGCATTGGTATTCGCTTAGAAGAGGCTGTAAGAGAGGGCCGTTTAACAAAAAGTGAAAGTTCTGGAAGTACGAAAAAGTGAAATGGTAGGCATTGGTATTCACTTAGAAGAGGATGTAAGATATATGCAAATGCGGTTATGCAAGAGAGGAGGGTTAATCCTCCTAGAAGAAATTATCAGCGTCATCAACAATTTGCCTCAGTAACTCTAGTTGTTGGTGTAGCTTCAACCACCGTTGCTTATCAAAGACCATCCCATCAGGGGAATCAAGGGTATAATCAGAGAAGGGAGAGTTATGACCCTATCCCTATGAGCTATAAATAATTACTCCCGATGTTAATTCAAAAGTAGTTGGTTCAGACCAGACCACCTCCCACTATACCATCATCATTGCCTTGGTATTACAAGGCAGACCAAAGATCTGCTTTTCATCAGGGAGAACCAGGGCACAATGTTGAGAACTGCTATCCTTTGAAAACTGAAGTACAGAAATTGGTGAAGTCTGGTATCTTATCCTTCAAGGATGTTGGCCCTAATGTGAAAGATAATCCTTTGTCGAAGCATGGAGGAGAAAATGTTGTGAACATGGTGGCCGGTTGTCCAGGCGACTTCCGGATTTTTTATATTAAATTGGTTATATGAGATTTGGTAAAAATGCATGCAGACCTCTGTGAATTTAGCTATTATATGCATAACCATGCTGGTTGTGCTATTTGCAGTATGGATATACTAGGTTGTGACAAGATAAAGGCTGATTTGTAGGAGATGATGGATGAGGGCCTCATCCATATAATCAGGCATAGGAAAGAGTATGAAGAGGAAGTAAACATGGTTTCTGGATGTCCTAGAGAGTTTAGAATATATGATGTGGAATATATGAATGAGGATCTTGTACAATTGCATGCTACTTTCTGCCACATGGATGGTCAGGTAGAACATCAATATGGATCTTGCCGAATTTACTGCCGGGACTCCCGAGGAAGTTCAATTGTTAGGAAAGGTATTCAGTTGTTATTGGATAATGGAACCATCAAGGTTATAGGCCAAAGGGATGATTACCATGAGGTTAATGAGATTGAGGTTTGTTTGGTTGAGGAAGAGTCAGATGATGAGTATGCCTCTGCGGATGAGTTCTTCTCCTCAGATGAAGATTTGTTTTCCAGAGATGACTCTGTAATGACTGAATATGTTGAAGAGGGAGTAAATGTTATTGTTCCTTGTTTTGGTGCACCTACCCATTTTGAAGTTGAATATCGTAGCAAGCTAGCTATTACTCTATTGGTGATTAGTTTGTCGGGTCCTGTCCCCTATAAGTCAGACAAGGTTGTACCCTACAAATATAATGCTACCATTTTAGAGGATGGTGTGGAAGTTCCCATCCAACCAATGCCTAATGTTGGAAATATTGTTAAGACTATAAGAGTGACTCGCAGCGGTCGTGTATTTGCGCCGGTTGTTCGTGGAGATGTTAGTACTGGAAAGAAAGTTGTGGAAAGTGTTGAGGAAAAGAAGGCTGCAGGTGAATCTAGTGGAGCTACGTTAGAAAAGGAGGTGGATGATATTTTTAAGATGATCAAGATGAGCGACTACAGAATTGTAGATCAGCTACTGCAGACTCCTTCAAAAATATCTATCTTGGCTTTATTGATGAACTCCTCTGCTTACAGAGAATCTTTGATGAGGGTATTGGACCAAGCTTTCATGGAAAGTGATATGCCTGTAGACCAATTCAGCAATGTGGTGAGGAACATTACATCATGTAATAACCTGAGTTTCTGCGACGATGAACTGGCCGATGAAGGAAGGAATCAGAATTTGGCCCTCCACATCTCTATGAACTGCAAGAATGATTCATTATCAATGTGCTGACTGATAATGGATCCGCATTGAACGTTATACCAAGGAGCACACTCATGAAGTCAAAATATCAAGGAACGCCCATGCGCCCAAGTGGAATTATTGAGAAAGTGTTTGATGGATCAAGGAAATCTGTTATTAGAGAAGTGGACTTGCCTATTCATATAGGCCCACATTTGTTTCAGATTACTTTCCAAGTCATGGATATTGTACCCACTTATAGCTGCTTGCTGGGACGACCGTGGATACATGAGGCAGGGGTTGTCACTTCGACTTTACACCAGAAGTTGAAGTTTGTGCGCGAAGGAAAAGTGGTAATTATAAATGGAGAACAAGCATTATTGATATCTCATTTGTCCTCTTTCAGCATTATGGAGGCGGATGAAGCTGTTGTTGGAACCCAGATCCAAGCTTTATCGATTGATAATATAAGAGGAAATGAGAATTCTTTGGCTTCGTTTAAGGATGCTTAGCAGGTTGTGCATAATGTCCATAGTGATGTATGGGGACAGATTGTTGATCCACCTGCAAACAAGAATAGAGCTGGCTTGGGGTTCTCTGTGAAGAATGATAAAGGTAAGAGCATGAAGCAGAATACTGCTACAGGAAAGTATCAAGACATCTTTCATAGTGGGGGTTATCTTCATCCAACTGTTTCTGGGATTAATGCCATTATGGAAGATGAAGCAGAGCTAAAAATGCCAAATTATGTGACGCACAGAGTTAGGGTTCAGAACTGGATCACCATTGATGTTTCCTCTTGTATACATGTTTCAATGTAATTTGTTTTTGTTAATCTTTTTGAAAAGCTTTCACTCTGCCCAAGGTGAAAGTATTGATATTATACGGGCTTATCTGTTGGCTTTGATTTTTAAAATCAATAATAAAAGTTGTCTTTGTTTCTCAAATTGTGTTTTTATTTTTTGCTTTTTTCTTGGAAAATGGTAATCAGAAAAAAAAACCTTTCAAAATAAATAATAACTGAAATTCAATTTGCATGATCACTTGTTATATGTGTCAGTTTCTAAAAGCAATTATAAATCATATGTGCAGATTAATTAAAAAAACCCGTTGAATACAATGACCCTGCACCCTCTTCCAACTTTGAATGTCCTGTGTATGAAGCTGAAGAAGAAGACTATAATGAGATTTCGGAAGAGGTCTCGCGGTTTCTTGAGCACGAGGAAAATTCCATTCAGCCATATAAAGAGCCATTGGAAGTAATCAATTTGGATTCAGAAGAAGATCTGAAGGAAGTCAAGATTGGAGCATTGTTACATCCTGATGTGAAGAGCAGGTTGATTGAGATGTTGAAAGAGTATATGGATATTTTTGCTCGGTCCTACCAATATATGCCATGTCTAGATACATATATTGTAGAGCACCATTTGCCGCTGAAGCCAGAGTGCCCACCAATCAAACAGAAGTTGTGAAGAACTCACCCATATATGGCAGTGAAGATCAAAGAAGAAGTTCTAAAGCAGATTAATGCCAGTTTTCTTGTGACATCAGTGTACCCTCAGTGGATTGCCAATATTGTCCCAGTACCAAAGAAAGACAAAAAAGTTCGCATGTGCGTAGATTACATAGATCTAAATAAAGCTAGTCCAAAAGATGATTTTCCATTGCCACAAATTGATATGTTAGTGGATAGCACAACAAAATTCAAAGTTTTCTCATTCATGGACGGATTTTCCGGGTATAATCAAATAAGGATGGCTCCTGAGGATATGGAAAAAACAACGTTTATCACACCCCGGGGAACATTCTATTACAGAGTGATGCCCTTCGGGTTGAAGAACGCTGGTGCAACGTATCAGAGGGCTATGACAATCATATTCCATGATCTGATGCACAAGGAAATTGATGTATGTGTTGATGATATGATTGCTAAATCCCAGACTAAAGAAGGGCATGTAGAAGATTTATTGAAGTTGTTTCAGAGTTTGAGGAAGTATCGTCTCCGCTTGAATCCAAATAAATGTACCTTCGATGTTCAATCAGGGAAATTGTTGGGTTACATTGTTAGCCAGAGAGGGATTAAAGTTGACCCTGATAAAGTCAAAGTAATTCAAGAAATTCCAGAGCCTAGAACTGAAAAGCAAGTCAGAGGGTTCCTCGGGCGTTTGAATTATATTTCCAGATTCATTTCCCACATGACTGCAACGTGTGAACCGATCTTTAAGTTGTTAAAGAAAGATTAAGGTTGTGTATGGACAGATGACTGCCAAAGGGCATTTGAAAGTATTAAAGAATATCTACTTGAACCTTCTATCTTGCTCCCTCCTATTGAAAGAAGACCATTGATTATGTATCTGACAGTGTTAGATAATTCCATGGGCTGTATTCTGGGACAACAAGATGAAATAGGGAAGAAAGAGTATGCCATTTATTATCTCAGTAAAAAGTTTACTGATTGTGAATCGCAGTATTCCATGCTGGAAAAGACATGTTGTGCTCTGGCCTGGGCGACAAAACATTTGTGGCAGTATATGTTGAATCACACTACTTGGTTGATCTCCAAAATGGATCAAATCAAGTACATTTTTGAAAAGCCTGCTCTTACTGGGAGAATTTCTCGCTGGCAGATGCTGTTATCTGAATATGACATCGAATACTGCACTCAAAAAACTATTAAAAGCAGCGTGTTGGCAGATTATCTTGCTCACCAACCAGTTGATGATTATCAGTCTGTGATGTATGATTTCCCCGATGAGGATGTGATGTTTCTGAAAGTGAAAGATTGTGATAAACCATTGCTTGAGGAAGGTCCTGATCCTAAATCTCGCTGGAGCATGATATTTGATGGAGCTGTGAATTCTTATGGTAAAGGAATTGGTGTTGTGATTGTCACTACACATGGATCGCACATTCCTTTTACTTCAAAGTTGACATTTGATTGACTAATAATATGGCAGAATATGAGGCTTGCATCATGGTCTCGAGGAAGATATTGATCTCATAATTAAAACTCTAGATGTGTATGGCGATTCAGCTTTGGTAATAAATCATATTAAAGGAGAGTGGGATACTCGTCACTTGGCTTGATCCCTTACAAAGATTATGCTAGAAGATTGTTACCCTTCTTTAATAAAGTTAAATTTCATCACATCCCCAGAGACAAAAATCAAATGGCAGATGCTCTGGCAACTCTGGCTTCTATGTATCAAGTGAATACTTGGAATGATATACCTCGAATTATAGTTCGACGACTGGATAGGCCCACTCATGTGTTTACGACAGAAGAGGTAGTAGATGAGAAACCTTGGTATTATAATATCAAGCATTTTCTCCAGACTCAGGAATACCTGATTGGTGCATCTAATAAAGATACAAAGACATTGAGAAGATTGGTTGGAAGCTTCTTCCTCATTGAAAATGTGTTGTACAAGAGAAATTATGACATGGTCTTGCTCAGATGTGTGGATAGACACGAAGCAGAAATGTTGATGCATGAGATTCATGAAGGTTCATTTGGAACTCATGCCAATGGACATTCGATGGCTAAAAAGATGCTAAGGGCAGGTTACTATTGACTGACAATGGAATCTGACTGTTACAAATTTGCAAAGAAGTGCCATAAATGCCAGATTTATGCGGACAAGATTCATGTGCCTCTGATACTTCTCAACGTTATTTCTTCCCTGTGGCCTTTCTCTATGTGGGGTATTGACATGATTGGAATGATAGAACCCAAAGCTTCGAATGGACACTGTTTTATCTTGGTAGCAATTGATTACTTCACCAAATGGGTGGAAGTTGTTTCATATGCTAATGTTACTAAGCAGGTGGTAGTGCGCTTCATTAAGAATAATATTATATGTCGATATGGTGTGCCGAGAAGAATTATCATCGACAATGGCTCGAATCTAAACAACAATATGATGATAGAACTTTGTGAAGAATTCAAGATTGTCCATCACAATTCATCTCTGTACAGGCCGAAGATGAATGGGGCTGTTGAAGCTGCTAATACAAATACCAAGAAGATCATCTAGAAGATGGTTGTTACTTATAAAGATTGGCATGACATGCTCCCTTTTGCTTTACATGGATATCAGACACGTGTCCGCACTTCAACAGGAGCAACCTCGTTCTCTCTTGTGTATGGAATGGAAGCAATGCTCCCAATCGAGGTTGAGATTCCCTCTTTGCGGGTGATAATGGAAATCAAGTTGTCAGAGGCTGAATGGGTCCAGAACAGGTTTGACCAATTGAATTTGATCGAAGAGAAGAGAATGACGGCTTTGTGTCATGGGAAGCTATATCAGAAGAGAATGAAGAAAGCTTTTGATAAGAAGGTCAAACCTCGTGAATTCAGATAAAGCGACCTCGTGCTCAGGAAGATCATGTATTTTAACGTTGATTCTAGGGGCAAGTGGATTCCCAATTTTGAAGGCTCATATGTTGTCAATAAAGCTTTCTCTGGTGGTGCATTAATTCTTGAAAATATGGATGGCGAGGAGTTCCCACGTCCCATGAATGCTGGTGCAGTCAAGAAATACTCTGCCTAAATAAATAAAAGAATAGCTCGCTAAGTTGAAAACCTGAAAGGGCGGCTTAGGAAAAAAGGAGTGTCTCGGTAGGCCGAAAACCCGAAAGGGCGGTCTAGGCAAAAATTAGAGACATAAACAGAATAAAATTTCCCACTAAGTTGAAAACCTGCAAGGGCAGCTTAGGCAAAAGTTAGGGACTTTCTTGGCAAGTAACTACATCAGACAAAACTTGATCATTGAAGCAACAATCTTCTTGGATCCTCACCATACTTTAACAAAAGTTGTTGCTCAGAATTTCAAAGTTGTTAGAGGGAATAGTGGTCATTGTATCTCAATGTATATTTTCCATTATATATTACCATTTTCCGAACTTTGTAATCATCCTTGGAGTCTCGCCATTTGCAGAGTACCATTCTATCAATAAAATTTAAGCTTTTACCCAATTCTTTGTATTTCTTATTTTATTCAGTTTACAAAGACTCCATTTATTATTGATAATAATTTTCAAAGCAAAAAGATTAAATAACAAAATTGTTTCTCAAAAAGAATTTACAACTTGCTTTACTTTAGATTTTGTGATTCAAGAGGAAGACAAAAGTGGTGATCTCGGGAATGGACGAACTCCAGTAATTTTGAGAAGTTTTGTTTCCCCCGTGTGATACGATAAGAGAACTGACTTGGGATTTTGTGTTTGTATTCGCAAATGTTCGGTTTAGCAAGAGTCGCCACCGAATTTTTATTTTATCCTAAGGAAAGGTCAAAAAGCACAGGAAAGACCTTTGAGATGTTTTCGTGGGTTCGGGGGGTAGATTATGAAAAGGGAAGGTGCTAGCACCTTTTTCATCCATGGTTATCCATGGGCTCTTAGTTACTTGTTTTAGATCACTTGCCTTTGCTTTTCGATTGCTTGAAATGGTGCTTTGTGTGTGTGGTTTTGAAAATGTTTTGAAAAAGATGCCTTATCTGGGAAACCTTTGTAACAACTCTTGTTTGAATGTTTTACAAAGGTGTTTGTCTTTTTGAAAAGATGTTTCAATGTTTTTTTGAAAGTTGTTTGGAAATTGTTTTTGAAGTTGTATTGTTTGAAAAGTAGCAAGGATGTTTTTTTGCAAGTTTGATCAAGTAACTAAGAGCTATTTACCCTATTTTACTCAAAGATCTTTCTTATGTTTTTAACCCTTTTAACAGTGTTGTTTCACCATTGTATTTGGTGAACAACCTTGTGTTAGGATGTTGAACGGGACGGGCATGGGACGTTTGTATAGTCATAGAAGGCAACATATGGGATGTTTTAGCAATGTCGTTTTAGGGACTAGATCGTTTACCGAAGGCAACATCGAGGGTCATCGAGGGACTACGATTTTTTATCGAGGGTCTTTGCTAAAACTCCCATGCTCGAGGGACATGACTATTTTCCGAGGCAACGAGTGAGATTACCCTAAGGGTGCATGTGTGCAAAGTGTGTTTTATTGCATGCATTTGTCTTTGATTTTTAGGGGTTGTCTACTTGTTGGTTTTATCTAGCCATACACACCTAGTTACTAGCATTTGTATAAAAGTAATAAAAAAGCAGAAAGATAAAATCCTACGCTATTACAACCATATCGAAAGGCCTAAAAAATATGAAGGAAAAAAATAAGATAAAAGTAAGAAAAATGAGTGTCTTTCGATTCAGGCAGGAGCACCCTTCGATTTGCATTCTGTTGGCCTCCTTCGATTGGGGCTGGCAACAGCAAAGTCACGTCTTTCGATTAGGCTTTGGCACCAGTGAGGTCATGTACTTCGATTGGGCTTTGGCACCAGTCAGGTCATGTACTTCAATTGGAGGCTGGCACCAGCATGGGAGTGCCTTTCGTCTGAGCCTGGACTTAGTGCAAGTGTGCCTCTGGCTGGGCCTTTCTGCCTTGTTGCCTTCTTCGATTGGGCCAGTGAAATCAGTGTGAGCGTGTCTCTGGCTGGGCCTGGAAGTCAGTGTGGAAACCAAAGGCTTCGTTTCATACTCCTGGTTGTCTCTTTCGTTCGAACTGGAGAAAGAGGATAGAAGCCAGAAGCTTCGTTTACTATTTCCTGTTTCCTGTTTCTTTCATTTAAAGCATAAAATGGCAACATGGCCTGAGGCCATGCTAGTATTTGTTTGGTAAACAGTTTAACAGTTAAAGCAAGTTCAGGTAAACAGAAAGCAAAAAAACAAAAGGGTTGGCTCTGAAAAATATGTTAAAAATAAGGAAACAAAAGGAACAATGGTATGTACAATGTTTCAAACGAAAAGGAATTGTATTTACATGTTATGAAACGAAAAGTTCAAAGGTAAGAATAACTTACCTTGCTTCAGGCCTTGAATGGATGTGGGACCTTTAGTGGGGGGCCAAGATGCTGGATTCGAAAGAGGGGGCCAACAGTTGTGCTTGGAATGCTGGATTCGAAGGAAGGAAAGAAACAAGTCTTATGTTTCTTTCCAAACTGGATTCGAAGGATACTGAAGAGTATTTGTTCTTCAGAATCGAAGGAAGTAAGTATGTGATTCTGGGTTTGTTCTCACAAGTGTTGAAGGGACTTGAGAGATTTGTTGTGTTTGAGAAAAAGAATGGACATGTTTGAAGCAGCCAGCCTTGCAAAACAATAAAATAATAGGTAACGTGAAATTACATGTGGGGGGCCTGTTGGCAGTTGGAGTGCAGAAGATGTGACTTAGGCCTCTGACGTTGCTTGTGCTCAGACCAAATTCAGGTTGAAAGCTGCTTTTGTGATAAAGTACTCTCTATGAAAAGAAAGAGTAAATAGCCTTTAACCAAGAATAGTAGTATCTAAAAGACAAAGTTTAAAAACCCTTGTACAAGCTTCTGACTATGTAAAGATTTGGACGCAACACAGCCTGGCAAACGAGATTTGGTCTTGAGTCAAATGCAAGAGTGAGATCGAAGCACACCTGTTTGAAGGAAGCCTTTGCCTCAGTCGAAGCTTGTGGTCGAAACAAGCTAACTCGAAGGAAGTTATTGCCCAATCGAAAGCTCATGCTCGAAGGAAGCATATTGCCCAATCGAAAGCTCATGCTCGAAGGAAGCATATTTCCCAATTGAAAGTCCGTGTTCGAAGGAAGCAATGTTGCCCAATCGAAGCATGTGGATCGAAACAAACATAAAGGGATTCATTGCCTTTTAGCGTGAGGGAGGTTCCTGGCTTCTGAGTCGAAGGGTATTCCCAAGTTGCATTCGAAGGAGGCTCCTGCTCAAAACGAAGGATGTACCTAAACTAGCATTCGAAGGAGGCTCCTGCTCAAAACGAAGGATGTACCTAAACTTGCATTCGAAGGAGGCTTAGAGTTCAACATGAAGGACATATCCAAGTTGCATTCAAAAGAGGATTTTGCTAAAAACGAAGGATGTAATCCAAGTTGCTTTGAAGGAGGCTCTTGCTTAACTGAAGTTTTCATCCAGGCACACAGAAGGTGAGTGCCCAAACGAAGACTTACCTTGTAGGGGGTACATGTGACCAGTAGGTCATGGCCTTCGATTGCAAGCATGCAGGCAGCAAAAGACACAAACGAAACTTGCAATAAGAATTCACATGCCCAGGCGAAAGAGGCACGCTAGCAGCCACTTTGAGAAATCGAAGGAGGCCAAGAGTCAATCGAAGGATGCAGAATCGAAGGAGACCTGTTTTCCTCCAAATTTGTCAAAATGTTATTTTTATCTATTTTCTCCCTTTTTGACAGTTTCTTTTTAATTTTGGTACTGGAAAATCCCAATGCACTTGTGCAAGCTAAAATCCTGAGAATCTTTATGAGAAAAGCCTTGAGAATTGAGAGGGCAAATTTTGGGGTACAACAACTACCCCTGTTCAATCTTCTTACACCTGAAGAGTTAGATTGGCGAATCTGCCATTTGTGACTTGAGGGTGGAAGATGATTGAACACTAGAGTGCTCATAGATTTGCACTCGGTGATGTGATGGTAGAGGGAATGGGCTTAAAGATGCCATTTGGGGAGGTGATAGAATCCTGTTGGAGATGGGCTTGTAGATGCCATCCAAGAATTCCTGTTGAATTGTAATTTTGTAAGTTGAAAGAAGGAACCTGTGTAGGGTTTCCTGATGATGAGTCCGTGTAAAACTGCTTCTTGGAAGGAAGGAACCTGTGTAGGGTTGACTGATGATGAGTCCGTGTGAAACTGCATCTTGGAAGGAAGGAACCTGTGTAGGGTTGATTGATGATGAGTCCGTGTGAAACTGCATCTTGGAAGGAAGGAACCTGTGTAGGGTTGCCTGATGATGAGTCCGTGTGAAACTGCATCTTGGAATGAAGGAACCTGTGTAGGGTTGCCTGATGATGAGTCCGTGTGAAATTGCATCTTGGAAGGAAGGAACTTGTGTAGGGTTGCCTGATGATGAGTCCGTGTGAAACTGCATCTCGGAAGGAAAGAACCTGTGTAGAGTTGCCTGATGATGAGTCCGTGTGAAACTGCATCTTGGAAGGAAGGAACCTGTGTAGGGTTGCTTGATGATGAGTATGTGTGAAACTGCATCTTGGAAGGAAGGAACCTGTGTAGGATTGCCTGATGATGAGTCCGTGTGAAACTGCATCTTGGAAGGAAGGAACCTGTGTAGGGTTGCCTGATGATGAGTCCGTGTGAAACTGCATCTTGGAAGGAAAGAACATGTATAGGGTTGCCTGATGATGAGTCTGTGTGAAACTGCATCTTGGAAGGAAGGAACCTGTGTAGGGTTGCTTGATGATGAGTCCGTGTGAAACTGCATCTTGGAAGGAAGGAACCTGTGTAGGATTGCCTGATGATGAGTCCGTGTGAAACTGCATCTTGGAAGGAAGGAACCTATGTAGGATTTCCTGATAATGAGTCCGTGTAAAACTGCATCTTGGATAGAGAAGGAACCGGTGTAGGGTTGCCTGATGATGAGTCCGTGTAAAACTTCATCTTGGAAATGAGAAGGAACCGGTGTAGGGTTGCCTGATGATGAGTCAGTGTAAAACTTCATCTAGAAAGGAGGAACCTGTGTAGGGTTGCTTGATGATGAGTCTGTGTGAAACTGCATCTTGGAAGGAAGGAACCTGTGTAGGGTTGCCTGATGATGAGTCTGTGTGAAACTGCATCTTGGAAGGAAGGAACCTGTGTAGGGTTGCCTGATGATGAGTCCGTGTGAAACTGCATCTTGGAAGGAAGGAACCTGTGTAGGGTTGCCTGATGATGAGTCCGTGTGAAACTTCATCTTGGAAATGAGAAGGAACTGGTGTAGGGTTTCCTGATGATGAGTCCGTGTGAAACTGCATTTTGGAAGGAAGGAACCTATGTAGGGTTTCCTGATGACGAGTCCGTGTGAAACTACATCTTGGAAGGAAGGAACTTGTGTAGGATTGCCTGATGATGAGTCCGTGTAAAACTTCATCTGAAATTTCTTGAGAAGGAACCTGTGTAGGGTTGCTTCAATGATGAGTCAGTGTAAAACTGCATCTAGAATTGAGAAGGAACCGGTGTAGGGTTGCCTGATGATGAGTCTGTGTAAAACTGCATCTGGAATTTGAGAAGGAACCAGTGTAGGGTTGCCTGATGATGAGTCCGTGTAAAACTTCATCTGAAATTGAAGGAACCGGTGTAGGGTTGCCTGATGATGAGTCCGTGTAAAACTTCATCTTAGAAAGAGAAGGAACCGGTGTAGGTTTGCTTCATGAAGAGTCCGTGTAAAACTTCATCTTGGAAAGAGAAGGAACCGGTGTAGGGTTGCTTCATGATGAGTCCGTGTAAAACTTCATCTTGGAATGAGAAGGAACCGGTGTAGGGTTGCTTCATGATGAGTCCGTGTAAAACTGCATCTGGAAAGAAGGAACCTGTGTAGGGTTGCTTCATGACGGACAAGTAGATAATTGTCCTATCTGGTTTCAGGTATTAATCTGGAACTTGAAAAGATTGATGGTAGCCATTTTTTGATTGACCTTTTTCTGAAAAAGGTAAAACGTTAGTTATATGCAATGTCATGATGTATGAAATGCACAATGTCATGATGTTCTCAAAATAAATGAGATTGTGTTGTATGCACTTATCATGTATGTAAATAGGATGTATGAAATGCGAAATGTTAATGAATGTACTTTTGTCTGGAAAAATAAATCCTTGACAAATGCTGGAGAGTCGTTAAACCCTGGACTGTTGTTGAGAAGTTGGTGTGTCTCCAAACTTTGCTTAGAATACTTCTACCAGGGATTCTTGTTTTGTTGTTTGAGGAGAACTCCGCTGGGGGATATTGAAAACTTTGTGGGGAGTATGTTTATTTCTGCTTGGGAAAAGAGTTTAGGAGTCTTAGTCATCCGTTTCTCTACTGAGGAGTCGAAGTTGAACTGATATTTGGTCGGGTCTGTTGTACCCCAAAATTTGCCCTCCCATGTTCTTCAAAGTTTTTGACAAGCATCACCTCAAAGGGTTCAAAGTCTACTCAAGGGCTACACAGTCAACCATCCTCCTAAGCCAGTCAAATTAGGGTTTTGGTTCTTGCAAGAAAGTTGAGGTTTTCAAGGGATCAATAAAGTCACACATGCTCATACACATTGTCAAGCACCTACATGTCAAGTTTCAAGGCTCACAAGGTCAAGTTGCACAGTCAAAAACCCTAATTGCCTCACAGTCAACTGCAGGGGAAAAATGGTCATTTGGCAGTCAAAAGTCAAAATTTTTGGTCAACATCTTATTTTGAAGCGACAATCATCATTTGATCAAGTCTTGATCATGATTCTAAAAGTCTGGCTCAAAAAGTCTCAAGATGCAAAAGTTTCTATTTTTGGACAGCTGAAAAGTCAACTGTAACTTGACCAAGACATAACTTTTTCATGGTTCATCAGAAAAATCCCATCCAATGCTCATCTTGAAGGGGAAGACATTTCCTACAATTCATGTTCACATTCCAAGTCCAAGAAATGCTCTCACAAAAAGTTATCAATTTCAACATTATAGGTCATTTTCAAAAGTCAACAAAAAAGAACTTTAAGTCAAAGACCATAACTTGAGATTGGTAAATCAAAATGACATGGGACCAAAGACATTGGTTATAGGACTTCAAGACCTTTCCAAAATGTCTAAGAACATGTTCATAACTTCAAAATTGAGCAAGATATGCATTGGAGAAGTTGGGAAATTTTTGTGAAATGGCCAAAGTCAATTATCCTTGAAACTTCATTTTTGACAAAAGGGGCCCACTTTTTCCACTTGTTTCAGCTTGGCCATGCCTCCCACGTGTCCCACAATTTATTTCAAGATTTAAAATTAATTTTTTCATTTTTATTTAATTTTATTTGATTTAATTCATTTTAAATCTTTAAAATTCAAATAAAAATCAAAGAAATTAATGGAGGGATATATTTTGTGTTGAATAGCTTTGATACACCTTGAAATACCTTCCAAATTCGTGCAAGGCCTATTATGGGCACAAAAATTCAAATTTTCACAAGAATGGAAAGTTGTTTAAATGGTGTTCATGGCAAAATCAAAACATAATTGCAAGGCTTAAAGGTCCTTTATTTTGATTGATTCTCACTCATTACTATATATACAAGCCTTGCAAGTCTCATTCCCAAGCGAGAACATTACACAAGCAGCCAGAGCAAAATCCAAAAAGTGTCAAAAAAAAGTGTGAGATCAAAAATCCATCATACCGCGCTGTAAGTTCTTCCCAGGTCCCCTATAATTTCCATATTATTTTTTCAATTGCTTTCATGTGCAGATTCTCAAAAGAGGAACACCATAAACCTCATATCCCAGTGCTCCAAGTGTTCACCAGCACAGATCTAAGGGCCAAGCACAAGGAACACCATGGTCTGGAGTCAGCGTGCTGCAGGCAATCATGAAAGTCAAACGTGGCTTAGATTTCAGTGGGCTTGGATTGCTTCAATAAAACCTCCATGAAGGCCATCTCACCCCCTTGGGTTTTCTTACCTTTTTCTTATTTTATTTTGTTTTGTCATTTTCTTTTCTTTTATTTATTTGCCTTATTTTTTTTATTAACATAATTAACCAACTAATATTTTCATAAAAAAATCAAAAAAATAGAATTAACATTATTACTATTTTATTTTGTAAATAAATATTAACAAATAAATAGTTTAATTAGGCAATTTCAATTTCTTTTCTTAATAATTAAAATGGATTTAGAATTAGGAAGAATTAACTTTTAGTTTTATTTATTTTCATTTTATTTCATAAAAACATAAAACACAAAAAAATGTATTTTCTTTTAATTGAATTAATTAATTAGTCATTAATTAGCTTTAATTTCATTTTACAAAAAAGACCAAAAAATCAATTTCTTTTCTTAAAAGGGTCAACACCCTTAGAACATTCCGATTTAATTTTTATTCGCGCACAGTTTATTATTATGTAATTGCTTCCAAGACATGTAATAGTAATTATGACTTTTACTGTTTTTATTTACTTTCCGTACTCATTTACTAAAAATGGGTCTTTGTAATTTTTGGCGATGTATAGACCCGCGCCTTGTAATAGCGTAGGATTTATGTTTCCGCAATTTACTTTCTGCACCCCTTAACTGCTAAATTGCATGAAAGAATGTATGTAAATAAAATCAAAGCGTAGATCACTATAATGCATGACAAGATAAAACATAACTGAAAATAACACACAAATTCACACACCACTCTTAGGGTACGCCTCACTGTTGCCTTGCCCCTCGAAACGTGGTCGTCGAGTATAGGACGTTTTAGTAAGTCCTTATGTCCATGACCCATGGCATAAGGGTAGCTTCTAAGGTGTCCTACTGTTGCTCTGGTGACCACACTGTTGCCTTGCCCCTCGAAACGTGGTCGTCGAGTACAGGACGTTTTAGTAAGTCCTTATGTCCATGATCCAGTTGCCTCGGAAAAGTTGCCTCGGAATCAAAAAGGATCAATGGTATAAGGGTAGCTTCTAAGGTGTCCTACTGTTGCTCCGGTGACCACACTGTCCCTACAAGCGAATTAACCCGAATACCTCCAACGGTGGTGCTACCTACCTCTCAATGGTGGGATGGCACTACCTTAAGGACATTTACACAGCCTAATTCCTTAGGGTAGGTAGATGACTCATAGATACTTGCTCTGTTCAAAAACAAATAAAACTCTTTTCACACCGACACTTTTCAAAAAGCTTTCAAAACAACTTTTCAAACACTCTTGAGGACTGATACAAGAGTCGATCTGAAACTTTAAAACGAAACTTTTTCAAACCCACTCACAATTGAAAAGCAAACACTTTTGAAAACACAATGAGCAAGTACCTAAGAGCCCGTGGATAACCACGGATAGAAAGGGTGCTAACACCTTCCCTTTCTATAAATCTACCTCCCGAACCGAGAAACATATCTCATAAGGAATTTTGATGTGCTTTTGTCCTTTCCTTGTTGGAGAACATAAAAGACGATGGCGACTCTTGCTTCCGCGACATTTCCCGAAACCAGCTAAAAACAGCCAATTCTATTTCCACCGATCACAGAACTGGCGACTCTGCTGGGGAGTATAAAAGTGAGGTGTACCTTAGGATTAGATCATACTTATGTTTTCAATTGCTTTGCTTTGATTGCGTTATATTTGTGGGCTTTGCATCGGAGTTTCATAGATCCTAACCCGGATCTGGGGATACCCTTTTAGGTAGCATAAGCTGTGAGGGACCTGTCCGGCGTAGACCGACACGGGTGAAGCAGTGGCTACGTTGGTGTGGCACCTTGGTCTGCACCGATATCCCTTGTGTTGCAACGAGGAGAATATGGGTCTTCTGAGGAGTCATTAAGCACCAACCGACCTTAGAATCCTAAATTGACCCAACTTGGCCATAGAACAGTAGCAATATGCTACACCCATTGAGGCTAAACTCTCGCGATGGTTCTGGCCGCAAGAAAAGATTGCGACGTTGGAGTTATGACCGATTGAGGGTAGTCAGTGATATTGGGATCCTCTAGAACCCGGTTACTATTTTCTAGGACAGGACTTAACCAACGAAACTGAAAGAGGGTAGTACCTAAACTTCAAGCTGGCCTAAACTCTAAGGGCTGTCTTGTGTGCCTTCAAACTTGACTACTTGCATGCTTGTTATCTGACACTTGAGTTTCTTGCAGGTTTTGTTTACAGTCCTTAATCTGGACTCATAACAGGGTTTACCTACATTACTCCATGCATAGCATAACATCATACCATTGCATACGTCATGCATAAGGACTAACCCATTTCAAGGATCTCAAGGGCTTGTGATGCAGGTCATGATGAATCAACTGTCTAGCAAGGGGCAAAGGGGATTTACTTTCCTCTAACCAAGGTTGATGACTTGAGTCAGGGGCTATGACCCACTTGATATGGTGAGCCTTGACTCTTGAAGAAGGACTCTCATCAACATGAAGTTCCTTCCATCAAGCTACAAAATTCAAATTCTAACAATTTTTCTTGTTTACCCCGCGAGATCCTTGAAAACATCGCATGCATACATACACATCATTGCATAACAGGTACCCTTGTTACAGGACACTTACCTTCTTCGCTGTTTATTTCAGCAATGGCTTCCCAACAAGATAACCAGGGTCTTCATGCTCAAGAGACTCAGTTCAGGGAGATCTTCCTAAGCCTATCCAAGGGGCAGGAAGAGTTGAGGACACTCCTCATGGGGAATTTGGTCAGGAAGAGTCCCGAAGACGACAAGGACGAACGGCTGAAACATCTGCAAGCTGAGGTGGATGTAATGAGGACTCAGATGCTGGGGCAGATGGCCCTTATCCAAGGTTTGGCTCGGGAGCAAGAAGAGTTGAAAGCCATGGTCAACCAGCTTCGCCAAGAGAGATACAACATGAAGCAACCAGTCCAAGTCAGGGACCAGGTCATCGATCAGCTTCCAAGAGGACAAGAGTCTGGCATGGTGAAGATTAGACCTCTCCAAATTGCTACCACTTCGCAGGTCCAACCACAACCTCGCCCAGAGCAACGGGTTGATCAGAGCAAGCCCAGGAGGCAATTTACCAAGCTCAACACGTCGCTGTCTCAAGCTTTACAACATCTGTTGAGGTTGAATTTGGTAACTCTAAGGGACCCTCCTAAGAACCCCAACAAGACACCTTCAAGGTATAACCCCAACGCCCACTGCGCTTATCATTCGGATAGCCCGGGGCATGCCACAAACGACAGCTGGTCTCTGAAGAACAAGATCCAGGATCTGATTGATGAAGGAGCAGTGGAATTCACCCAAGATGGCCAGGCTGAGTTCTTCTACTATCCCTGCAAGATTCATCACTTGAAGTGACTAGTTCAAACTAAGAAACTTTTGTTCATTCGAATGTTCAAGTTGTATTTTTCTTTGATTGTTTAAACATTTTATTCATATCAAACGTTGTTATTTCATTAATGCATTACACATGTCTGTTTTGAAGTGATTATTTCGTATTCACTATATTGCAAATTGCTTTCATATTTTTGTGTGATGATCAATGCTCGGTTAATAATTCTAGGCCTCTTGAGGGAGGATGACGAAAACGATACCACAATCTACAGTATGCTTTTGAACAGACCCAGCTGATGAGGTACAGGCATTGTTTCAATTCCTAAACACTGGAGTTATAAGGAAGATAATCCCTCGTCAAACCCTATGAGCCAAAGAAGTAGGAGTTTTTCTTTTCAAAAATTAAAACCCTTAATCATAACCTGGGGCAGGGTAGTTCTCTCAGTTGATCCAAGTG
This sequence comes from Vicia faba, assembly GCA_948472305.1. Classification (NCBI taxonomy): domain Eukaryota; kingdom Viridiplantae; phylum Streptophyta; class Magnoliopsida; order Fabales; family Fabaceae; genus Vicia; species Vicia faba. Next base: position 716,814,368 of record OX451736.1, read on the forward strand.
CATAACAAATGGCACCAAAGAGGTCCTTACAAAAAAAAAACAGTGATGGTTCCCTATAATCGTCAAGGCAGGCAGTCGTTATCTTTCAAAAAGCAAAAGCCCAATAAGTCAAAACCTATGAAGGAGACTTACAAAAACTGGGGCATCCCGCTAACTGTAATCCTAAAAGAAACAGTTCAGGCAAAAACAGGGATAACACAATCAAAAAGAGAGAGGTCCAACAAACCCTCGACAAAAGGAAATGACTGCCTATTCAAAATAAATTGTCAACATCCGAACCATCACCGGAATATCAGAGCAAAGACTCAAACACGGTCTAACGCACGATCAACTGAGTTTAGGTTTGAAGAACATCACGAAGAGCGGGTGGGTACAATTACATTTTGAGCCTTATCCTTTGTTTCTTAAACCGTGATCCAGGCCACGTTACAACCCTTAAAAGTCCTAGCTGAAGCATGGGTTGGTTCGAAAGCATACTGTTACAAAGGTATCCTGACTCCTTAAGGCTTGCGGTAAAATAACGAGTTGACATCACATTTTACAAAAATTCACCTGTTTTTATGAAAATGCATTTTCAAAAACTTCAAGACAGACATAAGCTTTGCATTTTTGAAATAATATTTGTTTGCATATGACTTTTTGTTCGAACAACAGAGAAATTCGCACGAAGAATATCTAGTGAACAAAAACACTTCCAATCAAGGGGCATGGCATGGTCATTGTCCAACATCTGGGGCAGTTAGGTCAAGATTCGGAGAACCTCTCAAAATGCCAAATAGCCAGGGGCAGATCTCCATCTGAATCACTTGGGGCATTGGACATGAATTCCAGCGACGAATCTGGTCCGATCAAACATCTTCTGGTAGTATGGCAACACAACACAATAACAGGGGAACCTCCCTGCATCCTGAGAGCGTAGACATAGTCAAAAAATACTACGCATAATCAAAGACCTGCTAGGCTGACATGCCTAGGCAAAAATAAGGGCTTCCCGGCGAACCAAAAGGGTTCGGGCAAAAATAAGGGATGAAAATGAAAAATCTGTACACCCGGCAAGTCAAAAACCTGAAAAGGCGGCTTGGGAAAAATGGGTATCCCGATGGACTGAAAACCCGAAAGGGCGGTCCAGGCAAAAGTTAGGGATCAAAGCGTACGACTATGTCCTGCCATCTCGTCACTTGCCTACCAGAAGAAGATTCGTCAATCGGCAGTTATCAAGCACCTCCACAAGGTATCTTCTTCTCCCACATCAGAAACAGGGGCAATAATGAGTTGTCCAAGCGGTCTAGTTGCTCTGTCCACCAAGGTACCAAGGTAGGTTCGGCTGAAGAACATAACCAGGATACCTTCACTCCCCGCAGAGTAAGACCAGATTTCAGCAATACTCTCCCCGAGCAGAGTTTGGTCTCCCAATCAACCCTGAAAAGGCACAGTATCCTCCAGCAAGTCAGCAATACTCTCCCCAAGCAGAGTTAGTCTACTGTCAGCCTCAAGGAAGTTGGTTTATCCCCCAGAAGATCTCAATATTCCCTAGCGGAGTATACAGATCTTCCTAAGCAAGCATCCCCGACAGTCTTAATATAAGATTGTTCCCCGGCGGAATACAGACACACCAGTGGAGCCACTTCCCCAGTACAGTTCAAAAGTTTCCCCAGGAGAGTTGAATCAATCCCCCCCAGTAGGAAGCTTATCCCCAGTAGATTTTGGAAGCTTATCCCCTACAGAGCACGAACGCGTCTCCCCGGCTTTATCCAAAGGTTATTCCCCACCAGGGCTTATAACTGGGTTATCCTCAGCTAATAACCACGGAAAGATCGTCCTCGGCGAAGTTCTTCCTACCCCCAGCGGAGTTCATCAATTCCCTCAACAAAGCTTATCAACGGTATCCCTCAGCGGAGTTATCATCAAATTCTCAGCGAAGTATCCCTTCCCCATAGAGTATTCCCCGCAGAGTATCTCTCCAGCAAGTTTATTCCCCAACAGAGTCATCTTCTCCTACCGGTTTGTTCTTGCAACCATCATCCCCAGCGGAAACGAAGAACTCTGTTCTTCAACATCAGCCCAGGATTCAACTTCCCGGCATTCGTCAAGGATTTATTTTCCTAGACGAAAATAAATTCATAAACATATCACCTTTCATACATCTTGCTTACATACACAATGCATGCACATACGCGTCATATCACACAAATCTCAGTTATTTTTGAGAACATCTTAAAATCATGCAGTTCATGCATCATGACATTGCATACAACTGATGTTTTGCCTTTTTAGGAAAAAGGTCAATCCAAAGACGATTACTATCAACTGTCGCAATTCCAGATTCGATACCTGTATCTAGCCAGGGCATATCTACATTAAAGAGATAGCTTAGAAATGCTCCAGATATGCATGCTGTTCTTTTGCTTATTCAAAAATCCTTCTAGATATAGTTCAGATGTGACCCAGGCATGGCGACGTTCTAATACTTATTCCAGATTTCCTTCAGAGATAGCTTGGAAATGCTCCAGATATGGATGCTGTTCTTTTGCTTATTCAAAACTCCTTCTAGATATAGTTCAGATGTGACCCAGGCATGGCGATGTTCTGATACTTATTCTAGATTTCCTTTCAGAGATAGCTTGGAAATGCTCCAGATATGGATGCTGTTCTTTTGCTTATTCAAGACTCCTTCTAGATATAGTTCAGATGTGACCCAGGCATGGCGACGTTCTGATACTCATTCCAGATTTCATTTCAGAGATAGCTTGGAAATGCTCCAGATATGGATGTTGTTCTTTTGCTTATTCAAGATTCCTTCTAGAGATAGTTCAGATGTGACCCAGGCATGGCGAAGTTCTGATACTCATTCCGGATTTCCTTTCAGAGATAGCTTGGAAATGCTCTAGATATGGATGCTGTTCTTTTGCTTATTCAAGATTCCTTCCAGAGATAGTTCAGATGTGACCCAGGCATGGCGACGTTCTGATACTCATTACAGATTTCCTTTCAGAGATAGCTTGGAAATGCTCCAGATATGGATGTTGTTCTTTTGCTTATTCAAGATTCCTTCTAGAGATAGTTCAGATGTGACCCAGGCATGGCGACGTTCTGATACTCATTCCGGATTTCCTTTCAGAGATAGCTTGGAAATGCTCCAGATATGGATGCTGTTCTTTTGCTTATTCAAGATTCTTTCTAGAGATAGTTCAGATGTGACCCAGGCATGGCGACGTTCTGATACTCATTCCGGATTTCCTTTCAGAGATAGCTTGGAAATGCTCCAGATATGGATGCTGTTCTTTTGCTCATTCAAGATTCCTTCTAGAGATAGTTCAGATGTGACCCAGGCATGGCGACATTCTGATACTCATTCTGGATTTCCTTTCAGAGATAGCTTGGAAATGCTCCAGATATGGATGTTGTTCTTTTGCTTATTCAAGATTCCTTCTAGAGATAGTTCATATGTGACCCAGGCATGGCGACGTTCTGATACTTATTCCAGATTTCCTTTCAGAGATAGCTTGGAAATGCTCCAGATATGGATGCTGTTCTTTTGCTTATTCAAGACTCCTTCTAGATATAGTTCAGATGTGACCCAGGCATGGCGACGTTCTGATACTTATTCCAGATTTCCTTTCAGAGATAGCTTGGAAATGCTCCAGATATGGATGCTGTTCTTTTGCTTGTTCAAGACTCCTTCTAGATATAGTTCAGATGTGACCCAGGCATGGCGACGTTCTGATACTTATTCCAGATTTCCTTTCAGAGATAGATTGGAAATGCTCCAGATATGGATGCTGTTCTTTTGCTTGTTCAAAACTCCTTCTAGATATAGTTCAGATGTGACCCAGGCATGGCGACGTTCTGATACTCATTCCAGATTTCTTTTCAGAGATAGCTTGGAAATGCTCCAGATATGGATGCTGTTCTTTTGCTTAAATCAAGACTCCTTCTAGAGATAGTTCAGATGTGACCCAGGCATGGTGATGTTCTGATACTCATTCCAGATTTCCTTTCAGAGATAGCTTGGAAATGCTCCAGATATGGATGCTGTTCTTTTGCTTATTCAAGACTCCTTCTAGAGATAGTTCAGATGTGACCCAGGCATGGCGACGTTCTGATACTCATTCCAGATTTCCTTTCAGAGATAGCTTAGACATGCTCCAGATATGGATGCTTTTATTTTGCTTATTCAAAACTCCTTCTAGATATAGTTCAGATGTGACCCAGGCATGGCGACGTTTTGATACTCATTCCAGATTTCTTTTCAGAGATAGCTTGGAAATGCTCCAGATATGGATGTTGTTCTTTTGCTTATTCAAGACTCCTTCTAGAGATAGTTTAGATGTGACCCAGGCATGGCGACGTTCTGATACTCATTCCGAATTTCCTTTCAGAGATAGCTTGGAAATGCTCCAGATATGGATGTTGTTCTTTTGCTTATTCAAGACTCCTTCTAGAGATAGTTCAGATGTGACCCAGGCATGGCGACGTTCTGATACTTATTCAGATTTCCTTTCAGATATAGCCTAGAGATGCTCCAGATCCGGACGCTATTCTATTGCTTATTCAAATTCAAACTTCTAAAAGACAACTTAGAGATGCTCCATCCCGGATGCTATTCTATTGTTCAGTCCAGATACGATCCAGATTCGGATGACATTCTGTTACTCATGCAGTATGGATATACCCCAGACACGGCGGTCATTCTACCATTTATTCAGACGTCAGCAATCAGGCACAAACTAGATATGCTCCAGACACGGAAGCTATTCTATTTCTTATTCAGATTCACCTATCCACCATCTTTCCAAATGGCATCTATAAGCCCATTCCCGACAAGGTTCTGTCACACTTTCAGATGGCATCTTTAAGCCCATCCTCCCATCCATCATCTCTCCAAATGGCATCTGTAAGCCCATTCCCGCTGTGACACTGCTGATACTCTACTATGTGAGTGCAAATTTCTGGGCACTCTAATGTTCAATCATCTTCCACCCTCGGATCACGAAAGGCACACAAGCCAATCTACATCCTCAGGTCTAAGAAGATTGAACAGGGGCAACTGTTGTACCCCAAAATTTTCCCTCCCATGTTCTTCAAAGTTTTTGACAAGCATCACCTCAAAGGGTTCAAAGTCTACTCAAGGGCTACACAGTCAACCATCCTCCTAAGCCAGTCAAATTAGGATTTTGGTTCTTGCAAGGAAGTTGAGGTTTTCAAGGGATCAATAAAGTCACACATGCTCATACACATTGTCAAGCACCTACATGTCAAGTTTCAAGGCTCACAAGGTCAAGTTGCACAGTCAAAAACCCTAATTGCCTCACAGTCAACTGCAGGGGAAAATGGTCATTTGGCAGTCAAAAGTCAAAATTTTTGGTCAACATCTTATTTTGAAGCCACAATCATCATTTGATCAAGTCTTGATCATGATTCTACAAGTCTGGCTCAAAAAGTCTCAAGATGCAAAAGTTTCTATTTTTGGACAGCTGAAAAGTCAACTGTAACTTGACCAAGACATAACTTTTTCATGGTTCATCAGAAAAATCCCATCCAATGCTCATCTTGAAGGGGGAAGACATTTCCTACAATTCATGTTCACATTCCAAGTCCAAGAAATGCTCTCACAAAAAGTTATCAATTTCAACATTATAGGTCATTTTCAAAAGTCAACAAAAAAGAACTTTAAGTCAAAGACCATAACTTGAGATTGGTAAATCAAAATGACATGGGACCAAAGACATTGGTTATAGGACTTCAAGACCTTTCCAAAATGTCTAAGAACATGTTCATAGCTTCAAAATTGAGCAAGATATGCATTGGAGAAGTTGGGAAATTTTTGTGAAATGGCCAAAGTCAATTATCCTTGAAACTTCATTTTTGACAAAAGGGGCCCACTTTTTCCACTTGTTTCAGCTTGGCCATGCCTCCCACGTGTCCCACAATTTATTTCAAGATTTAAAATTAATTTTTTCATTTTTATTTAATTTTATTTGATTTAATTCATTTTAAATCTTTAAAATTCAAATAAAAATCAAAGAAATTAATGGAGGGATATATTTTGTGTTGAATAGCTTTGATACACCTTGAAATACCTTCCAAATTCGTGCAAGGCCTATTATGGGCACAAAAATTCAAATTTTCACAAGAATGGAAAGTTGTTTAAATGGTGTTCATGGCAAAATCAAAACATAATTGCAAGGCTTAAAGGTCCTTTATTTTGATTGATTCTCACTCATTACTATATATACAAGCCTTGCAAGTCTCATTCCCAAGCGAGAACATTACACAAGCAGCCAGAGCAAAATCCAAAAAGTGTCAAAAAAAAGTGTGAGATCAAAAATCCATCATACCGCGCTGTAAGTTCTTCCCAGGTCCCTTATAATTTCCATATTATTTTTTCAATTGCTTTCATGTGCAGATTCTCAAAAGAGGAACACCATAAACCTCATATCCCAGCGCTCCAAGTGTTCACCAGCACAGATCTAAGGGCCAAGCACAAGGAACACCATGGTCTGGAGTCAGCGTGCTGCAGGCAATCATGAAAGTCAAACGTGGCTTAGATTTCAGTGGGTTTGGATTGCTTCAATAAAACCTCCATGAAGGCCATCTCACCCCCCTTGGGTTTTCTTACCTTTTTCTTATTTTATTTTGTTTTGTCATTTTCTTTTCTTTTATTTATTTGCCTTATTTTTTTTATTAACATAATTAACCAACTAATATTTTCATAAAAAAATCAAAAAAATAGAATTAACATTATTACTATTTTATTTTGTAAATAAATATTAACAAATAAATAGTTTAATTAGGCAATTTCAATTTCTTTTCTTAATAATTAAAATGGATTTAGAATTAGGAAGAATTAACTTTTAGTTTTATTTCTTTTCATTTTATTTCATAAAAACATAAAACACAAAAAATGTATTTTCTTTTAATTGAATTAATTAATTAGTCATTAATTAGCTTTAATTTCATTTTACAAAAAAGACCAAAAAATCAATTTCTTTTCTTAAAAGGGTCAACACCCTTAGAACATTCCGATTTAATTTTTATTCGCGCACAGTTTATTATTATGTAATTGCTTCCCAGACATGTAATAGTAATTAGGACTTTTACTGTTTTTATTTACTTTCCGTACTCATTTACTAAAAATGGGTCTTTGTAATTTTTGGCGATGTATAGACCCGCGCCTTGTAATAGCGTAGGATTTATGTTTCCGCAATTTACTTTCTGCACCCCTTAACTGCTAAATTGCATGAAAGAATGTATGTAAATAAAATCAAAGCGTAGATCACTATAATGCATGACAAGATAAAACATAACTGAAAATAACACACAAATTCACACACCACTCTTAGGGTACGCCTCACTGTTTCCTTGCCCCTCGAAATGTGGTCGTCGAGTATACGACGTTTTAGTAAGTCCTTATGTCCATGACCCATGGCATAAGGGTAGCTTCTAAGGTGTCCTACTGTTGCTCTGGTGACCACACTGTTGCCTTTCCCCTCGAAACGTGGTCGTCGAGTACAGGACGTTTTAGTAAGTCCTTATGTCCATGATCCAGTTGCCTCGGAAAAGATGCCTCGGAATCAAAAAGGATCAATGGCATAAGGGTAGCTTCTACGGTGTCCTACTGTTGCTCCGGTGACCACACTGTCCCTACAAACGAATTGACCCGAATACCTCCAACGGTGGTGCTACCTACCTCTCAATGGTGGGATGGCACTACCTTAAGGACATTTACACAGCCTAATTCCTTAGGGTAGGTAGATGACTCATAGATACTTGCTCTGTTCAAAAACAAACAAAACTCTTTTCACACCGACACTTTTCAAAAAGCTTTCAAAACAACTTTTCAAACACTCTTGAGGACTGATACAAGAGTCGATCTGAAACTTTAAAACGAAACTTTTTCAAACCCACTCACAATTGAAAAGCAAACACTTTTGAAAACACAATGAGCAAGTACCTAAGAGCCCGTGGATAACCACGGATAGAAAGGGTGCTAACACCTTCCCTTTCTATAAATCTACCTCCCGAACCGAGAAACAATCTCATAAGGAATTTTGCTGTGCTTTTGTCCTTTCCATGTTGGAGAAAATAAAAGACGGTGACGACTCTTGCTTCCGCGACATTTCGCGAACCAGCTTAAAAAAAAACAGCCAGTTCTATTTCCACCGATCACAGGGTCCAGGTTTTGCAGTAACTTGTTGGGGATTATAGAGTAGTTTACTGGGGAAGAGGAGTTGTGGTCCTTTGATTTGTAGTAGTCGGAGAGGCAAACTCAAGCTGGGGAATCCTGGTGTTGTTGGGGAAATAAACCCTGTCGTCAGTCCGCTAGAGAGGTGACATCTTCGTTGGGGGAAGTCCTCGAGGATTCTTGAGGTTGATTCAGCTGGGAAAAGGGGGTCAGATATTATACTCTTGCTGGGGAATCATCCTATAAGAAGGATTTTGGGGAGATTTGTCACTGCCCCTAGCAGCGAGTGTTTGTGGCACTGCCTGGAAATCTTTGACTGTATGTAACCCTTTGTCGGGGTTGACGTTCAATGCCCCAAGTGACGGAGATGGGGACTTGCCCCTGGTTACTCTGCACTTCTTCAGAGATTTCTTGAAATCTTGACTGGACTGCCCCAGGTGTGCTGGATAGTGACATGTCATGCCCCCTTATTGATAGGAGATTTGTCAATGGAAGTGTCATCCTTTTTGAAGTGATTTTGTTCACTGAGAGAGCTTTTGTTCACTGGATATTCATTGTGTGAATTTCTCCGCTGTTAAACAAATAGCCATATGCAAACAATGATATTCAAATAATGCAAAGTTTATGTTTGTCTTGAAGTTTTTTTGAAAATGCGTTTTAGCGAGTAAAGAAATTTTGCTAAGAAAATTCAAACTCAGGATTTAGAGCAGAGCCTTACAGGAGTCAGGATACCTTTTGTAACAATATGCTTTCGAAGTAACCCATGCTTCAGTTAGGACTTTTGAAGGGCTGTAACGTGGCTTGGTTCACGGTTTTAAGAAGCAAAGGATAAAGGCTCAAATTATATTTGTACCCACCCGCTCTTCGTGATGTTCTTCAATCCTAAACTCAGTTAATTGTGCATTTGAACTTCAAATGAGTCTGGAACGACGTTTTTGGTGATGGTTCACACAAGTTGAATTTGTTGGAAGGCAGTCATTTTTGCAACATTTTTCATGTTGTTGAGGATTTGTAGCGACCTTGTTCTTTTGATTTGTTATCCCTAACTTTTGCCTGACTGTTCCTGTTTTCGAGATTACAGTCAGCGGGATGCCCCAGCTTTCTTAAGCCTCCTTTTTAGGTTTTGGCTCAGTGGGCTTTTCTCTTTTGAGAGATAATGATTTCCTATGAGATAAGGAACCACCACTGTCTTTTGATTCCAGAGGAATGCTTTTGATGTCGTTCGTTGTAATACGAACAGAGAGTTTGCGACTTCAATGCGCATCTTTTTTTTTTTTGAATTAACTGAGAGACTACCCTGCCCCAGGTTTAAATCAAAGGTTTCAATTTGTTTAAAAACAGAAAACTCCTACTTCTTTGGCTCAAAGGGGTTGACTAGGGATTATCTTCCTTATAACTCCAGTGTTTAGGATTTGAAAGAAACGCCTGTACATCGTCAGCAAGGTCTGTTCAATAGCATACTGTTATGAGATTATGGCATTGTTTCGTCATCCTCCCTCTAAAGGCTTGTAACTTTTAGCAAGAGTTGAATATCATAAAGACAGTATAAGAATAGTGAAAACGTGTGGATGAATTCAAGACAGACATATGCAATGCATTAATGAAATAAAGTTTGACATTAATAGATAATTGTTTGAATAACAAAAGAAATTACAACTTGAAAATTCAAATGAAACAAAGACATTCTCAATGATTTGGCGTAGGAGCAGTGATTATGCTAGAGTCTCCGGAGGACCAAACTCAATCTCCTTGGCATCAATCAAATTCTGAATCTTGTACTTCAATGCCCAACAATCGTTAGTATCATGCCCGGGACTGTCAGAATGATAAGCGCAGGTCGAATTAGGATTGTAGTTAGGAGAAGAAGTCTTGGGGTTTGGATGAGGTCCTATCAATGTAATTATATTCATCCTCAACAAGTGTTGCAACGCTTAAGACAACGACATGTTGATGTTGGTGAACTGTCTTTTAGGCTCATCTGACTTTCGTTGATTTCCCTTTTGCTGTTGTCGGTGTGACGCAGAACCAGAGACCAGGATTGCCCCTACGTGCTGGTGACGGTGACTTTTTTGACTGTTCACAGCATTGGACTCTTTCCTCCCATTGTAGGGAATTTTCTGTGCGTCAGAGGGTGTAGCTCCTTGAATCTTTCCACTTTTGATGCCAGCTTCGACCCTTTCGCCGATCAGTATTAGCTTGGTGAACCCGGCTGAAGAGCTTCCGATCAAGTGTTTGAAGAAAGGCCCTGTCAATGTTCCCATGAAGATGTCAATCAACTCCCTGTCAGTTAAAGGGGGTTGCACCCTACCAGCCAGATCTCTCCACTTTTGGGCGTATCCTTTGAAGCTCTCGTTGGAACCCATGGTCATGTTCTGCAATTGCACACGAGTTGGTGCAAGATCAGCATTGTACTGATACTGCTTATAGAAAGCAGCAGCTAAATCCTCCCAGGTGTGGATGCGAGAACTCTCCAATTGATAGAACCATTCGAGTTGAGTCCCTATTAGGCTTTCTTGAAAGAAATGGATCCAAAGCTTTGGATCAGTTGTGTATGGTTGAATCTTGCGGACATAAGACTTTAGGTGCATCTTAGGGCAAGAGACTCCATCGTATAGGTAAAAGGTATGGACTTTGAACTTTGGAGGGATGACTAATCCAGAAACTAAACCCATGTCTCCTAAATCCAAGCCAGGTATCTGTTGAATCTCCATAGCACTGAGGCGATCCTTCAACTGTTTGTACTTGTCATTAGTGGGAGGATATTGTTCCTCGGAGTAGTCAGCTTCAACTTCATCAATCTCCAAATTGTGGTCTTCTTCAAGACTAACCCCTATGTTGGATGGAGTTGAAAGATCTAGAGCTCTCTTGACTGGTCCTCCAGGTCTTCCTCTCAAGTTCAGGATGCCCGCTGCCTTCTTGGACTTCTTCTTCTTGTCTTTGAGAAGGAGAGCTTTCAGATCCTCTTGCCCTTTACCCATTTCCAGAAGCATTTGTTGGAATTGAGCGTTTTGAGCTTGGTGATCTTTCACCGTTTTTTCCATATCCATCTTACTGAAATAAACAGCAGGAAGATAAGGAGACCTGTAAGGGAGAAACCTGTCATGATATGATGCATGATATGTAGATGCATGTTTTCAAGGACCTCGCGGGGTAAACACAAGAAAATGTTAGAGGTTGAATTTTGATCAACATCTTTGATTAGAGAACTTTGTAACGGTGGATGTATTTCCACGAGAATCAAGTTCACCATGTCAAGTGGGTCATAGCCCCTGATTCAAGTTGTTGCACTTGATCTTTGACGGTGTTGCTTTAGAGAGGAACCCTCTTGCTCTTTGGTATACGTCTGGTTCAACGTGCCCCTGTATCAAAAGACCCTCGAGATCCTTGAAATGGTTATTGAAAATGCTATAGTATGATGTCATGATGTTATGTACATGTATGCAAGAGTAAGCAAGTGTATATACAGACAGTCATATTCACACAAAGCAAACAAGTCCTTAGGTTTAGGCTTGTACGAGGTTTGTAGGTAAGTACCCTCTTGAAGTTAGTTGGCTCAACCTGTCCTAAAATAGAAACCGGGTTCTAAGGTGCTCAATATCACTGGATTATTTTCCGTGTTCATTGTTTTGGTTTAGCCACTTAACTGGCAACCAAAATATTCCAAGAAAACAATCCTCAATGAGTGTAGTATCGAGTATCTACCAACTTCGGACTGCACCAAAGTCGGTCATCTCACTACCCCTAAAAAAGGCCAAGATGGTCAAGTAAGGTTCTAAGAGTTCGTTAGTGCTTCATGACATCACTCAGCGGCCCCGTATTCTCCTTGACTACTCAAGGGCTACCGGTACCCACAAATATGTCACACTAACATAGCTATTGCTTCAACCATGTCGGTATACCCCGCACAGTTCCCTCACAGTTTATTGCTATTTACCTAAAAAGGTGCCCCCAAATCCGGGTGTAGGATTTAAAACAAACCCAAGCAAGGAACCCAAAAAGTAAAGCAATCAAAGCAAACAAGGTAAGCATGTAAAGGTGATCTAAAACCCTAAGGTAACCCCACTTTTAGAAAGATCCCCAGCAGAGTCGCCAGTTCTGTGATACGGTGGGAGAACTGACTTGGGATTTTGCTTTTGTATTCACAAATGTTCGGTTTAGCAAGAGTTGCCACCGACTTTTTATTTTATCCTAAGGAAAGGTCAAAAAGCACAGGAAAGACCTTTGAGATGTTTTCATGGGTTCGGGGGGTAGATTATGAAAAGGGAAGGTTCTAGCATCCTTTTCATCCATGGTTATCCATGGGCTCTTAGTTACTTGTTTTAGATCACTTGCCTTTGCTTTTTGATTGTTTGAAATGGTGCTTTGTGTGCGTGGTTTTGAAAATGTTTTGAAAAAGATGCCTTGTCTGGGCAACCTTTGTAACAACTCTTGTTTGAATGTTTTACAAAGGTGTTTGTCTTTTTGAAAAGATGTTTCAATGTTTTTTTGAAAGTTGTTTGGAAATTGTTTTTGAAGTTGTGTTGTTTGAAAAGTAGCAAGGATGTTTTTTTGCAAGTTTAATCAAGTAACTAAGAGCTATCTACCCTATTTTACTCAAAGATCTTTCTTATGTTTTTAACCCTTTTAACAGTGTTGTTTCACCATTGTATTTGGTGAACAACCTTGTGTTAGGATGTTGAACGGGACGGGCATGAGACGTTTGTATAGTCATAGAAGGCAACATATGAGATGTTTTAGCAATGTCGTTTTAGGGACTAGATCGTTTACCGAAGGCAACATCGAGGTTCATCGAGGGACTACGATATTTTATCGAGGGTCTTTGCTAAAACTCCCATGCTCGAGGGACATGACTATTTTCCGAGGCAACAAGTGAGATTACCCTAAGGGTGCATGTGTGCAAAGTGTGTTTTATTGCATGCATTTGTCTTTGATTTTTAGGGGTTGTCTACTTGTTGGTTTTATCTTGCCATACACACCTAGTTACTAGCATTTGTATAAAAGTAATAAAAAAGCATAAAGATAAAATCCTACGCTATTACAACCATATCGAAAGGCATAAAAAATATGAAGGAAAAAAATAAGATAAAAGTAAGAAAAATGAGTGTCTTTCGATTCAGGCAGGAGCACCCTTCGATTTACATTCTGTTGGACTCCTTCGATTGGGGCTGGCAACAGCAAAGTCACGTCTTTCGATTAGGCTTTGGCACAAGTCAGGTCATGTACTTCGATTGGGCTTTGGCACCAATCAGGTCATGTACTTCGATTGGAGGCTGGCACCAGCATGGGAGTGCCTTTCGTCTGAGCCTGGACTTAGTGCAAGTGTGCCTCTGGCTGGGCCTTTCTGCCTTGTTGCCTTCTTCGATTGGGCCAGTGAAATCAGTGTGAGCGTGTCTCTGGCTGGGCCTGGAAGTCAGTGTGGAAACCAAAGGCTTCGTTTCATACTCCTGGTTGTCTCTTTCGTTCGACCTGGAGAAAGAGGATAGAAGCCAGAAGCTTCGTTTCCTATTTCCTGTTTCTTTCATTTAAAGCATTAAATGGCAACATGGCCTGAGGCCATGCTAGTATTTGTTTGGTAAACAATTTAACAGTTAAAGCAAGTTCAGGTAAACAGAAAGCAAAAAAACGAAAGGGTTGGCTTTGAAAAATATGTTAAAAATATGGAAATGAAAGGAACAATGGTATGTACAATGTTTCAAACGAAAAGGAATTGTATTTACATGTTATGAAACGAAAAGTTCAAAGGTAAGAATAACTTACCTTGCTTCAGGCCTTGAATGGATGTGGGACCTTGAGTGGGGGCCCAAGATGCTGGATTCGAAAGATGGGGCCAACAGTTGTTCTTGGAATGTTGGATTCGAAGGAAGCAAAGAAACAAGTCTTATGTTTCTTTCCAAACTGGATTCGAAGGATACTTAAGAGTATTTGTTCTTCAGAATCGAAGGAAGTAAGTATGTGATTCTGGGTTTGTTCTCACAAGTGTTGAAGGGACTTGAGAGATTTGTTGTGTTTGAGAAAATTTGGGGGATTCGTTCCTCTGGTCCAAAGATCCCTCTTAGCTTTGCATAAATTCCTCTATTTATTGAGAAAAATAATGGACATGTTTGAAGCAGCCAGCCTTGCAAAACAATAAAATGATAGGTAACGTGAAAGTACATGTGGGGGGCCTGTTGGCAGTTGGAGTGCAGAAGATGTGACTTAGGCCTCTGACGTTGCTTGTGCTCAGACCAAATTCAGGTTGAAAGCTGCTTTTGTGATAAAGTACTATCTATGAAAAGAAAGAGTAAATAGCCTTTAACCAAGAATAGTAGTATCTAAAAGACAAAGTTTAAAAACCCTTGTACAAGCTTCTGACTATGTAAAGATTTGGATGCAACACAGCCTGGCAAACGAGATTTGGTCTTGAGTCAAATGCAAGAGTGAGATCGAAGCACACCTGTTTGAAGGAAGCCTTTGCCTCAGTCGAAGCTTTTGGTCGAAACAAGCTAACTTGAAGGAAGCTATTGCCCAATCGAAAGCTCATGCTCGAAGGAAGCATATTGCCCAATCGAAAGCTCATGCTCGAAGGAAGCATATTTCCCAATCGAAAGTCCGTGTTCGAAGGAAGCAATGTTGCCCAATCGAAGCATGTGGATCGAAACAAACATAAAGGGAGTCATTGCCTTTTAGCGTGAGGGAGGTTCCTGGCTTCTGAGTCGAAGGGTATTCCTAAGTTGCATTTGAAGGAGGCTCCTTCTCAAAACGAAGGATGTACCTAAACTTGCATTCGAAGGAGGCTCCTGCTCAAAACGAAGGATGTACCTAAACTTGCATTCGAAGGAGGCTTAGAGTTCAACATGAAGGACATATCCAAGTTGCATTCGAAAGAGGCTTTTGCTAAAAATGAAGGATGTAATCCAAGTTGCATTCGAAGGAGGCTCTTGCTCAACTGAAGTTTTCATCCAGGCACACAGAAGGTGAGTGCCCAAACTAAGACTTGCCTTGTAGGGGGTACATGTGACCAGTAGGTCATGGCCTTCGATTGCAAGCATGCAGGCAGCAAAAGACACAAACGAAACCTTCAACAAGAAGTCACATGCCCAGGCGAAAGAGGCACGCTAGCAGCCACTTTGAGAAATCGAAGGAGGCCAAGAGTCAATCGAAGGATGCAGAATCGAAGGAGACCTGTTTTCCTCCAAATTTGTCAAAATGTTAATTTTATCTATTTTCTCCCTTTTTGACAGTTTCCTTTTAATTTTGGTAATGGAAAATCCCAATGCACTTGTGCAAGCTAAAATCCTGAGAATCTTTATGAGAAAATCCTTGAGAATTGAGAGGGCAAATTTTGGGGTACAACACCCCGGGAAGGTTTTCTCAAGTCGTTTTCGCTGGTATGCAGGTGATTTTTGTATATTGAAGACGATACCAATTGGCGTAAGATGCAGTATCGGGTTTGTGATCCCACTGCCCCCAGTCAAGTGTTGTTTCATTTTCTGATTTTTTGGGTTTGCATGGTCTAAGGTCTCTATCCCAGATTCCCCATCGAAGTCTTCCCTCATATGACGAAAGGTCTTATTCCCTTGGTGTGCTGAGATGGAACTATTTGCAAAATGTCACTCTTTCTACAGTATTGGCATTATTGTTGGTATTTATTTCCCAGGCAACTAGACCAGGGCAGTATATTTTCTAAGAAGTGTTGAAATGGTTATCAACTTTTTGGGTTTTCACCTACCCAGTGTTGGGTTTGATTTAAAATCCCCATGAGTTTGACCTTCTTCTATAATTTTGACTTCTTGATTCCCTAGGAAGGCTATCCCAGGGCATCTTTTGTTGTAATAGTTTGCATGATATGAAAATTCAATCCAAGATTCCTCAGTGAAGGTTTCACTTATTTGATAGAAGTATTTTCTCCCCGTGCATGCTGAGATTTGACTCGTTTACGAAGCACCCCCCTTTCAACAGTACTTGCATTTTGTTGATTGCCCGATGATCAGGCAAGGGCAATGTTTTATTTAAGAAGTGTTGAGGCATTTGTCAGTTTTTTTGGGTTTTCACCCGCCAAGTGCTGGGTTTGATTTAAAATCCCCATAAAATTTATTTCTTGTTGTAATGTTTGACTTCTTAACTCTCCAAGTTGTTATCCCCATGAGGTTTCATAATTTCTCCCAGAGAAGTTGGTGCAATACTTACTCTCAATATTGAAGAACGAATCTTGGTTCACCCGCTTCGATGTGGTGTTGGCTTCCCCAATGAAGTCAGCACGAGGTTTCCAGTTGGTATCTCGATGATGAGGCACTATCTCCCCTAGTGAAGTCTGTATGATATTTCCTCAATGAAGTCAGCTTGATATCCTCAGGTTATGTTTTAACGATATGGTTTTCATCTGCCTTATTGAAATCAATATTGTAATCCCCAGTAGGAGTACGAATCGTGAAAACATTTGTTTCCCCATTGAAGTCTGTTTGCTATTCCCCGGTGGAGCCTGAAGAAGGATGTTATATCCCTGTATCTGTGTTGATTTGTTGCTATGTGTTGTACCTCAAAATTTTCCCTCCCATTTTCACACAAGACATACCCCTAGAGGTTCTCAATTGCTCAAGGTGGACCAAGGATTGACTACACAACTCTCCTACTAAGGCAATGAACCCCCAACTAGGGTTTCCATTTTCATCAAGATGTTTGAGCTCCAATGGTCTCAAATGCTTCCCATGGTCTTAATATGTACTCAAGATCATCCATGCCAAGTTTCATGCTTTGCTCAATAAGTTTTCTCAAACAATTGCTCAAATATTGGAAAATCAATTGTGCTAGGTCAAAAGTCAACTGTGACATATATACAGTCAAACTTCAAGATTTTTGGTCAACATCAACATTTTAAAGTGATATACATCATTTGATCAAGGGTTGATCTTGATTCCTCAAGAAATGCTCTTAATTCATCAAAAGTCAAAAATAGCAAATTAGAGTTTCTGTAGGAAAAGTCAACCAAACTTTGACCAAGCATAACTTTCTCATAATTCATCAAAAATTTTCCAACCAAATCTCATTTTGAATAGAATCCAATTCCCTACAACTTCTCTTCAGCCCTCAAGTCCAAGAAATTCACCATTTGAAAGATACAAGTTCATACATTACAGGTCATTTTTAGAAAGTCAATAAAAGCCACTTTTTTCCAAGACCTTTAACATCAAGATAACATCCTCAAAAGCAAAATTGATCAAAAGAGGGATTTGAAGTAGACATCTTGGGCTTTCCAAAAAGTACAAGATCATCATCATGAGATAAAAATTGATCAAGTTATGGCTCGCCCAAGTTGGGAAAATTTGGGAAATTTCAAGAAATATCCATTGGGCAAATTTGAATTTTTAAGGTAATGACTCTAATTATTGAACTTCAAACATATTCCTAAGACCATATAGGACCCCTAGGACCATTTTTGAATAGTCTTGATTTTATTTGCATTTTATATTAATTTTATTTAATTAAAAATCAAATAAATCAAGATTATTGCAAAGTATATGGGACATTATCATTTGGGCTTGGTTTGGTACATGGAGAGGCCCCAATTTTCGTGTACAGCAAGGCCAATTAAGTCTAGGTACATTCAAATTTGAGAATGGACAAAATCCCTTAACTTTGGCCAAGGTTACAAATGGACATTCATGGCATTCAAAAGCTTGTCCATAGCTATTACAAACATGGCATTTTCGTGTCCTCTCATCATTCTCTATATAAACAAGCTTCTGGCAAGCATCAAACAGATATACATGACCTGGAGAACCCCTGTCCAATTTGCAAAAAAACACTAATGTTGTCAAACTCGAATTTCCATTTCCAGCTTGTTTCAGTCCCAAACAAGTATCAAAACATACTCCTGGAGAGCCTCTGAAGCCATTGCAAGCATTCCCAAGGCTTGAAGCTTGCAGAATCGTGCATAACCTTCATCACGGTTTGCATATGTTCTTGATTTTGATTCCTTTAATTCTGGTATCATAAATGCATTTTAGCTATATATATTCATGTTCATCGTCACATGTGCATGATTTTGGTTGGTTTAATTGGAGTTTAAGCGCAAGAATCGTATTCGCCATAGTTAGGGTTCCGAAGGCCCCAAATTGGGGACTCCATGTACAGGTTAAATTAGGCCCAATTAAGGGTCAATTCATGCTCAGGAGATCACGAGCGATTGATCCATGGCCTTATCTGAAATTTATATTGCTTGTGTTGAATTTTTGAAAATGCAGGGGTTATAGCTACGGAAGTTGTATGTAGGTAAAAGCTTTATGCCTAAAATGATGGTTCTTTGGAGAAGATGACTAGGTGGCAGCCCATCACTGGCCAGTTTGAATCTGGCGCGCGTTTTTGAAATTTTCAGATATTAATCTTGTTTTCCTATATAGTATAATTGTGTTGTTATTTGTACAAATAAGCTTGGTGGCGCAGATGGCCAGGGAACGAGCATGCAAAGTCAAGGACCTGGGTTCGATCCTGGAAACCCAATTTTGCATTTTCTAACATTTCTATGCAGGATCTAATGCACCACTAGTCAACATGTCCATCATGCACCTCAGGATCTGACCATCAAATCCATCTCCATCTCAAATCTAGCGCCTCAAGCATGCAGGCACATGGTGGACCCTCTTGGCACAAACTCATCAGATCCAGCGTTGGTGATGGGTCAACAAGACTGGGCCTTGGAAGAATTCAGCAACACATCCTCCAGTTTGGGCCTACACCCCCCTCAGGCCTAATTTCTAACCTTTTTTCTAGTTTATTTATTTATCATCATTATTTTGTTTAATTATTTTTATTAATCTTTTTTTTTTACAAAATCATAAAATCAAGAAACCACAAAAAAAATGTTAAAATTAGTTTTCTTTTTATTAAAATTAATTTTGTTTAAAAATAAATAAATTTAATTAGGATAACTTAATTTGTTTTCTTTAATTAAAATTAATTAGAAATTAGGACTAATTTGCAAAATTCAATTTTACTTTATTTTCTTTAATAAAATACAAAAAATATTTTCTTTAATTAAGTAGATTCTATAGGATATTTAATCTATTCCAGTGTCATTTCTCGCGCGCGTTTACTTATTTATTTTTCTAATTATTGTATCTGATTACGGATTTGTAATAGTTTTTAACTAGGATTTATTTTACTGCTTTTATTTACTGTTGAATCCCAAGTTTGGATATGTAACCCCCTCCCCCGAAGCCCTGTAATAGCGTAGATTTTCTTTTCCGCTTTTAATTTCTGCAATTGTTTAAACTGTTTAGATGTATGGATAATAGGATTGTATGCAAAAGATAAATCAAATGTTTAAAACAGTAGAAAACCTAACTGTGCAAATAAATAAACTGAAATTAAACACTTGCACATGCTCACCCCTAGGGTATCTCCCACTTCTGTTTCCTCGGAAATATGGTCACTATTCTCGAACGTGAGAATTCTTAGTGATTGTCCTCTAATTCAGAGATCGCAAGTCCCTTTCGAAGGTTGCCTCGGTAAATCAAAATGCGATCTTAGAAATTTAAGACAGTTACTAAGAGATATTTCCATGTTGCCTTAAGTGATTGTAATCGTCCCTTTTAATTGTCCCTCAAACTCCAACGAAGGAGCTACCTACTCCTTAATAGTAGGATAGCACCATCTAAAGGAAATAAGAAAACGAACAGTCTTTTTCGAGTAGGTAGAAACTCTTAAGTACTTGCTCAAAACAACCATTTTTTTTCACACTTACACTTTTCGAACAAATTTTTCAAAAACTCTTTATCACACTCTTGAGGAATGACATAAGGGTTACCATAAAGTGAAACGCCGCACTAAGGAATTTTCAAAGCTTTTCAAAACACACGCAAAAGTAATTTCAAAATGAGCAAGTACCTAAGAGCCCATGGAAAACCATGGATAGAAAGGGTGCTAACACCTTCCTTTTCTATAATCTACCCCCCGTACTCAAAAACATCTCGAAAAAGGTTTTTTTTGTTCTTTTTCCCTTTTCCTTTGTTGGATAAAATAAAATACGATGGCGACTCTTGCTTACCGCGACATTTGCAAACACAAACGCAAAACCAGTATTAACAGTCAGTTCTGCCACCATATCACACTAGGATATGATTATTTTCGGATTATGTTATTTCCCAGTGAAGTTAAGCCGTGAAATAGGATTCTGTTCCTCACTTGGTGCTTATCTTTCTTATGAAATGTTCATCTTGGATGTGATTTAGCCGAGTGTTGTTTGTGCCCAAGTTGGTTTGGTTTGTTTATCCCCACTGTTATATGTTTGTTTTGTCAGCATATACATGATAACGCTCATACATTCATACATACATCATGCATAGTTAAATTTAGAAAATCATTGCTCATTCACATTCGTTAATATTTTGTTGACATATTACCCTGTTTCACAGAATTGTGTTGTCCTCTCTCCAATAGAGTGTCAGCCTTAAGCAGAAACTGTATATTCTTTCATGCCATCTTTTTTGGTCAAGAGCAAATTCTAAGAGGAATGCCATGTTTGGATGCAAAACATTATAGGTCACTTTTGAAGAAAAAACTTGAAATATTTATAAGTATGGGAAGTCAACCTCTTTTTCCCAACTTTGACTCATTGCAACTTTCAGCTCAAACATCCATTTGATTCCATTCTTTTCCCATTGCAAAGCTTGTGACCTCATCTTTCTAAAGCATCAAGAATCATGCCCTAAGACCCCTTGAGCTGAGAATGCCATTGATTTGAACTTGGTAACTTAAAACGGAAGTTTCTTCAAAAGTCAGAATTTGAAATCCTTGATTTAGCTTCTAAACACATTTTTTCTGTGCGTTTTTGCTTCTAAACATGTTTAGTGAACTTCCAGAAGTGATTAGCATAACAAAACGTGCGTTTTGGATGAGTTTTGATCAAAATAGAAGTCACACTTTTCTTGTTTGCAACTTCACACGATTTCCCTCCAAACTTCGTCTTTTCACACGCTTGAACATTCCATTTGATTCCCTATAAATAGAGGGTCATCCCTCATTCATTTCCTCAAGCTTGAACAACCAAAATCACCCTGCCAAACTCATTCTATAACTCACTTTTCTGCAACTTCCAAATCAGTGTTCAAGCCTTTTTCAATCCATTTTTTCTATCAAATCACCTTCTTTGATCTTCCCTGAAGCTAACCATACAATTGCCTTCAAGAATTGTGACCTATATTGATCCATAGAAGTCCAGTTTCAGAGCTTTGCAACTCAACTTCAATAGGTAGATTTCTCCATCAATTCTTCCAAACTTTGATATCATTGTGAAGCTTTCATTGCCTTGGTTCTAGTTGCAACATTTGTTTTTAATTGGAAGCACGTTTTGACCATGAAATTTCAAATCCCTTTTCAAAACTTCTCTTCCAAATTGCTTGAGCTACAATTTATATAAATTTTTCGCGAAGGTTTGGTTGTCTTCATCTTGATGAGACGAAGCGAATGACATAGGTTTGAGCTTCTGATTTTACAGTTTAAGAGACCTGCAATTCACGTTGAATGGAGGTTGAAGATGACCAACGTATCATCTTCCAACCAATGATGGCGTACCATTTGTTTTTTTTTAAATCTGATTTTACATTTGATTCAGTGTTTTATTCACTAAAGTCCATAGCAAGCACAACGCGCCAGGTCCACTTGATCTGTTTACTAACGCGTTTTGACAATGATCAGATGACTCATATTTTTTTGGTTTGATATTTTATTTTCTGATTTTTATTTTAGTTGATTTAAAATTCAAAAAATCATAGAAAATTCATTTTAAGTCCAAAATATCTGAAAATATTATGAAAAATATTTTTGATTTTTCTCTTTATGTTTTTTATTTTTTCACGGTTTTATTTTGTGTTTTGATATTTTTTATAAATTTTCACTTTATTTGAATTGTTTTAAATGTTTAAAAATACTTTCATGCATTTTTAAATTCTGAAATTTTTTTGGAATGATTCAATGATATTGTGACAAATATTGGCGACCTCATTTATTTTTTATTTCTGACTGTTATTTTTTAAAATCATTTTTGGTTTATTTTACTCATTTCTTTTAATCTTAAAAATAGTTTCTGACTTTAAAAAATTACCAAAATTTTTACAAAAATATTTGAGTTCATTTCTGATTTTTCTATGGTCTTACTTAATATTTCTTGATTAATTTGAACATAGTTAATATTTTTCTCATTTATTTCTCATTAAATGCAATATTATTTTATGATTATTTTCTGGATGATCTTTGGTTGAATTTTTTATCATGAACTTTGTTAATATCATTGGATCCATGGTGTTGAGTCTAACTCCATAAAAATGGATGAATGCTTTTAATAATAGTTTGATTAAAATTTAATTCAAATGTGGTTTGTATATTCTTTCCCACCCCTCTTCATCTCATCCCTTTCTTATTGCACTAAGTGTTATTGGAGCATGATCTCTATATCATGTCTCAAAACAAATGGTGCATAGATTTCTATTGATCGGCCTCAAAATAGGTGCGACTTCTATATAAGCCCACTTACGATTGCTTAACATAACACTAAATTTTGTCCCGATTCGAATAAATGATCATTTGTGGCCCAAACCTATGTTTGCAAGCCGAAGTATGTTAATTTGATCTCTTTGATCCAATAACCTTGAGATTCATTGTGCGGAGGCTTTGGTTCTACCAATCCTCTAATGGTTCTACATCACTTTTGGCAACGCGTATCACTTAAACATCGTTGATCATTGAATAGTACTTTTGAGGATTCCAAAATGGATGATATACTTGACATAAAGCAAATGCAATTCATTGTGTGGAGGCTTTGGTTCTACCAATCCTCTAATGAGTTCCAAATTCAAGTTTCAATATGGTCAGCCAACTAACCACTAATTATTAATAATTGACTTTATTTTTTGTTTTTATTTTATGCTCTTTTATTTTATGCACCATTTACTTTAGCATTTACATTTCATGCTATTTTTCATCTTTGCTCACTTGAGTATTTACATTCTTGTCATTTTTATTTGGCTCACTTGAGCTTTTCTTTCTTAAGATACCTAATAATCAACATAAACCATAAAAATCATTAATGATACTTGGACTATTTGGTTACTATCCTTGGCATTATGGAGTATTGGACTTCTTGGACTTAGGATTAGAAACCTTGGCCTATGTTGGAGACCTTGTGACCTTAATTGATATTTTGTCCAGAGTTCTTGAGGTTTACCTCAAGACATTGAGTTGTTTGTTTGTTTTGTGTGCAGGTTATTGTGATTACATACTTTGTTTGTAATCTGGAATTCACCCGTATACAACCGTTACTCTGTCCAATTTTTGTGAAGATTTAATACACTTGAAGTTTGATTCTCTCAAGAGGTCTAGTATCTTTGCTTGCTTGGTTTCAATCCAAAGAATGTGAATTCTATCTTGACTCATAATGTCAAGTAATGGATTCTTGTCGGTTAGATGGTTTTTATCCCTAGCTTTTACCTTATGCTTTACGATAGTCTCTTCTTCTCCTCCCATCTTCTTCAATTTCAAAAATCTTCTCCCTCCTTTTGAAAACTCTTCTTGTTTTTAAACTTGAACCACTTTCATAATAAACTTGGACCTAGGTCCATGAATTTTCAAAACATTTTTCATAAATAAACTCCAATCAATTTAATAATACCTTGGCATTTTTGTGAGAAGATTAAAAGTCAATCAATCTCATTTCAAACCATTTCGCCACTTTGGCTTTTTACTTTAAACTTTTTTCAAAAGATTAGACTCTTGTCAATCCTTGTAGTGATGCAAACAACTATACTTCTACAATATATAGTGAAGAGAGATATTTTCCACTTGAATGTTGAGTGAGGCATTGTTGATTTTAAAATCCAAGCCATATCCTCCACTTTGAGATGATGCAAATTCTCCTTTCTCATAATTGTGGGTAGTAAGTATGTTTTCCACACGGACAATGACGATGATGTCTTATCTCATAAAATTAATCAACACACTTGTGTTTTAAAATTTTTAAAGGTGAATTACGTGTACCCTGATCCCCTATTGCATAAAAGGTGGTACGTGGGCACTAAAGGTTCGCAATCGCGGCGGATGTAAAAATCATAAAAAATACTTCTTTTCTCACCTCCACCATCTATTTTTTATACAACATTTTATAGTCAAAATATACAGATTTTTTAAAGAGGTTCCTACGGAGTACCGTAGATGTTTAGGGTGCTAATACCTTCCCTTTGCATAACCAACCCCCTTACCTTGAATTTCCCCCCCTCTTTTTGGGTTATTCACTCTTTTCCCATTCCTTTGGAAACAATAAAGCGCAGTGGCGATTTTTTTATCTGTATAAGTCTAGTCAATCCAATGACTTAGTCTTAAACATTTCTACCGCTACAGATACGTCTGCGCCTAATGAAATTGATACAAGAGAAGTGTTCAAGAGCAACTCCATAAACCCTAATGCTTATTGTTGATTCAAATCCTTCTCTTCTTTTGATCTTTGATCAAGACCAACACCGATAGATGTAACCTATTCGCCGCTTAAGCTACTTCCTTGCAAAGATTTTAAACACTCCAAGAATCCTTGTAAAAATTTCAAACACTACAAGGGATTTCACTCGAGTAAATCCGATTGCACTCTATCCGCACAAGATCTTCAATTCTATCTGCCACTTTTTGCTACTACCTTACAAAGATTTTAAACACTCTAAGAGAATTCACATGGACGATTCCTTCTTGAAGGATCTTGTCACAAAACCTCCGCACCAACACAGATCTTGGAGGGAAAACCCTAACGAAGAGTTTTTCTGGATGAAACCCCTACAAAGATCAACCCAATACTCAATTAGACACTACCATTCCTTGTCTAGATGACACTCCAACGGAACATCATCACAATATAATGTTAGTGTATGCGTAGGTTGGAGACTGAAGATGAAGAGAAAATAAGCTAATTTTATGGTTTCACCAAGTTGGAATGATGCATAAATGATGTATTTATAGTTGTGAAAGTCTAGATGTAAAAAGGATATTTTCAGAATTAAAAAGAATTGAAAATTTGACTCAATCAAACAGTATGCGTCGAACTGAAAATTGTATGTGTCGACACATAAGTCAAATTTTAACTGCATGTGTTGAACTGAAAAACGGATGTGTCGACCAAAACAAGTTAGAGGCTACAGGCTTTAAAAATACAATACATGTGTCGACCTAAAATTCGTATGTGTCGACACATAAAATCAGTATTTCTGCAATTTCTTAAAAGCTTCAGTATGTGTCGACTTGAAATACTTATGTGTCGACACATACAATAAAAATTGATGCAGAAAATGATTTTTTATGAATAGGATCAATTTCAAATTTGTTTTAAATGACTCCTAAGACCTCTAATGCAAGGTAATGCCACAAGACATAAGGATATCGTCCACTATACTGAAATGATAGCTTTCTAAATTTTGACATCATACAAAATATCTAATAGTGAAGTTGCACTCACAAAATGAACGATGAAGCTCTTGGTTGATTACACTATTATTAGTACTTAAATCAATGAATGCAATTTTTTGCATCAACAAGACTTGATTACGGGAACTTTGATAGCGCAAGACTTGCAATGTCAAGGATGGCTTTCTTGAATACTTCGTTTGGATTTCAATTCAGACATGTTATCAAACATAGGCATAGATTTGCTTGATACTTTTTATAAGGTGACCAAATGACCTCTTAATATTTTCTTCCCATTAAAATTGATGGATGTGTTAAGCAAAAAATCGATGTTAATGTAATGAGATTGAGGCAAAGTGAGTCTTTACCTAGAGACCATATCTCTAGATTGAATGTGTAATGGATAGAGATTGACATAATGAAATTTTTCTTAGACATCTTGTATTTGTATTTACTGTCTAGTCATCTATTTCGTTTTTCTTTTATACATGAGTCCCTTTATCACTATAGTATCCCTTTTGTTTTGTTTGTGAGTGTATGGAATGAAACTTTACCCAAAACTTTTTTCTCCTAAACTTATTTATTCTTTCTAAACTTTTTCAAAAAAAATCTAAGCATTGAACAGCAAAAAAACTGTTATACATATCTTGCTTTTGTTTGTGAGTGTATGGAATGGCCGTAAAATTTTAAATTTTGTTAACATGAGCAACAACAAAAAAAAAAAAACTGTTCTTTTATTGCATAACTACAAAAAGCTTATACACTGTTTTTTTAAAGTAAAATTAGGTGTTAAAATTTTCCTTTTCGACACATGTTTTTTTAATTAAATAATAGCATTACATGTGAACATTTAACATGCATTTATAATATAAAAAAAAAGGTGTTGAATGTTAACATCTCACACTTATTTTTAATTATGAACAGTATTAAATTGTGTTTCTTGGTTCTTAAAAGGGAAATTACATCTCTCATATGTATTTTTACACCGGTTTAAAATTGGTGTCAAATGAAAATTTTCATACATGTTTTAAAAAGGGTGTCAAATGTGATATTTACAATACTGGTGGCAATAACACCAGTACAATAAGTAGTATTAAATGCTAAAATATCAAGTGTTATATATTCTTTTTGCACTAGTGAATATCAATACAATTTAAATTATGTTGATTTTCTGACTTCTTATTTCCAATGCCTTATATGTCATGTATATGTATATGTTGTTTTCCATACTCTTGCAACTTCAATACTTTTCTCTCTCCAACGGTCAATTACGGGAGGCAATGGACAATTGAAGTTTAACTTCACCTGAATCCAACGATTATTGTTAACAAAATTAATTGCAACAATATTATGTCTACTTGTAGACATAAATGGAGATACCACAAGTGAAAAGGAAGTGATGTTAAAGATACTGAACAATGAGACTTATATCAAAATGTATCTAGAAGAAATAGGGTTACTTGTGTCCGGAATCGTCATCCATTTTTTATAATCTTGAACACCCAAACTAGATATTCCTAAGGGATTCTTAACTTTTTGAGAGTGAGTTATAGAACACCTTGGAATACAAATTATTGTTTATATAAACTTTAATATCACTACAACATTTGTTGTCTCTGGCAACACTTTTTTAGGTAACATGTAGAAATTGTTGCCTTAAATTCATATAAGCAACGATTTACGATTGTTGTCAAAAATATGTTTGCAACCCTTGATAATCGTCGCCTAAAATACTTTTGGGGACGTTTATGGAGCGATACTCTTTTATTTTTTTTGCCAACGGTTGTTAATTGTGCCCTTAACTGCTTTTGGGGACGATTTTAGAGCGTTAAAATATTATTTCTTTAGCAATGTTTGACAATTGTCCCCTAAAATATTTTTGGGGACATTTTTAGATTGTTACATTAGTTCTAATAAAAGGCTACATTTCTGAAATGTTGTATAAATTTTTTTAGAATTATCAAATTTTTGGTAGCTCTTCCCTCCAAAACTTATACACTAAAAAACAAATATTTTTCTCTAAACATTATTAATATATATATAAAAAAATATTTTTCTAACACAGGAATTTAAAAATAAAAAATTTCAATTAAACAGAAAATAAAAAATTATATATATATATATATATATATATATATATATATATATATATATATATATATATATATATATATATATATATATATATATATATTTCAATTAAACAGGAATTTTTCTTCTAAAAACATAGAAATACACAAAAATTTTGTCACAAAGCATGAGCTGATGATGGAGGTGGAGACTGAAAAGAATCAAAACATAAACCCTAGGCAGCATCATATTTCTATTCACCTTGCATTATTATCATTTTTTAATGAAGAATGGTTCTGATTTAAAGAGAAAAACCACACACCACCCTTGCTGCAACACACAGTGACAACAAGAGCTTTTCGTTCCGCAATTGAAGAAGAAAACGAGAGAGGAACGAAACGAATCTCGAGTGTGAAATCACCTCACTCTATTGATGATGCTAAATCCAAGGTATGCCATTCCCAAATTCTCTCCTAATCCTATTCTAACTTCTTCTACATTGTTTCTTTATCGCTTCTTCAGTCATTTGCAACGCCACTATGGTAGAAAAAGTTCTGGGTTTCATAATGTAGATGCTGTTGTTACTCGTTTCAATTGCTTGATTCGCGCACTTTCTCCGCCACCCACTTGTGAATTTGACAAGGTTTTAGGAGCTATTGTGAGGATGGGTCATTATCCCACTGCAATTTCTCTTTTTTCGCAGTTTCAACTTAGGGGAATTTCACCTTCCATTGCTACTTTCAGCATCTTGATTAACTGTTTTTGTCATCAATCTCATATGGGTTTTGCTTTTTCGTTATTGGCTACCATTCTTAAGAGTGGCTATGAACCTAACATGGTGACTTTTAATACAATTATTAATGGTTTTTGTATGAATGGGATGATTTTTAAAGCTTTGAACTTTTACCAAGACCTAGTAGCCCAAGGGTATCTTTTTGATGAGTTTACTTATGGGATTTTAATCAATGGGTTGTAAGTTTCATATTCTAGTATCTTCATTACAGTTCTTTAAATTCTGTTATCACCGCAGTGTCTAAATTGAATCTTACTTTGTTCAGATGCCTAGCAGACAAAAGTCATTCCCTTTCTTAAATGTTGTTTGTGAATACTGTCTGTCATTTGAAGTTGAGAGGAAGCTAGAAGCTTTGTATGATAAACTAGAGTAGAAGTTTGCAATGGTTTCTGTAGTCGGATTTTCCTAGTTCTCATATGTGAACATGTCCTATTAAAAGTTTCAAAACAGGAATTCATGGTTTAACAAACTTTATAGCTCATCTATTAAGTTTCCAATTGATTTAACAACTGGTTCCTCATCCACCGTTCTTTGAAGTTTTAACAATTTTAACAACCTGATTACTTGAGCACTGTTCATTAGTCTATAAATTGGAAATCTTGTGACCATTATTCCCATTTCCCTACACATACTCGTCAAGTTTATTATTGTCAAATCTTTAAATAATGCCTCTGTATGAGTCTGCACACATGGGCCAAATACAACATTGGGATCTTGGTTGGTTCCTATTGAGCTTTCTGAAGCATTGCACTGGAAGTTTGTTTGCTATCTAGCATGTTTGAGACTGTAAACCAATGAGTAACTGTGTGATTGATCTTTGACTGATAGCTATTCACTTAATGTATTTTTTGTTCTTAACAGGGAATCTGTTTGATGATAACAGTCTTGCAGCTGGCTCAATTACCCAATATTAAGGTAGCTAAATGGAATCCTTATATCTACAGTTAATTAACCATTCTTCATTTTCTTAATTTTTTCTGTTTGTCATCAATTACAATTATTGTCATTTTCTTATTCATCTAATTTAACAGGTTGCGACTGTACTCCTCTCTTCTGCTTTTGCCTACGACATCTTTTGGGTGTTCATATCTCCGTTGATATTCCATGAAAGTGTCATGATTGCAGTAAGTATTCACCTGTACAAGTAATACTTTAGCTCTTCACTTTTATATTTTTAGTGCAGTTTGCATCTTCAAAGGAAATTTTGGTAGAAAATGAGGAGAAACTAGAAAATGTAGTCAGAGGACAAAGTATCCTTTTAGCATAGTGTTATAATATAAGAAAGTATCCCCTCTGTTACTTTTTAATTGTCACTTTTGTTGAAGAATTTTGTTCCTATTTATCCGCCGTTTTCAAATTTTAATGCAACATTAATTATCGTTTTGTCAATAATACTTTTAAAGTGTGGATTGAGCCCAGTGGCGGAGCCAGCGTCCGGCCAGGTAGGGCAGCTGCCCAGGCTCCGCCCGACCATGCTTCACCATCTCGCGATGGAGATCTTCTATGGCCATCTTCCGACACACCATACCGTAAACAGATACACACCGCAGCACCACTCTTGCCTTTCCGGTTTCCGTTCAATCAATTATCGGTGAGCATCACCTTCCTCCGCCGATTCTTTCTTCTTCTTGCTTCTGTTTCAATTCATATCTCCTACATCATTGTTGTTGTTTTGTTATTTGTTGTTGTTGTTGTTGTTGCAAGTTGTGGTGTTGAATTTGTTGTTTCGTGCTATGTCCACCAAGTGTTCGGTAAAATTTCTGAACGAATATTTTTCTTATTGGGCATCCTAGAATCCAAGAGTTGCTCTTCAACCGCCGAGAATGGTGAGAATTTCTTACACCTTTCCCTCTTTTTCATTTTTCATTTTCGGTTTTTTAACTTCTCTTGTAGCGTCTCTGAGGATGGGATTCCATCCAAATTTCCTCTCTCATTTCGCACTAGATCAGAGCTTCACTTTGCACTTCAATTGTTCCATAAAGCGGTTTGTTTTTATGTATTCATATCGATGAAAGTTTGTAAATCTATTTACACTGTACATGCAATTCTGCATTTGGAAGATAATTCTGGATTTGCACTCATACCTCAAGTCATACACTTGTAATTAATCTATGAGTTTTTGTTAATGTTCGCTTCATAATCTTTGCCCAAGTATTTTTCTGAATCTGGTTTGCTTGCTTATATCAGACTGGGGCTATGGATGTGTCAGAGTCAGGACGTGAATATGGGGCTAAAAACACTGACGACACCCCTGTGACGGGCACTTCTCAGAAAACTCGAGGGGGTAAGTTATTCACATTTAACTGGTTATCTCGTTTGTGCAATCTGTTGTGCTATGCTTGTAAATGTATGTTTCGATAGTTGATGATTTATTGAACTCTTGAAGATTACAGAAGATGCTCTTCAATACCTTTTGGTGCATGGTTGCCCTCCAAATGTCCGAACATATACTATATTGATCAATGCACTTTGTAAAGATGGCTCTTTTGATGAAGCTACACTCTTACTATCAAAAATGGATACCAATGATTTCCTCCCTGATGCTGTAACTTTTGATACAATTATTGGTGCACTGCTCAAGAGAAATGAGACCGAAAAGGCAGAGAAACTTCGTCATGAAATGATGGAGAGAGGTCTGGTAAATATTGAAAAAAGGTCAGATACTTTAGTTCCATTTTATTTATTTACTTGCTTTTGGACAGTAACTTCAGCTTCATTTTGGATTATGCTTCTATAATCTATTATCTTTCACACTCTGTAATGGATTAAATTGCCACATCTACTTGTTATTGTGTTATTTGAAAAAGAATCCATGATAGGATAGATATTTTGATATTTCATTACGGTTTTCTCAATATTGTGACTGTTTGTTTCATGTGATGGTGATTATTCATTGTTGTGGAATGACATGCTTGCTGTGTGATTAATGTTTGTGCAGCTTTTGAATTTGTGTTTATTGGAACATTATTGTGTGTATAGTGCCACTGATGTTTTAAAGCTTTGTTTGTGGTTTTGATTCTGGTAACAGTATTTGTGCTTTAGAATTAGAGGTTGGTATGGTTGTTATGAATCTGTGATTAACTTTTGATTTCATGTGTCACGCACGCGCAACATACTGCAAGGAGTTAAACTCCTTATCCAAAGCAGGATTGCCTCCCCCATTTAATGTTCTTCTTGTGTGTTATTCACTTTTCGAACCGATACAGGTTCTTTCCTATACTTTTTTTTTGCTACTTATATGACTTTTTTCATATATTAATTATAGTTTTAAAATATATATTTGCTCTACTCCACAACAGAAGGATGAACGTAAAATCCTGAAGCGTTGGAAGTGGAGATGTGTACTCATGGATGACGCACATGCTTTAAAGGACTGTAAAATTTAAATTATACTTCAGACAATTCACTATCAAAGCCCTTCATGGTCCCGCTCATACCAAAGCTGGATAGGTGAGTTTTCTCCGATGAAAAATATTTTTCTC
Organism: Vicia faba; assembly: GCA_948472305.1. Lineage (NCBI taxonomy): Eukaryota > Viridiplantae > Streptophyta > Magnoliopsida > Fabales > Fabaceae > Vicia > Vicia faba. The sequence goes on from OX451736.1 coordinate 716,846,310, forward strand.
AACTTAGATTAAATGTATCTGTTGTATTTATTTTGATACACGTATGTCCAATCCTCAAATATATTTGGAACTTATCAATATTACTTTTATAATTAATTATTAATTATACTTTTTTTTAATATTTATCAATTAGATATGACACAATAAAGTGATTAGTACGGTGATAATAAATAAGTGAATGAGCAAAAACAACAATCAGACCGAGTAGGATAAGAAAAACTTGGTCCGATCAGACTGAGTAGAAACGGAAAAACTCAATAAAATTGTTGAATTACAGGTCAAGTTTTACCTCTTAGTCTGCAAATTTTGTTTAATAAGTTTGTAATTGTAATTGCATTTCATTTTCTCATTTTCTAATTATTTGTCTGTAGATCATTCACCGTCGTTGTTTCGGTTAAACCTCAATAGATATTTCATCGGTTTCAACATTGTTTGGGAAAGAAACGTCTCCGTTTCATTTACTAGCTTTGTTGTTGTTGTTGCAGTGAAGGAAGTTGTGTTGAAATCGAAGTCGCTTGTAACTAAGGACAAGATTTTAGTTTCTATTACTGCTGGAATCAAGTTGAAAGAATTCAGGTAACAGATACATATTATATAGTTTGAAAAGAAACAACAAATACATATTATATTAGACTATGAAATGTTTGTGCATGTTTAGATTAAAAGTTCACCAATTTATTCTATGTTTGGTATTGGAATGCATGTTTAGTGTATATTTAGATTATAAATGAAATTTTTATAATAACTATGCATTTGTAAAAGCTACGTTGATATATGAACCATGGTGTTTTTCCATCCTTTATATGATAAAGAGTAATGTATAATTTATTTCATTTTAGAAAACCAAACATGATAAAGAAGGATTGGGTGGAGTTACCTCCACACAGTCAAAGTTATAAGGACAGTGTAAATTACTTTTTTGGATATTGCATTCACCAAAGGAATGGTTGAAGAAGAAGAGATTTTGTGTCCTTGTTCTGTATGTTGCAATGATAGTTGGGAAGTAAGAGATGTAGTGTATGACCATTTATGTAGTAAAGGATTTGTAAAGGGATACACTGAATGGATTTATCATGGTGAAGATGAGAGTCTTATAGATCTTGATGGTGATAATGATGATGAAAATTCACATCCATTAAAAACCTTCATAATTAATTCACATCCATGAGATGTGAAGAATATAAACAATGTGTTTTGCTCATTGGTTTAGTTTTTATTTGTGCGAGGTTTAATTCTTGTTGATGTCTTAATTGTCCTTTGGACCAAAAATACTTATGGTTAATGTGTTTTATTTTATTTTCTTATGCAGCAATGTATCAATGAAGATGTTGAAAATGACGATATAAATGATGAAATTCAAGAGGACGACATAAATGATAAAATTCAAGAGGACGACCTAAATGATAAAATTCAAGAGGACGACGTAGATGACGAATTTCAAGAGGACGACATAGATCTAGATGATGAATTTCAAGAGGAGGATATAGATGGTGAATTTCAAGAGGACGACGTAGATGAAGAATTTATGGAGGATGACATATCTAACGAATTTCAAGAGGACGATCTGGATGCTTTACTCCTAGAAGACAAACTTGAATGAGTTGGATGATGTCTTTTTTTGGCTTGTAGTTGAAAGCATTAAACTTGAAATATGATTTTTGTTCTTTTGCTGAACTATGTTTTTAGTTATTTTACTAGGGTCATACTTCAAAGTATTAAAAGTAATATTGTTACGTTAGGCATTTTGTGTACTCTATATACTATATCTTGAATTAAAGTTCGAACTCGATTTTATTATATTACAACTTTTATGGATGTATGGTTTAAGTTATATAATCAATATTATTTTTGAAGCCAATTATTATTGACTATATTATTTTGATAATAATTGCAAAATTGTATATTTTATGTGGACACTATAAAACAACAACCTATAAGCTATGGCTACACTTCAAAAACGATCTTCCTGATTCAGGTTTAAGGCAACGATTGTTAATTGTAGCCGAATTTGGCAACGCTTAAAAAACGTTGTCTCAGAGGTCGTAAATAATCGTCTCCTATTCCTTTACTATAGGCGACGTTTTTCAAAAGCGTTCCCAAAAAACATAAAAAAACGTTGCCTCAAACAATAGGCAACGCTCGCACAGGAGACGCCCAGAAAACGTCCCCTATTGTTTTAGGCAACGATTTTCAGAGTAATGGCAACGTTTTTCAATTGTTGCTGGAGAGCCTAAATGTTGTAGTGTATCAAAATGCGTCTAAACTAAGGACCATGACTCTTCACCCCATCCTATTAAATCTCTAATAGCACAGAAATCACAATTTCCAATAGCCTCCACATGTATAATATCTTCAATGTAGTCATGTAAGAAAATAGGAAACTGAGACAAGTAAAGATGTCTTGAATACTTGCAAGACAGTTGATTTGCTGGATCTTTGCTATATGATCTCTTAGATGTTTAACTTCCCTACGAGGCTTTAACATACTCCCAATATGAAGGATTACAATGCACATCAATCTCTTGCACTTTTTACTCTTAACTCCCTTTTTGACTTGTACTTCATTAGTGGTGGACACATGGAAGTACATGGATATGTAAGTTCACACACATTTTTCTTCATCGCCCCCCTGGACAACAATATCCAAGATGTTGAAATACCTCTTCAACTTTTCACATTCTTCATCTAAGTTCAATTGTGTCTCACTCTCTTCTTCAATGACTTCGTGATCTTCAATGTATAATTTCTTCCAAAACACTTGAATGGATTCTAATGGAACAGTGTAACCTTGTATTTGAAGACCTGCAAGTTCATACGCACAAGGTAACACATGTATTGTCTTAATGAAGCAACCATATGCAACTTGGTCAACACTGTTAGTGCGTGAGACATTTTTAGTAAAGGGGAGAATTGAGAGAATAAGAAAATAAAGATTGTATTATTGAATTATATTTTACAAACTGGATTACAAATTATGTCTATTTATATACACCTAACATGTACACTAAGTAGGCTAACAAACTCTAATTTGGTTTGGGATCAAATTAATCAACCTGGATTATATCTAATATCTCAACATACCCCCCTATAATCCAAGTTGTCGAACATACGCTAATCATAATCGATCTGAATTAATCCAAACTTCTTTCTCAAATTCAGGAATTTGTCGATCTTTAGTCCTTTGGTGAAAATGTCAGCCAACTGCGCTTCACTTGAGCAATGTCTTACTTCAACTTCACATCGATTTACCTTTTCCCTTAATAAGTGAAATCTAGATTCAATATGCTTACTTAAGTTGTGTCGTTCTTAGTTGAATTAATTAGTTGATTAAGTTGTAGGATTAATATTGAATAATACTATTATTATTTATATGAGTCTATTTTAATGTTAGAAGTAGTAGAAAGGAAGATGTAGGAATTTAAGCCTAATAAGAATAATAGTATAGTAGCTATATTATATTAGAATGATAATAATATTATATTAGTTATTTTAGAATAATAAGGAGTAGAAGTAGCAGTAAGAGGAGAAATAAGAGGAGAAAAAAAATAGGTTTTCGAAAAAGAGGAAATAAGGGTTTTGGAAGAGATATCTAGAAGTGCAAAGAGGAGGCAAAACTAGGTGCAATCGGAGAGTTAGAACAACCTTCAATCTAAGGTAAAAATGGGGTTCTGACTCTATAATAGGGTATGTGATAAATGATATATGGGATTCGATTGTAAAATTGTTTCTGTTTATATTTGAAATTGATATATTGTTGAAATTGCGAGATAATTGAGAATCCAATTTAATATATAGACATTGTAGTATACATAAAAATTAAATGGGATTAGCACTGCATGTGTATATAGAGTAGCGATTTTCATTCCTTCACTTATATACATGGTTTCGTGAATAGGTGTATATATGTACTGTAGCGCTATTTTTTTCAATTCCTATGTGTATATATTCCATCGTTTACATTATTATTATTATTGCAGCATCACTTTACGTTATTATATCGCAGCTTCACTTTATAACAATGATAAGCGGTGCTATGAGTTAAATTGGATATAACAATTGGTACATACTCTTGCGGTACAGTATGAATTAATTTGAGAATAACGTTTCAAGTTTATAATATATGATGTTTCATTAGTAAATAATTATAATAAGAAGAATAATTTAAGACTAATAATATAATATTTTTTAAGAGTTTTGAAAGTAGAAATAAACAATTAGATTAATGAGTTAATTTAAATTATTTTCAATTTTGATTGGATTGTTAGAGTTGTCAATAATATTGTTAAAGTTATCAATAGAGTTATTTCGTATCATTAAAAATTACTTTTATTTGTTTTGCGTAATTCCGATATGTTTAGAGTTGTCAGTAGAGTAAATTGGAGTTTATAAATAATAATATATCTTTGCTAAATTATGATTTATTATCAGTATAGAAATTTGTTTAATTAATTGTAGTAGTATGCCACTAGAATAAATTAAGATAAGTAACAAAAATTGATGGTAGACTTATTAATAATTAAACAGATTCTCCTTAGTTCATCACTTTTAAAATAGCAGATTTATTAAGATATTAGTAACAACATGGCTAATAGATAAGGATGTGTGACTTATATTTATATATTGAAGCTTATGTTCAAAAGTTATATAATATAACGATATTCTAAGTAAATTGAGAAACTAGTTGCAAGTGTTTCAAGTTACTGTTATATAATATACCATTAGTATAATAGTAATATTAATAATTATTATTATAATAGTAAATGATTTAATATTATTAGTATAATAATTTGTAGAAGTTTTGTAATTAGAAATAAATATTTAGGTAATTAATTAATCAGAAATAGTCGAAATAGCCCGAATAGTTACGCGGTTTGGTTATGGTAAATTTTGGTTGATTTGTGGTATCGTGTTCTTTGTTGAACAATGCGAATTTGTAGGTGATGTTGTGTCTTGTTGAATTGCCTCTATTTATGGGAAAAATATAAGTTGTAGGCTTATGGTCAATGCTGATTTGTTATTGTGTTGCTATGTAACTATTATTATTGTTATTCTGATATTCATATTGTGTCGCATACATAGCATACCAAGTTGGAGCTGATGTTCGATAAGTTGGTCTGGATTGGTAAATTAAGTTGAAGGCTTATGTCTTATTGATGCCTCTATTAATTGGCAGATTTTTAAGTTGAGAGTTCTGCTCCAATAATACCACATGCATGTGCATTTTAATTGAGTTGTATTTTATGTTGCATCCTTGAGTTGTGGTGATGAGATATTAGTTGTTGCTTTATGTTGTTGATTTGTTGTGACAGGTATCATCTGAAAGTTGTAAATTAGTCGTTATGTCGTGTTGATGTTTTGTCGAGATTAAAGTTGTTTGAAAGTTGTGAAGTGGTGATTTTATATGAATTGATTCTGATATATTAATTATCACACATTCTATTATATCGTTAGATATCTCACCTATTATGTTTGAATGTTGCCCTCTGTTGGTAACGTGCAGGTAATCAAGAAGGATAGTTGTTACCTTCCTTAGTTTGAGTCGGTGCTCTCGCTCTGATACGTAGCACTCGGGGGGATGAATGCTTGATGTTTAGTTGTTGATTATTATTTCAGTTTCTGAATTTTTAAGTTGATTACATGAAATAACTGTTGTCTTGAGGTTGTTTTAGTTGAATAAAAGATGTTAAGTGAATTGAAGTTGAGTATGTAGATTCTGCTACTTATCAATAAAAAGTTGTTTGATTTTAAAAAATAAATCAGGTTGTTATCGGTTCATCCGAATTAAGTATTATGTATCTGTTTTATATGCGATTAAATAAAGTTTGATTTTAAGTTGAAAAATGTAGCATCCTATTTATGTTGAACTCTGATTTTATTATTATCCGCCGGATAGAAATGGGGTGTTACATTAGTGGTATCAGAGCAGGTCGATCCGTCTGACCAAGTTGTTGAGTCAATAGAGTAGTGTGACAATTGAATATTATCGATGTTTTGTTTCTTAGTACGTGTGTGTGACACACTGTCGGTACTTGTTTGTTTTTCCAATCGACAATATGAAGGAGTTGGTTTAAAGATAAGTGGGGGAGAAGCTTTGCTTCTCGAATATGTTTTGGTTATAAGATGTTAGTTCAGTATGTTGTTGATGGCGACAGTGCAAATATTATTGAAGTGGTTGATAAGTTATTAATGATCATGTCGCGAAGATGTTGAATGATTAGCATGTGTGTATTTGATTTAAATCGTATTGAGTTATTGTTAGGTCGAGAAAGTAGCGGTCAAAGTGTTGCCAAACGCGACTTGGAGATCACAAAGTGCGATGTGAAATTGACGTTAAGAGTGGTAGTATCAAGTATATTTTCGAGGACGGAAATATTCTAAGTGGGGGAGAGTTGTAACGCCCAATATATAATTAATTATTTAATTAAATATTTTCGAATATTTTTCCGATTAAATTTTCGAAGTTGCGAAATGTTAATTTAAGTTGTCATTCTTAGTTGAATTAATTAGTTAATTAAGTTGTAGGATTAATATTGAATAATATTATTATTATTTATGTGGGTCTATTTTAATGTTAGAAGTAGTAGAAAGGGAAGTGTATGAATTTAAGTCCAATAAGAATAATAGTATAGTAGTTATATTATATTAGAATGATAATAATATTATATTAGTTATTTTAGAATAATAAGGAGTAGAAGTAGCAGTAAGAGGAGAAAGAAAAGGAGAAAAAATAGGTTTTGGAAAAAGAGGAAATAAGGGTTTTAGAAGAGATACCTAGAAGTGCAAAGAGGAGACAAAATTAGGTGCAATAGGAGAGTTAGAGCAACCTTTAATCCAAGGTAAGGATGAGGTTCTGACTCTATAATAGAGTATGTGATGAACGATATGTGGGATTGGATTGTAAAATTGTTTCTGTTTGTGTTTAAAATTGATATATTGTTGAAATTGCGAGATGATTGAGAATCCAATTTAATATATAGACATTGTAGTACACTTAGAAATTAAATGGGATTAACACTATAGCGGCATTAGCATGTGTATATACAGTAGCGATTTTCATTCCTTCACTTATATACATGGTTTCATGAATAGGTGTATATATGTACTGTAACACTATTGTTTTTCAATTCCTATGTGTATATATTCATGTAGCGGTAGAAATGTTCAAGACTAAGCCATTGGATTGACTAGACTTATATAAATCAAAATAAAAATCACTACCGCGCTTCATTGTTTCCAAAGGAATGGGAAAAGAGCGAATAACCCAAAAAAAGGGGGAAAGATTCAAGGTAAGGGGGTTGGTTATGCAAAGGGAAGGTATTAGCACCGTAAACAATCTACGGTACTCCGCAGGAACCTCTTTGAAAAATCTGTATATTTTGGCTATGAAATATGTTGTATAAAATAGATGGTGGAGGTGAGAAAAGAAATATATTTATTATTTTTGCACCCGCTGCAGTTGCAAACCTTAGTGCCTACGTACCACCTTTTCGTGCAATAGGGGATCAGGGTACACGTAGTTCCTCTTTTAAAAATTTTAAAACACAAATGTGTTGGTCAATTTTTTGAGATAAAACATCATCGTCATTGTCCGTGTGGAAAATATATCTACTACCCACAATCATGAGAAAGGAGAATTTGCATCATCTCAAAGTGGAGGATATGGCTTGGATTTAAAAACCAACAATGTCTCACTCAACACCCAAGTGAAAATATCTCTCTTTACTACATGTTGTAGAAGTACAGTTGTTTGCATCACTACAAGGATTGACAAGAGTTCAATCTCTTGAGAAAAGTTTAAAGATAAAAGCCAAAGTGAAAAAATGGTTTGAAATGAGATTGATTGACTTTTAGTCTTCTCACAAAAATGTCAAAGTATTATTAAGTTTATTGGAGTTTATTTATGAAAATGTTTGAAAATGCATGAACCTAAGTCCAAGTTTATTATAAAAGTAATTCAAGTTTAAAACAAGAAGAATTTTCAAAAGGAGAGAGAAGATTTTTGAAATTAAAGAAGATGGGAGGAGAAGAAGAGGCTATCCTAAAGCATAAGGTAAAAGCTAGGGATAAGACCATCTAACCAACAAGAAGCCAATACTTGACATTATAAGCCAAAATAGAATTCTCATTCTTTGGATTGAAACCAAACAAGCAAATGTACTAGACCTCTTGAGAGAACTAAACTTCAAGTGTATTAAGTTTTTACAAAAATTGGGCAGAGTAACGGCTGTATACGGGTGAATTCCAGATTACAAACAAAGGGTGTAATCACAATAACCTGCACATAAATAAACAAATAACCCAATGTCTTGAGGTAAACCTCAAGATCTCCAGACAAAATAATCAGATAAGATCACAAGGTCTCCAATCATAGGTCAAGGTTTCTAATCCTAAGTCCAAAAAATCCAATGCTCCATAATTCCAAGGGTAGTAATCAAATAGTCCAAGTATCATTAAAGATTTTTTAGGGTTTATGTTGATTATTAGGTGTCTTTAAAAGAAAAGAAAAGCTCAAGTGAACAAAATAAAAAATGACAAGAATATAAAGGGGCTCAAGGGAGCAAAGATGAAAAATAGCATGAAATGTAAATACTAAAAGTAAATGGTGCATAAAGTAAAGAACATAAAATAAAAACACAAAATAAAATCAATTATTAATGATTAGTGGTTAGTTGGATGATCATCTTGAAACTTGCACTTGGAACTCATTAGAGGATTGGTATAACCAAAGCCTCCACACAACAAGTTGCATTTGCTTTTTATCAAGTATATAATCCATTTGGAATCCTTATGAGTATCATATAATGATCAACGATGTTTAAGTGATCCGCGTTGACTAAAGGTATTGTAGATCCATTAGAGGATTGGTAGAACCAAAGCCTCCACACAATGAATCTCAAGGTTATTGGATCAAAGAGATCAAATTAACATACTTGGGCTTACAAACATAAGTTTGGACCACGAATGATCATTTATTCGAATCCGGACAAAATTTAGCGCTATGTTAAGCAATCGTAAGTGGACTTATATAGAAGTCGCACCTATTTTAAGATCGGTCAATAGCAATCTATGCACTATTTGTTTTGAGACATGATATAGAGATCATGCTCCAACAACATTTAGTACAATAAGAAGGGGATGAGATGAAGAGGGATGGGAGAGAATATACAAATCACTTTTGGATTAAATTTAATCAAACTATTATTAAAATCATTCATCCATTTTTGTGGAGTTAGACTTAACACCATGGATCCAATGATGTTAATAAAGTTCATGATTAAAAATTTAATCCAAGATCGGCCAGAAAATAATCACAAAATAATATTACATTTTAATATATACAAAAAAGTTTAAAAATAATGTTTAAAAATATAAATAAAAGAGAAAAATATCAACTATGTCCAAATTAATCAAGAAATAAAAGTAAGACCATAGGAAAATCAGAAATGATTAAAAAGTCACAAACTATTTTTAAAATTAAAAGAAGGGGTAAAATAAACCAAAAATGATTAAAAAAAATAGAAAAGTCAGAAACAAAAATAAAATAAGATCACCAATATTTGTCACAATATCATTGGATTATTCCATAATTTTTTCAGAATTTAAAAATGCATAAAAGTATTTTTAAACATTTAAAACAATTCCAATAAAGTGTAAATTTATAAAAATACCAAAACACAAAATTAAATTATGAAAATATATAAATCAGAAAGAGAATAATCAAAAATATTTTTTCATAATTTTTTCAGATTTTTTGGACTAAAAAGGAATTTTCTACGATTTTTTGAAGTTTAAATCAATTAAATATAAAAAATTAGAAAAGAAAAGAAAAGTAAAAAATATGCGGACCATTGGATGAGAGTCAAAACGCGTTAGTAATCAAATCCAATGGATCTGACGCGTTGTGCATATCATGGTCATTAGTGAATAAAGCATTGAATCAATTATTAAATCAGAATTCAAAAATAACAAGTGGCGTGCCATCAATGGTTGAAAGATGACACGTTGGTCATCTTCAATCTCCAGCCAACATAAATTGCAGGTCTCTCAAATTGTAAAATCAAATGCTCAGACCTATGCCATTCACTTCGTCTCTTCAAGACGAAGACAACCACACCCTCGACCAAATTTATATAAACTGTAGCTCAAGCAATTTGGAAAGAAAGTTTTGAAAGGATTTGAAATTTCATGGTCAAAACATGCTTCCAGTAAGAAGTAAGTGTTGCAACTAGAACCAGGGCAATGGGAGCATCACAAAGATATCAAAGTTTTGAAGAATTGATGAAGGAATCTACCTATTGAAGTTGAGTTGCAGAGCTCTGAACTGGACTTCTATGGAGCAATATAGGGCACGATTCTTGAATATAATTATATGGTTAGCTTCAGGGAAGATCAAGGAAGGTGAATTGATGAAAAAATTGGATTGAAAAAGGCTTGAGAATGGATTTCGAAGTTGCTGAATTATGAGTTAGGGAACAAGTTTGGCAGGGTGATTCTGGCTATCTAAGTTTGAGGAAATGAATGGGGGATGACCCTCTATTTATAGGGAATCAAATGGAATGTCCAAGTGTGTGAAATGATGAAGTTTGGAGGGAAATCGTGTGAAGTTGCAAACAAGAAAAGTGTGACTTCCAATTTGATCAAAACTCATCCAAAATGTGTGTTTTGTTGTGCTAATCAATTCTGGAACTTCATTAAACATGTTTAGAGGCATAAACACGCAGAAACAAAGTGTTTAGAAGCCAAATCAAGGATTTCAACTTCTGACTTGGTGAAAAATCCAGTTTCAAAGTGCCAACTTCTGACCAATGGCATTCTCAGCTCAAGGGGTCTTAGGGCATGATTCTTGATGCTTTAAAAAGATGAGGTTACAAGCTTTGCAATGTAAAAAGAGTGGAATCAAATGGATTCTTGAGTTGAAAGTTGTGTTGAGTCAAAGTTGGAGAAAAAGGGTTGACTTTCCATACTTAGAAATATTTCAAATTCTTCTTCAAAAGTGACCTATAATGTCTTGAATCCAAATATAGCCTTCTACTTGGAATTTGCTCTTGACAAAAAAATATGGCATGAAGTAGATCTCTTGAATGACATTTTGGAACTTGAACCATTCAAAATATCCAAACATTGAGAGAGTTATGAATTGTTGAAGTGGGCAAAAAATCATGAAATGACCTATAATCTTTTGTATCCTTAAGGTAATTTCCATCCATTTTCTAACTTTTAACATAAAAGAAGGCATAAAGTTAAAATTTTCAAGATAATTATGGAAAAATAATGGGCTCAAGGTGATAAAAATTGACCAAGTTATGATCATTTGAAGTTACACATGGAAAATTAGGGATCATCTGGAGGACTTGTAATCTTTTTTCTTCATCAAGTTTCTTCCACATGAAAACTCCTTGGAACTTTTGAATTGATTTGTTGATAACCCTTTTAAGATAAGGATGTCTTTGGAATCACTCAAAAATACTAAAAGATGAGTAAGATATGCTTCTTTGAAGTTCAAAACCCTAACTCCTAGATCAAGAAAATGCTTTGAGGAACTTTGACAATTTTGAACAAACTTCTTGTACCAAAACAAATGCTTTGTAAATATAAGTTGTGACACCCCAAATTAATTCAAGTGTTAAATATTTAGGAATTTAATTATTAAATTAATTAAAGGCTTAATTAATAATATTTTGGATTAAATGGATGAATTAATTATGAAATTAAAAAGGAAGACTGTGGGGTGTAAGGTTGAATTAGAGGTGTGTGAAGTAAAAAGCTCTACTAAATAATAACTAATTTATTACTATTATTTGGAAAATAATAAAAGGAATATAAAAAGAAGGATAAAAAGGAAAAGAAAAAGAAGGTTATTTGGAAAAGTCATTATACGTGAAATTGGAGAAGAGAAGAGAAGAGAGGAAAAAGCCAAACGCCGTGAATTCGAAGGATCATCGCGAGGTAAGGGGTGATTTCATTTAGTTAATATGCCTTATAGGTTTTGGAATCAATAGGATTGATTAAGCCTGTTAGGAACCCCAATTTAGGATCGTTAGGTTTATGAAATTCAAACCCCAATTCCATGAATTTTTATGTTTTGATTCAATTTGATATTATGAGGAAATTGTATGATGTTATGGTGTGTTACAATCTCATTGGAATCATGCATTATAACTTATTTTGACATTGCTGTGAGTTGGATTCAAATGGGTATGAATTGGATGGGATTGGAGTAGTAAAATGCTGTCAAAAATAGCAGTTTTGGGCTCTGCAGGTCGTGGGAACCGGTTCCCAGTGGGGAGGAACCGGGTTCCACTGTGTGAAGTTATAAAAACTAGCAAAATTGCACGCAGGAATCGGTTCCTGTATAGGTAGGAACCGGGTTCCCATACATTTTCCAGAAACGTGATTTTTGAACTTCGCAGGAACCGGTTCCTGCATATGTAGGAATCGGGTTCTGCTGTAACTTTTTGAAAAATATTAAACTTTGAAAATTCATAACTTTCAAACCGTAAGTCCATTTTGAGTGTCGTTTTGGACGTTATTTCTTAAATTTAATGCTCTATTTTATAAAATGAAAATATTTCCTAAAACCTGAAATTATTTTGAAAATGAGTCAAATCCCGGAATAAGTGATTATTGGCTAACGCACATGGGTGTGTATGTAGCAGTGAACCTGTGATGGATGGATGTATTAGTATTGTGTGAATGAAAGGAATTTTTATGTTGCTAATGATGGTATGCATGATCTTTGAGATATCATGTTTTTGGTTTTGGTTCAGTTATGATAAATTGATGTATTTCATAGACTGATTTGATGTTGCATGCTAGTGATGTGCGTGCATATGCATTGTTTTGGTGAAGTTAATTCCCATTGTGTGGAATTTGACTTGTATTGCTGTTAACCGATACCCGGGTGATGATGGGTGGTTAGGATGGATTCGTGTCCGGGTGTTTATGGACGAATCGATAGTTGCTGTATCCGGTTGATGATGGATCAGTGTTGGGTGACTTGGTCACGTGTTGGTACCACATGCATTGTGTCTGCATTTGTGTTTGCATGGAATTATAACATGTTAGGATGTCTTCCAGTGTTACAATTCTTTGGTTGATTATTGATTTGTGCATAATTACTTGTATGATTTGAACTGCGTGTTGAATATGAATTTATGCTAAAATGGGTGAAATAATATGCTTGTGATATAATGTTGATTGAGAAGCTTATAATGCATGTTAATTATGAGAAATCTCACCCTTACTTAACAATTTCAGATTAAAGTTATCAGCTCAGGAGTTGGTGAGGATGGCTCTAGAGCTATGTTACTTTAAGTCCGTGTGTTAGTGTCGTGCTCTGATAGGTTGTAACACTGGGGGAAACGTTTGAATGATGAGTTTTATTTTATACTCTATTGTTTAATTTATGTTGGGAATACCTATGAAGTGAAGTTATTCCAGTTTTGAGACATTTCCGCTGTGTAGAACATGATATTGATTTGAATATTTATCTTAATAATTCCTTCAGTAAAGCATGATAACTGTAGATTTGAGGTTTTTATATTTATCTTGGATTGTGACATCCCTGTTTTCCATGTTACTCTGATTTAATTAATATATTCGCGGGTTATTTAGAAGGGGTGTTACAATAGTGGTATCAGAGCATAGTCGGTCTTGTCTTGTGTCGTTATCCCTTTTGTATGCGACTAGTGTAAGATGACACTGTCGATACTTGTGTGCTGATGAGGTTGTTTTGTAATGTTACAGAACAATGGCCGGAAGAGGTAACGGAAGAAACGACGATGCTCTTGCTGAAGCATTGGGAATGTTGGCTGGAGTACTCGGAGGGAACCAGCATGGAGCTGTGATTGGTGCTGATCGACAATTGGGGAATTTTCAGAGGAATAATCCTCCGTTGTTCAAGGGTGCACATGATCCCGAAGGTGCTCAGAAGTGGTTGAAGGAGATCGAGAGGATCTTCAGAGTAATTGACTGTGCTGAAGGGCTGAAGGTGAGATACGGAACTCACATGTTAGCAGAGGAAGCTGATGACTGGTGGGTTGCTACCAGAACTGAAATGGAAGAAGATGGTATTGCATTGACTTGGGCTGTGTTCAGGAGGGCTTTTTTGAGGAGGTACTTTCCTGAGGACATCAAAGGCAAGAAGGAGATTGAGTTTCTGGAACTCAAGCAGGGTAACAAGACTGTCAGTGAGTATGCTTCGAAGTTTACTGAGTTAGCGAAGTATTATGCTCATTATACTAATGATGCAGATGGAGAATTTTCCAAATGTATCAAGTTTGAGAATGGTCTCCGTGATGAGATTAAGTAGGGTATTTGGTATCAGCGTATCCGAAGATTTCCTGATCTGGTTGACTGTAGTAGGATTTTAGAGGAGGATCTTGCTAGCACTAAGTCGAATGCTCGAGGGTATGTTGATAGAAAGGGTAAGCAACAGATGGATCGTGGTAAGCCTTATGATAGAAGTAATCAGATACCCGGTGGTTGGAAGAAGTTTGGTGGAGGAGATTCTAGTTCTTCCATTAAGTGCTACAAGTGTGGTGAGACAGGACATCGTATGGTGGATTGCAAAAGTAATGATAAGAAGTGTTTCAAGTGTGGGAAACTCGGCCATGTGGCCAATGATTGCAGAGTAAGAGTGGTGACTTGTTACAACTGTGGTGAAGAAGGTCATACTCGTCCTCAGTGTACAAAACCCAAGAAGGAGCAAGCTGGTGGTAAAGTGTTTGCATTGTCTGGGTCAGAGACTAAGCCAGATGATCGGCTGATTAAAGGTACATGTTTTATTAATGACATACCTTTGATTGCGATTATTGATACTGGAGTTACGCATTCTTTTATTGCTTTGGATTGTTCTAAAAGATTGAATTTGGAAATTTCTAATATGGATGGAAGTATGGTTATTGATACTCCTGCGTCGGGTTCAGTGACTACTTCGTATGTTTGTAGGAATTGTCCTATTGTGATTTTTGGTATGGGTTTCGGTATGGATTTAGTGTGCCTACCGTTAGAACAACTTGATATCATCCTTGGAATGAACTGGTTGGAATTCAACCAGGTCCATATCAACTGTTTTGCGAAGACGGTTATTTTTCCTGAAGAGGTTGGTGTCGAAGATGTGACTATGTCGGTTAAACAGATGAACCTAGCTGTGAAAGATGGTGCTGTGGTATTTATGTTGTATTCTGCAATAGAAGCGGAGGGAAAAGCAAAGAGTGATGGATTTCCAGTGGTGAATGAATTTCCAGAGGTGTTTCCGGAAGACGTTAGTGAATTGCCACCTGAGAGGGAGGTAGAATTTACTATAGATTTGATTCCTGGAACTAGTCCGGTGTCGATGGCGCCTTACCGTATGTCGGCATCTGAATTAGCGGAGTTAAAGAAACAGTTGGAGGAGTTACTTGAGAAGAAGTTTATTCGTCCGAGTGTTTCGCCGTGGGATGCTCCGGTGTTGTTGGTTAAGAAGAAAGAAGGTTCAATGAGATTATGTGTTGATTGCAGACAGTTGAATAAAGTTACAATCAAGAATCGGTATCCTTTACCGAGGATCGATGATTTGATGGATCAACTAGTTGGAGCTTGTGTATTTAGTAAGATTGATCTGAGATCTGGATATCATCAGATTCGTGTGAAGTCGGAAGATATTCAGAAAACTGCATTTAGAATGAGGTATGAACATTACGAGTATTTTGTTATGTCGTTTGGAGTTACTAATGCACCTGGTGTTTTCATGGAGTATATGAACATGATATTTCATCCGTATCTTGATAAGTTTGTGGTGGTGTTCATTGATGATATTCTAATTTATTCGAAGTGCGATGAAGAGCATGCAGAACATCTCAGAGTTGTATTGGAATTGTTGAAAGAGAAGAAGCTTTATGCAAAGTTGTCCAAGTGTGAATTCTGGTTAAGTGAAGTAAGTTTTCTTGGCCATGTAATTTCCAAGAATGGAATTGCTGTGGATCCTAAGAAGGTAGAAGCAGTATCTCAGTGGGAAGCGCCAAAGAATGCTTCTGAGATCCGTAGTTTTCTGGGTCTTGCAGGTTATTACAGGAAGTTTATAGAAGGATTTTCCAAATTAGCGTTACCATTGACTAAGTTGACCAGGAAGGGTCAGATGTTTGTTTGGGATGTTGAATATGAGAAAGGATTTCAAGAGCTGAAGAGGAGGTTGACAAGTGCTCCGATCTTGATTTTGCCAAATCCGACTAAGTCTTTTGTTGTGTATTGTGACGCATCATTAATGGGATTAGGTGGTGTGTTGATGCAAGATAAGCAGGTGGTGGCTTATGCTTCGAGACAATTGAAAGTACATGAAAGGAATTATCCGACTCATGATTTGGAGTTGGCAGCTGTTGTGTTTGTTTTGAAGTTGTGGAGGCATTATTTATATGGTTCTCGGTTTGAGGTGTTCAGTGATCACAAAAGTCTGAGGTATCTCTTTGATCAGAAAGAGTTGAATATGAGGCAGAGGAGATGGTTAGAATTTCTAAAGGATTATGATTTCGGTTTGAATTACCATCCTGATAAGGCAAATGTTGTTGCGGATGCCTTGAGTAGGAAGTCCTTGCATATGTCGATGTTAATGGTCCGTGAGTTAGATTTGGTTGAGCAGTTCAGAGATTTAAGTTTGGTATGTGAAACTACTCCGAATAATGTGAAATTGGGTATGTTGAAACTGACTAGTGGTATTCTGGAAGAAATTCGGAATGGACAGAAGTTCGATGTTGGGTTAGTTGATAAATTGACATTGATCAACCAAGGTCAAGGAGGCGAGTTCCGGATTGATGAGAATGGTGTTATGAGATTTGGTAATAGGGTGTGTGTTCCGGATGTTGCAGAGATTAGGAAGAGTATTTTGGAGGAAGGACATCATAGTGGATTGAGTATTCATCCTGGTGCTACTAAAATGTACCATGATTTGAAGAAGTTGTTTTGGTGGTCGGGAATGAAAAAGGAAATTTCTGAGTTTGTGTATGCTTGTTTGGTTTGTCAGAAGTCGAAGATTGAGCATCAGAAACCGTCAGGATTGATGGAACCGTTGTTTGTTCCGGAATGGAAATGGGATGGAATCTCTATGGATTTTGTGTCTGGTTTTCCAAGGACATCGAAGAGTTGTGATTCTATCTGGGTTATTGTTGATCGATTGACGAAATCTGCTCACTTTATTCCGATAAGAATGGATTATCCGATGGAAAGGTTGGCAGAATTGTATGTTGAGAAGATTGTGAGTTTGCACGGTATTCCTTCTAGTATTGTGTCGGATCGAGATCCGAGGTTTACATCTAAATTCTGGACGGGATTGCAAGAAGCTTTGGGTACTAAGTTGCGTTTGAGTTCCGCTTATCATCCACAGACAGATGGTCAGACGGAGAGAACGATTCAGTCGTTGGAAGATTTGTTAAGAGCTTGTGTGTTGGAGAAAGGTGGAGCTTGGGATAGTTATCTACCATTGATTGAGTTTACCTACAACAATAGTTTTCATTCGAGCATTGGTATGGCTCCGTTTGAGGCATTGTATGGTAGGAGGTGTCGGACACCGTTGTGTTGGTATGAATCTGGAGAGAGTGCTGTGATTGGACCGGAAATTGTCCAACAGACTTCGGAAAAGATTAAGATAATTCAGGAGAAGATGAGGACTTCTCAGAGTCGTCAGAAAAGTTATCACGATAAGAGGAGGAAAGATCTTGAGTTTAGCTAAGGAGAACATGTTTTTATGCGAGTTACTCCGATGACTGGTATTGGTCGAGCTTTGAAGTCAAAGAAGTTGACTCCATGTTTTATTGGTCCGTTTCAGATTACCAAGATAGTTGGGAAAGTTTCTTATCAGATTGCTTTGCCGCCGTCACTTGCAAACTTGCATGATGTTTTTCATGTATCTCAGCTAAGGAAGTACATTGCTGATCCGTCTCATGAGATTCGGGTAGACGATATACAGGTACGAGAGAATTTAACTGTGGAAGCGGTACCTGCGAGAATTGAGGATCGGAAGTTGAAACAGTTGTGAGGCAAGGAGATCGCATTGGTAAGAGTGGCTTGGGGAGGACCAGCAGATGGAAATGTCACTTGGGAGCTGGAGACCCAGATGAAGGACTCGTATTCCGAACTGTTCGTCTAAGGTATGTTTTCGAGGACAAAAACTCTTTTAGTTGGGGAGAGTTGTGACACCCCAAATTAATTCAAGTGTTAAATAATTAGGAATTTAATTATTAAATTAATTAAAGGCTTAATTAATAATATTTTGGATTAAATGGATGAATTAATTATGAAATTAAAAAGGAAGACCGGGGGGTGTAAGGTTGAATTAGAGGTGTGTGAAGTAAAAAGCTCTACTAAATAATAACTAATTTATTACTATTATTTGGCAAATAATAAAAGGAATATAAAAAGAAGGATAAAAAGGAAAAGAAAAATAAGGTTATTTGGAAAAGTCATTATACGTGAAATTGGAGAAGAGAAGAGAAGAGAGGAAAAAGCCAAACGTCGTGAATTCGAAGGATCATCGCGAGGTAAGGGGTGATTTCATTTAGTTAATATGCCTTATAGGTTTTGAAATCAATAGGATTGATTAAGCCTGTTAGGAACCCCAATTTAGGATCGTTAGGTTTATGAAATTCAAACCCCAATTCCATGAATTTTTATGTTTTGATTCAATTTGATATTATGAGGAAATTGTATGATGTTATGGTGTGTTACAATCTCATTGGAATCATGCATTATAACTTATTTTTACATTGCTGTGAGTTGGATTCAAATGGGTATGAATTGGATGGGATTGGAGTAGTAAAATGCTGTCAAAAATAGCAGTTTTGGGCTCTGTAGGTCGTGGGAACCGGTTCCCAGTGGGGAGGAACCGGGTTCCACTGTGTGAAGTTATAAAAACTAGCAAAATTGCACGTAGGAATCGTATCCTGTATAGGTAGGAACCGGGTTCCCATACATTTTCCAGAAACGTGATTTTTGAACTTCGCAGGAACCGGTTCCTGCATATGTAGGAACCGGGTTCTACTGTAACTTTTTGAAAAATATTAAACTTTGAAAATTCATAACTTTCAAACCGTAAGTCCGTTTTGAGTGCCGTTTTGGACGTTATTTCTTAAATTTAATGCTTTATTTTATAAAATGAAAAGATTTCCTAAAACCTGAAATTATTTTGAAAATAAGTCAAATCCCGGAATAAGTGATTATTGGCTAACGCACATGAGTGTGTATGTAGCAGTGAACCTGTGATGGATGAATGTATTAGTATTGTGTGAATGAAAGGCATGTTTATGTTGCTAATGATGGTGTGCATGATCGTTGAGATATCATGTTTTTGGTTTTGGTTCAGTTATGATAAATTGATGTATTTCATAGACTGATTTGATGTTGCATGCTAGTGATGTGCGTGCATATGCATTGTTTTGGTGAAGTTAATTCCCATTGTGTGGAATTTGACTTGTATTGCCGTTAACCGATATCCGGGTGATGATGGATGGTTAGGCTGGATTCGTGTCCGGGTGTTTATGGACGAATCGATGGTTGTTGTATCCGGTTGATGATGGATCAGTGTTGGGTGACTTGGTCACGTGTTGGTACCACATGCATTGTGTCTGCATTTGTGTTTGCATGGAATTGTAACATGTTAGGATGTCTTCCAGTGTTACAATTCTTTGGTTGATTATTGATTTGTGCATAATGACTTGTATGATTGGAACTGCGTGTTGAATATGAATTTATGCTAAAATGGGTGAAATAATATGCTTGTGATATAATGTTGATTGAGAAGCTTATAATGCACGTTAATTATGAGAAATCTCACCCTTACTTAACAATTTCAGATTAAAGTTAGCAGCTCAGGAGTTGGTGAGGATGACTCTAGAGTTATGTTACTTTAAGTCCGCGTGTCAGTGTCGTGCTCTGATAGGTTGTAACACTGGGGGAAACGTTTGAATGATGAGTTTTATTTTATACTCTATTATTTAATTTATGTTGGGAATACCTATGAAGTGAAGTTATTCCGGTTTTGAGACATTTCCGTTGTGTAGAACATGATATTGATTTGAATATTTATCTTAATAATTCCTTCAGTAAAGCATGATAACTGTAGATTTGAGGTTTTTATATTTATCTTGGATTGTGACATCCCTGTTTTCCATGTTACTCTGATTTAATTAATATATTCGCGGGTTATTTAGAAGGGGTGTTACATAAGTTGTTGAGGATGATAATGAGAACTCATATCAACCACAACCACTTCAATATCTTGGTAATTGATAGAAATATGTACTTGTGATCAATGAGAACAAGACCTTGTCCAACCATGACTAGTTTTCAATCAGCCCCTTGTATTTTTTGGATAAAATCTTGATAACTTGTAAATATAGTGAACCAAAATAACCTTGTCATGCCATCTCTTTCAAAACAACTTCAATGGTGAGATTTGAACTTCTCAAGCTTCATTGACTAGGTCATGGAAATAAACTCATGAACTCATGGATCAACTTGCTAAGCCCCATTGCCTTTACCTGCATTGTTGACAAGTAAGACAAACCAACATTGCATTTTATTAATTAAAAGGAGAGTCAAAACAAAAACATGAATGATTACACAAGAAAAACAAGTCAAGGTGCTTGGTGATTCCCCAAAGAGCAAAGCTAAAGATAGGAAGGAAAACCAAAAATCCTAATGTGATCTTGTTGTGATTGAATCAATATTGTATGGCGAAGGAATCTTAGGGGGAAAATTGGGGTACAACAATTCCATCGTTTACATTATTATTATTGCAACATCACTTTACGTTATTATATTACAACTTTACTTTATAACAATGGTAAGCGGTGCTATGAGTTAAATTGGATATAACAATTGGTACATACTGTTGCGATACATTATGAATTAATTTGAGAATCACGTTTCAAGTTTATAATATATGATGTTTCATTAGTAAATAATTATAATAAGAAGAATAATTTAAGACTAATAATATAATATTTTTTAAGAGTTTTGAAATTAGAGATAAACAATTAGATTAATGAGTTAATTTAAATTATTTTCAATTTCGATAGGGTTGTTAGAGTTGTCAATAGTGTTGTTAAAGTTATTAATAGAGTTATTTCGTATCATTAAAAATTACTTTTATTTGTTTTGCGTAATTCTGACATGTTTAGAGTTGTCAGTAGAGTAAGTTGGAGTTTCTAAATAATAATATATCTTTGCTAAATTATGATTTATTATCAGTATAGAAATTTGTTTAATTAATTGTAGTAGTATGCCACTAGAATAAATTAAGATAAGTAGCAGATATTGGTGGTAGACTTATTAATAATTAAACAGATTCTCCTTAGTTCATTACTTTTAAAATAGCAAATTTATTAAGATATTAGTAACAACATGGCTAGTAGATAAGGATGTGTGACTTATATTTATATATTGAAGCTTATGTTCAAAAGTTATATACGGTAGCGATATTCTAAGTAAATTGAGAAACTAGTTGCAAGTGTTTTCAAGTTACTATTATATAATATACCATTAGTATGATAGTAATATTAATAATTATTATTATAATAGTAAATGATTTAATATTATTAGTATAATAATTTGTAGAAGTTTTGTAATTAGAAATGAGTATTTAGATAATTAATTAACCAGAAATAGTCGAAATAACCCGAATAGTTATGCGATTTGATTGTGGTAAATTTTGGTTGATTCGTGATATCGTGTTCTTTGTTGAACAATGCGAATTTGCAGGTGATGTTGTATCTTGTTGAATTGTCTCTATTTATGGGCAAAATATAAGTTGTAGGCCTATGACCAATGCTGATTTGTTGTTGTGTTGATATGTAACTATTATTATCGTTATTCTGACATTCATATTGTGTCGCATACATAGCATATAAAGCTGGAGTTGATGCTCAGTAAGTTGGTTTGTATTGGAAAATTAAGTTGAAGACTTATGCCTTGTTGATGCCTCTATTAATTGGCAGATTTTTAAGTTGGGAGTTCTGCTCCAATGGTACCACATGCATGTGCATTGTAATTGAGTTGCGTTTTATGTTGCATCCTTGAGTTGTGGGGATGAGATATTAGTTGTTGATTTATGTTGTTGAATTGTTCTGACAGGTATCATTTAAAAGTTGTGAATTAGTCGTTATGTCGTGTTGATGTTTTGTTGAGATTAAAGTTGTTTGAAAGTTGTGAAGTGGTGATTTTATATGAACTGATTCTGATATATTAATTATCACACATTCTATTATATCGTTAGATATCTCACCCCTTCTGTTTGAATGTTGCCTTCTGTTGGTAACGTGCAGGTAATCTAGAAGGATAGTTGTTACCTTCGTTAGTTCGAGTCGGTGTTGTCGCTCTGATACGTAGCATTCGGGGGGATGAACGCTTGATGTTTAGTTGTTGATTATTATTTCAGTTTCTGAATTTTTAAGTTGATTACATGAAATAATTGTTTTCTTGAGGTTGTTTTAGTTGAATAAAACATGTTAAGTGAATTGAAGTTGAGTATGTAGATTCCGTTGCTTATCAATAAAAAGTTGTTTGATTTTAAAGAATAAATTAGGTTGTTATCAGTTCATCCGAATTAAGTGTTATGTATCTGTTTTATATGCGATTAAATGAAGTTTGATTTTAAGTTGAAAAATATAGCATCCTATTTATGTTGAACTATAATTTTATTATTATCTGTCGGATAGAAATGGGGTGTTACAAAAAATCTTCAAAGTAGTCGAGTTCTATTCTCTGAAGAAATCCTCGAGTTTCCAATCTCGTCTTATGTATTTCTATCGACCCATCAACATTGTATTTCAACTTGATCACCCACTTTACTTTGATAGCTTTTGTGTTTGCTAGAAATTCGAATAAATCCCATGCATTATTTATTTCGATTTCATGTAAATCTTCGACCATGGTAGACTTCCATTATTTATTCTTTAAAGTCTCACTATAGTTGATTGGTTCAACACCTACAAGTAAAGCAAAATGATCTAATTCTTCATCTGGTGTGACTTCATCATCACCAGTCACTTCATAGTCTTAAAGTCTTGCTGGACGAACTTTAGTTCTTTGAGGTATTTGGCTTGAGCTAGCCACACCCTTTTTTCGTCTGGACCGTGTCGGGAATGTCAGCAACTGTTTCAACTGCGATTGTGTCAGGAATGTCAGCAACTGTTTTGACTGGAATATTTGCAATTTCGTCAACTTTAACTTCATTAGTTTCTTCGTCAAAGCCATATGTCATCAATGGCTTGTTTACTGCATCACTAGAATTCCAATCCCATGTAGAATTTTAATTAATCATAATATTTTGACTCAACACAATCTTCTCATTAATTGGATTAAATAGCCTGTATGCATCAATTTTATGATATCTTACCAGAATCATAGGTTCACTTTTGTCATCAAGCTTCCTTCTTCTTGCATCGAGAACATTCTTGTAACATATAGAGTCAAACACCTTCGAATGACTCACTAATGGTCGTTTGTCACTCCATACTTCTTCTGGAACCTTGTTCTTCAATTTCTTGGCAGGGCACCTGTTCAATATATAAACTGCAATCGAAACAACTTCACCCCATAAAGATTTTGGAAAATTCTTCTGCTTCAACAAGAATCTCTCCATATCCAATATGGTTATGTTTCTTCTTTCTGCAATTCCATTATGTTGAGGCGTATAAGAAGCATTTACCTCATGATCAACACCATGTTTTGCATAGAACTCATCAAACATCTTGGATATGTATTCGCCACCTCCATCTGTTCGTAGAACTTTGATCTTCTTCTCACTCTGATTTTTGACAAGTTTTTTGAATCTCTTAAAGATTTCAAACACTCACTCCTTTTGCTTGATCACATAGATCCAGATTTTTCGACTATACTCGTTGACAAACAAAACAAAAATACTTGTTTCCACCAATGGTATGCTCCTCAAAAGGGTCACATACATCTGAGTGTACAACTTCGAGTATGTAGGAGGATCTCATTGGCATAGTTGAAACAAAATAATTTATGGATTACTTTCTGACTAAACAACCTTCACAGAGTTTGTCGGGAATCACAACACTTGGTATGCTCTTTACCATCTATTGAGTAATCATCTGATCGAGAGACCTAAAATTCAGATGGCCAAACCTCAAATGCCATAAGCAAGTCAACACCTATTTTCAAGCATTGTACCTCTGTCGAATTGATCATAGCCTTAAACATATGATTCTTCGACAGCAGAGATTTTAAGACCAAATTGTTCTAGGTGTCGAACAATTCTAAATCTTCATCTTTCATGACGACTGAGAAACCTTTTTCGACCAGTTGTCCAACACTTAATAGATTACACTTCAAGCTAGGTACATAAAGTACATCTTTGATCACAACTTTAGCTCCATTGCTCCTTTGACTAACAATATCGCCAATATCTCCTGGTTGCAACAAGTTATTATCAACAAGTTTAATCTTGCTCTTCTTAGACTTATCGAAATATGCTAACCACTCATTTTGACCAGTCATGTGATTCTAACAGCCAGAGTCTAGGAACCAGATCTTAGATTCGACATGGTCATCTGCAATTGCAGCCATAACCACCATATTATCAGAACCAACTAAATCTTGACGTGAAAGGTTTGCTCCTTCGTCTTTGCCTTTTGTCGATCTCTTATCTTTCCTGTACCAACAATTCTTGGCCAAGTGACCCCATTTTCACAGTTATACCACTGCACACCTTTTTTCTCTTCTTTTCCTTTCTTATAGGAATTTCCTTCTCTTCTTTTCGAGGATTTAGAAGCCCTGTCATTGACCTTATTCTTGTGATGATTCAACCAAGACTTCTTTCCCTGAGTCTTGTTAATTTTTCCTTTGAATTTGTTGGAACCACTATTATTTTTCCAATACTGAACCTGTAGTGCTTGTATCGAGTCTTGAACTCCTTTTCTTTCGACAATCCTAATCTCATGCGCTTCCAACGAACCAACCAAACCTTCCAATTTTAGGGTTTTAAGATTGTTGGATTCTTGAATAGGTATGATAACGTGATCAAAGTGAGAGGTCTGCATACACATTACCTTCTCAACTATCATCTTATCAGTTAGGGTTTCACCACAACTCTTCATGAGATGAACGAGTTTCTGCACCTTTGACACGTAGCCCACAATCTTTTCGTCTTCTCTCAGCAACAATAATTCATATTTCCGTTGCAAGATTTACAACTTGACAACCTCGACTTTCTCACCTCCTTCATTGTACTTGAGAAGAATTTCACATAAATCCTTCGTTGATTCAACATGAGAGATTATGTCGAAATTCGCCGCATCAACCGCTGTTTGAATGCAATACACAACCTTGTAATCCTTTTTCTTGGCTTTGTTGTGGGTGGTTCTCTATGTGTCGGTTGCATCCACAACCAACACAAGAACACCATTAGTAACCACTTTTAGAGTTTCATGAAAGTCGAACAAGGATCGTATTTGTTTTCTCCATCGAAGCCAATTATTGCCGTCAAGAGTTGGAAGAGAATTTGGAATACCATTATTACCATTCATCCTTACAGTGATTGATTAACAACAACCCATAATCCCAAAGATACAATCTCTGATGCGTGATTCTTGAAAGCACGTTCAAAAATCTAACTGAATCTCTAGTTACCAATTTGTTAGTGTGTTAGGCACTTTTAGTGAGGGGAGAAAGAGACAGGATAAGGAAATAAGGATTGTATTAGTGAATTGAATTGCACAAACTGAATTACAAATTATATCTATTTATATACACCTAACTTGTATACTAAGTAGGCTAACAAACCCTAATTTGGCTTTGGCTTGAATTACTCAACTTGGATTATATCTAATATCTCAACAAACACCAACTCTTTTTTTCCTTTCTAACTTCTTTACAATGTGTTATATACATTGTCTCGATACGAAGTCGTACAATCCTAAGTAAAATGAAGTGTTGTGTCGATGCTCAATGTTGCCAACACTTTTTTAAAATGCTACTGTAATTGTATCTAGTTACAACTTCAACATGATGTTCACAACATCTTAGCATTTATAGATATCTCCTCGACTAGTATTCAACATATATTTAAATCTTCAATGAGCATACTCAACCCTATAAAACAATAATAGAGAAAGATGAAATGAATAAATTGATAAATATTTGTGTTGTAAAATTAAACTCACAAGGTTATAAAACGCACATGTTTGTTGTCGTGTTCCTTAAATGAGTGACTTGGTTAGTCAATGCAACAAAAAATTTTCCAGTATAGGGTACCAACCATGTTTGACGCACATAATCAACAAATGAAGGGATATCAACAAATACTATCTCAAAATGCTTCAAGTGATGCTCAAACTCAAACACACTATTTAAATACATGACTTTGTTCCATAGACCATAACACACTCTTGCCTATTAGCTTTAACGCACTCTTTGAATTTCAAACTAATATTTTTGAAATATGAAATACACACAACGTGTGAAGAAGTGGATAAAATATGTAAGAGAATCGTCCACCTTATACGCATATAAGGAGAGCATGTTATTGAACTACCTAATTTTTTAGGGGTGGAAAAATATCTGATATATTAGAATTTTTTAAATTTTCCGTAAAACTATGAAATGAATCAGATATTTCAAAAATTCCGATAAAAGTCAAACTGAAAAATTGAAAGAAAAAAAAACTGAAAAATATTATTTTTTCTTTTAAATCGGTAAAAAAAAAATATCTGATATTTTTATTAAGACTATAGGATTTTAAGAGTGATTTTTTTTCTTCAGTTTATTGATTTTTTAAGTGATTTTTTTTAACTATAACTTTCAAAAATGGTAAATATTGACCGAGGTAATTTTGACATTATTAAAATATGTAAGATGCTAAGAACAATTTAAGGGGTGTCAGATAAATCAGAAGAAGATTGAATGAATGAGATGAGTTAGGCATGAAGTGGGCTGCCCAATCAACTGTCAAAATCTATATTATTTTAAAATATATTAGTGAGCACTATAGAAAATTGATTTAACTTAAAATAATTTTATAATATATATTTTAGATAAACAAATTATTTCTTGGTGCAATTAATAAAATAAAACTTGATTGTAATGGGTATTCAATATTAGTGAAAGAAAGTACACATGTATCCAATTATAGCTTACAAAATAAAGAACCTAGCTATGATAAATCAATATATCCAAAAGGCATAGTAGATACAATGAGTGGATAAATCTACAAAATTTTAAGATAAAATAATATTTAGACTAGTCTTATTAGTTTTGAAAAAATATCATCATTTCTCATAAAATCGGTGTAGTTGTTTGAGATACTAAGTGTTTTCCTCCAATTTAAGGTTCTCTTACCCTTGGCATTTGAACACAATATATTATTACTTTATTATATTATTGATAACTCTATCAACGCAGTCATTAAGAGTTACCGTTGATATTTTCGGATTGAAATTATGAGTGTTCTTTTCCTATTGCATTTTTCTCCTTATATAACATTTCTGTCTCATTTCTTTAGAAGATTCAATTAATGTCATTTAATGTGATTAATCATTTCTTTAATGGATAATTAAGAATTCAATTTGATTTTTCCAAATCTCTGGGCTTGATATTCTTCATAAGCAATAAATGTATTTTTAATCGTATCTGAGTCAGATATTCGATCGTATTTGGCTTGGAGCGGATTTAGCAAATTAGTCAAACGATTAACTTAAACTAGGAAAGCTTTTTCTAGATAACTTATATAAATAAGGACGACTCTACTAAATTCGGGTTGACCTCGTCCTACCCTAGAAACAGGCCCAAAATTCTCGAAAGGTAACAATCCATCCATCGTGAGGCATATAGGAGTGAGGTGCTTTATGAAAAATTCGGGTTGTGCCCACGAATGATGATATTCGCTTAGGTAGTCGTATGATCATCAAGTCGCTTTGAATGCATTTCTTAGTTCCTATTTTGGATACTCCTTGCGCAGTGATTTAGGGTTATTTAGCTCCTTAGCCAGTTTCATCCTTATGGAGTGATTAAGAATTTGAGCGGACTCTTATTGAATGTGGATTAAAACCTGGCTCAAGAGATCAAAATTACAATACACAATCCTTTAAGCATGAGGACTATAAGGGTGAAATGCTTTGCGTGAGAGACCGTGTTTCTCGTCTACCGAGGTCGAGCCTAGATTAGCCGAGTCTACTTTAATATTAAGGGTCGATTTGTTCCGAAGATGTCCTCCCTAGTCGTCCTATGGTGAACTCTTTCCATCTTAGCGTAAGTTATTTATAGCCCGACCTTCTCTTGGGTTTCCTTTCTAGAGTGTTGTCGAGGTCTCTTATTTACGGGTATCCATGTGGAAATAAGATTAACATTACACAGTCTCTCGATCATGTGGAGAGATGCTTAAATTATAGGTCTTGATCATTTCTTTAGGAATATGAAACACACACTCTTGTTCCCTGATTAGACGGTAATAAATAATGGTAATTTGGGTGATGGTCCTCAATCCTAGATCTTGTCCATAATGCTTATTCATTTACCTTATATAATTTTTTTTGCATTTATGTCTTATTCAATCAAGCTTTTGATAATTGGGTGAACTCTTGATAATTGTGCGAGTTCTTGATACTCGGACGAGCTCTTTTTACATGGACGACCTCTTATTACTCGAGTGGGCTCTTGCTACTTGGGCGAGCTTTTTCTACTTCGCACATAGTATGACCTACTCCCCTATTATGTGCTCTTCGTCGTGCTATTTTAAGTTGAACAGTTCAAAAATAGGATTAAAAGTACATATTCTCCCAAGCACAAGTGAATAAAAATAGATGAACACAATTATTTTTATCTTGATTCACTGTTAACTAAGTTACTCTAGTCCATCCCGCAAGGTGATTTTCCTTATACACGGGGACTTAGTCCACTATAATCAACCAGATTACAGATAACCACAATAAGTCCGATCAACCCTATTGGAACCCCCAATAAGTCTGTTGGTCCTTATTGTAAACCACTATGATCGCAACCAAAGTCTTCATGAGAATCAAGACTGCACAGAGTTTCTCAAGGAATCTATCAACAACAGTTGATTACAAATATGTGTATACAGAGACTCTTCTACACAAGCAGATTATACAATATTTAAATACAACAACATAAAAGTGTTGATAGCAAGATACGAGCAACAACTCATTGCTTATTTACAAAAATATACAAAATAAGATTTCTCTACAGAGTTTTTGTGCAGCGGTTTAGTATAGATTTGTTAAACTGATTCGTTGATTTCAAATCTTCTGAGTACTTCTTTTATAGCAGAAAAGAAGAGATCCATTGAAGGGTAGAATAGGAAATACAAATACAATTGTATTGTTCCCAACAATCATAGTGAGACTGGTAGACAATAGTATAAAAAGGCCTGTCCTTGCGCCACTCTAGAGAGTATAGGCCACAATGTACTTTTGTACTTTTATACTCACCATCACATGCAATCCCTTTTGTCTTAATCTTCGTCTTCTAAGTCTTCATAGGCTTCTGATATATTTATTGATGAAGCATGTTGTAGAAGGAACATAACTAGTATCTTCCAGAACCTATGTCATTAGAACCTTTTAGGGCTTGTTTAGAGAACTCTTGTCTTCTCAGTTCTTCAGCACTTGGTCATCAGAAGAATGTCTTCAGAACTTCATTCAGCAGAACCTTTGTCTTCAGCATCTTCAGAACTTGGAACAACAAAAGGAAAGCTTTAGAAGGCCTCCAAAGCTTCCTTGAATAAGTCACTATCAAAAGCTCTTTTACTAACGTTCATTAGAACTGTTGTATAAGATACATTCCTTAATCTTGACTTAACTTGTAACACACCAAAGGTATTCTTCCAGAGTGTTGAGTTCATAACCTGATGACGTCACACACCTTCTTACCAGAGTCAGAACCTACATGACAAAAGCCACACATTATACATAAACCTATTAGAGTATACACTTTTTCTTAAAGATAACATGTAAAGTTATAATCAAAACATAAGGCCAGATGTAGAACAAACTTTGTTCTCACAATCTCCCCCTTTTTGATGATGACAAAACCATGTATTTTGATAGAACAATTCATACAAGGTAATCACCATGGAATGAAAATCCAGTAGAGCTAGCAAGCTCCCCCTGAATCTGCTAATACTCAAGATTCCATTAAAGCTTGTTCAAAGTCTCCCCTCGAGCCCAAGACTCACAAAATGAATTTTGCAGTACACAAAGTAACATAGAGAAGTAATACTTCTCCATTGATGGTCCATAAATGTCTGATTAGAAATACCCAGTCTTCATCTCAGAACCTGTTGCTATTAGAACATTATGAGGCATTAGAACCTAATATGTGGTTCTTCCAGAAACTAGAATTATGCCACCAGAAGATGCATATCATCATGTCATCATAAATTTCAGCACTTGAACAATTTCTTGACTGACCATGTCTTTTGAACATGTCTTCTGACCATGTCTCAAAACATGTCTTTTAGATTATGTCTTTAGAACACGTCTTAGACCATATCTTCCAAACATGTCCTAGACCATGTCTTTCAAACATGTCTTAGACCATGTCTTGCAAACATGTCTTAGACTATGTCTTCCGAACATGTCTTAGACCATGTCTTCTAACAGTTCACAACCTTTGAAGCAACTTGGTTATCAATAGAATTACTATACTACCAGACAATTCATAACTTTTGTAGTATCAGAATCTGATAACATGAAACCTGGTTACAAACACTTTCAAACAGTTAACAACTTCTTAACAGTCTTGTGATAATGGAAAAAACGTTGCTGAAGCACACATTGACATTCTTTCAGATAGTCCATGACTTATGAAACAAATTCTAAGTAACATAACATATTTGTTAAGCTTCCATACAGTTCACTACTTCTGAAGCAACAAAGTCTGATTACCATATTTTCAGAAAGTTCACAACTTCTGAACAATAGGTATTTTTAATATACAATCTTCTTACTTTTAGAAAGTTCACAACTTCCTTGAACAGTAGGAATATCAGAGCTTGATGTAACCATATTTTCACAAAGTTCACTCCTTCTGAATAATAGGTAACATCAACACACGATTTCCTTACTTTCAGTTAGTTCAAAACTTTTTGAACAGTAGGAATATCATAGCTTGATTAACCGTATTTTCACGAAGTTCACTCCTTTTGAATAATAGGTAAATCAACGTCTATTTCACCTTTTAACTTAGTCAGAGCCTTCTGACCAAATCATAGTTTCAGTTCATGATTCATTTTTAGACAGTTCACAACTTTTAACGAATACATGTTCATAGATGCTTAGCTCATCAGAGCTTTCTTCAAGGCTCTCTTCATGCATTTTGATCTTCTGGTTGCTTCCCAGATGCTTAGCTCATCAGAGCATTCTTCGAGCATCTTGATCTTCGATCTTCTGGATGGCAGATGGTAGTATTCTGATAGCCATTTAACATGTCTTATGAAAACCAATGAACTTTTGCAAAGTTCATGAATAAAGCATCAAACAAACTGTTAGCAGTAAAAGTATTATATCATGTTTGGGTTTGAGATATGAGATTAAGTACTATCAAAATCGTTTACTCTTTCTCCCCCTTTGTTAGAAATAAAAAAGGTTTTAAAAGAAAAAATAGATTTTCATTGAAAAATAGATAGATATGTTTGGGAAAACCTTATGGAAATGATCATTAAGGTATGTTAGCATACATTATACCAGGATGAGACTATGAATAAGTTAACACAATTTTTTTTATTCATTGAAAGAGAAGTGAGTACATACACGATACACTTAAATGAAACAAAGATGTAATAGTTAGAACAACATTAACAACACGACACAAGAAACAACAGTGGTGGCCACCTGATCGACTATTTATGTGAGTATAAAATCTAACTGCAAGTGCACAACCTATCGTGTAGTTTTAAAAATATATCGATCTACAAAGAACAATAGTCAAATCTATTATTTCTAGTTGTTACAGTGTTTATCTAAGGAGATTAAAATAGTCGTGGAAAAGAGACAAAATAAATAAAATTTTGAATAAAATAGATGAATAACAATGTTGGAATGCAATTCACATCAATAAACAATACTCTAATTGTCTCTACTAATATTACTTACAGGGAAATATTTCATACTTTTAATAGAATCAATTTAACGGGAAGTGTCGCTTTCGCGTATTAAGAACCGAGTTTACTCCCTAATTTATGCTCACCATTGTCACTTATGGAAGGTGCTTAACGCGTTAAAGTAGTAAACCTATTTTTATGAAATTAAACTCTTAACTAAGTTGAAAAGTAATTTTGATTGGAAAGTTTGACTTAAAAAGGGTTCCTAAGCTTTCGCTTAAGTACCGGATCCTAAACCTATGAACGCATCCACAAATAGTTTTAAAACTTCCTTCTAGAAATATCAAATCTTCCTAATTAACTAACAAAGTGCTTTTGCGGTATTTGTTAACCAAAAACAAACCAATTTTAGTCTTTAGTGTCAGACGGCTTTCGATCTTACCCGACATTTTTACTGCTTCAATTTCGTGTAAGAAGATTCAAAATAAGTTCATAAAAATTGCGTTTAAATCAGAACAGCCCACAAAGGTGATCCTAAAGAGACAACATGTAGAGCATCTTCTATTGACAATCCTAACATCCCAAAACATAGTAAATTATCTGAACATGTTTATGGAAAAAAAACGTAAACAATTTTAAGTGCAAAGGTAAACATAATGACGGGTAAATAGATTAAGATAATAAAGACAAGTAAATAAGGAAAGAAAGTAAAAGCAATGCAAATAAAGTAAATGCGGAATGAATTAAAAACCTTCTCCAAACAAAGTCTTGAATCTGGTAGTATTGCTATAACTTGAAGTAAATCTTGACGGGAATTAAAAGACCCAAATAAAGTGCTTGGAAAATAAAACTTGTACAGGAGTACTCCAAACTTGATACAGACTCAATCGACGGTGCAATAATCCTTCGATGTGAAGAGATTATTCCTTTACAAATTGGCAGTATATGGCTTAAGTATGCATAAGCTTGGATGAATAAAATGGTGACGTGAAGGGGGGTATTTATAAGATTCCAAAAAGCCTAAAAATCCTTGGAAATGATTCAAAGTAATGGAAATATTGTAGGAACGGTTTTATGGACTCTTGGAGGCTAAGAAAGCTCGCTTTTAACCGTTTTGGCTTTATAAAGGGTGGCGACTGCCGCGCCCTCACGACGACCGCCATGCTCACAAAATGGGCATGACTCTGTCATCCCACTTGCTTATACATGGACCACTCATGACAGCTCTAGGATGAACACTGTGGGGGTAGACATATATGAAGGCTTGCTTCAAATCATCATTTTCCGCTCGTTTTGCTTCATTTATTTGCACATAGCTCCTGATTAGTCAATTTCCTGAATCAAAGGAAAAACACCAATATAACATTGGAAATGGAAATAAAATGGCAATAGAACATATGAAAGTTAGGTCAAATATACGATGTGTTTTGGTGTATCAAACTCTCCCACACTTGAACCATTGCTTGTCCTCAAGCAAAATATAAGTAAATAGTGATATTCAATAGCTACTTTGGGCTTTCAAAAGACTCTTCTTGAATAAATTATAACTTTAGGTACTAAATTACTAAAAACAAAAGCATCATAATAACATATTCTGTGTTTCACAGTCATCAGTCTCTCTCCTATACAAACCAATCTGAATCATATCATTATGCTAAAGTCTAACTTACTCATCCAATTTTTATCCACTTTCATTCAAGCGCAATCACATTAAGCTCGTTATACATACATACTCATAGTTAGACGACTGATTAGCGACTCTGATCCTTTACTTGAGGTTCTGGTACCTAAGAAGGCGTGACCCCTTTGTTTACCCAATTGTATTTCCGGGGGATCAAATCGTATTCCTCCCTACCAAGTTTAGTACCAGATACTTCTGAACCAACTAACAATAGGCTTTTATTATATTTTTACAGGTTCCACAACGGTTGGGCTAAGCGATCGGGTGAAGGCCCCCTAACTTAGAAGTTGCATTCCCTATTTTTAATTAATTATAGCGGAAAATAAACTTAGGATTATTCACTTATATTCACCGGCTTCCTTACGTAGAGCATGCTTAAGCCGAAACTGACTGCTCAAATAAACTACTTAAGGGTTTATTTTAGGGTGAGAACTTTAAACTAGAGCATACCAATTATCCAAATCGATCTCCATAGTTGAGAGACTTAAATTGTTAAAATGATACTAATATTTCAGGATTTCTCCCAAGTCTTTATAACATGTCTAGTATCCCATAAGTTTAAAACAAGCATTATTTATTTTTGCAAATTTTTTTCTTCGATATGACT
This sequence comes from Vicia faba, assembly GCA_948472305.1. Lineage (NCBI taxonomy): Eukaryota > Viridiplantae > Streptophyta > Magnoliopsida > Fabales > Fabaceae > Vicia > Vicia faba. The sequence goes on from OX451736.1 coordinate 716,880,648, forward strand.
CAAGAAAAGGAAGAAATTTAATAAACAACTGACATCATATATTTTGAAAAGAAAATACTAGAAGCAATAAATATAAATAGAAAATAGGAAATCTAACTAAAAAACATATAAAATTCCTCTCTCATACATAAATCAAACATTATCCTTAATATTTTAATCTAGGTGAAAAAGGAATGGTGGAACCTGGTACATAGTCTGATCAGGGGTCGTATTGGCCTCGAGCTCTGCAAAAGGAGAAAATATCTTGGAAGAGATAATCTATCTATTCATTCATTCAATCTTCTTGTTATCTCATGTCATGACAAAGATCCATGACTTCCCTTCTTAATGCATGTAGCTCATATTCAACATCTTGTGGGTCTGTATGTTCTGGGAAAAAGGTTGATGCAGGTTCATCTAATGAAGGATTATAGTCATTTTCAGGTGTTGGAGGGGTTTCTGGGGGTAATGGGTTTTCATTTAAGTTTTCCAATTGGTATCGCCAATCATTTTTGTTGTGGACACTAGTGAATTGATGATTCAGGAGAGTGAAAAGGTGAACCACTTCATAGTTAATGAGAAATTTAAACTGGTCAGGTCCATCATTGTTATACCCTAATTTTCCCCATAAGATCTCTCCTCACCTCATATCATCACAATACATCAAGATCACACATTAGGGGTGGTTCTCTCTTTCTACTTTATCCTATCTTTAAGTTTTCTCTTGAGAGATCACCAAGAAATTTAATTTGTGTATCTTATACATATGTTCTTTAAACTAACATCAAGATATGTATATATGTTTCGTTGAATGTTCATATTATAGGTGATCATAATTGCATTCGTCTCACCATATAATCTAGGGTTTGAGGGGTGATTATCAATCAAATGGTTCTCTAATGGATTGAAAGAGCTCAAGCTTCAAGGCTATATCTATGATATCAAATATTTGTGTTTCAAAGATCTCCCTCACTTTGTTTAGACCAAGATCTCCCCAAAGTTGGTGGTGGAATTTATCAAGAAGATTCTTAGATTCATGTGTTTATTTCCATGCCTTCTTCAACAAGCTTCATTGATAATTAAGCTCCATCTTTGAGTGTTCTTCAAGAAAACATCATTTCAAGGCCTCTTATGATTCATCATTCTTATTTTGCCAAGAAAGTCCAAAAAGATTCAAGGTTGATTCAACAAGTTTGACCTAATTGAGCAAATACTAGATTTAGTGATCACAAGTGCATAACTCTCTCAATTTTCAACATTTTTAGTTGTTTCTTTTTTCTATGTATTCTTATCATCACCTACAACAACCTCTCTTCACATGACAAGATCCAATTGTGCAAGAAAAATCATCAAAATGTTGAAAGGGGTTTCAAGTCATTTTGACACTCTCTGAGCTAGGGTTTGTTGAATTCCAAGGACCATATCTCGCTCATCTTTTGAGATTTTTTAGTTACTCCAAATCCATGACTCTCTTTAAAGGGTCCTCAATAAGCTCTCTTCAGAGATCTAAGGCTAATTTTGAATGGAAGATCATTAATGATTGAGAAAGATTACAAGTCTCCTTGAAGAGACTTTCAATTCTAGGGTTTGGCTTCAAATGATCATAACTTGGTCAATTTTTATCTCCTTTAGCCCATTCTTTATCCATAACAATCTTTGGGATGTCTACTACAACTTTGTTTTTATGTGCAAGACTTGAGAATTCTTGGAAAGTGGTTGAAGAATTGAAAAGATTATAGGTCTTTTGTGACTTTCCCCAAATTTGTTCATCATCTTCCAAAGACCATAACTCTTTAAATTTTTATGATTTTTAAGTGATATCAATTCCAAAATTCAATTCAAGAGGTCTACTTCATGTCATCTTCATATGTCAAGACCAAATTCTGAGTGGAAAGTCATTTAATTTTGAAGAACATTATAGGTCATTTTAAAGTTCAACACTTAGAATTTTTCTAAGTACAAAAAATCTGTGTGTTTTTCACAAATTCAAATGGACATAACTTTCAACTCAATTTCCAAATGGAGTCTTTCTGAGCACATTGTAAAAATTGTGACTTTCTCTTTCAAATGCTTCAAGAATTATGCCCTAAAGCCTCTTGAGTTGTGTGCACCATGGATTCAAAGTTGACACCTTGAAACTGATTTTGTCAAAACAGACAGATTGCAAATTGGTTAATGTGGCCTCTAATCACAAAATTGTTGTGCGTTTTCACTTCTAATCATGCTTAGCAACCTTCCAAAAGAGATTAACACCTTGAAACACAAGATTTAGCTGAGTTTTGATGAGTTAGAAGTCACACTTTTGTCATGATCAGTGTTGTACCCCAAAATTTGCCCTCTCATTTTATCAAGATTCACCCTCACCAGACTCCTTGAACTCCAGACAGGATTAGGGTTTTGCTCTGCTCAAGACATCTCCTTGCACTGATGACCTAAATTAGGGTTTGAGTTTGCACAAAGATATTTGGACTTCCAATGCTCAAATTAAATTTCATATTTCATATTGGATCTACAAGATTGTCCATACCAAGTTTCAAGCCTTGAATCAAATTTTTGCCCAGTCAATTGGACAGTTGACCTAAAAATCAACTGTATTGGGGAAAAAGTCAACTGTGGCCAATTTACAGTCAAACCTCATACTTTTTGATCCACATCAACATTATAAACTCATATGAACCATTTGATCAAGTTTGGACCACAACTCCTCAAGAAATTTGATCAGATCATTAAAAGGGCAAAATGGTCATTTTTAGGGTTTTGACTGTATAAGGGCAATTTCTGATTTTTCACCTAGCCAATGGAAAATTGGGTTCAAGCATGGACTCAAGGAATCAATGGCATCATCTTTACCTATTCACAAGGTTCAAAAGATCTCAAATGCATTGGATTGACAGATGAATTTTTCAGTCAACTGATCAAAATTTGACTGTACACTGAAAAGTCAAACTTTGACTTTTTGGTCAAAATCAAGTGCCAAGGGTCATTTTTCATCAAGATGTGTCAAAACATGAAACTTGTTCATCAAGAAACCTAATTTTGCAATTTAGGGTTTGAAATTGAAAAATTTCATAACTTAGAATTTTTCTAAGTTATGGAATTTTCTTATTTTTTCCCAACTTTGCCCAACATTTTCACCATGATGCAATTGGATTAAAACAAAACTTCCAACATGAAAGTTGTAGTCCTCCACAAAGTCTAAAACTTTTATTCACAAAGTTTTCCCAAAAGAATCTTGGATCTCAAGTTATGATTTTTGGAATAAGGGTCCATGAAACTTTTAACTTAGTGAAATTTTGCCCTAGTTTATGCAGGATTTTGACTTATCTTCTTGGCAATTTTTCACCTAGTTCCACTTGGAATCTCAAAATTCATTTCAAATATGTATTGTAGAGCATGTTGCAAGATTTCCAAAATGTCTAAGAACTCTCCAAAATAATTTTTGGTTAGGGAGAATCGAAGGCTTGAAGTTGGCAAAAATTCACTTTTTATCCATGGCATGTTCATATTGATACAAGTTGCAAACCCTAATCAGCCTTGTTTGCACTAGATTACAGGTCTCAAAACCCTTCCATACTCAATAATTAAATTCCAATCCATTGGTCTAAGGCTTTGTTTTGTTCATTAGAGGATTGTACACAAGATTAATCTTTAAATGGTAAAAGGTAACTTTGCCATTTTTGTCAAAAGTGCTTTATGTCAAACCACATCTCTTGAGCCTTGAACAAGATCTTGTACTGCACACAATATCCACCAACTTGAGGGGCCAAGAGCATAAGGTGCATGCTGATAGATAGCCTGTACAGGCTTGTCTTGCATCATGACTTGCTTTTTTGCTTCATATACAAGAAACATGTCAAAATTCACATAACGAGAACATCAGAAAGAACCAACTTTTGCAAGCCTTTGAGACAAGTTTCACACATTGTATTGAACCTAAAACACGAGCCTTGGAGTCCTGAAACCTCCCATAGCACAAAATCACCTTCCATTGGCAAAACAAGGCAGCTTCTGCATCTTGATTTCTATCTCACAAGTTGCTCATGCGTTTTGCCCCAAACCTGTTCAAACACCTTCCATACAACCTATCCAAGCTATCCCAACCCTTAAACACTGACTGTAACTCCCTTTACAAGGTTTGCCATTTTTGATTACAGCTTGTGCAGGTTGAGTTCTGTAGGCTTGTTCAAGCACATTCAAGGCAAGCTAGGCATTGAGGAAGGTCAGAGGAAGTTCAAGCAAGCTCCCAAACACATCAGGCCTCATTGAAAAGCTCTACATGTCAGAAACGATCTCAACTGAAACAAGTTTTTATCAACTTCATATCTCTCTATTTAGGAATCATTAGGCTTAGGTTTGTGAATAAAAAATGTAGTATTCATAGCCATAAAGCTGTACATATGCTCAGTTTTAATTTAAATTAAGAGTGTTAAGAGAATTTGATCCATGAACTTCCTGAAAAAATTAGGTTAGGATTTAGGGCCAGAGAAATTCTCTCTGGTCTTTGAGAGTTAGAATGAGTTCTTTACATGGTTGGATTTGTCTTGAAAAATGCTACAACTTTGATGTTTTGAGTTTTTGCATTAGAGCACGTATGCAGGATCTAGCATTTTGTACAGGGCGCGTGCAATTTTGAGACAAAGGTTGAAGATGAAGTCTGGTGGGTTGGGCTTGGTCCTGGCTTTGTTTTTGGCCCCCCCTCATTACTGACTGCACCTCCTGGCCCATTTCTTCATATTTTTGTATTTTTCCATTTTTATTTTCATTTCTGATTTTGTATATACATTATTTTATTTTATTGTACATAATAAATATGATATATATTTATTTTCTTAAAAGAAAATTAGGGTTTTTGCCCTTAATAAAAAAAACAATATTTTTATTTCCTTTTTTACATTAAATATTTTTACATACATAAAAATAAACAAAACATTTTTTTTTGCATATTCATAATATTTTGTATATTTATTTAATTTATTTATTTAAATATTGTTCATTTATTATTGGTACTAATTATTCAATTTGGATGTAATAGTAATATTAGGGTTTTATTTCTTGCAAATATCCCCCATTCAAAAATTGTATCCCCCTTCCCATATCAAATGTTGTAATAGTGTAGATTTATTTTACGCATTTATGCTTTCAATTATGCCATGATTAGAGATTATGGTTTGTATGCAAAAATCCAAAATCAAAACAAATAGCTTGACTAATACAAAGACAAAAAGCATGTAAATTGACAACACAATGCACACTTGCACCCCTAGGGTTTCATTCACCTGTTGCCTTTAAATATGGCCATGTTATGCATGTTGAGTACCTTGGCAAAACAAAAACAAAACAAAAGATCATAGTCCCTCGATGACGCTATCTTGGTTGCCTATACAAAAATGATCTAGTCCCTCAAAAATTGCTAAAGATACTTGGCAACATTGCTATCATGGTCAATACGATGACCCACGCATGTCCCGTTTAACATCCTAATACAAGGTTGTTTACCAAATGCAATGGTAAAACAACACTGTCAAAAGGGTTAAAAATGTGTAGGAAAGATCTTTGAGTAAAATAGGGTAGACAACTCTTAGTTACTTGATCAAAACTTGCAAAAACATCCTTGCTATTTTCAAACACACCTCACAACACAATTTCAAAACATTTCCCAAATCAAACTTTCAAAACTTTGAAACATCTTTCCAAAAAGACAATACACCTTTGTATACATTCAAACAAGAATCATTACAAAGGTTGCCACAACGATGGCCTCTTTTCAAAACATTTTCAAAACCACACCCAAAGCACCATTTCAAACAATTAAAAAGCAAAGGTCTTTCCTTTTCATAATCTACTCCCCGAACCCAAAAAAAAACATCTCAAAGGTCTTTCCTGTGCTTTTTGACCTTTCCTTAGGATAAAATAAAAAGTCGGTGGCGACTCTTGCTAAACCGAAACATTTGCGAACACAAACGCAAAACCTCAAGTCAGTTCTCCCACCGTATCACAGAACTGGCGACTCTGCTGGGGAGATTTTAAAAGTGGAGTAACCTTAGGGTTTAGATCATCTTTGCATGCTTATTTTGTTTGCTTTGATTGCTTTACAATCGGTTCTATTGTTTGGGCTTGAAATCCTCTACCCGGATTTGGGAAACATTCATAGGTAAATAGCAATACGTTGTGGAAACTGTGCAGGGTATACCGACATGGTTGAAGCAATATCTATATTAGTGCGACATATTTGTGGGTACCGGTAGCCTTTGAGTCAATCAAAGAGAATACGGGGCCGCTGAGTAATGTCATGAAGCACTAATGAACTCTTAGAACCTTTACTTGACCATCTTGGCCTTTTTAGGGGTAGTGAGATAACCGAATTTGGTACAGTCCGAAGTTGGTAGATACTCGATACTACACTCATTGAGGGTTATTTTCTTGGAATATTTCGGTCGCCAGTTAAGTGGCTAAACTGAAACAATGAACACAGAAAATAATCCAGTGATATTGAGCTCCTTAGAACCCGGTTACTAATTATAGGACAGGTTGAGCCAACTAAACTTCAAGAGGGTACTTACCTATGAAACCCCATGCAAGCCTGAAACTAGGATCTTGTGTGACTTGCTTGTACATATACTTGTGCATACATCATGAACATCATAAAGCATCATATGCATCCATTAACCATTCCAAGGGTTTGGATCTTCATCTTTGTTCTTGTTTTGTAGGTAATGGAATCGCTCCGCAGAAAAACTATTCAGGTCAACCTTGTGAGAATCCCTCCTCAACTCAAGGAGCTTACTTCCAAGATGCCAGCGAATTCTCTCTTCAGTGAAAGACATGGCATACTTTTCAACTTGGTCAACTCCAACATTGAAGAAGATATGGTGAAAGTTCTCTTCTAGTTCTTTGACCCCCTACACCACTGCTTCACATTTCCCGATTACCAACTAGTGCCTACTTTGGAGGAATTTTCTCAACTCTTGAGGATTCCTATTCTTCATCAACTACCCTACAACGATACAGAAAGAGAGCGAAAGCCTGAAGATGTTGCTCAAGCCTTACACTTGCAACCATCTGATATCAAAGGTTATTGGGAAACCAGAAGTGGTGTCAAGGGTTTCACTATGCCAAAAACGAGTTTTGGCACCGCTACATAGACAACGCTTGCAAAAGCGCTGCTGTAGGTATAAAAAAAAAACAAATACTTTAAAAATCGCTTACTAAAAGCACTGCTATAGGCCTTATCAAAGGCAGCGCTTTTTCTCCCTAAGCGCTGCTATAGGGTTTTAAAAAAATTAAAATTAAAAAATTAATAAAAGCGCTGCTAAAGGGTATGCTTTAGACAGCGCTTTCAAAAAGCGCTGCTAAAGGTGTAAGTCTAAAAGCGCTGCTAAAGGGGGGGGGGGGGGGTAAACCTAAAGCGTTGCTAAAGGGGGGGGGGGGGGGGGGTAAACCTAAAGCGCTGCTAAAGGGGGGTACCTTTAGCAGCGCTTCTTGAAAGCGCTGCCTTTGTGTAAATCTAAAAGCGCTGCTAAAGGGGGGGTAAGCCTAAAGCGCTGCTAAAGGGGGGTACCTTTAGCAGCGCTTCTTGAAAGCGCTGCCTTTGGTTTGTTAATTTATTTCTAAACCCCTAACCCCTAAATCAGATTTCCAGAAACACAAATCGCTGTTCATCTTCTTCTCCATTCGTCATCTCCATTACTCCCTTTGTTCCGTCATCTCTCAAACCCTCCTCTCAACCGCTTCATCTTCATCGTTACCAACCACCACCATCAATTGTCAACCGTCTCCATCCTTCATCCCTTCGTCGTCCTCTAACCATTACCCTCCGCCTCGCATCAACGACACAATCACCAACACCAGCAGCCTCCTCCGTTGCATCACCTTCGAATCTTCGGCCCATGGCTAATTCATTTTTTCAATCCAAGTAAGTGTTCTTCTTCTCCTCAGAGGTTTGAAATTATCTTCTTCATCAATAACGGTTTTAAAACACATAAATAACGATCTTCTATCTTTACCTTTATTCATATTCATCGACTCCATGTTACGTAACATGAATGAACAAAGAATAATATATATTTTTGAATTTTCACTAAGAATAATCAAAATCAACAAAAGAGGGTTTGGGATTTGGAGTATTCATCTATTACAAAATGAGGCAAAATCTCTCACGTGGAACCATGAATGTTTTTTTTTTGGGGTTTGGTGTTGTTTTAACGAGAGATTTTGTGGTACGTCGCTGTAAGATGATGTTTGTTTGTTAGAATTGTTGTCTGGAAATTAACCCTAAAAAAAGTGATGAATCATGCTTGGAAGTTAAAGATCTTTTTAAGGCAAATAGCATGTAGTTCAGTTAGATTTGAATGTTTTTCTTAACAAAATTTGATATGCTATGGTTAAAATGCTTAGGTATCCAATTTGTTCATTCGACTTTTACGAATATATATATATATAACGCATATAACATACTAAATATTAATATTAAAAATACAGGGTTGGATTACTCAAACGGTGAAATTCTAAAAATACTCTTAAATTTCAAATTTTAAAATTTGAAAGCGTTTGTTTGTCGATTTAGTGAACAGTAATGATGGTGTTGATCAAAATACATGGAATGAGTTCGAAACTCTAGTGCAGGAGGTTAGTATGTTGGAATACGAGTCAGATGCCTACGAGTGGTTGAAAGAAGACGACATAATCTTTAAGGTGAAATCCTGTGTTGATCTCTTCTAGGACAGTATCTTCGATCCTTCTCTTTCCGCATAAACCCTGACAGCTATCAATAGGTTGTGGGAGACTCAAGCCTCGTTGAAGTTCCAGTAGTTGTAGTAGTAGTAAGAACAAGAACCATCCAATCATCCTCAGAATTAAGTCCAACTCCAGTGTACTTTGAATTGTTGAGAAACTTTGCATAGATATCATTATGAGTGTAATTAGATAGCACAACAGTTGGTTCATATGAGTATTCACAATATCACCCCATAATAGCCTTCTATTTTCCAAATCATTACTAGCATAAATAGCAGTTAACCAAAAGTTTTTATTCTACAAAGAGAATAAGTTTAAACAGCTTCAACTTACCAATCTTAACCTTCACATTCTGATTCACCTTAATATTCAGAGGTAAATTACCTTTCTCTTGCAGCAGCTGCTGCAAAGTATTTACTAAACCAGTTGCATCTTGTGTTTGACCCGTTAAAGGTAGATTAAGCACGGTTATATTCCGATGACCCTGATAGAAATTCGGCAAAGACCCTTCACATAATTCTGTTTCTTTATATAAAGCACTTATATTGCTTCCACTTACATAATATATTCCAATCTTCTTGTTTGGATTTCTAGCAGTTACTGTTACATCGAAGGTAACAAAAAGATTGTTATTATCAGACAGATTGAACTGTGCTATTCTCAATCTGTCTACTGAGTATTTAGGAAGCTTTGGCCTAAAAACAAGGTAAAGTGTTCCAATGGTGATGGATATTGCAATAATAAGAACCAGCAATATGGTGAAGGTACAACACAGGAACCTGCAGCAGCAACTTCTTTTCTTCTTCGGTGGCTGGGAGTGCCTCACTGGAAAGTGACGTTTCGGAATAGGTGGATCGCGTCCATCGGATTTTTAAGTGTTTCTAGGATACAAAGGAATTGCTGGTTTGGTTTGTGACTCCAAATCATTAGCAGGTTGAGTTCTCTGATGATCTGTCATCATATTTTGTTATCAGAAAAGTTGGCTCAAGACAAAGTGTGTGTGATTTAAAAGCTGTCATCATATTTTGTTTCTAAGATTGGTAAAGTTTCACATAGATTGTATGACTTATAAGGTCAAGTACAACTCAAAGTTCTTAAGTACTGGAATAAATTTTTCTGTGGCCACATGGAAGTGCATCAAATTGTCTATACTGATAAAATCAGAAGTTCACACTAAATAGACAGAATTCTATTTCTATTACTCCACTGTCTATCTGCAATGTTACAAGAAAAGTTTTCTGTATTCCTCTGCCTCTCGTGACATCTCTTCCGCGCTCCTGTCTTTCCTCTCCTTGTCCAAATCAAGTTTTTCCTTCAATTCCTTCTCCTTTTCATCCATCTGAATCAAATTCAAAAAGGAAAACAAAGAATAAGTGATAAGATAGAGATCAGATTAGAATCAACAGCATGGCATTTAAGAAAACATCTATCTTACTGCATCATATATCTCGTCATTCTTCTCAAAATCACCACCTTTCCGCGGGACAACATGAATGTGAACATGAGGTACTGTCTGTCCTGCTTGGGGCCCATCCTGAAGTGCAGAAAAATCAGTAAGCCAAAGTGAGTGAAAATCTTAAAGCAGAATGAATTTAATGCAAAACAGTTAGTGAAAGAAATGGTTAAATGAACATATTTCACTTCAATCTTACTTGGATGGCCAAAGTGAGTGATGAAGCCTTGTGGTAGCTCTCAAGCTGCCTGCCGACCTTTTGTGCAGTGAGCCATAAATCATAAGTCTCCTCAGCAGTTAGATCAAGAAAATGCTTAACTTTGCGCTTTGGACAGATAAGCACATGTGAAAACTGTTAAGGCAAATGCTTCCATACTCCTCTAGATTCAAGCTTTACAATTTTCGAGAAATTATAAGAAAGAACCCACCCATTCATCCACTCGTGCTGGTGCTACAAGATTCCTATTCAATTTGCTTCTCACCTATATGATAATACATATTTTTGAATTACAAATTTAATCTTGTAAAGAAATTACATATAAGTATAATATAAGAACTGCCAACTAGTTTAATTGAAAAAAAGGATAACATATTATATTTATGTATAGCAGCCGCTAGTAAGTATACAAGTAAACCTTTTACTAACAATGACATGACCCTTTCGAAACAAAAATAAGAAAAAAAATATGTGGGAGTTACAAATAATATTGTAATGTCGGCTAGTGGTGTGGTTTGATCTATATAGTAATATTAATTTTTGATTCTTCTCTTGCTGGCTCGACCCTACCTCTAATGGGTTACCCCTGCCACAATCGGAATTTTTGCAGGCTCAATACAACCACCATTACCACCATCCTCGTATAGAAACTTGTGTACAATCCTAAGACTCTTCGCCAACACACGATCCTCCCAATTATCTTTCTTAAGCACAACCTCCGTAGCATCAAGACGGTGCATGTTCTTTTTCCATATACCATAAAGCCTATGAATCTTCTCAACTTGTTTACTCGCAAGCTTACAGTTATTCACTTTAAGAGCATCAGTAGCTACTTCAACAAATGTATCTGCAATTCCAACATCTTCAAACCAATATATGCAAGACATAAATAGATCCTTTAACCTTCATATGACATATCAAGCAATCAACAATTTAGCTATTATGCATTGGATTTTTTTACTTTTTGAGTCTTGCTTATCTCTAAGATTTAATTTTACTAGATGGTGATTTTAGCTTAAGCAATGTGTCCACGATTAATAGTTTTGGTCTTGTTAGTTTTAAATTGACGATAATGAATTTCCTGCACTTCCACCGGTTAATCTTTGATGTATTGTTTTTACAATGAATGATACAGGAAATCAAGATGTTAGAATAGTGCATCACCAGAATTTGAATAAGAGAATTCTACTAGCATTGATTGCTTCTTCTGCTCTTGCTGGAATCTTCATCTTCTTATTGTTTCTCTTCTTACAGCGAAATAGAAAATTAACAATCTCCGCGAGTAAAAGCCGAGGAACCTTAGGTATTATGGCTTCTATTCTCTGTTTTGAAACTTTTATTTTGATTTTTTTAAAATCTAAGACATATTATGGACTAGTCAAAATACTTGTAATGGGTTTAATAATCTTAGATTTCTCAATGATGGGAGAAGAATAAGATAGTGGAGGATTGAGTTTGTACATAGCAGAGACAAACCGAGTCATAACAAAGCATAACTAGGAGATGTTGGAGTTACCATTCAACATGACACTTAATTTCCCTACATTGTTTCTTTTCTGTTTCTCATAATGTATGCTTAGCTCATGTAGACATGCCTGCAAGGAACAAAGGGATCACATCATGTAAATCCCCCATCTAATATTCAACTTAGTAATAGTAAAAAATAACACAAATCATGAATCTTAGAATGAGTTCACAACTAAGCTAATGTCTCTAAAATAGTAACGTTGACGATCATTGATTGAATATGTTATAGGACCACAACAATCCTCATTTCTAGAATTGTTCTAATCACATGTTTGATTTTTGTTGACAACACAAAGTCTTTAACTTAGATAATAGTTAAAACCATGGATAAAAAATGGATGTGTGCCGATCGATTGTCAAAAGAGTACGAGGATGGGGTATTAGAGTTCGTTAAGTTTGCTATTGAACACGCTGAAGACTCGAATAGAATGAAATGTCCTTGCTTGGGTTGTTGTTATGTGGGTCGGGTTGACGCAAATGGATTGAAATCGCATTTACTAATGCGCGGAATTGATTGAAGTTATACGTGTTGGATTTTTCATGGTGAGAAAAGCATCGAGAATGTTGAACCGGGGGTGAAAAGTAATGCGACCTATGTTTCGTACGACAATGCCACGGATACATATGATTGTGATCGTGTGGAAGAGATTGCAGAAGCACTTGAAGAAGATCTTCAAGATTGTCCCAAAATGTTTGAGAGGTTGGTAAGCGATGCGGAGAAACCGTTGTATAAAGATTGCCCCAAATTCACAAGATTGTCTGCGGTATTAAAATTGTACAACTTAAAGGCACGCAATGGATGGTCAGATAAAAGTTTCACACAGTTATTAGCCCTTTTGAGAGATATGCTTCCTGAGGATAATGTTCTTCCTAATCGAACCTACGAGGCCAAAAAAATGTTGTGCTCTATTGGCATGAGCTATGATAAGATACATGCATGTCTAAATGATTGTATTTTGTTTCGAAACAAATATGCATCGTTGAATGAGTGCCCAAAGTGCAGTTTATCTCGATATAAGAAAAAATTATCTCCAGCGAAAGTCTTATGGTATTTTCCTATTATTCCGAGATTTAGACGCATGTTTCATAGTGAAACCGATGCTAGACACTTGACTTGGCATGCAGATGAAAGAGTTATCGATGGAAAGTTTCGACATCCGGCAGATGCACCACAGTGGAAGAAAATTGATAATGATTATCCTGATTTTGGAGGAGAAACAAGAAACCTTCGCTTGGCATTATCTACAGATGGAATGAACCCGCATGGTCTTCAAAGTATCTCACATTCCACATGGCCTGTGATTCTTATGATTTATAACCTACCTCCATGGCTATGTATGAAGCGCAAGTACATGATGTTATCTATGTTAATTTCTGGGCCTAAACAACCAGGGAATGACATAGATGTATACTTGAAACCTTTAATCGAAGATTTGAAGATTTTGTGGGAGAACGGTGTGGAGGTTTATGATGGATATAGGAAAGAAAGTTTCAATTTGAGGGCGATGTTGTTTGGCACAATTAATGATTTTCCAGCATATGGAAATCTATCCGGGTATTAGATTTTGCAAGTGGATCTTAGTAGGGTGGGGTACAAAGATGAGCCTTTTATTCTAGCCTCTCAAGCTAAACAAGTGTTCTATGTCACAGACCCGAAGAGTATGAAATGGTCTATAGTGCTTTTATCTAACAAAGTGATTGATGATAAAAGTGTGGATCAAGTTGATGTTGATGTTGAGAATGAGTCGTATATTAGAAACAATTGAGATGATGATACTACAACGGATGAATCATATATCAGAAAAGATCATGATGAGGGAATTTGGATCAATCCCTCCGTCCGCGTTCTTAAGAGACAAGTAATTCGGAATCCAACCAAGAAAAGAAAGAGATGTTAGTGAAAGAGGTAATATATATTCCTCCATACCTGTTAACACTTAGCAAACTTCTAATAAATTATATATTTGTCATTTTATATACTCAATTGATATTTGTCATTTTATATACTCAATTGATATTTGTCATTTTATATACTCAATTGATATTTGTCATTTTATATACTCAATTGATATTTGTCATTTTATATACTGAATAGATATTTGGAATTATATATTTGGAATTAAATATTTGTCATTAGATACTAATGTTTTTCTTTATTACATGTTAGATGGCTAGTAACGAGGAGCACCCTCACGATGATTCTATTAATGATGGAGACAATGATGGAGGAAAATCCAGTAAGGGAGTGGAAAAAGAAATAAAAAGAGGAAAAACAATAATGAAGAATATCATTCGTGATAGAGATAAGGGTATAAAATATGATGTGCATTGGAGTCCAAATGACCAATTAATTGAGCCTAACGGTTCTAAATTGACAAGTTACATTGGCACACTTGTAAGGAGAGAAATTCCAATAACTTGTGATGAGTGGAGAGATGATAAGCTGAATGATGCTAAAAACAAAATCTAGAGTGAGATACAGGTACTTTAAATTATGTCTTTAAATTACGATTATGTACTTTAAATTATGTCTTTAAATTACTTATACTAACGCACTTTGTGTATGTTTTTTGTAGAGGTCTTTCAACATTGATGACAAAAGAAAAGATTATTGTCTTGGATTGGTCGGCAAAATACTGAGAGGGTTTAGAACATATTTAAACAGAAAATATCTTAGAGATGCCGAAAAAAAATTTGTTGATGCAGAGCGTCTAGCAGAATATGCGGATGTGATTTCAGTTAAAGAATGAGATGTTTTTAAAGCCAAACGGAAAACCCCAAAATTTCAGAGTGTTAGTGAAGTAAATCGTCTAAGAGCATCATCTCCCGCATATCCATACAAAAAAGGGCGTTTGGGATATGCACGATTAGAACAAAAAATAGTAAGTATTTACAAATTGCAATGATATACTTGTTCATCAATAGTTATAACTGAGCTTGTTTTTTGTGTTAATGTGTAGTTAAAAGAGGAGAGTAGTTCAGAAATATCTCTTCCGGAGCATGTTTTGTGGAAGGCTGCCCGTGTGGGTAAGGATGGAGTTCTCAAAGAAGATGTACAACAAATTTTTGAAAAATGCGTAAGTATAACATTAATTCTAACTAAATCAAAATTTTATTAATAGTATTCATGTTTTTCCAATATTCATATGAATTTCAGGAGAGTCTGTCTCAGTCTACATCTCCACCAGATGATTGCAGGAGCATACTTAGTCGAGCATTAGATGTTCGTGAGTATTCTGGTCGGGTGAGGGGTAAAGGACATGGGGTTACTCCAACCTCATTGAAAAAGAACAATCCAAAGACAAAATATGCTAGCAATAAAGAACTGCAGGCCAGGTTGGATGCATTAGAAGCTGAAGTTCTTGAATTGAGGAAGGAAAATGCAAAACAATACCAATCAGAAAGGGAAGCTTCGGGTGTTAAAGAAGCTAGTGACATAGCTAGTGTCAATTGTGCAGCTCAACCGAGTATTCTCGAGGTACTTACATATATTATTATGAAATTAAATTAGTGTAATTTATTTAACTGACATATATACACATTAACGATGTCATATTTATTATTGATTTTAGGGCATTTCACCTTGTCAACTCTTTTTAGAGACACCAACTTATCGCATGGTTGGCAAGGGAAAAGTCCATAACACTCTGGGAGAAGTACTTCATCATAAACCGCTCCCTTCTGGATATTTGAAAGTGTCGATTGATATTGCTTTAGAGGAGGGTGCGTTATTACCAATCCCAGATGAAGTTTCGGATGCAACATTGGTGGGAGAGGCAATAGGAGCGTTTGTTGCATGGTCGTCAAGGCTTGTTCGCATAGATGATGAGGTATAATTAAAACCTTTATGAACCTTTTAGTACTCAAATTTTTTACGTTCGTTTTACTTATATTTTTTTTGCATGGTAATGTTAGACTCCTACAAAACCCAAACCAAAAGATAAAGGGATTACGCGGCCAGAGGAGTCAGTGACAGCAAAAAAACAGGTACAACAAAGTTATATGATATTTATGATTAGATAATGTTAATTTGTCGTCCTATACTTGACCACTCTAATTTTATGATATTTAGATTATTCCTGCTAAAGAGATTGAAGCTGTAAGTAGGGGTAAGGAGCCTGTAATTAGCAACATTCCCACAGAAACAAAGAGTGCTGCTAAGAGGTTCGGGGCTAGAAAGAAAACTACTTCACAATATAGGTCGTGCCTTCAGACATTTATAAGCTTCACAACTATTTCGCAAGGTGGTACTTCTCTTATACCCCTGCATGAAGGGATTTATGGTTCTAAAGGCATGACAACAATTGGTAAGGAGGATTTGGAACAAGTTTTTGGACACTTGACATTAGGCATGACTGTTATCAATACATACATCAGGTATACTCCAATCAACTTTGTTTAATTAATTGCAAAATTTATTTACTCATTTCAATGAATAATTAATGTTAATGATGTTTTTATTTAAGGTTTCTGTATGACAAGTTGATTCGCCCGCGTGGATTGGAGTCCAGATTCGCTTTCATAAATCCCAACATTGTCCACGCAGGGTCAATAATCGCAAAACCAGATGAAGTAATAGCATTTGTGCTCAGTTTATTTATGGCCAGCAAAGATACAGAAAAATTGTTCTTTTTACCATATAATACTGGCCCCAAGTAAGATTTTCATTCTAAATTACCTCTATTATAATTTTTCGTTTTTTAACGTTGTGCAGAAAATTTCCATCTAACCTTTGTTTAATATTCCAGTGGACACTGGTTATTGGTTGCAATTAATCCTGTGAGAGAAATTGTATATTATCTGGATTCATTGGGCAATGATTGGACAACATACTCAAATATGAAGAAGACGATTGACACGTAAGTGACATTGTTCCAAAATATTACTGTGTATATTTAATTATTTATGTGCGATAGTTCTAAATATTCGTTATTATTTTATTATAGCATTCTACAAAGTTTTCGAGCACAAAGAGATATTCAAGTACCAAGGAGTAGAGTCAACAATATTTCTTGGATCAAAGTGGAGGTATAGATTTTCACAGTTTTGATTATATAGCGATGATACTTGATAAAACAAGTTAAGGTGTATATCTTGATGTATATCCGTATTTTCTTTCCATGTGTAGTGTCCTCGTCAGCGCAATGGTGTAGATTGCGGTTATTTTATGTTGAGGTTTATGAAAGAAACTATTCTTTTGGACCGATTAGAGATTCCATCCACGGTATGAATTTCTAACTTAGGAATTATTTTCATATTTCTCATAAAATGACTTAGTATTTTAATTAAATCATACTATGTTATATTATTATGTAGTACTTTGATGAATTCAAGTGTGCTTCATACTCAAAAGATCAATTGGATGAACTTATGGAGGATTGGTGTCAATTTGTTATGGAGTTGAGAGTTTTATTATAAGGTATAACTTTGAGTTTTGAGAATATAATATATGTCGTTATAGTTGTGTTACAATATTATTGTTTTTGTTGTTGTTATTTGGTAACTTGTATGAATTTTGCTTTTTTGATTTTGTTTTCGGTTATATAGGTGCAGCTCGATGTAGAAGATAGAGTTATATATTCATCGTGGATTTTGTTTCATTGTTGTATATACTAATGTTGTTGTTGTGTATATTGTACAAAAAGGAGTGAAGAGATGAATATTGATGTAATTATAATATTGTTTCATTGTTGTATATACTAATGTTGTTGTTGTGTATATTGTGCAAAAAGGATTGAAGAGATGAATATTGATGTTGTTATAATATTGTTTCATTGTGGTATATATTAATCTTGTTGTTATGTATATTGTGCAAAAAGGATTTAAGAGATGAATATTGATGTTGTTATAATATTGTTTCATTGTGGTATATATTAATGTTGTTTTTGTTTAAAATGTTATAATGAAGCTATAATTTCTGGTGCAAAAACGGTGAGAATAAATTTGATAGGCAGCGTTTTGTTTTAAATGAAAGCGCTGTCTAAAGTGATTGAAAAAAAAATAAATAAGGAAAAGCGCTGCTAAAGGGGGGGTAATAGACAGCGCTTTTCATGAAAGCGCTGTCTAAAGTGATTGAAAAAAAAAATTAAAAAAAAATGAGGAAAAGCGCTGCTAAAGGGGGGATAATAGACAACGCTTTTCATGAAAGTGCTGTCTAAAGTGATTGAAAAAAAATATGAGAAAAAGCGCTGCTAAAGGGGGGTAATAGACAACGCTTTTCATGAAAGCGCTGTCTAAAGTGATTGAAAAAAAAATTAAAAAAAAAGAGAGGAAAAGCGCTGCTAAAGGGGGGGTAATAGACAGCGCTTTTCATGAAAAGCGCTGTCTAAAGTGATTGAAAAAAAAATAAAAAAAATGAGGAAAAGCGCTGCTAAAGGGGGGGTAATAGACAGCGCTTTTACCAAGCGCTGTCTAAAGTGATTGAAAAAAAAGTGCTGTCTATACCTTTAGCAGCGGAGGTTTTAGCAGCGCTTTTAAGCGCTGTTAAAGGCCTAAAAAAGCGCTGTCTAATCCCTTGTTTGGCATAGTGTTTCTTGGCAAAGTTTCTATTTGAGAAGGCACAAGACTGCTGGAATTCTCTAGATCTGCAAGCTTTTGAGGAGATTGTAGCACTTCTCATCTATGGGTTGGTCTTATTCCCAAACCCTAATCAACTTATAGATATGAATGCTGTCAAGATTTTCATATCTCGGAATCCTGTGCCTACATTGCTTGGGGACATCCTACACTCATTTTACACACGAACAATGAGGAAAAGAGGTGTTCTCATGTGCTGTACTCCTCTACTAGCAAGGTGGTTTATTTCTCACCTTCCCCAATCAATCTTAAAGAATGAGCAAGGTTTGAGGTGGTCACAACGATTGATGACTCTTACACATTCTGATGTTCATTGGTGTTCGCGGTCCATAGAAAATGTCATCATCATTGATCGTTGTGGAGAATTCCCTAATGTCCCATTACTTGGCATTAGGGGAGGCATTACCTACAACCCCTGTTTAGCTCTGAGACAATTTGGGTATGCCCAAAGGGATGGCCCTCATGATATGCTGATTCCAGACTTGGTTTTTGACTTCGACAATGACGCTCAAGGACTTCGACAAAGGTTTATCCGAGCTTGGAGGATGCCCAACAAAGTGGACAGTAAGACACTGGGACACAAGAATTCCATCCCCCTTGAGCCTTACCTCAAGTGGGTACGAACCCGCGCCCAGAATCTTATGATGACTTACCCCTACATTCTGCCTATGATCAAAGAGCCTGTTATGGAAGGAGAGGTTCCATACACCCTCCTACACCCTGACATGCCAACATCATTGGAAGATTTTCAAAAGAGTTGGATACAGCTCAAGGAAGAATGAAACACTTTTGAAGCCAGCTTCTACGCCAGTGAGAAGAAGGTTTTGGAACTTACTCGGCAACTTCATGAAGAGCAGAATCTCAACACTTACATTGCACTAAAGAGGATGCACAACGTCTTTTTACATTAAGAATTTTGTAATATTTTGCCCATAGGGCATTTATGTACTAACAAATTTCTTATTATTAATATGACGCGTGTTCTTTTTGTTTGCAACAACTTTGAATTTCTGAATCCTTGAATGCATTACATGAATACATATCATTCATCATATGCATAAACAGGTCTTCACATCAGCTTTCCTTATCTTTCTACTGTTTATTTCAGCAAGATGGATATAGAGCAGACGGTCAAAGATCTGCAAGCACATAATTCG
Source organism: Vicia faba (assembly GCA_948472305.1). Classification (NCBI taxonomy): domain Eukaryota; kingdom Viridiplantae; phylum Streptophyta; class Magnoliopsida; order Fabales; family Fabaceae; genus Vicia; species Vicia faba. The sequence goes on from OX451736.1 coordinate 716,900,290, forward strand.
CAATTCCAACAACTCCTTATGACCTTGGCAAAGGGTCAAGAGGACCTTAAAGCACTGTTAGAGAAGGAAAAGGAAAAAGAAAAGAAGAAAAAGAAAAGAATTGGTGTGGCCACTATGGGAAGAAGATTTGAGAACCAAGCTAGGAGAGTCTTGGATTTCCCCTTGACGTCTGATGAAGGGGTTGGTAAAGGAAAAGGAGACGCGGTACCTTCCGAGTCAGAGGCTGAAGAGGAAGAAGAAGAAGAGGATGAAGATTACTCTGAGCAGCAGTACCCTCCGGTGGAAGATAAGTATAAAAATCTGGAAGATCGGCTGGCAGCCATGGAGGTACAAAGAGTACCTGGGTTGGATTTCGAAGAACTAGGGTTGGTTGCTGGGATCGTCATTCCCCCCAAGTTCAAAGTGCCTACATTTTCTAAATACGATGGTTTGTCCTGTCCGAAGATGCATCTGCGGTCCTACGTCAGAAAGATCCAACCTCACTCTTCCGATAAGGATCTATGGGTCCACTTTTTTCAAGATAGTTTATCGGGTACACAATTAGACTGGTTCTATCAACTTGAAAGATCTGATGTACATAACTGGGAGGATTTAGCTGCTGCTTTCTACCGAAAATACCAATATAACACAGATTTAGCGCCTACTCGTACTCAATTACAGAGTATGGGTATGGTTTCTAATGAAGGCTTTAAGGAGTATGCCCAGAAGTGGCGGGATTTGGCTGGAAGGGTGCAGCCACCGTTGTCTGATAGAGAGCTGGTTGATATGTTTTTGGGGACCCTGTCAGGTCCATTCTTTAATCACTTGATCGGGAGCTCATCTGCAGGGTTCACCGAGCTAATTCTGATAGGTGAAAGGGTCGAAGCTGGCATTAAGAGCGGTAAAATTCAGAAGGATGCATCTGCTTCCTCCGCTATCAAGAAGACCTTCCCAGCTAAGAAGGAAGTCTCTGCTGTTTACACCCAGAGAAATCAAGGAAGAATGGAGCACCGACCAGCGGTGGGGGCTGTGATTATTCAGAACTCCTCAGCCGATCAACCTCGAAGCAGTCAACCCAGAGCTAACCAAACTAGGGTGGAAAGGCCACAACGGAAATTCACTCGGATCAATATGACGCATTCTCAGGTCCTCCCTCATCTGTTAAAGTTAAACCTTACCAACTTAAAAGAAGCACCGAAAAACCCAAATACCTCTTCTCCCTATTATCATTCAAATGCAAAATGTGCATATCATTCGGACAGTGTGGGGCACGACACCAACAACTGTTGGGCCCTTAAAAAAAAGATCCATGATTTAATAGATGCCAAGGAGGTGGAGTTTGATGCCCCCGAAAAACCTAATGTGATATTCGCTCCTATGCCAAAACATGGTCATAATGTCCATGCTATTGTAGAAGATCTTCATGTTACCGCTGTTGATGACTTAATGACTCTGTTGCCAATGATCAAGATGAATCTGTTGAAAGCCGGGATTTTCCCAGGTTGTGAAAAGGATTGTTACTTTTGTTCAAGCTTGCAATCTGACTGTCCGCTATTGAAGTCAGGCATCCAACGCCTGATGGATACTCAAGAAATCCTCTTCAAGAAAACTCCTATTACTCCTGTTACCCTTGTTACTCCAATCAATGATGTTTATATAATCACCATTTCCGACAATCTTTCCAAGGTCTCCAAAAGACCTGTTAAGATTACACCCGATCCAAAGTGTGTACCGCTGAAGATTACTATGTCGGGGCCTATCCCATATAAGTCCAACAAGACAATACCGTGGAATTATGGAGGAGAGATCTTCTACCACGGTGTTAAGCATATCGAATCAGTCGAAGAAAGTTCCGATGAAGAGACTCCTGATGTGGGAAATATTGCGGGGACAAGTAAGATCACTCGTAGCGGAAGAATCTTCTCTCCGGATATTTCTCCTCCAAGAGCGATCTTCGGACCCTCAAGTACTCCTGTGCCTATCAAGATATCTGTGCGAAGTCCAGTTATTGAAGAAATTGTCACTCCCGAAGCTATACCCTCTGCTGTTACTACTGATAAAGGTAAAGGGATCCAAGAAGCGCCCGTCAGGACGAGGGCTCAGACTTTAGTTATCCCCGAGACCACCCAAAAGGAAATGGAGGAGATTTTAAAGATAATTAAGAAGAGCGGCTATGATATCGTAGAGCAGCTGGGGCAAACCCCTTCAAAAATATCTATGCTAGCTCTGTTGCTCTACAACGAGGCTCATGCCAAAGCCTTGATCAAATTCCTGAAGACGGCGCACATGCCTCAAGAAACTTCTACGGATCAGTTTCAAGAGTGTGTAGCTAGCCTTAAAACCGACAATGGTCTTGGCTTCTTTGACGCTGATCTAACATCTATGGGAAGAAAGCATAATGATGCGCTACATGTTTCGGTAGAGTGCAGAGGGACCACACTTGCTCATGTTCTGGTTGATACCACTTCATCTTTAAATGTCCTACCAAAGAAAGCATTGGACAAGCTAGACTGTGAAGGTTTGACCTTAAAGCCCAGTAATATCATTGTTAGAGCCTTCGACGGTTCTAAGCGGATGGTTCACGGAGAAGTGGACATCCCAATTAAGGTGGGAAAGGAAATTTTCAACTCTACATTTTATGTGATGGACATCCGTCCTTCATATTCATGCTTATTGGGAAGGCCATGGATCCACAACGCTGGGGCAGTCACTTCTTCTCTACACCAGATGATCAAATACCCAGTCCAAGGTAAAATTATAACAGTTCATGGTGAGGAAGAGTATATGATAAGCCACCTTAACTCTTTCCGCTACGTGGAGTTAGATGGTGAATTCATAGAAACACCTTTCCAACACTTTGACGAGGTTTCTCCTGAAGTTGCAGTAGCCAAGACAATGACTGATGAGTCCATCATTACCAAACCTGTGTCCCGGATGTCATCCCTTAAGGACGCAGAGGCTGTGATTAAGGAAGGAGGAAGCACAGTATGGGGTCAACTTCCAGATTTTCCTTACAAGATAGATAAGTTCAGTTTGGGTTTCACTGCTGCTAGTCAGAAGGTCGTGCGTCGCTCCCGGGCTGGAGGACCACCACTGAAAATCACTCATCATGGAGTTGATGCTTTAGAGGATTATGAAGAAGGAAGCAATTTTGAAGACTGGATCTTTCCAACCATTGAAGGAGGACTAAACAACTGGGAGGCGAAAGACTTCGTTCCCATTACTTTCATCAATCAGTAATTTATCTTTTGAACATTTCCTGTTTGGTCTGTAATAATTATTAAACAATTCGTACACTCTTTTTTCCTTATGCCTTACCCGGGGCATATAGGTCCATTTGTAAGGGTTTTGATTCTTCATTTTCATATGCCATTTTTAATGAATCATGGACGTTTTCATCTATAAACTTTTGTGTTCATTTTCTTTCTTTTTACATTTCATTTTGTTTAAAGGTGGCTATCCCTTACACACACCCACACTCACAAAATGCAGGTACCCATCCACTCCGGATTCCATGGGTAACAATTTTGCTATGGCCTTCAGTGACTCTGAAGATCTGGTCAATCATGCCGAGTACGAAGGTGATGAAGACTATGAAGTGCCTGGAGAATTGGCTAGACTTTTACAACAAGAAGAAAGGGCTATTCTGCCCCATGAAGAGTTGTTAGAGACTATCAATTTGGGAACAGAGGAAGACAGAAAAGAGGTTAAAGTGGGTGCCAACCTGGAGCCAAGTGTCAAAAAGTGCTTAGTTCAGCTGTTGAATGAATATGTTGAGATCTTCGCCTGGTCCTATGAAGATATGCCGGGACTGGATACATATATTGTGGTTCATCGTCTCCCTACAAGAGAAGACTGTCCACCAATCAAACAGAAAGTTCGCCGAATGAGACCCGACATGTCCGAAAAGATCAAAGCTGAAGTGATGAAGCAGTTCAATGCTGGCTTTCTTGCTGTTACTTCCTATCCACAATGGGTTGCTAACATTGTGCCCATGCCTAAGAAGGATAGCAAAGTCAGAATGTGTGTGGACTACAGAGACCTGAACAGGGCTAGCCCTAAAGATGACTTTCCACTACCACACATTGACATCTTGGTCAACAATACAACTCAACACAAGGTATTTTCTTTCATGGATGGATTTTCAGGGTACAACCAGATCAAAATGGCCCCCGAAGACATGGAAAAAACTACTTTTGTTACGCAGTGGGTACCTTCTGCTATAAAGTGATGCCATTCGGACTGAAGAATGTCGGGGCAACCTATCAGTGAGCCATGATAGCTTTGTTTCATGACATGATACATCATGAAATTGAAGTCTACGTAGACGACATGATAGCCCGTTTACAAACAGAAGAAGAGCACCTCGACCATCTGCAAAAGCTGTTTGTCAGATTAAAGGAATACAAGCTCAGACTGAACCCTAGCAAGTGCACTTTCGGAGTCAGGTCCGGTAAACTTTTGGGATTCATCGTCAGTAACAAAGGCATCGAGGTTGATCCTGCCAAAGTCAAAGCTATACAAGAAATGCCTTCCCCTCGCACTGAGAAGGAGGTCAGAGGTTTTTTGGGACGCCTAAACTATATTGTAAGGTTCATCTCTCACCTAACATCTACCTGTGAACCAATCTTCAAGCTGTTGAAGAAAGATCAGGTGGTTAAATGGAATGATGACTGTCAAGTTGCTTTCGATAAGATCAAGGAGTATTTGTTGGAACCTCCCATCTTGATGCCACCCATCGAAGGAAGGCCTTTAATCATGTATCTGACTGTATTAGATAATTCAATGGGGTGCGTACTGGGCCAACATGACGAGTTTGGCCGAAAAGAGCATGCCATTTATTACCTTAGCAAAAAGTTTACCGACTGTGAGACTCGCTACTCATTGCTCGAGAAAACTTGTTGCGCTTTGGTATGGGCTGCTCGCCGGCTAAGGCAGTATATGTTGACACATACTACTCTGTTGATTTTTAAGATGGATTCGATCAAGTACATCTTCGAGAAGCCTGCTTTATCCGGAAGAATCGCTAGATGGCAGATGATCCTCACCGAATATGATATACAATACACAAACCAAAAAGCTATAAAGGGGAGTGTACTAGCCGATCATCTGGCTCATCAAGCTGTCGAAGATTACCAATCTATGAGGTTCGACTTTTTCGACGAGGATATCATGACTTTGAGGAACATTGAAGAAAACAAACTGTATGACGGACCTGAACAAGGATCCCGATGGACTCTGTACTTTGATGGTGCCTCCAACGCACTTAGGAACGGTATCGGCGCGGTACTTATCTCTCCAGAAGGTTGCCATACACCTTTCACTGCTAGACTCTGCTTCAGCTGCACCAACAACATGGCCGAGTATGAAGCTTGTATCTTTGGTCTCAAGGCTGCTATTGACTTGGGAATCAAATCTTTGATTGTATTTGGGGACTCAGCTTTGGTTATCAGTCAAATCAAAGGAGAGTGGGATACTAAACATCCTAACCTCATCCCTTACAAAGAACATGTATTGACATTGTTACCACATTTCTAGCAGATTACCTTCGAACACTTCCCGCGAGAAGAGAATCAGCTAGCAGATGCGCTAGCTACAATGTCATCCATGTTTAAACTTAACTGGGATAATGAGGCACCTCAAATCACCATTAAACGAATGGACGAACCTGCACATTGTCACGAGATTAATACCGAAGAAGTGGTGGACCGACCCTGGTTTCATGACATCAAAAGGTATCTCGAAGCACAAGAATACCCTGAAGGAGCTTCATTCAACGACAAAAAGTTCTTAAGGAGGTTCGCTGCCAAGTTCTTTCTGAGCAATGGTATCCTATACAAGCGCAATCTTGATTGTGTCCTACTCCGTTGTGTGGACAAGGTTGAAGTTGAGCAGATCATGGATGAACTACATAATGGCACCTTTGGCACCCACTCAAGTGGTCATACGATGGCTAATAAGATTCTACGGGCAGGCTACTACTGGTCTACCATGGAAGCTGATTGTCATCAATATTCCCGTACTTGTCACAAATGCCAAATCTATGCTGACAATGTACATATTCCCCCAGTTCTTCTCAATGTCTTAAAAACTCCTTGGCCATTCGTGATGTGTGGAATCGACATGATTGGAGAGATCAAGCCTACAACATCCAATGGACACCGTTTCATCATGGTGGCCATTGATTACTTTACCAAGTGGGTCGAAGCAGCTTCCTTTGCTTCCGTTACAAAGAATGTGATTGCCCGCTTCATCAAGCAGAACCTCATATGCCGGTATGGTATCCCCGACAGGATCATTACGGATAACGATACAAATTTGAACAATACTATGATCACCGCTCTGTGTGAGCAGTTCAAGATTCAACATCACAATTCATCTCCCTATCGGCCTAAGATGAACGGTGTTGTCGAAGCTGCGAACAAAAATATCAAAAAGATCATTCAAAAGATGACAGTCACCTACAAGGACTGGCATGAGATGTTACCGTTTGCTCTGCACGGGTACCGTACCACGACACGCACTTCAACTGGGGCAACTCCCTTTTCTTTGGTATATGGCATGGAAGCTGTTTTACCTATGGAAATTCAGATTCCTTCCTTGAGAATCATGAAAGATGCTGGTTTGAGTGAAGACGATTGGATTCAGACCCTGCTTGATCAACTTAACTTGATTGACGAGAAGCGACTTACTGCTGTTTGCCATGGTCAGGCGTATCAGAAACGTATGATCAAGGCCTTCAACAAGAAAGTCAAGAGACAAGTATATCAAGTCGGAGACCTTGTAATCAAGCGAATCATCTTGCCGCAAAGTGATCCCAGAGGAAAATGGACTCCTACTTACGAAGGACCGTTTGTGATCAAAAACATCTTTTCTGGTGGGGCAATGATTCTGACCACCATGGACGACGACGTCCTGCCGCACCCTGCGAATGCAGACATAGTCAAAAGATACTACGCATAAAACGACCTGACAAGTCGAAAACCCGAAAGGGCGACTTGGGAAAATATGGGCATCCCGGTGAATCGAAAACCCGAAAGGGCGGTTCAGGCAAAAATTAGGGATAAACAAAAAAAATCTGTACACCCGGCAAGTTGAAAACCCGAAAGGGCGACTTGGGCAAAAAGGGGTTTTCCAGTGGATCGAAAACCCGAAAGGGCGGTCCAGGCAAAAGTTAGGGAACTAAAGCGTATGACTATGTCTCGTCGGATCACTTTAAGGACAATATCCTCACAGACAAGCTTCGGGCTTATGATCAACCTAATCATCCGCGGACGAAGCAACGAATGGACAAGATACTCAGAGTTATGAAGGCTATAGCAGAATGGGAACCCCATGGAATTGTTACACATATCCATTTTTCTTTGTATAAAATTTTCTCATTTTTATGACAACATTCTCTTACTGGGATATCTGCATCCTTTGTACAAAATACTTACACAAAGTTAATATAAAGATACTTCAAAGTACAAAAATTTGTTTTCCTTTTCTTTCTTTTTACACTTGTGTTTTATTTGAAAACGTCCAATGATTTATTAAATGAGCATATGCATTTGAATATAATCACTGCTTACAAATAAAACAAAATGAGAAAAGATAATTACTGATAGTTTGAAAGTATAGGAAAATGTCTTTAGGCTATTCCAGAGGAAATCCCCTGCAGTACATCATCCAGATCCTCAACAGAGATGAAGCTTTGAAATACAAATCCCCAACGGAGTTAAGTTTCAAAATCCCCATCAGAACTAAGTTTCTAAGCTCCCAATCCCCAGTGGAGCCAGAAAACTTTGAACTGCAAACCCTCAGCGAAGATAAAACTTTCTTCCCCAACAGAGTCCAAAACTTCAACCTTTAAACCCCGGTGGAGTACCATCCATTTTCCTCCAAATTCCCCAATAGATTGGCATACAACCCAAGCCCTTAAGAACTCTTCAACAGAATAAGAATTTTCCCCACATAGTTATTTCCCAGCAGATCGAAGATTCTCGGTCTCATTTCTCCAGTTGAAGCCTCCCAGGTTTTGATTCCCCAGTAGAGATCGTCAGGGTTTCCTTATTCCCCAGAAAATCATGAAGGATTCTCACGTCCCCACAGAAGTTGTCAAAGTTCTCGTTAATCCCCACAAGTCACCAAGGATTTTCTATCCCCAACAGCGGTCAAGGATTTATTTTCCCCGACAGCAATTAAAGATTTCATTATCTCCAGTTATCAAGGATATATTTTCCTCAGCAAGATAGCTAATCAGCTTACATACACATACATTACATTCATATATCATCAACATTGATAGAACACATTTTATTGCATCATACATGTCATCCAACATAACTTAGTGTTTTAGCTAACATTTTACCCTTTTCAAGACAAGATTAAAAGCTACCTTTAACAAATATTCAAAGACTTCAGATACAGTATGTATACACTCCAAGACATGGAAGTAATTCTGTTACTCATTCAAATCTTTTATTCAGATACAATATGGATACACCCTAGACACGACGGTCATTCTATTACTCATTCAGAATTTCAAGTCACAATGCAGTATGGATACACCTTAGACACGACGGTCATTCTACTACTCATACAGACTTCAGCAATCAGATACAGACTAGATACGCTCCAGACACGGAGGCCATTCTATTTCTCATTCAGATTCAACTATCAACTTCAGGTTCAGATGCACTCCAGACACGGAAGTCATTCTGTCACTTGTCCGAATCCCAGTTACAATACAGATACACTCCAGACACGGAAGTCATTCTGCTACTTATGCAGATCTCAACTTCAGATACAGTCCAGATACGCTCCAGACACGGTAGCCATTCTGTCACTCATTCAAACCTATTCCCAGCCCAGAGATACTCCAGACACGGATGTTTTTTTGACGCCCATTCAGAATTCAGATACAATACAGATACACTCCAGACACGGCAGTCATTCTGATATTCATTCAAGAATCAAATATAGTTACAGCTCGTATACGCTCCAAACATGGACGCTATTCCTTTGCTCATACGAATCCAATCTCCAGATACAACTCAGATATGTTCCAGACACGGATACCAATCTGGTGTTCATTCTCCTGATTTTCAGCAAACAAATCTTTGATGGCATCTTTAAGACCATCTCCAGCAAGGTTCTACCATCTCCAAATGGCATCTTTAAGCCCATTCCCCCAGCTATATTCTGACGAGTGCAAATTTACAGGCACTCTAGTGTCCAATCATCTTTTACCTTCGAGTCACGAAAGGCAAATTCGCCAATCTAACTCTTCAGGTTCAAGAAGATTGAACAGGGGCAGCTGTTGTACCCCAAAATTTTCCCTCTCATTTTATCAAGATTCCCCCTCACCAGACTCCTTGAACTCCAGACAGGATTAAGGTTTTGCTCTGCTTAACACATCTCCTTGCACTGATGACCTAAATTAGGGTTTGAGTTTGCACAGAGATTTTTGGCTTCCAATGCTCAAAGTAACTTTCATATTTCATATTGGATCTACAAGATTGTCCATACCAAGTTTCAAGCCTTGAATCAAATTTTTGCCCAGTCAATTGGACAGTTGACCTAAAAATCAGCTGTATTGGGGAAAAAGTCAACTGTGGCCAATTTACAGTCAAACCTCATAATTTTTTATCCACATCAACATTATAAACTCATATGAACCATTTGATTAAGTTTTGACCACAACTCCTCAAGAAATTTGATCAGATCATCAAAAGCGCAAAATGGTCATTTTTAGGGTTTTGACTGTATAAGGGCAATTTCTGATTTTTCACCTAGCCAATTGCAAATTGGGTTCAAGCGTGGACTCAAGGACTCAATGGCATCATCTTGATATATTCACAAGGTTCAAAAGATCTCAAATGCATTGGATTGACAAATGAATTTTTCAGTCAACTGGTCAAAATTTGACTGTACACTGAAAAGTCAAACTTTGACGTTTTGGTCAAAATCAAGTGCCAAGGGTCATTTTTCATCAAGATGTGTCAAAACATGAAACTTTTTCATCAAGAAACCTAATTTTGCAATTTAGGGTTTGAAATTGAAAATTTTCATAACTTAGAATTTTTCTAAGTTATGGAATTTTCTTATTTTTTCCCAACTTTGCCCAACATTTTCACCATGATGAAATTGGATTAAAACAAAACTTCCAACATGAAAGTTGTAGTACTCCACAAAGTCTACAACTTTGATTCACAAAGTTTTCCAAAAAGAAGCTTGGATCTCATGTTATGATTTTTGGAATAAGGGTCCATGAAACTTTTAACTTAGTGAAATTTTGCCCTAGTTTATGCAGGATTTTGACCTATCTTTTTGGCAATGTTTCACCTAGTTCCACTTGGAATCTCAAAATGAATTTCAAAGATGGATTGTAGAGCATGTTGCAAGCTTTCCAAAATGTCCAATAAATCTACAAAATCATATGTGGTTAGGGAGAATCGAAGGCTTGAAGTTGGATAAAATTCACTTTTTATCCATGGCATGTTCATATTGATACAAGTTGCAAACCCTAATCAGCCTTGTTTGCACTAGATTACAGGTCTCAAAACCCTTCCATACTCAATAATTAAATGCAAATCCATTGGTCTAAGGCTTTGTTTTGGTCATTAGAGGATTGTACACAAGATTAATCTTTAAATGGTAAAAGGTAACTTTGCCATTTTTGTCAAAAGTGCTTTATGTCAAACCACATCTCTTGAGCCTTGAACAAGATCTTGTACTGCACACAATATCCACCAACTTGAGGGGCCAAGAGAATAAGGTGCATGCTGATAGATAGCCAGTATAGGCTTGTCTTGCATCATGACTTACTTTTTGCTTCATATACAAGAAACATGTCAAAATTCACATAACGAGAACATAAAAAAGAACCAACTTTTGCAAGCCTTTGAGACAAGTTTCACACATTGTATTGAACCTAAAACACGAGCCTTGGAGTCCTGAAACCTCCCATAGCACAAAATCACCTTCCATTGGCAAAACAAGGCAGCTTCTGCATCTTGAGTTCTATCTCACAAGTTGCTCGTGCGTTTTGCCCCAAACCTGTTCAAACACCTTCCATACAACCTATCCAAGCTATCCCAACCCTTAAACACTGACTGTAACTCCCTTTACAAGGTTTGCCATTTTTGATTTCAGCTTGTGCAGGTTGAGTTCTGTAGGCTTGTTCAAGCACATTCAAGGCAAGCTAGGCATTGAGGAAGGTCAGAGGAAGTTCAAGCAAGCTCCCAAACACATCAGGCCTCATTGAAAAGCTCTACATTGTCAGACACGATCTCAACTGAAATAGGTTTTTATCAACTTCCTATCTCTCTATTTAGGAATCATTAGGCTTAGGTTTGTGAATAAAAAATGTAGTATTCATAGCCATAAAGCTGTGAATATGCTCAGTTTTTATTTAAATTAAGCGTGTTAATAGAATTTGATCCATGAACTTCCTGAAAAAATTAGGTTAGGATTTAGGGTCAGAGAAATTCTCTCTGGTCTTTGAGAGTTAGAATGAGTTCTTTACATGGTTGGATTCGTCTGAAAAATGCTACAACTTTGATGTTTTGAGTTTTTGCATTAGAGCACGTATGCAGGAACTAGCATTTTGTACAGGGCGCGCGCAATTTTGAGACAAAGGTTGAAGATGAAGTCTGGTGGGCTGGGCTTGGTCCTGGCTTTGTTTTTGGCACCCCCTCATTACTGACTGCACCCCCTGGCCCATTTCTTCGTTTTTTTTGTATTTTTCCATTTTTATTTTCATTTCTGATTTTATTTTATTTTTTTTCAAACATAAAAAATACCAAAAATACTTTTATAAATTTCCACATTTATTTTGTATTTTATTTTTATTTTTTCTAACATAAAAATAATTTAATTAGTATATACTTTTATTTAATGAAAACTTGAATATAATCTATAATAATATTATACCTTTTATTTTTTATTCTTTATTCATTTATACTCAAATAATATTTTTCTAAATATATTTTATTTTTGTACATACATTATTTTATTTTATTGTACATAACAAATATGATATATATTTATTTTCTTAAAAGAAAATTAGGGTTTTTTCCCTTAATAAAAAAATAATCTTTTTATTTCCTTTTTTACATTAAATATTTTTACATACATAAAAATAAACAAAACTTTTTTTTTTGCATATTCATAATATTTTGTATATTTATTTAATTTATTTATTTAAATATTGTTCATTTATTATTGGTACCAATTATTCAATTTGGATGTAATAGTAATATTAGGGTTTTATTTCTTGCAAATATCCCCCATTCAAAAATTGTATCCCCTTTCCCATATCAAATGTTGTAATAGTGTAGATTTATTTTACGCATTTATGCTTTCAATTATGCCATGATTAGAGATTAGGGTTTGTATGCAAAAATCCAAAGTCAAAACAAATAGCTTGACTAATACAAAGACAAAAAACATGTAAATTGACAACATGTAGCTTGACTAATACACACTTGCACCCCTAGGGTTTCATCCACCTGTTGCCTTTAAAAATGGCCATGTTATGCATATTGAGTACCTTGGCAAAACAAAAACAAAACAAAAGATCATAGTCCCTCGATGACGCTATCTTGGTTGCCTATACAAAAATGATCTAGTCCCTCAAAAATTTCTAAATATACTTGGCAACATTGCTATCATGGTCAATACGATGACCCGCGCCTGTCCCATTTAACATCCTAATACAAGGTTGTTTACCAAATGCAATGGTAAAACAACACTGTCAAAAGGGTTAAAAATGTGTAAGAAAGATCTTTGAGTAAAATAGGGTAGACAACTCTTAGTTACTTGATCAAAACTTGCAAAAACATCCTTGCTATTTTCAAACACACCTCACAACATAATTTCAAAACATTTCCCAAATCAAACTTTCAAAATATTGAAACATCTTTCCAAAAAGACAATACACCTTTGTATACATTCAAACAAGAATAATTACAAAGGTTGCCACAACGATGGCCTCTTTTCAAAACATTTTCAAAACCACACACAAAGCACCATTTCAAACAATTGAAAAGCAAGTGATCTAAGCAAGTAACTAAGAGCCCATGGATAACCATGGATGAAAAGGGTGCTTGCACCTTCCATTTTCATAATCTACTCCCCGAACCCAAAAAAAAACATCTCAAAGGTCTTTCCTGTGCTTTTTAACCTTTCCTTAGGATAAAATAAAAAGTCGGTGGCGACTCTTGCTAAACCGAAACATTTGCGAACACAAACGCAAAACCTCAAGTCAGTTCTCCCACCGTATCACCATCAGGGTGCACACGATTTCACTTGATTGCTTATCATTCACCATCTCTTAGCATTGTACCACATTCTCCTATAAATAGAGACCTCCTATACTTCATTTTACACGCTTTAGAGAGCCAAAGAACCCATGTTGAACTTCCTCCATACCTCTCAACTCTGCAACTTCGAATTTGGTTCTAAAGCATTTTTCAATCCAATTTCTTTGCTGATTCTTCATCCTTGAACTTCACTGAAGCTAAAAGAAGAAGAACTAAGCCTTGAGGTTCCCTGAATCGTGCTAACCAGGTCAAGTTTTAGAGAAATTTCTTCATACTTCGTTCAGGTAGTAATTGGCATCAATTCTTCTAACTCAAATTACTGGAATGGTCTATGATGTTCACTGATGCTTGTTGATGGTTTAATTTTGATCAATTGATGCGTTTGATGCATCTGTTTCCGATTTCAAAATTTTTCAAAACTCTCTGATTTTTCTCAAATCGACAGAGCTACAAGTTAAATAAATTTTCCATACGGGTACCATTGAAATCGTCTTGAAGAGACGAAGCGAATGACACCAGTATGACCTCTTGATTTTATAGATTGTGAGACCTACAAATTCGCGCGTGGCTGGAGGTTGAAGATGACCAACGTATCATCTCTCAACCAATGACATTGTGCCATGTATTTTGTTCAAATATGTTTTTTAATTAATGATCTGGTGGTTTATTCATTAATGTCCATATCATGCACACAGCGCCAGATCCCTTGGATTTGATTAATAATGTGTTTTGACATTGATCTAATGGTCTACATCTTTTTGGTTTTATTTTTATTTACTGATTTTTCTATTTAATTGTTTTAAACTTCAAAACTTTATAAAAATCCATTTCAACTTCTAAAATTCTGAAAACATTCTCAAAAATAATTTTGATTTTTCTCTTTCTGATTTTTATTTTTTCACAATTTTATTTTTTGATTTAATATTTTTTTAATGATTTTTCACTTTATTGGAGTGATTTTAAACTGTTTAAAAATACTTTTCTTGATTTTTAAATTATGAAAAAATTATGGAAGGATCCAATGACCTCTTGACAAATACTGGTGATCATATTTTATTTTTATTTTTGATTTTACTATTTTATCACAAATTTTGGTTTGTTTTTCTTATTTCTTTAAGTTTTAAAAATAGTTTCTAACTATAAAATAATTCTAAAAATTTTGTCAACACTTATTGACTCATGTTTAACCTCTGATTTTTTTTAGTATTTTTATTTGGTGTTTTAACATATTTTGTATATTTTACCAATTATTTCCCCTTTTATTATTCATTTAAATATTGTTTTACTAAATATTATTTTATTATTTTTTGTTTGATCTTGATTTGAGCATTATTTTGGGACAAATTCCTCAATATCATTGGATCTTGGGTGTTGATAGGTTGAAAAACCAAATCCACCAAAATGGATGAATGATGTTGATGATATTTGAAACCCTAATTTAATCTGATACATCCCCTCCCTCTTCATCTTATCCCCTTCTTGTTTTTACTTGTGCTACATGTTGTTAGAGAATGATCTATATATTATTTCTCTAACATGTTGGTACATAGATTGCTATTGATCGGCCTTAAAATAGGTGTGACTTCTATATAAATCCACTTACGACTATTTAACATAGCGCTAAATTTGTCCCGATTCGAAAAATGATCATTCATGGCACAAACCTATGTTGGCAAGCCCAAGTATGTTTAATTTGAAACCTTTGATCCAATAACTTTGAAGTTCATTGTTAGGAGGCTTTGATCTTATCAATCCTCTAATGAACTTCATGAACTTTGGTCTAAGTGAATTATTTGAACATCGTTAATCATATGTGATTGGCTTGAGTACTTGAAATAAATTATAAACTTGACAAAAAGAAAATGAAACTTGTTATTGAGAAGCTTTGATTTTATCGATCTTCTAATGAGTTTCCAAATACAAGTTTCAATATGGTCATTTAACTAACCTTCTAACTTCTAATTCACTAACAATTAATTTTACTTTGTGCTTTTACTTTACGCCTTTATTTTCTGCCTTTACTTATGTACCATTTATTTTAGAATTTACATTTCATGCTATTTTCATCTTTGCTCATTTGAGTATTTACCTTTATGTCATTTTATATTTGCTCACTTGAGCATTTATCTTTATGTCAATTTTATTTTTCTCATTTGAGATTTTATTTTCTTTTTGAAGATACTTAATAATCAACTTGAAAATTAAAATCCTTAAGGTTACTTGGACTATTTGGTTACTATCCTTGACATTGTGAAGTTGTGGACCTCTCGGACTTAGGATTAAAAGCCTTGATACTTTGGGACCTTGTTGCTCCGTTGTTATTTTGTCTGAAGTTCTTGGGGTTTACTCCAAGATATTGGGTTGATTTTCTTTGTGTGCATGTTATTCTGCTTATATGCTTTGTCTGTGATTGAGAATTCCTCTGTATACAACCGTTACTTTGCCCAATTTTTGTGAAGACTTAATTCAGCCGAAGCTTGGTATTTCTTAGAGGTTTAGTATTTTTGCTTGCTTGGTTTCAATCCAAAGGATAGAAATTCTACATTGACTCTTTATGTCAAGTGTTGGCTTCTTATTGGTTAGATCATTCTTTTCCTTGGATTTCACCTCATGCTTTAGGATAGTCCCTTCATCTCCTCTAATTTTCTTTAATTTCAAAAATATTCTCCCTCGTTTTCAAAACTCTTCTTTTTTTCTAACTTGAATCGTTTTCATGATAAACTTGTACTCAAGTTCATGCATTTTCAAAATCTTTTCTTAATCAAACATTAATCAATTTATACATACTTTGACATCTTTTAAAAGACTAAAAGTCATTAACCTCATACAAACCATTTTTGCCACTTTGGCTTTTGTGCTTTAAAAACTTTTTCTCAAAATATTAGACTCTTGTCAATTTTTATAGTGATGTGAGCTACTATACTTCTACGATATATAGTGAAGTGAGATATTTTCCACTTGGGTAGTGAGGATTTGTTGATTTTAAAATCCAAGCTATATCCTCCACTTTGAGATGATGCAAATTCTCCTTTCTCATAATTGTGGGTAATAAGTATGTTTTCCACTCGGATATGACGATGAACTCTATACTCTTAAAATTAACCAACCCTCCCATATTTCTCAAAACATTTCAAGAAAGATCCTCAAGTTTCTCAAGGTAGTCCAAGGGTTGACCAGACAAGCTCCCTCCTAAGGCAGTCTACCTCAAATTAGTGTTTCATGTTGCATCAAGATACTTGATTCCAAGGGACCCAAAATGCTCACCAATGTCCTAATATGTTCTCAAGATCATCCATGTCAAGTTTCAAGCCTTGCAGAGGAAGTTTGCTCAATCAATTGCTCAAAAGCCCAAAAATCGACTGTGCTAGGGCAAAAGTCAACTGTGGCCTACATATAGTCAAACTTCAAGATTTTTGGTCAACATCCTTATTTTTAAGTATATTTCATCATTTGATCAAGGTTTGATCATGATTCATCAAGGATTGCTCATAATTCATCAAGAATTAAAAGTTGCTAAATTAGGGTTTTGCAGGAAAAGTCAACTCAACTTTGACCAAGCATAACTTTCTCATAATTTATGAAAAATGACCCATCCAAAGATCATTTTGAAGAGGATGACATTATCTACAATCCATCTCCAGCTCCAAAGTTCAAAATATGCACTCACAAGAAGTTATGAATTTGGACATTATAGGTCATTTTGAAAAGTCAACAAAAACACCTTTTTTGTCAAAGATTCATACATGCGCATGAAATATCAACTTTAGATGAGACCAAAAGGGTCGGTTATAGAACATATCAAGCTTTATAAAAAGTCCAAGAACACCTCCAAAGAGTCAAAATTGAGGAAGTTATGCATTGGTGAAGTTGACATTTTTTGCAAAATTGCAAAAGTCAACTATGCCCAAAACTTCAATTTTTGCCAACTGGGCCCAATCTTTTTCACTTGTTTTAAGTTGGAAACATGGTCCACGA
Organism: Vicia faba; assembly: GCA_948472305.1. NCBI lineage: Eukaryota > Viridiplantae > Streptophyta > Magnoliopsida > Fabales > Fabaceae > Vicia > Vicia faba. The sequence goes on from OX451736.1 coordinate 716,917,554, forward strand.
GCCCTAGCCGTTGCCACTTGTCATTATCTTGTTTTTATTATTTATTTTGATTTTTATTTGAATTAAATCAATTTAAATCAAAACAAATCATAGAAAATCCAAAATATTGAAAACACAAGATTTTATACTTGTTTCAGGTCTTAAATTCCAGCTAGCATGAGATCAAATTCGTGTAAAGGCATGAGGTGCACAAAAAGATTGCTTTTAGGCTATTTTTGGAAAGATATTCAAGTGTATCAAATCAAGATCAAAGACATTGATGGAGGAAGATTGAGGCCAGGTTTTCAACCCTAATTCATTCCTCAATACATATATAAGGAATGCAGACCTAAAACTAGGTTAGGAAGAGGCGCATCATCAAGAACAAAACTTGAAAAAAACAAGAAAAAGTGAAAACACGAATTCCTACTTAGAGGCAATTTCAAGATCCTTGGACCATCTCAATCGCTTCCTGAGAGTGTAGGCAAGCAAAAGCAACCCATAACAAGCATTTCCAGGCCCTGAAACTCGCTGTAAGGTATTCACGATACCTATCTTTTCTTGAATTTTGTTTGCATAATTCTGGCACGTATAGCATAATATAATCATATATTCTTGTTCACCATTACATTTGCAAGCTTTCTATAATACTCAATTGCATTTTCATAGACTGAATCGAGAATTGCCATTGTTAGGTTTTTTGGTTCCGTTTTAGGGTTTTTGTATGCAGGAAAAATTAGCCTTCATGAAAGGTACCATGATGTTCAGAATGATAAGAGGGTTCGATCCATGACATTAGATGTCATTTATATTGCTTATGTAGGATTTTGGAACGAGCCCAGCCTGTAGCTATGGACGAATGTCCGTAGGTAAAAGCCTGGGACTTTTACCCACAGAGAAGGGAAGAAGATGATTAGCTGGCACCTTCCCGTTGGATCATTTGAATTTCCGCGCGCTGAATTGATATACATGGCGTTTTTAATATTTGATTATTATTTTGTATTATTATAACAACTAACATAAATGGCCCAGTGGTAGCCAGGCAAGCGTTAAAGCATTGGGGAGCTTGAGGTCAGGGGTTCGACCCCTGCCTCCAATGTTTGCATTTTTCTTGAATTCTTTCTACAGATTCCATGCGCTTACAAGCCAAAGGACCATCATGCATCCTCATCATCCATCCTGCCAGATGGCCATATGGCCAGATCCAAGGGCCATCAATAGAGGAGCATCATAAGCCTAGTCAACGCAAAGCATGTGATCCAGCAGGTCAACGTGGGGCTTCTCTTTTGGGCCCATAATCTGATTCTTGCACCCCCTCAAACTACTAATTGCAGGCCCAAGTTTCTATTCCTTTTCTTTTTTTTATATTTTATTTTATTTATTAATTTAATTTTACTAACCAATTAATTATTTTCTTTTTATTAAAAAATCATAAAAATAATACTTTCCACAAATTAGGTTTAGATTTTATTTTTTATCAAAAAATTAATTAATTTAATTAGGTTGTTAATATTAGATAATTTTAATTCTTTTTGTAAATAATTAAAAATAATTAGAAAATTAGGGTTTTGTCTAAACTTAATTATATTTTCTTTTTTCTTAAAATAACCAAAAACCAAAAATAGGCCATATAATTATTTTCATTAATTAATTTAAATTAACTAATTAATTTGTATATTTAATTTAGAACCTAATTCCTTTTTTTATAAAAAAACAACAAAAAATTTTTCTTTTAAATTAGGTTAGAAGGGTCAAAACCCTACTTCTCTCCCGATCTAAATTTCATCGCGCGCTTTATTATTATTTTTACCCTATTATTGTAACTGCTCACAAGTTGTAATAGTTAATTAGGACGTTCATTTTCATTTATCGCTTTATTATTCAAGGGTTTGTTTTTGGCTATGTAAATACCCGAAGCCTTGTAATAGCTTAGTTTAATTTCCGCACTTAAAATTCCACAAAATATTAACTGTTAGATGTATGATATTAGGATGAATGACAAGAATGTATGATTAACTTTAAAACGGTTAGACAACCCTAAAATGTGAAAAGATAAATAATCTGAAATTGAATCACTCGTACATGCGCACTCCTAGGGTACACTCCCACTTGGTTGCCTTCGGTAAACGGTCATTGAGTATAGGGTGCTTTAGTGGTCTTCCTTTTGTCCAAAGATCAAAGTTGCCTCGGAAAGGTTGCCTCGAATATTGTTGCCTCAGATAATTGATCTAAGACATTAGGGTTATTACTAAGACATCCTAACATTGCTTTAGTGACTGTACGTCCCTTTCAAATTGACCCTCAAATCTCCAACGACGGTGCTACCTATTCACTAATAGTGGGATAGCATTGTCTAAAGGAAACAAGCGTTGAACGATTCTTTTTTCGAGTAGGTAGATTAGTTCTTAAGTACTTGCTCAATCAAAAACAAACTTTTTTCACACTTACACTCCTTTACAAACAAAGTTTTCAAAAACACTTCATTACACTCTTGAAGACAGAAGCAAGAGTTAAATCGAAGTCAAAACAAAATTTTTTCAAATCACACAAACACACAAAGAAGCAATTTTGAAAATGATGAGCAAGTACCTAAGAGCCCGTAGATAACTACGGATAAAAAGGGTGTTAATACCTTCCCTTTCTATAATCTAGCCCCCGTACTCAAAATCTCAAAAAAGGAATTTTTCTGTGCTTTTTTTCCTTTCCTTTGTTGGATAAAATAAAAGTCGGTGGCGACTCTTGCTTACCGCGACATTTTGTGAACACAAACGCAAAACACAAACCAGCATTCCTAAAAAACAGTCCCGGTTCTGGCCACCGTATCACAAAACTGGCGACTCTGTTGAGGAATTAATAAGTGTGGTGTACCTTAGGATTAGTTCATCATATTGTTTTCTAATGTTTGATTTGATTGATTTATCTTTGTGGGCTTTGTATCGGAGTTACTATAGATCCTAACCCGGATCTGGGGACACCTTTTAGGTAAGTAGCAATAGACTGTGAGGGAACTGTACGGCGTAGACCGATACGGGTGAAGCAGTAGCTACGTTGATGTGGCACATTAGTTGGTATCGATATCCCTTGTGGAGCAACAAGGAGAGTATGGGGCTGCTATATGGGTCATTAAGCATCAACTGACCTTAGAACCTACAATTGACCAACTTGGCCATAGGAAGTAGCAAGATGCTACACTCATTAAGACCATACTCTCGCGATGGTTCTGGCTGCAAGAAAAGATTGCGTGAGCTGAAACTATGACCGATGGAGGATGTTCAGTGATATTGAGAACCTCTAGAACCCGGTTACTATTATTAGGATAGGTTGAACCAACTAAACTGCAAGAGGGTAATACCTAAACTCCATGCCAGCCTGAAATTTAAGGGCTATTGTGTGACTTGTTTGCCTTTACCATGTTTGCTATCTGTGATACCTGTTGTGTGTTTTTATCATGACATCATGCATCATGACATCGCATGCATATTTCATTATACTAACCATTTCAAGGACCGAGGGGATTCATCTTTGTTCTATTTTGCAGATCATGGCTTCTATGTGCAGAAATACCATTCGAGTCAACTTCGTGCAAATCCCTGCTCAGCTCAGAGAGTTAGTTTCAAAGGTTCCTGATACTTCCTCCTTTGTTAGAAGACATGGTTATCTCCTTACCCTGGTCACTTCAAAGTTGGATGAGCAAATGATGAGCGTGTTGTTCCAGTTCTTTGACCCGTTGCATCATTGTTTTACCTTCCCGGACTACCAGCTAGTCCCTACTTTGGAGGAGTTTTCTGATTTCCTGGGCATATCTATTCTAGAGTAGACACCTTTTATAGGTTTGGAGATAGCTCCTAGGCCAGAGGATATTGCTTCAGCCCTACATCTAAAAATGGCTGATGTAGTATCTAACTGGGAGACTCGGAGTGGGGTTAAAGGTTTCCTGGCTAAGTTTTTGATCGATCAAGGTCAATAGTTATGGGATAGTTTAGACTTTTACACATTCGAAGACATCCTGGCTCTCCTCATCTACGGCTTGGTTCTGTTCCCAAATCCAGATTCTTTCGTCGATGTGAACGCAGTCAAGATCTTCATGTCTCGTAACCCAGTGCCTACTCTTCTAGGTGATATTCTACATGCTCTTTATACCCGTACGATGCGGAGAAGGGGAACTCTCATGTGCTTTACACCGCTGCTGGCAAGGTGGTTTATTTCTCACCTCCCCAAATCTGTATTGAAGAATGAGGAAGGTGTAGGTTGGGCTTACAGAATCATGTCCCTTGCTCATACGAACATCCTTTGGAGTTCTAAAGATATGGAAAAGGTAGATGTCATTGATCGGTGTGAGGAATACCCCAATGTTCCATTGCTTGGAATTAGAGGAGGAATAACATATAGTCCTTGTTTGGCCTTACGACAGTTTGGACGAGCTCGAAGGGACGATCCTCATGAGTTGCTGCTTACATACATTGTCTTTGACTACAAGGGGGATGTTAAGGGACATCGCCGTAGGTTTATACGAGCCTGGGGTAGGGTGAACAGGTCTGACCCACATGAGCTAGGATTGAAGACTTCTCTCCCGATGCAACCTTATCTCTAGTGGGTTCGAGCCCGTGCTCAAAAGCTGGGAATGCCATATGAAGCTGTTTTGCCGGTGATTGTAGAGCATACTGATGAAGAAGGTGTTCCTTATACAATCCTCCATCCCTATATGCCTACTGATCTGGGGGCATTGAAGAGATCTTGGATCCACTTGAAGGAAGAATGGGATACCTACAGGGAGAAGTATCATGAGCAGGAACGGAAGATCTTGAAGCTTACAAGGCAGCTTGAGAATGAGAGGACAATCAACGATTATGTCAGCACGAAGGGAAAACGACCATGGGATTTCTGATGTCTTTTGTTATTTCTAGTTTAGATTTGCTTTTCAGTTTATTTCTTTTGTAACGCCTTAAAAGGCATTTGTTAAACATTGTTCCAAGTTTTAATCTAATAAAGTGTGTTTTATTTTGGTTTACAAATTTGAATCTCCCTAAGTCTTTGAAAACATTTCATACGCATTCCATTACCATGCACCTCATCACAGGTACCATTACAGGTCTCTTATCTTCTTCGCTGTTTATTTCAACACAACATGTCTTCTGAAACGCCTACTGATCAAGCTATCAAGGCTCTTCAAGCTCAGAATGCTCAGTTCCAGGAAATGTTCTTGAACTTAGCCAAAGGGCAACAAGATTTGAAGACTCTTATCTTGAAGGACAAGAAGAAGAAGAAGAAGAAGGGTGGTTCTCCTGAACATGGGTCACAGGTTTGGGAATAGGTTGCGAGAGGAAGTTGATTTGTCTCATTCATCTAGAGGAGGAGAGAATCAAGAGGAAAGGAAGGCTCCTAGCCATGTGGTCTCTGATAATGACACTGATTTTGATGAAGACCAGTATCCTCCTGCTGAGGATAAGTATAAACAACTTGAAGACCGTCTGAGTGCCATGGAGATTCAGAAGGTCCCGGGTTTGGATTTTGGAGATTTGGGGCTAGCATCAGGAGTGGTGATTCCTCACAAGTTTAAGGCTCCGGTTTTTGCTAAGTATGACGGGGTATCCTGCCCGAAGCTACACCTCTGCTCATACGTTAGAAAAATTCAACCATATACTGTCGATAGGAATCTCTGGGTTCATTTCTTTCAAGATAGTCTGTCAGGGACTCAGCTTGAATGGTTCTATCAACTGGAAGGAGCTAATGTCCGCAACTAGGAGGACCTTGTTGCTGCTTTTTACAAGAAATACCAATATAATGCCGACCTTGCTCCCACGCGTACTCAACTTCAGGGTATGTCCATGGGTGCGAGTGAAGGTTTTAAAGACTACGCTCAGAAGTGGAGAGATCTGGCTGGAAGAGTACAACCCCCTCTGTCTGATAGGGAGTTGGTGGACATGTTTCTTGGGACTTTGTCTGGTCCATATTTCAACCATTTGATCGGTAGTTCATCGTCTGGGTTCACTTAATTGATTATGACTAGGGAGAGAGTAGAGGCTGGTATTAGAAGTGGCAAAATACAGAAAGGTGCTTCATCGAGTACAGAAAAGAAGCCTTTCCAGAAGGAGTCTAGTGCAGTTTACAGCTCGAGGAGCCAAAACCGACCTGAGCGCCGCCAAGCAGTGAATGCGGTAGTAATATCAAGACCTACTGTTGCCCCACAACGCAACAGTCAGCAAAGAGTAGAGAGACCATAAAGACAGTATACTCAGCTCAGTATGACCTTATCTCAAATTTTACCGCAGTTATTGAAAACCAACCTGGTAACTCTAAGGGAAGCTCCGAAGAATCCCAGTACCATCTCTCCGCTGTATAATCCAAATGCCCGATGTGCCTATCACTCTGATAGCCCAGGGCATGATACCAACAACTGCTGGGCCTTGAAGAATAAGGTGCAAGATTTGATTGAAGCTAAGGAGATTGAGTTTGACGCTACGGAGAAACCCAATGTCATAACTGCTCCTATGCCAAAACATAATCAGGGAGTGAATGCAATCAAAGAGGATGATGAAGAGTCAGATTTCGACAGCTGGATTTACCCGACTACCAACGGTGGCTTGAACAATTGGACGGTAAAGGACTTCGTGCCCGTTTCTTTTATTACACAGTAATAGACTTTTGTTTCGAAACTTGTAACAAACAATTTGAAACTTTTATAGCCCGGTGCCTTGCCCGAGACACCGTGGCTTTGTTTGTGAGGGCTTATTATGTGTCATTTCCATATATCATCAATAAAGCATTGGACGTTTTCTTGCATTACAAATTTTGCGCTCCTTGTTTTTCCTTTCTATCTTGCACTTTATCAAAACAGTTATTTGTCTTACATACACTCACATAATACAGGTCCACATCCACTCTGGATCCCACTGATAACGACTCTGCTACTGCCAGTTATGACTTTGAAAGTCCGATCAACCAAGCCGAGGACGAAGGCGAGGATGATTGTGAGGTGCATGGGGAACTTGCTAGATTGTTACTTCAGGAAGAGAGGACCATACAGACGCATGAATAGCCAGTGGAAACAATGAATCTGGGTACAGAGGATGACAGGAAAGAGGTCAAGATCGGTGCAAATATGGAATCTAGTGTTAAGCAACGGTTGATACAGATGCTGCGTGACTATATTGAGATCTTTGCTTGGTCTTACGAAGATATGCCTGGGTTGGATACCGATATTGTGGTTCACCGCTTGCCAACCAAAGAAGACTGTCCTCTAGTGAAGCAGAAGGTTCGCCGAATGCGCCCAGAGATGTCTGATAAAATCAAGGCTGGGGTTATGAAACAGTTTGATGCCGGTTTTCTAGCTGTCACTTCTTACCCACAGTGGGTTGCCAACGTGGTTCCGGTGCCGAAGAAAGATGGTAAAGTCCGTATGTGTGTAGATTATAGAGATCTGAATAGGGCGAGCCCCAAGGATGATTTCCCTCTGCCTCATATCGATGTTTTGGTTGACAATACCGCACAACATAAGGTCTTCTATTTTATGGATGGTTTTTCGGGTTACAATCAAATTAAGATGGCTCCCGAGGATATGGAAAAGACAACGTTCGTTACACAGTGGGGTACCTTTTGCTACAAAGTCATGTCGTTCGGGTTGAAGAATGCTGGGGCAACATATCAGTGCGCCATGGTCGCTTTGTTCCACGACATGATTCATCATGAGATTGAGGTATACGTTGATGACATGATTGTAGGGTCCCAGACTAAGGAAGAACACCTCGACCATCTTCAGAAGCTATTTGACAGGTTGAAGTTGTATAAGTTGAGGTTAAACCCGAACAAGTGCACCTTCGGAGTGAGGTCTGGTAAGCTGCTGGGTTTCGTCGTTAGTGATAAAGGTATTCAAGTGGATCCTGCAAAGGTGAAGGCTATACAGGAAATGCCAGCTCCCCGAACAGAAAAAGAAGTCAGAGGCTTTTTGGGACGTCTGAATTACATTACCCGGTTCATTTCACATCTGACTGCTACTTGTGAGCCAATCTTCAAACTACTGAAGAAAGATCAAGTGGTAAAGTGGAATGATGAATGTCAGGCCGCTTTCGAAAGGATCAAAGAATATCTCCAAGAGCCACCTATTCTGATGCCTTCGGTTGAAGGAAGACCTTTGATCTTATACTTGACAGTACTCGATAACTCAATGGGGTGCGTGCTGGGGCAGCATGACGAGTCTGGCCGAAAAGAGCATGCTATTTATTACCTTAGCAAAAAGTTTACCAAATGTGAGACCCGATACTCACTGCTTGAGAAAACTTGTTGCACTTTAGCATGGGCTGCTTGCCGGCTGAGACAGTATATGCTGACTTACACCACCTTATTGATATCAAAGATGGATCCAATCAAGTATATCTTCGAAAAGCCTGCCTTGTCCGAAAGAATAGCAAGATGGAAGATGATCTTGACTGAGTATGACATCTAATACACGACCCAAAAAGCAATCAAGGGAAGTGTGTTGGCACATCATTTGGCGCATTGGGCTGTAGACGACTACCAATCTATGAACTTCGAATTTCCGGATGAGAACATCATGTTGGTGACCGACTGTGAAAAACTTGGACCGGATGAAGGACCCGAGGTAGGATCCCGATGGTCTATGTACTTTGATGGAGCTTCAAACGATTTGGGTAATGGCATTGGCGCCGTGATCATATCTCCTGAAGGCTGTCGTACTCCGTTCACCGCCCGATTATGTTTTAACTGCGCCAACAACATGGCAGAGTATGAAGCATGCATCATGGGTCTTCAAGTAGCTATTGAACTAAGAATTAAGTTCTTGAGGGTATTCGGAGATTCTGCTCTCGTGATCAGTCAGATCAAAGGCGAGTGGGATACTAAGCACCCAAATCTTATTCCCTACAAAGAGTATGTACTGACACTACTCCCACACTTAGAGGAGATAACCTTTGAACATTTCCCAAGAGAGGAGAATCAGTTGGCGGGCGCGCTAGCTACGATGTCTTCTATGTTCAAGGTCAGGTGGGATAATGAAGCTCCCATAATTACCATTGAGAGGTTGGACGAACCTGCACATTGCTGTGTTATTGAGACTGAAGAGGTAACAGATAAACCCTAGTTTCATGAGGTAAAGAGGTATCTTGAGGCTCAGGAATACCCCGAGGGTGCATCTGTTAATGATAAGAAGTTTCTGAGGAGGTTCGCGGCAAAGTTCTTCATCAGTAATGATATCCTTTACAAGCGTAACCATGATTCAACCTTACTGCAGTGCATGGATAAGTGCGAGGCAGAAAGGATCATGGCAGAGTTGCATGAAGGTACTTTCGGAACTCATTCCAGTGGACACACCATGGCAAAGAAAATCCTACGAGCAGGATACTATTGGTCTACTATGGAAGCCGACTGTTATCAGCATTCTCGGACCTGTCATAAGTGCCAAGTCTATGCTGATAAGGTGCATACACCTCTAGTTCCTCTGAATGTTTTGATAGCACCTTGGCCTTTTGCAATGCGGGGCATCGATATGATTGGCGAGATCAGACCTACTGCGTCTAAAGGGCATCATTTCATCCTGGTAGCAATTGATTATTTCACGAAGTGGGTTGAGGCAACTTCCTTTGCTATAGTAACCAAGAACGTCGTGGCACGGTTTATTCGACACAATCTGATCTGTCGATACGGTGTACCAGAGAGGATCATTACGGATAATGGTACAAATCTCAACAATACAATGATCACTGAGCTCTGCAAGCAGTTCAAGATACAGCATCACAACTCTTCCCCCTACCAGCCGAAGGTGAACGGGGATGTCGAAGCGGCTAATAAGAATATCAAGAAGATTGTGCAGAAGATGAAGATGACATACAAAGACTGGCATGAGATATTACCATTCGCTCTTCATGGGTACCGCACCTCAGCGCGGACGTCAACAGGGGCAACACCCTATTCCTTGGTATATGGCATGGAAGCGGTCTTACCCATTGAATTTCAAATACCCTCTCTTAGAATTATGAAAGATGCAAGTTTGAGCGAAGATGAATAGATCCAGACCCAACTTGACCAGCTGAACTTAATCGATGAGAAAAGACTTACTGCTATTTGTCATGGTCAGACGTATCAAAAGTGAATGATCAAGGCATTTAACAAGAAAGTTAGACGACAAGAGTATCAAGTTGGGGATCTAGTAATCAAGCGCACCATACTACCTAAAGGTGATCCCCGGGGCAAATGGACCCCTACGTACGAAGGGCCATTTGTGGTTAAGAACATTTTCTCGGGAGGAGCTATGATTCTAACCACCATGGATGGTGACGACCTTCCTCACCCCGTCAATGCAGATATAGTGAAAAAATACTACGCCTAATCAAAGACCCGCTAGGTTGAATGGCCTAGGAAAAAATAAGGGCTTCCCGGCGAACCAAAAGGGTTCGGGCAAAAATAAGGGATGAAAATGAAAAAAAAACTGTACACCCGGCAAGTCGAAAACCTGAAAAGGCGGTTTGGGCAAAAAAGGGTATCCCGGTGGACTGAAAACCCGAAAGGGCGGTCCATGCAAAAATTAGGGATCAAACCGTAACACTATGTCTCAGTGGATCACCTTGCAACTAGACTTCGGTATTAACTATCAAGCTCGGATGGCACTAATCAATTTGGTCTACCTTCAACCAAGTAGCGAAGTGATGAGATGCTCAAGGACATAAAGGCAATAGTAGAGTTGGAACCCAGTGGGATTGTTCACATAGCTATTTTTTTTCTTTGTTTTTCACAAATTGTATAAACTCTATCATTTAGGCGGCGTTCTCTTACTAGGACGTCAGCCTCTTGTACAAAAAACGCCTATTTTCAGGCCAACTTCAAAGTCAATACAATTCATTTTCGCAAAGAAATTTCAAATTGTTTTTCCTTTTTTTGTTTTGTTTTGCAAAGATCGTCCAATGTTCATTTTTTGATATATGCATTTGACAATAATTGCTGCTCATAAATATTTACATGCGAAACAAAAAAACGATTACTCGTAATATCAGAAACCGGGGCAAACAAGAAATGTCCGAGTCTTACAGTTGCTCTATCCATCAGGTACAGGGATAAACCTAGCTGAAGAATATGACTAAAAAGGCATACACTCCCCACAGAGTAAGAAAAGGACAGTGGTGTTAATTCTCCCCAGCTGAGGCTCGTAACCGCGAGTGAGTCGGTAAGGGTCTCCCCAAGCAGAGTTTATCTATCACCAGTACTGGAAGATTATCCCCAGCGGGGTCTGGAGGATTATCCCCAGTAGAGTCTGGAAGATTATCCGTAGTGTAGTCGCCACTAAAAGATTATCCCCAACGGAGTTAATTTCTTCCACAAACAAGAAATTCATCACTAACAGAGTTTATCATCGCCAGCAACGGTAATTCATCCACAGCCGAGGGTTATTTCTCCAAGATTGGAAAATCCTCAGCAAAGCATCTTTTCCCCACAGAGTCATTCTCTCTCCAATATATTCTCCAGCAGGATTATTCTCCCAATCATCTTCGGTCGTTATCCCCAGCGAGCGAAACTCTTTCATTCTCCAGCATGCAATCCGAGATTTATTTCCCCCAGCTAGAGAACATCATAAAAACATTGCATGTCCATACATCATGACATATGCATACACATCATACAACTCAGTCTTATTTATTTTGAGAACACCATTGCTTGATACATATCATGCATTACATATGACTAACCTTTACCTTTCAGGAAAGATACAATCGAATTCTCACAAAACTCAAGCTATGAAGCCCAGGTACGACCGGATAGTATCTTGATTTCTACAACATATTGTGAAGCTCGGAGAACGACCGGATAACAGTATCAGAATGCCACGAAGCCTGGATTACGATCAGATAGTGGTATCTCTTAAAAGCAAGCTATGAAGCCTGGATTACGACCGGATAATAGTTTAATCCCCAGCAAGCCGTGAAGCCCAGATTACGACCGGATAGCAGCTCTGTGAGTACCATGAAGCCTGAATTACGACCAGATAGTGGTATATCATAAACACAAGCCGTGAAGCCCGGATTACGACCGGATAACAGCTCAGCAAGTTATTGTGAAGCCTGGATTACGACCAGATAGCAATACAAGACCATGAAGCCTGGATCACGACCAGATAATGGTAGAAGACGTTGTGAAGCCTGGATTACGACCAGATAGCAACCAAGAACACCGCGAAGCCTGGATTACGACCAAATAGTGGTATATCTTTAATACAAGTTATGAAGCCCGAATTCAACCGGATAGTATCTTAATTCCTACGAACACCATGAAGCCTGGATTTCGACCACATAATGGTATGATACATCATGAAGCCTGGATTACGACCAGATAGAGGTAAGGGACATTGTGAAGCTTGGATTACAACCAAATAGCAGTTCACCCGGCCAAATACTATGAAGCCCAGATTCGACCGGATATTAGTAGGTCCAACAGTCAAAGGGAAGCCCGGATGCGACCGAATAACCACTTTATTTCCTCTGAAGCCTGGATTTCGACCAGATAAGAAGCAAGGTATTATGAAGCCTGGATTACGACCAAATAGCAGTACAGCACACCATGAAGCCTGGATTCGACCAGATAATGGTATGAAACATCGTGAAGCCTGGATTACAACCAGATAGCGGTACAAGACATTGCGAAGCTTGGATTTCGACCAAATAGAAGTTTACCTGGACAATTACTAAGAATCCCGCAGTCGACCGGATATTAGTGTGCCCTAAACTCAAGTTGAAGCCCGGATGCAACCGGATAACAACTCATTTCCTTCTGAAGCCTGGATTACGACCAGATAAGAATCGAGAAATTGCGAAGCCTGGATTATGACCAGATAGCAAGTTTAATCTCACCTCCCTAGTAAGTCACTGTAAAGCCTGGATTACGACCAGATAGCAGTCGGTCTTATCACTATGAAGCCTGATTTATGACCAGATAGTAGTTCACTCTCACCTCTTCAACTAAGAGGAAATTCCTCAGTAGAATAACGGACGACCGAAGTTCCTAAAATTCAACTTTTTCTCAAGAAACAGAGATGTTCCTCATTAGAATAACGGACGACCGAAGCTCCTAAAATTCTATTTCTCTCAAGACAGAGATCAACATTCCCCAGCGGAATCTTCCTCAGCAACAGGTATACAAGCTCTCGCTAAGCAATCTCTTATGCGATCGACACTCCTTTGGATGGAATATTTAAGCCCATCCTCCATCATCTATCTCCAAATGGCATCTTTAAGCCCATTACCGACATCACGAGTCAAGTACCACTTCATGCGAGTGCAAATTTTTGGGCACTCTAGTGTTCAATCATCTTCCACCTTCAGATCACGAAAGGCAGACAAGCCAATCTAAATCTTCAGGTTTAAGAAGATTGAACAGGGGAAGCTGTTGTACCCCAAAATTTGCCCTCCCATATTTCTCAAAACATTTCAAGAAAGATCCTCAAGTTGCTCAAGGTAGTCCAAGGGTTGACCAGACAAGCTCCCTCCTAAGGCAGTCTACCTCAAATTAGGGTTTCATGTTGCATTAAGATACTTGAGTCCAAGGGATCCCAAATTATCACCAATGTCCTAATATGTTCTCAAGATCATCCATGTCAAGTTTCAAGCCTTGCAGAGGAAGTTTGCTCGGTCAATTGCTCAAAAGCCCAAAAATCGACTGTGCTAGGGCAAAAGTCAACCGTGGCCTACATATAGTCAAACTTCAAGATTTTTGGTCAACATCCTCATTTTGAAGTATATTTCATAATTTGATCAAGGTTTGATCATGATTCATCAATGATTTCTCATAATTCATCAAGAATCAAAAGTTGCTAAATTAGGGTTTTGTAGGAAAAGTCAACTCAACTTTGACCAAACATAACTTTCTCATACTTTATGATAAATGACCCATCCAAAGCTCATTTTTAAGAGGATGTCATTCTCTACAATACATCTCCAACTCCCAAGTTCAAAATATGCACTCACAAGAATTTATGAATTTGGACATTATAGGTCATTTTGAAAAGTCAACAAAAACACCTTTTTTGTCAAAGCTTCATACATGAGCATGAACTATCAAATTGAGATGAGACCAAAAGGGTTGGTTAAAGGACATCTCAATATTTTTAAAAAGTCCAAGAACACCTACAAAGAGTCAAAATTGAGGAAGTTATGCATTGGTGAAGTTGACCTTTTTTGCAAAATTGTCAAAAGTCAACTATGCCCAAAACTTAAATTTTTGCCAAATGGGCCCAATCTTTTTCACTTGTTTTAAGTTGTAAACATGGTCCACGAGCCCTATCCCTTGCCACTTGTCATTATCTTGTTTTTATTATTTATTTTGATTTTTATTTGAATTAAATCAATTTAAATCAAAACAAATCATAGAAAATCCAAAATATTGGAAACACAAGATTTTGTACTTGTTTCAGGTCTTAAATTCCAGCTAGCATGAGATCAAATTCGTGTAAAGGCATGAGGTGCACAAAAAGATTGGTTTTAGGCTATTTTTGGAAAGATATTCAAGTGTATCAAATCAAGATCAAAGACATTGATGGAGGAAGATTGAGGCCAGGTTTTCAACCCTAATTCATTCCTCAATACATATAGAAGGAATGCAGACCTAAAACTAGGTTAGGAAGAGGCGCAACATCAAGAACAAAACTTGAAAAAAACAAGAAAAAGTGCAAACACGAATTCCTACTTAGAGGCAATTTCAAGATCCTTGGACCATCTCAATCGCTTCCTGGGAGTGTAGGCAAGCAAAAGCAACCCAGAACAAGCATTTCCAGGCCCTGAAACTCGCTGTAAGGCATTCACGATACCTATCTTTTCTTGAATTCTGTTTGCATAATTCTGGCACGTATAGCATAATATAATCATAGATTCTTGTTCACCATTACATTTGCAAGATTTCTATAATACTCAATTGCATTTTCATAAACTGAATTGAGAATTGCCATTGTTAGGTTTTTTCGTTCCGTTTTTGGGTTTTTGTATGCAGGAAAAATTAGCCTTCATGAAAGGTACCATGATGTTCAGAATGATAAGAGGGTTCGATCCATGGCATTAGATGTCATTTATATTGCTTATGGAGGATTTTGGAACGAGCCTAGCCTGTAGCTATGGACGAATGTCCGTAGGTAAAAGTCTGGGACTTTTACCCACGGAGAAGGGAAGAAGATGATTAGCTGGCACCTTCCCATTGGATCATTTGAATTTCCACGTGCTGAATTGATATACATGGCCTTTTTAATATTTGATTATTATTTTGTATTATTATAACAACTAACACAAATGGCCCAGTGGTAGCCAGGAAAGCGTTAAGGCGTTGGAGAGCTTGAGGTCAGGGGTTCGACCTCTTCCTCCAACGTTTGCATTTTTCTTGAATTCTTTCTACAGATTCCATGCGCTTACAAGCCAAAGGAGTATCATGCGTCCTCATTATCCAGCCGGCCAAATGGCCAGATGGCCAGATCCAAGGGCCATCAATAGAGGAGCATCATAAGCCTAGTCAACACAAAGCATGTGATCCAGCAGGTCAACGTGGGGCTTCTCTTTTGGGCACAAAATCTGATTCTTGCACCCCCTCAAACTATTAATTGCAGGCCCAAGTTTCTATTCCTTTTTTTCTATATTTAATTTAATTTAATTTATTAATTTTATTTTACTAACCAATTAATTATTTTCTTTTTATTAAAAAATCATAAAAATAATACTTTCCACAAATTAGGTTTAGATTTTATTTTTTATCAAAAAATTAATTAATTAAATTAGGTTGTTAATATTAGATAATTTTAATTCTTTTTGTAAATAATTAAAAATAATTAGAAAATTAGGGTTTTGTCTAAACTTAATTATATTTTCTTTTTTCTTAAAATAACCAAAAACCAAAAATAAGCCATGTAATTATTTTTATTAATTAATTTAAATTAACTAATTAATTTGTATATTTAATTTAAAACCTAATTCCTTTTTTTATAAAAAAACAACAATTTTTTTTTTCTTTTAAGTTAGGTTAGAAGGGTCAAAACCCTAGTTCTCTCCCGATCTAAATTTCATCGCGCACTTTATTATTATTTTTACCCTATTATTGTAACTGCTCACAAGTTGTAATAGTTAATTAGGACGTTCATTTTCATTTATCGCTTTATTATTCAAGGGTTTGTTTTTGGCTATGTAAATACCCGAAGCCTTGTAATAGCTTAGTTTAATTTCCGCACTTAAAATTCCGCAAAATATTAACTGTTAGATGTATGATATTAGGATGAATGACAAGAATGTATGATTAACTTTAAAACGGTTAGACAACCCTAAAATGTGCAAATATAAATAATCTGAAATTGAATCACTCGCACATACGCACTCCTAGGGTACACTCCCAGTTGGTTGCCTTCGGTAAACGGTCATTAAGTATAGGGTGCTTTAGTGGTCGTCCTTTTGTCCAAAGATCAAAGTTGCCTCGGAAAGGTTGCCTCGGATATTGTTGCCTCGGATAATTGATCTAAGACATTAGGGTTATTACTAAGACATCCTAACATTGCTTTAGTGATCGTACGTCCCTTTCGAATTGACCCTCAAATCTCCAACGATGGTGCTACCTACTCAGTAATAGTGGGATAGCATTGTCTAAAGGAAACAATCATATAACGATTCTTTTTTCGAGTAGGTAGATTAGTTCTTAAGTACTTGCTCAATCAAAAACAAACTTTTTTCACACTTACATTCCTTTACAAACAAAGTTTTCAAAAACACTACATTACACTCTTGAAGACAGAAGCAAGAGTTAAATCGAAGTCGAAACAAAAACTTTTCAAATCACACAAACACACAAAGAAGCAATTTTTAAAATGATGAGAAAGTACCTAAGAGCCCGTAGATAACTACGGATAAAAAGGGTGCTAATACCTTCCCTTTCTATAATCTAGCCCCCGTACTCAAAATATCAAAAAAGGAATTTTTCTGTGCTTTTTTTCCTTTCCTTTGTTGGATAAAATAAAAGTCGGTGGCGACTCTTGCTTACCGCGACATTTTGCAAACACAAACGCAAAACGCAAACCAGCATTCCTAAAAAACTGTCCCGATTCTGGCCACCGTATCACAGAACTGGCGACTCTGCTGGGGAATTAATAAGTAGGGTGTACCTTAGGAGTAGTTCATCATATTGTTTTCTAATGTTTGATTTGATAGATTTATCTTTGTGGGATTTGTATCGGAGTTACTATAGATCCTAACCCAGATCTGGGGATACCTTTTAGGTAAGTAGCAATAGACTGTGAGGGAACTGTACGGCGTAGACCGATACGGTTGAAGCAGTAGCTACGTTGGTGTGACACTTTAGTTGGTACCGACATCCCTTATGGAGGAACAAGGAGAATATGGGGCTGCTAAGGGGTCATTAAGCATCAACCGACCTTAGAACCTATAATCGACCAACTTGGACATAGAAAAGTAGCAGTATGCTACACTCATTGAGACCATACTCTCGCGATGATTCTGGCTGCAAGAAAAGGTTGCTAAACTGGAATTATGACCGATCGAGGATGGTCAGTGATATTGAGAACCTCTAGAACCCGGTTACTATTACTAGGACAAGTTGAACCAACTAAACTGAAAGAGGGTAATACCTAAACCCTATGCAAGCCTAAACTTAAGGCTGTTTGTGTGACTTGTGTGCCTTCAAACTTGAACTACTTGCACATTCTTGTTATCTGACAACATGAGTTCCTTGCAGGTTTTGTTTACAGTCCTTATCCAATAATTTGGATTTATTGCAGGGTTTACTTACAGCACCTCACACTTTTTCTTAAACGCATAGCATACACATTATAACATCATGCCTTAACATTTCCTTAACCATTTCAAGGATCTCAAGGGTTTGTGATGCAGGTTATGGTAAATCAAATGTCTAGCAAGGGGAAAAGGGGATTTATTTTCCTCTAGCCAATGTCGTCTAGAGATCATAACATAATGACTTGAGTCGGTGGCTATGACCCACTCGATATGGTGAGCTTGACTCTTGAAGGAGGACTCTTGACGACACGAAGTTTCTTCAATCAAAGCTGCAAAATTCAAATTCTAACAAGTTTCTTGTTTACCCCGCGAGATCCTTGAAAACATTACATACATATATCATACATATCATTGCATAACTGGTCTCCCAGTACATGTCTCTCATGTTCTCGCTGTTTATTTCAGCAATGACTTTCCAACAAGACAACCAAGATCTTCAAACTCAAGAAGCTCAGTTCAGGGACGTATTCCTAAACCTATCCAAGGGGCAGGAAGAGTTGAAAACACTCCTCGTCGGGAACTTGGTCAAGAAAAATCCTGAAAAAAATAAGGACGAGCGGCTGAAACAACTGCAAGATGAGGTAGATGCAATAAGAACCTAGATGCTAGGGAAGATGGCTCTTATCCAAGTCTTAGCCCAGGAACAAGAGGAGTTGAGAACCATTATCAACCAGCTTCATCAAAACAGATACAACAGTGTGAAGAATACAGTCGGGGCCAGGGGCCAAGTCACTGATCAGCCTTCAAGAAAACAAGGGTTTGGTTTGGTGAAGAATGGACCTCTCCAAGTTGCTGCTACCCCAAGGATCCAACAACAACCTCGCCAAAAACAATGGGTTGATATGCCCAAAAGGCAGTTTAACAAAATCAACATGCCGCTGTCTTAAGCTTTACAACACCTGTTGAGATTGAATCTGGTGACGTTAAGGGACCCTCCTCAGAATCCCTACATAGCCTCCCCAGACTACAATCCTGATGCAAGGTGTGCATACCATTCCAACAGCCTGGGGCATGATACTGATGACTGTTGGGTATTGAAAAACAAAATTTAAGACCTGATCAATAAAGGAGCATTGGAATTCACACAAGATGGTCAGGCTGAGTTCTTCTACCATCCCTCCAAGGCTCACCATTTGAAGTGACAAGTCCTGAGACGAGAAGACTTTTTGTTCATTAGAATTTTCAATTTGTAATTTTCTTTTGATTGTTCAGACATTTATTAATGTCAAACTTTGTTACTTTATCAATACATTGCATATGTCTGTTTTGAATCAATCCATTCGTATTCACTATATTCAAATTGCTTTCGTTTTTGTGATGTTCAACTCTCGATTTAAAAATCCTAAGCCTTTAGAAGGAGGATGACGAAAATGATACCAAAATCTCTACAACATGCTTTTGAACAGACCCTGCTGACGATGTATAGGCGTTGTTTCAAATCCTAAACAATGGAGTTATAAGAAGATAATCCCTAGTCAACCCCTTTGAGCCAAAGAAGTTGGAGTTTTTCTTTTCACACAAATTAAAACCCTTAATCACAACCTGGGGCATGGTAGTTTCTCAGTTAATTCGGGTGCATAATGAATGGCATCAAAGAGGTCCTTCCAAAATAAAAAGATGGTGATGGTTCCTTATAATCGTCAGAATAGGCAGTCATTATCTCTCAGAAATAAAAGCCCATTAAGTCAAAACCTATGAAGGAGACTTAAGAAAAAAAACTGGGGCATCCCACTGACTATAATCACAAAAAGAAACAGTTCAGGCAAAAGACATGGATAATAAAAATCAAAAGGAAAGAGATCCTGCAAACTCTCAACAAAATGACTGCCTGTTCAAAATAAATTGTCAGTATCTGAACCATCACCGAAACATCAAGAACAATATTCCAGACTCAAACGGGATCTAAATGCACAATTAGCTGAGTTTAAGATCGAAGAAATCTCGAAGAGCGGTGGGTACAAATAAAATTTGAGCCTTTATCCTTTGTTTCTTGAACTATGAACCAGACCACGTTATAACCGTTAAAAGTCCTAGCTGAGGCATGGGTTAGTTCGAAAGCATACTGTTACGAAAGTTATCCTGACTCCAGTAGGACTTGCTATACATCCTGAGTTGACATCACATTTTACAAAATTTGCCTGTTTTACTGAAAAATGCATTTTCAAAAATTTTTCAAGACTGACATAAGCTTTGCATTCTTAAAATAACATTGTTTGCACATGACTATTTGTTCAACAGCAGAGAAATTCACACAACGAATATCTAGTGAACAAAAAACCTTCTCAATAAAAAGGATCACCTCAAGTGGAAAAACACTTCCAATCAAGGGGCACAGCATGATCATTGTCCATCATTTGGGGCAGCCAAGTCAAGATTCAAGGAATCTATTAAAGATGCCAAATAGCCAGGGGTAAATCTCCATCTGAATCACTTGGGGCATTGGACACGAATTCCAACAATGAATCTTACATGATCAAACAAACATCTTATGGTAGTATGGCGACACAACACTACCGACAGTGACAACTCTCTACACCCCGAGGGCATGGACATAAACAGAAAATACTGCGCATGAACAAAGACCCGCTAGGTTGATTGGCCTAGGCAAAAATAAGGGCTTCCCGATGAACCAAAAAGGTTCGGGAAAAATTAGGGATAAAAACAAAAAAGATTTGTACACCCGGCAAGTCGAAAACCTGAAAAGGAGGCTTGGGCAAAAAAGGGTATCCCGGTGGACTGAAAATCTGAAAAGACATTCCAAGCAAAAGTTAGGGATCAAATCGTATGACTATGTCCCGTCATCTCGTCACTTTCCTACCAGAAGAAGATTTGTCATTTCAATCGGCAATTACCAAGCACCTCATAGGTCGGGATAATACTCGATCCACAAGGCCTCTGCAGGCACCTTCTCCCGCAGATACAGGGGAAGAAAAGTCTTGATGCAGAGTCATCGTCATATCCTCCACATGCATCCCAGAGGTACATTCACTCCCCACAGAGTAAGGAAAAGACAACAGTGTTAACTCTCCCCAGCTGAGGTTCACAACCGCGAATGAGTCGGCAATATTCTCCCCAAGTAGAGTTTATCCATCATCAGCACTAGACAATTATCCCCAAAATGGCATAAGACGTTAGACCAGATCTTGTGGGCCTGTCGAACGTCCCCAAAAGAAGCCATAGGTACAACACCATATACGCTAACTTTTGGTCATGACGCAGTGTTGCCAGCTGAAATTTGTCTTCAATCTGCAAGGGTTCAGAGACACCATGATATCCCCTCTGAAGTTTATTGGGATATGATGTTAGACGAACTAGTAGATTTAGACGAAGAAAGACTGCGCGCTCTCGACCTACTAAGGCTTCAGAAGAAAAGAGTAGAAGACTCTTACAATAAAAAAGTGAAACCTAAGGCATTCTCGCCTGGAGAATTAGTTTGGAAGGTGATTCTTCTCATGGATCGAAGGGATCGAAGCATGGGAAAATGGTCACCCAAATGGGAAGGACCATTCAGAATTATCCAAACCTTTTCTGGTGGAGCTTATGAAGTCGAAGAGTTAGGTGAAGATAAAAGACTTTTGAGAGTAAATGGCAAATATTTGAAAAAGTATAAACCTATACTCCAAGAGATCAAAATAAATAGCAAGTAATGACTAAATTAACCATAAATAAGCCAAAATGGAAAATTTTATAAATTAGCCAAAATGACGATATTGTCAAGTACATATTACAATATATGGTTAAAGGGCTGAGTCAATCAGAAGGGGATGGGATCTTTGAGTCGAAGGTATTTAGCCTACTGCAACTCCAGTCTTTTGTTGCACAAGGCATTCGCCTGGGCAAGCTTGGAAATTTGGTCGTCGAAGGCTTGGGCTTTCTCAGCAAACTCTAGGCCTTGTGTGATTTCAGCTTGACTCTCGGTGTCTGGAACAGTCGAGAGAAGCTCCTCCTTGCGCTTAGTATTGGCATTCATCTTGGCCTCCAGCTCTTCGATTTGCGCCTTTATGGAAGCATTGTCTCGATCTATGGCATTAATTTCTTCCTGCTTAGATGCCTTTTGCTTCGACAACTCTGCAATTCGAGAAGTCGTCTCTGCTACAGCAGTCCAGGCAGAAGAACTTTTTCCATATAACGCTTCGAGCTGGCTGTTGAAGCCCCTCTGTCGCTGATAGTCTGCTGAGACTTGATCAATAATGGAGTATAACTCCATGATAAAGCTCGAAACCTCCGGAGTCACAGCGAGCAAGTCAACTGCATTCAAAACAGCTCCCAAACACGACGGAGCAGTAGGGTCCCCCTCCAAAGCTTTCATCAAATCTTTCTTGAAGAACTGAGCTTTGACCTTCATCAAAGCCTCATCGAGAGGAGAAGTCTCAGTGGACTTCCCCGATTGAGTAGAAGCCTCCTGACTAATATCAGACGAACTTCCCTTGCTCTCGATAATGGCATTTAGATAGCCAACGGGATCAGTTTGCTTCAAGAGTGCTAAGTCTTCTTTGGACCTATGCTTTGTTGAGGTGGTAACCTTTGCAGCAGCGTTGTCTTGGGGTTGAAGTTGTTGAACAGCGTTTACCTCGACTTGACTCTCTTCGACTTGAAGTTCAGCAGTGCCAGCGTCAGCGTGATCCCCTTCATCATGTTGTTCCTCCGACAGATCGACCACTTGAATCTCCTTTGGCTGTTGTTCTTCTGTTTCAGCATTGGCTTCATCTGTTTCAGCATTGGCTTCATCGTTCGCCAATTCCTTCTCTTGTGGTCTACTGAGTTCAGCAGAATCCAGTGTTTCAGAAGTTTTTGGTGCTGAGCTTTCAGTGGTTTCCTAGAAAAAGAAGAAGAAGAATCTTCTAGGTTAGAAAGAGACATATTCGAACGCGAGCATCGACACCTGAGTTAAAAAAGGTCAAAGAAATTACCTGCAGAGGAACTTCAGCCCTTGGGCTGGAATTGTCGCTTTCGACGGGTTTATTGAGCAAAACATTTAGTTCCTCCTCCGTTGGCTCTTCAATTATTACTGGAGGTGGTCTGGGTTTTCTCCCAGAAACCTTTATTCTGGTTGTGGATCGAGTCTCAGGAGGAGGAACATCCTTCTTCAGTTTTCGCCTTTTTAGAGGAGCGGGGGGAGAGTCGTCTTCTTCGTCACTCCCAGATTCGACCGTCAGTGAAGGTCGTTTCTTGGGTGAAGGTGCCTGAAAACCAATTGGAGTTTGATTTAGAACGCTACATCGAAAGCCAGAATGTTAAAACCAGAAGAAAATAATAAAAGTCTGGTTACCGGTGCTGAAGGTTTTTTCGAAGGGCCTTCCCCCTGATGGCTTGTTGTAGTTTTCGCCGGTGCTATAGTTTTCGCCGGTGGTGGAGGTTTTGTCAAGGGACCTCCTCCCTGATGGCCTTCTGCAGCTTTCTTGGCTGCAGGCTTTCGAACAACTGAAAGAAGACAAGTTATAATTAACAGGCTACCAGTCGAAATGGAAAGACAAAATAATTTGGAAGAGTGAACTTACATTTCTTTATTTTGTCCAGGACTAGAACAAAAGACTTCTGAAGTTCGTCCACAAAGTCCTTCTCGTCGAAGAACTCTTCAGCGTAGTAACTCTTCCACCACTCTTCGAAGGATGGTGAGCAGAGAAAGTTAAGCTGATAGTCGAACAGTGAAAGGACTGTTCGACCAGCATACCTGCCGATATGCTTGGTGGCAACATCTTCAGTATAGTCGTTGCAAAAATATAACATGGATTTCTCCCTAGGAAAAATAGGAGAAGGAAGTGTTTGAATGATACCAAACTGGCGAGAGACCAAGTTTGGTTGATACGCGATCAAGCTCAAGTGAGTCTTGGAGCTCTTGAAGCGCAGGGGCATTATTCTAGGTGTGAGAAATGCTTCCCACATTATTGTATGTTCTTCGACCTGAGGGTCACCTGACGACTTAGGATGGGGCCTCGTGAACCATTCTGGACCAACCTTTCGTCGAGCAAAGGGAGCCATGGTCGAAACAAATTCTTTTCTTCTTGCAAACATCAAGACGAAGTTTGCAAAAGTTTGTTGAAGCTCCAGCCCATCTTCAGTCGGGGTCAGTAGAGCCAATCTGGTGCCTTCGATACGCCTATTTGCTATCTCCGGAGCTTGCTCATTTATTTGAGTCTTCTGAGGTAAGAAAGACTCGAAGGTGGCATTGAGCCACAACTGAAGTAGCCAAAAAGGTCCTGCAAGCAGCAGACTGGCTCTATTCTCGATGATCTTCAACAGAGTCGCTCCGCTGCTAATCGACTCGTACAGATTCGCCAAGATTAATTCTGCCAAACAAATATTTTGGCCATGGTGGAGTTGGGTGGCGAGGGTGACCATCTTCTTTGTCACCTGTAAAGACTTTGTGCAGAACACAAAGCGTGACAGCCATAGGGCTAGAAACACGATATGCTCTACATCCGACACAGTGGCTGTCGACCTATCATGGTAATGGTTGATATAGGTGGTGTAGGTGGGTTTCATAGCTGAGAATCCAATCTGATCCTCCGACATTTCCTCTGGGTCGAAATAATCCCCAGTGGGTCGAAGGCCAGTGATGGCAGCCACGTCGAAAAGCGTGGGTGTTAGCATTCCACAAGGAAGGTGGAAGGTGAAATGAGTGTAATCCCAGAAAAGCAAGGAGGCTATCAACATCTCAGGGGAGTAGTTGAGACCCGTCTTTGACAATATAACTAGGTCGAATATCCCCAGGTCCTTCCAGATCGAAGCCTGGCTTTTTTCCATTTTTTCCAGCCAAGCATTGTACTCAGGAGTGAGGCTAGGGCTAGACCTGAAAGCCCTAACACCCCTATTGAAGAAGCGAAGATCAATTTTCTCCTTAGCAGGATCTTCGTTATCCTCTGCATCTTTTTTAGAGCATCCAACAGGTTTGAGCTTTTCAAGCACTGGAAAGAAGCTTTTGATCTTCATGGCTTCATCGATGCATGGGGTTAGCGGGCCAGACATGGCGAAGATTTGGTTGGAGTATCCAACCGGAATCATGAGTTGGTGTGAATAAGCTTCACGTTCAGCGGTTTCTAAGGGTTCAGGAACCCTTCGTTGGCCTGTAGGGGTAACTATGGGGACAGTTGAGAAGATCTTGGGTTTAGCATTTCTGGAAGGGATGTTAGAACTAGGAGCGGTAGAGGAACCTGAGGCCATTGTTGATGTTAAGGTTGAAGATGAAGTGAAGAATAAGGTGTTTGCAAGTTTGCAGAGATTTTGTGTTCAAGGAAATTTGAAGGCAGGATAGCGTGAAAAAGTCCCACAATGGGTACTTGGCGCTATTTATAGTGGTTGGGAAATCCCCAAATTCGAGGCCATTTAATGTTGCAGAAGATAGTGGGACACGTGGCGTCCCCCTGTTGACATAGCTGTTCAGCAGAAATGAAAGGGTGCAGCGTGCGCCCTCGTTTTTGGGAAATTGTCATGATGACAATTTGTGAAAAGACATTGGGCACGCTGCACGCCGTACTGAGGTGACGTCTTAGGTACGGATGAAATGATGGCTTTTTCTTGGGATTGTCAGTGGTTGGTATAAGACAAAAAGTGCACAGTTTAATTTGTGACTAAGAATGAAAAGACAGGTGTCGAATGGAATCTCAAAGAATGCCTTTTTCTTTTCAGAGTCAAAATAAGGCATTCTTGGGGGGCAATTTGTTGGCTCCTAAATTCGACACCCTTGTTTTTGTTAATATCAGCCATTAAAGCTGAAGGATGGTTTCGACCAGCTGGGTCTTTCGAAATGCCCATCAGAAGATGGCAATGTACTTAGAGAAATTCTTCCAAGGAAGAATCTTGTTGCCTTCGACGTCGAAGGTGCTTTTCGACGAAGGTGTTCGATTGCTCAGAGTGGAACGGTGTGAGATTCAAACGTTTGGAGGGAAAACAGTTCCCAACGGTTACCAAGTGCAACGTGCCAAGATCTGGAGCGTCGAACGCTGTGAACGTGCCAAGTGGAGTCATCTCGAAGCAGCGTAACTGCCCGACGGTTGCTTGGGATGTGTTTAGTATAAATATTAGTAGTTCACGCAGTTTTTCGCGTGTGTTCACAATTATATACAAGTCACTCATATAGATTCGAGTACCCAGCATGAGAGAAAGAATTGTTGAGAATGTATGTGTGAAACACCACTTTATTAATCAAAGTCATTTATTTTCCAGAAACTTTACGCGCTTTCTCCTTTACTTTTCCAGTCGAAGCCTTCATTTTAAGCCTTTCTTTATTCTATCAAGTTTTCTTCTCCATGCAATTTACATAAAGCTTCTTTATTTTCTTGTCATTTAACCATTATCAAACTTAATCAAAACCCCAAAATCAACCATGTCTTAGGATCAATCTGATCGATCCTGCGAGTCACCAAATAAGTAACCTTTTGGAAGATCAGCGGTTGTTTACCAATTCCCACGGTAAACACTATGTAAATACCCGAAGCCTTGTAATAGCTTAGTTTAAATTCCACATTTTAAATTCTGCAAATATTTAACTGCTAGATATGTGAATAATTAGGGTTTGCATGACAAGAATGTATGACTAATTTTAAACAGTTAGATCACCCTAAACGTGGAAAGATAAATAAATCTGAAACTGAATCACTCACACATGCGCACTCCTAGGGTACACTCCCACTTGGTTGCCTTTGTTAAAACGGTCATTGAGTATAGGATGCTTTAGTGGTCGTCCTTTTGTCCAAAGATCAAAGTTGCTTCAGAAAGGTTGCCTCGGATATTGTTGCCTCGGATAATTGATCTAAGACATTAGGGTTACTACTAAAACGTCCTAACATTGCTTTAGTGACCGTATGTCCCTTTCGAATTGACCCTCAAACTCCAACGACGGTGCTACCTACTCACTAATAATGGGATAGCATTATCTAAAGGAAATAAACATAGAACAATTCTTTTTTCGAGTAGGTAGATTAGTTCTTAAGTACTTGCTCAATCAAAATAAAACTTTTTTCACACTTACACTTTTTTACAAACAAGTTTTCAAAAACACTTCATTACACTCTTGAAGACATAAGCAAGAGTTAAATCG
Organism: Vicia faba; assembly: GCA_948472305.1. Lineage (NCBI taxonomy): Eukaryota > Viridiplantae > Streptophyta > Magnoliopsida > Fabales > Fabaceae > Vicia > Vicia faba. The sequence continues at coordinate 716,944,338 of OX451736.1, forward strand.
AAGTTAAAACAAAAACTTTTCAAAACCCACAAACACAAAAAAAAACAATTTTGAAAATGATGAGCAAGTACCTAAGAGCCTGTAGATAACTACGGATAGAAAGGGTGCTAATACCTTCCCTTTCTATAATCTACCCCCCGTACTCAGAAATATCTCAAAAAAGGAATTTTTCTGTGCTTTTTTCCTTTCCTTGTTGGATAAAATAAAAGTCGGTGGCGACTCTTGCTTACCGCAACATTTTGCGAAAACTAACGCAAAACGTAAACCAGTATTTCAAAACAGTCCGGTTCTGGCCACCGTATCACACTAGTCAACGCAAAGCATGTGATCCAGCAGGTCAACGTGGGGCTTCTCTTTTGGGCCCAGAATCTGATTCTTGCACCCCCTCAAACTACTAATTGTAGGCCCAAGTTTCTATTCTTGTTCTCTTTTTTATATTTTATTTAATTTAATTTATTTATTTTATTTTACTAACCAATTAATTATTTTCTTTTTATTAAAAAATCATAAAAATAATACTTTCCACAAATTATGTTTAGATTTTATTTTTTATCAAAAAATTAATTAATTAAATTAGGTTGTTAATATTAGATAATTTTAATTCTTTTTGTAAATAATTAAAAATAATTAGAAAATAAGGGTTTTGTCTAAACTTAATTATATTTTCTTTTTTCTTAAAATAACAAAAAACCAAAAATAGGCCATGTAATTATTTTCATTAATTAATTTAAATTAACTAATTAATTTGTATATTTAATTTAAAACCTAATTCCTTTTTTTTATAAAAAAACAACAAAATTTTTTCTTTTAAATTAGGTTAGAAGGGTCAAAACCCTAGTTCTCTCCCGATCTAAATTTCATCGTACGCTTTATTATTATTTTTACCATATTATTGTAACTGCTCACAAGTTGTAATAGTTAATTAGGACGTTCATTTTCATTTATCGCTTTATTATTCAAGGGTTTGTTTTTGGCTATATAAATACCTGAAGCCTTGTGTGATACGGTAGGAGAACTGACTTGATGTTTTGCGTTTCGATCGCACTTGTGCGGATAGCAAGAGTCGTCACTGACTTTTCTTTTATCCAAAAGGAAAGGTAAAAAAGCACAGGAAAGACCTTTCGAGATTATTTCTCGGGTTCAGGGGGTAGATTATGAAAAGGGAAGGTATTAGCACCCTTTTCATCCATGTATTTCCATGGGCTCTTAGTTACTCGTTTAGATCACTTGCTTTTATTTGATAGTGTGATTGTGGTGTGGGCTTTGAAAGTATTTGAAAAATCTCTTTGTAATGGCTCTCGTCTCTATAAGAACGCGTACAAAGTTTTTGTTTCGAAAAGTGGTTCAAAGATGTGTTTGTGAATAGTGTTTCGGAAAGTGTTTTGAAAAGATGTTTTGCAATGGTTCTCATCTCTATAAGAACGTATACAAAACATTTTGTCTTTTTGAAAATGTTTTGAAAAGAGAGTGTAGGTGTAAAAGTTTTTTGTCGTGAGCAAGCGAGTAACTAAGAGTGAATCTATCTACTCGAATAGTCTTAAATTATTCTTTTCTTCCTCCTTTTAATGGTGTTATCTTACCATTGATTTGGTAAGAAGCCCCACCATTGGATGTGAAGGGACAGGCGCGGGTCGATTTTACAATCATCGAAAGCAACTTAGGAGACGCTTTAGCAATTTTCGTAATGGACGAGATCGTTTTAATCGAAGGCAACATCGAGGGTCATCGAGCGTCCCATATTCGAGGGACGTGATTGTATTTTCGAGGCAATGAGCGAAGGTTACCCTAGAGGTGCGCGTGTGAAAGAGTGTGTTGGTTTCAAGTTATTTTATTCTTTAATTAGGTCATCTAGCGATTGATTTTGAATCTTACCATACATGCCTAATTACTATACAGTATATGGAAAACGGTAAATTGCGGGAATTGAAATTCTACGCTATTACAAAATATTCGAGAATGGGGGTACAATTTTTACAAATGGGGATGAATCAAATGAGATAGTAAGGTCCAAATATCAAACAATACAACCAAATTGAATTTTGTGCGATTTAATTAAAGCTATGATAATTCATGAAAATAAAATTAGCAAAATATGGAAATGAAATGTTAAGTATTTACTTGAAAAGAGAAAAGTAAAACCTATTCTAAAAAATAAAATAATTGATTAAATTAAATTCTTTATTTTTTTGTATTTTGTTAATTAAGAAAGACAAAACTAAGTTCTATTATTATTTTTTTTGTTGGTGTTTTATTATATGTAAAATTAAACCTAAAACAAATTTATTAAAAAAAAAAGAAAATGATAAAATTAATTATAAAAACCTAAATCAAATTAAAAATAAATATCTTAAGTTATATTAGTAATTTGCATAGCAAAAGAAAAGAATGTAAGAAGAAAAACAAATTAAAAAAAATGCATGGGCTTGAAGTGGTTTGAGGAGGCCCAAAAAGGAAAGTTATATTTGCTGTAACAAAACAAACCAAGAAAGGGGGGGGGGTATGACCAGTAAAGGCGTAAATGGGCTTTAAGGATCCAACAGAAAGAAACAAACCCAAGGTTCTAAACCCAGATTAATTATTGATTAAGGGACAAAAATGAAATTAGGGTTTGGAATGTTGTGTTCAAACGACGTTGTTCTCATCTTCGTTCTTCTTTGCCATTTTGTTCATCTCTGTTAATCTCTAATCACCCTCACCACTCGTTCTTGTTTCCTTTCGCGAACAGAATCGCTCTCTCCATCTTTGTCTCACCATGATTCGTATCTCTGAAACCCTAATTGTCGAATTCGGTCCTAAACCTAAGAGAAATGAAATTGGTTCGTCTTTGACCTTCCCCTCACTCTCTGTTGCCGGAACATCGAATCTCTCGCCTCTCTAATCGAGTTTCTAAAGATTTTCTTGAAAAGGGTAAGGCATCAATTTTATTGATTTATTTTATCTCGTCATATTTTTTGTCAATTAAGCCATTACTCTTTAAGATGCAGGGAAGCGTATGCTTATGGAAGATTTAGGAAAGAGGGGGAAACCATACCTGTTGAAATTCTTTATGTGAAATGGAAAGGGAATGGCGAGATTGAGGACGGCGTTCCTTGGTGGCCGGAGTTGCACGAGGGGAGGAGATGAGGATGAAGGCGTGGGTATTCTGACTCGTTGATAACTTCTTCTATTTTTCTTTGAATGATGGTGATTAACAATTTTCTAGATTTTGGGATTTTTGTGATTGTTTTGTTGGATGGTTAACTGGCCTTAGGTTTTGGGGCTTTGTGGGTTTTGCTGGATCTTGGGTTTATGGATGTTTAAAAGGTTTTGGTTACAGTGTTGAGATTTTTGGTTTTGGATGTTTGACAGGTTTTGGTTTGATTGTGGTTTAATGGTGTTTTGAGTTTGTTACAGGTTTTGGTTTGATGGTGGTTTAATGGTGTTTTGAGTTTGTTACAAGTTTTGGTTTGATGGTGGTTTAATGGTGTTTTGAGTTTGTTACAGGTTTGGTTTGATGATGGTTGTTGCTGGTTTTTGTTCATAGTTTGTTAAGTTTTCTTGGTGATGTTTCTATATTTTTCGCTTGAGAGTTGTGAACTGTATTTTTGCTTGAGGCTTGTGTACTGTATTTTTGCTTGAGGCTTGTGTTCTTTAGTTTTGAGATTTGACAGTTTTTTGTATTTGAGGATGGCTACTGGTTTGATGATGGTTCAAATTTGAGACTCTTCAACTGTGTTTCTTTCTATTGACCTCCTTCCTGTTATATTGACTCTGTTTCTGCTCTTCATATTCAAAATGGTGGGAAACCATAAAATTGAATATTTTAGTATAATGTCCTTATGGCTTTTTTATTGCAGTTTTGTTTTTTATCACATCCTATGCAACTTGTGACAGGCAGGGCAACAAGGCTGTGCATTCCAATAACCTAGGTGACTTCTTTCCTCTCTTCTCTCTCAATGACAATAAGAAAGCAAATTGCTCTTTTACTCTTTTTTCCAATTCTGAATGGTTTGCATGGAAAATGATGATTTTATTGCTTCTCAAGCAAGTTTTTCTATTTGACTTAGCTATTTATGTTGCCATACTTCTGCCTCGTTTTTATTGATGTTGTTTGTTGTTTTGACAAAGCTGTTTGTTTGGTTTTTTGATAAAGCTGTTTGTTGTTTGGACAGTTGTGATAATGCTGCTGTTTGTTGCCTAGTTTGCGCAGTTTGCTTGCATTTCTGCTTGTTTGGGCAGCTTTGTAGCATTTCTTGGACAATTTGTAGCATTTGCTTTGTGTTGGACAACTTTGTAGCATTTGCTTGTTTGGACAACTTTGTAGCATTTGCTTGTTTGGACAGCTTTGTAGCATTTTCTTGTTTAGACAGCTTTGTAGCATTTCTTTTCTTTCTTTTTATAAACCAATAAGGATAACCTTCTTGTGATTTGAAAATAGAAAATAGATTGTGATGAAATAAAATGGCATTTTGATTCCATTTTGCAAACCTTAATGATGAATACTTTTAAAAAAAAAAATACTTGCTCATGCCCATATGATTTTGCACTAATCACATTTTCTTCCTTTTGTTTTCATGTGAGAAAAATGGAGATGACAAAGCAAGGAAGGCAAGAAATCTGTGGCAAGCATGGAAGTCTTGGAGATAAGCAAAGGGACTTCAGTCAAACTTAGGCATAGATTAATTCTCCTAGGCCAATCAAACATTTGGATTTCCTTTGTAATTTAGAGAAAATCATTCTTGTACTGTATCCAATAGTTGTACTAATTCATCTTTTAAATACAATAAGTTGTAAAACATATAGTATTTAAAAGAATAAATTGTTTTGTAACAACGTTTGAAATTGGGAAAAATCTTGAGTTGTAACATGAAATATTCTGGTGTCAATTGAAGTCCTTTATCAGCAACAACTTGTAATTTCTCTTCGCATTCTATTTGATTTTTGAAATTCCCAATCTAGATACTTGAAACAAAATTCTCTAGTCTGGTAACTTAAATTCCAAGTAATCCCAATAATTCTGTAACTGCATTTCAAACAAACACGCACTGTATATTCCATTTCCTAACAGAGCAAATGTTTTAAAGGACGCAAATCATCTGGTCAACCTGGATCCCACAACCATGAGTGTCCTACATGACAGTCTTAACTTCCATCTCTTGTCCCAAACAAACCATGCTTTGAGAACAAACACTGTCTTTTCAGTAAACTTGAGGAAACATGAAGACCTGTGAAAGCCAATTGAATTTTTGAGAACTCATTTTCTTTTGAGGATTGCAAGAAAAACCCTAATTGCTGGTTTACTGCCACAGAAAAGAATATGTCTGGTCGATTTATGAACCACCTTGAATATCCGAGAAACCCTAGGGTTGTGTCTTCTATGAAAAATGGGAGGGCAAATTTTGGGGTACAACAGCTGCCCCTGTTCAATTTTCTTAAACTTGAAAAGCGAGATCGACATGTTTTTCGTTTGTGGCTTGAAAGTAGAAGATAATTGAACACTTGAGTGCCCAGAAATTTGAACTTAATGATGCGCTGATTTGATTGTGTATGGAAATGGGCTTAAAGATGCCATTTGGAGAAATAGAGGAGAAATGTCGGACGAGTGCCATGGAAGTTCAAAGGATACCTAGACTGGATTTCAAAGAACTGGGATTGGTATCGAGAGTGGTCATCCCACAGAAGTTTAAAGCTCCAGTTTTTTCTAAGTATGAAGGGGTGTCCTGCCCAAAACTCCATCTCCGCTCTTATGTCAGAAAGATCCAGCCCACACCGCTGATAGAAATCTGTGGGTTCATTTCTTTCAAGATAGTCTATCAGGGACTCAGCTTGAATGGTTCTACCAGCTGGAGGGAGCCAATATCCGAAATTGGGAAGATCTGGTTGCTGCTTTCTACAAGCAGTATCAATACAATGCCGACCTTGCCCCTACTCGTACTCAACTCCAGAGTATGTCCATGGGTGCAAGTGAAGGCTTTAAAGACTATGCACATAAATGGAGAGACTTGTCTAGAAGAGTTCAACCCCCGTTTTCTGATAGGGAGTTGGTTGATATGTTTCTGGGGATGCTATCTGGTCCATTTTTAAATCATTCGGCAGCTCGTCAGCTGGTTTCACCGAGCTGATTCTAACTGGAGAAAGAGTATAAGCTGGGATTCAGAGCGACAAGATACAGAAGGATACCTCCTCAAGCTCAGTAAAGAAGCCTTTTGCTGGTAAGAAGGAAGCCAGTGCCATCTATAGCCTGAGGGGCCAAAACAGGGTTGAACATCGTCAGAGAGTAAGTGCCGTAATGATACCTAGGCCTGCAGTTGCTCCGCAACGCAACAATCAACAAAGGGTGGAAAGACCACAAAGGCAGTATACCCGAATCAACATGACATTGGCTGAAGTTCTACCTCATTTGCTGAGATCCAACTTGGCAACCTTGAAAGAGGCTCCCAAGTATCCAAATACTACATCTCCCTGATATAATCCAAATGCTCGGTGTGCCTATCATTCTGAGAGTCCTGGCCACGATACCAATGACTGCTGGGCTCTAAGGAATAAGGTAATAGATCTGATTAAAGCCAAGGAAATTGAGTTCGATGCTCCGGAGAAGCCCAATGTCATAACTACTCCTATGCCTAAGCATGATCGTGGAATTAATGCTGTTGATAACGACTTGTTTGTGACCATTGAGAGATTTATCTGAAACAGTAAAATCTGGAAATGAATCAGAATAAACCGTTGAGAGATTTATCTGAAACAGTAAAAATCTGGAGATGAATCAGAATAACTCGTTGAGAGATTTATCTGAAACAGTAAAATCTGGAAATGAATCAGAATAAATTGTTGAGAGATTTATCTGAAACAGTAAAAATCTGGAGATGAATCAGAATAAACCGTTGAGGGATTTATCTGAACCTAGTAAAATCTGGAAATGAATCAAAATAAACTGTTGAGAGATTTATCTGAACCAGTAAAATCTGGAAGTGAATCAGAATAAATCGTTGAGAGATTTATCTGAACCAGTAAAATCTGGAGATGAATCAGAATAAACCGTTGAGAGATTTATCTGAACCCGTAAAATCTGGAGATGAATCAGAATAAACCGTTGAGATTTATCTGAACCAGTAAAATCTGGAAGTGAATCAGAATAAACCGTTGAGAGATTTATCTGAACCAGTAAAAATCTGGAAACAAATCAGAATAAACCATTGAGATTTATCTGAACCAGTAAAATCTGGAGATGAATCAGAATAAACCGTTGAGAGATTTATCTGAACCAGTAAAAATCTGGAAGTGAATCAGAATAAACCGTTGAGAGATTTATCTGAACCAGTAAAATCTGGAGATGAATCAGAATAAACTGTTGAGAGATTTATCTGAACCAGTAAAATTTGGAGATGAATCAGAATAAACCGTTGAGAGATTTATCTGAACCAGTAAAAATCTGGAGTTGAATCATAATAAATTGTTGAGAGATTTATCTGAACCAGTAAAAATCAGCCTTTTCTCGGGAACTGATCTGTATTTGACTTGTTGAAGATTTGTATCTGTCAGAAATTTGTTGATAATAACTGTCAAATGTTTCTTTCCTGTAAAAAGGTGAAGAGTTAATTGTATGCAATGCTATGATGTATGCGATGCATGGTGTGATGTTTGCTTCTCAAAATAAATGAGATTGCACTGTATGCACTTGAGTAGCCAATGTTATGATGTATGTATGCGAATGTATGAAAAGTAAAGATTGTTTGTGCCGTAGCGTTGCTGGAAGTGGGGAAAATAAATCCCCTTTAAAGCACTGATGGGTGAGTTTCCAAGTAAATGCTCTGTTGCAGACAGGGAAAAGCCAGACATTGCTTGTGATATTCCGCTGGGGAAATCTGAGAAGTTGGGCAACTTGCTGGAGACACTTTGGACCAGTGGTTGGAAATTTTTGCTCTGGCTGGAGAAAGTACCTGCGGGGGTTTTATGGAATGGCTTACAAATGTTACTCTATTTCTTCAAGTCATTAGTAATTGTCTTTCCATTTTTTTATTTGCAACAGTAATCACGTTCAAATGCATATGTTCAAAATAAATCATTGGACGTTTTTGTAAATGAAACATAGAAATAAAGAAAAACATATGGTTTTACACTTTCAAAAGGGATATCTTTGTATTAACTTGAACAAGTGTTTTTTGTACAATGAGATAAAACATTATGGCAAGAGAATGTCTTCGTAAAAAAAGATGAAAATTTATAAAAATAAAAGGTAACTATGTGAAATAATCCCCACGGGGTTCCTATTCTGCTATAGCCTTCATGTCTCTGAAAGTCTTGTCTGTTGGTCGCCTTGGCGAATTCGATTGGATTGATTTAGAGCCAGTTGAGTTGATTGGTTAATGCCGAAGATTGTTTGCCAGATGATTCAACGGGACATAGTCATATGCTTTAATCCCTAACTTTTTCCTGGACCGCCCTTTCGAGTTTCAGTCCACCGGGATACCCTTTTTTGCCCAAGCCGCCCTTTCGGGTTTTCGACTTGCCAGGTGTACAGATTTTTTTATTTTCATCCCTTATTTTTGCCCGAACCCTTTTGGTTCGCCGGGAAGCCCTTATTTTTGCCTAGGCCAGTCAACCTAGCGGGTCTTTGATCATGCGTAGTATCTTTTAACTATGTCCATATTTACCGGGTGCGGGAGGTCGTCGCCATCCATAATAGTCAAGATCATTGCTCCACCAGAGAAAATGCTTTTGATTACAAATGGCCCTTCATATGTAGGGGTCCATTTGCCCTTGGGATCACCTTGTGGCAAAATTATACGCTTGATTACCAAGTCGCCGACCCGATATACCTGACGTTTGACCTTTTTATTAAAAGCTTTGTTCATGCGTTTTTGGTACATCTGACCGTGACAGATAGCTGTAAGCCTTTTCTCATCAATCAAGTTTAGTTGGTCAAACTGAGTCTGAATCCAATCTTCTTCATTCAAACCAGCATCCTTCATGATTCTCAGAGAGGGGATTTGGACCTCAATAGGCAAGACAACTTCCATGCCGTACACGAGAGAATAAGGTGTTGCCCCAGTTGATGTGTGAGCTGTGGTTTGATACCCGTAGAGAGCGAACGATAGCATCTTATGCCAGTCTTTGTATGTGACTGTCATTTTTGTATGATCTTCTTTATTTTTTTGTTAGCAGCTTCTACAACATCATTCATCTTTGGCCAGTAAGGGGAAGAATTGTGATGCTGAATCTTGAATTGCTCACATAAGGCGGTGATCATAGTATTATTCAGATTTGTACCATTATCAGTAAGGATTCTCTCTGGGATACCATACCGACAAATGAGATTCTGCTTGATGAATCGGGCGACCACATTCTTAGTGACAGAAGCAAAGGAAGTTGCCTCAACCCACTTTGTAAAATAATCGATGGCCACCAAGATAAAGCGATGTCCGTTAGAGGTTGTTGGCTTGATTTCCCCGATCATATCGATTCCCTTCATAGCGAAGGGCCAAGGAGCCGTCAAGATGTTCAGAGGAACCGGAGGTACATGCACTTTGTCAGCATAGATTTGGAACTTATGGCAAGTCCGAGAGTGTTGATAGCAATCTGCCCCCGTGGTAGACCAATAATAGCCTGCCCGTAGGATTTTCTTTGCCATCGTATGTCCACTAGAATGTGTACCAAAAGTGCCTTCGTGTAGCTCACCCATGATCCTTTCAGCCTCAGCCTTGTCTACGCACCGAAGCAATACCGAGTCATGACTGTGTTTGTACAGAATTCCGTTACTAAGGAAGAATTTAGCCGAGAACCTTCTCAGGAATTTCTTGTCATTCACCGAAGCTCCTTCTAGATATTCCTGAGACTCGAGATACCTTTTGACTTCATGAAACCAAGGTTGGTCCACTACTTCTTCGGTATTAATCTCGTGACAGTTGGATGGTTCATTCATCCGCTCAATGGAGATCTGGGGAGCTTCGTTATCCCAATTAAGTTTAAACATAGATGACATTGTAGCTTGAGCATCTGTTAGCTGATTTTCTTCTCGCGGGAAGTGCTCGAAAGTAATCTGCTTGAAATGTGGTAGCAATGTCAAAACATGTTCTTTGTAAGGGATAAGGTTTGGATGCTTAGTGTCCCATTCTCCTTTGATCTGACTGATGACCAAATCTGAATCCCCAAACACAACTAAAGATTTGATTCCCAAGTCTATGGCAGCCTTGAGTCCAAAGATGCATGCTTCATATTATGCCATGTTGTTCGTACAGTTGAAGCAAAGTCTGGCAGTGAAAGGAGTATGGCATCCTTCTGGAGATATAAGCACAACACCGATACCGTTACCAAGTGCATTAGATGCCCCATCAAAGTACAGGGTCCATCGGGATCCTTGTTCAGGTCTGTCATATGGCCTGAATTCTTCAACATTGTCCAATGTCATGATGTCTTCGTCAGGGAAGTCAAACTTCATAGATTGATAATCTTCTACAGCTTGATGGGCCAGATGATCAGCTAGCACACTGCCCTTTATAGCTTTTTGGGTCGTGTACTGTATGTCATATTCTGTTAGGATCATCTGCCATCTAGCTATCCTCCCAGACAAAGCAGGCTTCTCGAAGATGTACTTTATCGGATCCATTTTAGATATCAACAAAGTGGTATGAGTCAACATATACTGTCTTAGCCGGCGAGCAGCCCATACCAGAGTGCAGCAAGTTTTCTCGAGCAGTGAATATCTGGTTTCACATTCGGTAAACTTTTTGCTCTGGTAACAAATAGCATTCTCTTTTCGGCCAGACTCGTCATGCTGCCCCAATACGCACCCTATTGAGTTCTCTAAGACGGTCAGATACATGATTAGCGGTCTTCCTTCGACTGGTGGCATCAAGACAGGAGGCTTTAGCAAATACTCCTTGATTTTATCGAAAGCAATCTGACAGTCATCATCTAACTACCTGATCTTTCTTCAACAGCTTGAAGATTGGTTCACAAGTAGATGTTAGGTGAGAAATGAACCTAGCAATGTAATTCAGGCGTCCCAAAAAACCTCTGACTTCCTTCTCAGTGCGAGAAGCAGGCATTTCTTATATCGCTTTGACTTTGGCAGGATCAACCTCGATGCCTTTGTTGCTGACAATGAAACCTAAGAGCTTACTGGACTGGACTACAAATATGCACTTGTTTAGATTCAACCTGAGCTTGTATTCCTTCAATCTGACAAACAACTTTTGCAAGTGATCAAGGTGTTCTTCTTCAGTTTGTGATCGGGCTATCATGTCATCTACGTAGACCTCTATCTCATGATATATCATATCATGAAACAAAGCTACCACGGTGCATTGATAGGTTACCCCGACATTCTTCAGTCCGAATGGCATCACTTTGTAGCAGAACGTACCCCACTGTGTAACAAATGTAGTTTTCTCCATGTCCTTAGGTGCCATTTTGATTTGGTTATAGCCCGAGAAGCCATCTATGAAGGAAAATACTTTGTGTTGGGCTGTATTGTCAACCAGGATGTCAATGTGTGGAAGTGGAAAATCATCTTTGGGGCTGGCCCTGTTTAAGTCTCTGTAGTCCACACACATCCGCACTTTACCATCTTTCTTGGGTACAGGGACAACATTGGCCACCCATTGGGGATAAGAGGTGACAGCCAAAAATCCAGCATTGAACTGCTTCATAACTTCTGTTTTGATCTTTTCAGACATATCGGGTCTTGATCAGTGCATTTTGATGCACATCCTTCCATGATTGTACTAATGCATTTCTTTAGTTTATTGTGTTTATTTTTATGTTTTAATATGTTTTGCTAATTTATTTTATTTTCAGCAACTGTAGCTTTCATGGAAAAACTCATAACTAATTCTACAAAAATCGGATCGAGGTGTTTGACCATGCATTGGAAAGCTAAGAAAATGGCCTACAACTTTCTAGTTTTGGCCAGAAGCTGATTCGAAGTGAAGAAAGGTTGAAAAAGTCGTTGAAGTTGCAGCTTTAGACTTTTAAGTTTTGGGTTAATAGTTTTGGGCTTGTGTTATGTTTTCAACCCAGTTTGTTTGTAAACCGAATGGATTGTTCCTCTTTTACCGGGGGGGGGGGGGGGGGGGGGGGGGCAGCCGCATTACGACGGATTTTTATCATGTTTTTACTGTAGACAAAGGGAGAAAACAATTTTGTACACCAGGGGAATGGAGAACTAATCCGTTAGAGTTGATCTGCTGTAACTTGGTTTCCAAAACTTGAGGTTAATATAATTTACAATTCAATTTCTATTCATATCAATTTTACCTTTTATATTCGTTTGCTTAATTCGAATTATCTTAGAGTAATCTCGTTGGTTCGATTGAATTATGTTTTCCAATTATAATTGCGTTATATCGTATGCTTAATTCGTTATTCCATTTGTTGATTAACCGTTTACTTAATTCGGTGAAAAGGGAACATAATTCTTATTTTTTTTCATTCTCGCTTGTTGGATGAAATTGTGATCGAATTTGAATAGGAATCCGCTTAGGGAAGTTAAATTGTATTAATTGATGATAGTAGGAACCCAAAATAGTAGATCGACTTATTTCATAATCACTTATTTTAAGCGCTTATTTTCTGTTTTTTTATAAATCGTCCTTAAAACCAACCCCCCCCCCCCCCCCCCCCCCAATTTGATTTCTGTTGTTTAATAAAATCAAGAATCCTTGTGAGAATGATATCCGAGTTACAGTTGTCGTTAAATACTACAGTTTTGAAACCGTTTCGCAAAAACACTCATTTTGATCCGCGCGCGAAAACGGGTCAGGTCTCATACGACGAACCTTCTGTTTTACTGGGGGACAGTCTTCCTTTGTAGGAAGACGATGTACCACAATGTCTGCATCCAGTCCTGGCATGTCTTCATAAGACCAGGCGAAGATCTCAACATAATCATGCAACAGCTGAATCAGACGTTCCTTGACACTTGGCTCTAAATTGGCACCCACCTTGATTTCCTTTTTATCTTCCTCGGTACCCAAGTTGATTGTATCCAACGGTTCCTCATGAGGCTGAATAGCTCTGTCTTCTTGTTGCAACAACCTGGCCAACTCTCCTGGCACTTCATAATCTTCCTCACCTTCGTCGTCGGCTTGGTAGATTGGATTTCAAAGTCACAATTGGCCATAGCAGAACTGTTACCCCTGGGATCCTGAGTGGACATAGATCTGCAATTTCAATACGTGAGTGTGTGTAAGAGCACAACTACCTTTGAAAGAAATAAAATGCAAGAAAGAAAAGACAAAGAAAACAAAATTTGATGTAAAAATGTCCATGATTCATTAATGATATATGAGAATGAAGTGACAACCCTTACAGATGGACCATTGTGCCTCAGGTAAGACACAAGGTTTAGAAAAGAAAAAAAAGGTCTGAATTGTTTAAATATTACAAGCCTGAAAATATTAAAAGACAATTACTCTTGAATAAAAGTAATAGGGATGAAATCCTTCGCCTCCCAAATATTAAGTCCTCCGTCGATAGTTTGAAAAATCCATTCATCCATGTCACAGCTGCCATCACTATCTTCTAAGGCGTTGACTCCTTGGTTGCTGATACGCGGAGGTGGTCCCCCTGCGCGAGAACGCCGGACAGTCTTCTGAGCCTCTGAAGTGAACCCCAACCCAAAATTGTCGGACTTGTAGGGAATATCCGGAAGCTGACCCCAGATAGTACATCCTCCCTCTTCAACTACTTCTCGAGCGTCTTTCAATGAATCCATCTTTAGCGGAGGTCTGGTAATCTCCGGAACCTTTGGAGTAGACTTGGTTGCTGCGACCGTTGTTGGAACCTCCTCAAAGTTCTGACAGGGAGTCTCTATGAATTCACCATCCACTTCAACATACCTGAAAGAGTTCAAATGGCTAACCATGGTTTCCTCTTCTCTGTGAACTGTGACAAACTTCCCTCTGATTGGGTATTTTAACATTTGGTGTAGGGTGGAAGTGACAGCACCAGCACCATGGATCCTGGGTCGACCCAACAGACAAGAGTATGAAGGACGAATGTCCATCACATAGAAAATTGAGTCAAAGGTCTGAGACCCAATTTTTATGGGGATACTAACTTCTCCATGCACTGTCCTCTTGGAACCATCAAAGGCCCTTACTATGATGTTGCTAGGTTTCAAGATGAGTCCCTCGCAATCCAGCCGATCAAGGGCATTTTTGGGCAGGACATTCAATGATGAACCGATATCCACCAAAACATGGGCAAGTGTGGTGCCCCTGCATTCAATGGAAATATGCAAGGCGTCGTTGTGCTTCCTTCCCTTAGCGGTTAGATCAGCATCGAAAAAGCCCAATCCGTTATCTGCAGTTAGACTGGCTACAAAGTCTTCAAATTGGTCGATGGAGGTCTCCTGGGGCACATGAGCGGTTTTAAGAAACTTTACCAAAGCTTTGGCGTGAGTTTCAGAGCACAAAAGTAAGGACAACAATGATATCTTCGAGGGGGTTTGCCCCAATTGTTCTACAATGTTGTAGTCACTTTTTTTGATTATCTTCGGGATTTCTTCTATTTCTTTTCTAGAAGCTTCAAGGATGACTTCGGGACGTTCTCTTGCTTGGACAGGCTCAACCAAAGCCTCTTTGCCCATGGTATCGGCAGTAGGGACAACAGCGGGAGTATCACTGACGGTGTCGGTAGGAGTGGCAGTAGTGATGATCACAGGAGTAGAAACAGTCTTTGGAGAAATCTCAGGTTAGAAGACTCTTCCACTTCTTGTTATTTTGCTGGTTCCAGTGATGTTACCGATATCAGGATCAATATCTCTCGCAACTTCATTTGTGACAGCCAACTGATCTTGCTTGACGCCGTAGTAGTAAACGTCAGCCTCATAACTCCAGGGAACAACTTTATTTAAGGAGTATGGTATTGGTCTTGGCATAGCGATGATCAAAGGTGCAGTTCTGGGAGCAGGTGTAATCCTGACGGGTCTTTTGGTGGAGGCCCTGGGAGGATTGTCGAAAATGGTGATTATCGAAACATCTTGATAAGAACTCTTGATAAGGGGTAACTTTTCGAAAAGGATTTCTTTACTAGTCATCAGGCGTTGGATGCATATCTTTAGTAACAAACAACCGTTCGGCAGAGATTTGCAAAGGTGGCAATTTTCATCGCAACCGGGGAACAAGCCGGCTTGCAGTAGATTTTGTTTAACAGTCAATAGAGGAGTAACCAAGTCATTCACAGAGGACACAAAACGATCATCATCAATGGCGTTGATACCTTGGCCATGTCTGGGTATTGGTGCCGTTATTACATTAGGCGTTTCTGGGGACTCAAATTCAAGCTCCTTTGCATCGATAAGGTCTTACACCTTATTCTTTAAGCCCCAACAGTCATCTGTATCGTACCCTGGGCTTCCAGAATGATAGGAACATCGGGCGTTCGGGTTGTAGCGGGGAGAAGCCATATTAGGGTTTTTGGGAGCCTCCTTTAAAATTGCTAGATTGGTCCTTAGAATGTGTGGCAACACTTGAGACATGGTCATGTTAATCCGGGTAAATTGTCTCATGGGCGCTTCTGGTTTGCGCTGATAATTTCGTTGCTGATTTGGCACAGGATTAGAGATCATAACAGCCCCTACTGCCGGACGATGGTCGGTTTTGTTTTGATTCCTATGATCATACGCAACACTGACTTCCTTCTTCCCAACAAAAGGTTTCTTTACCAAACTTGAGGATGCATCTCTTTGAATTTTGCCGCTTTTTATACTGGCTTCGACCTGCTCACCAGTCATAATTAATTCGGTAAACCCAGATGAAGAAATCCCAATCAGGTGATTGAAAAATGGTCCTGACAAGGTGCCAAGGAACATATCCACTAATTCTCTATCAGATAGAGGGGGCTGGATTCTGCCTGCGAGATCCCTCCATTTTTTAGCATAAGTTTTGAAACCCTCATCTGTTCCCATAGACATACTCTGTAACTGTGTCCTAGTCGGGGCCAAATCAGCATTGTACTGATACCGTTTGTAGAAAGCGGCAGCCAACTCTTCCCAATTACGGACATTGGACCCTTCTAATTGGTAGAACAAATCCAACTGAGTCCCCGATAAGCTCTCCTGGAAGAAATGCACCCACAGATTTTTGTCAGTCGTGTGGGGCTGAATCTTTCTGACATATAACCTCAGATGTAGTTTTGGGCAAGAGATACCATCATACTTGGCGAAGGTTGGGACCTTGAATTTTTGTGGGATGACAACCCCTGAGATGAGTCCTAATTCTTCAAAGTCCAAACCAGGCACTCTTTGAATCTCCAAGGATAGGTTCGCCTGGTATGCCCTTTAAACCTTCTTCCCATAATCACAACCCTCGTTGGTTTCTTCGTCTTCTTCTTCTTCTCTTTGGCTAGCAGAGTCTTCAACTCCTCTTTCCCTTTTGTCAGAGCCATGAGCATTTGTTGAAACTGGGCATTATGTGCCTGAAGATCTTTCACAGTCTGTTCAACATCCATCTCACTGAAATAAATAGTAGAAGGATAAGGCGACCTGTTATGAGAAACCTGTATGATGTTATGATGAATGAAGATGCAATATGCAAATGATTTCAAGGAAATTTAGAAGATTTAAATTTGTCCAAACCAAAAATAACACACGTCATATTAAATAAAACCAAGTTTGAATACATCATGCCTCCTTGGGCTTACAAAGGAAGAAACCAAAATACAACAAAAATTCTCAAGACAAAAAGACCGAACGCATCCTCTTTGGAGCAATGTAGGTATTCAGATTCTTCTCTTCATGAAGCAGTTTGGTGAGCTCCAGAACCTTCTTCTCACTGGCATAGTACTGGGTTTTGAAGGTGTCTCGCTCTTCCTTCAACTGAATCCAGGCTTTCTGCAGGTCTTCGAGAGAGGTAGGCATGTCAGGATGAAGAACGATGTATGGGACGTCTCTTTCAAAAACAGGCTCAATGATGACAGGAAGGATGGAAGGGTAAGGCATTAAGAGACTCTGGGCACGAGCCCGTACCCACTTAAGGTAAGGCTCGAGAGGGATAGAGTTTTTATGTCCCAAAGTCCTACTGTCCACTTTGTTCACCATTCCCCAAGCACGTGTAAACCTATGGCGGTAACCTTGGTCTTCTTTGTCGTAGTCGAAAACCAGACCTTGGACAAGCATCTCATGAGGGCCGTCCCTTCGGGCATACCCAAATTGTCGAAGAGCTAAACACGGGTTGTAGGTAATACCTCCCCTAATACCTAGCAGAGGTACATTAGGGAACTCACCACAGCGGTCAATGATAGAGATATCTTCCAAAGATCTTGAGCACCAACGGATATCAGAGTGAGTGAGAGACATCATCCTTTGAGACCAGGTCAATCTTTGCTCGTTCTTCAAGGCTGACTGAGGCAGATGTGAAGTGAACCACTTAGCGAGTAAGGGTATATAACACAAAAGAGTACCTCTTTTCTTCATGGTACGGGTATGAAGGCAATGCAAGATGTCTCTTAGCAAGGTGGGTATAGGATTGTGAGAGAGAAAGACTTTGATGGAATTAACGTATATGAATTGGTCTGAATTAGGAAACAGAACCAAACCATAAATGAGGAGAGCAAGCACGTCTTCGAAAGCTTGGAAATCCATGTCATCCCAAAATGAATGAGCTTTTTCCAACAAAAACTTAACTAAAAATCCTTTAACCCCACTTCTTGTTTCCCAATTGGCTGTGACGTCGGCCCTCTTCACATGTAAAGCTTCAACGATGACTTCAGGTTTTGGAATCTCTTCTAGACCGGTGAACGGTATCTGATTAAGCACGGGCACCCCTAAGAGTAGAGAGAACTCTTCCAATGTAGGTACCAATTGATAGTCCGAAAAAGTGAAACAATGATGTACGGGATCAAAGAATTTGAATAGTACACACATAATCTCTTCTTGGAAGTTGGATGTAGCCAAACTGAGGAGTCGACCGTACTTGGTAAAAGGAGAATCCTCGGGCACTCTTGAGGCTAGCTCTTGAAGTTGAGGATGTGCTTTTACAAAGCTGATTCAAATGGTGTTTCTTCGGAGAGAATTCATATCCTACAAAACAAAAACAAAGATAAATTTCTAAATCCTTGAAATGGTTAGTGAGCATGCATATGATGTTGATGATGTTTATGATGTTTATGTACAAGCAAACATATACACACACAACAAACAGATCCCTATGTTTCAGGCTTGCATGAGTTTGTAGGTAAGTACCCTCTTAAAATTTTAGTTGGCTCAACCTGTCCTAGAAATAATGAACGGGTTCTAAAGGATCTCAATATCACCGACCTTTCTCTTAGGCATTGTCTCTGCACAACAATCTTTTCTTGCGGCCAAGATATCCCAAAAGTCTAGCCTCAATGAGTGTAGTATCGAGTGTCAACCAATTTTCAGCTTTACACCGAAATCGGTTACCTCACTACGTCCTAATGGCCAAGTTTGTTCAATTAGGGTTCTAAGGTTAATTAGTGCTTTGCGACGCCACTCAGCGGCCCTGTATTCTCCTCGATTCACCACGAGGGATACCGGTACCCACAAATGCGTCACACTAACATAGCCATTGTCTCAACCATATCGGTCTACGCCGTACCGTCTCCACAATCTATTGCTACTTACCTAAAAAGGTTCCCCAGATCCGGGTGGAGGATCAAAGCAAGCCTAATACAAATAACTGAATATAAAGCACACAAATCAAATAATGAAAGCGAGTAAAAGGTGATCTAACCCTAAGGTAACCCCACTTTTAATTATTCCCCAGCAGAGTCGCCAGTTCTGTGATACGGTGGGAGAACTGACTTGATGTTTTGCGTTTCGATCGCACTTGTGCGGATAGCAAGAGTCGCCATTGACTTTTCTTTTATCCAAAAGGAAAGGTAAAAAAGCACAGGAAAGACCTTTCGAGATTATTTCTCGGGTTCGGGGGGTAGATTATGAAAAGGGAAGGTATTAACACCCTTTTCATCCATGGTTTTCCACGGGCTCTTAGTTACTCGTTTAGATCACTTGCTTTCATTTGATAGTGTGCTTGTGATGTGGTCTTTGAAAGTATTTGAAAAATCTCTTTGTAATGGCTCTCGTCTCTATAAGAACGCGTACAAAGTTTTTGTTTCGAAAAGTGGTTCAAAGATGTGTTTGTGAATAGTGTTTCGGAAAGTGTTTTGAAAAGATGTTTTGCAATGGTTCTCGTCTCTATAAGAACGTATACAAAACGTTTTGTCTTTTTGAAAATGTTTTGAAAAGAGAGTGTAGGTGTAAAACTTTTTTGTCATGAGCAAGCGAGTAACTAAGAGCGAATCTATCTACTCGAAAGGTCTTAAATTGTTCTTTTCTTCCTCCTTTTAAGGGTGCTATCTTACCATTGATTTGGTAATAAGCCCCACCATTGGATGTGAAGGGACAAGCGCGGGTCGATTTTACAATCATCGAAAACAACTTAGGAGACGCTTTAGCAATTTTCGTAAGGGACGAGATCATTTTAATCGAAGGCAACATCGAGGGTCATCGAGGGACTACAGTCTTTTTTTATCGAAGGTTCATTGCTAGAGAATCCCATATTCGAGGGACATGATTGTATTTCCGAGGCAACGAGCGATGTTACCCTAGAGGTGCGCGTGTGAAAGAGTGTATTGGTTTCAAGTTATTTTATTCTTTGATTAGGTCATCTAGCGATTGATTTTGAATCTTACCATACACGCCTAATTACTATACAGTATATGGAAAACGGTAAATTGCGGGAATTGAAATTCTACGCTATTACAAAATATTCGGGAATGGGGGTACAATTTTTAAAAATGGGGATGAATCAAATGAGATAGGAAGGTCCAAATATCAAACAATACAACCAAATCGAACTTTGTGCGATTTAATTAAAGCTATGATAACTCATGAAAATAAAATTAGCAAAATATGGAAATGAAATGTTAAATATTTACTTGAAAAGAGAAAAGTAAAACCTATTCTAAAAAATAAAATAATTGATTAAATTAAATTATTTATTTTTTTGTATTTTGTTAATTAAGAAAGACAAAACTAAGTTCTATTATTATTATTTTTTGTTGGTGTTTTATTATATGTAAAATTAAACCTAAAACAAATTTATTATAAAAAAAATAAAATGATAAAAATTAATTATAAAGAGCTAAATCAAATTAAAAATAAATATCTTAAGTTATATTAGTAATTTGCATAGCAAAAGAAAAGAATGTAAGAATAAAAACAAATTAAAAAAACACGCATGGGCTTGAAGTGGTTTGAGGAGGCCCAAAAAGGAAAGTTATATTTGCTGTAACAAAACAAATCAAGAAAGGGGGGGGGGGGGGGGGTATGACCAGTAAAGGCGCAAATGGGCTTTAGGGATTCAACAGAAAGAAACAAACCCAAGGTTCTAAACCCAGATTAATTATTGATTAAGGGACAAAAAATGAAATTAGGGTTTGGAATGTTGAGTTCAAACGGCGTTGTTCTCATCTTCGTTCTTCTTTGCCATTTTGTTCATCCCTGTTCATCTCTAATCACCCTCACTACTCGTCCTTGTTTCCTTTCACGAACAGAATCGCTCTCTCCATCTTTGTCTCACCATGATTCGTATCTCTGAAACCCTAATTGTCGAATTCGGTCCTAAACCTAAGAGAAATGAAATTGGTTCGTCTTTGACCTTCCCCTCACTCTTTGTTGCCGGAATACCGAATCTCTCGCCTCCCTAATCGAGTTTCTAAAGATTTTCTTGAAAAGGGTAAGGAATCAATTTTATTGATTTATTTTATCTCGTCATATTTTCTGTCAATTAAGCCATTACTCTTTAAGATGCATGGAAACATATGCTTATGGAATATTTAGGAAAGAGGGGGAAACCATACCTGTTGAAATTCTTTCTATGAAATGGAAAGGGGACGGCAAGATTGAGGACAACGTTCCTTGGTGGCCGGAGTTGCACGAGGGGAGGAGATGAGGATGAAGGTGTGGGTATTCTGACTCGTTGGTAACTTCTTCTATTTTTCTTTGAATGATGGTGATTAACAGTTTTCTGGATTTTGGGATTTTTGTTATTGTTTTGTTGGATGGTTAACTGGCCTTAGGTTTTGGGGCTTTGCTACTGTATTTTCTATTTTTTTTATGATGGCTAATGGTTTTTTGTGGGTTTTGCTGGCTCTTAGGTTTATGGATGTTTAACAGGTTTTGGTTACAGTGTTGATATTTTTGGTTTTGGATGTTTGACAGGTTTTGGTTTGATGGTGGTTTAATGGTGTTTTGAGTTTGTTACAGGTTTTGGTTTGATGGTGGTTTAATGGTGTTTTGAGTTTGTTACAGGTTTTGGTTTGATGGTGGTTTAATGGTGTTTTGAGTTTGTTACAGGTTTGGTTTGATGATGGTTGTTGTTGGTTTTTGTTCACAGTTTGATAAGTTTTCTTGGTGATGTTTCTATATTTTTCACTTGAGAGTTGTGAATTGTATTTTTGCTTGAGGCTTGTGTACTGTATTTTTGCTTGAGGCTTGTGTTCTTTAGTTTTTAGGTTTGACAGTTTTTTGTATTCGAGGATGGCTACTGGTTTGATGATGGTTCATATTTAAGACTCTTCAACTGTGTTTCTTTCTATTGACCTCCTTCCTGTTATATTGACTCTGTTTCTGCTCTTCATATTCAAAATGGTGGGAAACCACAAAATTGAATATTTTAGTATAATGTCCTTATGGCTTTTTTATTGCAGTTTTGTTTTTTAGCACATTCTATGCAACTTGTGACAGGCAGGGAAGCAAGGCTGTGCATTCCAATAACCTAGGTGACTTCTTTCCTCTCTTCTCTCTCAATGACAATAAGAAAGCAAATTGCTCTTTTACTCTTTTTTCCAATTCTGAAAGGTTTGCATGGGAAATGATGATTTTATTGCTTCTCAAGCAAGTTTTGCTATTTGACTTAGCTATTTATGTTGCCATACTTCTGCCTCGTTTTTGTTGATGTTGTTTGTTGTTTTGACAAAGCTATTTGTTTGGTTTTTTGATAAAGCTGTTTGTTGTTTGGACAATTGTGATAATGCTGCTGTTTGTTGCCTAGTTTGTGCAGTTTGCTTGCATAGTTTGCGCAGTTTGCTTGCATTTCTGCTTGTTTGGGCAGCTTTGTAGCATTTCTTGGACAGTTTGTAGCATTTGCTTGTTTGGACAACTTTGTAGCATTTTCTTGTTTGGACAGCTTTGTAGCATTTACTTGTTTGGACAGCTTTGTAGCATTTGCTTGTTTGGATAACTTTGTAGCATTTCTTTTCTTTCTTTTTGTGAACCAAGAAGGATAACCTTCTTGTGATTTGCAAATAGAAAATAGATTATGATGAAATAAAATGGCATTCTGATTCCATTTTGCAAACCTTAATGATGAATACTTTTTTTTTGAAAAATACTTGCTTATGCCCATATGATTTTGCACTAATCACATTTTCTTTCTTTTGTTTTCATGTGAGCAAAATGGAGATGACAAATCAAGGAAGGCAAGAAATTTGTGGCAAGCATGGAAGTCTTGGAGATAATCAAAGGGACTTCAGTCAAACTTAGGCATAGATTAATTCTCCTAGGCCAATCAAACATTTGGATTTCCTTTGTAATTTAGAGAAAATCATTCTTGTACTGTATCCAATAGTTGTACTAATTCATCTTTTAAATACAATAAGTTGTAAAACATGGAGTATTTAAAAGAATAGATAATTTTGTAACAACGTTTGAAATTGGGGAAAATCTTGAGTTGTAACATGAAATATTCTGGTGTCAATTGAAATCCTTTATCAGCAACAACTTGTAATTTCTCTTCGCATTCTATTTGATTTTTGAAATTCCCAATCTAGATACTTGAAACAAAATGCTCCATTCTGGTAACTTAAATTCCAAGTAATCCCAATAATTCTGTAACTGCATTTCAAACAAACACGCACTGTATATTCCATTTCCTAAGCGAGCAAATGTTTTAAAGGACGCAAATCATCTGGTCAACCTGGATCCCACAATCATGAGTGTCGTACATGACAGTCTTAAATTCCATCTCTTATCCCAAACAAACCATGCTCTAAGAACAAACACTGTCTTTTCAGTAAACTCGAGGAAACATGAAGATCTGTGAAAGCCAATTGAATTTTTGAGAACTCATTTTCTTTTGAGGATTGCAAGAAAAACCCTAATTGCTGGTTTACTGCCACAGAAAAGAATTTGTCTGGTCGATTTCTGAACTAACTTGAATATCCGAGAAACCCTAGGGTTGTCTCTTCTAAGAAAAATGGGAGGGAAAATTTTGGGGTACAACACCTTGTAATAGCTTAGTTTAATTTCCGCACTTAAAATTCCGCAAAATATTAACTGTTAGATGTATGATATTAGGATGTATGACAAGAATGTATGATTAACTTTAAAACGGTTAGACAACCCTAAAATGTGCAAAGATAAATAATCTGAAATTGAATCACTCGCAGATGCGCACTCCTAGGGTACACTCCCACTTGGTTGCCTTTGGTAAACGGTCATTGAGTATAGGGTGCTTTAGTGGTCGTCCTTTTGTCCAAAGATCAAAGTTGCCTCAGAAAGGTTGCCTCGGATATTGTTGCCTCAGATAATTTATCTAAGACATTAGGTTTATTACTAAGACATCCTAATATTGCTTTAGTGACCCTATGTCCCTTTCGAATTGACCTTCAAATCTCCAACGACGGTGCTACCTACTCACTAATAGTGGGATAACATTGTCTAAAGGAAACAAGCATAGAACGATTCTTTTTTCGAGTAGGTAGATTAGTTCTTAAGTACTTGCTCAATCAAAAACAAACTTTTTTCACACTTACACTCCTTTACAAACAAAGTTTTCAAAAACACTTCATTACACTCTTGAAGACAGAAGCAAGAGTTAAATCGAAGTCGAAACAAAAGCTTTTCAAATCACACAAACACACAAAGAAGCAATTTTGAAAATGATGAGAAAGTACCTAAGAGCCCGTAGATAACTACAGATAAAAAGGGTGCTAATACCTTCCCTTTCTATAATCTACCCCCTGTACTCAGAAAATCTCAAAAAAGGAATTTTTCTGTGCTTTTTTTCCTTTCCTTTGTTGGATAAAATAAAAGTTGGTGACGACTCTTGCTTACCGCGACATTTTGCAAACACAAACGCAAAACGCAAACCAGCATTCCTAAAAAACAGTCCCGGTTCTGGCCACCGTATCACAGTAGGCACTAAAGGTTCGCAACCGCGGCGGGTGCAATTTTTTTTAAAAAGTACTTCTTTTCTCATCTCCACCATCTTTTTTGTATACACCTTTTATAGCCAAAATACACAGATTTTCAGAGAGGTTCCTGCAGAGTACCATAAATGTTTAGGATGTCAATACCTTCCATTTGCATAACCAACCCCCGTACCTAGATTATCTCCCCCTCTTTTTTGGTTTATTCGCTCTTTTCCCATTTCCTTTGGAAACAATAAAGCGCGATGACGATTTTTATTTGATTTGTGCGAGTTAAGTCAACCCAATGGCTTAGTCTCAACATTTCTACCGCTACACTTCATGCCTAATTAAACTGTAGTTAAAGCAATGGCCAATATCCATCAAATCATATCCACGTCATGGTTTTAGGCGAGTTATTCTGTTTTGCATCCCTAAGGCAATAGCAATGTGAGTGACTATCCCCCCCACGTAAATGTCTTATGTGGTATGGGTGACAATCTTATTGATGTTTCTCAGAATGAATTTTGCAGAGTTAACAGAGAGATTTTGAAAAACACTTTTGATTATAAAAAGCTCCACTTTGCTCACACTAGTATGGTTCTCAGCTTTTCCAAAGAAGGTTTGGTGGGTAACCACGTGAAAATACCTAATTGCAGGGTTATGAATGAAGTTACAACAAAAGTTTTCATGGCCTGGTTCGAGCTCATCAGTGATTTCTCCCCATAAATAATTTAATTCTCATTGCATATCATTAGGTACTTCGGAGAAGGCTTGGTGGCTATTAAAAATTCAAGTGCTTTAGCTAGCTCTCTACTTGTAAGGCGGTAATCTTGGCTGAATAGCCTAAATGTGGATAAACCTATGTCTTTCCCATTGTTGGGTTGAAAACTGGATGAACTTAGGAATTCAAGTGTAAGATTCTTGTAGGTTGGGTGTTTTTCTACTGCAAACCTATCCCAACTCATTTGGTTGAACATATAAAGAATATTGTCGACCAATCCTAGTTGGGTCAAAGTGGGAAAATTTGAATATCTAGTAGATGAGATGGCTCTCTCGGCTAGGATGTTGAAGCGTTTCCTCTGGTCATTGTTTTTGAAAATGATCTTCCTTTCAAATGTTTGCATCCTAAAATTATGTTAGTGGATAAAATCTGGCTAAAGTAGGATGCAGTAGCCCTGAAAGAAAACATACACAAGTTAGACGCTTATTAAGTAAAAGAAATAACAATGGATAAAAATAAATTTTTGGGTTGTTTTTTCTCCGCGAAACAATCGCCAACCTCTTATGAAAGGTTACTTGCAGGATCGGCTATAATAATCCTAGACTTAGTGTTTTGAGTGTTTTTGAGTTGAAATTAGTTTATGAAAGGTAAAAGGGAAAAAGATAAAGACAATGCAAAGTAAAGGAAATTAAAGACAAGACTTGTAATTTCAAAGTAAAAATTGAAAATTGCTATGAATTTAAAGGTGGAAGCATTCATACATTGTTAAGCCTGAAACTCATTTGTATCTTAGATGCAGGTACTTTGAGTGTAATGCTCTAAATGTGAAGAAATGCGACCCCTTAACACAAACATAAACATTTGCTTAAATAGAAATCTTAAGTAATGTAATCGTCGATGGTTACTAGCCCATGTTGGGCTTCATGGAAAACTTCTTTAAATATTCCCACGTTCTCCCTGGCCTGCACGTTGGTAACCGTTCCCACCAATATGAATCCTTGCTTCATCAACCTCTCTTCCTGTCGACAACTGCCTCTGAACCTCATGTCCTCGTCGAATGGCTCCCTTGGTCGATGTCCTTTCTCTTGCTCAACATATCTTGTTGTTTTCTATGAAACTTATGCCTTTTTAGCTCTTTAATCTTACAGCTTAAAGGCCTATTTCCCTAGTCGAAAATTGCTTGTCAACAAATTGCCCCCCAAAATGCCATGTTCGACGGAGCCTTGTCGATGGGAGAACTTTAACATTTTCTCTTCTATGTTTTCGAATGAACGCTTCTTTGGGATGACGTCATACATAATCATGACTACTTTATGCACTACAGTTTCCCATGTCACTTCAATCACTTCACATGATTACTCCTAGGTTTTAGGGCGTGGGTTTTTAAATAACACCACTAACTTTTCCACTTATTTTGGCCTGCTTGTGCTTTTTGAGAAACATTTGTTTTACTTCCAATGGTTCTGACTTTCCTTTAAATATACTTTCAAAGCACTTAGTTGCTTTCTTCTCTCCTTCTGCTTCTGTTTCACAATTCTGCAACTTACAAAATCTCGAGGAACCTTACTCCGATTTCAGCATGGCTTCTCCATCTGGTACTCCCTTCAACACCGGTAACAACCCCATAGCTTTCTCAATTTCTGGGAAACAAAGCTTGAACTACGTCCGAGATCCTCCATCTAAAGTGGAATCCAAGACCCAAGCATGGTAACAGGAAATTACAATTCCTTTTGTTGTTCCGAAGAGACTCTTCGCTTTCTATGGGCCTTATCCAGCCCAAGAGACACATCCTAAAACCGTCAATCAATATTTTACCGGTTTCCTTCCTGCTACCCCTTCTGCTTTTAACCATACACAACCCATTGACGTTAGGTTTATGGTATCTGATATCGCAGTATTTACCTCCATACCCACTCCGGGTAATACATCGTACCTTTCTTGGCTTGATAGAGTTCAAGAACAACAGAAATCTCAATGGGAAAAATTTGGTATCTTCGACGTAATTCAAATTACACGGAGCGCCCATACAATTGATCCCAACTTTATTCTCGCTTCACTTTTTTTTTGGGAAAGTTTGACTAACACTTTCCAACTTCCTTGTGGGATGTTGACACCTACCCTATTTGACGTGGCAGCCATCACTGGACTTTCCCTGTTGGATATGACTTTCAACCTATCTGTGTCGATGAAACACACATTTTTCTTCGACCAATCAGATTTCGCCAGCTACAATGCTGATCATCACCTTGTGGATATGAACGATGTCTCCAACACTGAACATATAGCCTTTCTCACCCTCTGGCTTTCCCATTTCTTGTTCTGCACAGGATCCTTTACCACAACTCAGGATTTCATACCTCTGGCGATTCAACCCCATGAGGGACAAAACATCTCGCTGGGCAAGCTTTTGCTGGCGACTATTTACCAAACTTTGGGCAATGCTTCCACGCAACTGAAGGCACTCTCTGATCATGACAATGGCTTCACTCTTTCAGGACCCTTTTGGCTTTTGCAACAATGGGTAAATGCCACATTCGAATTTCAAATGGGTTATCCTGTTTCCGGAAAAAAATTGTGTCTTAACAAAGTTAGAGCCATTGAAGGCTAAAAGGCTATCCTTGACCACTCCCTTCCATAAACTTGATTGATTTTTGTTCATGAACTATATCAATATGTTCGTCGAAATGATGACATTGTCTCATCCATGGCCCCTTTTATGGAACAAATATTTGGCCTAGACTGGTTTCGAGAACCTTTTCCTAATACTTCTCAAAATTCCGCTTGTATAAATGCAATCTGGAAGGCCTTTCTAACACCCACAATGCTTTCTTGTTGAATCAACATCGGCTCAACATGGTATGGTTTTATGGGTTACCAACCGAATTTGGTATCTCGACAATTGTGACTCTTCCAAATGCTGCCTTCGTCCTTGTTCTACCGCCATGCCGACATCGTCTGGGTGGGTAGACAACTCACTGCTGAGGAACATAGACCCTACCTTAAATTCCATCGGGCCACTCAAACTCTTGAACTTCCAGTGTTCGACTTTGAACACTCCTTCTTCACTTCAAAGCTTTTCGACTAGTGGTGGCCCCAATATCAAGAGAAATATTTCTCCAACCCAACTTTCTTCAAAGGCTCATTGACACCTTTAGTTCTCTGGACACTCGACAACCTCCCGCGTCGTTGATCCCTCAGGAACAGGAGCGCCCTTCGCCATTCGAATTGAACCAAACTTCACCTTCTGAACAAGCGCGGGAAATGACTCCCTCCTTCTTTGTAGCCTCACTCTCACAAAAGCACAATGTTGTGTCACCAAACTTAGAGGTATCTCTCGTTCTCTTTTATTTTTCGGTTTTAATCTTATTCTTCATGCTAACTTGGATATCCTCTCTAGGGGCCACCTCGTGTAGGCAAAAACAAGTTGAATCCAACTAGGAAGGCTACTGTTGGTGACAACATTGCAAAGTCCAGTCATCAAGCTTTCATTAAACCTACCTATCACATTTTAAATGATAATTTGTCCCTCGACTCTTCCATCCAGAATGAGATCGAAGTTTTGAGTAAACAAGATCCCATGGAAGCATTTAGGAAGATTCATCTTCTTCGACATACCCCCAACTGCTTCACCAAACGTTGGTTCAACGTCTCTACCCATTGCTAAAATAGACACTGAAGTAGTCCACGCGCTTCACGAACTAAGGTATTATCTGTTTGAAAGTGAGTTTTTAGCTGTTGTCGAGGAGGACATTTTCATGGTAGTTACAATTTTTAAACTTCTCGACACCATCTCTCAATATCCTCTTCCCGATTCTTTGGCTGAGTACTTAATCAATTTAAGGCTTTCTTTAACCAACCTGCAAAAGATCTCTCATTATGCCGACACATCGACCTCCAACTTAATACCAAAGTAAATGAGATGAAAGGTGAGTGGGATTTGAGCTAAATTTGTGTGCAAAAGGCTAATGACCTCGAGGCTAAGCAAAAAGACCGTCTGGAGCAACACTCTGCTTTGGACTAGGAAATCCTGAGTTATCAAAACCAAATCATAGTGCTCAATCAGAAGGTTGTCAACCTCGAGCATCAGAGGACCCTATTGGATTCATCTGATGATCCTTCATTCGATGCAGTTCAACAATCTACTCTTGAGGGAATAACTCATGACGAGAAAGCCCTTCAGCTTATGAGCAAGATTCACCGCCTAACAACTAAGAGGGTTCGTCTCGACCAAAATATTACCTACGAGAGAGCCCACTTTGACAACCTCAAATCTCGGTTTCCTTTATAATCTCATTGTTACCCATGTTTCAACTGATATTTCTTTTTTGCATATGCAACCCCATTGGGAAATTTTAATAGCGATTTTGGCACTTGTGTATTTTGCCTAATGATATTTTGGTACGCTCTATTTTGCAGTACATTGAATCTCTTGCAACATGTGTTTATACTTTTTCAAATATTTACCGTTTACTTTTAAGACTCTTTGATCAAATCCTAACTCTTCGATCTCATATGCATTATTGGTGAGCGCCCGTAGTACTTGGAATGGTCCTTCCCAATTTGGTGACCACTTCCCCAAAATTTTATCTTTCCTATCCATGGGAAGAATAACTTTTCATACGTAGTTGCCAACTGTGAATGTCTTTATTCTGGCCTTTTTATTGTAGGCCCTTGCAACCCACTCTTTTTGTCGGATTAACACATCCAACGCAACTAATCTTTCTTCCTATAAGTCTATTGTTTCGTTAAACATCATATTCCTATATTGTTCTGACAAAAGTTTGTGTTGTCGCTGTACTCACACTGATTTCAAGTGTATTTCAACTAGAAAAACCATATTGTGTCCAAATTCCAATAAAAAAGGCGTCGATCCAGTTTCTTCCTTGGGGAAGGATAGAAAAATACAAGAAAGGGGGTTTGAATTGGGGTTTTCAAAAAATAAAACAATATAACTCGTTGGTTATTCTGGTTTTCTTGAACTCAAAGCTACTCTAGTCCACCCGTCAAGGCGATTTTTCCTCTCTCAATCGAGGTCTTAATCCATTAATTAATGATGATTAAAAATCATGAAGACAACTGTCAACGTCTTCTTGAGATCAAACCACAACTCGGTTTCTCAAGGAAATACAATTCTAAACAATTATACAATGTGTTTAAAAATGCTTCTAACAAGCTATTTCATGACTGTGATGTTTACATAAATTATAGCACAAAGAATAACTTAAGAGATAAAAAGATATGAGAGTAATTAGAGCACTCTTTTGTTCGTATGTGTGAGAGTTGTTTTTATCCATCTTCATAGTTCCCTTTATATAGAAGTTAGGTTCAAATATCTGTTGGAGACACATATGTTTATTTTGGAAGGTTGATGATTTGAGGTTTAATATCCTTTCCAAAAATACAGATGTTGTTATCAGTCATAATGTTTCAGCTGTTACTTTCAGAGTATTTTGAACTTGAGTGCTTGGTATCAGAACTTCATTTTGATGAATACGTTGAAACTTCTTTGTTCTTTCAAAACTTTCCTATCAGAGTATAACTGGCAGCTTGATGCTTCAAAAGTTTGACTTTAGCATCATAACTTCTTTTACTAGCGTGTCACTTTTAGTTTCGCGTCTGAGCTTCTTATATTCACGTTCTCTTTAGAGCTTCATATCTGATTATACACGTCATTATCTTCTTAGATTTCATCAGAACTTCTCTGTACATTTAATCAAACGGTTAGAGTGCATAATTGTTCTTCATAATAATTATGTATTTGTTATCATCAAAACTATGAATTAGATGTAGAAGCAAACTATGTTCTAACAATCCCCCCTTTTTGATGATGACAAAACTTACATATTTTGATGAACAATTTTGCAACTTAGACGATATAAGTTCATTGTAAAAGATATTATCAAATTCTCCCCTGAGTTGAATACTCAGATACAACAGAATTAGATTATGAATAGAAACTTCCTTGAAGATGTTTACTCATCAGATGTTGATCAGAGCATATGATGGAAGATTTGAGAAGCCTATGTTGAAGGCTGGTAATGCATATTGCAAGTTTAGAGTGATACTTTTCCTGTAAACTTTCAGAATCAAAAGTTACGTTATATCGAAATATTTTAGACTTTGTCTAGAACTTTTATATCAAAATATTTACACTTCTCTCCCTTTGTCATAAATCAAAAAGAATAAAATAAGGAAAACATAGGAAAAACATAATATCAAAACAACAAAAATTAATGCATTAGAACGAAATGATCATACAGAAGATAAGCAAAAAACGTCAGAACAACAACAAGATAAATAAAAACCTAGATTTAAGGTTGTGGAGGTGGAAGGCATGAACAATGCTTCTAGAAGACCTTTGATCTGAGTGTTGGATTCTTCTTGCTTATCCAACATTCCCTTAATCTCTTTGTTGGTTTCATCTTGTTTATCCGACCTTTACCTAACAGATACACTCTCTTTCTTCAACTCATCAAGAGTTTTCTGCATGAGAGAAGTTGGAGTCGTTTCTTCAACAGTCACGTACATAGAAGATTCTTCAACCGACTTTCCTTTGTCTTTGTAAATGACCAGAGGTTGAGGTTCAGGAGATGGTTCTTGAACTTCTGGTTTCTGTGGAGATTCCCAGGGATCTTTATCCAATTGTAGAAGAGGTTTCTTTTCCAAGAGTTTCAAAACTTGATCCTTGAAGACATTGAGGTGATCACAGAAGTTCTGTTGAGCATACTCATAGTCGAGTTCCTTCAGCTTGATGGATTCAGAATTAAACCATTTTTTGAACTGGGTCCATAGGGAGTCAGAAGCAACTGGGTTGAGATTTTTGATTCAAACATGCTTTAGAGTATTGACCCATTCCTGCATTTGTGTCTCAAAATCCAGCAACAATTTACCAACATCTGGTTTGGTTGGTTTTGGAATGGCTATTTTTTGGGAGGAATTGATTAGGTTATTCTAGGCTTGCTGATCAACTATAATTCATAGATGATCTTCTGGTTGTTCTATGGGAGTGTGATGATCTGGGGAGTTGCGAACGGAGAAAGGTGAGTTTGATGTTGATGTATGTGGAGAGGGAGTTTAGTGCCCACTTTCCAATTCAACTATGCAAAATTGGTTTGGACAAATATGTTTAATGATATCATAATGAGACGAGACATAAACATCAACTAGCTTAATATATTGCTTAACTTTAACACATGAGAAGTATAAACATAGGCTTAATTTTTTTATCATGCTATACTTAGTTTATGCATCTACCAATACATGACTAAGATAATAAGTGGTATTTCGGCACCATTATCATCCTCTTGGGATAACATGCTCCCTATTGTTAAATCAGATGCAGATATGTACAGTCTCATGTTCTTAATTCGAATAGGTGGCAATAAAACTGGAGGCCTTGTTAGATATTCTTTGATTGCGTCGAAGGCCTCTTGTTATTCCTTTCCCCAGTGAAAGTTACTTTCCTTCTTGATCTTTAATAATGGCGAAAAAACCTTCATTTTGCCACTTAGATTTGAGATAAATCTTCTCAAGAAGTTGATTTCCCCCAACAAAGACTGTAACTATTTCTATGTCGAAGGAGGCTTGAGATCCAAAATTTCCTTTATTTTACTTTGATTGATCTTGATGCCTTTTTTGTGTACTGCAAATCCTAAAAAATCTCCTGCATGCACACATAAAGCAAATTTTAGTGGATTCATTTTCAATCCATATTTCCTCATTCTTTTAAAGGATCATCGAATATGATCCAGATGACCACTCTAAGATGAAGATTTTATCACAATGTCATCAATATATATTTGCATGAAATGCTCTATAAAATCATGAAACATGACATTCATTGCCCTTTGATAGGTGGCTCCGTCATTTTTCAGACAAGACGAGATTACCACCTATTCATATGTTACTAATTCCCCTGGGCATCTAAATCTTGTTTTGGGTACATCCTCATCTACTATAAAAATCTGGTTATAACCCGAATATCTGTCGAGCATGCTAAGATATTCATACCCTGTAGCTGAATCGACTAACATTTATACCACATGCATTGAATATTCATCCTTATGGGTAGCGATATTCAAATCCCTAAAGTCTATATAAACTCTAAGAGTTCCATTTTTCTTAATAATAGAAATAATATTCGCTAACCACTCGACGTACCTTGCAGTTTTAATGAACTTACTTTTGAGCAGACTTTCTATCTCCTGTTTGATCTTCAAAGTAATCTCAGGGGCGAACCTCTTAGGATGCTGCTTTACTGGCCTTTTACCTGGATGAATAGGCAGTCGATTTTCCACCACTTTCCGACTTAAACCAGACATCTCGCCATAATCCCAGGAGAAGTAATCTCTATACTCCTTGAGTAGCTTAATCTGCTTGACTTTCATTTTCGACTCAACTTTAGTGCTAATGTAAGTTGGTCTCTTTGTTACGCCGTCTCCCAGATCAACTTCCTATAACGGATATTGGGCTTGCATCTTCTATATTGAATTCAGTGGGTCCTTTTCAAACCCTAAAGGTTCATTGTTATATATATAATCTAACTTCCGAATTTTTGAAGCTGTTGTTTGGCCCTGTTGGCCTTTCTCTTGGTATTATTTGTGTGGCTTCGAAATCCATGTTTTGTAGCTTCTCAGCTTCCAAAGCCAATTTCCTTTTGTTTTCAGCCACATAAGCTGAAATTCGAGCCAAACTTTCTGACTCAGTGGTTATCGCGTTCGACCAGAGACCACCCCATAGGTGGAATCGACTCCCTAGGAATTGCTGCCTCTTTAGAATCCCACATAAAACCATAATTAGGATCCAAGCTCAGAAAACTATTGGAGTTTTCAATAGGAGTGTGATTATCATTGTCACAAGACGCTACATTCGCCAAGTGCTACTCGAAATATTTCTTTCCACCTTTTATCTCGTCGGCCTTATAGTAGCTATGATTTGAAGTGGTGAAAAACACAAGAAGGGGGGGGGGGGTTGAATTGTAAAACTGAAATCTAATGCAATGAACAAGATATTTTTATCCTGGTTCGTTTGATCTCAAACTACTCCAGTCCACCCGTCAAGGTGATTTCGCCTCTCTCCAACGAGGTCTTAATCCACTATATTCAACTGAATATTACAGACTGCTTTAACAACTGCTAAAGCCTTCTTGATTCAAACCACAACCCGGTTTGTCAAGGTAACACTTTCTTACAAAGAGATAAAACTATGTGTGAATGTTTTCCACAAAACTGT
The DNA here is from genome assembly GCA_948472305.1 of Vicia faba. Taxonomy (NCBI): domain Eukaryota; kingdom Viridiplantae; phylum Streptophyta; class Magnoliopsida; order Fabales; family Fabaceae; genus Vicia; species Vicia faba. The sequence goes on from OX451736.1 coordinate 716,978,431, forward strand.
ATCACAACTGTGATGTATACACAAATTGAAGCTTAGAAACTGGATTGCTAAACAGTAATGGAATATCAGAGTGTGTGGTTTAGCAAAACTGAGAGAACAAAGATTATGGTTTAGCTTTTGTGCGTGTAGAGATTTGGAGAGCATTAACCATTTCAATCTTCAAAGCCTTGTTTATATAACACTGAGATGATGAACGTTGGATGCAATATTCTTGATTCAATGCTAATAACAAGCTTTCCTTATTGAGCAGATCTTGTCTGGAATGAGGCCGTTGGAATTAATTTGCTTTCAATGCACAGTACCGTTGCTTACTTAATGCAAGTTCTGGCTTGGCTCATTCTGACTCTGCTTCGCTGCTGATGAACTATTGTGTTTCTGTATCAGAGTGTTAAGCGCAGTCTTGTTCATCAGGCTTCAGCATGTACGTGAGTTGATCATCTGATTTTGACATTCTGATGTAGCAACTTCTGATGCTGGTGTCTGAAATCAAGTTCTGATGCTGAATAGATGTGATCTTGCTTATATCAATCAGAGTATCTGCAAGTCAGAACATAATAATTTTAGGCAGCAGATAGTTCATACATGAAACTTATAAATACTATATCTTTTCACTTTGTTATCATCAAAACTTAAATATAGGGTAGTAGATTCAAACTTTGTTCTAACAATCTCCCCCTTTTTGATGATGACAAAAACTAGATATTTTAAATGAAAATAATCGTGAAAAGGTATCTGAAATATGTATCAGAATAAGAAGTAAAAGAATAAGGAGTAAGGAGATGTCAGAGTTGAGAGATACTCCCCCTGAGTTTATTACTTCCCTTTGATTATACGTGTTCTTCAGGATCAGATCTTTTTGCCTTTCTTTGAACATCAGAGTATCAGAGTCTTTGACTTATCAGAAGCTTTATGTCAGAGCAGAGCTTCAGAGCTTATCTTGTCAGAGCTTTGCTTTGGATCAGAATATTAGAGCGGATCAGAACTTCATAGTGATCAGAGCAGAACTTCATAGTGATCAGAGCTTCTAGTCTTCAGAGTGTCCAGGAGCTTCCTTGTGCCTGTAGACTTTAAGCAAAACAGAAAAAAAACATTTCAAGTAATAGAGTTAGAATGTTTGAGAATTTCTGTCTAGTCAGCCGTTATTGATTAAAATATCATTCTTGTTCTCCCCCTTTTTGTCAGCAATCAAAAAGTGTTGGTGATGTGCTAAAACAATTAAGATCAGAAAAACTAATTATATTAAGATAGTTCAGAATCAAAACAAGAAAATATTACAAAACATATTCAATCAGTGCATCAGAAAATCAGGGAAAACATGTAAAAGGTCATGCATGAAAAAAGGTTTAAGGTTGAGGAGGCAAGCGTGTGAACAGGTTCTCCAGCATGGCTTGAATCTTTTCAGCAGTCTCATTCTGCTTATGCACCATGCTGACAATAGTGTCAATCTTGCTGTCCTGCACATCCATTCTCTCTTTCATCTTCTGATCGCTTTCATCCATCCGCTGCTGCAGACGCATGTCATTCAGCCTTAGTTCTTCCAGAGTCTGCCTGTCCAAGGCAGCTTGAGAAGCATCAGAAGGAGGAGGCTTCTCAGAACTTTCAGCAGCATCTTCTGCTTGACTTTCTTCAGCCTGAATGGTCTTGTCTTCTTCTGATGATTGCACCTTTGCAGCTTACTGTTTCTCAGACCAAGGTTCACTGTCCAGAGGGAGCACGTCCTCTTTCAGAAGCATACTTCCAACTTCATTCAGAAGCTTGCTGAAATTTTGTTGTGCCTGCTCATAGTTGATATCCTGCAACTTAAGGGCTTCAGCACGTACCCAAAGTCTGAATTGTGACCAGAGCTGATCAGAAGCAGCTGGGTCAATCAGTCCAGGACAGACTTGCTTCAAAGAAGCAATCCATTGCAGCACACCTGTTTCAAAATTAATAATACCAGAGCCAACATCTGGTTGCTGTGGTTTTGGGATGGCAATTTTGTGTTTCAAATCAGCAAGACGGTCAAGACTGGTTAAGTCTATGAAAGTCCTGCTGGGGTTTTCAGAGGTTTTCTGAGCAGCTGTTTGTTTTGGAGATGGAGTATCAGAGTCAGATATGACGATTGGACTGGGTGGTGTTTTGGGAGTATTTGGTGGTGTCGATTCTGATGAGGATGGTAACTGGGGCATGATAATAGTTGTTCCACATGGCAGCTGGATTGCCAGTGGTGAAGGTTGAGGTGAATGAGGTTCAGATTGGTGAGGGGAAGGAGTTTCAGAGTGGTGAAACTCTGTGTGTGTGGATGGTGGATTAATTTCTGGTTGGGGAGAGGGAGTTGGAATCTCTGATTGCTCAGGGATCAGAGGTTCTTCTGAGAGTGGTTGTTGTTGTTCTGGTTCTAGTTGTTGTTATTCTGGTTCTTCAGCAGATTGCTGTTGTTCTGGTTGTGGAGGAGGAACATTTTGTGGTTCAGAGTTTGGTTGATCAGAGGCATGTTGATCAATATCAGACAGCACTTGGTCAAGTGCTGTTGTTGTTGAAATTGTTGGTTGTTTGGGGTGTTTGGTTCTAGGTCTTCTGAGTTGTAATGCCTCAGAAGGGTCTTCTTCTTGTACAGTTTCATCTATGGTAGGGATGGGGATTGAGATTCTATGAGAGGTTTGAGGAGGGATAGATGCTGGAATAGTAGAAGAATTAAAAACAGGGGCAGCAGATGAAATACCTCTTTTCTTGGGAGTCTGCTGAGATGATCCTTCTGATGGCGCCTTCCTCTTCTTTGTCTTCTTCAAAGTCACTTCTGGTTGAGGTTGATGCAGATCTCTGATATTCAGCTTTGGATCTGTACCATCTGCCTTGCACGCATCCAGGTACCTGAGAATCACCTCTGGTTTGGATTCAATTTCAGAAAATAACGGAAAGTCACTCAGAGGCACTCTTCTGCTGGAGATATCAGCAATGGGAGTAGCTCTGGGTTCCTTCTGAATATTCTCTATCAGCTTCATCTTTTTCAGGTTCTTTGCGTTCAGAGGTTTCCCAATTGTTGGATCAATAATGCTTAGCTCTTGAGCTTCTATCAGATGCTCAATCAGTCTATTCTCTGTCAGAATATCTGATATCAACCTTCCAAAAGGTATCCAATCCCTCTTGGTTCTTTCTTCTTCCCTTGTTTCTTTCACACTGGTTCTGAGGTGGTTGAACAGGAAGTGAGCCAGATTGATCTTTACCTTCTGATCAATAAAGTAGATCAGAAACTGCTGATCCACATTTATGTAATCAGGAGAACTAGTTGGTTTCCTGTGGTTGAAGCACCCCAGAATAATCTTGGCCCATACTCTGAAATGATCCTTCAGATCTTTAATCTTGCTGCTGGGCATCCCAAGAGTGAAAATCCTGTCAGCTACCACACCTATATCAGCACATCTTTCAGCCATGTCCACACAACGGACGCCACCACCACTTTGACCGATTAGCCTTGCAATGTGATCTTCAGTAATCACAATCTTCTTCCCCATAACAAAGGAGGTGACTAGATGTGTTGAAGCCTTGGCGTGAATCCAAAATTCCTTGACCAGCATTGGGAATGTTGGTCCAACCAACCTATCGAAATACCTTTCCCACTTTTGAGCCCTAACTTCTTCAGTTAGGTCAAAACCGTTCTCCTTCAAGCTTTCAAAGTCAATGATTAATTCAGAAAGCACTTCAAGATTCTTCACCGGAGTGAGGAGAGTTCTGAGTGGCACTTGATATTGCTCAGATGATGCTTTCTTCTGATTACCTGCAGAAACGCTGCTGGAGGTTGCCATGTTCACACTAAAAGGGTTTTGAGAATAAACTGAGGAAAATAGGTTGCAAGAGATGAACACAGAAATATGCAGAAAGTGCTTGAGTATTAGTGAGAAAGCGTAAAGAATAAGAATGAGAGATTAATGTGCTTAAATAGAGTTTTCAAAACTATTTTGAAAAGATAAACGTTTTTAAGAAAGAGAAAAATCATGATTGCCATTTAAAAGCATGATTACTTTTCATTAAATGCTTGCTGATTTTGGGGGATTTGAGAAAGATACTTAAAAACGGTTACCAGACATGTGTCTCAATGCACCCAATCAGCGCTTTGCCTTCTCAGAAGCGTGCACGCGTTCTGCTTCAGAGATATGCTGATGATTGGATGACACTTGTTTGATGTAGTGATCAGCACGTCTGTCTTTGAGCTTTAGACTCTCAGATCTTTAGACTTACATCTGATACAATCTGCATGTTCTATCTTTCTGAAAGGAGATTGATCAGAAGTTCACAGTAAAATAATTACATTCTGAAGGTAAGTATATGGAATTTAAAACATTTTCACTCTGGGCACACTTTCATGCTGAGATGTTTCAGAATGAAATTAAACCTATCTTCTGAAAGGGGTTTAGTAAAGATATCATCCCATTGATGGTCTGTATCTATAAATTTTAAGTTCAAAATACCTTTCTGAATATAGTCCCTAATGAAGTGATGTTTTATTTCTATATGCTTAGCTCTAGAATGTAAAATGGGATTCTTACTTAAGCAAATAGCAGAAGTATTATCACAAAGTATAGGAATGTTACTCTCAAAAATCTGGAAGTCTTCAAGCTGACTTTTCATCCAAAGCATTTGTGTGCTACATCCTGCTGCTGCTATGTACTCAGCTTCTGCTGTTGACAGAGCAATTGTTGATTGTCTTTTACTGGACCAAGAAATCAGATTTTCTCCCAAAAACTGGCAGCTTCCAGAAGTACTTTTACGTTCCACTCTGTCTCCAGCAAAATCAGCATCACAGTAGCCTACTAAGCTGTAATCACTAGATTTTCTATAAAACAGACCCAGATTAGTAGTACCTTTCAGATACTTGAAAATTCGCTTAACAGCTGTTAAGTGAGATTCTCTAGGATCTGATTGGAATCTAGCACAAATACAAACACTGAATAATATGTCAGGTCTTGAAGCAGTCAGATAGAGGAGAGAACCAATCATACCTCTGTAGACTTTCTGTTCTACCTTTTTGCTTACCTCTTCTCTTTCCAGAATGCACGTGGGATGCATTGGAATCTTTGATGGCTTACATTCTGAGAGGTCAAATTTCTTCAGAAGATCTCTGATGTATTTGCTCTGATGAATGTAAGTTCCTTCTGGAGTTTGATTGATCTGAATTCCTAGAAAGAATTTCAGTTCCCCCATGAGGCTCATCTCAAATTCTGCCTGCATACACTTAGCAAATTTTCTTCCAAGAGAAGGATTAGTAGAACCAAAAATAATATCATCAACATAAATTTGACAGACTAAGATGTCACTCTTAACTGATTTACAGAATAGAGTAGTGTCCACTTTCCCTCTGGTGAATTCATTTTCAAGCAGAAAGTTACTTAGCCTTTCATACCAAGCTCTGGGAGCTTGTTTCAGACCATACAGTGACTTCTTTAGTTTGAAAACATGTTCTGGATGTTTTGTATTTTCAAAACCTGGGGGTTGGTGTACATAAACTTCTTCTTCTATATAACCATTTAAGAATGCACTTTTGACATCCATCTGATACAGAGTGATGCCTCTATTAACAGCAAATGAAATTAAAAGTCTGATAGATTCTAACCTGGCGACTGGGGCAAAGGTTTCTGTATAGTATATCCCCTCTTGCTGACTATAACCTTGTGCAACCAGTCGTGCCTTGTTTCTGATGACTTCACCTTGTTCATTTAGCTTGTTTCTGAACACCCATCTTGTTCCAATGACGTTGAATCCTTTTGGTCTGGGAACGAGATCCCATACGTCGTTTCTGGTGAATTGGTTCAGCTCTTCTTGCATTGCCAGAATCCAGTCATTATCCAGAAGTGCTTCATCAATTGAAGAAGGTTCAATCAGAGACACCAGTCCCATAAGTGTTTCTTCAGAGTTTCTAAAGCTTGCTCTTGTTCTGATTGGATCTTCCTTTCTTCCTAGGATAGTCTCTTCTGGGTGATCCAAGCTGCTTCTGGGTAATCTCTTCTGAGGTTGATCAGTAGCTGTTGTAGGATTTCTAGCAGTGCTCCTTTCAGACGTTGAAGGAATGTCTGTGTTGAGAGCTTCTGATGACTTGTCTTCAGAACCTGCAAATTCAATTTCTATACCTGCAAAAACTTCATTCTGCTTTGACTTTTCAGAGTCAAGCTTGTCATCAAAACGAACACTGATTGATTCTTCCACAATCTGTGTTTCTGTATTGTATACTTTGTACCCTCTTGAGCGTTCAGAGTATCCTAACATAATACACTTCTGTGCTTTAGAGTCAAACTTGTTCAAATAATTCTTTGTATTTAATATAAAGCAAGTACATCCAAATGGATGAAAATATGAAATGTTGGGCTTTCTGTTCTTCCACAATTCATATGGAGTCTTTTCCAGAATAGGTCTTATTGAGATTCTATTCTGAATGTAGCACGCTGTGTTTATTGCCTCTGCCCAGAAGATCTTAGCAACGTTTGTCTCATTGATCATGGTTCTGGCCATTTCTTGCAATGTTCTATTCTTTCGTTCTACAACTCCATTTTGTTGGGGAGTTCTAGGACAGGAGAAATCATGCAGAATGCCTCTATCATTAAAGAATGACTCAAAATCTTTATTTTCAAATTCTCCACCATGATCACTTCTGACTTTAACGATTCTAAGATCCTTTTCATTCTGAACTTGGTTACAGAAGGTAACAAACACAGAGTGTGACTCGTCCTTGTGTCTTAAGAACTTTACCCATGTCCATCTGCTATAGTCATCTACGATTACTAACCCATACTTCTTACCACTGACTGAAGCAGTTTTAACTGGTCCAAATAAGTCAATGTGCAGAAGTTCTAATGGCTTAGAGGTAGAAACAACATTTTTGGATTTAAAAGAAGGTTTTGCAAATTTGCCTTTCTGACATGCTTCACACAGAGCATCTGAATTGAACTTCAAATTAGGAAGTCCTCTGACCAGATTGAGTTTGTTAATCTGAGATATTCTTCTCATACTAACATGCCCCAATCTTCTGTGCCAGATCCACTGCTCGTTGTTAACAGACAGAAGACATTTTACATTCTGACTCTTTAGTTCAGAAAGTTTGATTTTGTAAATGTTGTTTTTCCTCTTACCATTAAACAGGATAGTCCCATCTTTCTGACTAACAGCTTTACATGATTTTTGATTAAAGATTATATCATAACCGTTATCACTTAATTGACTTATGGATAACAGATTATGCATCAATCCATCTACTAACAGAACATTATTAATAGAGGGAAGATTTCCATTACCTACAGTTCCAGAGCCAATTATCTTTCCCCTCTGATTGCCTCCAAAGCCAACGTGGCCTCCAGGCTTAAGTTCCAGGCTTTGGAACATATGCCTTCTTCCCGTCATGTGTCGTGAGCAGCCAGAGTCCAGGTACCATGACTGGTGTTTCTGACTTGCTGCTAAAGATATCTGCAACATGTATTATTTTATCCTTAGGTACCCAGATTTTCTTGGGTCCTGATTTGTTAGTTTTACCAAAACTCTGGTTGAATTTTGGTTTCACAGAGTGCTTACTGCTAGTATATTTGATATCATGTGTGTGACCATACACAAAATGTGAATTCAGAGGAGTGTGTTTAATGGTTAAGTCCATGACATTCTTTGGTGTAGGAACCTTACCTTGGTATCCTATTCCTTTCCTGCCGTTTCTGCTAACTCCATAGATCATTGAAGCCATTCTGCTTCTATCTATGCTTTTAGCTAGGAACTTCTGGAAACTGTGATCATACTCCTTGATAATCTCATCAGCGTTGCTGGGAGTTTCAGAAACTGGTTCCTTCTGAGGGTTTTGTAAAGTGTTTTCTAATTTTGAAATCTTATTTCTCAGCTCAGAATTTTCCAATTTGAGACTCTCAGTCTTATTAGAGTCAGATTCAAGATTCCTTTTCAGGTCTCTGAATTTAGCTCTAATTTGCTGATAACGTTCCAGAATCTCATTAAGGCTTTCAGCAAGTTCAGCCTTTGTAAAGTTAACAGCAAAGTTAGGAAATACCTCTTCAGTGTCTGATTCTGAGTCTGATTCAGAAGCTTCACTATCTTCTGAAATGTTAGCCATGAGAGCTATGTTTGCCCTTTCATCATCTGATTTTGAGTCAGCTTCAGACGAGTCAGAGTCATCCCATGTAGCCATGAGACTTTTCTTCTTCTCTCTTCCAAGCTTCTTTTTGGGCTTTTCCCTCTGAAGCTTTGGGCAGTCACTCTTGTAGTGTCCTTGCTCATTGCACTCATAGCAGATGATGTCTTTGGTGTTTGGCTTTTTGCTACTGGAGGAGCCTTCAGATCTTCTGTATCCAGAGGAAGAATCTGTCCTTCTGTATCTGGAAGAGGACTCGTTCTGATCAGATCTTCTGGGATTCCTGAACTTCCTTTGTCTTTGCTTCCACAGTTGATTTACTCTTCTGGAGAGAAGGGAAAGTTCGTCTTCTTCTGATGAGGATCCATCAGATGTTTCTTCAACTGCCTGCAAAACTTTAGACTCAAATTTTCTGTTAGATTTTAATGCTAAAGGCTTACCTTGCTTCTGAGGCTCATCAGCTTCTAGCTCTATCTCATGACTTCTGAGGGAGCTGATAAGTTCCTCCAGAGTGATTTTGTTGAGATCTTTAGCTAGCTTCAGAGCAGTAACCATAGGCCTCCACTGCTTGGGTAAACTTCTGACTATTTTCTTGACATGGTCAGCAGTAGAGTATCCTTTGTCCAGAACTTTGAGACCAGCTACCAGAATCTGGAATCTAGAGAACATAGTTTCAATGGATTCAGATTCTTCCATTTTGAACGCCTCATACTTCTGAATGAGCGCCAGAGCTTTTGTTTCTTTGACCTGAACGTTGCCCTCATGCGTCATTCTGAGAGAATCAAAAATATTCTTTGCTGTGTCTCTGTTGGAGATCTTTTCATACTCAGTATAGGAGATGGAACTGAGGAGGATGGTTCTGGCCTTGTGGTGATTCTTGAAGTCACGCTTTTGTTGATCAGACATTGTTTTTCTATCAATCTTCTGACCACTTGCATTCACAGGGTGCATGTATCCATCTGTCACCATATCCCACAGATCAGCATCATGTGCCAGAAAGAAGCTTTCAATTCTGTCTTTCCAGTAATCAAAGTTTTCTCCATCAAAGACTGGAGGTTTGCCACTGAATCTGTCTCTGTCCTCATTGTTGTCATTGCTGATGTGAGAATTGTTTCCTGCCATTGTGTTTTTCTGACGCTGGATCTTGTACTGACACGGTTAAGTGTTTTAGCTCAGAACCAGGCGCTCTGATGCCAATTGAAGTGGTGAAAAACACAAGAAGGGGGGGTTGAATTGTAAAACTGAAATCTAATGCAATGAACAAGATATTTTTATCCTGGTTCGTTTGATCTCAAACTACTCTAGTCCACCCGTCAAGGTGATTTCGCCTCTCTCCAACGAGGTCTTAATCCACTATATTCAACTGAATATTACAGACTGCTTTAACAACTGCTAAAGCCTTCTTGATTCAAACCACAACCCGGTTTGTCAAGGTAACACTTTCTTACAAAGAGATAAAACTATGTGTGAATGTTTTCCACAAAACTGTATCACAACTGTGATGTATACACAAATTGAAGCTTAGAAACTGGATTGCTAAACAGTAATGGAATATCAGAGTGTGTGGTTTAGCAAAACTGAGAGAACAAAGATTATGGTTTAGCTTTTGTGCGTGTAGAGATTTGGAGAGCATTAACCATTTCAATCTTCAAAGCCTTGTTTATATAGCACTGAGATGATGAACGTTGGATGCAATATTCTTGATTCAATGCTAATAACAAGCTTTCCTTATTGAGCAGATCTTGTCTGGAATGAGGCCGTTGGAATTAATTTGATTTCAATGCACAGTACCGTTGCTTACTTAATTCAAGTTCTGGCTTGGCTCATTCTGACTCTGCTTCGCTGCTGATGAACTATTGTGTTTCTGTATCAGAGTGTTAAGCGCAGTCTTGTTCATCAGGCTTCAGCATGTACGTGAGTTGATCATCTGATTTTGACATTCTAATGTAGCAACTTCTGATGCTGGTGTCTGAAATCAAGTTCTGATGCTGAATAGATGTGATCTTGCTTATATCAATCAGAGTATCTGCAAGTCAGAACATAATAATTTTAGGCAGCAGATAGTTCATACATGAAACTTATAAATACTATATCTTTTCACTTTGTTATCATCAAAACTTAAATATAGGGTAGTAGATTCAAACTTTGTTCTAACATGATTAGCTTCTATATTTTCCACTATGCCATCTTTCTTTCAAATGGAAATCCTTTGATGCAAAGTTGAAGAGACTGCACCAATTCCATGGATCCATTCACGGCCAAGTAATATATTGAAGTTGGCTTTGGAACTTACGACCATTAACAGAGTCGACCTGGTTGTTTTTCCGACAACCAATTCGACCTGAATGACACCCAGTATGCTACTGGTTTTTCCTTCATAGTTTGATAAAAACATGTTGTGAGGTCGAAGCTCTGACCTACACTTCCCCATTTTCTTAAATAGAGCATGTGGCATTATATTTACAGCTTCCCCACCATTGACAAACACTTTGTTTACCGGCATGCCATCTACCTTCACCCTTATGAATAAAGGCTTGAGATGATACAACACCCCTGTACTTTGTTTCTCAAACACAACCTTCTATTCTTCGACCACACCATTGTTCATCACATAGTAGCATATAGGCTTTTCATCAGCTGCTTCGTCGGAGGTAAAATCTTCTTCGTTTTTTGATACTTCTGACACTCTGTCACAATCTGCATGAAGAATCAACATAATTCCATAATTAATGATGAAGTCTTCACCATAATCATAGTTATCATCCATCATATCATCTTTTGGTGAAGGTTCATAATCAAGTTCTTCCTCCTCTTCACCTTCAGATGTAGGAGTATACTCAGGTGTAGGAGTATATCTGACACTTTTTGTTGCCACCAGTTCATTGTCACCTAAAGGAGCTACCCTCATAGCCAACCTCTGATTAGCAGTAACCTTTTCTTTTTCAGTTAGCCTTGACTTTGGATAAGATCATTTCTGAACTGGAACTTCACCAAGCTTTGCAATTTCTGTTGGTTGCATGCTCTCGACACGCTTAGTATTCTCGATAGGTTTCGAATGGGAAGTTGAAGCCTCCTTTGCAGCCTTTTTGTTCCTCTGATAATGCCTCAACTACATCTTTTTGATTTGTCCCTTATAATTAGGAGAAATTTGATAACCCTTTGACTTAGCTTTCATTTGTTAGGCCTCAACATCATGCACAATTACCTTCCACTTTGGACTTTTTTCCCCCTTCTGGCTCATTGGTTTCACCCATTTTTCTTATGGAGTTTCCGACAGAGGATGAAAGGTTTTCGGCCGTGGTTGCTAGAAAAATCTTCTGAATTCCTTGTTGCATCGAGGAACTCCTTCCTTGTCGAAAACAAATCTTGGAAATGGAGGATTCTCTTGCTTAAGAGCCTTTTTTTTTACAACTTCATATTTCTCAGCTGCTTCTTTATCAAACATAACATTGCATCTTGGGCATAATTTTGCCTTCGACCCTTTCACTTTGCATTTCTCTTGAAAGTCTGTCAAGCTTTCTTCAGTCTGAGAGTACACCACCTGTAATACCTCTTCCATCATTGGGTCGAAACTATCATTAGTTCCAACCATCATGACTTCTATGTCACCAATCATTATGACTTCCCTGTCGAGGCCCTCAGTAGCTTCGACTATCATACAATCTAGAGGTTTTGAGTATAAAGCCTTATCCACCTTCAAAGTATCAGTGTCAACTTGCATCTTTGGCTTTTCGCTAAACTGAAGTTGTCATCTTTTAAAGCTTTCTGCACCAAATCCCTGAAAAGCACACATTGAGAAGTTTTATGACCAAGAAAATTATGAAATTTTCATAATCCCCATTTCTTCTTTTGTTCAAGTGGGGAATTCTTCAGGCCCCGAGGGACCACAATTTGACCATCAGATACTAATAAATCAAATATTTCATCACATTTGGTTATATCGAAAGTATAGGTCTTGGTGACTTCTTTTCCATTCTTTTCGGGTTCGACGGGGTTTTTCCCATTCAACGGTTTCAAACATTACACGCATAAGGGGGTCAAGGCTGGAGTTCAGCCACGCTAACCTTTGTTTCTTCCCCTAACTCATTTTCATCAGAAGAACATTCATCTGTTGCCACATAAGTAACTTTCCCTTTCTTATGATACTTGTTTGGCTTAGTTTTCTCAACTTTCAAACATTTGATCAATCAAACTTTGATAGCTAATTGAGCCATATCCTTCAAAGACTGAGTATCCATCAATTTCTTCCTAATGGAATACTCTAACCCATTTGCAGACATTTCGACCAACTCATGTTCAGGGACTTGTGTGAAGCACCTCTCTTTCAGAAGTCTAAACCTGTTAAGGTATTTGTCTATTGACTCAGTGTTTTTTCATTTGACGCTAGATAATTCGGTTAGGCTTAGTTTTTATTGCCCCATGTGGAATTGTTCATGAAACAATTTCTCTAACTGGGTCCACATGTGGACTGACTATGGGGGAAGCATTTTAAACCAAGTAAATGTATTATTTGTAAGGGAACTGTGGAAGTAATTCATCCTCAAATCCTCATTCACTACTAAGTCACCAAGTTTTGTTTGGTATCTGGCAACATGTTCGATAGTGGATTCTTCGACATCCCGTATAAACTTAGTGAACTCTGGGAGTTTCCAACCTCTTGGTAACTCCGTTTGTAGCACGAAATATGGAAATGGAGAAACATATGTAGTCCTCTGATAGCCAGTATTCATCCCATTCCTAACCATAATTCTTTCAATAATGGCTTCTAGGTTTTGTTCCCCAGCCATTGCTTCTCGTCGAACCTGCCTGACCATTTGGTCAGTGTTAGGGTTTCGATTTTCTATTACTATTGGGGGTTGATGTGCTATCCTAAGTATAGAGTCGACACCCCAGGGAGTTGGTGGTTCTTGTTTCACTGCTTTGTCAACCACCTCCTTGTACTACACCAGATCCTCACGTAGGGGAGGCATAACTTGTCAAATTGGCGCTCTTGAGGCACCAAGGAAGTCTCTGAAGCGAGTCACTAGAGTTGCTAACTTATGATAACTCTGCACCAAATTCTCAATCAAAGGTCTTAATATGAGACTCATATATTGAGTAGCATATTGACCATTTCATGGTTACTTTCATCCATTTGTTGCCTCATGATAGCAACAGTACTTGGGGTGAAAGTAGGCATAATTTTGTTGGAGAATCCTAACCCAGTCGAATGCCCAAATTGGATTCCCGACAGCCCCAGAGCATGATATGGGGAAAATGTAGAATTTTTGCCAAATGTCGGACTGCTAGTATGCAGTCCTGTCATCATTGTTATGGGTATTCCATACTCATGTATATTTCTTGCAAAACTAGACACATATTACCCATAAGTTGGAATCACACCATCTTGTGTTTCTCTTGCAAAACTAGGAACATATTGCCCAAAAGTTGTGACCATTGGTGGTCTTGCAGTTACTGGCTATGTTGTGGTAACTATGCTTGGTGAAGTGGAAGACACGACCACCATACTGGAACCTACAATCGCCGCTGCACTAATATTTCCTCCCAAATTTTGATTCCTTTCAGGAGTTCTAGGATCTACCATTTTTCTACAACTTCTTAATTTCATGCACAAAACAAGAAGACTCAAACACAAATGTATCCAATTGGGCGTGCCAATTTGTTTCTCCGTGAAACAATCGCTAGCCTCTTATTAAAGGTTACTTGCAGGATCGACTACAAAAATTCGAGACTTAGTGTTTTGGGTTGAAAATGATTTATGAAAGGTAAAGTGCAAAAGATAAAGACAATTTCAAAGTAAAGGAAATTAAAAACAAGACTTGTAATTTCAAAGTAAAAACAGGAAATTGCTAAGAATTTAAAGGTGGAAGCATTCATACATTGTTAAGCCTGAAACTCATTTCTTTCTTAGATGTAGGTACTTTGAGTGTAATGCTTTAAACATGAAGAAGTGTGATCCTTAACACAAACATACTTAAATAGAAATCCTAAGTAATGTTGATAAGTGGTTTTTGCATCATTTTCATTAGAAGTTTTACTATGTTACTTTATCATTTTTATTCGCTTTTCCTTCATTTTTACTATGATTTATTCTTTGGAAGTAAAGAAGATCAAATCAGGTGAATTTTGAAGATGCAGAAGTCAAAAATCTCCAGTACTAAAACCTGATCTCCATTACAGATGCCCGTAATACACGTTACGACCCGTAATGGAGCCCTATCTTGGAGGCTCTTGATTTCACGTCCCAGCACAAAAACCCAAGTCTGTTATGCATGCACGTAATACACGTTATGTCCCGTAACATGAGTGCAACTGATGCCTCCCTCATGTGCAGCCAATATAAAGATCAGTAGGTGATTACGGGTGGCTGTAGCGCATGTTATGACCCGTAATCGACGTGTAAACCCCGTCTTTTCTATCCTTTTTTGGCTCAAATATGCTAATTTTGGAGTTCTGGCATCTGAAGATTTGATTTGATTTGCACTTAATGACCAATATATTTTTATTTAGGGCTATTTTCTCTATTTAAGGAAGAAAACATTGTAAGGATGGCAAGCTGTTTTTATCGTAGAATTCTTTTAGCATATTTTTATGAGTTTTTCAAAAGTATCCATTGGAGCATCGGATCAGAGATTCTTATTATATTTAGTGCTTTATTTTTTTCATCAGGTTATTCTTCTATTGCTTTCTTTACAATTTATAAATCATGTTGCTATTCTCTTTAAATCATTTCTTTATTTTCTCACCATGAGTGAGTAGTTCTATAAGGATGAAGGCTCATGAGACCTAACCTCTAACCATCCATGTAATTAATTTACCGGTTATGAGAATTTGAGCGTATTTATTTTATAAACATGAGTCTTTACAATTTACCCTTGTTACGAAAGTATAGGAGTTCTCAGGTATTGATAATGATCTAAAAGGACTTGTATCAATACCCGATAATAGGTTTTTAAATAATCAAGTACGATGATGTGAAAGTACTCGAACAAGGTTGAGAAAGGTTTCATCTTTTATAGCTATACAAAAGTAAGGATCTTTGATAAATAACTTTGCGCGAGCGAAAGCCGACGAGCATCTTGTTTATCAAAGATAAGTTAACACGCTAGCGAAAGCAGGTGTTTTCTATATTTATCTATTTTTCTATAAACCACGCAAAAATTCTCATAACAAAGATAATTTAAATACATGGAGTAGTTAGAGTAAGAAATCATGACCCTACATCCTATTTGTTTTTATAAAATTTCAAGTTGTTTGCAAATAAGCTGTTTTCAAAAAGTACTTTTAAAAATAAGCTATTTCCACTTAAGTGATTTTTCACTTAAGGTTGTTTCTCTCAAACCATTTGATCGCTCTAGCTTTACAATGATATAGTAGAAATCGGTAGTTAACCATTGGTCCTTGTGGATTCGATAACTTTTTACTACTCTGACATAGTCGTGCGCTTGCGACAATGTCAAGTTTTTGGCGCTGTTTCCCGGGACCATAGCGTTAATATTGAAATTCTATTTTATCACCTTAGAGACTAGAGTTTTTTTTTGTTTATGCAAAGAACAGGTCCTGCAGACAATCTGATCGAGCCTATTGATGAGATCGAGCATTTCCTGCAAGAAAGACTCTGAGCTCGGAGAAGATTAATAATGGTTGCACCTGTTGTTGATACGTGTTGTACCCCAAAATTTGCCCTCTCATTTCTCAAGGAATCACCTTGGATCCTCAAGATTGCTTCCATCCAAATCCAAGCCTTGAACTGCAACTTTTCAAGGATATCACTCACAAGGGCAAAATGGTCATTTGTACACTGAAAGTCAAACTTGGACTTTTGGATCAAAATCAAGCTTCAAGAATCATATTTCATCAAGACACGTGGAAATATGAAGTTTTGTTTCATCAAAATCCAAAAAGTCAAAATTCTAAATACTTAGAATTTTTTCTAAGTGTTTAAGAAAATATGACAATTTCAGAACTTCTGACAAGGGTATCACCATAAGCACTCAGCAGATTTTGTATATTCTTAAGACAGAGCTTGATCAGAACTTCTGGGAAAGCCATTCACAAAAGCTCAGTCAAAGTTTGCCAAGGTAATTCAAAGAAGGTTAAGGAGCGTGCTGCAAGCTTTCTACAAAGCCTGAAAGCTCCTTCAGAACATGCTGGAGCCAGAAGGTAAGAGGGTCAGAAGATGGGGATGCCACGCTGAAGCAGAACTTCTGATCCAGAAGTAAGCCTTGGTGTAGAGTTTCACGTTGCAGGATTTCTGGTTGTGATAAGTTTCATCATCATTTAATGCTCATTTAATGCTCACAACCACCTTATGAGTCTTTATCCAAAGGATCTTCACCACGTGTACCTCTACTGTCTTGGGATAGAAAATTTGATACTAAGCCCATGCTTTGCTTATGCTTTTCCTTAAATCCTACTGACAACCACCATGCTTGATTCAAAGACAATGCAACGCTTCAGCACATGAAGGTTATATATCAACGCTTTGGTCAGAACATGACCAAATCCCAAAACCTTGTTTATACAACTTGCTGCAGACCTATGACCAACAGCTGGCTCAGCCTACGCCTGCATCTTATGATTACACCAAACTAGCATACGAAAACTGTGATGAAAAAGCAAAGGAATAGGATGCCAAAACGGGTTCAAATCCTATTTTTTTTCTCCCTCAAAATCACAGCAAAATCATCTATAAATACTTGGCTCCATCACACATTCAAGGGGCTGGCTTTTGAAGAGAGAGACGGGCCAAAAAAGAGAAAAGGAATTTGTGAAACCTTCGTAAAAATACAGATTTCTCATACATAAAAAAACAAACCTTTGTTCTTCCCTTTGAACAAAAGGACATAACTACTCTTCCGTCTCTCTTGCTGACTCAGAACATCCAAAGGCAGTCACTCAAAACTCCAAGCACGCCTCGGGTAAGTCTTTCTGACTTTACTTGCTTTTTATTCTGAACATCATTAACATGTAAATACCATAGCATTAATGTTGTACATATCATTGTATGAATGGAAAGACTATGGATCAGAACTTCTAGAATAATGCTAGACTCAGACTTAGGATTGAAACTTCTATGATTTGTTGTGCTGTGATTATTCTGATTTGCTAAACTGAATAAACTGTTGTTGTGCTGATTAAGAGCTGAAATGTAACACAGAACTTCTATTTTTTTCACTCACCATTTTCACAACACTGAACTTCTGATGTTCATTCATAGTTTTAACACACATAACTTCTAGGATTTTCTCACTGTTTAAGCACGCAGAACTTCTGAGTTCTCTTCACTGTTTTAACACACTGAACTTCCATGATTTTTCTCACTGTTAACACACACTGAACTTTTGGGTTCTCCTCGCATGTCAAATACACCGAACTTCTGATGATTCCATCAGCTGTTTTCAAATACTCAGAGTTTGTGACTTTCACATGCTAACAATGTACTGAACTGCTGACGTTTGGTCACTGTTTTAGTATAATACAGAACTTCTGTCTTGTGGCCCACGGTCTGAATGCAATCCAGAACTTCTGTCTGTCCTCTAACATTTCTTGTAGGAACTCAGAGTGTACCAATCTATAACTTCTGATTTTGACGCTTCCTTCTGAGTCACCACACGTTTGGCTTCATAACTTCTGATCCTTGTTTCCTTGTTTACAGTAACACGCTGTTTCTACCTTGCATTTATTTTCATTTTCATTTTTAAAAATATATATATATATATATATATATATATATATATATATATATATATATATATATATTTTCTTTTATTTTTCCTTAAGACAAAAACATTTTTTAAACAAGTCCATTTCTTTCTTATATTATACATTTCGATATGGTTATAATAGTAACTTAGGACTTATTTTTACTTGCAACCCCCCATTCGTACATATGTACCCCTATCCCCTAAATATTGTAATTGCGTAGAATTTCATTTTCCGCAATTTACTATTTTCCTTATACTGTATAGTAATTAGGCGTGTATGGCAAGATAAAACCAACAAGTAGACCACCAAAAATCAAAGACAAATGCATGCAATCAAACACACTTGCACACATACACCCTTAGGTTAATCTCACTTGTTGCCTTACAAAGATGGCCATGGTATGCATGTTGAGTATCTTGGCAAAACAAAAACAAAACAAAAAGATCATAGTCCCTCGATGACGCTATCTTGGTTTCCTATACAAAATGATCGAGTCCCTCAAAAATTTGCTAAAGATACTTAGCACAATTGCTATCATGGTCAATACGATGACCCGCGCCTGTCCCGTTTAACATCCAAACACAAGGTTGTTTACCAAATACAATGGTAAAACAACACTGTCAAAGGGTTAAAAAACGTATAGGAAAGATATTTGAGTAAAATAGGATACACAACTCTTAGTTACTTGATCAAAATTTGCAAAAAACATCCTTGATATTTTTCAAACACATCTCACAACACAATTTCAAAACACTTCCCAAAAACAAACTTTCAAACATTGGAGTATCTTTTCAAAAGACAATACACCTTTGTATACATTCAAACAAGAATCATTACAAAGGTTTCCACAACGATGGCCTCTTTTCAAAACATCTTTCAAAAACACACACAAAGCACCATTTCAAGCAATTGAAAAGCAAAAGCAAGTGATCTAAACAAGTAACTAAGAGCCCATGGATAACCATGGATGAAAAGGGTGCTTGCACCTTCCCTTTTCATAATATACTCCCCGAACCCAAGAAAACGTCTCAAAGGTCTTTTCTATGCTTTTCGACCTTTCCTTTGGATAAAATAAAAAGTCGGTGGCGACTTTTGCTAAACTGAAACATTTACGAACACAAACGCAAAATCTCAAGTCAGTTCTCCCACCGTATCACAGAACTGGCGACTCTGCTGGGGAAATTATTTATAAAAGTGGGGTTACCTTAGGGTTTTAGATCACCTTTACATGCTTATCTTATTTGACTTGTATGCTTTACTTTTTGGTTCCTTGTTTGGGTTTGTTTTAAATCCTTTTAGGTAAGTAGCAATAAACTGTGAGGGAACTGTGTGGGGTATACCGACATGGTTAAAGCAGTAGCTATGTTGATGTGGAACTTTGGTTGGTACCGTAACCCTTGAGTTGAATCAAGGAGAGTACGGGGCCGCCGCGTGGTGTCGTGAAGCATCAACTGACTTTAGAACCTTACTTGACCATCTTGGCCTTATTAGGGGTAGTGAGATGACCGGCTTTGGTGCAGTCCGAAGTTGGTAGATACTCGATACTACACTCATTGAGGGTTGTTTTCTTGGAATATTTCGGTCGCCAGTAAAGTGGCTAAACTAAAACAATGAACACAGAAAATAATCTAGTGATATTGAGCTCCTTAGAACCGGTTACTATTTCTAGGACAGGTTGAGCCAACTAACTTCAAGAGGGTACTTACCTATGAAACTCAATGCAAGCCTAAACTTAAGGACTTGTCTGCTTTGTATGAATATGACTGTTTGAATATAACTTGCTTACTTCGCATATCTGTACATAACATCATTACATCATACCATAGCATTTTCAATAACCATTTCAAGGATCTCGAGGGTCTTTGATGCAGGGGCACGTTGAACCAGACGTCTACCAAAGGGCAAGAGGATTCATTTTCCTCTAAACAAGCGCTGTAAAAGATCAAGTACAACGACTTGAATCAAGGGCTATGACCCACTTGACATGGTGAGCTTGATTCTCGTGGAAAGACATCCACCGATATAAAGTTCTCCGATCAAAGATGTCAAACTTCTAACATTTTCTTGTGTTCACCCCGCGAGATCCTTGAAAACATGCATCCACATATCATGCATCATATCATGACAGGTTTCTCCCATACAGGTCTCCTTATCTTCCTATTGTTTATTTCAGTAAGATGGATATGGAACAAACGGTGAAAGATCTCCAAGCTCAAAACGCTCAATTCCAACAAATGCTTCTGGCTATGGGTAAAGGGCAAGAGGACCTAAAAGCTCTCCTTCTCAAAGACAAGAAGAAGAAGTCCAAGAAGACAGTAGGCATCCTGAACTTGAGAAGAAGAACTAAAGCCCTAGATCTTTCAACTCCATCCAACATAGGGGATAGTCTTGAAGAAGACCACAATTTGGAGATTGATGAAGTTGAAGCTGATTACTCCGAGGAACAATTTCCTCCCGCTGATGACAAGTACAAACAGCTAGAGGATCGCCTCAATGTATTGGAGATTCAACAGATACCTGGTTTGGATTTAGGAGACATGGGTTTAGTTTCTGGATTGGTCATCCCTCCAAAGTTCAAAGTCCCTACCTTTGCCCTGTACGATGGAGTCTCTTGCCCTAATATATACTTAAAGTCTTATGTCCGCAAAATTCAACCATACACAACTGATCCAAAGCTTTGGATCCATTTCTTCCAAGAAAGCCTGGTGGGGACTCAACTCGAGTGGTTTTATCAATTGGAGAGTTCTCGCATCTACACCTGGGAGGATTTAGCTGCTGCTTTTTACAAACAGTATCAGTACAACGCTGATCTTGCACCAACTCGTGTGTAATTGCAGAACATGACCATGGGTTCCGACGAGAACTTCAAGGGATACGCTCAAAAGTGGAGAGATCTGGCTGGTAGGGTACAACCTCCTTTAACTGACAGGGAGCTGATTGACATATTTATGGGAACTTTGATAGGGCCTTTCTTCAAACACTTGATCGGAAGCTCCTCGGTCGGGTTCACTGAGCTAATACTGACCGGCGAAAGGGTCAAAGCTGGAATAAAAAGTGGAAAGATCCAAGGGGCTACACCCTCCGATGCTCAGAAAAGGCCATACAATGAGAAGAAAGAGTCTAATGTTGTGTACAGTCGAAAGGGTCGCCATGATCAACGCGTAGAGGCATTCCTAATCTCTAGTTCGACATCACACCGACAACAGCAAAGGGGAAATCAACGAAGGCCAGACGAGTCTAAAAGATGGTTCACCAACATCAACATGCTAATGTCTCAAGCGCTACAACACTTGTTAAGGATGAATCTGATTGCATTGATAAGACCTCATCCAAACCCCAAGACTTCTTCTCCTAACTACAATCATAATGCGATGTGCGCTTATCATTCTGACAGTCCCGGGCATGATACTAACGATTGTTGGGCATTGAAGTACAAGATTCAGAATTTTATTGATGCCAAGGAGATCGAGTTCGACCCTTCGGAGACTCCAAACGTGATCACTACTCCGTTGCCAAAACATTGAGAGCATCTTATTCATTTTGAATTTTCAATTGTAATTTCTGTTGTTATTCAAACAATTAATGTCAAACTTTGTTTCATTAATGCATTGCATATGTTTGTCTTAAATTATTTCATTTGTTTTCGTTTCATTTAAACTATGCTTTCTACTTTGACATTTAACTCTTGCTAAAAGTTACAAACCTTTAGAGGGAGGATGACGAAAACAATGCCATAATCTCATACAGTATGCTTTTGAACAGACCTTGCTGACGATGTACAGGCGTTTCTTTCAAATCCTAAAAACTGGAGTTATAAGGAAGATAATCCCTAGTCAACCCCTTTGAGCCAAAGAAGTAGAAGTTTCTTTTTTACACAAATTGAAACCTTTAATCAAAACCTGGGGCAGGATAGTCTCTCAATTAATTCAAACGCGCGTTAAGCCGCAAACTCTCATCTCGTAATACAACAAATGACATCAAAAAACATTCCTCTGGGATCAAAAGGCAGTGATGGTTCCCTACCATATAGGTAGTCATTATTTCTCAAAAAAGTAAAGCCCACTAAGTCAAAACCTACGAAGGAAACTTAAGAAAACTGGGGCATCCCGCTGACTGTAATCTCAAAACAAAAACAGTCAGAAAAAAATTAGGGATGACAAATCAAAAGAAAGAGGTCACTACAAATCCTCAACAAACATGGAAAATATGGCAAAAATGACTGCCTTCCAACAAACTTTACTTGTCTGAACCATCACCAAAACGGCATTCCAGACTCAATTGGAGTTCGAACGCACAATTAACTGAGCTTAGGACTGAAGAACATCACGAAGAGCGGGTGGGTACAAATACACTTTGAGCCTTTATCCTTTGTTTCTTAAACCATGAACCAAGCCACGTTACAACCCTTCAAAAGTCCTAATTGAAGCATGGGTTAGTTCGAAAGCATACTGTTACAAAAGGTATCCTGACTCCTGTAAGGCTTTACTCAAAATCCTGAGTTGAATTTTTCTTACAAAATTTCTTTACTTGCTAAAATGCATTTTTCAAAAACTTCAAGACAAACATAAACTTTGCATTACTTGAATATCATTGTTTGCATATGTCTATTTGTTTGACATCAGAGAAATTCACACAACGAATATCCAGTGAATGAAATCTTTCTTAGTGAACAAAATAAATTCTTGTAGGATGACACTCCCATCGACAAATCTCCTATCAATAAGGGGGCATGACATGTCACTATCCAGCACACCTGGGGCCCTCCAGTCAGGATTCCAGGAAACCTCTCAAGAATTGCAGAGTAACCATGGGAAAATCTCCATCTCTATCACTCGGGGCATTGAACGAAGGGACGTACAATCAAACATTTTTTTGGCAATGCCATAAACATTTGCTTCTAGGGACAATGACAAATATCCCCAAAAACCTTCTCATAGGACGACTCCCAGCAAGGGTTTAATCTCTGAAAACATTCCCCCAGCTGAGACAACTTCAAGAATCTCAAGGACTTCCCCCAACGAAGTCGTCACCTCTCAAGCAGATCGGCAACAGGGTTTATTTCCCCAACAAACAGTAAGATTCCCCAGCTTGAGTTTGCCTCTCTGACTACTACAAATCAAAGGACCACAACTCCTCTTCCCCAGTAGACTACTCTACAATCCCCAACAAGTTGTTGTGAAGCCTGGAATCTAACCAGATAACAGCTAACTTTTGATTCTCTCAAGCCAAAGATAATTCCCCAGTAGAGCAGCGGACAACCGAGACTCTTGAACTCTTTTCCCAAGCAGGAATAAACATCCTCCCCACAGAGTTTTCAATATTCCCCAGTGGAGTTCTCCTCAAACAACAAAGCAGGAATCCTCGGTGGAAACATTCTAAACAAAGTTTGAGAACACATCAACTCTTCAACAACAGTCCAGGATTTAACGAATCCCCAACATTTGTCAAGGATTTATGTTCCCAGACAAAGATACACTTCAATAAACATTTCACATTTCATACATCCTATTACATACATGACAAGTGCACACGACACAATCTCATTTATTTTGAGAACATCATAAAATCACGCATTTCATACATCATGACATTACATACAACTAACGTTTTACCTTTTCCGGGAAAAGGTCAATCAACAGATGGTTACCAGCAGCCTTTTCAAGTTCCAGATTAACACCTGTAACAAGCCAGGAAAGCTATCTTTCTTTCTCAGGTCAAAGATTAACACCTAAAATCAGACAGGACAACTATCTACTTGACCATCATTGAGGCAACCCTACACCGGTTCCCTCAGTTTCAGATGAAGTTTTACAAGGACTCATCATCAGGCAACCCTACACCGGTTCCTTCAGTTTAAGATGAAGTTTTACACTGACTCATTATCAGGCAACCCTACACCGGTTCCCTCAATTTTAGATGAAGTTTTACACGGACTCATCATCAGGCAACCCTACACCGGTTCCTTCTCAATTTCAGATGAAGTTTTACAAGGACTCATCATCAGGAAACCCTGCACTGGTTCCCTTAGTTTCAAATGAAGTTTTACACAGACTCATCATCAGGCAACCCTGCACCAGTTCCTTCAGTTTCAGATGAAGTTTTACACGAACTCATCATCAGGCAACCCTACACCGGTTCCTTCTCAATTTCAGATGAAGTTTTACACAGACTCATCATCAGGAAAACCTATACAGGTTCCTCCTTTCCAAGATGCAGTTTTACACAGACTCATCATCAGGCAACCCTACACAGGTTCCTTCTCACTTTTGGATGCAGTCAGGCAACCCTACACAGGTTCCTTTTTCCAAGATGCAGTTTTACACGGATTCATCATGAAGCAACCCTACACAGGTTCCTTCACAAGAAATTCCGGATGAAGTTTTACACTGACTCATCATCAAACAACCTAACTTTCCAATAACAGTTCAGATGCACTCCAGAAACGGACACCATGTTGGCAATCATCCAGTTCTATCTTATAGATACAGTCCAGCAATCGCCTCTGGATGGCATCTTTAAGCCCATCTCTAATAACTATCTGTTACCTCTCCAAATGGCATCTTTAAGCCCATTCCCTACATAATCAACTAACATATCTTCGAGTGCAAATTTTCTGGGCACTTTAGTGCCCAATCATCTTCCACCTTCAAGTCACGAATGGCAGAATTACCAATCTAACTCTTCAGGTGTAAGAAGATTGAACAGGGGCAGCTGTTGTACCCCAAAATTTTCCCTCTCATTTCTCAAGGAATCACCTTGGATCCTCAAGATTGCTTCCATCCAAATCCAAGCCTTGAACTGCAACTTTTCAAGGAAATCACTCACAAGGGAAAAATGGTCATTTGTACACTGAAAGTCAAACTTGGACTTTTGGATCAAAATCAAGCTTCAAGAATCATATTTTATCAAGACACGTGGAAATATCAAGTTTTGTTTCATCAAAATCCAAAAAGTCAAAATTCTAAATACTTAGAATTTTTTCTAAGTGTTTAAGAAAATATGACAATTTCAGAACTTCTGACCAGGGTACCACCATAAGCACTCAGCAGATTTTGTATATTCTCAAGACAGAGCTTGGTCAGAACTTCTGGGAAATCCATTCACAAAAGCTCAGTCAGAGTTTGCCAAGGTAATTCAAAGAAGGTTAAGGAGTGTTCTGCAAGCTTTCTATGAAGCTTGAAAGCTCCTTCAGAACATGCTGGAGCCAGAAGGTAAGAGGGTCAGAAGATGGGGATGCCACGCTGAAGCAGAACTTCTGATCCAGAAGTAAGCCTTGGTGTAGAGTTTCACGTTGCAGGATTTCTGGTAGTGATAAGTCTCATCATCATTTAATTCTCATTTAATGCTCACAACCACCTTATGAGTCTTTATCCAAAGGATCTTCACCACGTGTACCTCTACTGTCTTGGGATAGCAACTTTGCTACTAAGCCCATGCTTTGCTTTTCCTTAAATC
This sequence comes from Vicia faba, assembly GCA_948472305.1. Classification (NCBI taxonomy): domain Eukaryota; kingdom Viridiplantae; phylum Streptophyta; class Magnoliopsida; order Fabales; family Fabaceae; genus Vicia; species Vicia faba. Next base: position 717,003,686 of record OX451736.1, read on the forward strand.
CTACTAACAGCCACCATGCTTGCTTCAAAGACAAGGCAACGCTTCAGCACATGAAGGCTATATATCAACGCTTTGGTCAGAACATGACCAAATCCCAAAACCTTGTTTATACAACTTGCTGCAGACCTATGACCAACAGCTGGATCAGCCTACGCCTGCATCTCATGATTACACCAAACTAGCATACGAAAACTATGATGAAAAAGCAAAGGAATAGGATGCCAAAACGGGTTCAAATCCTATTTGTTTTCCCCCCCAAAATCACAGCAAAATCATCTATAAATACTTGGCTCCATCACACGTTCAAGGGGCTGGCTTTTGAAGAGAGAGACGGGCCAAAAAAGAGAAAAGGAATTTATGAAACCTTCATAAAAATCCAGATTTCTCATACATAAAAAAACAAACCTTTGTTCTTCCCTTTGAACAAAAGGACATAACCACTCTTCCGTCTCTCTTGCTCACTCAGAACATCCAAAGGCAGTCACTCAAAACTCCAAGCACGCCTCAGGTAAGTCTTTCTAACTTTACTTGCTTTTTATTCTGAACATCATTAACATGTAAATACCATAGCATTAATGTTGTACATATCATTGTATGAATGGAAAGACTATGGATCAGAACTTCTAGAATAATGCTAGACTCAGACTTAGGATTGAAACATCTATGATTTGTTGTGTTGTGATTATTCTGATTTGCTAAACTGAATAAACTGTTGTTGTGCTGATTAAGAGCTGAAATGTAACACAGAACTTCTGTTTTTTTCACTCACCATTTTCACAACACTGAACTTCTGATGTTCATTCATAGTTTTAACACACAGAACTTCTAGGATTTTCTCACTGTTTAAGCACGCAGAACTTCTGAGTTCTCTTCATTGTTTTAACACACAAAACTTCCATGATTTTTCTCACTATTAACACACACTGAACTTCTGGGTTCTCCTCGCATGTCAAATACTCCGAACTTCTGATGTTTCCATCAGCTGTTTTCAAATACTCAGAGTTTGTGACTTTCACATGCTGACAATGTACTGAACTGCTGACGTTTGCTCACTGTTTTAGTATAATACAGAACTTCTGACTTGTGGCCCACGGTCTGAATGCAATCCAGAACTTTTGTCTGTCCTCTAACATTTCTTGTAGGAACTCAGAGTGTACCAATCCATAACTTCTGATTATGACGCTTCCTTCTGAGTCACCACACGTCTGGCTTCATAACTTCTGATCATTGTTTCCTTGTTTACAGCAACACGTTGTTTCTACCTTGCATTTTTTTTCCTTTTCATTTTTTTTTTAAAAAAAACATAAAAATATTTTCTTTTATTTTTCCTTAAGACAAAAACATTTTTTAAACAAGTCCATTTCTTTCTTATGTTATACATTTCAATATGGTTGTAATAGTAACTTAGGACTTATTTTTACTTGCAACCCCTCATTTGTACATATGTACCCCCATCCCCTAAATATTGTAATAGCGTAGAATTTCATTTTCCGCAATTTACTGTTTTCCTTATACTGTATAGTAATTAGGCGTGCATGGCAAGATAAAACCAACAAGTAGACCACCAAAAATCAAAGACAAATGCATGCAATCAAATACACTTGCACACATGCACCCTTAGGTTAATCTCACTTGTTGCCTTACAAAGATGGCCACGGTATGCATGTTGAGTATCTTGGCAAAACAAAAATATCATAGTCCCTCGATGATGCTATCTTGGTTGCCTATACAAAATGATCTAGTCCCTCAAAAATTTGCTAAAGATACTTAGCACAATTGCTATCATGGTCAATACGATGACCCGCGCCTGTCCCGTTTAACATCCAAACACAAGGTTGTTTACCAAATAAAATGGTAAAACAACACTGTCAAAGGGTTAAAAAACGTATAGGAAAGATCTTTGAGTAAAATAGGGTAGACAACTCTTAGTTACTTGATCAAAACTTGCAAAAAACATCCTTGTTATTTTTCAAACACATCTCACAACACAATTTCAAAACACTTCCCAAAAACAAACTTTCAAACATTGAAGTATCTTTTCAAAAGACACGACACCTTTGTATACATTCAAACAAGAATCATTACAAAGGTTGCCACAACGATGGCCTTTTTTCAAAACATCTTTCAAAAACACACACAAAGCACCATTTCAAGCAATTGAAAAGCAAAAGCAAGTGATCTAAACAAGTAACTAAGAGCCCATGGATAACCATGGATGAAAAGGGTGCTTGCACCTTCCCTTTTCATAATCTACTCCCTGAACCCAAGAAAACATCTCAAAGGTCTTTCCTGTGCTTTTTGACCTTTGCTTTGGATAAAGTAAAAAGTCGGTGGCGACTCTTGCTAAACCGAAACATTTGCGAACACAAACGCAAAATCCCAAGTCAGTTCTCCCACCGTATCACAATACAGAACCATTGAAGGATTATGCAGTTCCTGCAGAAGAGGAACCACACTGCATTATTGTGCATCTGCCTATCAAAGCGAATAATTTTCGAGCTGAATCCCTCATTGATAGGAATGTTCCAACATAATCAATTTTCAGGCTTACCTTCAAAAAATCCAAATCTGCATTTGTCTATCTTTGTGGATAATTGTGGCACAATCAAAGAAAACGAAGTTGATTAGAATGCTATCAGTCTGAGGTTTTTTCCCTTCTCTATGAGGGATCGAGCAAGGGCATGGCTCAAATACTTGCCCTCCAATTCTATTACTTCCTGGACACATATGAAAGCTGCTTTCCTTACCCAATATTTTCCTCCAAGCAAGACAACCCAAGTTAGGGGCGAGATAAATAACGTCAAACAAGATGATGGAGAATTCTTATTTGATGCATGGGAACACTTTAAAGATTTGTTAAGGCTTTTCCCTTTTCATGGGCTTGAGAAGTAGATGATAATTCATACTTTCTACAATTGTCTCCTTTACTCTACAAGAATAACTTTGGATGCAACTTCTGGGGGAGCCCTGATGAATAACCCTCAAGACACGGCTTATAATCTCATAGAAGAAGTGGTTGTTGCAACTGGTTTCTTAAATAAGAGTCGCCACCCTTAATTTTTATCCTAAGTAAGGGAATATAAAGGAATAATCCTAAAAAGTCAGAGATTATAGGTTTGGACTCGGTTTTAGACGAAGGGACGGTGTTAGGAACCTCTCATCTACCTTGTTCTCAAGGGTACTAGGGTTTAGAAGCATAATCTTTAGAAATAAGGATTTAATATTTTATTAGGGGAACTCGCCACGATTTTAATCGTATGCCTACGTATCCTCTTAGGAGGAATCAGAGTCCTAATTCGTAGTTCGTAGGGTTGATGTTTTTTATAGATTACGCAGATATTTTAATTTCCCTCGCAATTAGCCAGGTGTACGAATAGCGGATATTTTAGACCAAATGCACGATGAAATAAAATATGCTTCGTATTCCTTTTTTAAAAATTAATTGTTAAATTAATTTATAATGAAAAATGATTTGGTGTTGATTAAATATTTTTTATGTATTAATTGTGAAAAATATCTTTATTTAAATGCATGATTTAAAAATAATTTAATGCAATAAATAAAATATATTTGAATGAGTTTTAGAAAATAATATATTTGATGTTATAATAATTAATAATATAGTATAATAATTATAAGAATATAAATATAAAAATAAAAAAATATAAAATAAAAATAATAAAGAAAATTTAATAAAACACAAAGGGGGGGGGGGGGGGGGTAGATTTAGTTTAAGTAGCAAAAGGAGCTGGTGTCAATAGCATGGGCCTGGATTCAGATATTTAATTCAGATCCAAAAGGTAGGGGGTGTATGTTTGACCTATGCAGTAAAATGGGGGGGGGGGTGAGAAGTAGAGGGCCCAAGTCCAGATTTTGGACTGGGCCCTTCAGGATGGGGGTGTGTTTTTTGTGACTGTTAGTAAAAACAAAAAAAAAATATAGGGGGTATGCTTAGATATGGGCCATGCCCAGGATCATTTTGGGACGAATTTTTTTGACTTAGGTGTGGGGGAGGTGCACGGTATTACACTAGGCATGCATCTTGAACCCTCTGATGGTGATCACGTGGTTGAGGCTGAGGAAACACGGTAATAACTATGGGATGACAAGTGATGGATTGTTGTAGATAATATAGTTTTGTTTTATTTCTGTTCCATTATTTTTACCCGTCTCTCTCTCAACCCTCATTCATCCTCTCTTCTCTCTAACACCAACAAACCCTAAAAACGCCATCGTCCAGATAAACCCAAATTAGTGGCGATTCCATCTTCGTCCCCAAATTAAAACCCTTACACCATAACACAAATCACACAACATATTTTAAAGAAGAAAAAAAAAGGCTAAGTTCCTCACCTTCGGCCGTGACTATTCTCCGTGTCTAGCATTTTGGGTTTGAGTTTTTTTTATCTCTGTTCTCTCTTTTTTGACAGGTACAACGGATGAAGATTTGGAGCCGCGGTGATTGTGATCTGACAGAGCTATATGGAGGTTGATCGGAGGGCGTGGCGGAAAAACAGCAGCGACAACGGTCAAAGGGGTCTAGGGTTTCAGATGTTGAAACCATAGATCTAGGCAAGTAACTATTCTTCTTTCTCTGTTAAATTCTTCCCCTCTCGATCATTCCCTCTGTCTCCTCTGTAACAATTTTTGTTCGATTACCCTCTTTCTGTTTTTGATCTTTGCTTTTTATAGAACTTTAGGGTTGGTAGATTTTAGGAAACAAATTTTATGTTTGTCTTTATTTTTAGAATTAAGGAAAAGTTTTGATTGTAATTTGATCTTCGTTGTAATTGCTTGATAAGGTTATGATTTGTTTTTGTTTTTGATTCGACTGTTCCTGCATTGATTTGTTTGATTCAATGCAAAGATATGTTTGTTTGATTCAATGCAAAGATATGTTTGTTTGATGAACGAAGATCTGAACAATAACCACTAGAAACTCAAAACACGCATTTTCTTTCTCTGATATGTACAGTGCATGTTTAGACGTTTTAGGCCACACGTTTTTGCTTTGGGCATGCTCTTTCTAGGCTTGGAGATGAACCAAGTGAAAAGAAGAGCCTCTTTGTTTTCAATCTGACTTCAATAGTCAATGTTTTATTTAATAAAACAAATCAATATTTTTATTAAGTTTATGATATGGTACAAAGATATTTAATAATAGTAATAGTAATATTAATAATAATGATAATAATGATTATAATATATACGAAAAATAATAATAGTGATAACAATAGTTTCAATACTGTAATATTTAAAACAAAACAAACCTCAAAGCAAATCAAAAACTGAACGGGCCTCCATATTAGGCCTTTTAAAATAAATTGACACGGGCCTTAACAAAATTTAATTGTTTACACCTCTTTGATTAAAATAATACACCTCCCATTTTCAAACATTTGAGATGGACCATAACTTTTACATGGGCCAAGAGACCAAAATGGTCTTTCTGATTTTAGAAAGCCCACCAGCTCTTAATTAAAACACAAAACCCCTATATAATAATGCACCTCCCTTTTTAACTTGAAATGGACCTTTTTTAAAAACACGGGCCTTCAGATATTGATGGCCCATTTTGGATCAACACACTCCTCTTTGTCTTTCCCATTGTTGGGTTGAAAACTGAATGAACTTAGGAATTCCAGTGTAAGATTCTTGTAGGTTGGTGTTTTTCTACTGCAAACCTGTGCCAACTCATTTGGTTGAACATATAAAGAATACTTTCGACCAATCATAGTTAGGTCAAAGTGGGAAAATTCGAATATCTAGTAGATGAGATGGATCTCTCGGCTAGGATGTTGAAGCGTTTCCTCTGGTCATTGTTTTTGAAAACGATCTTTCTTTCAAATGTCAACATCCTAAAATTATGTTAGTGGATAAAATATGGCTAAAGTAGAATGCAGTAGCCCTGAAAGAAAACATACACAAGTTAGACGTTTATTAAGTAAAAGAAATAACAATGGATAAAAATAAATTTGTGGGTTATTTTTTCTCCGTGAAACAATCGCCAACCTCTTATTAAAGGTTACTTGCAGGATCGGCTATAATAATCCTAGACTTAGTGTTTTTAGTGTTTTTGAGTTGAAATTAATTTATGAAAGGTAAAAGGGAAAGATAAAGACAATGCAAAGTAAAGGAAATTAAAGACAAGACTTGTAATTTCAAAGTAAAAATTGGAAATTGCTATGAATTTAAAGGTGGAAGCATCCATTCATTGTTAAGCCTGAAACTCATTTCTCTCTTAGATGCAGGTACTTTAAGTGTAATTCTCTAAATGTGAAGAAATGCGACCCCTTAACATAATCATAAACATTTGCTTAAATAGAAATCTTAATTAATGTAACCTTCGATGGTTACTAGCCCGTGTTGGGCTTCGTGGAAAACTTCTTTAAATATTCCCACGTTCTCACTGGCCTGCACGTTGGTTACCGTTCCCACCAATATGAATCCTTGCTTCATCAACCTCTGTTCCTGTTGACAGCTGCCTCTGAACCTCATGTCCTCGTCGAATGTCTCCCTTGGTCGATGTTCTTTCTCTTGCTCAACATGTCTTGTTGTTTTCTATGAAACTTATGCCTTTTTAGCTCTTTAATCTTACAGCTTAAAGGCATATTTCCCTAGTCGAAAATTGCTTGTCAACAAATTTCCCCCCAAAATTCCATGTTCGATAGAGCCTTGTCGATGGGAGAACTTTGGCGTTTCCTCTTCTATGTTTTTGAATGCACACTTCTTTGGGATGACGTCATGTGTAATCTTGACTATTTTCTGCACTACAGTTCCCCATGTCACTTCAATCACTTCTCATGATTACTCCTAGGTTTTAGGGTGTGGGTTTTTAAACAACACCACTAACTTTTCCACTTATTTTGGCCTGCTTGTGCTTTTTGAGAAACATTTGTTTTACTCCCAATGGTTCTGACTTTCCTTTAAATAGACTTTCAAAGCACTTAGTTGCTTTCTTCTCTCCTTCTTCTTCAGTTTCACAATTCTGCAACTTACAAAATCTCGAGGAACCTTACTCCGATTTCAGCATGGCTGCTCCATCTGGTACTCCCTTCAACATCGGTAACAACCCCATAACTTTCTCAATTTCTGGGAAACAAAGCGTGAACTACGTCCCAGATCCTCCATCTAAATTGGAATCCAAGTCCCAAGCATAGCAACGGAAAATTATAATTCCTTTTGTTGTTGCAAAGAGACTCTTCGCTTTCTATGGGCCTTATCCAGCCCAAGAGACACATCCTAAAACCGTCAATCAATACTTTCCCTGTTTCCTTCCTGCTATCCCTTCTGCTTTTAACCATACACAACCCATTGACGTTAGGTTTATAGTATCTGATATCGTAGTATTTACCTCCATACCCACTCCGAGTAATACATCGTACCTTTCTTGGCTTGATAGAGTTCAAGAACAACATAAATCTCAATGGGAAAAATTTGGTATCTTCGATGTAATTCAAATTTCAAGGAGCGCCCATACAATTGATCCCAACTTTATTCTCGCTTCACTTTTTTTGGGAAAGTTTGACTAACACTTTCCAACATCCTTGTGGGATGTTGACACCTACCCTATTTGACGTGGCAACCATCACCAGACTTTCCCTGTTGGATGTGACTTTCAACCTATTTTTGTTGATGAAACACACATTTTGCTTCGACCAATCAGATTTTGCCAGCTACAATGCTGATCATCACCTTGTGGATATGAACGATGTCTCCAACACTGAACATATAGCCTTTCTCACCCTCTGGCTTTCCCATTTCTTGTTCTACACAGGATCCTTTACCACAACTCAGGATTTCATACCTCTGGCGATTCAACCCCATGAGGGACAAAACATCTCACTGGGCAAGCTTTTGCTGGCCACTATTTACCAAACTTTGGGCAATGCTTACATGCAACTGAAGGCACTCCCTGATCATGACAATGGCTTCACTCTTTCAGGACCCTTTTGGATTTTGCAACAATGGCTAAATGCCACATTCGAATTTCAAATGAGTTATCCTTTTTCCGGAAAAAAAATTGTGTCTTAACAAAGTTAGAGCCATTGAAGGCTAGAAGGCTATCCTTGACCACTCCCCTCCATAAACTTGATCGATTTATGTTCATGAACTATATCAATATGTTCGTCTAAACAATGACATTATCTCATCCATGGCCCCTTTTATGGAACGAATATTTGGCCTAGACTAGTTTCGAGAACCTTTTCCTAATACTTCTTAAAATTATGCTTGTATAAATGCAATCTGGAGGGCCTTTCTAACACCCACAGTGCTTTCTTGTCGAATCAACATCGGCTCAACATGGTATGGTTTCATGGGTTACCAACCGAACTTGGTATCTCGACAGTTCGGACTCTACCTAATGTTGCCTTCGTCCTTGTTCTACCGCCATGCCGACATCGTCTGGGTGGGTAGACAACTCACTGCTAAGGAACATAGACCCTACCTTAAATTCCATCAGACCACTCAAATTTCTTGAACTTCCAGTGTTCGACTTTGAACACTCCTTCTTCACTTCAAAGCTTTTCGACTAGTGGTGGCCCCAATATCAAGAGAAATATTTCTCCATGTCCAACTTTATTCAAAGGCTCATCGACATATTTAGTTCTCTGGACACTCGACAAGCTCTTGCATCATTGATCCCTCAGGAACAGGAGCGCCCTTCTCCAGTCGAATTAAACCAAACTTCACCTTCTGAACAAGTGCGGGAAACGACTCCCTCCTTCTTTGTAGGCTCACTCTCACAAAAGCACAATGTTGTGTCACCAAAATTAGAGGTATCTCTCGTTCTCTTTTGTTTTTCGGTTTTAATCTTATTCTTCATGCTAACTTGGATATCCTTTCTAGGGGCCACCTCGTGCAGGCGAAAATGAGCTGAATCCAACTAGGAAGGCTCCTGTTGGTGACAACATTGCAAAGTCCAGTCATCAAGCTTTCATTAAACCTACCTATCACATTTTGAATGATAATTTGTCTCTCGACTCTTCCATCCAGAATGAGATTGAAGTGTTGAATAAACAAGATCCCATGGCAGCATTTAGGAAGATTCATCTTCTTCGACATACCCCCAACTGCTTCACCAAATGTTGGTTCAACGTCTCTACCCATCGCTGAACTAGATGCTGAAGTAGTCCACGCGCTTCACGAACTAAGGTCTTATCTGTTTGAAAGTGAGTTTTTAGCTGTTGTCGAGGAGGACATTTTCATGGTAGTTACAATTTTTAAACTTCTCGACACCATCTCTCAATATCCTCTTCTCGATTCTTTGGCTGAGTACTTAATCGATTTAAGGCTTTCTTTAACCAACCTGCAAAAGATCTCTCATTATGCCGACACACTGACCTCCAACTTAAAACCAAAGTAAATCAGATTAAAGGTAAGTGGTATTTGAGCTAAATTTGTGTGCAAAAGGCTAATGACCTCGAGGATAAGCGAAAAGACCGTCTGGAGCAACACTCTACTTTTGACTAGGAAATTCTGAGTTATCAAAATGAAATCGTAGTGCTCAATCAGAAGGTTGTTGACCTCGAGCATCAGAGGACCCTATTGGATTCATCTGATGATCCTTCATTTGATGCAGTTCAACAATCTACTCTTGAGGGAATAACTCATGACGAGAAAGCCCTTCAGCTTAGGAGCAAGATTCACCACCTAACAACTAAGAGGGTTCGTCTCGACCAAAATATTACCTACGAGAGAGCCCACTTGGACAACCTCAAATATCGGTTTCCTTTGTAATCTCATTGTTACCCATGTTTCAAATGGGATTTCTTTTTTTGCATATGTAACCCCATTGGGAAATTTTAATAGCCATTTTGGGACTTGTCCATTTTGGCTAATGATATTTTGGTACGCTCTATTTTGCAGTAATTTGAATCTCTTGTAGCATATGTTTATACTTTTTCAAATATTTACCGTTTACTTTTAAGACTCTTTGATCAAATCCTAACTCTTAGATCTCATATGCATTATTGGTGAACGCCCGTAGTACTTGGAATCGTCCTTCCAAATTTGGTGACCACTTCCCAAGAATTTTATCTTTCCTAACCATGGGAAGAATAATATTTCATACGTAGTTGCCAACTGCGAATGTCTTTATTCTGGCCTTTTTATTTTAGGCCCTTGCAACCTGCTCTTTTTGTCGGATTAGCACATCCAATGCAACTAATATTTCTTCCTATACGTCTACTGTTTCGTTATACATCATATTCCAATATTGTTCTGACAAAAGTTTGTGTTGTCGTTGTACTCACACTGATTGCAAGTGTATTTCAACTGGAAAAACCATATTGTGTCCAAATGCCAATCAAAAAGGCGTCGATCCAGTTTCTTCCTTGGTGAAGGATTGAAAAAAACAAGAAAGCGGGTTTGAATTGGGGTTTTCAAAAAATAAAACAATATAACTCATTGGTTATCCTGGTTTGCTTGAACCCAAAGCTACTCTAGTCCACCCGTCAAGGTAATTTCGCCTCTGTCAATCGAGGTCTTAATCCACTAATCAATGATGATTAAAAATCATGAAGACAACTGTCAACGTCTTCTTGAGATCAAACCACAACCCGGTTTCTCAAGGAAATACAATTCTAAACAATTATACAATGTGTTTAAAAATGCTTCTAACAAGCTATATCATGACTGTGATGTTTACACAAATTATAGCACAAAGAATAACTTAAGAGATAAAAATATATGAGAGTAATTAGAGCACTCTTTTGTTCGTATGTGTGAGAGTTGTTTTGGTCCATCTTCATAGTCCCCTTTATATAGAAGTTAGGTTCAAAGATCTGTTGGAGACACATATGTTTATTTTGGAATGTTGATGATTTGAGGTTTAATATCCTTTCCAAAAATACAGATGTTGTTCTCAGTCATAATGTTTTAGCTGTTACTTTCAGAGTATTTTGAACTTAAGTGCTTGGTCTCAGAACTTCATTTTGATGAATACGTTGAAACTTCTTTGTTCTTTTAAAACTTTCCTATCAGAGTATAACTGGCAGCTTGGTGCTTCAGAAGTTTGACTTTAGAATCATAACTTCTTTTACTAGCTTGTCACTTTTAGTTTCGCGTCTGAGCTTCTTATATTCATGTTCTCTTTAGAGCTTCATATCTTAGTATACACGTCATTATCTTCTTAGCTTTTATCAGAACTTCTCTGTACATTCAATCAAACAATTAGAGTGCATAATTGTTCTTCATAATAATTATGTATTTGTTATCATCAAAACTATGAATTAGATTTAGAAGAAAACTATGTTCTAACAATCTCCCCCTTTTTGATGATGACAAAACTTACATATTTTGATGAATAATTTTTCAACTTAGACGATATAAGTTCATTGTAAAAGATATTATCAGATTCTCCCCTGAGTTGAATACTCAGATACAACAGAATTAGATTATGAATAGAAACTTCCTTGAAGATGTTTACTCATCAGATGTTGATCATAGCATATGATGGAAGATTTGAGAAGCCTATGTTGAAGGCTGGTAATGCATATTGCAAGTTTAGAGTGATACTTTTCCTGTAAACTTTTAGAATCAAAATTTATGTTATATCGAAATATTCTAGACTTAGTCTAGAGTTGTTATATCAAAATATTTACACTTCTCTCCCTTTGTCATAAATCAAAAAGAATAAAATCAGGAAAACATAGAAAAACACAATATCAGAACAACAAAAATTCATGCATTAGAACGAAACGATCATACAGAAGATAAGCAAAAAACATCAGAACAACAACAAGATAAATAAACAACTAGATTTAAGATTGTGGAGGTGGAAGGCATGAACAATGCTTCCGGAAGACATTTGTTCTGAGTGTTGGATTCTTCTTGCTTATCCAATCTCTTTGTTGGTTTCATCTTGTTTATCCAACCTTTCCCTAACGGCTACATTCTCTTTCTTCAACTCATCCAGAGTTTTCGGCATGAGAGAAGTTGGAGTATTTTCTTCAACAGTCACGTTCATAGAAGATTCTTCAACCGACTTACCTTTGTCTTTGTAAATGACCAGAGGTTGAGGTTCAGGAGATGGTTCTTGAACTTCTAGTTTCTGTGTAGATTCCCATGGATCTTTATCCAATTGTAGAAGAGGTTTCTTTTCCCAGAGTTTTAGAACTTGATCCTTGAAGACATTGAGGTGATCACAGAAGTTCTGTTGAGCATACTCATAGTCGAGTTCCTTCAGCTTGATGGATTCAGAATTAAACCATTTTTTGAACTGGGTCCATAGGGAGTCAGAAGCAGTTGGGTTGAGATTTTTGATTCAAACCTGCTTTAGAGTGTTGATCCATTCCTGCATTTGTGTCTCAAAATCCATCAACAATTTACCAACATCTGCTTTGGTTGGTTTTTGTTTGGGTTTTAGAATGGCTATTTTTTGGGAGTAATTGATTAGGTTATTCCAGGCTTGCTGATCAACTACAATTCACATATGATCTTCTGGTTGTTCTATGGGAGTGTGATGATCTGGGGAGTTATGAATGGAGAAAGGTGAGTTTGATGTTGATGTATGTGGAGAGGGAGTTTAGTTCCCACTTTCCAATACGACTATGCAAAATTGGTTTGGACAAATATGTTTAATGATATCATAATGAGATGAGACATAAACATTAACTAGCTTAATATATTGCTTAAGTTTAGCGCATGAGAAGTATAAACGTAGGCTTAATTTTTCTATCATGCTATACCTAGTTTATGCATCTACCAATACATGACTAAGATAAATCAGATGCAACTATGTACAATCTCATGTTCTTAATTCGACTAGGTGGCAATAAAACGGGAGGCCTTGTTAGATATTCTTTGATTGCGTCGAAGGCCTCTTGTTGTTCCTTTCCCTAGTGAAAGTTACTTTCCTTCTTGATCTTTAATAATGGCGAAAAAAACTTCATTTTGCCACTTAGATTTGAGATAAATCTTCTCAAGAAGTTGATTTCCCCCAACAAAGACTGCAACTATTTCTTTGTCGAAGGAGGCTTGAGATCCAAAATTGCCTTTATTTTACTTTGATTGATCTCGATGCCTTTTTTGTGTACTGCAAATCCTAAAAAATCTCCTGCATGCACACAGAAAGCACATTTTAGTGGATTCATTTTCAATTGATATTTCCTCATTCTTTTAAAGGATCATCGAATATGATCCTGATGACCACTCTTAGATGAAGATTTTATCACAATGTCATCAATATATATTTGCATGAAATGCTCTATAAAATCATGAAACATGGCATTCATTTCCCTTTGATAGGTGGCTCCGTTATTTTTCAGACAAGACAAGATTATCACCCATTCATATGTTCCTAATTCCCCTGGGCATATAAATTTTGTTTTGGGTACATCCTCATCTACTATAAAAATCTGGTTATAACCCGAATATCTGTCGAGCATGCTAAGATATTCATACCCTGCATCCGAATCGACTAACATTTATGCCACGTGCATTGAATATTAATCCTTATGGGTAGAGATATTCAAATCCCTAAAGTGTATATAAACTCTAAGAGTTCCATTTTTCTTAATAATAGAAATAATATTCGCTAACCACTCGACGTACCTTGCAGTTTTATAGAACTTACTTTTGAGCATCCTTTCGATCTCCTGTTTGATCTTCAAAGTAATCTCAGGGGCGAACCTCCTAGGATGCTGCTTTACTGGTGTGATACGGTGGCAGAACCGATTGTTAAATACTGGTTTGCATTTTGCGTTTTGTGTTTGCAAATGTCGTGGTAAGCAAGAGTCTCCGCCGACTTTTATTTCATCCAATCGGAAAGGAAAAAAGTACAGAAAAAAATCCTTTTTCGAGATGTTTCTGAGTACGGGGGGTAGATTATAGAAAGGGAAGGTGTTAGCACCCTTTCAATCCGTAGTTTTCTACGGGCTCCTAGGTACTTGCTCATCTTTTTAAAATTTCTTATGTATGTGCTTGCTTTGAAAATGTTTTAACTTCATGATAACCCTTGTATCAGTCCTCAAAGGTGTGACGAAGTTGTTTTGAAAATTTATTTGAAAAGTGTAAGTGTGAAAAGTTTTGATTTGAGAAAGTACCTACTAGCATCTACCTACTCGAAAAAAGGCGTTCTTTTCCTCCTATCCTTTAAACCGTGTTATCCTACTATTAGTGAGTAGGTAACCCTAGTCGTTGGATGTTTAAGGGACTATTGAAAGGGACGTAATGGTCATTGAAGGCAACATGTAAGTATACCTTAGCATTTCGAAGGGACTGTCATCATATATTCGTAGGCAACATCGAGGGACAAGATCATATACCGTAGGCAACTTCGAGGGACATCGAGGGACCATGATCTTTATGATGATTTTAATCGAGGGTCTTTGCTAAGGGTATCCCTATGTTCGAGGGACATGATCATTGTTTTCCGAGGCAACCAAGTGAGACATACCCTAAGAGTGAGCATGTGCATGTGTTTGATTTCAGTTATTTAATCTTTTCACAATTAAGGTGATCTACTGTTTTAATTTTCAGTTTGTCTTTCCATACAATCCTATTAACATACATCTAAGCAGTTTATAGTTTGCGGAATTAAAAGCAAGAAAGTTTAAAGCCCTAGCTATTACAAGGCTTTTGCAGATACATAATAGTGAAGAATGCGGAAAAGAAATCCTAATACTATTACATCCCGGAAGCAATTACATAATTAGAAAAAAATTGCGAGAAAAGATAAATCTACGCTATTACATTGATAAGGCGACCTATACAATTTTCCTAGAAATTAAAATGTAAAAGAATAAATAAAAAGAAATTAAGGAAAAATTAAAACCTAAAATTCTAAGTTAATGTTTTTGGTGTTTTTTGTAGAAAATAATTTTAAGTTAATTAAAAAACCTAATTCTAACTAATTTTAATAAAAAAGTTGATTAACATAATTTATTAATAAATAAATAAATAAAAAGCCAAAAGTTCAGTTACTAACTAAAACAAAAACCTAATCCTAATTTGTTAAAAAAAGGTTAATTAAAGGGTTAATTACAAAAAAAACCTAAAACCTAATTGTTTAATATAAAAAATGTTAATTTTGAAAAAAGTTAATTAAAATATCTAAATCCTAATTAGTTTTAATTAAAAAAAGGTTAATTTTGAAGAAAAAAAGGTTAATAAGAAAAAAAACCTAAAACCTAACTAATTTTAATTAAAAAAAGTTAGTTTTGAAAAAAAAGATTTATGTGTAATGATTAATAAGAAAGAATTAAGTTTGCCAAAAAAATAGATAGGGGAAGAAACATCAATGAAAAATAGGGTTAGAAAGTAAAGATAATGCAAATGTCATGGGTGGTTGTTGAATCAAAAATTAATTTAAAACCTGAAATTAAATTAAAAAAAGACCTAAAATTAATTATTCGAGTTTAGGAGGAAAAATCAAAGGTTTGTGAAAAATGTTAAGTTTTATGAAAAAAAAAATTAAACAGGAAGAATGAAAATAAGTAAAAGGATAAATATAAGAAAGAAACCAAAACCAATAGGGGTTGTTGTTGAACCCACACCCTTAACCTTCTCAGGATGTCTGCCTCGCCATGCATTGGTGGTTCTTCTGTTTTGGCCATCAGCTTCTGTTTTGGTCATCAGCATTTTGTAATAATCCTGCATGGGATCCTGTCTAAATCATGGAGAAGTAGTGAGATGAATGCTTCTATTCCCTTTTGATCATGGAGATCAAACCAGCCTTACCCTTACTGGAGAAGTAGTGAGATGTGGGTTTGTGGCAATGATGGCTTGTTTGTAGTGAGATGGGGATTTGTAATAAGGATTTCAAGGTTTTAGGGTTCTTGAAAGAATTTGATATTCTGACGTGGTTGTGGCAAAGGTTTTTTTCTCTTTGTTTGTGTGAAAAGAATGAGATTATATAATGGAAATTAGAGCAAAAATATGGGCTTTGAATGTGCAATTGGGCCTCCAATGTTCACTTGAGTCCATCATGTTCCAGACTAAATCGCAAGGGCTTAAGTGCAATTTTGGAAGTTGAAATTTGAAAACAAAATGTATCCGACATCGAGAACTAACTCTTGTCCGAAAATAGGCTCAATCGGATAAACGGTGAATTAGTTATGAATTTTTGAAGTTTTGGCTCAGACAAACTTATTTTGGACTCGAGTGTCAACTCTGACACGTTCTTCAATAAAAACTGGTATTGATAAGAGAATAATCCGGTCTTGACTTTGGAAGAAAATCTGTAGATCTGAGTCAGTGACCTTGTGTAAAAAGATGAGCCCGATCCGATAAAAATTGACCGAATTATGAATTTTCGAAGTTTCGACCCAGATGAAATATTATTCAGCATTCAGGATTTTCGGCGCGTCACACGCACTCTGAGCAAAAATCGAAGGCCTTTTGGATACCTTTCGAACTCGATACCTCCTGTGAAAACATAGTAAACTCAATTTTTGAAATTTTGGCGCTGGAACCAGCTCGATACGATGGAAATTGACCAAGTTATGATTTTCTGAACATGACGCAAATAAACTTCTGTCACAAATTTTGTGTACGAAAATACTTGATAAATCCGCATTTTTGAAGACCTTCTGATCGAAATTGGCTTCCAGCCGTGAGAGATGAAAACGTAGATGACGTCAAGACGGAATTTTGGCCACTGGAACGGGTTCAAAAGGAGCCACGGTCTTCAAGTTATGAATTTTTTAGTGCGTAAAAACTGCACTTTCAGCATACTTTTTCACCACGTTTCTTCGAGAAAACTCACACATTCCGAGACCTTCTTTAAAGAATTGACTCTTGAGCCGAACCTGAATTTGAGAATACGTTATCAGAGATATCTTGGTGAAAGAACACCTGAATATGACGCGTCGGGTTGGACTTGTGAATCTTTGAACCCCGAATCATTGCAAAACGGTGAACCGATCTTCAGTACGGAAAATACTCTGAGAACATCCATTGGCAAAATAAACGTCGCTTGTAACCTGAAGAAGTTTGCTAAATATACCTTGATTCCATAACCATAAAACCAATGATATGCATGTATGAAAAGAGGGTAAATTTTGGGGTACAACAACTGGCCTTTTACCTAGATGAATAGGCAGTCAATTTTCCACCACTTTCCGACTTAAACCATGCATCTCACCATAATCCCAGGAGAAAAAAATCTCTATACTCCTTGAGTAGCTTAATCTGCTTGACTTTTATTTTCCACTCAACTTTAGTGCTAATGTAAGTTGGTCTCTTTGTTACGTTGTCTCCCAGATCAACTTCCTATAACGGATATTGGGTGTGATACGGTGGGAGAACTGACTTGAGTTTTGCGTTTGTATTCGCACTTGTTCGGTTTAGCAAGAGTCACCACCGAATTTTTATTTTATCCTTAAGGAAAGGTTAAAAAGCACAGGAAAAAACCTTTTTGAGATGTTTCGTGGGTTCGGGGGGTAGATTATGAAAAGGGAAGGTATTAGCACCCTTTTCATCCATGTTATCCATGGGCTCTTAGTTACTTGGTTTTAGATCACTTGCCTTGATTTTTGATTGCTTGAAATTGTGGTGTATGTGTGTGTTTTGAAAATGTTTTTGAAATAGACGCCTTTGTTTCGGCAACCAATGTAATTGACTCGTGTTTGAGTGTTTTACAAAAGTGTGTATCTTTTCGAAAAGATGTTTCAAATGTTTTTGAGAGTTTGTTTTGAAAGTGTTTGTGAGGTGTGGTTTTTGAAAAGGAGGCAAATGTTTTTGCAAGTTGATCTCAAGTAACTAAGAGTTTTGTCTATCCCTATTGTACTCAAAGGTTTTCTCTATGTTTTCAACCCCTTTTTAACAATTTTGTTCCACCATTGAATTTGGTGGACAATCTTGCGTTTAGGATGTTTAACGGGACGGGCGCGGGTCATCGTATGGACCATGAATGCAATGGTACCAAGTGTCTTTGGCAATTTTCTTAAAGGTACTTTATCATTTTGATTGGCGACTTTCGAAAGCGTCATCGAGGGACTTATGTTCATTTGAATTTGTTTTGCCAAAGAAACTCGACGTGCAAGCATGGCCCATTTTGGAAGGCAACATGTGGGATTACCCTAGGGGGTGCAAGTGTGATTGTGTGTTGATTTCATGTATTTGTCTTGTATTAGGTTATCTAGCGTTTGATTTTATGTACATGCAAACCCTAGGTCTAACCATGGTATAATTCGAAAGCGGTAAATTGCGGGAATTTTAAAGTCTACGCTATTACAAATAGTATCCGGGAGTGGGGGTACAAATTTACAAATGGGGATGAGACTTAAATAATTACAACCAAATCGAATTGCAATCGCAAAAATGTAAACGTATCGAATATACAAAAATAAACAAATGTATAATGTATCAATGTAAAATGTATTGTGTATGTGTAAGTGTACATGTATTTTATTTACAAGTGCGAGATGTGAATTTAAATGTATAATTAAGTGTATTTGATTTGATTTGTATCTTTATATTTTTTTGTTTAATATGTACAAAAGGGTATTTTAATTAAAAGAAAGAAAAATGTTTTAAATTTTAATTATATTATGTACAAAAATCATAATTATATTATATACAAAAATCATAATTATATTATATACAAATAAGTATTGTTAATATAAAAAATTTAGAATTAGTATTAAAAAGTATGGTTTAATTAGTGTGAGATAAAGTTAATGTATTTATTTAACAAAGCAAAAATTAATATGAAATTAAATAAAAAAAACAATAGTTTTTTATGTTAAAAAAAGATGGGATCAAAGAGTCTTAGGCCCAAGCAGAAAAGGGGGGTGTGAAGGGAAACGCGTTTTTGGGCTTTAGATTTGTGAAACGGGTTAGGCCTAATTGTTTGAGACAAAGGTTTTTTAGGGTTCATGATTATTGTTCCATTTGGGTGAAGGGCTTAGGGTTTACAGCGTTGTTCTTCATCGTTTCGCCTTCGTCTTCGTCTTTCTCATGCCAAACGTTCTGAGCTTCTCCTTCGCCCAAGCCACCAACACCATCTCCGTCCTCCCTGGATTAATCAACGACGTTCGCGAAGTTTGATCTTTATTTCCAACGCATTAGGGGTTTTCATTCTTCTTTCTTGCATGTTTAATTTTTTTAACGTGTTCTGATCTTGAGTGTTTGTTATTGTTTATTAATGAGGTCGCGGAAAGGGATGAAAAGAAATTGTGCTACCTTTACGAAGGAGGAGGAAGGAGGCGTTTGGAGGCTTGACGGGTGGAGGGACGGTGATGTTCGTTAGCTTTGAATCAACGGTACTCTGTGTTGCTTCTTTAAGTTTGATGATGATAATGCCTGAGAACTTTTGTTTGATCTCTTTGCCTCTTTGTTGCCTTGATGCCTTGTATCTTGCTTCTGTTTGCTTCTTTATCTCCTCTTCCTCTTTTGACCCTAGTTGCCTTGTGTTTGGTTGCCTTGATGCCTCTTTGGGTTGCTTCTGAGTGTTGATATGCTGAGATTGAATGATTGCCCGATGATGAGGAAACTCTGAGGGTTTGTAGCCTTTGAATGCCTGATTTTTCTCTTCCTCTTTGTTGCCTTCTGTATGCTTGATATGTTCGATATTTGTTAAACCTAATGATGAATATTTCTAAGGGTTTGTTGGGTTTGGAAGCTATTTTAGGATTGATGACAGGTTGGGGCTTTGCAGGTTTAGTGTTCGGGATGGTAAGTTTTTTAAGGCTTTGGGAACTGGTTGTTTGTTGGCTTCAGTAGGCTGTTGGGTGTTTTTGGCTTCAGCTTCACAGAGTTGTTTGAAACTTGCAAGGTTCACTGGTTTAAACTGGTTGATGGCTTGATGCAGGTTATTGATGGTTAATGATTTGAAGTTTGTATGCTTTTTGACAGGGGTTAAGGTTTTTAGACTTGTGGCAGGTTCTTCATCCTTTTTTTTTAATACAGGTTTGGCTTTGAATGGTTATTGAGGCTTTTGGTCTTAGACCGGCTGGGCTTTACTGGTTTTGATTTGATAGGTTGAAGCTTATGGTATTTTTAGGCCATGGTTTTTAAGGTTTTAGGGTGGATGTTTGCTTCAGGTTATGGGTTATGATGTTTTTTTGCGGGTATGTTGTTGTGTGCTTGATGGTTTAAGGGTTTACTGGTTTTTTGATACTTAGACAGTTTTTGCTTATTCCCTTAGGACTTGGTTCTTTTTCTCCTTTTAAGGGCCTTGGCTTGAGCTTTTGGGATGTTTTTGTATATCCGTTTAGGCTCTTTGGCGCCTATGATTTTGAATGTCTCAGGTTTGGTATCTTTTCTTGGTCAAACTGATGGGCAGATTTGCAAGGTTTTAGAATTTCATTTTTTGTGATTACTTCTACTGCATATGTTCTGTCTACTTTTGGATATCACTGATACATGCTTCTTTTAGCCTTCAGCCTCACTGTTTTATTGCAGTTTTGTTTTCTATATTTTCTTGCCTAAAGCCAAAACCTGTAAGCCTATTTCTTCTTCTCTTTTTCTCTCTCCAGTACAATTTTAAAACATTAAACAATGTTTACGTTAGTACTTAAATCTGAAAGGGCAGCTGCTTGGGAAATGATGCTTTGATGCTTGCTTGCAAAACACTTTTTTTCTCTGCATATTTGCATATCTCTTTTCCATACTTTGTGCTGCATCTTGTACCTTTTGATACTTTGACAATCTGATATCTTTTGGATAGTCTTTGGATATCTTTGGCTTTGGGCAATTCTAGTTGACCTTGGACTTAGTTTTGAAATTGGAACTTTATGGTTCAGTTTGGATTTTGTACTTGCTCATGCTGTCTTGCTTTGAACTATGCAGTTTTTTCACAAACTTTGAACTTGTGCATTTTTCAATTTTGTGCATTTCAAGTTTAGCAAGCAAATATTCATCCCTCTTTGTGAACCGGGAGAAATCCCGTGATTTGCAGAGAGGGATAACTGATTCCAGTCAGTTGCCCTTAATGATGAACCCAAACTTTAATTGTCTGCTTTTTAAATATTTATCTGCTTCTGACTTCTTTTTCTTTCCTTTGCAGATAAAAATTAAATGGAGAGGAATAGCAAAAGATGGAGGATGAAGAATTGAAGACTTAGAAAAGTATTAGGATAGTTTTATTTAAATTTGAATAAATGTAATATCATTATTATAAATACTTTGTAAATGAATACTCGTATTTAAATAACAATTGTAACAAATATTTAAAGATGAAATAAAAATTCCTTTCATCCAATTAATTCTTTTCTTCTTTTCAATTGTTTACTTTATTATTTATAACTCTTTAAGTTATAATAATTGAAAATAAATTTCAATCATTTAAACTCAGAATAATAAACAATTAAATAAACAATGTGATTTTATGACAAACCTGGCGCTCCAATTATCCAAAGCAACGCATAATTTCAAACCAAGCGACAGTTAATTAAACAAAACGTCCATCTGCCCCTTTTCACTGATTAAATGCAGCAAACGCAAATTCAATCCCAGTGTCTCTTTTCATTGATTTAGTCAAACCCTGCGAGTTTAATCCAAATGTTTCAATCCACATCTCAGAATAACTTGATAAACACCGTAGAATTAAATCTTTCTGAGGAACCGCGCATAAAAACCCGAATTCCTGATTAAATGCCAAAGAAACGTTCGCCTGATCAAAATTGAGCCAAAATCAACCAAAACCCTAAGCAAACTGTTTGAATTGTTCCAGACCCTTCAAAAACTAAAGGAAACCCTAATTTTGTCTGACTGACGAGAAAAGCCTGCTTGACCGATTCTTGAGCCAGTTTGAAAAATCAGGAAACGCCTGAAGCTGTGATTTCTTGTGAAAAATGCGAGGGCAAATTTTGGGGTACAACATTGGGCTTGCATATTCTATATTGAATTCAGTGGGTCCTTTTCAAACCCCAAAGGTTCATTGTTATATATACAATCTAACCTCCGAATTTCTGAAGTTGTTGTTTGACTCTTGTTGCACCCCAAAATTTCCCCTCTCACTTATCAAGAATTTGCTCACAAAATTTCCTTGGGCTCAAGACTGCACTAGGGTTTGATCAGCTCAAGACACCTCCTTAGGCACGGATGACCAAAATTAGGGTTTGAGTTTGCACAAGGATTTTTGAATTATCAAAGCTTCATATGACTTTCATGGACCATTGTGGACTCTCAAGATTACTCATGTCAAGATTCAAGCCTTGGATCACACTTTTGATCAGTCAATTGAACAGTTGACCTAAAAATCAGTTGTATTGGGAAAAAGTCAACCATGGCCAATTTACAGTCAAACTTTATAATTTTTTATTCACATCAACATTTTAAACTCATATGTATCATTTGATCAAGTTTGGACCACAACTCTTCAAGAAATTTGATCAAATCTCAAAAATGGTAAAATGGTCAAAATTAGGGTTTTGACTGAGAAGGGGCAATTTCTGATTTTTGAACTAGCAAATGGTCAATTGGTTTGAAGCATGATTTCAAGAGTTCAATTGCATAATTTTGACCTAATGGCATGACCCAAAACATTGCTCAAGATCAATTGGATTGACAGTGAATTTTCAGTTAACTGATCAAAAGTCAATTGTACACTGAAAAGTCAAACTTTGACTTTTTGGTCAAAATCCAATGTCAAAGATCACAATTTATCAAAACATGTCAAAAAATGAAACTTATTCATCAAAATATGAAAAAGGGGGTGATTTTGTATTATTTTGTGATTTTGTGATTTCATGAAGCAATGTTCTCATATAATATTACGGAAGCGCATGGTTGACAAGGAAATATGCCTGGCCTAGTGGTATTATTTTGAGCCAGCAACCTGAATGTCTTGAGTTCAAGCCTTGGCATGACCAAAAATCTTATTTTTATCACTTGACTCATTTTACATTTTTAACAAACTTCAACAATTTATTTAACCCATCAAATTAACTCCTTTTGAACTAATTTTTTTCATACTACTAGTTTATTAGGTCTATTTTATGAATATATAAAAATCTTACCAAAAATATTTTTATTTTCATTATTCGTGATTTATTCAAAGTAGCATCTTTTAGGTTTTTTTTTCTTAATTAAAAACTAAAAAAAAACATTTTTCTGAACAAATTTCTTTTCTTGATTAAATTAATTTTTAACTTAGTTTTTGCTTTGAATTTCTTTTCTAATTAAATCAAATTAGAATTTAGGGATTTTAATTAATTAAATTCTTTCCTTTTATTAGTTTAATTAAATCAAGACTTTTCATAAACAAAAAAAAACAATTTTCTTTTCCTTTCACGTTGTTTTTATATTCTTGCATATTTTATCTTGCAATATTAAATATAGTTGTAATAGTATAATTATAACTTTATTGCTTCCATCCACAATTTGTAAATTTGTATACCCCCTCCCCAAATGTTGTAATAGCGTAGTAACTTTAAATTTTGCAATTTCTTGCTTTTACATAATATGCTAGTAATTAGGGTTTGTATGGAAAGAATAAAATCAATCAAATAGAAAATCCTAATCCAAGACAAAAACAAGCATGAAAACAACACACTTGCACACAAGCACCCCTAGGGTAAAATCCACTTGGTTGCCTTACAAAATGACCATATTACGCATGTAAGGTAATTAGCAAAAACAAGCGAATACAAGATCATAGTCCCTCGATGACGCTATCTAAGTTGCCTTAAAAATTATCTTAGTCCCTAAAAAAGAATGCTAAGATATCTTGCAATATTGCTAATCTTGGTTATACAATGACTCACGCCCGTCCCGTTAACATCCAAAGATAGGGTTGCTTACCAAATAAATGGTAAGATAACAATGTCAAAGGAAAGAGGAAATGAACATGAAAGACTTTTGAGTAGGTAGAATGCCCTTAGTTACTTTCTCACTTTTAAAACAAAACATCCTTGCTATTTTCAACAAAAAAAAAACAAACACTTACACTTTCAAAACATCTTACAAAACTTGAAAATATTTTCAAAAGATCAAACATCTTTGTATACATTCTTACGAACAAGAATCATTACAAAGATTGCCTAAACAATGGCCTCTTTACAAAATACTTTCAAAAACCACACAAAGCATAATTTCAATCAAAAGCAAGTGATCTAGAAAGTAACTAAGAGCCCATAGAAAATCATGGATAAAAAGGGTGCTAACACCTTCCCTTTTTATAATCCACCCCCCGAACCCAAGAAACAATCTCAAAGGTCTTTCCTGTGCTTTTTCACCTTTCCTTTTGGATAAAAGAAAATTCGATGGCGACTCTTGCTAACCGCAACATTTGCAATCAAATGCAAAACCTTCAAGTCAGTTCTCCCACCGTATCACAACCCCGTTGGCCTTTTTCTTGGTATTATTTGTGTGTCTTCGACATCCATGTTATGTAGCTTCTCAGCTTCCAAAGCCAATTTCCTTTTGTTTTCAGCCACATAAGCTGAAATTCGAGCCAAACTTTCTGACTCAGTGGTTATCGCGTTCGACCAGAGACCACCCCGTAGGTGGAATCGACTCCCTATGTATTGTTGCCTCTTCAGAATCCCACATAAAACCATAATTAGGATCCAAGCTCAGAAAACTATTGGAGTTTTCAATAGGAGTGTGATTATCATTGTCACAAGACGCTACATTCGCCAAGTGCTAGTCGAAATATTTCTTTCCACCTTTTATCTCGTCGACCTTATAGTAACTTTGATTAACTTCTATATTTTCCACTACACCATCTTTCTTCCAAATGGAAATCCTTTGATGCAAAGTTGAAGGGACTACACCAATTCCATGGATCCATTCATGGCCAAGTAATATATTGAAGTTGGCTTTGGAATTTACGACCATTAACAGAGTCGACCTGGTTGTTGTTCTGACAACCAATTCGACCTGAATGACACCCAGTATGCTACTGGTTTTTCCTTAATAGTTTGATAAAAACATGTTATGAGGTCGAAGCTCTGAACCACACTTCCCCATTTTATTAAATAGAGCATGTGGCATTAGATTTACAGCTTCCCCGCCATTGACAAACACTTTGTTTACCGACATGCCATCTACCTTCGCCCTTATGAATAAAGGCTTAAGATGATACAACATCCTTGTACTTGGTTTCTCAAACACAACCTTCTATTCTTCGACCACACCATTGTTCATCACATAGTAGCATATAGGCTTTTCATCAACTGCTTCGTTGGAGGTAAAATCTTCTTTGTTTTTTGATACTTATGACACTCTATCATAATCTATAGGAATAATCAACATAATTCCATAATTAATGATGGAGTCTTCACCATAATCATAGTTATCATCCACCATATCATCTTTTGGTGAAGGTTCATAATCAAGTTCTTCCTCCTATTCACCTTCAGACATAGGAGTATACTCATGTGTAGGAGTATATCTGACACTTTGTGTTGCCACCAGTTCATTGTCACCTAAAGGAGCTACCCTCATAGCCAACCTTTGATTAGTAGTAATCTTTTCTTTTTCAGTTAACCTTGAGCTTGGATAAGATCATTTCTGAACTGGAACTTCACCAAGCTTCGTAATTTTGTTGGTTGTGTGCTATCGACACGCTTAGTATTCTCGACAGGTTTTGACTGAGAAGTCGAAGCCTCCTTTGCAGCCTTTTTGTTCCTTTGATAATGCCTCAACTGCATCTTTGTCATTTGATTTTGTTTCCCTTATAATTAGGAGAAAGTTGATAACCCTTCGACTTAGCTTTCCTCTGTTAGGCCTTAACATCATGCACAATTACCTTCCACTTTGGACTTTTCCCCCCTTCTGGCTCATTGGTTTCACCCATTTTTCTTGTGGAGTGCCCGGCGGAGGGTGAAAGGTTTTCGGTCGTGGTTGCTAGAAAAATCTTTTGTATTCCTTGTTGCATCTAGGAACTCCTTCCTTGTCGAAAACAAATCTTGGAACTGGAGGATTCTCTTTCTTAAGAGCCTCTTTTTTGACAACTTCATATTTCTCAGTTGCTTCTTCATCAAACACAACATTGCATCTTGGGCATAATTTTGCCTTCGACCCTTTCACTCTGCATTTCTCTTGAAAGTCTGTCAAGCTTTCTTCAGGATGAGAGTACACCTCCTGTAATCCCTCTTCCATCATTGGGTCGAAACTATCATTAGTTCCAACCATCATGACTTCTATGTCACCAATCATTATGACTTCCCTGTCGAGGCCCTCGGTATCTTCGACCATCATACGATCTAGAGGTTCTGAGTATAAAGCCTTATCCACCTTCAAAGTATCAGTGTCAACTTGCATCTTTGGCTTTTCTCCAAACTGAAGTTGTCATCTTTTAAAGCTTTCTGCACCAAATCCCTGAAAAGCACACATTAAGAAGTTTTATGACCAAGAAAATTATGAAATTTTCATAATCCCCATTTCTTATTTTGTTCAAGTGGGGAATTCTTCAGGCCCTGAGGGACCACAATTTGACCATCAGATACTAATAAATCAAATATTTCATCACATTTGGTTATATCGAAAGTATAGGTCTTGGTGATTGCTTTGCCATTCTTTTCGGGTTCGACGGGGTTTTTCCCATTCGACGGTTTCAAAAGTTTACACGCATAAGGGGGCCAAGGCTGGAGTTCTGCCACGTTAACGTTTGTTTCTTCCCCTGACTCATTTTCATCAGAAGAACATTCATCAGTTGCCACATAAGTACCTTTCCCTTTCTTATGATACTTGTTTGGCTTGGTTTTCTCAATTTTCAAACATTTGATCAATCAAACTTTGATAGCTAATTGAGCCATATCCTTCAAAGACTGAGTATCCATCAATTTCTTCCTAATGGAATACTCTAACCCATTTGCAGCCATTTCAACCAACTCATGTTCAGGGACTTGTGTGAAGCACCCCTCTTTTAGAAGTCTAAACATATTAAGGTATTGGTCTATTGACTCAGTGTTTTTTCGTTTGACGCTAAACAATTCTGTTAGGCTTAGTTTTTATTGCCCCATGTGGAATCGTTCATGAAACAAGTTCTCTAACTGGGTCCATATGTTGACTGACTATGGGGGAAGCGTTATAAACCATGTAAATGCATTATTTGTAAGGCAATTGGGGAAGTAATTCATCCTCAAATCCTCATTCACTACTAAGTCCCTAAGTTCTGTTTGGTATCTAGAAACATGTTCGATAGTGGATTCTTCGACATTCCCTACAAACTTAGTGAACTTTGGGAGTTTCTAACCTCTTGGTAACTCCATTTGTATCACGAAATATGGAAATGGAGAAACATATGTAGTCCTCTGATATCCAGTATTCATCCTATTCCTAACCATAATTCTTTCGTTAATGGCTTCTAGGTTTTGTTCCCCAGCCATTGCTTCTCGTCGAACCTGCCTGACCATTTGGTCAGTGTTCTAGTTTCGGTTTTCTATTACTATTGGGGGTTACTGTGCTATCCTAAGTATAGGGTCGACACCCCGGGGAGTTGGTGGTTCTTGTTCGACTTCTTTGTCGACCACCTCCTCGTACTATACCAGATCCTCACGTGGGGGGGGGCATAACTTGTCAAACTGGCGCTCTTGAGGCACCAAGGAAGTCTCCGATGCGATTCACTAGAGTTGTTAACGTATGATAACTCTACACCGAATTCTCAATCAAAGGTCTTAATATGAGACTCATCTGTTGAGTCAGCATATTGACCATTTCATGGTTACTTTCATCCATTTGTTGCCTCATGATAGCAACAGTACTTGGGGTGAAAGTAGGCATAATTTGGTTGGAGAATCCTAACCCAGTCAAATGCCCAAATTGGATTCCCGACAGCCCCAAAGTACGATATGGGGAAAATGTAAAATTTTCGCCAAATGTCGGACTGCTAGTATGCAGTCCTGTCATCATTGTTATATGTATTCCATACTCATGTATATTTCTTGCAAAACTAGGCACATATTACCCAGAAGTTGGAATCACACCATCTTGTGTTTCTCTTGCAAAACTAGGCACATATTGCCCAGAAGTTGGAATCACACCATCTTGTGTTTCTCTTGCAAAACTAGGCACATATTGCCCAGAAGTTGTGACCATTGGTGGTCTTGCAGTTACTGGTTGTGTTGTGGTAACTATGCTTGGTGAAGTGGAAGACACGACCACCATACTGGAACCTACACTCGCCACTACACTGATATTTCCTCCCATACTTTGATTCCTTTCAGGAGTTCTAGGATCTACCATTTTTCTACCACTTCTTAATTTCATGCACGAAACAAGAAGACTCAAACACAAATGCGTCCAATTGAGCGTGCCAATTTGTTTCTCCGTGAAACAATCGCTAGCCTCTTATTAAAGGTTACTTGCAGGATCGACTACAATAATTCGAGACTTAGTGTTTTGGGTTGAAAATGATTTATGAAAGGTAAAAGGGCAAAAGATAAAGACAATTGCAAAGTAAAGGAAATTAAAGACAAGACTTGTAATTTCAAAGTAAAAACAGGAAATTGCTAGGAATTTAAAGGTGGAAGCATTCATACATTGTTAAGCCTGAAACTCATTTCTTTCTTAGACGCGGGTACTTTGAGTGTAATGCTTTAAACATGAAGAAATGCGACCCTTAACACAAACATAAACATTTACTTAAATAGAAATCCTAAGTAATGTTTATAAGTGGTTTTTGCATAACTTTTATTAGAAGTTTTACTTTGTTACTTTATTATTTTTATTCTCTTTTCCTTCATTTTTGTTATGATTTATTCTTCGGAAGTAAAGAAGATCAAATCGGGTGAATTGTGAAGAAGATCAAATCGGGTGAATTGTGAAGAAGATGCAGAAGTCAAAAATCTCCAGTACTAAAACCTGAGCTCCATTACGGGTGCCCGTAATACACGTTATGACCCATAATGGAGCCCTAGCTTGGAGGCTCTTGATTTCACGTCCCATCATAAAAACCCAGGTTTGTTATGCATGCACGTAATACATGTTACGTCCCATAACAAGAGTGCAACTGATGCCTCCCTCACGCGCAGCCAATACAAAGATCAGTGGTAGATTACGGGTGGCTGTAGCGCATGTTATGACCCGTAATCGACGTGCAAAGCCCATCTTTTCTATCCTTTTTTGGCTCAATTATGCTAATTTTGGAGTTCTGGCATCTGAAGATTTGATTTTATTTGCACTTAATGACCAATATCTTTTTATTTAGGGCTATTTTCTCTATTTAAGGAATAAAACATTGTAAGGATGGAAAGCAGTTTTATCGTAGAATTCTTTTAGCATTTTTTTACGAGTTTTGCAAAAGTCTCCATTGGAGCATCGGATCAGTGATTCTTATTATATTTAGTGCTTTATTTTTTTCATCAGGTTATTCTTCTATTACTTTATTTACAATTTATTAATCATGTTGCTATTCTCTTTAAATCATTTGTTTATTTTCTCACCATGAGTGAGTAGTTCTGTAAGGATGAAGGGTCATGAGACTTAACATCTAACCATCCATGTAATTAATTTACCGGTTATGAGAATTTGAGCGTGTTTATTTTATAAACATGAGTCTTTACAATTTACCCTTGTTACGAAAGTATAGGAGTTCTCAGGTATTGATAATGATCTAAAAGGACTTGTATCAATACTCGATAATAGGTTTTTAAACAATCAAGTACGATGATGAGAAAGTACTCGAACAAGGTTGAGAAAGGTTTCATCTTTTATAGCTATACAAAAGTAATGATCTTTGATAAATGACTATGTGCGAGCAAAAGCCGACGAGCATATTGTTTATCAAAGATAAGATAACACGCTGGCGAAAGCAAGTGTTTTCTATATTTATCTATTTTTCTATAAACCGTGCAAAAATTCTCATAACAAAGATAATTTAAATACATGGAGTAGTTAGAGTGTGTCGTTCGAAGCGTTGGATAGTTAACGTGATGAACTATAATTATGTAAAATAAAATGAAGGATAAGAAGGATAATTCTAATATCTAAGTTAGGATAGAATTAGTTTCCCCGTGTTGAATTGCTATGATGTCTTGTGATAATGGAGTATGATGATATGTGACGATCTTGTGATAATACTTGGTTCATAATGATAAGTTTGTAATGTTTATGATGATGTGTTGATTTAAATTATGGTTCTATGATGTTTTTTTTATTCCTTTGATGCCATGATGATGCATGTTGACTGGTCATGGTCGTATTACTTTTGATGTTGCGTATGATTGCACTCATGGCATGATTTAGGACATTGTTCCAGTGGTGGTGATTATGACTTCGATCCAGTGATGATGGTAGGACAGTAGTCCAGTGAAGGCAACAATCCCATAGTGTGGATTGGGTGCAATAGTGAATTGCTTTGGTTCCAAGTGGAAATCGATCCTATTGGTGGGGATCTTTGGAGATTGAATATGACTAAATCATCAGTGACGTTTTGGTACCACATGCATGAGTATATGGTCATGCATTACATTCTATGTGACATTGCATTGTATGTGTTTCATTGATGAATGATGATACTTTATATGTGTTGATATATGTGTTTTTAATTGATGAATTGGTGAAGGTGTGAGTATAACATGAAGATGTGATGAAGCATGACACCTTACTTATGTGCATATTTTGCTATTGTCTATACCTTATGTCTTATATAATGATTATGACTTGCTCATCCTTTATGTTTAAATGTTACCTCCACGTGGGTAGCGCACCGGTGATCAAGAGTAGTTCGTAGGAGCTTAGAGAATAGCTTCAGGATGCGTTTTATTTTCTTTCAGTAGAATAAGAGAATCTTGCTCTGATATGTAACATTGGGGTTGGGATCGTTTGTTGAGAACTATATGTATTCGTTTACTTTGATGTTTTCTAAATTTCCTTGGTATGGTATTGATATCCGACTTGGATCATGATGTTTAACTTGATTAATTATATGAGGTATTCGGGTTATAGATGTGTTGATATTTATGGTTTCCGCTGCAATAATTTGAGGATGCTAAATGCATATTATTTGGTTTATAGTTTTGCAACCCGTGTAATGAAGCATGATGCATTATTAAGATGTTTTTGTGAAGATGTGACACCCTTTTTGATGATATTACTCTAATTTATTTATTTAAATAATTGCAAATATTTATTGGGTTTAGAAGGGTGTTACCTAAAGAGTAGCCAGAGGGTTGCGTTGACTTGAAAGCTCATATTCAAGATTTGATTAATGACGGTTCTTTAGAGTTCGACAGACCTCCAAAATATAGAAAGGTTACCAAGGAAGATGTTGCATTAATTTCTATCCCGTTTACTCAAAGGAGCATCCATGCTCCCGCCACAAAAGTTCCTCTAATAATTACTTTTCCTGTTCCAATACCTTATACCAGTGAGAAAGTTGTTCCTTGGCATTATGGTGCTGATGTCTATTACCGTGGAGTAAGAAAGGTGGAAAGTACTTCCGAAGAAGATTCTACTGAGGAAAACAGTGTGAATGTTGATAATTTCTCCAGTATTGGTCGGATGACAAGAAGTGGAAGAGTGTTTGGTCCTCAGAATGTACAAGATGTTGTTGATGCTTTGGAAAGAACCAAGGGAAAACAAGCGATGATTGATAACCAGATATGTGTGCAGGATAATATGCCTAAACCAATTGTTGTGCCTGGGACTTCTACAGCTCCCGACGAAGTTGAAGAGTTAATGGGGATAATCATAAAGAGTGATTACAACATCATAGACCAACTGCATCATACGCCTTCTAAGATGTCTATCTTATCTCTATTGATATATTATGAGGCTCACAGGAATTCCTTAATGAAATTGTTGAAGAATGCTTTTGTGTCGTAGGAAATAACGGTTGGTCAGTTTGAAACATTATATGCCAATATATCTACCGAAAATGGTTTGGGCTTTACTGACTTTGATCTACCTCCTAAGGGGCGCAACCATAACAAAGTGTTGCACATTTCCATGGAGTGCAAGGGTACAGCTTTATCACGTGTCTTGGTTGACACCGAATCTTAGTTGAATGTTTTTCCGAAGTCTGCACTAACGAGGATTGATTACTCCGGTCTGGAATTGTGTCCTAGTGATTTGGTGGTGAAAGCTTTTGATGGATCCAGGAAATCAGTATTTGGTGAAGTGGAGTTACCCATCAAGGTTGGCCCTCATATTTTTACTACGAAATTTTATGTAATGGACATAAAACTGGCATATTGTTGCTTACTCGGGCGTCCATAGATTCACAAAGCAGAGGAAGTCACGTCTACCCTTCATCATAAGCTCAAGTATCCTCTGGATGGTAAAACCATCATTGTTTATGGTGAAGAAGAGTACCTTTTTTGTCATCTGACTTCATTTCGTTATGTGGAAGTTGAAGGATAAATACATGAAACTCCTTTCCAAGCGTTCGAGAGAGTACAGACGGTCAATGTCCCTCCATCTGAGCCGAGGAAGAAACCTGAGACTTCTATGTCTTCTTTTAAGGATGCTGAAGCAGTAGTCGAGGTTGGTC
Source organism: Vicia faba (assembly GCA_948472305.1). Lineage (NCBI taxonomy): Eukaryota > Viridiplantae > Streptophyta > Magnoliopsida > Fabales > Fabaceae > Vicia > Vicia faba. Next base: position 717,036,018 of record OX451736.1, read on the forward strand.
ACCCTAAAGGATGGGTTTAGGTTTTGGATGTTATTCCAAAATTCAACAAGTTCGTCCTAGGTTTCAATCTCGGAAAGCAGAGTGCAGCTCCCAGAGCTCCAAGTTTGTCTACTCTAGTGAAGTTCTCCAGTTCTAGTATTGCCCAAGATGGTTTCACCAATACAATTGGTGATGATGAAGACAATGTCTACAACATTGATGATTGGATTTGCCCTAGTGTTCCAGGTCAAGAGCTTAACAACTGGACTTTTGTGGATGTCATCGAAGTTACAACTGCTTAGAAGTAATTTTCTTGTTTACTTTTCTCATGTCATAATTCCTACGCTCTGCCCAAGGCGCGGTAAATATTTGTGTAGGGACACCGTGTTTTCTTTTTCAAAAGTTTATCATTAAATAAAGGACATTTTGCATACAAATATTGTGTTCCCTTTCTTTATGTTTTTATTTTTCCTCTAAATGGAAATGTTTTCTTTTTCACACATTATCACTAAAGCATAAAAATATCACTCATGCAGATGCACATGCACACCGATTTCCATTAATAACGATTCTTCTATCGCTCACTATGACTTTGATAATCCTATCTACCAAGCCGGAGAAGAAGGTAAGGAAGATTGTGAACTCCCTGAATAGTTGGCAAGATTGTTAAAGAAAGAGGAAAAGGTCATCCAACCGCACCAGAAATCTACGGAGGTGATTGATTTGGGCACCGAAGGTGTAAAGAGAGAGGTAAAGATATGGGTTAATTTAAAGGAAAGTGTGAAGGCAAGAATAATTGAAATGCTTCGTGAGTATGTTGATATCTTTTCCTGGTCCTACAAAGACATGCCCGGTCTGGACACGGATATTGTTGTGCATAAGTTACCACTTCGAGAAGACTGTTCTCCGATCAAATAGAAGCTTCGAAGAACTCATCCTGAGATGTATAAGAAGATTAAATAGGAGGTTCAAAAGCAGTTTGATTCTAGTTTCTTGAAAGTTATCTCTTATCCACCATGGATTGCGAATATTGTGCAGGTGCCGAAGAAGGATGGGAAAGTCAGAATGTGTGTTGATTATAGGGACTTAAATATAGCAAGCCCTAAAGATGATTTTCCGCTTCCCCGTATTGATATTTTGGTGGACAGTACTGCTCAACCAAAAGTGTTTTCTTTCATGGATAACTTTTATGGTTACAATCAGATCAAGATGGCATCAAAAGACATGGAAACGACAACTTTCATTACATGCTGGGGAACATTCTGCTATAAGGTGATACAGGGGCAACGTATTAATGTGATATGGTTACTCTCTTTCATGACATGATGCATATGGAGATTGAAGTATATGTTGACGATATGATTGACAAATCTCATACAGAGTAAGAACATCTGGTCAATTTGCAGAAATTGTTTGAAAGACTGGGGAAATTTAGAGTGAGGCTGAATATAAACAAGTGCACCTTCGGGGTGAGGTCTGGAAAGTTGTTGGGCTTTATTGTAAATGAGAAAGGTATCGAGGTTAATCATGCTAAGGTAAAAGCTATATAAGAAATGCTTGAACCAAAAATAGAAAAAGAAGTTAGTGGTTTCTTGGGGAAGTTAAACTACATTTCTAGATTTATCTCTCATCTCACAGCCACGTGTGAACCATTGTTCAAATTGCTAAAGAAACATTAAGCGTTAGGTAGAATGACAAATATAAAAGAGCATTCGACAGAGTAAAAGAATACTTGCAGGAACCTCCGATTTGTATGCCTCTAGTGGAGGGAATGCCATTAATTATGTATCTACCAGTTATGGAAAATTCCATGGGTTGCGTGCTCGGCCAACATGATGAGACTGGAAAGAAAGAACATGCAATCTATTACTTAAGCAAGAAGTTTACAGAGTGCGAGTCAGGATACTCTTTACTTGAAAAATGTGTTATGCACTAGCCTGGGCTGCCAAACGATTGAGATAATATATGTTGACGCATACCACCTACTTGATATCTAAGATGGATCCTATCAAGTACATTTTTGAGAAGCCATCTCTCACAGGAAGGGTAGCCCGTTGGCAGATGATTTTAACTGAATACGACATCCAATATACTACTCAGAAAGCCATCAATGGTAGTATATTGGCAAACTATCTTGCTCACCAACGCATGGATGATTATCAGCCGATGAATTTTGAATTCCCAGATGAAGACATCATGTATATCATGGATTGCAATATTCCTAGCCCAGAAGAAGGACCCGAACCAGGATCACGATGGACGATGGTGTTCAATGGTGCCTTGAATGATATGGGAAATGGTGTTGGAGCTGTTATTACTTCACCTATAGGCTTTCACATTCCTTTCACAAACAAAATTTGTTTTGATTGCACTAATAACATGGCAGAATATAAAGCTTGTATATATGGGATTGAAGTCGCAATTGATTTGCCAATCAAGTTTTTGAAAGTTTATGGAGACTCGGCTCTTGTAATTAGCCAGATTAATGGATATTGGGAGACTAGTCACCCAAATTTGATCCCCTATAGAGAGCATGTTATGAAGTTGATTCCATACTTTGAGGAGACCGCATTTGAACATATCTCGAGGGAAGAAAACAATCTTGCAGATGCTTTGGCTACTCTGTCATTCATGTTTAAATTAAAGTTGGCTAATGAAGCGCCTTCGATCACTATCAAGAGATTAGATGAGCAAACATTTTGTTTTGAGGCTGAAGTGAAAATAGATGGTAAACCATGGTTTCACGATATTAAAAGGTACCTTGAGGTTCAAGAGTATCTTGAAGATGCGTCTGTCACAGACAAAAAGTTTTTGAGAAGGTTGTCATCCAAGTTTTTCCTCGGCAATGGTGTGTTGTACAAAAGAAATCATGATGGTATATTTCTCATATGTGTGGACACGAATGAAGCAGCAAACAATCATTAAAGAAATACATGAGGGTGCCTTCGGGACTCATTCCAGTGGACATTTCCATGGCCAAAAAGATTTTGTGAGCTGGTTACTATTGGTCCACCATGGAAAATGATTGTTATAACCATGCCAGAATTTTCTACAAATGTCAAGTGTATGTTGACAAAGTCCATGTTCCTCCTAATCCTTTGAATGTCTTGACCTCTCAGTGGCCTTTCATAACGTGGGGCATTGATATCATTGGAAAGATTGACCCAACTGCCTCCAATGGTCATCGTTTCATTCAGGTTGTCACAGATAACTTCACCAAATGGGTTGAAGTTGTATCTTATGCAAACGTTACCAAGCAAGTGGTTACTCGCTTCATCAAACACAACATCATTTGTCATTATAAGGTTCCCGAGAAGATCATTACTGATAATGGGTTGAATCTCAACAATAAGATGATGAAAGAGTTGTTCGAAAGTTTCAGAATCAAGCACCACAATTATTCTCGGTATCGTCCAAAAATGAATGGCGTTGTTGAAACGGCCAATAAGAATATCAAGAAGATTGTACAAAAAATGGTGGTAACCTATAAAGATTGGCATGAGATGTTTCCTTTCGCATTGCATGGCTATCGTACTTCAGTATGTACTTCGACTAGGGAAACCCCGTTCTCACTTGTTTATGGAATAGAAGCAGTTTTGCCTTTGGAAGTTGAGATTCCTTCTTTGAGGATTATGAAAGATGTTGAGCTTGATGTATCTGAATGGGTACAAAATCGGTTGGATCAGGTACACCTCATCGATGAGAAAAGACTAGCAGATGTGTATCATGGTCAGGTGTACCAAAAGAAGATGAGAAGAGCATTTGACAAGAGGGTGCATTCTCAAAGTTATCAAGTTGGTGACCTTGTTTTGAAAAGAATCATTCTTCCTCAAGGTGATCCCAGGGGAAACGGACTCTGACTTATGAAAGACCATTTGTTGTAAAGTAAGAATTCTCTAGAAAAGCCATGATGCTTACAACTATAGATGGTGAAGACTTCCCACTCCCCGTGAACATAGATGTAGTTAAAAAAAACTTTGCATAAAAGAGACCCGCTGATTCGACGGATAAGACAAAAAAGGGCATCCTGGTGAACCACAAAAAATGAATAAAAAGCTTCGGGAAAAAAATTAGGGATAAAAAAGAATAAGTGAAAAGAATGAAAAAGAATAATAAGTATACCCGCTAAGTTGAAAACCTGAAAGGGAGGCTTAGGAAAAAAAGGGTATCCCGGTGGATTGAAAACCCAAAAGGGTGATCCAGGAAAAAGTTGGGGATTTAAAGCGAATGACTACGTCTAGCATCGGATCTTTAATTTCACCTACTGCTACAATTGGTCACCCCGAAGGGTAGGAATCATTCCAGTCATCTTCTTCAGAAAGCAAAGTGATGAGAGCTTCAAGGTCATAAGAGTTATAGCTGAATCAGAACCTGGTGGATATCCGTTTTCACATTGCCATCTTTGTAATACTCTTTTGATTTTACCTTTGCAATCACCTCTTTCTAGGAATTGCTTCTTGATGTAAATTCCTATTTACAGGCCAACTTCAATCAATAAAATATTTCTTTTTATCAAGAAAAGCTTGCTTTATTTTCTTTTATTGTTTTGTTTGCAAAAACGCGCGATACTTTTTTTATAAACATTTTAATTTGATGATTTTTGCACAGCATGATAAATAAAATACAAATATTACTCTTAAGTTTGTTTGTAACCTAGTTGGTGGACAAAGTCATCATGTTATACCTGGGGCACGTTTGGTGTGATTTGTTTTGCAGGAACTGTCGTTCTCTCGCTAATGTGTAAATTGCCAATACCAGAACAACATTTGTCAAGATGATTACAATATCCCTAGCTTGGGTCATATCCCCAGCAGTGCTGAAGTTTCTACTTCTCACTAGTAAGTCTTCCCTAAGAAAAAGGATTGTGGCTAAAAAGTTTGACCGATTTGGAAATTCTTGGATGATTCCCCAGCAATACTTGAAGTTTTCTTCTCCCTAGCATCGCCAAACAGAGAATCCTTGTCTGACAGTTTGTGATTGATGAGATTTCTTGGTAGGAAATCTACATCCAATACAGACATGCGATATTGTTGTGTTCATGGGAGAATGTATATTCCCCGAAGCAGAGTTCCTCATTCCCCAGCCGAGGGCACCGATTGAGAATTTTCTTATTCCCTGAAAAGTCGCTTCACCAATATTTCTTATTCAATACCTCACTCATTTCCCTAGTGGAATATCTTGAGACCCATCATACTGAGAATTTTGTCTCATCCACCTGCCAAGTCTGTTCGAGAATTGTCATTTTTTCTAAGCTGAGTCGTGTTGAAGCTTATCTCACTCCCCAGAAGAGGCTACTTTATGAGTTCTTTTGCTCAGGATATTTATCTTCCCAGCTAAGTTGCCTTATTTGAGATCTCTTATTCAGGAATTTTCATTTGCCTAACTGATTTGTTTCATCGAAGGTTCTTATTCAAGGATTCTCCATTTTCCCTAGTAGATTTTGATCCTGGAGGATGATAAGTGTCATATCCCCAGAGGAGTGCGCTATCAGAACTTCTTACCCGAGGTTTCTCGAATCCCCGGCATGCTCGTTCTTTTTGAAGATCGTTCATAAATCCCCAGTTGAGTTTCTTACACCAAGATTACCTCCTCTCCAATAAGAGTTTTGTGCATAAGTTCTCTTATATCCAGCTTGGATCCTCATATCCCCAGCAGTACAAGTTTTTGTCATCCCTAAGATAGAGGTTGACAAATTTTTCCCCAAACAATCAGAGGAGAATTTTGATTCCATGCATGCCCCATGTTATTGGTATTTTCCCTAGCAACGTCCAATCTTCATTTGGCGTCCCTTATCAGAGTTTACAATTTTAATCTAATCTTCTTCAACAGAGTTTGCAATTTATTTTTTGAAAATCCCCTCAGAGTTTGTAGCCCGTATTTATCGATTTCTTGGTTTGTAGCCCGTATCTTATTTTCTCCAGCAAAATCATGCATCATCGTATTGCATCCTCAAAGTGTATTGTTTCCATTCCTTTTTGGAACATTAATCCATGAATAATAATAATTTAAACATGCATTGAAACATAAGCCATTATTGTTTCTATTTTCCCCAGTATATTTGCTAAAATTTTTGGATTATATCTTCGGAGAGGTCAATTTACCCTCGGTATTCCGGTTTTCACCCATACATGTATCCTATGATGTTATCATTCAAGCGGTTGAGTGTCTACTCACTATCTTTTGCAATGGTCCAGTTTCTCCCTGGCACAATTTTCTTGAGTTCAGTCTTCACTACCCTTGTTGGTTCATGTCAATGTCGATTGATACACCTTCTGAATACTAGTCTTACCCTGATATTCATTTTCATCTTAGTTTTATCTAGTTTCTCTTAGGTCGAGTTTTATCGCGTTACCTGTGCATTCAATCCATTTTTGTCCTGGTACTCATCTTTGGATTAGTTTTATCTAGTCTTCTTCAGTCGAGTTTGTTACTCGTTTTTAAGTTTCATCTTTGGACTAGTTTCATCTAGTCTTATTGAACCAAATTTTTATTCGTTATTTATCTCTTTTATTCCTTAGGTTCGTTCAGCATCATCTATTGTCTACCCTCGATTGAGACCAGCAGATGTCTTATGAAATACACACACTTTTTGTCACTTTGCTATAGGACCCAATTTTTATTGTTGTCCTATTGAGTACTTTTTCACATCCTAGTTTCATCTAGTTCCTCTTAGGTCGAGTCTTGTCTCGTTACCTTGTTTCCACACCAATTTCTACCTGGCACATTCTTTATAGTACTCTCGGAGGCCGAGTTTTATTTCGATAACCTCTACTCGATCCCACCAGCGTTCAGCTAGCGTGCTAATGGTATAAGTTCAGTTTTATCTGTCCTTTATTGATGAGACCAGGTTATTTCTAGTATACCCGTTCAGATTCGATATCTATTCGTATCTTTCGAGTCTAGTTTTGTCTAGTCTGCTTGGGTTGAGTTTTATCTCATTTTTGTGGTCTGTGATCCAGTTATGTCCTGGCACGGTCTTTTAGAGCCTAGTTTTATCTAGTCTTTTTGGGTTGAGTTTTATCTCATATTTGTGATCTGTGTTCCGGTTTTGTCCTGGCATATTCTTCTAAGGTGTAGTTGAATCTAGTCTTCTTGGGTTGAGTTTTATCTCATGTTTACGGTTTGTGTTCCAGTTTTGTCCTAGAACATCCTTCTAAAAGTCTAGTTTTATCTAGTCTCCTTGGGTTGATTTTTATCTCATTATTACAATCTATGTTCCAGTTTTATCCTGGCACATTCTTCTAAGTTCTTGTTAAATTTAGTCTTCTTGGGTTGAGTTTTATCTCATGTTTGTAGTCTGTGTCCCAGTTTTATCCTGGCATATTCTTATAGAGTCAAACATCCACTAGTTCTCTTGGTGTAAGCCAAATCTCTACCTGGCTTACTTTTTTACTCCAATCTCTACTTGGCATACTTTTCGAGTCCAGTCTTTTCTTGGCTCAACTTTCAAATCCAACTTCTTCTTGGTATATCTCTTGAGTCCAGGTTTATTTGACACTCTTTGGTAAGATTTGGTATTCACTAGTCTTCCAGTCTCTCACTCAGTTTGCTTGGTCATCCTTACAAAAATACAGTTACATTTTTTGCTTTATTCTCTTATTCAAGAGTGTAAATTTGCTGGTTCTTTTAGTATTCAATCCTCTTCCACCTTGAACATTCGAAAGTTGTCGCTTTTTCTCACTTATCAGGTTTAAGAAGATTGAATAGGGGCAGCTGTTACACCCCAAAATTTGCCCTATTTTTTTAAAACTTTAATGGCTTACGTTTCATCATATGCATTCATACATTTTGATAGAATCAAAGTGTTTTGGTTCCCAAGTTCCTTTGCAAGCTATGAAAGTTGGTTGTATTGAAAATCGGTGCAAGAAGGGTCTCATACCCTCAATCTTTGAGTCACTCAAGCTAAAATGGTTTACCATGCCATAAGATATCTCAACTATCTCATTGATTCATCAGAAGATTGAAAATTGCCAAGCTTTGAAGTGAATCACTATTCTCTTATGCATTTCTTGAGATTAGGGTTTTGGCCAGATGAAGTGCTTGATACTTATGTGGGCCAAATTTGTGAAGTAACATCCTCTAATTTTCATATGAGATATCTTTGTTAAATAATTTCTCATCATTTTCCTTGGAATTAGGTTTTTGAGACTGAATCATCATATTCTAGCACAAGGGGCCAAAATTAGGGTTTTGGATTTAACCTGGAAATCTCTGAATTTTTGGGCAAGACTTGATTCCATGCTTTTCTAAATATCCATGAGAACCTATGATTGAAGGATTGAGCATCAATTTTGATTGTAAGTGGTTCAATTGGTCATTGGGGGTAAAACGATCATCTAGGTAAAAGTCAACTGTTGACCAAGGGGACTTATGGTCAAGGTCAAGGTCAATGATCATGTTTCAACATCACATGGCCTATGGTTAAATAAATCCAAGAGAATGATGGATTTTGAAGTTAAATTATTCATGAAGGTATCTTTATGAAATTTGAAAATTTACTAAGTATGGAAACTCATAAGGTTGAATTTCAAATATTCATAACTTCTTCAGTTTTTGTTGAAAAACTGCAAGCTTTACATGCTTAGAAAAAGGAAGAAAAGTTCTTCAACTTTGTCCTTGTGAGATCAAATCCAAAAGGTGAAAAGAGAGAAAGTAATGGTGCTTATAAGGTTTTGACACTTTGATAATTTTAAGGTTTTGACCTAAAATTCACTCTCTTCATGGCCAGTTTTGAAGATCAAAATGAATTCAATTTTAAAAAGTGTCAACTAGAGAATTGAAGTTTGTTTGATTCCCTTCAGTTTTGTTTCAAAGATTATTGCATTTGGTTCAATGTAGAATGAGATATTGAGTTTAGGATTTTAGTGTTTGAAGTTGTCAACTTGGCCAGCATGAGAAGCCCATTCGCTCGTTAGGCCTGGACTTTCATCAAGCAGTTGTAGGGCACGTGTTCATAGCCACTTTTCTTGTTGAATCACTCATCTTTTTGAAAAATGATAAACATCAAAATTTAAATTTGAACTTCCCTTTTCAACTTTGATTCAAATTTTGTTCCATTTAGATCATTATGGAAAGAGTTATTGAGTTTAGAAATTGGAGGTTTGAAACTGCCAAGAATTTCTAGTCAGCACGCGCGCACAAGAGATGGGCAGGCCTAGTCAGCTATGCATTTCACTTTTTCGTGCCAATATTTGAGGACCTTACAAGCTTCATTTTCATTTTTCATCAACATCAATCTTGATCTACATCACTTCAGCTTTCTAATGGTGCCAAGTTTATGTTAAATAATCAAGGAATGAAAGAGAAATAAAGATAAGGTTGGAATGGGTCATAAGCTCGTGCATGCACATCAGTTTCGGCCAGAAATAGAATTTTTGTGCACACACCCTTGAGAATTTCTTGCAGCATGCCTTGAAATTACCCCACACATATTCCTTTTTTCTCTTTACTTCAAATAGGCAAGTAATGCACGTGACACCCATGCTTAAGTTTCACACTCCTTGCCATAATAAGCAACTTTCTTCTTTCCACTCATGAGTTGTACGGTTTCCCCCATGTGCTCACACCTTTCTCACCCTTATCTCATTATAATTTCTCAAGAAAAGGACACAAGGACATCACCTTACACAAAGCAAAATGCAGTTTGCTGCTTCCGTTTCCATTTTTGTCAAGATTTGTCCATAATTCCCTCCAACGGTCTTGAACTTCAAAAAGACCTCATTTCCCTCTAAGCAAGCTTGCTCACTACTCTCCTCACTCTTTATAAGCACACCATTCTCTTTATTGCAACATATGCACTCCCCATTTCACACAATTCAGATCTGACCTTCTTCTCTATTTTTCTAAGTTTTCTTCAAATCTCTCTCAATCTCCTTGCTCCAGATCTCTACTCTTGCACATTTTTACTAACTTGAGGTTGAAGAAGGAAGTTGCTCTGGGTTTCTTGCTTCAGAATCGAAGGCTTTGTGAATTTATTTTTCACATTCGAGGTAAGCTTCCATAGAACTTGAATCTCTCATGCTAGCTTAAACTATTATTTAGAAATCTTGTTATTGAGTATATAGTTGGCTAAACAATATGTTTGATGTGGATTATATGTTGCATTTGGTGTGAATTTATGAATTCAACATTTATGTAAATTGCTTGAATCTCGTTTTTCAGTGATTTTTTATTTGATTTTATCTTTGATCTTGCCTCAATTGTGAAAATTATTGGTTCTATGATGTTCTCTGTTGTGAGATCTTGAACTTTGCTTTTTGTATCGCCTGATTTCATTGAAATTTGAGCAAGATATCTGGATCTGAAACTTACATGATATAGTTGTTTTTGAACATGTCTAAATTTCTTGCAATCAGTGATTTTCGTCCACTCTTTTCTCCATGATTTGTGCCTCATTTTGAAAAATTCTTGATGCTGTGATGTTCTTCAAGCTTTGATTTTGAATTTTGGTTTTAATTTTATCTTATCTCATTGAGAATCAAGGGAGATATCGAGTTGGGAAGTTTGCATGTTGAAACTGAAAATATGCTAGGATTTGTCTACAAGACAGGGATGACGAGGTGTCTTTCTTTAATTGAACATGTTTAATAGATTTTTGAAGCGCTTTTTTGGCATATCAGGTGTAGTAGACCTATTTCATATTGGAATTTTTATTTCATTTTAATTGTTTTATCAAATTTATTTTTAATAGTTTCACCTATTCAAAAATTATACAAAATATATTTTATACTTTATTTTTAGTCCAATTTTTTATTTTATATTTTATTTTATTATTTTATCATTTTTGGATGATTAATTAATTCAAGGAGTTTAATTAGGTGTTTAATCACTTTTTGGAATTTTTTTATTTTATTTTCTAATTTTCATTGATCTAAAATATCATCAAAAATATTTTCTAACTTCCTTATGTTGTTAGGTTGATCTAGATATTTTTATCTCATTTTTTTAATAATTGTTTGCATTTAATTCTAAAATTGACAAGTTTCAGTATTATTTTGTTAAATTCACTTGCTTAAGCTAGAATTTAGATTTAATTTTGAATATTCAAGTGATATAAAAAAATATGAAAAAATATGTTTGACATAATTATGTTTGTTGTGAATCCATGATAATTTTTACTCATTTTTATTTTCTGTTTTGGTATTTTATTGTCCATTTGATGGTGATATGTGTTTAGTTTGGCTTTGTTTCCAACTAGTTTTGCTATTTGAATTTTATTTTCAACTTTTCCTTGACATAAAAAATATGAAAAAATATTTTGATACTCAAGGATGTCTTGGGATGCTTTTAAAATTTTTCCCCATTTCTCTTGATCAAATTGCTTTCATTTAAAAAAAATTTGTTAAGTGTGTTTGTTTGGATGCCTAGTGGAGCTAGTTTCCATCTTTTAATTTAATTTTCTACTTTCTTTCAACTTTGAATGTATGGTGACACTTGATTATGACTTGTGATGATCTTAAGATGCTTGAAATTTTTTTTTTAAGTATATTGATCCTTTTCCTATTTTCCTTTGATTTAAACATTGTATGTGATCATTGTTTGTCTTAGTTAACATTTGGGGCCATATTGTTGAGTCCTTTTGTGAATTGATCCGTGATTGGGGAATTATAAGTTCAAGGATAACAACTTTGGGGTTTTAAAATTAATTGACCTCATTAGATCAATCTTTCTCCATACTTTTCATGTTGAACTTTTATCTTATTATGTTGAACTTATTTCTTTGTTGTTGGAGATACAAGGTATGCACTTGTGCAACCTATAAGGAACAAAGTTCCTTCTTCTTTCTCTTATTGTCATTAGCATGTGTAGAGACTTGAGTTCATGTATATGAACCATTCAAGTAATCTAACATATCACATTTTTTTAGAGGTCTTTTGCTTAACTTTTGTGATCATGGTTTAGGAGAATGTGTTTGTACGTTTCTAATTGAGCATCATTGATCCAAAAAGGTTGAAATCCCTTTGTTTATACTTATGACTTCATATCTTATGATCTATAAATAAATTCTCATTTTATTCCTTGATTGACATTTCATTATCAATTCATCATGATGACAAGTTAGGAGCCACATTCTTTGTTTTGACCTAATTGATGTGTGATGTATCATTCTTGAGGACTTTGAGTCTAATATTTTTGTGTTTAATATTTGATCTTAACCTCTCTCTCCTCATATAATTTCTCATTCTTCCTTGATCCTTGGTTAAGTACTCACTTTATAACCAACATGGTGATACATAAGAAGCTATATTTTATTTCTATTTGTGTTTTGAGCTTCATTATCTAATGATTATCTCATGATCCTTTGTGCCATGTCCCATGAATGTATCTTGATGTTGGCTACTTCCCATAACATCTAAGAACATTGAACTTTGATTTATTTATATCATTTTTCTTTTATGCATCAAGGGGACTATACTTTTCCATATATCATGACAATCTTGTTGACATTTCTTAAGTCTTCAAGTTTATGATTGATGTTTTAAATTGAACATTGTTTTCTTACCTCCTTTCACTATTCTCTTTGTGTGATATGTATGAATTCCTTTCTCCATGCTTGTGATGTTTGAAATGTGATCTTAGAGATCATTTGCTACTGACTTGTGTGTTGTGTCACCCTCTAAAATGTTCCCTCTTCATCTATCCCATTCTTGTGATTTACTCACCTTTAGAGACATGATAAGGTTTGGTTTTGACCTAGTCTTATCTTAACCTTTGATATGCTTAAGTAGTGATCCCTTAGGGTTGTTAGAGGTCTTTGATATGTGTTATCTCTAAGTTTTTTCTTTTGACTTCACTCTTACTTGATATGTCTTGCCATGTTCACTTGGTCACACACTTGTGCCCACTTCATTACACCATTTTGATGGATGCTAGTTTTTTTGTACCATGTTTTTAATGACTATTTGAATATCTACTTGACTAATAGGTATGTGATAAATGTATAACATGTCAATGTTTGCCTTCTCTTCTTCACATTACCTCTTTCACCTCACATGATTGCTTGCTAGCATTGCATGAGGACATAAATCCACTTAGGGTTCTTCAACCAACTTTCCTTGTATAATTTGATTGTGAATATTTCTAGAACTTGTTTATGTGATGATGTTGAGTTATTTATGTGTTCAATTATGACTTGTACACTTCTTTATCTATCTCACTTTATTTCATCTTCTTATACCATACTTAGTTAGACACTTGACACATGAATGCTCTTATGCTAGTATTCTTGCCTTTTTAACTTTTCTTGTGATCTTTAGATCTTTGCCTCTTTTGAGTGACACATATGGATGTATCTACACCCTATTTATGCTATATTGCTTCCCCTTTTAGATTTCCACTTACTTGTTACCCAAGTCTTATCTTGTTACTTGTTTGAGTTTTATCTCTTTGCATCATGTGAACTTGTCTTAATTAGGTGATGTTTGTTAATATGTAATCCCTTAATGTTAGTTTTTGATATCTTAAACCATGTTTAGCTTATGTATTTACATCTTGTCTTATACCTTCTTTCATGTTTTATCATGATGTGAAGTTTTGTCTTCTAATTGCACACTTGAACTTCTAGTTACCTAGTTAGGTAATAGTTCATTCTTCTTGACCTTTGTTGTCAGGCTTAGGATAGTCTAAGGTGTTTAAAATGATAGGCTCAGAATATAGATGATATATTTATGTGCTTTTAGGCCATTCCTTTTGATTTCTCATCTTTTCCTTCATGCTTCTTCTTCATTTCTTTAAGTTGGCTTGTGAGATCTCTATCTCTTTTGTGTTTTATCAGCATGTCTTGTGTAATTGTTAATGTGTTATCATCTTACTTTTGTGATGTTTTTTAATCCCTAATTGATGTTTTGTCATCTCTTACATTATGTTTTTTCATCCATACATGATGTTTTATCATCTTCCTTCTTGATGTTTTATCATCTTTCTTGTTGTTTTATCATCTTCCTTCTTGATGTTTTATCATCTTCACTTGATGTTTTTCCTTCTATGCTTGATGTTTTATCATCTTTCTTCTTTATGTTTTATCATCTTTACTTGATGTTTTTCCATCTATGTTTAATGTTTTATAATCTTCCTTCTTGATGTTTTATCATCTTACTTCTTGATGTTTTATCATCTTTACTTGATGTTTTTCCATCTATGCTTGATATTTTATCATATTCCTTCTTGATGTTTTATCATCTTCACTTGATGTTTTGCAAACTATACTTGATATTTTATCATCTCATACTTTATGAATGTTTGCTTGATTGTTTTATCATTACTCCCTCATCTTGATGTCTTATCATCTCTTCTTATGTGCTTAGGTATCTATCTTAATTGCATTTGTGCTTATGTGATATTTTCTTTCTCTCGTATCTATGTGTGATCGCTTGCTTCTTCATCTTCTTCTTCTTCTTATCTTCTCTTTTATGAGATTTCCATGTTCCCCGTAGGATCTTTAGTTCATGCTTCTCTAAGTTTGAACTAAATAGACCTTAGGTTTTCTATCCATGCATGACAACATTAGGCAGATGCTTCCCTCATATCACAACTATAGGATCAATATTGCATGATAACTTTAGGACTATTTTTCTAGTCTCTCTTAGTCTTTTGCATTCATGTTAAAACTAAAACTCTTTTTGTTTCAAACTTTTAAAACACTTAATAATAAATGATGAGAATCACACTTCTACTAATTATGGGAAATGATAAGCATGTTTCTTCTCGATCGTATCGTTCTTTTGTTCTTAGTCTCTTGTGTGGTTCAAATCTCAAATCCTTTTCAAGGTAAAAAAACATCAACCAATGCAAACCTTTTTGTCTTCGGACTTTTTCTTTTAAAACCTTTTCAAAAAGGACATGCTTCGCTAGCATCGTTCATAAAAAATATGTAACTCACCAAATTTTTTGAGGTGAACTACAAGTGCCTTGATCCCCATTACACGGTTTGTGTTACATAGGCACAAAGGTTCGCAACTGCGGCAGGCACAACTAATAAAAAAATTCTTTTTGTACATACTTTGCATGCATTCCCCCTTAGCATTAAGCTTTAAACATATATTAGACACACCCTTAGATTAGAACAAACTCAAGTGGATCTTGTGGAGTACCACAGACGTGAGGGGTGCTAATACCTTCCCCTCACGTAATTGACTTTCTTACCCTTTTCTCTTGGTTGTGATGACCATGCTCCTTTTTTCCCCCAGGTTTACTCAGTGTTTCCTTTTCCTCTCTTGGGATAAATAACATTGATGACAAATCTTCTGTTCTTTCTCCTCTGTTCGTGCTTCGATGAAAATCCCAGATGCAACAATGTTCCTTTTATCAGGGTGACTTGTAGTCAGTTCCTTGGATTCTTATGTATGTCCTCAAGTAGAGTTACATAGGCACAAAGGTTCGTAACCGCGACAAGCACAACTAATAAAAAAAATTCTTTTATACATAATTTGCATGCATTCCCCCCTTAGCATTAAGCTTTAAACATAGATTAGACACACCCTTAGATTAGAACAAACTCAAGCGGATCCTATGGAGTACCACAGGCGTGAAGGGTGCTAATACCTTCCCCTCGCGTAACAAACTTCCTTACCCTTTTCTCTTGGTCGCGATGACCATGCTCCTTTTTTCCCCCAGGTTTACTCTATGTTTCCTTTTCCTCTCTTGGGATAAATAACATTGATGACAAATCTTTTATTCTTTCTCCTTCGTTCGCGCTTTGATGAAAATCCCAAACGCCACAATGTTCCTTTTATTAGGGTGACTTGTAGTCAGTTCCTTGGATTCTTATGTATGTCCTCAAGTAGAGGAATCTTTTCTGGCTTGAGAACTCACTTATTTAGTGCTTGTGAACTCACAAATTTCCTCCTTTATTGCTTTATTAGTCTACACAAAGAATGTTCCAACATTATCTTCAACATATATCCTTTGTTCAGTAATTGAATCATCAACTACCATATTGATAGATTCCAAAGTCATCCCAGTTCTGGAGTTAAGAACTCTATAAGTTCTGCTTCTTAAAGAGTAACCTTAAAATATCCCTTCATCCCTTATGGGATTATTCTTTCCCTTTTGACCTTGGTCAGTCAAGTAATAGCATTTACTTCCAAAGTAATGAAACTAATTTACTCTAGGCTTCATTCCTTTCCATAGCTCATAAAGAGTGTCTAAAGTACCTCTTCTCAAAGTAACCTATTATGAATGTAACCAGCAGCATTCATGGCTTCTGCCCAAAAGTACAAAGGAAAATCTATAGCATGGAGCATGATTCTAGTTGATTCTAGAATATCCCTGGTCACTTGTTCAATAATTCCCACTTGATGAGAGCACTCATGACTAATATTTTTAGAAGCACAAAATTAAGAGAATTTTATATTCTCAAACTCTTTTTCATGTTCACTTCTAACTTTGACAATATCGTCATTCATCTCTTCTTGAAAAATTTGACATAAGTCTTTGAAGACATTCAAAGCATATGATTTTTTTCTAAGAAAATTTATCCAAGTATATCCAGAAAAATTATCTATAAGTATATAAACATATATCTAACCACCCATGCTTTCAACATGCATTGGTCCCATTATGTCTATATGAATAAGTTCCAATACTTTGGAAGTAGTCTGATGTTACAACATTAGGTGTGACATCATGATTTTTTTTTACTTTCACACTCATCACATACTTTCCCTTCATCAATCTTGAGCTCTGGCATATCTCTAATGGCTCCTTCAAATATGACTTCCTTCATTTTTTTGAAATGAAGATGTCCAAGTTTCTGGTGTCATAGCTTCACTTCATCCTCATTGGTTTTTTAATATATGGAAGAGTAAGCAATTATTTGAGATTCCCTCAAATAATAGTTGTCTTTGGACCTTACACCTTTCATCAGAACAACATCCTTCTCATCTTTGACCAGACATTATAATTTTGAGAAGTTGACTAATATACCTTGGTCACACAATTGACTAATGCTAATAAGATTAGCAGTTAATCCTTTCACAAACAACACATCTTCTAAACTGGGACAGCCGGGACATATCATATTTCTAACCCCTTTGATTTCACCTTTAAATCCATCACCAAATCTGACAGATCCTGAGGGATGAGGCCTAATGTTTACTAATAACTTCTGAACTCCTGTCATGTGTCTAGAGCACCCTGTGTCAAAGTATCAGTCTTCTCCATTTAAGTCTTTCAAGGAAGTATGAACAATAAAGTTAATATCCCTATTTTCAACACTTATTTTTCTACTTACTTTATCAATATTAGAATGAACTGAAGATTTATGATCTCCATATAGTTTATAACATGAAGGCTTAATATGGCCAAGCTCACGTTAATAATGACATATCCACTTTGAAGATTGGAATATGGGTAATGTTTTATCATGTCTATCAGGATGTTGTAACATATGATTGGACATGTTGATTATTCTCTTCCTTTCAGGTGAAAAGAACTCCTCTTCAGATACTTTTCTTTGTGTGTTATCAGATTGATAAATCAACTTCAGTATCTTCATCCTATCACTATATCATCTCTATTTTTCATGTTCTTCAAGGAATCTGACATGTTATTAAGCTTGGAATTTAAGATAGTTACCTCACTTTGATGATGTGAAACAGAACATAGAAGCTTCTTCTTTTCATTCTCCAATTCAGCTATGATCTTTCTCTGTTCTTAAACTGTTTTAAGCCTTTATTCACACTTGTCACGTGCATCCTTATGATATACACCAAGGTCTTCATAGATAACACTTTCATCATATGATTCCACTTCATCCACCCATCTACCAAAAAGAGCCATCACAAGCTTGGCAGTCTCATTGTTAGTCTCATCTTCTGATTCATCATCATTAGACCAAGACACAGTAAATTCCCTTTTCCGCCTCTTGAGAAAAGTAGGATATCCTAGTTTAATATGACCATAACCTTCACACTCATAACATTGAATGCCTTTGTTTTGATTGTTCTTGTCCTCAGTCCTGGTATTTTCTGAAAATCCTCATCATTCCCGATGTCAGATGAGATGTTCCTGACATTTGGTATTCCTCTTTTCTCTATTCTTTTCAGAATTCTATTAAATTGCTTTCCAAGTAACACAATAGTATTGAACAAAACTTCATCAAGATCAGCTTGGCCTTTTTCATCTTCAGCATTTGAAACAAAAGCTATACTCTTATTCTTTTTCTCAGACTTGTCACTTATAGCCAATTCAAAAGTTTGAAGTGACCCAACAAGCTCATAAACTCTCATGGTGTTGATATCTTGAGCTTCTTCAATACCAGTTACCTTCATGTCAAATTTCCTAGGTAAAGAACTAAGGATCTTTCTAACAAGCTTTTGTTCTAACGTCTTTTTTCCCAAGGCATTTGATGCATTTACTATTTCAAGTACCTTCATATGATATTCTTAGATAGTCTCATCATCATTCATCTTTAGGTTCTCAAATTTTGTAGTGAGAAGTTGAAAGTCTTGATGTTTTAACTTTAGATGTACCTTCATGAGTTGTTCTGAGAATTTCCCAAGCATCCTTGGCAATAGTACAAGTATTAATCAACCCGGGCGCATTCATGTCTACCCCATTGAATAAGGCATTCAAAGCTTTGGAATTTCCAAGAGCTGATTTATCATCCTCATCATCCCATTCTTCCTCTGGCTTCGAATACATATTCCCATCTTTGCCTTTATTCACGGGATGTTCTCATCCTTTCAAAACAGCCTTCTAAGCTTTGTTGTCTATGGACTTTAGAAAAGCCACAATTCTAACTTTCCACCAATCATAATTTGAACCATATGACGAGGTGATATGTTGTTGTTTCCTCCTTCTTTATCCATAGTACCAGAAAATAGTCTTCCTGGAGCTCACCCAATAGACAGAATAGGGTGCCAGCTCTGATACCAATTGAAATTCTTGCACTTACAATACAAAGGTCAAGACTGATGTCTTAACATAAACACAATGTCAGGACAGATGTTATGACATCTGTTGACAAAAAACCCGCTGAAACTGTTGATTATACAGAAATATAACTTATAGAAATTTAAATAACACAATCAATTGTTAACCTAGTTCGGTGCAACGTCACCTACTCTGGGAGCTACCAAGCCAGAAAGGAAATTCACTATGATAGTATTATTTCAAAGCTAAACCAACCCTAGTTTACAACGTCTCGCCTAATCACTACCATGTGCAACTTCTACCTAGAAACCACTAGATATGAGATCCCCCTATCACTTTCAATCACCATAGTGATATACCATCAGCCACAAACTTTGTGACTAGACCTAAAACCCAAAAGAAGTTTACACTTACAATAAACAATACTTAGTCAAGACTCTTAACTAAGAAAAATACTTGGTTTTTCTTAAAAGCTTCAACCAAGAACAATACTTAACTCTTTGCTTAAAAGCTCATGAGTGAGAATAATAACTTGATAAAAAAGAAACAATCATTCAACTCAATGCACCATAGATACATGAGTTACATACAAAGAACACAAACACTAAAAACCTAAAAGACTCCCCAAACACAAAATCCTTATGTTGCACACACAGTTTCTTCTTTGTGAATGCTTGCTATTTTAGGTCTAGAAAGTTCATTTATATAGACTCTTTCAGAATGAGATTGGACTCTTCAAAAATATCCAATCTTCACGTTCAAAACAACTGCAAGATCTTCTCATGAAAATAGGAACAAATCTTTTTAAATCTTCCTAAAAATTCTCCAAGATCTTTTTTAAGAAATTTAATTAAATTTGAACTTTTGTTCCTAAATAATCTCTTTGACGTGCGCATAATGATGAGGAATATCCAAAAGTATCTCATCAAATCAAAACAAATATGTCAAGAGATACACAACAGCAACGCCTTCTGTACACAGTCCAAGATATCATGACATCTGTCTTTGACATCTTGCTGAAAACACATAAGAGTATAACTGTTATGACAGTTGATGAAGATGTTACAACATCTTACTTAACATCAGTATAGAACCATGTTTTACAGAAATTTAGCCAATCATAAAACCATGGAACTAACACATAATAATCCCCACCCCATTTCTCGATCTAACTTTTCAGGTGTACGAAAGCTTAAATCTTGAGTTGTCTATTTCTTTCGCATTTTCACTTGTCCATTTAGTTTCTTGTAGACACATAAAATTGATCTTCCTTGTAACCATAATCTATACTATTTCCATAAATTTTCCAGTAAGCGTCCCTCTATTCCATGATCCAAAATGAATCCTACTATCATAAACTAACTTCGTAACCCACACATGTTCACGAAAATGTGGGACCCCTTGCTTATTTTTCACTGCATCTAGGCGGCAATACAATGACCCTTCCTATTTTATTGTACTCGTGCCATATAATGTGTTGCTTCTGGGCAACGACCTACCATTCACATTATTTCATAATTGATCCATGTCATGGAGATTTAATAAAGTTTTACATTGGTTGTTGACTGCCTAACACAACCCTCTCCTTTTATCCAAGCTTGGAACTAGATATTGTAGCAGTAGAAATGTTGAGATTAAGACATTGGATTGACTTAACTTGCAAATCAGTGAAAGTCGACACCACACTTTTATTTTATCCAAACGAAATGGAAAAAGAGTGAAACAAAACCCAAATTAAAATAGAGATCAAGGTAAGGGGGTTGGTTATGCAAAGGGAAGATATTAACACCCTAAACATCTATGGTACTCATCATGAACCTCTTTGAAAATCTGTATATTTTGGCTATAAAGAAATATTTCCAAAATAGAA
The DNA here is from genome assembly GCA_948472305.1 of Vicia faba. Classification (NCBI taxonomy): domain Eukaryota; kingdom Viridiplantae; phylum Streptophyta; class Magnoliopsida; order Fabales; family Fabaceae; genus Vicia; species Vicia faba. The sequence continues at coordinate 717,056,740 of OX451736.1, forward strand.
GGTGGGGATAAGAAAAGAAATGTTTTAATTAATTTTGATTTGGTAAAACTACAATGAGCTTCGTGCCGACGTACCACCAAGGTGCAATGATGAAACCAGAACCACATAGTTCTTCTCAATTTTTTTGAAAGTTTTGTGTGTTGGTTAATGTTAATTATCTATTTTTTTATGATTAACATTATGTTTGGTAAAACTAACTTAGTATAGACATGTTGAAATAACATGTTCTATCTACTGGAGAAACATGTCGAATGTGATGTCCTATGCAGTTTCTTTCGACATCGTGATTTTGTACAAGTGTAGAATATTATGAAAATATTATGCTATCATATATGGCACTCAGTTTGAAGATTAAAAAGATTCAAGCTGAATTCAAGGAGTATTCTTAGTTTCTAAGTATGGAGATAATTTAGGAAACTAATGATCGATAATCTATCTTTGAGGAGATATTTCTGCAGCGCCTCTTTCATATCCAGCTGCGCCTATGAAGCCCAAATCCAGTACATTAAAGGTTATAAATAGAAGGTTTCAACACTATTAATAGTGTGGAACTTACAATGTATTTTTATTAGGGTTTGTGTGTTAATTGTGAGGCTCTTGATTATAATCTTGGTAAAAGAGTAGGACTTTGTTTTTGAGTTATAAGTTCTGTCAGTCATTCCAAAGCTTTCAAGTAGTGAATGATTGTGTGTCTTTGAAGTGTGACTTCTATTATTTTCTAAGTGTTTAGAATCGTTCAGTCATTGTTCTGTGATTGGAAGGGATATGAGAAGGGTCTCATACCTAGGTGAGTATTAGGTAGAAGTCAAGCAAGCATAGTGATTAAGTGAGAAGTTGTAAACAGGAGAGTTTAGCTTCAAATTGATATTGTCTAGTTGATTTTGTCCCTGGCTTGGTAGCCCCCGGAGTAGGTGTTATTGTACACCTAACTGGGTTAACAATCATGTGTGTTCTGTAATTTTACGCACTTTGTTTATCATTTATCTTATCATTGTGTGTTTGTTCAGACAAAGGTGTCTCAACATCTCTTAGGATATCTGAGATCTGAATACCAGAATTTCAACTGGTATCAAAGAACGCATGCTACTCTGACTCTATGTGAGATTCAAGGGAGATACTTTCTGGTACAATGGACAAGGAATGAGGGTTTATGAACAGACCAACCATCCTTGATAGAACAAACTATGACTATTGGAAAATTCGTATGACGGCCTTTATCAAATTCGTGGACAGTAAAGCTTAGAAAGTTGTGGTCAAGGGATTGGATCCACCAATGGTTGTAGGTATGGATGGGAAAGCTACTAATCATGTGAAGGCTGAGGAAGACTGGGATGATAAAGATAAAAAAAATCAGTGGGAAACTCCAAAGCATTGAATTCCCTATTCAATTGAGTGGACAAGAATATCTTCAGGCTAATAAGTAATTGCACTGTTGCCAAAGAAGTTTGGGAGATCTTGAAGAAGGCTCATGAAGGAACCTCTAAGGTGAAGATGTTAAGACTTCAACTTCTTACCACTCAGTTTGAAAACTTAAAAATGAAGGAGGATGAGAGCACTCATGACTTTCACATGAATATTGTTGAGATAGCCAATGCCCCAGGTGCCCTAGGGGAGAAGATGTCAGAAGCAAAGTTGGTGAGAAAGATTATTTGATCTCTTCCAAAGAGGTTTGACATGAAGATGACTGTCATTGAAGAAGCTCAAGATATAAACAACATGAAGGTTGATGAGATTATGGGATCCCTATAAACTTTTGAGTTAGGGATCATTGAGAAATCTAAAAAGAAGAAGAGTGTAGCCTTTGTTTCTAATGTTGATGATCCAAAAGATGAGTGTGACTTGGATACAGAAGAAGGGATGTCCAATGCTATTGTGTTACTTGGAAAACAATTCAACAAAGTTTTGAAGAAGGTTGACTGGAAATTAAGATCAAATGTCAAGAACAAGTCATTTGACGAGTCATTCAACATCAACAAAAATCAGGATTTTGGAAGAAGAGACGAAACTAATGATAAATCCAACCAAGGAAAAGGATTTCAATGCTATGAATGTGAAGAGTTTGGTCACATAAAAAGTGAGTTCCCCACTTATCTCAAAAAGCATAAGAAAGGATTGTCTATGTCATGGTCAGAAGAAGATTCTGAAAGTGATCATGAAGAGGAAGGTGCTAAACAGGTGACGACCTTAACTGGAATTTGTGACTCTGATAGAGACTCGGTCTGTGAGGAGTTATCCTTTGAAGAACTTGTTGTTTCTTATAATGATTTGTTCCTCAAAAATCAAGGAGTGGGTCAATTAATAGAAGAGCAAAAGAAAACAATTGCTTAGCTGAAGACCAAAAAAGTGGAGCACTTGTCTATCATCTCTGGTCTGGAGACAAAAAAACAGGAGCACATGTCCAACATCTCTGGTCTAAAGGGTGAAGTTTTGTTACTCAAGTCACAACTTCATAATATGACTGAGTCTGGAAAGAATGCTGGAAACGCTCAAGGGGTCGGCTATGTAAATCAATCTGTGAAGAACAAAAGCAAAAGGGCTGAAGTGAAGTTTGTCCGCTCAAAGAAAGAACTGGAACAAAAGATGTCAAATGAAATGTTCCAACATCAGCATGGACAACAGAAAAATAATTTAGGAAACAATGACCCTACAGTTCTGGATGAAATAACTATTCTAATCGGGAAGAATGCTATTAAGATTAAGGATATTTGTTATGATAATAAAGTTGTAAAGATCAAAGAAAATAGGCCTGAAGAGCAGTGTGTACATCCAAAGAAGAAACCAGAGCAGAAGATGTTGAACCATATGTCTCAACATCAGCAGAGACATCAGAAGAAGTACAATGGAGGCAGGAATCTGCAATGGAGATGTGATTATTATGGAAGGTATGGGCATTTAAAATCCTTCTTCTACAGATTGTATGGTTATCCCAATTATGTTACACAATATAGAAGAATAAAGGATAATGTTAAAGCCAAGTCTAAGAGGCTTTCCAAGATTGACACTTTTGGACTCATAGTTCACACTGTGCTCAGAGCTTTTACAAGAGAGGATTGGTTTTTTGATATTGGTTGTTCTAGACACATGACTGGTGTCAATAAATTTATTGTGAACATTAAACCACTTTCCTCTAGTTATGTCACCTTTGAAGATGGGTCAAAAAATGAAATAAAGGGTGCTGGAAAGATGAGTTGCACTGGTTTTCCATATCTTAACAAGGTGTTGTTTGTTAAGGGGCTGAATGCTAATTTGATAAGTATTAGTAAATAGTGCTACCAAGGTCTCAAAGTCAACTTTATTGCGTCTGAATGTCTGGTAACTAATGAGTAGAATGAAGTCATCATGAAGGGATTCAGATCAAAAGATAATTGTTACTTGTGGATTCCTCAAGAAACAAATTGCTCCTCCACATGCTTGATGCAAAAATAAGTTGAGGTGAAGTTACTGCATAAAAAACTTGACTAGTTACTCCTTAAAGGTATGAAGAAAGTCTAATCTAAGGAAGCAACCATAGGTATTCCAAAGCTGAACGTGGAGAAGGAAAAATTTGTGGTACATATGAAGAAAACCAAGAAGTCACACCCAAAGTTGCATCATATAATTCCTTCCAAGAGGTTAGAAACTCTTCATATGGCGATAATGAAACCTAAGCAGGTTGACAGTTTTGGTAAGAAAAAATATGTTGGTGTAATTGCTGATGATTTTTCAAAATCTGCTTGGATGAGCACTATCAAATAAAAATCAAACGGTAAGGAATTATAGCAATTATTAATAGGGAGGAATGCAACAAATTATCTATCTTTTCTTTATGTTGTTATGGTTACAACTGTCAAAGGGTGGAACAAAGAATCTCAGCAAAGGGCAGACTTGAAGAAAAATCTAATGATAGAAAAGGGCAGTGATAACACTCCTAAAACTTATGACAAACTTAAGGAGTGCAGGAGGTTATTTGACAAAGGAAAGAGGTGGAATTCCACCTGAAGATGATCAAGGGTGTGTTATTCCTTAGACTATAATATGTCTCTACTACTACTGCAGATGGTAGCATGTGTGTGTGTGAATGATGTCCTGCCAAATGTTATGACATCTTTTCTGATGTGTGAACTTGGGAAACTCATATTGACTTTTGTCTTGGATTTTCTTGTGTCTTGGGTTTTCCTCTTGAGGGGGAGAATTAACTGTCTAAAATAAGGGAGAATGGTTGATCATTGTGGTGGAAAAGACAATTGTTATATGAAATGTTTTAGTCATTCATATGTGTTGGCTGCTCGATTTTTTTATCAAGGAGCTAGTGTATCTGGATACAGTGTGTGTATATGTTCAACAAGTGTGTTGAACAAGGATATGAATGGCTCTAATCATGTGCAAATAATTTGTTGAATCATGTGTCCGAGTCATCTTCCTCAACAAGTTAGACTCAATGGATGTTTTTGTTGATGAATGAGAAATGTCTCACATGATGACTTGACATCTTGATATGTTTTACTCTTTCTGGCTGAAAGGAGTATGGTTAGAGTCCAGTGGAAGGCATTGTGATTATGCTTCAGAACATGTGCGTCTATAGCTGGTTACTAGACATCTATGTGAAACATCATTTTTTGTTGGCTGAAGAAGTTTTTTGAAAAAGTAGACAATGTTTGACTGGATGTCAGGACATTGTTCAAGATGTGTTTATTTTTTAAACTAACAAGTAAGTATTTTGGACGGTGTAATCAAGTGCATGTCAAAGAGGAAGTGTATCACGTGCACACACATTTATTGGAACTATCATTTCCAAGAGAATCATTCCAGAGTCAATAAAGGTCTTCGAAACTGACTTGGACGGTGGACACTTATTTTTGGTGCAATTATCTTCCTCATATAATGCTCTCATTGACCAATACCATTTTTGTAGTTGAGAGTCATTGATTCCTAAGTAATAGCTCGGTTATTTAAAGAAATCATTTCTTTCTTTCTGTCATCTTGTGTTTTTAGTTGACTTCAAAATAGTTCTTATGGTTTTTGTCCAGGTTTGGGTGAGTACGGTTTGGGTATGGTTTTGTGGTGGATATGTTTTCCATTTTTTGGCTAAAAGGGGGGAGAAATGTTATGTTTCTATTCTTCTTGGAGGCCTGGAGTCTATTCTAGGTTGTGTTTAAAGAATGTTGTATAGGGGATTTGAGTCTGATACTGGTTTCTGAATTTTTTGTGTCTTGTAATCTGAGTTATGAACACAGTTGTGTCTTGTGGCCTGAGTTACCCGGAATTGGAGTCTGCTCCCCTGAGTCATCATCTGGATTTTTCAGGTTGATGTTTAGTTGCTTTTGTCACATGGTCTTCTAACTTTGGTTATTCAAGTTAGAATTCTTCTTGGTTTCTTGAGGCTACAGGAAAATTCTTCTGAGATTCTATATCAAGAATTGGTTATAAGTTTGAGGGGGAGTAGCTTGGTTGTTCTTGAAGATTTAGTTTATCTTCTTCCTCGTGTACACCAAATGACTTCAGGACTTTCATCCTTCATCTTGGGTGAACTGTGCAGTAATGAAAGTGATATTCTCTGAAGTGGTACTTAGCAAGTTTAGCTGGATTTGTATTCTGGACTGGACTGTTGTGAAGATTTGTCAGACATGATGTTATGATATATTGAGAATTTGGTATTCTCTTGTTTGTCGTGTAGAGTAGCTTCTACTAGTTGTTTCTCTGATATTTATTATACTAACTTCTGATGTTGTGCCTCTGATTGTTTGTGTGTTTGAGTTTCTTCTCAAAGCTGAGTTGTATGTCATACCCCAAATTTGTCTTACCTTTTCACTTTTTATCTGGCTTGGACTTTGAATATTCATTTGCATCATCCTCATTAACTCATTTGCAAATCATCAGTGTTTGTGTCATCCTGGTTTGAACTTTGGTTTGGTTTTTTTATCAAATAAAGGTTGATTATTTTCTTCTTCTGAATTGGATTTTGAAACTAGGGTTTTGAGGGTTTCATCAAAGATGTTTCGGTTGAGATTGTTTTAGGGTTTTTTCCCTCTATCATTAAGGGACCCTATCTTTCATCACTTTGGGGTCGAGTTCACTTGAGATCTTCCATTAACTACTTGCACTATAAGTCTTTCAACTGGAATGCTTGCGTTCATCAGTTTTGATTAGGGCTTCGACCAAGATCATCACTTAATGCACATTATGGCTATGGTTTCATTGATTGTTCTTATGATAAGAGCTTGTTTCCAGCTGCCTGAGTTACAAGACATTGGCCATGATATGAGACATGAATTCAAGGATACTTTCTCCAATCAACCGTGGTTTGAGAAACAAGACTTTGAGAACAGTTTCTTATGGTACAAGTTATGCTTTTTAACTACACCCATTGACTTTATTCAAATATCAAGTAAATAAAATTCAAACTTCATTCCATTCAAGCTTATTATAAAATATTTCATCCAAGAATTTCAAGGCATGTAAACATTAAACAAGGTTCATCAAACACCATTCACGATTCAAGAAAATTATATCCAATTTCTTTCAAATGAACATTACAAACTATGTTACAACATGTAGCCTAAATTACTAAGACTTAAAAACCCATGTTGCCAAGATGATCTATACCAAAACCGTGACCCTGTCCAGCCTGCTAACCTTGTCCACACTGCTAACCTTGTCCACACTGCTATCCTTCTGCCAAAACCTGCTCTATATCCAATGCCAAACCTGCATCAAATTAGGCCAAACCAGACAAAACACTCTAAAATGTGCACAAAACATCCTTCCATGTTGTCCATAATAGTCCAAACCTACACCACATACATACAAAACTTACATTAAAATAGCAAAAACAAATTGCAACAAAAAGCATTAGAATAGTATGCCTCAATTGTTCAAATTTGTCCTATTTTCCCTCCTAAAAACCTCACTTCATTCAATATAAAAATAGGAAACATGAAAACCAAGAGGACACCAACTGCAAGCTGAAAAATCACCAATAATAGAGCAGAACACACCTCAAAGCTATCCAAACCCTACTCCAATCTTCTATCGAAACTCTCCCAAAATACAACAGCAACAACTTCAAATAATGATACCGCAGCAGACGTAGAGAGTAGAAGAAGATGGAATTTGAAACTAAAAAACCCGAGGAATTTCTCCTCCTCGAAGGTATGCATCTTTTTGCTTTGAATTCTCATGTTATGATGTCATACTGAAATAGCTTGAATCTTCGATGATAGAAGCTTTTTTGCTTCGAACTCTCATTTGTGCGTGATTTCGTCGGGAGAACATGTACATGAGAGTTTGGTTTCTTTTTTTTCAATTTTTGTTCAGCGTGGAAGGTGACGATTTGAACCAAGGATTTGTTTAATTGTAGTATTAAAATGGGATTTAGAAAGAGAAGTGTTGTTGTCGTTATTGTTTGTTTTAAGTGAAGAAGAAGATGAGCAGGGGAATAAGATTAGCGTTATAGTAAATTGGAACGGGTAGGAAGCTCTGGAGAGAGAGAGAGAGAGAGAGTTTTAAAAAGGAGGAGCCTTTGTGGTTGTTCTAGACTGGCTCAATGGCTAGGCATGGCCCAATCCGTTTCTTTCTTCCACGTGGCCCAACAACTTTGGCTAACTAGCTCTGGCCCTTCAGTCGGGCATACTTGGTCAACTGCACCCCATGTACGGAGAGACCAATGACTCCCTGAGCTATGTGTCTGCCTGCATCGACAGCTACCTCCAAGTTTGCTCGACACGTGTGGAGCAGACAACCAGGAAGCATTCATGACACATCTTCCCGCAATCTCTACCTTTCTCGAAGCAATGGCTAGTTACGGGTATGACTTCCCATTTTGACTAAGTCCTAGAAGTTACCTATTTCTAAGGAACCTAATATCTAGGACCAAAAATAAGAACCACTGGCCAAGCGCCGAGGGAATTATATAAACTCCACACTTGTGAGGGCCAGATATTGAACATTCATAATAAAAACCCAAATCTATTTCTTGTATCTCTTTGCACCCATTCTTAATTGATCGTTGGAGTGCCTTGCAGGTACACCCCCTCATCTCCTCAAATTTCCAGCCTAGAAGACGTCATCTTTTGACCCACTTTCAGGTTCTGATCAACCAGTAAGATCAGTGGCGTCGTCTGTGAGAATTTTGTCTTCTCCATCTTCCTTTCCTTGAAACTAAAGATAAAAGTGACATTCAAAAGCTCATATCATGATTGATCATGACGACAAACATCTTTATGGAAAAGCCATATTTTCCTCTGTCCGCATGAAGGACGGAAACGAAGAGCCTCATCACCTCAAGTGTTGTACCCCAAAATTTTCCCTCTCATTTATCAAGTATTTTTTCACAAAATCTCCTTTGGCTCAAGACTGCACAAGGGTTGATCAGCTCAAGACACCTTCTTAAGCACTGATGACTGAAATTAGGGTTTGAGATTTCACAAGGATAATTGAACTTTTAATGCCTCATATGACTTTCATGGATGATTATGGACCCCCAAGATTTCTCATGTCAAGTTTCAAGTCTTGGATCACATTTTTGCTCAATCAATTGATCAGTTGACCTAAAAATCAACTGTATCGGGGAAAAAGTCAATTGTGGCCAATTTACAGTCAAACTTCAGAATTTTTTATCCATATCAACATTATAAACTCATATTTATCATTTTATCAAGTTTGGACCATAATTCCTCAAGAAATTTGTTCAGATCATCAAAAGGGTAAAACGGTCAAAATTAGGGTTTTGACTGAGAAAAGGCAATTTCTGATTTTTGACCTAGCAAATGGTTAATTGGTTTGAGACATGATCTCAAGAGTTCAATTGAATCATTTTTAATTAATTTCATGACTCAAAACATCCCTCCAGATCAATTGATTGATAGTTGATTTTCAATCAACTGATCAAAAGTCAACTGTACACTCAAAAGTCAAACTTTGACTTTTTGGTCAAAATCAAGTATCAAAGATCACAATTCATCAAAACATGTCAAAATATGAAACTTTTTCATCAAGAAATCAAAAAGTCAAGATTCCATTTTGAAAAATCAAAGTTTCCAAACTTAAAATTTTTTCCAAGTGTTGAAAACTTCATATTTTTTCACAACTTTGAGCCAATTTTTCACTATGATGCAAGATGATTCAAAAGAAACTTTCAACATGAAAGTTGTAGATCTCCATGAGATCTAAAACATTTATTTACACAACTTCTCCTATAAATTCTTGGATCTTAAGTTATTAATCCATGAAGTCATGTTCATGAAGCTAAACACTTAGTGAAAATTTTGTCCTAGTTTAGGCAGGATTTTGACCTAACTTCATGGCAAATTTTCACATAGTTCCAAGAGGAATATTAAAAAGTGATTCAAAGAGTGATTGTAGAGCATATTACAAGATTTATAAAATTTCCAAGAACTCCTTGAGATCATGTTTGAGCAAGGAGAATCGAAGGCATGAAGTTGACATTTCATTCTTGAATTATAGGTCATTTTCATGATGAACAAAAATGCAATTTCAATGTTAGGCTGCATAATCTTGCTTTACAGGCCTTCTAACTTGTGTATCTATCCACCATTAATGGATTACATAAACTTTTGAGCTATAATCCAAGTGGTTTAAGCTTTATCCAATTCACATTGCCATTTTGGGAAGAAAGTGAAGAATACAATTCTTGAAAAGCAAGCTTTATACACAAAGTCAATTCTTGAGCCTCTAACTTGTTTCCTCTGATCACACTCCATCTACAAAGTCAGAAGCAAGTGTGTTTAAAGCTTAACCACTCTATCTTAGCAAGTACACAAGACTTTGAAACTTGGATTTCTCAAAAATCACATGTTATGCTTAAACTTGTGATTTTGAATTTTGATCAACAACAAAATTCCAAACTTGTTGCTTATAAATAGAGGCACTATTTGTGAGCTAGGACACGAGCATTAAGACCCTAAAATACTCCCAAACTCCCTCAAATCAGAAATTTCCCAAAAACTCCATTGTTGCACAGTTTCTGACCTTGAACTCCAAACTCATATTTCCCTTGTGCGTTCTTTGGACTTTTAGTTCTTAAAGCATCCTTACATCAAATACAAACCATCCCCCACCATGTTACACGACTGTAACATCATCTTCATCAACTTCCATAACCAAAAACAGAGCATTGCACATTGACTTCTCCAAGCCATTCCAACCATCCATTGCTCAAGCTAACCATTGCATTAGCTTCCTGGGAACTTAAGGAAGATAACCTGATCATTGCAGCACCTTGAATCAAGCCCAAACTCATTTCACGATTTTCAGTTTTGAGGTATATTTTTTGAACTTCTATCTTCTCATTTAGGCATTGTTAGGCTTGCACTTGTGAAGATAAAATGTAGACATCATTGCCCTGAAACTATACATGTCCATAGATTTCATTTATTTTGATTGAGCTAGGAGAATTTTTGAGTTTGAACTTTCTGAAATATTTAGGTAAGAATTTGGTACTTTTAGAAATTCTCATTCATCTTTGATTTATAGATTATGATATTTATATGGTTGGATTCGTATGGAAAAATGGAGCAACTTTCATGTTTCCATCTTTCTTTTTTGTTGAGAAATGGTGAAGTTACAGGAACCATGGCTGGAGGTTGAAGATGAAGTTCATTTTTGGAACTTGTTTTGTATTATGTATTTATTATTTCAGTTATGTTATCAGATGTACAGCCACCCCAGTGGCAAAGGTAGCGCACGTGTGTATGGAAGGTCATGGGTTCAACACCCAACGCTACTTTTTTGTTCTATTTTCTCACATTTTCTATCTTTTTGTTCCATAGAGTAGCGCGCTGGGCCTCCCCCCCCCCCCCCCCCCCCCCCCCCCCCCCCCCCTTTGGGCTTTGTTTTTTTTGCTAGCCTCTAACCCCCTGTTCACTTATGCAGTCTGGTCCAACTTTTATCATTTCATTTTATTTTTATTATTTAATTTTTTCATTTTCTTATTATATTTTTTCTTTATCATTTTTTTATTACTATTATTTTTATTATTAGTATTATTTTTATTTAAAAAATATAAAAACATTTTTATTTTATTATTTACACTTATATATTTTATTTTCTTCATAAAACAAAAGAATAAAAACATTTTCTTTTAATAAATTAATTTCTTTTTTAATTAATATTTAGATAATTAGGCTTAATTATTATATTATTCTCTTGTAAATTAAAATTAATTTAGGGCTTAGATTTTCTTTTAATTAATTAATTTTCATTATTATTATTATTAATTTAAAACTTTTTCATAAAAAAATCTAAAAATACTTTTTAACCTAATTTCTTTCTTAATTAATTTAAGTTTAAGTTGATTTGTTTATTTTTAATTAATCATTTTCTTAATTAGGTCAAGATTAAAACCCATTCATAAAAAAACAAATAAAAATCATTTCTTTTTACATTTACTTTCTTGCATTTTTATTTATTCATTTTTTGTACAATATTCAATATGGTTGTAATAACTATTTAGATTTAATTTTCTTGCAATTCGCCATTTGTAATTTGTATGCCCCCTCCCCTAAAGAATGTAATAGCTTAATATTTTTATTTCTGCAATTTATCGCTTTATATATAAATGCTAGTAATTAGGGTTTTATGAAAAGATTAAAACCAATAAATAGCAAATCCTAATCAAGACAAATCAAACATGTAAACCAATACACTTGCACACATACACCCTTAGGGTAAATCCACTTTGTTGCCTTATAAAATGACCATATTATGCATGTGGGGTATCTTAGCCAAAACAAATAAAATACAAGATCATAGTCCCTCGAAGACGCTATACATGTTACCTTTCAAAATGATCTTAGTCCCTAAAGAAAATGCTAAGATATCTTACAACATTGCTAATCATGGTTATACGATGACCTTTGCCCGTCCCTTTTATATCCAAAGATAGGGTTACTAACCAAATCAATGGTAAGAAAACAATGTCAAAGGAAAGAGGAAATAAACATGAAAGACTTTTGAGTAGGTAGATTGTTCCTAGTTTCTTGCTCAATTTCAAAACCAAAAACATCCTTGCTATTTTCAAAACAAACACCAACACTTTCAAAAACATCTTTCAAACTTGAAAACAATTTCAAAAGATCAACACTTGGTATACATTCTTACAAACGAGAATCATTACAAAGTTTGCCTAAACGATGGCGTCTTTTAAAAATACTTTCAAAAACCACACAAAGCACATTTTTCAAACAAAAGCAAGTGATCTAGCAAGTAACTAACAGCCCGTGGAAAACCATGGATGAAAAGGGTTCTAACACCTTCCCTTTTCATAATCTACCCCTAGAACTCAAGAAAACATCTGAAAGGTCTTTCCTGTTCTTTTCAGTCTTTCCTTTTGGATAAAAGAAGAGTTGGTGGCGACTATTTCTAAACCCAATATTTGCGATCAAATGCAAAACAACCAAGTCATTCCTCCCACCATTATCACAGAACTGGCGACTCTGTTGGGGATAATTTTAAAAGTGAGGTTACCTTAGGGCTAGATCATATTTATTTGCTTTCATTGATTGACTTGTATGCTTTACATTTTGGTTCTTTGTTTGAGTTTGAATCCTCTACCCGGATTTGGGATACCTTATAAGTAAGTAGAAATACGTTGTGGAAACTGTGTGGGGTATACCGACATGGTCTAAGAAATAGCTACGTTAGTGTGACATATTTGTGGGTACCGGTAGCCCTTGAGTAGTCAAGGAAAATTACGAGGCCGCTGAGTGATGTCATGAAGCACTAACTAACTTCTAGAATCTTTACTTGACCAACTTGGCCATTAGGACGTAGTGAGATGACCGGCTTTGGTGCAGTCCGAAGTTGGTAGATACTCGATATTATACTTATTGAGGTTTTTTTTTTGGGATATTTTGGTCGCTATTAAAGAGGCTTGCGCTGAAACAATGCCCTAGGAAACAAACCGGTGATATTGAGCTCCCTTAGAACTCGATTACTATTGCTAGGACAGGTTTGAGCCAACTAAACTTCAAGAGGGTACTTACCTATGAGACTCCATGCAAGCCTAAACCTAAGGACTTGTTTGTTTTATTTGTATATATTTACTTGTACATAACATCATAAACATCATAACATCATACTCATACTCACTAACCATTTCAAAGATTTTTGGGATTTATCTTTGTTCTGTTTTGTAGGACATGGATTATATTCGCAGGAAAAGCATTCAAGTCAATCTTGTAAAGATCCCTCCTCAACTTAAAGAGTTAGCATCAAGGGTTCCAGAAAATTCTCCATTTACCGAAATACATGGTCGCCTCCTAAGCTTGGTTACCTCCAACACTGATGAGGATATGATAAAGGTGCTCTTCCAATTCTTTGATCCTCTACACTATTGCTTCACATTTCCCGATTATCAACTTGTGCCAACTTTGGAATAATTCTCCCAACTCTTGAGGATTCCCATTCTCAATCAACTACCCTTCAATAGTACGGAAAGAGATCCAAAACCAGAGGAGATTTCTCAAGCCCTACACTTGCAACCATCTGATGTCACAACTAATTGGGAAACAAGGAGTGGTGTCAAAGGTTTCTTAGCCAAGTTCTTGTTTGAGAAAGCTCAAAACTGTTGGAACTCCTTGGACTTGCAAGCTTTTGAGGAAATTGTGGCTCTCCTCATCTATGGGATGGTTTTGTTTCCAAATCTTGACCAACTCATAGATGTAAATGCCGTCAAAATCTTCATGTCTCGTAACCCGGTGCCTACTTTGTTAGGAGACATCCTACATTCTTTTCACACTCGCACTATGAGGAAAAGAGGTATCCTTATGTGTTGTACTCCTCTCTTGGCAAGATGGTTTATTTCGCATCTTCCCCAATCTGTATTGAAGAATGAGCAAGTTTCAAGGTGGTCACATAGGTTGATGATGCTCAGACATTCAGACATTCATTGGTGTTCCCGATCTTTGGAGAATGTTACTATCGTCGACCATTATGGAGAATTCCCTAATGTCCCCTTACTTGGCATTAGGGGAGGTATTACTTACAACCCCTTCTTGGCCTTACGACAGTTTGGTTATTCCCGAAGGGATGGCCCACATGAGATGCTTATTCAAGGGTTGGTATTTGACTACGAGAATGACAATCAAGATCACCGCCAGAGGTTTATCCGAGCTTGGAGGATGTTGAACAAGGTAGATAGAAAGACATTGGGGCATAAGAATTCCATCCCTCTTGAGCCTTATCTCAAATGGGTACGAGCCCGTGTTCAAAGTCTTATGATGCCTTACCCTCCATTCTCGCGGTTATGATAGAGCCTGTTGTGGAAGGAGATGTCACATACACTATCCTTCAACCTGACATGCCCACCTCTCTTGAAGACTTGCAAAGGGATTGGATACAACTTAAGGGGGAGCGAGACACTTCTGAGGCCCAATTCTACGCCAGCGAGAAGAAAGTTCTGGAACTCACCAAGCATCTTCATGAAGAGTGGAGTCTGAACGTCTACATCGCACCAAAGAGGATGCGTTCAACTTTTTTATCTTAGAGTTTTTGTATTTCTTTGTAAGCCCAAAGAGGCATGATGTACTCAAACATTGATTTATTAATATAACGTGTATTCTTTTTTATCTAAAGCAAATTTAAATCTCTAATTTCCTTGAAATCATTGCATATGCATCTTCATTCATCATAACATAAACAGGTTTCTTACCACGAGTCTCTTTATCTTTCTACTGTTTATTTCTTTAAGATGGATCTTGAGCAGGCAGTAAAAGATCTCCAAGCGCAGAATGCTCAGTTTCAACAAATGTTCTTGACTTTGGCAAAAGGTCAAGAGGATTTGAAAACTTTGTTGATCAAAGAAAAGAAGAAGAAAACAAAGAAATAAACCGGTGTTCTGAATCTAGGAAGAAGCTTCCCAGGACCAGCCAGACGGATCCTAGACTTCGCAACATTATCTGGTGAAAAGGATGATCAAGAAGGGAAAGGAAAGGAAGTGATTGGCCATCCAAAATCTGAAGAGGAAGAAGATGATGATTACTCTAAAGAGCAATATCCTCCGGCTGACGACAAATACAAACATCTGTAAGAACGTCTAAATGAAATAGAGATTCAGAAAGTTCCCAGGTTGGACTTTGAAGAGCTGGGTTTGGTGTTTGGGATTGTTATTCCACCAAAGTTCAAGGCACCAGTGTTTGCTAAGTACGACGGGGTTCCGTGTCCCAATATGCACCTCCGATCTTATGTGAGGAAGATACAACCTCACACTGCTGACAAAGATTCATGGGTCCACTTCTTTCAGGATAGTCTATCCGGAACTCAGCTATATTGGTTTTATCAACTCGAGAGGTCCAATGTCCACAATTGGAAAGACCTGACCGCTGCTTTTTATAAACAGTATCAGAACAACACATGCCTTGCTCCCACCCGTACTTAACTCCAGAGTATGGTTATGGGTTCAAGCGAAGGTTTCAAAGACTACGCTCAGAAATGGAGAGACTTAGCAGGAAGAGTCCAGCCTCCCCTATCTGACAGAGAGCTAGTGGACATGTTTCTGGGTACCCTGTCCGGTCCTTTCTTTAATCATCTAATTGGAAGCTCCTCAGCCGGCTTCACTGAATTAATCTTGACAGGGGAGAGAGTGGAAGCTGGGATTAAGAGTGGGAAGATCCAAAAGGATGCATCCTCCAGTGCCGTGAGAAAACCATTTATTAGGAAGAAAGAAGTTGGTGCTGTATACCCTGAAAGAAATCAAGACAGAACTGAACGCCGTCCAATGGTAGGGGCCTCCATGATCCCTAAGCCTGCACCTACTCAACAAAGGAGCAACCAGCCTAGAGCAGAAAAACCGATAAGACAATTTACCCGGATAAATATGACGTTGTCCCAAGTCTTGCTACATTTGTTGAGATCTAATCTGGTAACTTTGAAGGAAGCCCCGAAGAATCCCAACACCGCCTCTCCTTATTACAACCCTAATGCTCGATGTGCTTACCATTCAGAAAGTCCAGGTTATGATACCAACAACTGCTGAGATTTGAAAAAAAAGGTGCAAGACCTTCTCGAGGCAAAAGAAATAGAATTGGATGCTCTTGAGATCCCAAATGTTATCACCACTCCTATGCCCAAGCATGGTCGTGATGTTAACGTTGTTGAAGATGATGTGTTTTTTACTGTTGTTGATGAACTTGTTACTCCTCTCCTGACTGTCAAGAGGAACCTGTTGAAGGCCGGTTTATTTCCGGGTTGTGGCGAAGGCTACCACCTTTGTTTATCCCTACCAACTGGTTGTCATTTATTGAAAGCATGTATCCAGCGCCTGATTGATGACAAAGAGATTTTGTTTGAGAAGACTCCCGTTCCAACCATTTCTTACAATGATGTTTCAATAGTAACCATTTCCACCAATCCTTCCAAGGTCTCCACCAAAAGACCCGTTAGGATTACATTTGTTCCTAAGGTGACTCCATTGATAATTATTATGCCAGGGCTGATCCCGTACTCCTCAGATAAAACTGTCCCCTGGAACTATAGGGGTGAGGTCTACTATCACGACGTCAAGCAAGATTGGCTGGCTAATGAAGACTCAATTTTTAAGAAAGTTGACCCCGACATCAGCAACATTGCAGGAACCAGCAAAATAACCCGAAGTGGAAGAGTATTCTCCCTAGAGGTTGCTCCTCTGAAAACTGTTATCGGTCCTGTGATCATCCCTGCTTTTGTTCCTACTACTACAATTCCCGTGGTTACCCCTACTAACACCCCTATCATCGAGTCGACCGAGACTCGGGGCAAAGGCATTCTGGTTGAGCATGTCCGAATGAAGGTGCAATCAATATTTATCCCGGAAGCCTCCAAGAAGGAGATGGAAGAAATTTTGAAAATTATAAAGAGAAGTGACTACAACGTAGTCGAACAGCTAGGACAGACTCTATCAAAGAGTTATATGCTAGATTTATTGTTGTGCTCTGAGGCTCATGCGAAGGCCTTGGTAAAAATTCTTAAAACTGCCCATGTGCCGCAGGAAACCTCTGCTGACCAATTCCAAGACTGTGTGACCAGTTTGACCGCTGATAATGGTTTAGGCTTTTCTGATGCTGATCTTACACCTAGAGGGAGGAAACACAACGAGGCGTTGCATGTTTCTGTCAAATGCAGGGACACAACTTTGGCGCATGTCCTGGTTGATATTGGTTCATCTTTGAATGTGCTGCCTAAGAAGGCTCTAGATAGACTAGATTGTGAAGGTTTAACCTTAAAACCCAGCAACATAGTGGTAAAGGCCTTCGACGGTTCAAAAAGAATGGTGCATGGGGAGGTGGACATCCCCATTAAAGTTGGAACTCAAACCTTTGATTCAAATTTCTACGTGATGGACATTCACCCTTCCTATTCTTGTTTGTTGGGACGACCTTGGATTCACAATGCTGGTGTCGTCACCTCTACATTACATCAGATGCTGAAATACCCATCCAAAGGAAAAATCATCATTGTCCATGGAGAGGAGGAAT
The DNA here is from genome assembly GCA_948472305.1 of Vicia faba. Classification (NCBI taxonomy): domain Eukaryota; kingdom Viridiplantae; phylum Streptophyta; class Magnoliopsida; order Fabales; family Fabaceae; genus Vicia; species Vicia faba. The sequence continues at coordinate 717,074,187 of OX451736.1, forward strand.
ATATGGTCAGTCACCTGAACTCCTTCAGATACGTGGAATTGGATGGTGAATTCATCGAAACTCTGTTTCAACATTTCAAGGAAGTCTCACAAACAGTGGCAGCAACCAAGACTATTTCCCAAGTCCCGAAGATTACAAGACCTCCGCTAAAGATGTCTTCTCTGAAAGATGCCAAGGCAGTGTTCGAAGAAGGTGGGTGTACTATTTGGGGCCAGCTCCCAGATATCTCTTACAAATCTGACAAATTTGGTTTGAGTTTCACTTCAGAATCCCAGAAAGTTGTTCATTGTGCTCGTACCGGGGGACCACCTTTGCGGATCAGCAACCACGGAGTCAATGCAGTGGAGGATAGTGATGACAGCTACGACCTGGAAGAATGGATTTTCCCAACCATCAACGGAAGACTCACCAACTGGGAAGCCAAAGATTTTGTCCCAATTACTTTTATCCAACAATAATTGTATTTAAATTTTTGTCAGACTTGTAATAATTAAACAATTCATACTTTTAAAACCTTGTGTCTTACCCGAGGCACAACGGTCCATTTGTAAGGGTTGTTACTTCATTTTCATATGTCATCAATGAATCATGAACGTTTTTGCATGCAAACTTTTTGTTCTTTGTCTTTCTTTTTCTACATTTTTATTTCTTTCAAAGATAGCTATACTCTTACACACACTCACATATTAAAATGCAGATCTACATCCACTCAGGATCCCATGGGTAACGATTCTGCTATGGCCTATTGTGACTTTGAAAATCTGATCTACCAAGCCGAAGACGAAGGCGAGGAAGATTGTGAAGTTCCAGGGGAACTAGCCAGGTTACTGCAACAGGAAGAAAGGACCATACAGCCCCACGAAGAACCAGTGGACACAGTTAACCTAGATACCGAAGAGGACAAGAAAGAAGTCAAGGTGGGTGCCAATCTGGAACCCGGTGTCAAGAAGCGTTTAACCCAGTTGCTACATGATTATGTTGAGGTCTTTGCTTGGTCATACAAAGACATGCCAGGACTTGATGCTGATATTGTGGTCCATCGTCTACCAACAAAAGAAGATTTCCCTCCGATAAAATAGAAAGTTCGTCGCATGCAGCCAGACATGTTAGAGAAGATCAAACTGAAGTCATGAAACAATTCAATGCTGGATTCTTAGTCGTCACCTCCTATCCAAAATGGGTCGCCAATGTTGTTCCAGTGCCTAAAAAGGACGACAAAGTACGCATGTGTGTGGATTACCGAGATTTGAATAGGGCAAGCCCTAAGGATGATTTCCCACTTCCCCATATCGATATTTTGGTTGACAATACCGCACAGCATAAAGTGTTCTCATTTATGGATGGTTTATCAGGCTACAATCAAATCAAAATGGCACCTGAGGACATGGAGAAAATGACCTTCGTTGCACAGTGGGCACATTCTGTTACAAGGTTATGCCATTCGAGTTGAAGAATGTTGGGTAAACTTATCAGCGCGCCATGGTGGCTCTATTTCACGACATGATCCATCACGAAATAGAGGTCTATATGGATGACATGATAGCCAGATCTCAAACTGAAGAGGAACATCTTGACCATTTGCAGAAACTGTTTAAAAGGCTAAAGAAATACAAGCTAAGGTTGAACCCGAATAAATGCACATTTAGGGTGAGGTCCGGTAAACTCCTAGGCTTCATTGTCAGCGGTAAAGGTATCGAAGTGGACCCTGCCAAGGTGAAAGCAATACAAGAAATGCCTGCTCCTCGCACCGAGAAGGAAGTCAGAGGATTCTTAGGACGGCTAAACTATATCGCCAGATTCATTTCTCACTTAACCGCTACTTGTGAAACAATCTTCAAATTACTGAAGAAAGATCAAGTAGTCAAATGGAATGATGAATGCCAAGTTGCCTTTGACAAGATCAAAGAGTACCTTCAAGAGCCTCTTGTTTTGATGCCTCCTGTCGAGGGAAGACCTTTGATCATGTATCTAATTGTTTTGGAAAATTCAATAGGGTGTCTGTTGGGGCAGCATGATGAGTCTGGCCGAAAAGAGAATGTTATTTACTACCTGAGCAAAAAGTTTACCGACTGTGAAATAAGATATTCACTGCTCGAGAAAACTTGCTACGCTCTGGCATGGGCTGATCGTCGACTAAGACAGTATATGTTTACCCATACTACCTTATTGATATCCAAGATGGATCCAATTAAATACATATTCGAGAAGCCTGCCCTCTCTGGGAGAATAGCAAGATAAAAGATGATTCTGACTAAATACGACATTCAGTACACTACCCAAAAAGCAATAAAGGTCAGTGTACTAGCCGATCACCTTGCTCATCAAGTTGTGGATGACCATCAGTCCATGAAATTCGAGTTCCCAGATGAAGACATTATGATGGTAAACAATTGTGAAGAACTCAGACCATATGACGGACCTGAACAAGGATCCCGATGGACCTTGGTTTTTGACGGAGCCTCCAACGCACTCGGCAATGGCATAGGTGTTGTAATCATATCCCCTGAAGGATGTCATACTCCCTTCACTGCAAGACTTTTTTTCAACTGTACCAATAATATGGCAGAATACGAAACGTGTATTTTTGGTCTCAAAGTTGCCATAGATTTGGGAATCAAGTCCTTAAGTGTATTTGGAGATTCAGCCTTGGTCATCAGTCAGATCAAAGGAGAATGGGACACGAAGCACCCTAACCTCATCCCCTACAAAGAACATGTGTTGACATTAATCCCACATTTCAAGGAAATTACCTTTGAGCATTTTCCACGAGAGGAAAATCAACTAGCAGACGCGCTAGCCATTATGTCATCCATGTTTAAACTCAAGTGGGGTAACGAGGCTCCCCAGATCACCATTGAGCGGATGGATGAACCAGTTTACTGTCACGAGACCGATACTGAAGAAGTAGTGGACCAGCCTTGGTTCCATGAAGTTAAGAGGTATCTAGAGGCCCAAGAGTATCTAGAGGGAGCTTCAGTCAATGATAATAAGTTCTTAAGGAGATTCTCTTCTAAGTTCTTCCTCAGTAATTGCATCCCCTACAAGCGCAACCACGACTCTATTTTGCTTCATTGCATAGACAAGGTTGAGGCAAAAAAGATCATGGCTGATCTACATGAAGGCACTTTTGGCACCCATTCTAGTGGGCATACGATGGCTAAAAAGATCCTACGAGCGGGGTACTACTGGTCTACCATGGAAGCAGATTGCTATCAGCATTCACGAACCTGTCACAAATACCAGATCTATGCTGACAAAGTGCATATACCTTCAGTTCCTCTAAATGTCTTGACTGCTCCCTGGCCATTCGCGATGCGGGGCATCGATATGATTGGAGAAGTCAAACCTACATCTTCTAATGGACACCGTTTCATCTTAGTGGCCATTGACTATTTCACGAAGTGGGTTGAAGCATCTTCTTTCGCTTCCGTAACCAAGAATGTTGTGGCCCAATTCATCAAACAGAATCTCATATGTCGGTACGATATCTCAGAGAGAATCATTATAGACAATGGTACAAATCTCAACAATACTATGATCACTACACTGTGCGTGCAATTCAAGATCCATCACCATAATTCTTCCCCTTACCGGCCAAAGATGAATGGCGTTGTCGAAGCCGCAAATAAGAACATCAAGAAGATCATACAAAAATGACAATAACCTACAAAGACTGGCATGAAATTTTACCATTTGCTCTCCACGGTTACCGTACCACGGCGCGCACATCAACAAGGGTAACTCCTTTCTCCTTGGTATATGACATGGAAGATGTTCTACCAATTAAAGTCCAAATACACTCTCTGAGAATCATAAAGGATGTAGGGATGAATGAAGATGATTGGATCCAAACTCGATTTGACCAGTTGAACCTAATTGATGAGAAGAGGCTTACGATTGTCTGTCATAGCCAGATGTACCAAAAGCGTATGATCAAAGCTTTTAACAAAAAGGTTAGGCGTCAGGTGTATCAGGTTGGTGACTTGGTAATCAAGCGTATCATATTACCACAAGGTGATACCAGGGGCAAATGGACTCCTACATATGAAGGACCATTTGTGATCAAAAACATATTCTCTGGTGGAGCAATGATCCTAACCACTATGGATGGTGATGACCTTCCACACCCTATAAATGCGGACATGGTCAAAAGATACTACGCATAAGAGACCCGCTAGGTTGACACACCTAGGCAAAACAAGGGCATCCCGGCGAACCACAAAGGTTCGGGCAAAAATTAGCGATAAAATATAAAAAAATTTGTACACCCGGCAAGCTGAAAACCCAAAAGGGCGGTTTGGGCAAAAAAAGGTATCCCGGTGGACTGAAAATCCAAAAGGGCGGTCCAGGCAAAAGTTAGGGAATTAAAGTGTATGACTATGTCCCATTGGATCACCTTGCAGACAACCTTTAGTATCGACTAACAAGCTCAAACGGATATAATCAATCCAATCAAATTTGGATAAGGCAGCAAGTGGACAAGACGCTCAGAGACACGAAGGCTATAGCAGAATGGGAACCCCATGAGATCATTTCACGTAGCTATCTTTTCTTTGTATCAATTTCCATTTTTTTACGATGATATTCTCTTACTAAAATGCTCGTCTCATTATACAAATACTTATTCAAGTTAATACAAAGATATCCCTTTGAAAGTGCAAAACTATCTGTTTTTCTTTTTCCGTGTTTTGTTTGCGAAAACGTCCAATGATTATTTTTGAACATATGCATTTGAACATGACTACTGTTTACAAATGAACAAAAAAAAGAACGGAAAATAGAAAGACAATCACTAATGGCTTTATGAAATAGGATAATATCTTTAGACTATTCCATAAAGTCCCCCCGCAGATACTTTTCCAGCAAGAGCGGAAAATGGGACATCCCACTACAGGATCGCTAACATATCTCTAGTATGCAGCTTAATGATATCAAGCTCTCTCATATCCCAGATAGAACAAAACATCCAATTACCGCTCGTAAGATTCCCCAGGGAAAGTTGCCCAATTTCTCAGGATTCCCCAACAGGATTTCACAAAGTCCACAAGCAATACACGACGTTTCCCTTAACACAACATAGTTTATTTCTCTAACAAATTGAAGCTCATCAACACTTCAACTTTAAAACATGAAGACTTACACTCCTCATTCTCAGCAGTGCTCAGAGATTTATTTTCCCCGACTCCAGCAATATTGCGGCATAATAATTAATGTGTCCATACATTACATCCATACGTCATAGCATTGACAACACAAATACATACGACACAATCTCATTTATTTTGAGAACATCATTGCACCATGCATTTCATACATCATGACATTGCATACAACTAACCTTTCATCTTTCCAGGAAAGATCAATCAACAGAAAATTATCGTCAAATTTTCAGCAAGTCAATTACAAATCAATTCCCAAGAAAGGACTGGTCAACCATCTGCATAACAGATATTTCTTTCAAGATCTCTTTTGGTTCAGTTTAACCCCCTCAACGGTTTATCCTAATACTTTCCAAAGAAACACTTTTGGTTCAGATAAATCTCTCAACGATTTGTTCCGATTCTTTCCCGCAGACGCTTTCTCTGGTTCAGATAAATCACTCAAAGATTTACTCTGATTCTTTCCAGTTAAAGAATATTCAAGATCTCTTTTGGTTCAGTTTAACCCCCTCAACGGTTTATCCTTATACTTTCTAAAGAAACACTTCGGGTTCAGATAAATCTCTCAACGATTTATTCTGATTCTTTCCCGTAAACGCTTTCTCTGGTTCAGATAAATCACTCAAAGATTTACTTTGATTCTTTCCAGTTAAAGAATATTCAAGATCTCTTTTGGTTCAGTTTAAACCCCTCAACGGTTTATCCTGATACTTTCCAAAGGAACATTTCGGTTTCAGATAAATCTCTCAACGATTTATTCTGATTCTTTCCCATAGACGCTTTCTCTGGTTCAAATAAATTACTCAAAGATTTACTCTGATTCTTTCCAGTTAAAGAACATTCAAGATCTCTTTTGGTTCAGTTTAAACCCCTCAACAGTTTATCTTGTACTTTCCAAAGGAACACTTCGGCTTCAAATAAATCTCTCAACGGTTTATTCTGATTCTTTCCCGCAGACGCTTTCTCTGGTTCAGATAAATCACTCAAAGATTTACTCTGATTCTTTCCAGTTAAAGAATATTCAAGATCTCTTTTGGTTCAGTTTAAACCCCTCAACAGTTTATCCTGATACTTTCCAAAGGAACACTTCTGGTTTAAATAAGTCACTCCAAGATTTATTATGATTCTTCCCAGTCAAACAACATACAAGACTTCTTCTGGTTCAGATAAGTCGCTCCAAAGATTTATTTTGATTCTTTTCCAGTTGAAATCAAGTTCAGACTTAGTCCATTTTCTATCAACAGTCACCCTTGGATGTCATCTACAAAGCCCATCTCCGGAAAATCTCCATCATTCCTCCAAATGGCATCTAAAATCCCATTCCCATTTCAACTTCGAGTGCAAATTTCTGGGCACTTTAGTGTCCAATCATCTTCCACCTTCAAGTCACGAATGACGGATCCGCCAATCTAACTCTTCAGGTTTAAGAAGATTGAACAGGGGCAGCTGTTGTACCCCAAAATTTTCCCTCTCATTTATCAAGTATTTTCTCACAAAAACTCCTTTGGCTCAAGACTGCACAAGGGTTGATCAACTCAAGACACCTCCTTAAGCACTGATGACTGAAACTAGGGTTTGAGATTGCACAAGGATAATTGAACTTTTAATGCCTCATATGAATTTCATGGATCATTATGGACCCCAAATATTTCTCATGTCAAGTTTCAAGTCTTGGATCACATTTTTCTCAGTCAATTGATCAGTTGACCTAAAAATCAGTTGTATTGGGGAAAATGTCAATTGTGGCCAATTTACAGTCAAACTTCATAATTTTTTATCCATATCAACATTATAAACTCATATGTATCATTTGATCAAGTTTGGACCACAATTCCTCAAGAAATTTGATCAGATCATCAAAAGGGCAAAATGGTCAAAATTAAGGTTTTGATTGAGAAAAGGCAATTTCTGATTTTTGACCAAGCAAATGGTTAATTGGTTTGAGACATGATCTCAAGAGTTCAATTGCATAATTTTGACTTAATGGCATGACTCAAAACATCCCTCAAGATCAATTGATTGATAGTTGATTTTCAGCCAACTGATCAAAAGTCAAATGTACACTGAAAAGTCAAACTTTGACGTTTTGGTCAAAATCAAGTATCAAAGATCATAATTCATCAAAACATGTCAAAATATGAAACTTGTTCATCAAGAAATCAAAAAGTCAAGATTTCATTTTGAAAAGTCAAAGTTTCCAAACTTGAAAATTTTTCTAAGTGTTGAAAACTTCATATTTTTTCACAACTTTGAGCCAATTTTTCACCATGATGCCAGATGATTCAAAAGAAACTTTCACCATGAAATTTGTAGATCTCCATGATATCTAAAACATTGTTTTACACAACTTCTCCTATAAATGCTTGGATCTCAAGTTATTAATCCATGAAGTCATGTTCATGAAACTAAACACTTAGTGATAATTTTGCCCTAGTTTAGGCAGGATTTTGACTTAACTTCATGGAAATTTTTCACATAGTTCCAAGAGGAATTTTCAAAAGTGATTCAAAGAGGGATTGTAGAGCATATTACAAGATTTCTAAAATGTCCAAGAACTCCTTTAGAACATGTTTGAGCAAGGAGAATTGAAGGCATGAAGTTGACATTTCATTCTTGAATTATAGGTCATTTTCATGATGAACAAAAATGCAATTTCAATGTTAGGCTGCATAATCTTGCTTTGCATGCCTTCTAACATGTGTATCTATCTATCATTGATGTATTACACAAACTTTTGAGCTATAATCCAAGTGGTTTAAGCTTTATCCAATTCACATTGCCATTTTGGGAAGAAAGTGAAGAATATCATTCTTGAAAAGCAATCTTTATGCACAAAGTCAATTCTTGAGCCTCTAACTTGTTCCCTCTGATCACACTCCATCTACAAAGTCAGAAGCAAGTGTGTTTAAAGCTTAACCACTCTATCTTAGCAAGTACACAAGACTTTGAAACTTGGATTTCTCAAAAATCACATGTTATGCTTAAACTTGTGATTTTGAATTATGATCAACAACAAACTTCCAAACTTGTTGCTTATAAATAGATGCACTATTTGTGAGCTAGGACACGAGCATTAAGACCCTGAAACACTCACAAACTCCCTCAAATCAGAAATTGCCCAAAAACTCCATTGTTGCACAGTTTCTGACCTTGAACTCCAAACTCGTATTTCCCTCGTGCGTTCTTTGGCCTTTTAGTTCCTAAAGCTTCCTTACATCAAATACAAACCATCCCTCACCCTGTTACACGACTGTAACATCATCTTCATCAACTTCCATAACCAAAAACAGAGTATTGCACATTGACTTCTCCAAGCCATTCCAGCCATCCATTGCTCAAGCTAACCATTTCATTAGCTTCCTGGGAACTTAAGGAAGCTAACATGATCATTGTATTACCTTGAATCAAGCTCAAACTCATTTCACGATTTCCAATTTTGAGGTATATTGTTTGAACTTCTATCTTCTCATTTAGGCATTGTTAGGCTTGCATTTGTGAAGATAAAATGTAGACACCATTGCCCTGAAACTATACATGTCCATATATTTCATTTATTTTGATTGAGCTAGGAGAATTTTGAGTTTGAACTTTCTGAAATATTTAGGTCAGAATTTGGTACTTTTAGAAATTCTCATTCATCTTTGATTTATAGCTTATGATATTTATCAAATGGTTTCACTTTAACCCCCTGTTTACTTATGCAGCCTAGCCCAACTTTTATTATTTCATTTTATTTTTATTATTTATTTTTTCATTTTCTTATTATATTTTTTTCTTTATCATTTTTTTATTTCTCTTATTTTTATTAAAAAAATATTAAAAACATTTTTATTTTATTATTTACACTTATATGTTTTATTTTCTTCATAAAACAAAAGAACAAAAACATTTTCTTTTAATAAATTATTTTTTTTTAATTAATATTTAGATAATTAGGTTTAATTATTATATTATTCTCTTGTAAATTAAAATAAATTTAGAGCTTATGTTTTCTTTTAATTAATTAATTTTCATTATAATTATTATTAATTTAAAACATTTTAATAAAAAAAAACCTAAAAATACTTTTTAACCTAATTTCTTTCTTAATTAATTTATGTTTAAGTTGTTTTGTTTACTTTTAATTAATTATTTTCTTAATTAGGTCAAGATTAAAACTCTTTCATAAAAAATCAAACAAAAATTATTTCTTTTTACATTTACTTTCTTGCATTTTTATTTATTCATTTTTTGTACAATATTCAATATGGTTGTAATAATTATTTAGATTTAATTTTCTTACAATTCCCCATTTATAATTTGTATACCCCCTCCCCTAAAGGATGTAATGACTTATTATTTTTATTTTCCGCTATTTATCGCTTTATATACAAATGCTAGTAATTAGGGTTTGTATGGAAAGATTAAAACCAATAAATAGCAAACCCTAATCAAGACAAATCAAGCATGTAAACCAATACACTTGCACACATACGCCCTTAGGGTAAATCCACTTTGTTGCCTTATAAAATGACCATATTATGCATGTGGGATATCTTAGCCAAAACAAATAAAATACAAGAGCATAGTCCCTCGATGACGCTATCCATGTTGCCTTTCAAAATGATCTTAGTCCCTAAAGAAAATGCTAAGATATCTTACAACATTGCTAATCATGGCTATACGATGACCATTGCCCATCCCTTTTACATCCAAAGATAGGGTTACTTACCAAATCAATGGTAAGATAACAATGTCAAAGGAAAGAGGAAATAAACATGAAAGAATTTTGAGTAGGTAGATTGTTCCTAGTTGCTTGCTCAATTTCAAAACCAAAAACATCCTTGCTATTTTCAAAACAAACACCAACACTTTCAAAAACATCTTTCAAACTTGAAAAAATCTTTCAAAAGATCAACACTTGGTATACATTCTTATGAACGAGAATCATTACAAAGTTTGCCTAAACGATGACGCATTTTCAAAATACTTTCAAAAACCACACAAATCATATTTTTCAAACAAAAGCAAGTGATCTAGCAAGTAACTAAGAGCACATGGAAAACCATGGATGAAAAGGGTGCTAACACCTTCCCTTTTCATAATCTACCCCCGAACTCAAGAAAACATCTCAAAGGTCTTTCCTGCTCTTTTCAGCCTTTCCTTTTGGATAAAAGAAAAGTCGGTGGTGACTCTTGCTAAACCGCAACATTTACGATCAAACGCAAAACAACCAAGTCAGTTCTCCCACCGTATCACATCGAGGATATCCCTGAAACCAGAGATGGTCGAACTGCGTCCCCCAACTCGATCGACGCTGATCATGATGATATTCAATTCTTGGAGAATCAGAAGTCTAAGAAATCCACTGAGGACCCACCATCGTAACCGGCAAAAAATAAGAGTGTCGCCACCACTACTTTTTTTTCCTAAGGACGAAAAAGAATAGATAACCTTAATTTTATTAGAGATTCTAAATTCATGAATCAGTTAGATAAAAGGAAGATGTTAGGCACCCTTCATCTCCCTTGTTCTCAAGGGGCTCCACTTCTAGGTTTTAGGGTAAATCTAGAATTTATATTTAAATAGTTATTATTTCCATGTATTTAAGATAATGTTTAATTTTTTAGTTATGGGACTCACCTTGGTTTTAATTGCGTGCCTACGTATCTCCTTGTGAAGAATCAAAGTCCAATTTTGTAGTGCGCATGTGTCTGGTTAGTTTTTTTATTGAATTACGTAGAATTGCTTTTAAATTATCCTTGAACCTTGTCTGAGTTTAAAAAGAGTGGTCGTAGACGCAGTTCCCAGTTAAGTTTGATAGCAATTCTATTTAATCCTTTGTTTAAAATAATCTTGAATTTTTGTTAAGTTAGTAGAAAAAAGGTTTTTTGTTGGTTAACTGTTTTAAGTTTGATTTGGTTGATTGAAGAAAAGTTGATTTTCATTTGAATTAAATCACGCTAGGTGAAGTAATTGATTTGACTGATTGATGAGTTTTAATTGTTTTGATTTGAATAATTAATTAACAAGACGTTAAGTCAATCAATCGATTATTCAATGATGTAGTTGATGTAAAATCCACATATCCTATTACTTATAAGAATGTTGAATTAATTTGATTTAAAAAAAAAGTTTGATAATGAAAAGTTTGATTTTTTGTATAAGTTATTTTTATTGTTTTTTTGTATATATTTAACATTAACTAAAAAAAAGGAAAATAAGTGACTGAAGAGCTAGTAAAAAAGAACACTGGGCGTGTAAAAGGAAATTAGATGTGAAAGAAGAAAGAGGGCCCAAGGAGATCTAAATCCCACTTTGACTTGTGTAAAAAAAATCCCACTTTAACAAAGACCTAAATTTCTAATTATTAAATAAAAGAGAAATAAATAAATAAATAAATAAATAAATAAATAAATAATAAATAAATTTTAAAAAAAAAAGGGAAATGGTTTGTGGATCGTACAGGAGCCGCACTCCACCATGTCCATGTTAGAGTTTTTTTCCAATTAAAACCTTTGTCCACTAACAACTTAACACATGGCGGCTGATTTATTAATTGAAATAAAAAGAATTATAAACAATTAATGTATAACAAAGAGAGAGAGGGATGGAGAGACTCAGTATCGTATTCTCTTCTTCTTCTCCCAACAGTTTCTCTCAACCCATTTTTCTAAAGTTCATCGAATTCAATTCTTTCTTCATCAGATTAAATCAATCAACAAGCCCAAAAAAAATACATGTATAACAAATGGCAAAAGAGACAAACTCACCTCCTTCTGAATGCTGGTGGCCGGCGGACACGAAGGGCTGCTACAGGGCAGTGGCAGCGGCTGAGCAGGGCGGTGGGAGCCTTGCGATTCATAGCGGACGATGGTGGAAATAGGTGCGGCGGCCGGATCCGGGAAGGTAGTCGGGGCGGCTAATCAAGGTGTCTGTTTCTGGCGGCAGTTCTATTGCGTGGTGGGCCTCGGTTGAGTGTGGATCCGCTGCTTGCGGAGTCGGAGCAGTGGTGCTGAAACACGGGGAGGATCGTCGAAATCACTGGGCTGCTAATGAACGACATTTGTGCTGGGAACTCCGCCGCGGTCAAGTCGTCGTGAGGTTGCGAGATCTGGAGGAGAGCAATCCGTGGCCGTTTGTGGATTCAATTATTTCCTTCTCTGCTCACTTTCACAACTTTCTTGTTATTTGTTTCTTCTGCTTTTCATTTTTGCTTGATTTTGAAGCTTTCAAATTCTTGTTTGTTGGTACTGACTTGTTTATGCTTTGAATAGAATTTGTGGTGAACTTGGCAATGTGATCTTTTTGAGTTTGGAAATTCGGTTAAATGGGTTAATGGTTATGCTTGTTATATTAATGGATATGAAGGTTAGAGATTGTTTTTTGTAGGTTTGAAGGTAGTTGAATTAGGATGATGATGATGATGATGATACTGTAAAAACAACATGAGAGGGAAGTTGTGGTGGTTCGTACGGGTAATAGGAAATTAATTATTGAGAAAAAAAAGAAAGAAAAGGCTTTTCCAGATGAAAAAGGTTATGTACAAGGTAGATGGTTATTTTGAGTATGCGTGTGAACCGTGTGTGAATGAAGAGTTGGTTAATTGTTATTGAATAGACATTGTGAGAAAACAAAGGGTTTTGCAAAACATGGATTTTGTACCGTGTTGTGAATCGGTGTGTGAAATTGTGAGGAATTTTTTCCCAATATGCCATATTTATGCCATATTTTTTAAATGAATTTCTCAAAATGCCACGGTCCAAACAAAACTGCCCAGAGGGGTTCATGTTATTTGAAATGGCGCGAATGTGGGCAGCAAAGGTTCACGCCAAATCAAATGGCGTGAAAGACCTGATTAATTTTTTTTCTTCGTTTTCTTGCATTTATGTTATTTATATTAATAATTTTAATTATTTAATTTTATTATTAATTACAAATAATTTAATAAACTATTTAGTTATAAAATTAATTAATAAAATATTAATTTAAAAACTTAAATAATTATAAACTTAAAATAACTATTTAACAATTACAATTAAATAATTTTTTTATATTAAATAATAAAATATCACAATTACAATCAAAATATTAAATAAAAAAATACAGTTAAAAGTAGTTATAAATAACAATATATGGATACAATTAGTTAGAAGGGCCTGCATTGTTTGAGGCGATGCAGATATTTTTTCCGCATATGTGGTTGTTGACAGATATCGCATCGTCTTTTTATTTTCTCAACAGTGTCCATTTCAGTTCTAATGCGAGTACTGTTTGGGCGACTTTTTTTGTTTCGTCGCATCCTTTCATCATGCAAAATAGTATCGCCCAAATATGGAGGCCAACTATCTTCTTGGGAAACACCGATGAAACTTTGTATGTAAACTTTATGTGAGAACACGCTGCGATAGCATGTGAGCAAGGCAGATAAAAAGTTTGAAATCTCCCACAGTCACAAGTTCGTGTTTGGAGGTTGACGTTGAAATGAGTAAGTGGCCGACAATTCTTATTATTAACCGTCTCCTGAACCACGAAATAGTGACTTTCACGGTCAAAAGCCAAGACATTATAACTGTGGAATTTTTCTACTTCTTCTGCAATTCCTTTCATGCAGTTATTTGTGAATTCCTTTCCCGATGACAAATTTTTTGTCCAATCCTTTCTTCGCTTACCCCACAATGTTCCCATCCGGTAGTATGTTGATCTTACAAGTGATGTAATAGGTATGTTTCGGGTTTCCTTCAATACTGAGTTCAAAGATTCAACAAGGTTGGTTGTCATGTGGCCCCATCGTGCTCCTCCGTCGTAAGCTCGCGACCATTTTTCTCTTGGAAGGTTCTCTATCCAATTAAAAGCCTATGTGTTTGTTTGGTGGATCTCATCCCGATAATATGCGTATGTAGACTCATTAATTGCATACCCTGCGTAAAAGCATTAAAAATATTAATATAAAAGAACTATATATTGAAATGCCATGTTAAAAATTAGAGAGTAATTACCCATGTTAACAACTGTCTTGCGAAGGTTTTTGTCCTTGATGGCTCGCATGAAGTTTTGTGCGATGTGCCTAATGCAATACACATGCACCGAGGGTGGGTTCTGTCAGCCATTATCCGGGTTATTGTAGGCACTCTTAATGGACTCGTGTCGATCAGATATCAAACATAAGTCTGATTGGGGTGTGACGTGGAGTCTCAAATTTTTCAGAAAGAAACTCCAAGCCCCCTGGTCTCACCTTCGACCAATGCATATGCGATTGGGAAAATGTTATCATTCTCATCTTGTGCAACAGCCAGGTTAATTATAGGTTAATTATAGCCTTACTGGAACGGTGGAGACCCGGAACTCATACATTTCATTTTCCAAACAATGAATGCACAATTACATTGGAAGATGTGAGTATGTTATTGGGGCTTCCTGTAGATGGTAAAGTAGTAAATGGTCCATCCGAGCTAGGTGGTGGTGCATGAAGTTCTATTTTAGAGGATGAACCACCACAAAGCGATAAGGGAATGATTGCGAGGTTGACATGGCTTAAAGACATGTACCAACATGAACCACCAACCGAGGAGTCACCTGAGGAGTATAAAATTAAGCATGCTCGTATTTATATCTTACTCCTTATCGGGCAAGTTTTGTTTCATAACAAAAGCGGTAATACTATACACTCAAAATGGACACAATTTGTTGTGGATTTGGAAGATTGTGGAAAATTGAGTTGGGGTTCCACCGTTTTAGCCAAATCTATATAGGGAAATGTGCAAGTCTGTAGACATAAAAGTAACAGAGATGCCAGGATGCGTTTTACTTCTTCAAGCTTGGGCTTTTACACGTATGCCTATAATATCTCCGGTGGCTCCGCTTCAAGCTCCATATCCTTACGCAAGAAGGTAATATTTAAATTTAAATTTAAATTTATAATTAAAATTGTTAGGATACTTTAAAATAAAGTTTAATTTTAAATTCTTTTTAGGTGGTGCATCAAGAAACTTGACTACCAAAACAACCCGCACCACCATCTACAAGGATACCGATTTAGGATTGATCACATGCTTCAAGATCAAGTTTTTTTTGTCTTCACTTTAATACTTCTTATAAATTTATGAATTTTATTTTGGTTAAACTAAGAAGTTTTATCTATAACTTTTCAGTTTATTTGGAGGCCGTATCTTGGATTAGCGCCCGAAAGGCACGAGGACAGTTTGATATGGAGTTCAACTACGTATATAATATGTTTTCATATTGTAGAAATGCATCAAGCAGATAGGGTCAAACTACAATTTGGCCATTTACAAGGGATACCTGAAGAACCTCGATGCCTGGCTGAACACCATAAGATGACAACAATAAAAGCGCGTCAAAAAGCATATACCACATTATACTCTGATGAACAAAACTGTTGGTTGCATCGAGAATTGTTTATGTTGGATGGAGATCAATTACAAATAGAGGAGAAACCGTCAAATGAGTACATGCAATGGTATCACTCGCTTCCACATAGATATGCATCGTACGAACAATTTCTCACTGACCCTCGTCAAAACCAATATGCCCCTACTCAGGCAAGTGGCTCTCAACAACCTCACCACTCACAACATTCTCAACCTCCTCATCCCCAATCCTTCCAACAACAAACTCCTCACTTTCCCCAACATCAAACAACCATCCCCCATTATCCTGAACAACAAACTTCTAACCCTCATTTTTCTCAACTACAAACTCCTGCCCCTTATTTTTACCAAAATCAAACATTTAACACCTAATACCCGCAATCTCACTCCCAACCAAATTACATTTATGAATCCCAACAACCACAAATTTATAATAGGCCAACTACACAATTCACACCCATCATGCGACCAAATTTCGATTCCTCCATGTGTCCGCCACAACAACCGCAATATAATTTTGGCGAGGATCTTAACGTCAGTGATTATGATTTACTGGAAAGCATTTGGTCTCCTCCGCAAGCTACAGCTCCCAGTCAAGAAAATCCTCCAACATCAGATGCAACACAACAAAATCCTCCAACAACAGAGACCGAACAACAATATGGTTTTGGTCATCGTGCTCTGCGACCACGTTATTGTTTTATCGGTACTCGTTCCGGACCGGGTCATCAACATTAAATAGTGTAATTGTGAAATTTTAACTGTATTTTTTTATTTAGTATTTTGATTGTAATTGTGATATTTTATTATTTAATAAAAAAATTTATTATTTAATTATAATTGTTAAATAGTATTTTTAAGTTTATAATTATTTAAGTTTTTAAATTAACATTTTATTAATTAATTTTATAACTAAATAGTTTATTAAATTATTTGTAATTAATAATAAAATTAAATAATTAAACTTATTAAAATAAATAACATAAATGCAAGAAAATGAAGAAAAAAAATTAATCAGGCCTTTCACGCCATTTGATTTGGCGTGAGCCCTTGCTGCCCACATCCACGCCATTTCAAATAGCGTGAACCTCCTCTGGGTGTGGCATTTTGAGCAATTTTTTTCAGACTGTGGCATTTTGAGAAATTCATTTCAAAAATGTGGCATATTGAGACAAAATTCAAATTGTGAATGTGTATCGTGAAAAGTGAATAGAAATTGGTCTCAATGTGTTAGTATCATAAAAAAATTAGAAGAAAAAGCACAACCTTAAGAAAGAGATCTTTATGTGGTTGAAAATGGTGAAATAAAAATAAAGATGAAATTGAAAATAAAGAGTTGTCTCATATGAAAATTATTTGGCAAGATAGAAAAATATCACCAATAGTTTGAAAATAAATTTTGAACAGAAAGTGTGAATTGTGAATGCATAGTGAAATTGTTGATGATTATGTATAATTGTTTGATCAAGACAAAAACAGGGTTAAGTGTCTATTTAAGGAAAAATCTTAAAATAAATCAACAAAAGAAATTGCGTAGAAAAAAATGTTTGTCCAAGAAAGATGAAAAATGTTGATCTATTTATGTTGAAAATTAGGTAAACAAAAAAGGAAAAAATGATTTGTTATTGAGGAAGTTGACAAATCAAAAGTTAGTGTGACGTAGGACGATCAATAGAAAGCAAGCTGAAAAGATTTAATTTTTTTATGATTTTTTGATGAAAAATGCATAAAATAAATAAAAAAATTATTTAAAAAATACATAAAATAGAAAAACGAAAATTGAAATTAAATAACAAAAAATGTGACTTTGTGATTCTAAAAATGGAAATAAAATAAGTAACCAATAACAAAAAAATGTTAAAAATGTAGGACAAGTAAGACTCAAAACCGTGACATTATGCTTGCAAGTCTTATGTCCTTACCAATTGAGTTGCATTATTTATTTGTAATAAGAAGCCACTTGAAAGCATACGAAGAGTGGAAAAATATTTTCTATACAAATAGTTTAAAGTAAAGCAAAATAAATTAATATTAAAATATTAGTATAAATAAACCAAAATTTTTGTAAAGCCCAAGTTAAAAATAATTTGACTATTACAAATAGGATGGGCAAATTTGGGGTATGACAACTGCTCCTATTTAATTATTATTCGATTAAAGCGTGCGAGTATACAAAGTTATCATGCGTTCGAATCGGAGGGTTATTAAATAATAGAATACCCCAAATTTTGTCCAAAACTTTTGAAATATAATTTATATAATAAACCAAAAAGTAAAAAGGACGAAAATTACGCAATTAACTCATCAATGCCTAGAGCGTGGGTTTTCATATATGTTTTTTCCATAGACTAAACCAATAGATATGAAAAGGGACGCTATCGCATATTCACATTCCTACCACAACCTAGGGGGTAAGTAACACGAGTATCATCTCCATTTATGCCAAGGGACCAAATCAATGGAGTTAAAAAATATCTTAGGACAAACTTACTAAAGCTTCGAGACTAACATAGTAAGTTGTAACGTATATTCACAATATTTATCACAACCTAAGGGATAAATGACGCAGTATCAATCTTATTTATGTCAAGGGACTAAACCAATAAGATCGAATATTTGGAAGATAATCTATCATTGCTCAGGGACCAATATGAATAGTTATACCTGATTTGCATATCTACCACTACCCAAGGGGTAGATAATGCGGGCATCAACTCTATTTATGTTAAGGGACTAAACCAATAGAGTTGAAAATGTTTGAAAACAACTTGCTAACGCTTCGAGACTAACATAGTAAGTTGTATCGCAAATTTTTGCATATTTATCACAGCCTATGAGATAAATAATGCAGTATCAATTTTATCTCAGCCGGGGGATTAATGGATAAAATCTAAAGTTTGAAAAAAAGTAACTTACTACTGCTCATGGACTACTTTTTTGATGAAAAATGCATAAAATAAATAAAAATTAATTATTTAAAAAATACATAAAATAGGAAAATAAAAATAATAAAAAATGTGATTTTTTTATTCTAAAAATGGAAATAAAATTAGTAACAAGTAACAGAAAAATGTCAAAAAAAAGTAGAACAAGTAAAACTCGAACCAGTGACCTTATACTTGTAAGCCTTATCTCTTTACTAATTGTGATGTCTTATTTATTCATGATAAGAAGCCACTTGAAAGCATACGAAGGATGGAAAAATATTTGCTATACAAATAATTTAAAGTAAAACAAAATATATTAATATTAAAATGTTAGTATAAATAAACCAAATTTTTTGTAAAGCTCAAGTTAAAAATAATTTGACTATTAGAAATAGGACAGGAAAATTTGGAGTATGACAGCTACTCCTATTTAATTACTCTTCGATTGAAGCGTAAAGAGTATACGAAGTTATCGCACGTTCGAATCGGAGGATTATTAAATAATGGAAGATCATAAAATTTATTCAAAACTTTTGAAAGATAATTTATATAATAAACCAAAAAGTAAAAAGCACAAAGATGACGCAGTTAACTCATCAATGCCTAGAGCGTGAGTTCTTATATCTATTTTTCCCAGGGACTAAATCAATAGATATGAAAAGGGACGCTATCACATATTCATATTCCTACCACAACCTAGGGAGTAAGTAACGCGAGTATCATCTCCATTTATGCCAAGGGACCAAACCAATGGAGTTGAAAAAGATCAGAGGAAAAACTTACTAAAGCTTCAGAACTAACATAGTAAGCTGTAACGCAGATTCGCAATATTTATCACAATCTAAGGGATAAATGATGCAATATCAATCTTATTTATGCCAAGGGACTAAACCAATAAGATCGAAAATTCGGAAGATAATCTATCATTGTTCAGGGACCCATATGAATAGTTATATATGATTTGCATATCTACCACTACCTAGGGGGTAGATAATGCGGGTATCAAATCTATTTATGCCAAGGGACTAAACCAATAGAATTGAAGAGGTTTAAAAACAACTTGCAAACGCTTTGAGACTAACATAGTAAGTTATATTACAGACTCTTGCATATTTATCGCAACCTAGGTGTAGCGACTGATTTTTTTTAGTCAGAGTCGCCACTATTAGTTTTTATCCTAAGGAAGAGAATCTAATAGAAAACCCTAATTCGCAGACAGAGATTCTAGGTTTCGGACTCTATTAGACGAAAGGAAGGTGTTAGGCACCTTTCATCTACCTTGTTCACAAGGATACTAGGTTTTAGGTTTAGGTTTGGGTAAAATAGGGTTTTAAATTTTAATTAGGGGAAAGAGTTTAAATTTTTTATAGGGGAACTCGCCACGATTTTTGATCGTATGCCTACGTATCCTCTTATGAGGAATCAGAGTCCCAATTCGTAGTTCGTATATGGTTGGTGTTTTTAGGGGTTGCAAATGTATTTTGAATCACCTCGCTTTTTGACTGGTTGTAGTGATTGCGGAGATTTTGACTAAATGCGCGATTAGTCAAAATCCATTTGTAACCCTTTTGCAAAAACAATTGTTTAGCTTAGTTGATTGCGAAAAATAGTTTGATGATTGGTTAGTATTTTTTAATCATATTAATTGCAAAATATCTTGTTAATGCATGATTAAAAAATATTTAATACAAATAATATAAGAAAATAATATATGCATTTTTAATGAAAATAATTTATCTTCATGATATAATAAATAATAATTATACAATAATAATAATTAATATAAGAATTAATAATAATAATAATTGCAAATATAAATAATTATTTTTATAAAATTACAATAAATATAAGAATTAAAAATAGATAAAAATATAATGTATTAAAAATGATAAAAGAAATAATTGATTAAACTTGGGGGTGCATTTCCAGTTATTAAGTAAAAATAGGGGGTGCTAAAAGTAGGGTTGGCTGGCCTAACTATAGTTTTGGACAGGGGGTGTTTTGTTTGATGGTTTCGCAAAAGAGGCGAGTGGGGGTGCACGAAGTAAACGGGCTTGGCCCATTACAGCTTTAGAGGGGGTCCGATTTATTGGGCAAGTGAGGGTACACGAAACTTACTATGAGACTTGGCCTTACGGCCGTCTGATGCGCATCTGAAGGACAAAAGCGAAGGAGTATAGTACTTAATATGAATGTGTGCGCATGGGATTTTTACTGATTATACATTTGTTAACATTTCATTTTTTGTTTTAGTTACAACTCTGTTTCTCTCTCGTTCAGCAACCCAACAAACCCTTCTTTAACCTCTAACCCTAACCTCTACTACCAACACGGCGGCGGCTTAACCATCCTCTTCCCCACCGTTAACCAAACCCCTACACAACCCTAATACAAGAAGAGCAACAACAAAATGCTAAGTTTAAATTTACCCCCTTCGCAATATTGTTTTCTGCTCCTGAGCTTTCCGATTCAGCTAATCCCCTTCTTCTCCTTCGTTTCTTGTAGGTTCCGGCTGAGATTAAGGTTAAAGATGGTGGTGATGAGCAATTGGAAGTGATAGCAGTTGTCAGCGGCGGAGATGATAGCGGTGACAGTTCATACAGTTAGGGTTTCAGAGATTGAAACCCCAACTGTTCATCTTCGTCTTCAACACGGGAGCTCCGTGCTCTTCCTAGTAATCCCTCTCCTTCTGTCTGTCAAAGATTATGTCCCTCTACTGTATTCTGATTTCTCCTCCTTTTTGTATATTTAGCTTAGTTATTTATAAGGCTTTTGGATTAGGGTTCTGGATTTTTTGTTACCAAGTTGTTAACACATATTTAGGAAAATTAGAATAAATTAGGGATTCCAGATTTTATGATTTCTGTAATTGATTGATTGTAATGTAATTGATTTAGGATTTACTGTAATATTTGGATTTGCTTTTGTAATAAAGATTCTGGGCCTTAGATTTGATATTGTTTTAGATCGGATTTGCTTTTGTTTGTAATCTACAAAATAAGGTTTGGTAATTAACACGGTAAATGTTAATTGAAACAAACGTGTGTAATCTTCTTTGCAATTGATACAGTACTTGTTATTGACTTTGGGCCTTGCATATGCGTTTTTGGTCCAGCATGCTTATTGCTTGCAAACAACATTTTTTTGTGCGGACTGGGCCTAAATCTTCTTTTTAAAATATTTGATCCAAACAGAAACTTTCATAACAAACATCCTTTAATAAATTATATAAGTAATATTTAACTTAACATCTTTTAATAATAAAATAGAACATTATTATAATAAAAGAGTTTATCAGCAATAATAGAGAATACATCACGTTTTTTTAAAGCAATATATGTTATTTATTTTCTTTATTAAAATAATAATAATAATAAACAGTTTTTAATAATAAATGAAAACATTATAATAAAACAAGTTTATTAGTAATAATGGAAAACTGTATCACGTTATATATTATTTATTTTACACTAACGAGAATTTTTTAATAATAATGCCCCTTTTCTAAAATAAAACAGCAAATGAGCTGCTGGAAACACAATGGGCCTATAATTCTATAGCTACACCCTCTCTTTTTGCTATTCAACTACTAAAATTAAAATGGGCCAATATAATTTTTAATGAGGGTTTTAATTGCAATTTCAACCTCTCTTTTTACTAACAACAACTTAAATGGGCTTTATTACTAAAAAAATATTTATTATTGAAATAGTTTTCCACATTCAAATCTCATGGGCCATTGGACAACATGCTTCGCGAATGAGTTTATGGGTATATGAGTCTTTCTAATTTAGAAAGCCCCATTCTCCTGAACTAAAATACACCCCTAGTCTTGGATAAAGATGGGCCACCAGATACTGTTGTACCATCTTTAATTAAATATTTCTTCTACTTTAAATCTTGAAATTATGATCGTAGGGGTTGGGCAAATTTGGGGTACGTCAGCTGCCCCTACTCAATCATCTTCCAATCGAATAACGCGAGAAAACGTGAGTCTTGCGCATTCTGATTGGTATTTTATTGAATATTGGAAAACCCAAAAATTTTTCCGACAAACATAAGGTTGCACTGATATAACATACCCTTACGAGTCTTGAGGAAGTAGGCAAAGTTGATGATATATTGCTTACCAGGGTTTGATGATGAGGCAAATGGTCTTGAGCTTAAAAGTGCAATCTTGTATGTCTCGGTTTGCTTTTGCTTACTCATCCATTTGGAGGGATGAATAAAACAACAATTGATGATGCGTGGTTGCTTAGAGACTAAGGCCATGGATTATGTTTGCGAATCGCAGCATGACATCTTAGGCGATAAGCTAGATTTTGTATTTTTTTCGAGCATCGCTGCATGTCGACTTAGGCGATGATATGTGTTACAGAATAAAGAAGCACATTACTGTCCGAGGTCTTAGGCAATGGTCTATATTACGTAACAAGGAACCGCACGGTTGCACGATGTCTTAGGCAGTGGGTTAGATGAGGAGAGTATATTGAGGCTTAGAGGCAATGTACCGAGTTTTGTTTTTTTTTCGAACATCGCTGCATGTCGACTTAGGAGATGATCTATGCTGCGGAATAAAGAAGCACATTGCTGCCAGGGGTCTTAGGCAATGATCTATATTACGTAACAAGGAACCACACTGCTGCATGATGTCTTAGGCAGTGGGCTGGATGAGGAGAGTACATTGAGGCTTAGAGGCAATGTACCGAGTTCTATTTTTTCCGAACATCGCTGCATGTCGACTTAGGCGATGTCTGGGTTGCAGAATAAAAAAGCACATTGCTGCCCAAGGTCTTAGGCAATGGTCTATATTACATCGCAAGGAACCGTACTACTGCGCGATGTCTTAGGAAGTGGGATGAATGAGGAGAGTACATTGAGGCTTAAAGGAAATGTACTGAGTTTTGTTTTCTCCAAACATTGATGCACGGCGACTTAGGCGATGTTTGGGTTGCGGAATAAAGAAGCACATTTTTGCACGACGTCTTAGGAAATGGTCTATATTACGTAACAAGGAACCGCACTGCTGCATGATGTCTTAGGCAGTGGGCTGGATGAGGAGAGTACATTGAGGCTTAGAGGCAATGTACTGAGTTTATTTTTTTCCTAACATCGCTACACGTCGACTTAGGTGATGTCTGGGTTGCAGAATAAAGAAGCACATTATTGTCCGACGTCTTAGGCAATGGTCTTTATTTCCGAGCTAGGAATCGCACTACTGTACGATGTCTTAGGCAGTGAGCTGGATGAGGTGAGTATATTGAGGCTTAGAGGAAATGTACTGAGTTTTATTTTTTCTAAACATCGCTGCACATCGACTTAGGCGATGTCTGGGTTGCAGAATAAAGAAGAACATTGTTGCCTGAGGTCTTAAGCAATGGTCTATATTACGTAGCGAGGAACCGCAATGTTGCACGATGTCTTAGGCAGTAGGCTGGATGAGGAGAGTACATTGAGGCTTAGAGGCAATGTACCGAGTTTTGTTCTTTCCGAACATCGTTGCACATCGACTTAGGCGATGTTTGGGTTGCAGAATAAAGAAGCACATTGTTGCACGACGTCTTAGGCAATGGTCTTTATCACCGAGCTATGAACCGCACTGTTGCACGATGTCTTAGGCAGTGGGCTGGATGAGGAGAGTACATTGAGGCTTAGAGGCAATGTACCGAGATTTGTACATTACTGCATGTAGAATTAGGTAATGGATTATTCTATAAGGAACTCATCATTGCATGGAGAATTAGGTGATGGGTTGAATCATATGAGAAGTGTTTGGTTGATTAACCCTTAGATGATTGAATCGATGGTAAGATAGTTTATTTGCTGTGTGATACAGGCGCGTGCTGTCTGATATTGAGATGGAACCCTTAATGTGTATGTGTGTGTGTTGAATTTTTGTATGTATGCAAAATGTGTGATGTTTGATATTGATATGGATCCCTGAGTATATGTGCATTGAATGTTTGTATATGCAAAAATGTATAATGTATGTATACTTTGCAAAATGTATGTGTGAAATGTGTGTAAAATACGTCTATGCCTTGAAATGTTATGGAGACTATTTCTGGCATTCTCCCCTTTAAATCATTGGTTTTGAGTTACCAATTCCCTGGTGTTGTATGTTGCATTGTTGTAGCGTCATTGAATTTTGATTTTGAATGCAGTGAAAAATGCTAGTAAGTTTTTTGAATATTGATTTTCTGTATTGTAAGCGTAGGTGTAGACGTAGACGCATGTATTGGCATATGTGTAGATTTTTATGTTGTAAGTACAGGCATAGGCGCGGACGTATGCATTGGATGCAGACTTTCTGTGTTGTGAGCATAAACATAGGCGTAGAGACATGTGTATAGACTTTGTATTGTAGACGTAGGAGTAGCCATGTGTGTGGACATAAACGTGGATTTTCTTTCAATACTTTTCTAACCAAAATGCTTTTTCGATGTTTTGTCAAATGCTTTTATTTTGTTAATTTCCCCGAAATAACTTCAAGACAATATTCGCAAGTAATAATCATAGTATCTTGTAAACAAGTCAGAGAAAAGAAAAACTCAATTTGAAAGATGCAAAGAAAGCAAATGTTTTATTGATATGCCTCTGAATAGGCGAGAGTACAAGATGCAATTCCTAGAAAGAGGTAATTACAGAAATTTTCAAAATTGAAATGGCAATGAAAAAATGATAATTGTTACTGTTGTTCCCCAATATCCTTTTAATAACCCTTATCTCCTTTTCTCCTGAGTTGTATGATTCAAATCCATCTCTCCCTTTGTGGTTCATAGTCGTAGTTCTTAGATCACAGTCTTTTTGTTCTTTATTTCTTTGTATGAAATCCCTAATTTTTTCCTGGATTGCCCTTTCAGGTTTTCAATCCACTGGGATAATTTTTTGTTTATATGCCCCTAATTTTTTCCTGGATCACCCTTTAGGGTTTTCGATCCACCGGGACGCTCCTTTTTGCCTAAGTCTCCCTTTTAAGGTTCGATCTTAACGAGCTTCTTATACATAGTATTTTTTTTACTGCGTCTGAGTTTGCCGGATGCGGTCATTCTTCCCCATCCATTATTGTGAGGATAAGACAACCACCGAAGAATGCTGTTTTCACTACGTATGGACCTTCGTAGTTGGGTGTCCATTTACCACGGGAGTCGAGGCAAGGTAGCAGAATCTTCTTGAGCATTAAACCATGTTGTAGTTCCTTTTGTGCAGTACACCGTTACTCAAAGAATTTCGAGGCTAATTTCCATAGAGTTTATTTGTCAATGATAGAGGCATCTTCCAGTCCCAGTATGCAAGTTTCTTACTCGACGATGTTGTTAGTGTAGTCAAACACAATCTTGTAGTATAGGGCTTGTAGTGGTAAAATCAATGAAGTCGCCGCCGAGTATTTATTTATCCCATATGAAAGGGAAAGGAAAATCATCAAAGAAAACCTAAATGGGAAAATCAAGGTCTTGCGACCGAGAGATTTGGTAAGGGAGTCGATTACGTGAGGGGAAGGTATTAGCACCCCACACGTCCATAGTACTCTACGGGATCCACTCTCGTTATTCTAATCAAAGGGTGTGTTCAATCTAATGCTTAAGGGTTATAAACTAAGAGGGAATGCATGCAAAGAAAAGAGAAAGAATGTAGGGAAAATAAAGTTGTACTCGCTTGGGCCCTACCCCAATGCCTACGTATCCTTTTTGAGGAATTAGAGCTACCGTAGTTCGGCTCATATATTTTGTTTGTTTGTATTTTTTAAATGAACACTGTTGCATTCGATCATTCCACCGCTGCTCGACCTTTGGAGACTTATGACCTGTAGTGGAAAGGAGCTAACATGCTCTTAGAAGTGAAAATCCGAATGGCGAAAATAAATGGATTGGTCGGTATTTTTTATCATGAAAATAAATTTTATATGCTTAGCACTTTTTACACATTTGCTAAGAAAAAGAAGTTTTAGTTTTAAATGCGATTATGCAAAAATGGGAAGAAAACATCTAAGGTAGACTAACCTATCTCTAACCTAATGTTATCATACAATGAGGGATCCTACCTAAGTTAGCATGCCAAAGAATGTCTAACAAAACTATCCTATAGGGAACATGCATTAAGAGCGAAGTCGTGATCTCAATTTCTAAATTGAGTGACTCATCGATCAACAAGAAATAAAGGAAAGTGGTAAAATCCTATAGGGAGCATGCACTGAGAGCGAAGTCGTGATCTCAATTTCTAAATTGAGTGACTCATCGATCAACAAGGAAGGAAGCAAACACAAGCACAACACATAACATGAATAAAGTGCGGAATGCCTGCTACATGTCTTTAAACAGCGACTTCGAGCACACACTCTTTATTTTCTACTTCTCATGATATCTAGAAAAGCGATAAATGTGGAAATATAACTTGGAAGCAGTATAATACCAAACAGAGAATGATGTCCGCAAAAAGTGTAACCAAATTAGAGAGATTCGGAATGCTTTGCATGAGCTGGCATCAACAAACAAACAGTCAGAGATCGAATATTTGGAATAGGTGTCGAAGCTTCACCAATGTGAAAATAAATCATAATCGGAAACCAAACACATCCGCATATCAAACCATGAACCTGCATAAGACCCAACTCAACATACAAAGGTGAATCGCAATTTTCAAGTAATCGAAAACATTAAGGATTAATTTCCTAAAAATCCAATGAAAAATATAACGAATTTTATTGATTTTCGTAATTCACTATCTAAAAAATTTAAGAGGAATTCCTAAATTCTATATATTTTTACTATCTTTATTATACGTATTTCATTGCTATTTTTATTATATAAAAAAAAGGGAATTTAAACTAAAAAAAAACAAAAATCTAAAAAGGGTAATTGAAAGAGTCAGGGGTGTGAAATCAAAGTCAGGGGGATTTGCTGTAAAATTCAGGCGCTAAACCTTTTCAGTAAGGCCCACTGAACCACTTTTTTATCAAATGAAATCTCACCTTTCAAAAAAAAAATGAAACAGGCCTAATGGTGAATGATTCGGTCCAAATCCATTGAGTTATTTTCCATTCATCCAGTGTAAAAAAAACGGGCTCAAGGAATAGCCCAGCAAGCTTGTACCTATTTTTGCATTTATTTTTATTTTTTAATTGAATAAAACAAATTAGAGAAATTAATCGTAACAGGGAAAGATATTAGGGTTTAAAAAAGAGGGGCAACGACTCAACTTCCTTCAACTCAATCCCGACCGAACCTAACCCTTACCTCCTCCCGTCGCGGCACCACTAAACTCTTTTCTTCATAAATGATTCAAGGTGGCGTTCGTATCCACCGCAAACTTCATGCTTCTCCGAGCTTCTGATTTGGTTCGCCCTTATCAATTCTCAAATTCGACGTAACCTTATTCTCATCATCCTCGATTCAAACCACCACCGACCACATCACAGGCACCGCCATAACATTTCTCCTCCGATTGCCTCGCGGATCAACACCTTCTCTCCGTCTCACGCATTCACTGATTCCTTCAGCCTTCTCCTTGATACAACTCTTCATCAATCTCTGATTCCTGTTTTATCTTATCTCGAATCGCAATTATAAGCCTAGATACCTCCTTCTTCGATTCAATCCGTCTCCATTTCTGTTTGCGATTTCATTTCCACTTCTCATCTATTCATTGATTCAACAGAGCAACAAAATACATTATATGTTAATGGAAGGGATTAAAAAAGAATTACCTACCGGAGACGAGCCCGGTTCTTCTTCAATACCACGACAAAGGTGAGAAATCCAACAATAAGTTCTTCACTCTTTTCTTCTTCTTCTTTCCGAGTTTCAGGTCTCTGATTTATGTTGATGCGTGTGTTTTTATTTGCGACTTTTGAATGATACGTTGTTGTTACTGCTTTGGTGATATGAAGAATTGATGTAGAATCGTGAGGTAGAATTTGTTATCGAGAGAGAGCTGCCCGATTTGGTGCGCGAGGGTGATGAGGGGAAAATCAGTGAAATCAGATTCTAAGCGTGGGAGGTTGGTAATGATGGTGAACTCAAAGTGAAAGAAAAAAATGGAATGAAGGTTGGGAATGGTAAATTGCCATTTGATATTGCAGAGAGAGTCAAGGTCGAAGATGGAAGAGAGAGTGAAGATTGAAGATTAAAGATTGCAGAGATAGTTGAAAGGTGAGTCTTTTATGTAAAAAAATTTCTCGTTATGAATCCCCCCTTCTGTTATGAACTCTCAGCCCTCCCAATTCTGTTATTAATTCTGTTATATTTTGTTGAAAGTTTGTTACAGTCAAAACTAACTACCGCCCTTAGATCTGATTCTCTGCTATTATCCTTCTCTATCCCTCCTCTAATTTCTGTTGGATGTTATAAGAGTTAGTTGGAAGACGGTTGGGTATTGTACGAGGTTGTTAGGCAGTTAGTTTTAACAGTTCTTTTTTGATTGAAAACTGTTAGAGAACTATGTTCTATTTCTGGAATTTTTGTCACCGGTAATGCAATCTTGGATTTTCCGTTACAAATCCTCCCTTTTAGAAATCTGTTACAAATTTGTTAGCACCTTCTGATATGTTTTCTTGACATGCGAAACTGAGAATTAGGCTTGAGTTTTATCCTACTTTCCTTTTCCTGATTCTTTTGAGTTAATGATTCCCTGATTCTTTTGAGTGCAGCCAGTCCATTTTGTGTTAGAGTATGAAGCAATTCTGAACAGTTTCAGCTTTAGTTCAAAAAAAAAGTAAGCAACACAAGCTTTGCGCAACTTTGATTTTGACAAACAGTTTGCGTTTGTTTTGAGTGTTCCATTTGAACTAATTGGTGTACTGCTATTCTTTGTTTCAGGTGACATTTTTGAATTGCTTTGCAAGATTGGTCAAGGGTTTGTGGAAAGCATTGAACTACTTGGACATAAACTGATTTCTTTTTACAATTGGGTTAAGGCAAATGGCATAACCTTTGACAAATGAATTTTTCGCTTCTTTACTTGTACATATTCCAATATGAACACTTGTATGGACTTCAAATTGAATGAAATGGGTGCTTTAAATAACATGAATAATTGGAATTTTTTGAGGTTGAATTTGGAGCGGTATAATCCTCGAATTTTAAACTTTCACTCTTGAATCAATTATGTCATATGCCTCAAAATTAATCACATGAGTGAGTTTTGAACTTAAACGATGGGCGCTTGTACCAAAATTGACTTGAAACCTTGATTGATGATGAATATTCTTGAAACCTCAAATTTTAAATGAATCAAAGTGGTATACCTTCATAACTTGTGTTCCAAGAAACCAATCATGGATTGACTTTTTATTTTTTATATACTTGACCACCTTTGCCCCTTTTGACAAATTTAGATCATTTGGGGGCTTGAAATGAATTCATTTTCACTTGTAATCAATTAAACCACATGACACTTTCCATATTAAGAAATTGTATGAACACTTTCCAAACCAACAACTTGCACTATTAGCGAAAGGACTTGAGGACATAAATTCCTTCGAGAGAAATGTGACCAAGATAATCTCAATATGAACATTCTAGTTCAATGAACCTCAATCTTCAATTATATCAAAATTCAGGAATCAATCCTATTTGAAAGGTTGATGAAATCTTAATTCACAGCTTAAACAACAAGAAACATCTCGACTTGTCGAAAACCTCAATCATTCTTTAACCACCTTCCAAGTACCATCACCAAGAAGGAAATCGTTGATTAACTCTTCTAAATTCCTTGAGAAAGAACGTCTCGTAGAACTAGCAGTTAGGAGAAAACTTAAATGTCAATGAGCCTACAATAGAGAGAATGATGATCCTTGTGATATTAAGGATGAAACCTAGCATGAAGAACTTTTGCTGAAGATCTAATACTGGCTTAAGCATAACATAGGAGAAACCCTAATCCTTTGGCTGAGTTAAACCCTAAATGCCTTTATTCCTTGATGAA
The DNA here is from genome assembly GCA_948472305.1 of Vicia faba. Taxonomy (NCBI): domain Eukaryota; kingdom Viridiplantae; phylum Streptophyta; class Magnoliopsida; order Fabales; family Fabaceae; genus Vicia; species Vicia faba. The sequence continues at coordinate 717,104,565 of OX451736.1, forward strand.
GAAAAATTTGTATCTTGAGGAAACCTGATAGCGGAGACATCTATGCTGCTTGAGATCCAAAACCTTAATATTGTACCAAGAATGATAAGAGCACTAGCTGGGTCAGCATGAAGAATATGATAATCTTAGTCTACAGAGAGAAACCCTAATGCCAAAGCGCTTCGATCTTATAACCATGAGACCAATGCTATGTGCAAAATGTACAAGGTGTGATGAGGGATCTTAGGGGCAAAAATTGGGGTACAACAGGGCTTATGATAATTATTTGGAGAAGTCAAAACTTCCCCTATATCGTGCCCCAGTACATTTGAATCCTCGTCGAATCATGAGTGTCCAACGTGCCCTTGGCTCGGGTCCTTCGTCAAGTCTTGGTATTTCGCAGTCATTTATTTTTGCCTAAATGGCGAACAACCTTCTTTGAAAGGTGGTTTGTACACCACGATGCCTGTATCTAACCTTAGGATGTTTATGCAGGACTAGGCAAATATATCTAACGTGCTCATGCAATAGCTTGATCAGCTTTTCTTTGTCGCTCTGCTCTAACATTGCCCCTTAGCTTGATTTCTTTCGGATCTTCCCATGTGCCCGAATTAATAAGCTTAATAGCCTCTTGATATGGTTGTATGTAGCCTTTCGTTCTGCTTCCCTTGCCATCTCCTCAGAGAGTTCAAGATCTTCATCATCTTCCTCTTTGGCTTGGTTGATAGGAGCATCAAAATTATATCGGGTTGCAGCAGTAGCATTATCGATGGTTTTGGGCATGGATTTGCAACGTTATCATGTTTTGGTGTAGATTTTAGTATATGAACTTTTGAAAATGCATATGCAGAGAAAGTATTTCCATTTTTAAATTTAAGAGTTAAATGCAAATGAAAGACAAGGATCTTAATTGAAAATAAAATATAACTTTTATTGATTGTAAATATTGTCTGAAACAAAATGGGGAACCCTTACAAGCAACCCCTATGCCTCGGGCTTGACATAGGTTCTTTCAAAAACAAGAAAAATTACTTAGGAAAGAAAAAAGATCTCAGGAATCTCCACGACACTCCATATTTTGAGTTCTTCTCCTAGGGTGCATTCTCGGATGAAGTTAGTTGCCCCTTTGGTGTTGATTCTATTGGATATCTTCGTCACATGTCCGCCATACTCTATAAAGGTCTCTTGGATAAGAGGAAAACATGCTTCACCCTTCAGAGTAGCTTTACATTTATCTTCAGGGTATGGTCCGAACTGGACTATCCCCTGGTACACTAGCTTTTTTAGCATTTTCTCGAAGGCTTCATTATGTTCCAGGAATCCACATTCGAACAGACACTCCTTCAATATTTTTATCGAGGTTTTTTCTTGTCTGATTGCCCCAAAGTCAGTGACTACTTCAATTGCATTTATTGTCGGCCCATCATGCGGAGGCATAAGATTTGATTTGATGTTAGGTTTCTCAAAAGTGATGTCTTGAGATTCTAACAAGTCTTGCACTTTATGTTTAAATGCCCCGCATTGTTCTATGGTGTGCCCCAGAGAGTTAGCATGGTATTCGCATCTGGCGTCGATATTGTATGGTGTGCCCCGGAGAGTTAGCATGGTATTCGTATCTGGCGTCGACATTGTACCTTCATGGCAGTGGCCCGACTGGAGGAGATAGAGGCTTGATTTCCACCAAGGATGCCTTAACCAGCTATTGTAATAATTGGCTAGGTGGCATAGGGAGCAAATCAAATTTTCTTTGTGGCCTTCTGCCTTCAGCTGTCCTTGCAGGATCATCAATGGTTGTGGTGCCCTTGGTTGTGAGGCTACGACATTAATTTCTCCCTCTTGCCTTTTTGGGGAGTCCGAAGCGGACTTTTTTGGATTGTGGGGTCCTGCTTCTGGCTCTTTTCTTAGTCGGTGACCGCTTGATGCACCAATTATTTGAGCTTCTTCTTCGAAAGCTACCCTGGGAATCTGGTCTTGTTTATCAATGAAGTTATTTAAGGCTAGGAGAACTTGACTCAAACCTCCTTTCATGGAACTCACATCACCTTTGACTTGGTCTAGGTCTTCCTTGAATGCAGCTAGAGTTTCCTCGATTTGCTCCATTGCTTTTTGTTGACAGGACCTTGTTTGATATGGAGGCCAAGGAGGTGGAGATCTTCTTCTACCACTGGTTCAACTGGAGATATTTTTTTTGGAAAAATGAGTTTCAATATGATATGTAGGTGTTCGTGAATGCATGCGCGCGAATGGATGTTTATGAACATGAAATAGTTTCTTGTTTTAAATGTATTATTCACTTGGGTGTGTATTTGTCTTTTGCTTATTATTGTTATTTGGTGATCAGCTTAAAAATAGATACGCAAACGAGATGTGGAAACAAAATGCCTTATTGAAGATAACATAATTCAGATATTGAAAGATATTACAATCTTAAACCAAAACTTGTTTGCATGATATTGAACCAAGGGAAATAAGTCTTCTAGGTGCGCTTGCGGACGTCTGATCTTGAAATCACCCCCCATTGCTGGACAAAGCTTGAGAAAGTCTTCATCGCGTTATTTCCCTTTTGTGGCTTTGATTTCAGACATGTTTGGTGCATTGACGCAGACAAATTGTTTCCTTCGGTATCCATTTTTAAAGACAATCGCCAAAAATCTTGATTTTATTATTATTTTATGTACCCTGTGAATAAGACAAATAACAGGGACATATGATGAATATATGAAATGTATGACGAATATATGAATGCATGAAAGCATAGGTGTAGGGTTGAGTGACAGGGTTTTTGTGATAAGTACCCTTAGAAGGTAGGCTCCTTAATTTTGTACTACGGTTGGTTTATCCTCCCAAAAGGTGGCTTCCTTAAGGGTGTCACGAATAACACCAGAGGGAAAAGGCACAAGGGCCTCCCTTAGGTGGAGCCTCTTTACGGACCAAAACTTTCGTCTCAAAGTCGTGAAAAGTCTCGTCATGAGATTTTAGGTTAAGGTCGTTACAAAGAGTCATGGGTGTCCTTCCAAAGTCCTACTCATCAAGAGAATATCTCTTGAGAAGTATTCCTTTTTCCGAAGTCCACCGACTCTAGGCGAAGTTGTCACATAAACTCGCAGGGATGATATATCCCCTAAGCTAATAGACGAACCTTCTTTCTAAGGGTTATTGAAAATATTTTTTTGAGATAAAAACCTGCCACATAGAAAATATATGATGATAAGAAAGATTGACAATAAATAAATAAATGCAATAAATAAATAAATCAAATAAATCCCCAAAAAAACCTAAAACCTAAGGTTAAGGGTTCCCCAGCAAAGTCGCTAGCTGTAGCGACTGGTTTTTTTTAGTCAGAGTCGCCACTATTATTTTTTATCCTAAGGAAGGGAATCTAACAGAAAACCCTAATTCACAGACAGAGATTCTAGGTTTGGGACTCTATTATATGAAAGGAAGGTGTTGGACACCTTTCATCTACCTTGTTCACAAGGATACTAGGTTTTAGGTTTAGGTTTGGGTAAAATAGGGTTTTAAATTATAATTAGGTGAAAGGGTTTAAATTTTTTATAGGGGAACTCGCCACGATTTTTGATCGTATGCCTACGTATCCTCTTATGAGGGATCAGAGTCTCAATTCGTAGTTCGTATAAGGTTGGTGTTTTTTAGGGGTTGCAAATGTATTTTGAATCACCTAGCATTTTGACCGATTGTAGTGATTGCGGAGATTTTGGCTAAATGCGCGATTAGTCAAAATCTGTTTGAAACCCTTTTGCAAAAACAATTGTTTAGCTTAGTTGATTGCGAAAAATAGTTTGATGATTGGTTAGTATTTTTTAATCGTATTAATTGCAAAATATCTTGTTAATGCATGATTAAAAAATATTTAATGCAAATAATATAAGAAAATAATATATGCATTTTGAATGAAAATAATTTATCTTCATGATATAATAAATAATGATATATAATAATAATAACTAATATAAAAATTAATAATAATAATAGTTGCAAATATAAATAATAATTAGTATAAAAATACAATAAGTATAAGAATTGAAAATAGATAAAAATATAATGTATTAAAAATAATAAAATAAATAATTGATTAAACCTGGGGGTGCATTTCTAGTTATTAAGCAAAAATAACGGGTGCTAAAAGTAGGGTTGGCTGACCCAACTATAGTTGTGGACATGGGGGGTGTATTTTGTTTGATGGTTTAGCAAAACAAACGAGTGGGGGTGCACAAAGTAAGTAGGTTTGACCCATTACATCTTTAGGGGGTTCCGATTGGTTGGGTAAGTGAGGGTACACGGAACTTACTTTGAGACTTGGCCTTACGACCATCTGATGCGCATCTGAAGGACAAAAGCGAAGGAGTATAGTACTTAATATGAACACGTGCGCATGGGATTATTACTGATTATACATTTTTTAACATTTCATTTTTTTGTTTTAGTTACAACTCTCTTTCTCTCTCGTTCAGCAAACCATTATTTAACCTCTAACCCTAACCTCTACTACCAACACGACGGCGGCTTAACCATCCCCTTCCCCATTGTTAACCGAACCCCTACACAACCCCAATACAAGAAGAGCAACAACAAAATGCTAAGTTTAAATTTACCCCTTTCGCAATATTGTTTTCTGCTCCTGAGCTTTCCGATTCAGCTAATCCCCTTCTTCTCCTTCGTTTCTTGTAGGTTCCGACTGAGATTGAGGTTAAAGATGGTGGTGATGAGCAATTGGAAGTGATAACGGTTGTCAGCGGCGGAGATGATAGCGGTGACGGTTCATACAGTTAGGGTTTCATAGATTGAAACTTCAACAGTTTATCTTCGTCTTCAACACGGGAGCTTCGTTCTCTTCCTAGTAATCCCTCTCCTTCTGTCTATCAAAGATTCCGTCCCTCTTTGTATTCTGATTTCTCCCAATTTATGTATATTTAGCTTAGTTATTTATAGGGCTTTTAGATTAGGGTTATGGATTTGTTGTTACCAACTTGTTAGCACATATTTAGGAAAATTAGAATAAATTAGGGATTCCAGATTTTATGATTTCTGTAATTGATTGATTGTAATGTAATTGATTTAGGATTAACTGTAATATTTGGATTTGCTTTTGTAATAAAGATTATGGGCCTTAGATTTGATATTTTTTTAGATCGGATTTTCTTTAGTTTGTAATCTACAAAATAAGGTTTGGTAATTAACACAGTAAATGTTAATTGAAACAATCGTGCGTAATATTCTCTGCAATTGATATTGTACTTGTTATTGACTTTGGGCCTTGCATATGCGTTTTCGGTCCAGCATGCTTATTGCTTGCAAACAACAGTTTTTTGTGCGGACTTGGCCTAAATCTTCTTTTTAAAACATTTGATCCAAACAAAAACTTTCATAACAAACATCCTTTATTAAATTATATAAGTAATGTTTAACCTAACATATTTTAATAATAAAATTGAACATTATTATAATAAAAGAGTTCATCAGCAATAATAGAGAATACATCACATTTTCTTTTAAAGCAATATATGTTATTTATTTTCTTTATTAAAATAATAATAAAGAGTTATTAATAATAAATGAATACATTATAATAAAACAAGTTTATCAGTAATAATGGAAAACTGTATCACGTTATATATTATTTATTTTATACTCATGAGAATTTTTTAAATAATAATGCCCCTTTTTCTAAAACAAAACAACAAATGGGCAGCTGAAAACACAATGGGCCTATAATTCTATAACTACACCCTCTCTTTTTGCTATTTAACTACTAAAATGAAAATGGGCCAACATAAATTTTAATGGGCTTTTTAATTTCAATTTCAACCTCTCTTTTTACTAACAACAACTTAAATGAGCTTTATTACTAAAAACTTATTTATTATTGAAATAACTTTCCACATTCGAATCAAATGGGCCATTGGCCAACATGCTTCGCGAATGGGTTTATGGGTATATGAGTCTTTCTGATTTAGAAAACCCCATTCCCCTGAACTAAAATACACCCCCTAGTCTTGGATAAATATGGGGCATCAGATACTGCTGTACCATCTTTAATTAAATATTTCTTCTATTTTAAATCTTGAAATTATGATCGTAGGGGTAGGGCAAATTTGGGGTACGACACTAAGGGATAAGTAATGCAATATCAATTTTTTCTCTGTCAGGGGATTAAATGGATAAAATCAAACGTTCGAAAAAGTAACTTACTATTGCTCAAGGACTACTTTTTGATGAAAAATGCATAAAATAAATAAAAAATAATTATTTAAAAAATTCATAAAATAGGAAAACAAAAATTGAAATTAAATAATAAAATATGTGATTTTGTGATTCTAAAAATGGAAATAAAATTAGTAAGAAGTAATAGAAAAATGTTTAAAAAGTAGAACAAGTAAGACTGAACTTGTGACCTTATGCTTGCAAGCCTGAAATCCTTACCAATTGTGATGTCTTATTTATTTGTGATAAGAAGCCGCTTCACCTATAACAATAATTACCAAGCTAGTATTGGTATGGCACCTTTCGAGGCACTGTATGGTCGAAGGTGTACAACGCCTTTGTGTTGGTATGAATCGGGTCAACGTGTGGCGCTCGGACCCGAGATGGTGAGAGAGACTACGGAGAAAGTAAAGATAATCCAAGAGAAAATGAAAGCTTCGCAGAGAAGGAAAAAGGGTTACCATGATAGGAGGAGGAAGGATCTCGAGTTTCAAGAGGGAGACCATGTATTCTTGAGAGTATCACCGGTAACTGGTGTAGGTCGTGCTCTAAAGTCAAAGAAGTTGACTTCTCAGTTTATTGGTCTGTATCAGATTTCAGAGAAGGTGGGAAGTGTTGCTTATAGGGTAGCCCGACCACCCAACCTATCTAATTTGCATGGTGTGTTCCATGTAACTCAACTTCGAAGATATATTTCAGATCCGTCTCATGTGATTCCGATAGATGATATACAAGTGCAGGATAATCTTAATGTTGAGACCGTACATGTGAGAATCGAGGACTGTGAAATAAAGAAGTTAAGAGGCAAATAAACCACTCTTATGAAACTGGTTTGGGGAGGAGCTGCTGGAGAGAATGCGATGTGGGAATTGGAGAGCAAGATGTGGGAGGCTTATCCAGAGTTATTCGCATTAGGTAATTTTCGAGGACGGAAATATTCTAAATGGGAGAGAGTTGTAACACCCCAATTTAATTAGAATTATTTTTAATTAAATAATAAGGTGATGTGATGTATTTACATGAATTAGTGGATTTCATGATATGGTGTGATGCATTTGTTGAGGACTAGATGCGTTAGAATAATGGGAGTTGAGGTTATAGGTTTGTATGGCTAAATGTGTAGAGACATGGGGTTGTGTAGTATAATATGAATTATCAGTATTATTATTATTATTATTATGATATTAGGATTATTATTATTTTATAATAATAATTAAATAATAATTAATTGGAATAGTTATATTATTATTGGATTATAAGAGGTGAGAGTAGAGAGAATAGAGTCAGAACATGAAAAAACAGAAGAGAAGTGTAGAAGTGAGAAGAGGAGAAGAGCAATAGGAAGCTAGGGCTAGAGGATTCACCGTAGGAATCAAGAACCGACCAAAAATCTAAGGTAAGGGGGGATTCTAACACTATAATGGGTTTCCTAATGATGGGGTATGGTAGAATTTATGTTTCATTGTTGTATGTTTTGATTTTCTCTCTAATTGGTTTTTTTGGGGTTTTCTCCCATTGATGAATTTTGATGCATTTTGGATGATTGATTGTGAACTTGTTTATGTGTTTTGGTTAGAAATGATAGACAGGTGTTGGTGAATAATTAGCATGTTTTTAAAACACTACTTTGGTGGGAAAATTGAGAATTTCGGCTTTGAAGTATGAAAATTTTGTATTTGAAAAGTTGAAGATTTTTGACTGTCATCGCAGGATAACGGGTTACCACATAAAAATTTGGAAAACAGAGGCTACTGTAATATACAGTAACCAATTACCGTAAGTGGGTAGCCAGTTACCACAATTTTTTTTGAAAATATAAAGTTGCTGACTTTACAGTAACCGGTTACCACTAGAGGGTAACCGGTTACCAATGTATTGGACAGAATTTTGGAAAAATTGAAATCTCCATAACTTTTGCCTTGGGTGTCCGTTTGACGCACCGTTTGGACTGTTGGAAATCAAAAATCATTTTCTATTTTCTAAAAATAAATTATAACTCAGTAGCTGATTATTTCACCGACATCGATACCTATCCGTGTGTATTCCTGAGTGTTATGCCATAAATTATGTTATGAATGATTAAGATGACGTTGTACGAATATTTAATTGTTTGACATGATATGTGTAATGATGATGATGATGGCCTGTATTGGCATAACATTGATAAGTAAAAGTAATCAATGTAAAAGTATATTGTTGCATATTATTGTCGCATACATTCATTAGAGATGGCCTGTATTGGCGAAAGATGGCCTGTATTGGCGAAAGATGGCTTGTATTGGCGTTGTTGCCCAAGTTGACATTATTAAGATGAGGGTTTTGCTCTGTTGCATTGAGTCAGTGTCAGTTTCACTGCATTACATGGTTGTTAATGATTGGCCGTCTGAACATTGATTGAGTCTCTAATTTTGTTATGAAGAATGTTGTGTTGTTCATGTATTTAATTATATTGATGTACGTTGTAGTATGATGGCCGATAAAAAGGGTACGAGGTAAAGGTGTAAATGATATGTACTTGAATTACTAACTGCTAATTATTGTGCTTCCTCTTATATTGTTATGATAGATCACCCCTATCTGTTTGAATGTTGCCTCTACGTGGATAACGTGTAGATGATTTGAAGTAGCTCGAGGTCGAGGTCAGCTGAAGAGTTCCTTCAGTTTTGTGTAGATTGAGTCGGTGTTTGCTCTGATATATAACACTTGGGGGTTTCACGTTTGTTTTATTTCATTGGAAGTGAACTTTACACAACTCCATTGTTTGAGTTTAATTTATGACTACACTGAATTTTGAAAGATCATAATTATGACTCCGGTTGGAGAATTGAGATGATTTTTATTGATGTTTTTCCGCTACGAATAAATGAAAGGAGGTTTAAGACTTTTAAAAGTATGAATTGTGTTGTGTATCTTAATTAATGAGCATGTATGATGTATGAAGCATGTTAAGTCCTATTTTGATGCTGTATTTTAGAAATTAATTTACTCTGATTTTTATATAATATACCGACGGGGAAATAGGGTGTTATAAGGACACCTAGGAGTCCAAGAAAGTCGAAGAGGAAAAGCCTTCATCCGATGAAAGCCTCATGCTCGTTGCCTTGAGCATCACTCGACCATAAGACTTCTACTTCCTCGACTTGGATGAAGTCCCTGTGTACTTTTCCACCCACAGTCCGTGGGAGACATTTCCCGCAACAATGGTTATAACGACAGGGGCTTCAACAAATCTACAGTGGGCTCAGTCAAGAGAATATTTCTGACAAGAGTGCCACTCTCTATAAGATCAGGGGAAGCTCTATTCCCATTGAATTTGACCGAGAAGAGCTTCCCAGCAAAGCTCCCTACTCTAATATTCCTCTGCTTGTACGAGCATGAATGGCCAATTTTAATGTCATGCGCATTTTAGTCGATCAAGGCAGTTCGATTGATATAATGTACTCTTAGCTGTTTTCTACCCTATAACTCAATGATACTCACTTGACCCCTTACGTAGGATCCGACCTCCAGGGATTCAATGGATCTGTCACTAAACCCTAGGGATATGTCGAGCTAATCGTCACGTTTGGGGTGGCGGAAACCGCTAGGACGATCAAGACGGAGTTCCTCGTGGTAGACTGCCCATCATTGTATCAGTGCATATTCATGAGACTTACCCTGACCGAGCTGATAACAATCCCCTCCACTATGCACCTGAAGATGAAATACCATACTAAGGAGGGACTCGTCGCCACCCTTCACAGGGACATATAGGTGAAACAACTAGCTGAACAAATCATCTAGATGAAATTAATAAAGTCACCATCGAACGTTATTTATCCCACAGGAAGGGAAAGGTAAACATCAAGTAAACCTGAGAAGGGAGAAATCACGGTCAAACAACTGAGAGATCGGGTAAGGGAGTCTGTTATGCGAGGGGAAGGTATTAGCACCCCACACACCCGTAGTACTCTATAGTATCCACTCTTGTTGTTTATCTAATGGGTGTGTAAGAATCTATATCTAAGGTATACAGGGAATGCATGCAAAAGAAAAGAGAAAATATTGTAGGGAAAATAAAGTTGTACTCGTTTGGGCCCTACCCTAATGCCTACGTATCCCTTTTGAGGAATCAGAGTTACCGTAGTTCGGCTTACATATTTTGGTTGGTTTGGTGTTTTTTAATGGAACAACATCAATTTCCCATTCTACCTGCAGCTCAACCTTTAGAGACTCACGCATCTGGAGTAGAAAAGGATTAATGTGCTCAAAAAGTGCCTGGAGGCGAATAATGCTAAAGTCGTGACTTGTAGCAGGTAGACATGGTGCAACCCGACCTTTGGGGAGTTATGCATCGTATTGCATAGAGAGGGAAAATAACACATGCAGTTTGAAAGTTCTGAAGAAAGGTTCGAAGGAAATTTTTTTTGTATTGGTTGATATCTTTTACCTTAAAGAAGGATTTGAAAGTTTATTAGATGTTTTATGAATTTTTCAAGAAAAGAGTTTTAGTCTTAATTCAAGGATGAAAAAGAAATAAAAAAACATCTAAGGGAGACAATCTAGTTTTATCCCTAATGTTATCATATAAATATTGATCCTAAGGTCAAGGATGAAAAGGGAAATCTCTACCCTATGTTAGCATGCATGAATTACTATCCTAATGTCTAGCTCGAGGACTAACTTACACGAGCAATCTTAAGGGGAGTAAGGTATAAAAAACAAATAAGCAAACAAGTGCTTTGGTAAAAGCACACAATTGGGGTGTACTGACTCGGGGATGGGGTAACAAGAGAAATGCTTTAGCTAAGGGGAACAGATCACCCGAAGCAAACAAGCGGGAGACTAAGATGAAATAAAAAATAAAAGCATTACTTTAGCTAAGGGAAGAGGATCACCCGAAGCAAACAAGCGGGTAGCAAAGTGTCAGTAATGACCATTGTGAACTCCTGACAAAGTGTGGGGGTTTTATTATGGAACCCTTTTCCACTTGACCGACTTGATACACATGATCTGCACGAACCCATAACATCGACATATAACGTGAGCTAAGGATGAGACAAACGAAATGCGGGGGTCGATTGCAAACCCTCTCTGCTCGCCTCTTTTTGAGGACTTAACGGGATGGGAAAATATGCGAGCACAGATGTAAACACACGTGCGAAATACCTACTTCAAAGGTAAGATTTTAAACAATTACAAGTAGCACACATAATGCACATAATACGGAATTGCCTTAAACAGGTCTTTAACTAAACTAGAGGGATTCCTGACATATATCCACAATGAAAATCCCCGTCATACATCTCTATTCCTACTTCTCATGGTAAGGAAAGCAGTAAAAGACCTACTTCTCATAAACTCTAGAAAACAATAAAATGTGAAAAGGAAAATAGAAGGGAAATGTACCAAATGGATAACAATCCATAGATGCTAAGCAGTAGCAAAGAAACCCGGAAAACTTCGCGAGTTGTTATCACCAATAAAGAAAACACAGTCAACCTAAGCGTCAAACTATCAAAAAATCAAGATCGGAATGTGTAGCAGACACACTCGAGTACCAAAATACACCTTCATCAGATATCGATCCGAACACAAGTATAATAGCACAATGCACAACAAATGTGAGCACATGGCACAAAATACGTATCAGGCATTCTCGCACCATTAACAAAGTACATGCACGAATTGCAACCCATACAAGATACAAAATAACAATCATACGATGGGATGTGTAGCGGATACATCTGTGTAATTCCCAGGTACCTGCACGAAAACAGGATTTATGCGAGAACGAATACCATTTGCGCATCATAGACAAATTTTCACTTAACAAGTGATCTCATAAGGTGTCCTTTCAACCAATAATCATGCATCTAATTAAAGGTTGAAGGCCTAACAGTGTACCTTGAAAAACATTCACAAAGGAGTTAGAAGTAACAAGGTAATGTTGCAAGCATGTAATAAAAACAAGGCAAAAATTGACATTTCTGTCTGGGTAACCGGTTACCATAACTGGGTAACCGATTACCAAAAGATAGAAATTGGCTACTGACTTGGGATAACCGGTTACCAAAACTTTGAAAATTTTGGAAAATGCTACTGACTTGGGGTAACTGGTTACCAAAACTGGGTGACCGGTTACCTCGTTACAGTTTTGAAGATTTTGTGAGCAAAAACGAATGGTAACAGGTTACCATATCTGGGTGACCGGTTACCCTTGTGTCAGAGGCAGTTTTAACAGATTTTGAACATTTCCAATGATTTAGGAAATTGATCAAACACAAGATCCTCTTATATTAAACACATGATGTTACATAATTCAAAGTCTAGATTCACACTATACATGATGAATTAAGGATCCACAATTAAGCTTCATGCAACATCAACAATTTGTTTCAATAATTAAGCACTTTTATGAAAATCAACTTAATTCAAAAAGCACTTAATTCAACTATCCAATTATGGATTTATGCATTATCATCAAATTAATTCACAATTCTAGACTTAAATCTATGTTCTCAATTCAAAATTTAACCTAGATTCAATTCATACTTGATCAAAAAGTACTTCTCAAATAATCACTTATTTCAAAAAGTGCTTAATTCAAGAAAACTCACCGATAGAAGTGAAAAGGGGGCTTAGATATAAAGATCTCAATGAACGGATCAACAATCGGAGAATAATTACTCTTGATCTTGGCTTTTGGATCTTGATGCAATTGTTCTTGTGTTCTTGATGAAAAAAGTTGTAGAACTTTGATTTGATCCTTGAGAGAATTAGGAGAAAAGATTTAGAGTGTTTGTGAGATTCTATCAATTATGAGAGCCTTTCTTGAAAATTAGAGTGAAAAGGAATATATAGTGTGACATTATGTGAGTAGATTTAATCAATGGACCTCAAATGACCACAAACCAAAAATGCAGATTTTGGAATCATTTAAGTGAGACACGTTCTGGGCAAATTCACGAGAACCTAGGTGCAATTTCTGAAGTTGAAATGTGAAGAAGAAATGTAGACCATGTCGAGAATGACCTTGTGTCTGAATATGGGCTCAATCGATAAATGATGAGAAAGTTATGAATTTTCGAAGTTTCATCTCAGATGAAAATAATTCTCGGTTCAGGATTTTCAATACATTGCACGTGGTTTTGACCAAAAATGAGAACCTTTAGGTTACTGTTTACTTTTAGCATCTAAAGATAAGTTAAAGTAGACGGTATTTGTGAATCAACTCAACACGATCCATGTCGATACAATGAAAATAGAACGAGTTATGATTTTTTGAATGTGATGCAGATAAACATTTCCCGCAATTTCCCCGTGCGAACACACTTGATAAATCCACAATTTTGAAGACCTTCTAAGCAGAATTAACTTACGACCATGAGAGATGAAAATGTAGAGGATATCAAAACAAAGTTTTGGCTACCGGAACGAGTTAAAAATGAGCCGCGGGCTTTGAGTTATGAATTTTTTAGTGTCCAAAAATTGCACTTTCAACACACTTTTCCACTGTATTTCTTCGAAACAACCTGCATATTCGGAGCTCTTCTTCAAAGAATTGGCTCTCGAGTCACACATGAATTTGAGAATACGTCACCACGGATATCTTGGTGAAAGAAAACCTAAACATAACGAGCTGGATCATCCTTGTAAATTTCCAAATACCCGAACCATTGCGGACCAATTATTAGCATAAAAATATCCTGAGAAAGTATATTGACGAAATAAATGTCTCTTGCAAATTACCGAGGCTCACCTGAAATACATTGATCCCATAACCATAGAACCAATAATATGTATGCATATGATGATGCAATATAAGCCAAATTAAAGTCAAAATGAGGAGGGTAAATTTTGGGGTACAACAGCTGCCCCTATTCAAACTTCTGAAACCTTAAGCGAGATTGGCCACGACAGCCTTTCGAGAGATAAGGTGGAAGAAGATTGAATATAAGGATGAAATAAAAAATTTTCACTCTGAATTGAGACAACGACACATATCAACTCAGGGTATAATTTCAATGGCCTCTTGGCACTGGACCAAAGAAACGAGTTTGTAAATGAGAGATGAGGATCAAAGACCGTGGAACCTGATCCATAAACGCTAGAAATAACTAGACTTAAAGAATTCCAGAATGCTGCATCCTGATACAAAGTACGCGGGGAACAACTTGACTTCACAGAATGCCAGAACACTGCATCCTGAAAAAGAAAAGTGATGGCCAAACGATGCTAGTAACAACTAGACTTCACAGAATACCAGAACGCTACATTATGAGAAATATGGTAAAGACCGAAAGATGCTAGTAACAACTAGACTTTACAGAACTCCAGAACGATGCATCCCGAAAAAGGGGCCAGGATCAAAAGATGCTAGTAACAACTAGACTTCACAGAATGCTAGAACGCTGTATTCTGAGAAAGAATAACAACCTTACAAGGGAAGACTGATAACAACCAAACTTCTCAAAATACCAGTAACAACTAGTCTTGATCAAACTGGAACAATGCCTTTCCAAACCAAAACCCATTGGCACACTAATCACAATGCTGGGGGACCGAGAAAAGGTACGAGTAATGACTCGACCTTAGGAATACTTCCAAGAATGTGCCATACCGGATCACAAACCAAAACTAAGAGTAAAGACTCCTGCTTAAAAAGGAACTAGTAACAACTAGACCTCTATGAGTATTCCTTAGGATACCAATAACAATTGGATCCTCAAAACAAGGTGAACACATGATAATCCCGAACCCGGAAGAAGCAGTAACGACTGACCCTAACCAAGGAATTACAGAGACGAAATGAGACAAATATCAATCTGCCTTGGTAGAATCTAGTAAATACTAGACTCAACCAATATGAAATGATTGCCAGAATGCTGCATTCAAAAATCAGGTGATAAGTAGCGAACTTGACCTTGGTAGGAATGGTATCTAACAACCCACGATGTTGCGCTAGGGTGAAGCTAACAATAACAAGGAAAACTAGTAATGACTCGATAGGGGAAGACTAGTAACAACTAGACTTCTCAGAATACCAGAACTCTATATTCTGACAAGATACTCGAGTAACAACTCGACAGGGGATAAAGATATGCATGTATGGTCAGAGTTAGACACATAAAAACTAAATTGGACAACAAGAAACAAATGTTCAGAACTGGTATCGAACATAAGAAATAGACTATCCGAAGAAAGCCTCAACAAGAAAGGACACATTCGCCTAACCAAGGATGCCAGACAACTGGACTTTGAAGAGACGCTGAAGGACTCTTAACAGAGAAGGCTAGCCAAGCTAACAGGAGGAGAATTCTACTAACACGGATACCATAGGAAAGGAAGTGACTAAACATGACTTTTAGAGAACACCGATCAAAGGTGAACTCTACAAGAGAAAGAGACCAACCAACGGGGACTCTAACAAAGATCACCAAAACATGTTGTGTTTTTGACAGGTTACAAATATGCAAGAACTACAATATTCCTCAGACCAGAAGCGGGGTGTAATTCTTCAAGAGTGGCAATCATCTGAATTACCACACACCAGGCACATATACTCAAATACTTGAGAAATAAGAGAGGTCATACACCGAATCTTAGTTGCATTCAAAAGGCAAGGTAAACATGGGTAAAAATACCCAAGGGCTTGCAAAGGCAAGGGGAAACCATGACTCATTGAGGAAATGGAAAGCACCAAAGACCCGATTAATGATAAATCAAAACAGACTACACTAGGGAGACAAAATAAGATCACCCTAAGCTTGCTATGGAGATGACTCAAATCTGAGTGGACAACAATTCTGGTTGCCACAGGTAAACATAATTGGTTTATTCCATGATGCATGTTTGAATTTATTTTCCTTATGGAGTAATATCCCCAAAGAAAAATGGGAACACTGCACGTTTGAGGAAGCAATGTGATGATGCATGTTTAAATGTTTCCTTGGGAAACAACAAAAACTAAAAGACAAAGATCAGGTTACCGAGGCTCCATTGGGAGAGCACCACCGAGGTACCAGTAACCACTGTATTTACAAGGAGAATATCCTTCACTGTCACTGGGAATAAATATCACTTTAGCATGAATTCAAATTTCTGGCTTTCTGGATATAGCAACCTACTAACATAGAGGTTGTTCCTACCAGCGAGTCCACACTGGGAATAAAATAGATTTCAGCTTTTGACCAGAATGGGGAATCAGAGAGATCTACCTATCAGCAGAGACAACCCACAAGCTCCACAGGGGAATCATAGATCTCTATCAGGCTTTTCAAAGCCATCCTCATTTAAAGAAGAAAATTTCACTGAGGAATAAGGAGACTCATTGGGAAAGTACGACAGATTCTGAAGAGATTTCACCAACGCCAACCTGCAAGAGGAATATTTTCAAACTTAATGACCTCACTAGGGAGAAACGAAATCCTGAAAAACAACAGACCGACAAGTACTTCACGGAGACGTAAGGCACTTCTTGCACAATTTGCCAGGGATGCGCGAATCTCGGCAAGGCTTTACCAACCTTCCACTGCGGGGGAGAAAACCTTATTAGGGAAAATCTCCACTGATGAGAAATTTATTTTCAAACAAAGAATGATCATGTCACTGCAACCATCGACATCACAGTGAATGTACAACTTCCTGCAGGTCAAAAAGTTATAGGCCTCATGGAGGACAAAGGATCGAGTTTGGTCTTCTGGGACTCAATGATCACTTCATGAAGACAAATCAAGGAAACTTCCTGAGGATAATATTTCTTAAGAGGATTCTTCAAAATATGCCAATCCTGCTGGGGAAGTAAGATTTCATTTTGGATTAACTGGTGGCATGATATCTTGCGTCCAACCACTCTTAATAAGCGACTCTACTGAGGAAACAAAGGGATCTAGGCCCTGAAATATCAGCAGGCCTCATCATGAATTCCCAAAAGGAGTACCAATCTATGGTATACCTCACCAAGGATGGTATATTTCACCGAGGATAATCAACTTGCAATATGCCTCGTTGGGGATCAAAAATATGTTCTAGATGGCCAAACATATCAACCTTATTGGGGATATACCCACTTCAGCGTATGCATCACCGAACCTGCAAAACAGAAAAACACAAAATGCCCCAGGTATGGACATGACGACTTTGTCTGCCAACTGGGTACAAAAGTTTTCGAAGCAACTTTCAAATATATCCTACCATGTGTAAGACCCCCAATTTTTAGATGCAATACTTATTAAAATTGGACGTCTTTAATGCAAGAAAGACAAGAAAATATAAAAAAGACCTTTGAACAAAAGAGACTTTTATTGATTAAAAATAGGCCTGTAAATAGGCAAGTGCACTGAGATACAATTCTTAGAAAGAGGTAGTTGCAAACAACAAATTGAATTCAAGGAGCAACAAACGCATGGCAATGCGACAACAGATTCCCTACGAGTTCCAATCCTGTTATCAACCTTATAACCTCAACTATCTCATCACATTAATTCCCGTTGAAGATGATTGGACTGATTCCTACCTTTCGGAATTACCAACTGTAGCACCAAAATCAAAGATCCGACGCCGAACGTAGTCATTCGCTTTAATCCCTCTTTTTCCATCTCCCTTTCGGGTTTTCAATCCACCGGGATACCCTTTTTTGCCTAAGCTACCTTTGACAGGTCAACTTAGCGGGTGTACACTTTTTTACTCATACTCTCTTTCTTTTACCCCTAACTTTTGCCCAAACCTACTCACCAGGTTCGCCAGGTGTTCCTTTTTTGCCTGAGTTAGTCAAATCAGCGGTCACTTTATGCGAAGTATTTTTTAACTACGTATGCATTCACAGGGAGTAGAAAGTCCTCACCATCCATCATCGTAAGCATCATGGCACCGCCAGAGAAAAACTTCTTTACGACAAATGGTCCCTCAAAATTGGGAATCCACTTACCCTTGGGACCACCTTGAGGAAGAATTATCCTTTTTAATACGAGGTCATCGACCTTGTAGTACAGAGGCCGAAGCCTTTTATCATACGATTTATTCATCCTTTTCTAGTACACCTGACCATGGAAAACAACCGCAAGGTTTCTCTCATCAATGAGGTTCAACTGATCTAGCCGATTCTGGATCCACTCATCCTCATCAAGTTCTGCATCTTTCATAATCCTTAACAAAGGAATTTCCACTTCCACAAGCAAAACTGCTTCCATGCCATAAACGAGTGAAAATGGGGTTGCCCCGGTCGAAGTGCGAGCTGTGGTGCGATAACCATGAAAAGTGAAAGGCAACATCTCATGCCAATCCTTATATGTTACTACCATCTTCTGCATAATCTTCTTAATGTTCTTATTAGCCGTTTCAATAGCGCCATTCATCTTCGGTCAATACAGAGAAGAATTACGATGCTTAATCTTGAAGGACTCACAAAGCTCATTCATCATTTTATTATTAAGATTAGATCCATTATTTGTAATGATCTTTTCAGGCACTCCATAACGATAAATGATATTGTGCTTGATAAACCGAGTCACCACTTGCTTGGTAACATTTACATATGACGCAACTTCGACCCACTTGGTGAAGTAGTCAATAGCAACAAGAATAAAACGATGACCATTGGATGCATTCGGTTCGATATTTCCAATCATATCGATGCCCCACATTGCAAACGGCTAGGGAGAAGTCAAGACATTCAACGGTACCAGCGGTACATGCACTTTGTCAGCATACACCTGACACTTGTAGCAGATTCTGGCGTGGTTGTAACAATCACTTTCCATGGTGGACCAATAGTAGCCAGCTCGCAAGATCTTCTTGGACATGGTGTATCCACTGGAATGCATCCTGAAGGAACCGTCGTGCATTTCTTCAATGATTATCTCCACTTCATTCTTATCAACACATCTCAACAACAAACCATCATGGTTTCTCCTATACAACACATCATTTTCGAGGAAGAATTGGGAAGAATACTTTCTCAAGAACTTCTTATCCATGAATGATGCCTCTTCAGGATACTCTTGAGTCTCAAGATATCTCTTGATGTTGTGGAACCATGGCTTGCCATCTAGATCCACCTCAACTTCATAACATTATGCCGGTTCATCCAACAATATAATTATGATCGAAGGCGCTTTGTTAGCCCACTTGACTTTGAACATGGATGCCAAAGTGGCTTGAGCATCGGCCAAATTGTTCTCTTCTCTAGAGATGTGCTCGAATGTAATATCCTCGAAGTAAGGAATCAACTTCGTAACATGTTCTTGATACAAGATCAAATTCCAGTGACGAGTTTCCTAATCTCCATTAACCTGACTGATAATGAGATTAGAATCCCAAAAAAATTTCAAGCACTTGATTCACAAATCAATTACAGCTTCGATACCGTAGATGCATGCTTCATATTTCATTGTGTTGTTGGTATAATTGAAACAAATTCTGGAGGTGAACGGGATATGGAAACCCGTGGGAGAAGTAATAACGGCTCTGATACCATTTCCCAATGCATTTGAGGCACCATCAAACACAAGCGTCCATTGCGAACCTAGTTCAGGTCCTTCTTCTGGGCCAGAAACATTACAATCTCTGATATACATGATGTCCTCGTATGGAAATTCAAACCTCATTGGTTAATAATCATCCATGGGTTAGTGAGCAAGATAATCAGCTAACACACTACCCTTGATGGCTTTCTGAGTAGTGTACTGGATATCGTATTTAGTCAAAATCATCGGCCACCTAGCCACTCGGCATGTAAGAGCTGGCTTTTCAAAAATGCACTTGATATGATCCATTTTGGATATCAAGTAGGTGGTATGCGTCAACATATATTACCTCAGGCGCTTAACAGCCCAAGCCAATACACAACAATTTTTCTCGAGCAACGTATACTTGAACTCACATTCAGTGAACTTCTTGCTCAGGTAATAAACTGCTTGTTCTTTCTTTCCGCTGTTACCATGTTGACCGAGAACATAACCCATGGAACTTTCGAGCACTGTTAGATACATGATCAATGGCTTCCCCTCCACTGGAGGCATAAGGATCAGAGGTTCCTGCATATACTTTTTTATTTTATCAAATTCCATATGGCAATTGTCATTCTACCTGACCACTTGATCTTTCTTTAATAACTTGAAAATAGGGTCACATGTGGCTGTAAGATGAGAGATAAATCTAGAAATGTAGTTCAATCCCCCGAGAAAGCCATGAACTTGTTTTTCAGTTCTTGGTTCAGGAATTCCTTGTATTGCTTTGATTTTGGAAGAATCAATCTCGATACCTCTTTCACTTACAATAAAGCCAAGAAGTTTTCCAGACCTCACCCCGAAGGTGCACTTGTTAGGATTCAACCTCAACCTGAATTTCCCCAGTCTTTCAAACAATTTATGTAGGTGAACAAGATGCTCTTATTCTATCTGAGATTTCACGATCATGTCATCGACATACACCTCGATCTCTTTGTGAATCTTATCACGGAAAAAGTCGCCATTTCACATTGATAAGTTACCCATGCATTCTTCAAACCAAAGGGTATCACCTTATAACAGAAAGTTCCCCACGAGGGTAATGAATGTAGTCTTTGCCATGTCTTCTGGTGTCATCTTAATCTGATTATAACCAGAGAAACCATCCATGAATGAAAAGACATTGGCATGAGCTGTATTATCAACTAGAACATCAATATGTGAAAGTGGGAAATCATCTTTCAGACTTGCTCTGATCAAATCCCGATAATCAACACACATTCTGACCTTGCCATTCTTCTTAGGAATTGACACGATATTTGCAATCCACGGTGGATAGGAGATCACATTCAGAAACCCTGCATTAAGTTGTTTTTGCATTTCCTCCTTAATCTTCTTAGACATCTCAAGATGAGTTCTCTGAAGCTTCTGTTTCATAGAAGGACATCTATAATACAATGGGAAAACTGACTTTTTTGTTTTGTCCAAATATGCGGATAGCAAGAGTCACCACTGACTTTTCTTTTATCCAATATTTAGGAAAGGTGAAAAGAATAGAAAATACCTTTGATAGATTTTTAGTTTGAGGGTAAGTTATGAAAAGGGAAGGTGTTAGCACCCTTTCCATCCGTAGTCATCTACGGGCTCTTAATTGCTTAGCTCACTTTGAAAACTTGCTTTGTGCGTGTATGATTTGAAAATATTTTGAAATCACCAATGTAAGGCTGACTTTGTAATGATTCTTATATCAATCCTCAAGAATGTGTACAAAGTGTTTTTGAAAATATTTGTTTGAAAAGTAGTTTGAAAAATGTATCATTTGTGAGAACAGTTTGTGAGCAAGCAATTAGGAGTTCTTACCCACTAAAGATCTTTCTTGTTATTTTCCTTCTCCTTTAGAGATAGTGTCATTCTTACCATTAGTTGATAGGTAGCCATATCTATTGGATGTGAAGGGACAAGCGTAGCGTCATCACATGGTCATCGAAGGCAATATGTAAGGATACTTTAGCAATTTCTTAAGGAACTGTCATCATATTATTCGTAGGCAACTCGAAGGACTAGATCATTTTTTTGTAGGCAACTTAAGGGACAATGAGGGACTATGATCTTTATTCGTACGGACTATGATGATTTGATCGAGGGTATTTTTCTAAAGTATCCCTACTTTCTAGGGACGTGACCAATATTCATAAGGTAACAAGAGATGTTACTCTAAAGGTGTAAGTGTGCAAAGTGTATTGTTTTCAGTTATTTATCTTTGAAAATTAGGGTTTTCTAAGTTCAATTATTAGTCTTTCCATACAAACCCTAGTTACTAGAAGTTAAATAATTACATAAAAATAAAGTGCGGAATGTAAAGTCCTAAGCTATTACATGTAAAGAAATTAGGTTAAGACAAAAATAGAAAGAAAAAACTGCACGGGGTGGGTGTTGAACCCACGCCCTCCTAGCTTTTTACTGCATCGCTTTCCACTAAGCTCGACATTCGTTGGTGTTTGATAATAGGCGCTGCATAATATATGTGAAACCTGCATTAATTCATCTCAGGAACACATTAGAATTTTTAGTTTCAATCAAAGTATCATGAATATTAAATTATGAATTTCACAAAAAAAGCATGAAATCGTCGATGCATGGAATGTAGGTTTCATGAACTTTTGATCATCAAGAATTATCCCAACTTACTCTATGGTACCTCATGAATTGGTTTGAATGGTCGCTTGGCCTTGAAGATGGCAGAATCTTTGATTTCAAGTTTGCTATAGTTTTGACAAAAGTTGAGATTTTGATATTTTTTAGGCTTCTTCTTGAGACTTTCTTTGGAGGAAATTTTGTGATCCCCTTGTATGAATGTGTTCTCTATTTATAGGCCATGAATTACGTCAACGAACATGAATCAAATCTTTGTATTTCATGACTAAATATTTAATTTGATTTTTTTGCTTGGAAACATATCTCTTTGAGCTCAATCTTGTGCCAAATCCAATCTTCATAACCTCTCACGATTTTTTAGCATGATTATATGATATTGGACTCATGATTTGATTCAAAATAGATCCCCACACCTTGTATCATTTATTTGATAATTTATTTGATTTATTTTACTTTTAAATGAATAAAAATCAAAATAAAAAGAAATAAAAACCATAAAAATAAGCCTATTAGCCCAAACATTCAAATTTGCTCAAATTGGATTTTATGCATTTCCTCAAAATTTCCCAACTTGCACCAATCATAACTCACTCAATTTTTATCTTATGAAGGAGATCTTTGATTTTTTGGAAACCTCGAGATGTCCCCTACAATATCTATGTTGGTTATTTTTTCATTTGAAGAATTTATCCTAATGTAAATAGCTTTGACAAAAAGTGTCTTTTTGTTGACTTTTAAAATGACCTATAATGTTTTGGCCCATATATCTCAAATGAAGCATTTTTGGCCTTGAGCTTTGAGAGACAAGGTTGTAGAGAATTGAATTTCCATCAAAATGAGCTTTGGTTGAGAAAAATATGATGAAGTATGTGAAAGTTATGCTTGGTCAAAGTTCAATTGACTTCTCCTTAAGAAAATCCTAATTTAGTAACTTTTGACTTTTGATGAATCTTGAGTTTTCTCGATGAATCATGAGAAACCCTTGATAAAATGATGAATATAACTTTAAAATATTGATGTTGACCAAAAATCTTGAAGTTTGACTGTATGTTGACCACAATTGACTTTTTGCCCAATACAGATGATTTTTAGTCATCTGAGTAATTGACTGAGAAAACTTGTGATGCAAGGCTTGAAATTTGGCATGAGCATTAATTGAGACATATGAGGAACCATGAAATCCACTTGAGGCATTAGAATTCCAATTTTCCTTGAGAAACACAAAACCCTAGTTTTAGGTCAACTACTTAGGAGGAGAATTTGTCTGATCAAACCTTGCGTAGCCTTGAGAATTTGAAGATCCTAGAAGCATGAGAAAATGTATTGAAGAAAATTGGAGGTAAAATTTTGGGGTACAACAACTTCCCCTGATCAATCTTCTTAAACCTAAAGAGTTATATTGACATGTTCACCGTTCTTGATCTGAAGGTGGAAGAGGATTGAACACTTAAGTGCCCAGAAATTCGCACTCATACGTGCACTGGTAACCCTGTCAATTGAATATATTGCTTGAATGGGATTAAAGATGCCATTCAGAGAGATGACGGATTTTCGTCGGAGATGGACTTATAGATGCCATCCAAAGTAACTGTTGATAGGAGTATCAGAATGAGTCTACACTTGAATTTATCTGAAGAATGCTTTTCATAATGAAATCTATCTAATCCTATCTTAGGGAAATGCTTTTCAGAATAAATCTCTGAGGAAAATGATTTTCAGAATGATGCTCTGAAAGGAATGCTTTTCAGAATTCAGTCTCTGAAGGGAATGCTCGTCAGATTTAGTCTCTGAGGGGAATGCTTTTCAGAATGATGCTCTAAAGGATTTGCTTATCAGATTTAGTCTCTGAGGGAAATCATCTGGTCATGTAGATAATCGCTCTATCCTACTTAGGGAATTGATCTACAATCTGATTTTTGTTAGTAAACCCGGCCTGTTTTGAGAATTCATACCGCCTGGTTATATAGATAGTTGCCCCATCCTGTTTCAGGAATTAATCTTGGACCTAGTTTTTATCGGCCGTATAGATAGTTGCCCCATCTTGTTTCGGGAATTAATCTCTGACCTACTTTTTGTTGGTAAACCCATATTGTTTCGAGAATTCATACTGCCTGGTCGTATAGATAGTTACCCCATCCTGTTCGGGAATTAATCTCTAATATGTTGTTGGTAAACCTGTCCTATTTTGGGAATTCACACCGCCTGGTCATATAGATAGTTGCGTTGTCCTGTTTCGGGAATTAATTGCTGACCTGTTGTTGGTAAACCCGTCCTATTTTGGGAATTCATACCGCTTGGTCGTATAGATAGTTGCCCCATCCTGTTTCGGGAGTAATCTGTGACCTGTTTAAAAATTGCTGATGATATTCGTCTGTTTGCGGACTTTACCTGAAAAGACGAAAGTTAGTTTTATGCAATATCATGATTTATGCATTGCGTAATGATGTTCTCAAAGTAAATGAGAGTGTTATATGTTTTTCGTATGCATATGCTATGATATTTTGTAAATGATGTATGGGTGTAAGATGTCGTTGACGGCAACGGTAGCTTCATATAACATCTTTGGCTGGGGAAAATAAATCCCTGATTGTTGCTGGGGATGAAGAATATGAATCTTTAATCTTGTTTAAAATGTCTTTGCCGGGGGTTCCTGCTTTCTATTTGAGGATATCCCACTGGGGATGTTCGACTTCTGCTTGGGGATAGAAGAATTCCAGAAACATTGATCGTTCATCGGTTTTTCTCATATACCCTGACTGGGGATAAAAGAGATGGATAATCCTCTGATGTGCTGTCTAACCAAGTTTCAGATATGGATGTCAACTCTTCTGGGGAGGATAAATTTGAATGACATCTGGCCTGGGAAACGTTAAATTCTTACTTTGCGTTTTGATTCTTTAACTGTGATTTTAGGTTTCTCCATTCATATTCATCCCTAGAGTCGTGTTGTTCCCCAATGAATAATTTTTCTGGTTGAACTCTTGTTTAGTCTATCTTGTGTCATAGCTTTATCTACATAATTTTGTCTTTCCCAGTAGTGTGTTATTTCCCTTGTGGATTTTGTCTTTTACATTCATAACCATAAACATTGCATGACATCTTAGGTCCAAAAATAGGGTTTGTTTTATATTTAAGTATCTTCAATCGCATCGAAACAAAGATTTTAACCTTTGTATCTTCAGATAGAAGACACTTAATAAGGACATCTATTATACCCCAAAATTTTCCCCTAAGATCCTCTACAATTTCATATCATCTCAATACATCAAGATCACCCATGTAGGTGGGTTATCTCTTCTACTCTCTCCTATTTTTAAGTTTTCACTTAAGGGATCACTAGGCCCCTTGAATTGTGTATCTTGTATATATATTTTATGTTTACCAACCTTTAATCAAAATCCATAAATATGTATGTGTTGTACCCCAAAATTTACCCTCCCCTTTTCACAAGAAATCACAACTTCAGGGTTTTCCCTGATTTTTCAAATTGGCTCAAGAATCGGTCGAACAGACTTTTCTTTATCAAGTAAATCCAGAATTAGGGTTTCCACTGATTTTGTTGAGATTGGCTCAGGAATTGATCAAGCAGACTTCTCTTTGACAACAAATCTGGAATTAGGGTTTGCGCTCGCATTTCTCAGAAGAAATTAAATCCATAATAATTCAATTGACTGTTACATTATTTTTACGCTTGTTCAAGATTACTGGTTGTTTCTCAAAACCTAAATATCTGTGATAGGAGCTGAGGCTTTTGTTTGAAACTTTAAGGCATTGGTTTGATCAGTAGAGTGAAAGGTATATGGAATGCTTGTTTGTTTAAACCGAACAACACAAATGTTAATTGGAATACCAGGCGTATTATAATTAATGCAAGGTTATGAGACGACAAAGTTTGTTGATTATTTATTTCATCTGGATTAAAGTTATTGGGATACATTTCCAGTTATTTTAATTTAAGAGACTTAAATAATTAAATAGACAGTACAAAGGAAAGATTGGAATATTTGACAGTAGAAAATTCTTATTTGACAAAGACTTTTTATTTATTTATTTCAAATATTGTTACAAATTTTATTCGAATATTGTAAATTTATAATTTACAGTGTTTACAATAATATTTATTACAATAAATGAAAAGAAAATAAATCTAAAGCCTAAATCTCTTGAAATCTTTGATCTTTACTGTGTCCTCCATTATTCAACTGATACTTACCTGCAAAGGACAGAAGAAAAAGGAAATCAGTGCAATTAACTGAAGAGCAATTTTAAGCAGACAAATAAAAAAAGTCATCATTAAAGCTTGTTGGCCGGAATCAGATTG
Organism: Vicia faba; assembly: GCA_948472305.1. NCBI lineage: Eukaryota > Viridiplantae > Streptophyta > Magnoliopsida > Fabales > Fabaceae > Vicia > Vicia faba. The sequence goes on from OX451736.1 coordinate 717,131,169, forward strand.
TTATTAGATTCATCATGTTTTACTTATTCTCTTTGCAAATCACAAGAAGATTTCTCTTCTTGGTTCACAAAAAGGAAAGTAAAAATAATTTGCAAGCATACAATTAATTCAAAATGCAAAGATATAAGGCAGCAAGACAAAGCAAATTGAATTCCCAAACTGCATTAGTCAACTAAGTCAGCATGAGCAAGCATGGTAAGCTAACTACAAATGCAAACTAATGTCAAACTAAGTTACCAAGCTGTCAAAGCAGAAAAGCTGTCCAAGAAAGTACACAAGCTGTCAAAGAAAGCATACAATGCAGGAAATATGGAAACAAGTACATAATGCAGAGATAAACCAAGATACAAGCAAGAAGGCTTGTCAATTTCATCATCATGTTCTGCCCAACAAGCTTTTCAGAAAAGATATAATAAGCAATTTAAAAATGCTTTTATGGAGAGAGAAAGAGAGAACCAGAAAAAGGTTTGCAGTTTTGGCAGGCTGTAAAAGATATAAGAGAACAAGACTGTAAACAGTCCAGGAGGAGGAGGAGATATACAGAGCAAAAACTGCAAAACCTGTTGGTAAACTAAAAACCTGCAGTCTTCAAAACTACAAAAGCAACAAGCTCACCAAAACTCAAGAGCTCAGTTCAAAACTGCCTCCAAAACTAAAACCTACAAACTGCCTCCAACTGAACCTACATACCAGAAGCCAGCATAACCTGCAAGACTTCTTCTCAAGCCAACAAGCCCAAGCCTGACTTCCCAAAAGCTCAAACAACAAACTTGTAAAACTAAAACACTGCAAGTTACCAAGCCTGCATAACTGCAACTCAAAAACCTGCCTAAACTCATCAAACTGCAGTCACAAGAACTGCAAGTTACCAAGCCTGCATAACTGCAACTCAAAAATCTGCAAAACACCCTGCATTACAAAACGCAACAAACTGCAGTAACAAGGAAAAACCGGTTAAACTGCATAGCTTGCTTTCAAAAACAAAACAACAAGCCTGCCTAAAGCTTACCAAAAACTTGCAAGCTTACTCAAACACTAAAACCTGTTAAACTACATCAAGCAAAGCTCAACAAACATCCAAGCCTGCCTCACCAATCACACAAACCTGTCCAACTACACAACAAACCTGTAAGTCCAAAACAAACCTATTATCAAGGCCAAAAACTGCCTAAACTTTAAACAAGTCAACTAACAACCTCATCTCTAACAAGAGAAAGGAAGCACTTGCAGAACAAGCAAGACAACAATATTGACTTTCAGGTTCACCATCACAAAACATCAGTAAATTCAAATCCAAGCTAACAACAAGCAATACTTCAAAATACATATGTTCATCATCAGATAATCAGGGAGGAAAGATGTAGAGACAAAAAAAAACAAAGACCAAATCTCAGAAAGTCATCATCATTGATACCAAGTACCCAACACTCAAAGAAGAGGAAGAAGTCCAAAAGTGAAGAAAACAACAAATAAGTTTCAGAATATAAGCTTCATCATCAACGAATCATCAAATCAAAAGCACAACGAAAATACCAGAAAAGCCAACGCAATCGTCACGCTCCTCCCTCCTCCTCCGGCCACCTAGAGCGCCACCGTTCCAGTCCTCCATCCATTCTCCAGAAACGAAGCACCAAGGTATTTTTCCCTCAATTTTCCTACATCTCATGCATGAAACATCAAAGATTAAACATTGCAAAAAAATAAAGCATACAAGAATTAAACATGCAAACTGTAAAAAATGCATTCAGAACAAAAGAGAGACACCTTCTAAGCCACCACCTTGTATCGTTGTGGAGGGGAGATGGATGAAGGCGGCGCTCTGGCAGCTTGAAAGTTGGAGGAAGGATCAGAGGCCCATGGGTTTGAGAAAGGCGAAGAGAAAATGAAGAAGATGAGAGGAGCGGCGCCGTTAACTCAAAACTCTGAACCCTAAAAAATTGTTCAAACATCAGATGGGCCTTTGCCCAAACCAAAACCAGCAAGCCCAATCATTTCCTAGCGCCTACACCCCCTGACTTTCGTTCTCCTCCCCATTTTTTCATTTTTTGGGCCATAACCCTAGGCCCATCACCATTCTTTTTGATTTTTTAAATAATACTCTTTTCTCTTCTTTACTAATTAATTTACTTTCTTTAGAAAAATTAATACTTTTCTTTTTATTTATTCTAAAAATTTTTTTTGTTAATAGTAAAGAGAAATAATAAATTAAAGTTTGTTTTGATATATTTTCTTTAATATTTGTATATTTAATTAAATATAAAAGAATACTATGTTTAATTAATCTTTTTATATAAGTTTCTAAAAAACATAAAACACAATAAATAATAATAAATACTTAAGTCTTTTTAGGTTAAAATTTTTATTTGATCATTTGTAAATAAATACATGCATCTCATATTTCTTTGATTTTCGTTATCTTATACTTTGTTATAATTTTACATTAAAAATGCGACAGTTCAATTTGGTTGTAATATATACTTGGACATTACTATTCTGATAAGACTCATCCCCATTTGTAAACATTTGTACCCCCATCCCCGGATACTGTTTTGTAATAACTTAGACTTTAAATTCCCGCAATTTACTGCTTTCAATATACTGTATAGTAATTAGGGTTTGTATGCGAAGATTCAAAATCAATCGCTAGATAACCTAATACAAGATAAATGCATGAAAATCAATACACAATTCACACTTGCACCCCTAGGGTAACCTCGCGTGTTGCCTCGGAAAATGCAATCATGTCCCTCGAGTATGAGACACTCTAGCAAATGTCCCTTCAATAAACAAAGATCGTAGTCCCTCGATGACCCTCGACGTTGCCTTCGATAAAACGATCTCGTCCCTTACAAAATTGCTAGAGCGTCTCACAAGTTGCCTTCAATGATTGTATACGATGACCCGCGCCTGTCCTGTTTAACATCCTAACGCAAGGTTGTTCACCAAATACAATGGTGAAATAACACTGTTAAAAGGGGTTAAAAACATAAGAAATATCTTTGAGTAAAATAGGGTAGACAACTCTTAGTTACTTGGTCAAAAATCTTGCAAAACATCCTTGCCATTTTCAAACACACTTCACAACACAACTTCAAAACAACTTTCAAAACATTGAAATATCTTTTCAAAAAGACACACACCTTTGTATATATTCAAACAAGAATCATTACAAAGGTTGCCTAGACAAGGCATCTTTTTCAAAACATTTTCAAAACCACACACACAAAGCACCATTTCAAACAATTGAAAAGCAAAGGCAAGTGATCTAAAATAAGTAACTAAGAGCCCATGGATAACCATGGATAGAAAGGGTGCTAATACCTTCCCTTTTCTATAATCTACCCCCCGAACCCAAGAAAACATCTCAAAGGTCTTTCCTGTGCTTTTTGACCTTTCCTTTGGATAAAATAAAAAGTCGGTGGCGACTCTTGCTAAACCGAAACATTTGCAAACACAAACACAAAATCCCAAGTCAGTTCTCCCACCGCATCACAGAACTGGCGACTTTGCTGGGGAGAACTTTAAAAGTGGAGTAACCTTAGGGCTTTAGATCACCCTTTGCATGATTATATTGTTTGCTTTAATTGCTTTACATTTGGTTCTCTTGTTTGGGCTTGAAATCCTCTACCCGGATTTGGGAAACATTCATTAGTAAATAGCAATACGTTGTGGAAACTGTGCGGGGTATACTGACATGGTTGAAGCAATAGCTATATTAGTGCGACATATTTGTGAGTACCGGTAGCCTTTGAGTCAATCAAAGAGAATACGGGGCCGCTGAGTGATGTCATGAAGAACTAATGAACTCTTAGAACCTTACTTGACCATCTTGGCCTTTTATTAGGGGTAGTGAGATGATCGGCTTTGGTGCAGTCCGAAGTTGGTAGATACTCGATACTACACTCATTGAGGGTTGTTTTCTTGGAATATTTTGGTCGCCAGTTAAGTGGCTAAACCAAAACAATGAACATAGAAAATAATCCAGTGATATTGAGCTCCTTAGGACCCGGTTTCTATTTTAGGACAGATTGAGCCAACTAACTTTAAGAGGCTACTTACCTACAAACCCCATGCAAGCCTAAACCTAAGGATTTGTCTGCTTTGTGTGAATGTGATCATCTGTATATACACTTGCTTACTTTTGCATACCTATACATAACATCATAACATCATACCATAGCATTTTCAATAACCATTTCGAGGATCTCGAGGGTCTTTGATGCAGGGTCACGTTGAACCAGACATCTACCAAAAGGCAAGAGGGTTTTCCTCTAAACAAACGCCATCAAAGATCAAGTGCAACAACTTGAATCAGAGGCTATGACCCACTTGACATGGTGAGCTTGATTCTCGTGGAAAGACATCTACCAATACAAAGTTCTCCAATCAAAGATGTTGATCAAAGTTCAATCTCTAACATTTTTCTTTACCCCGAGAGATTCTTGAAAACATGCATCCACATATCATGCATTGTATCATAACAGGTTTTCCTTTTCAGGTTTCCTTATTCTCCTACTGTTTATTTCAGTAGAGATGGCTCTAGAAAGGACTGTCGAAGATATCCAGGCTCAAAACACTTAACTTCAAGAAATGTTCTTGAACCTGTCCCAGGTACAAGAAGAAGTGAAAGCTCTCCTCACAAGGGGCATGGTCCTAGGGAATTCAGGCAGTGTCAGGAATGATCAGTTGGAAGAACTACAGATTGAGCTGGCAACAATGAAGATCCAGATGATGGGACAGCTGGTGGGCCAGATGGCTCTCATTCAAGACCTGGCTCAAAGACAAGAAGAGCTCAGGGTTCTCGTCAACAAACTGCTTCGAGACAACCAAATGGGGAAAACATCTAAGGTTGAAGATCAAGTCATAATTCAACCTCCTTTGAGACAAGAAGACAAGGGAAAGGCTCCCCAACTTGCTTCAGGGTCACAAGCCCAGCAACAACCTCGCCAGCGTCAACGGGGTAATCTGTGTAAGAAGGATACGTCTGGAAGACATTTCTCTGAAACTGACATACCATCATCTCTAATACTGAAACGTCTGTTGGAGGTCAATCTGCTTGCTTTAAAGGATCCTATTCGGAAGCCCAATACCTCTGCTCCTAGCTATCACCCCAACGCATTTTGTGTATACCACTCCCATAGTCCGGGACATGACACCGATGATTGTTGGGCTTTGGAAAACAAGATCCAAGACTTGATTGACGAAGGAGTGCTGGAATTCATGCCGGATGGCAAGATGAAAATCTTCCGCTAATGGTTCTCCACCTGAATTGACAAAGTTCGAACTAAGAGACTTTTGTTTCATTTGAATTTTCAAGTTGTAACTTCTTTTGTTATTCAAACAATTATCTGTTGATGTCAAACTCTGTTTCATTAATGCATTGCATATGTTTGTCTTGAATTCATCCATTCGTTTTCACTATTATGCTTCCTACTTTATTTATGACATTTAACTCTTGCAAAAAAGCTACAAGCCTTTAGAGGGAGGATGACGAAAACAATGCCATAATCTCATACAGTATGCTTTTGGGTAGACCTTGCTGACGATGTACAACCGTTTCTTTCAAATCCTAAATACTGGAGTTATAAGGAAGATAATCCCTAGTCAACCCCCTTCGAGCCAAAGAAGTAGGAATTTTCTGTTTTAAACACAAATTGAAACCTTTGATTAAACCTGGGGCAGGGTAGTCTCTTAGTTAATTCAAAGATGCGCATTGAAGTCGCAAACTCTCAGTTCGTAATACAACGAATGACATCAAAAACATTCCTTTGGAAGCAAAAGACAATGATGGTTCCTTATCTAATAGGCAGTCATTATCTCTCAAAAGAGAAAAGTCCACTGAGCCAAAACCTACGAAGGAGGCTTAAGAAAGCTGGGGCATCCCGATGACTGTAATCTCGAAAACAGGAACAATCAGGCAAAAATTAGGGATAACAAATCCAAAAGAATGATGTCATTACAAATCCTCAACAACATGAAAAAATGTTGCGTAAATGACTGCCTTCCAATAAAATTTAACTCGTGCGAACCATCACCAAAACGTTGTTCCAAGCTCGAATAGAGTTCAACGCACAATTAATTGAGTTTAGGATTGAAGAACATCATGAAGAGCGGGTGGGTACAAATATACTTTGAGCCTTTATCCTTTGTTTCTTAAACCGTGAACTAAGCCACGTTACAACCCTTTAAAAGTCCTAATTGAAGCATGGGTTAGTTTGAAAGCATACTGTTACAAAAGGTATCCTAACTCCTGTAAGGCTTTGCCCTAAATCTGGTGTTGAATTTGTCATATAAAAAGTTTTCTGCTAAAAAACGCATTTTTCAAAACTTCGAGACAAGCATAAACTTTTCATTATTTTAATATCGTTGTTTGCACATGGTTATTTGTTTGACAGCGAAGAAATTCATACAGTAAATGTTCGGAGGAACGAAAGCTCTCTCAGTGAATAAAATCACTTTAAGTGGGATGACAGTCCCGTTGCAAAAATCTCCCATCAACAAAGGGGGACTTGGTTTGGTATTGTCCAGTAAACCTGGGGCAGTCCAATCAAGATTTCAACAAATATCTCAAGTGCAGAGTAACCTGGGGCAAGTCGCCCTCACCATCAATTGGGGCATTAAAACGTCAATCTCAACAAAGGGTTACGTACAGTCCAAGTTTCCTGGCAATACCACAAACATCTGATACTAGGGGCAGTGATGAACCTCTCCGAAATCTTTCTAAAAAGAAGTTCAAACGTCCTCGAGAAGTTTATCACCTCTCTAAGAAGACCAGCAGTCATGGGTTTATTTCCCCAACATTTATCAAGGACTTATTCTCCAAAACAAAGTACATTTCAAATTGATCGGTCGTTAAAAATTTCCTTCATCATCTGCTGGAAGTTACGGTCGTCATCAAAAATTCCTTCATCACCTGTTGGAATTCACGGTCGTTAAAAAATTTCCTTCATCACCTGCTGGAAGTTACAGTCGTCATCAAAAATTCCTTCATCACCTGTTGGAAGTTACGGTCATCATCAAAAATTCCTTCATCACCTGTTGGAATTCACGGTCGTCAAAAATTTCCTTCATCACCTGTTGGAAGTTACAGCCACCAACAAAATAACGGACAACTGAAGCTCCTAAAAATCTGTTTCTCTCAAGAATGAAGATTCTCATCCTTGAAACCTCAGAAGATTGGTATACTCCTAACTTCCTGACCCTTAACAGAATGAAGATTCTCATCCTTAAAACCTCAGAAGATTGGTATACTCCCAAGCTCCTGATACCGTCAACAAAATGAAGATTCTCATCCTTGAAACCTCATAAGATTGGTATACTCCCAACTTCCTGACCCTTAACAGAATGAAGATTCTCATCCTTAAAACCTCAGAAGATTGGTATACTCCCAAGCTCCTGATACCGTCAACAAAATGAAGATTCTCATCCTTAAAACCTCAGAAGATTGTTATACTCCCAACCTCCTGACCCTTAACAGAATGAAGATTCTCATCCTTAAAACCTCAAGAGATTGGCATACACCCAATCTTATGACCCAAGACCTGAATGAAGATTCTCATTTTGGCTTCCCCAGTAGATTGGCATACACCCAACCTCCTAATATTCTCGACAGAATGAAGATTCTCATTTATCAAAGTGGTATAACATATGGATTTCCGATATTCCCGACAGAGTGAAGATTCTCATTCTTAAAGTGGCATACAATCTAAACCCGAACTTCTTCCAGACAGGAATAAGCTTTTTCCAGAATCCTGAGTTTTCACTCTCCAACAGGATAACTACTTTTCAACAATATGGCTATTCCCCACAAGAATTCTTATTCCCCAAGCAGAATGAAGACTCTCATTCTCAAATTCCTCACAGAGTATTCAGATATTCCCTAGTGAAGACCTCCTCAAAACAGGAATCTCCAGTAGATTGGCATACAACCCAAACTCCTGATTTCCCCAACAGTGGTCCCAGGATTTCTCATTTTCATTGATCAGAGGATTTTAAATCCCCATCGGCAGTCAAGGATTTACTTTCCCCGACAGCGGTCAAAGATTTTATTATCTCCAGCCATCCAGGATTTATTCTCTTCAGCAAGGTGACTGATCAGCTTACATACACATTCATTACATTCATATGACACATACATTGCATCATACAGCATAACTTTGTGTTTCAGCTAATATTTTACCCTTCGCAGGATAAGTTTAGCAAGTTTCGAACTTCAAGGATTTCTGAAAATAGTTTACGGAAGCTCCAAACGCGGATGCTAATCTATTGCTTATTCAGACTCCCAGCTCAGAGACGTTCCAAATATGGACACCTTTCTGATACTCATCCACTCACCTACACCATACAGTTCAACAAATATTCCGATGGTATCTTTTAAGCCCATCCCCGACAAGATTCGGCCACATCTCCAAATGGCATCTTTAAGCCCATTCCCTCAACTATGCTTTGGCGAGTGTAAATTTTTGGACACTCTAGTGTCCAATCATCTTTTACCTTCGAGTAGCGAACATAAAAATTGCCAATCTAACTCTTCAGGTTCAAGAAGATTGAACAGGAGCAACTGTTGTACCCCAAAATTTTCCCTCCCTTTTTCACAAGAAATCACAACTTCAGGGTTTTCCCTGATTTTTCAAATTGGCTTAAGAATCGGTCGAACAGACTTTTCTTTATCAAGTAAATCCAGAATTAGGGTTTCCACTGATTTTGTTGAGATTGGCTCAGGAATTGATCAAGCAGACTTCTCTTTGACAACAAATTTGGAATTAGGGTTTGCGCTCGCATTTCTCAGAAGAAATTGAATCCACAATAATTCAATTGACTGTTACATTATTTTTACGCTTGTTCAAGATTACTGGTTGTTTCTTAAAACCTAAATATCTGGGATAGGAGCTGAGGCTTTTGTTTGAAACTTTGAGGCATTGGTTTGATCAGTAGAGTGAAAGGTATATGGAATGCTTGTTTGTTTAAACTGAACAACGCATATGTTAATTGGAATACCAGGCGTATTATAATTAATGCAAGGTTGTGAGACGACAAAGTTTGTTGATTATTTATTTCATCTGGATTAAAGTTATTGGGATACATTTCCAGTTATTTTAATTTAAGAGACTTAAATAATTAAATAGACAGTACAAAGGAAAGATTGGAATATTTGACAGTAGAAAATGCTTATTTGACAAAGACTTTTTATTTATTTATTTCAAATATTGTCACAAATTTTATTCGAATATTGTAAATTTATAATTTACAGTGTTTACAATAATATTTATTACAATAAATGAAAAGAAAATAAATCTAAAGCCTAAATCTCTTGAAATCTTTGATCTTTACTGCGTCCTCCATTATTCAACTGATACTTACCTGCAAAGGACATAAGAAAAAGGAAATCAGTGCAATTAACTAAAGAGCATTTTTAAGCAAACAAATAAAAAAAGTCATCATTAAAGCTTGTTGGCCGGAATCAGATTGTTATTGGATTCATCATGTTTTACTTATTCTCTTTGAAAATCACAAGAAGATTTCTCTTCTTGGTTCACAAACAGGAAAGTAAAAATAATTTGCAAGCATACAATTAATTCAAAACGCAAAGATATAAGGCAGCAAGACAAAGCAAACTGAATTCCCAAACTGCATTAGTCAACTAAGTTAGCATGAGCAAGCATGGTAAGCTAACTACAAATGCAAACTAATGTCAAACTAAGTTACCAAGTTGTCAAAGCAGAAAAGCTGTCCAAGAAAGTACACAAGCTGTCAAGGAAAGCATACAATGCAGGAAATATGGAAACAAGTACACAATGCAGAGATAAACCAAGATACAAGCAAGAAGGCTTGTCAATTTCATCATCATGTTCTGCCCAACAAGCTTTTCAGAAAAGATATAATAAGCAATTTAAAAATGCTTTTATGGAGAGAGAAAGAGAGAACCAAAAAAAGGTTTGCAATTTTGGTAGGCTGTAAAAGATATAAGAGAACAAGACTGTAAACAGTCCAGGAGGAGGAGGAGATATACAGAGCAAAAACTGCAAAACCTGTTGGTAAACTAAAAACCTGCAGTCTTCAAAACTACAAAAGCAACAATCTCACAAAAACTCAAGAGCTCAGTTCAAAACTGCCTCCAAAACTAAAACCTACAAACTGCCTCCAACTGAACCTACATACCAGAAGCCAGCATAACCTGCAAGACTGCTTCTCAAGCCAACAAGCCCAAGCCTGACTTCCCAAAAGCTCAAACAACAATTTTTTAAAACTAAAACACTGCAAGTTACGAAGCCTGCATAACTGCAACTCAAAAACCTGCCTAAACTCATCAAACTGCAGTCACAAGAACTGCAAGTTACCAAGCCTGCATAACTGCAACTCAAAAATCTGCAAAACACCCTGCATTACAAAACGCAACAAACTGCAGTAACAAGGAAAAACCGGTTAAACAGCATAGCTTGCTTTCAAAAACACAACAACAAGCCTTCCTAAAGCTTTCCAAAAACTTGCAAGCTTACTCAAACACTAAAACCTGTTAAACTGCATCAAGCAAAGCTCAACAAATATCTAGGCTTACCTCACCAATCACACAAACCTGTCCAACTACACAACAAACCTGTAAGTCCAAAACAAACCTACTATCAAGGCCAAAAACTGCCTAAACTTCAAACAAGTCAACTAACAACCTCATCTCCAACAAGAGAAAGGAAGCACTTGAAGAACAAGCAAGACAACAATACTGACTTTCAGGTTCACCATCACAAAACATCAGCAAATTCAAATCCAAGCTAACAACAAGCAATACATCAAAATACATATGTTCATCATCAGATAATCAGGGAGGAAAGATGTAGAGACAAAAACAAACAAAGACCAAATCTCAGAAAGTCATCATTATTGATACCAAGTACCCAACACTCAAAGAAGAGGAAGAAGTCCAGAAGTGAAGAAAACAACAAATAAGTTTCAGAATATAAGCTTCATCATCAACGAATCATCAAATCAAAAGCACAACAAAAATACCAGAAAAGCCAACGCAATCGTCACGCTCCTCCCTCCTCCTCCGGCCACCTAGAGCGCCGCTGTTCCAGTCCTCCATCCATTCTCCAGAAACGAAGCACCAAGGTATTTTTCCCTCAATTTTCCTACATCTCATGCATGAAACATCAAAGATTAAACATTGCAAAACAATAAAGCATACAAGAATTAAACATGCAAACTGTAAAAAATGCGTTCGGAACAAAAGAGATATACCATCTAAGCCACCGCTTTGTATCGTTTTGGAGGGGAGATGGATGAAAGTGGCGCTCTGGCAGCTTGAAAGTTGGAGGAAGGATCAGAAGCCCATGGGTTTGAGAAAGGCGAAGAGAAAACAAAGAAGATGAGAGGAGCGACGCTGTTAACTCAAAACTCTGAACCCTAAAAAATTGTTCAAACATCAGATGGGCCTTTGCCCAAACCAAAACCAGCAAGCCCAATCATTTCCTAGCGCCTACACCCCCTGATTTTCGTTCTCCTCCCCATTTTTTCATTTTTTGGGCCATAACCCTAGGCCCATCACCATTCTTTTTGATTTTTTAAATAATACTCTTTTCTCTTCTTTACTAATTAATTTACTTTCTTTAGAAAAATTAATACTTTTCTTTTTATTTATTCTAAAAAATTTTGTTTTGTTAATAGTAAAGAGAAATAATAAATTAAAGTTTGTTTTGATATATTTTCTTTAATATTTATATATTTAATTAAATATAAAAGAATACTATGTTTAATTAATCTTTTTATATAAGTTCCTAAAAAACATAAAACACAATAAATAATAATAAATACTTAAGTCTTTTTAGGTTAAAATTTTTATTTGATCATTTGTAAATAAATACATGCATCTCATATTTCTTTGATTTTCGTTATCTTATACTTTGTTATAATTTTACATTAAAAATGCGACAATTCAATTTGGTTGTAATATATACTTGGACATTACTATTCTGATAAGACTCATCCCTATTTGTAAACATTTGTACCCCCATCCCCGGATACTGTTTTGTAATAACTTAGACTTTAAATTCCCGTAATTTACTGCTTTCAATATACTGTATAGTAATTAGGGTTTGTATGAGAAGATTCAAAATCAATCGCTAGATAACCTAATACAAGATAAATGCATGAAAATCAATACACAATTCACACTTGCACCCCTAGGGTAACCTCGCTTGTTGCCTCGGAAAATACAATCATGTCCCTCGAGTATGAGACACTCTAGCAAATGTCCCTTCAATAAACAAAGATCGTAGTCCCTCGATGACCCTCGACGTTGCCTTCGATAAAACAATCTCGTCCCTTACAAAATTGCTAGAGAGTCTCACAAGTTGCCTTCAATGATTGTATACGATGACCTACGCCTGTCCCATTTAACATCCTAACGCAAGGTTGTTCACCAAATACAATGGTGAAATAACACTGTTAAAAGAGGTTAAAAACATAAGAAAGATCTTTGAGTAAAATATGGTATACAACTCTTAGTTACTTGGTCAAAAATCTTGCAAAACATCCTTGTCATTTTCAAACACACTTCACAACACAACTTCAAAACAACTTTCAAAACATTGAAATATCTTTTCAAAAAGACACACACCTTTGTATATATTCAAACAAGAATCATTAAAAAGGTTGCCTAGACAAGGCATCTTTTTCAAAACATTTTCAAAACCACACACACAAAGCACCATTTCAAACAATTGAAAAGCAAAGGCAAGTGATCTAAAACAAGTAACTAAGAGCCCATGGATAACAATGGATAGAAAGGGTGCTAATACCTTTCCTTTCTATAATCTACCCTCTGAACCCAAGAAAACATCTCAAAGGTCTTTCCTGTGCTTTTTGACCTTTCCTTTGGATAAAATAAAAAGTCGGTGGCGACTCTTGCTAAACCGAAACATTTGCGAACACAAACGCAAAATCCCAAGTCAGTTCTCCTACCGTATCACAGTATGCTTCCTTTTTATACTTTGTACATTGTAGGTGTGGAGCCAAGTACATCTCTCTCACTTCCTAAGCTAGGGTTTTGAAGATTGATTCTTAGTCAATTGGAAATCAAGAGCTTTAGCCTCAAGGCTATGATTAGGACATCAAAGTTATATGGTTGGAAGACTCTCTCAACTTCATTTGGTCAAGATTGTCTCAAAGTTAGTGGTTGAACTCATCAAGAAACTTCATAGGTTCATGTGTTTATTTCCATGCCTTATTCAACAAGTTTCATCAAGAAATACACCTTCTCATAAAGTATTCTACAATATAACATCCTTTTAAGGTCTAGTGTGATTCATCATGCCTTAATTTGCAAGAAAAGTTCAAAATATTCAAAGTCGATCCAAATAGTTTGACCTAATTTAGACAACTGCTTGATTATATGGCCACAAGTGCATAATTCTCTCAATTTTAAATATTTTGAAGTGGTTATTTTTGAAATGGAATCTTCTCATCATTTACTAAAACTTCTCTTCACATGACAATATCCAGTTGTGCTTGGGGAATTATCAAAAATTTGAAAAGATTACAAGTCCTCTGAAAAAACCATTAAAATCTTTGACTTGACTTTAAAGGATCACAACATTGTCAATTTTTATCTCCTTGAGCTCATTCTTTTTTCAAAATACACTTGGTGATGTCTACTACAACTTTGATTCAAAGATCAGGATCTAAAAATGTGTGGAAAGTTATGAAATTCAATGAAACATTATAGGTCATTTATGGATTTCTCAAGAAATTTCCATCACCTTCCAAGAACCATAACTCTCACATTTTTTTTAATGATTTTTGATTTATCTTAATTCCATAATTCCATTTGAAGAGTATACTTCATTTCATCTTCAATGATCAAGAGCTAATTTTGAGTGGAAGGCTATGTAAGATTGAAGAACATTATAGGTCAATATGCTCTACACCTAGAAATTTGTCTAAGTGTCAAAGTCGGTTGGTTTTTCCTAATTTCAAATGGACACAACTTTCAGCTCAAATGTATAAATGAATACTTTCTTGGCACATTGCAAACTTTGTAAGAAATTATTTCCAATGCAACAAGAATGAGACCATAGAGCCTCCGTAGCAAGTTGCACCACGAATTTGAAGTCAGCACCTTGAGACTGAAGCTTTTCATACAATTACATTACAATTTGATTAATGTGGCTTATAATGATCAACTTGATGCGTGTTTTCCACTTAAACATGATTACCAAACATGCTTGGACCGGTTTAAGCATTGGAATGCAGCACTAGAGTGAGTTTTGATGCACATGGAGTCACACTTTTTGCAATGACCGGGTTAGCTTGGTTTGCACGATTTTCTCACAAATTCTTTCAACTCTCAGCACCATTCACTCTCCTATAAATGGAGCAACATATTTTGAAATTCTGGCTATTAGATCCCAAATATCCTAAAAGATGTTGAGACACTGGATCCGACTTCAACATGCAACAACAGGATATACATAAAAAACAAACAATGTTGTAGGTAAATAACATACAAATATGTTTACCAAGTTAAGAGGAACTCTCCTACTCTTGGGGATTCCAAGCCATGGACGAAATTAACTAGATAATATCAATTTGTAGACCATACAACAAACATACCAGTTTATAATCTATGCACTTAATCACTACCATTTGCTTAACTTCTACCTAAGACACACATAAGTATGAGACCCTCCTCAAATCCCACTTTAATCACACTCAACGAATGGAGCAACTCTAAGCACAGTAGAGAACAAAGACAGGAAGTTACTCTTCCAAGACACACAATCCTCAATTCTTAAAAGCTTATGAGAATTGACACACAAATACTCAATGCTTAAAAGCTTATGAGCATCTGACACATAAACATCTGATGCTTAAAAACTTATGGATTCCTAACAGAACTTACAACCCAAAACAATCCTACACTTATATCAAGATGATATTAGAGAGGCTCACAAATAAGGATTCTAAAACCCTAACAAAAGCACACGTAAGTTCTACCTAAAACTAGGTATACACCAGTCTATATATAACAATATTATGGACTGGGTTGGGCTTCAAAATCGCAGCAGTGAGGCTGCACAAAGTCTGCAATATCTTCTCCAAGAAAATAGGTCTTCAATCATTAGTTTCCTAAAATATCTTCATATTTAGAAAATTTGTATTTCTTCGAAAACCAACATAGAATCTCTGATTTGTCAATCTTGGATGCCACATAAGTTAACTAAATATTCCTTGAATATTCAGTAACTAACATATCAACTGAAACATAACTGTCAGTTGCTACAAACACAATGTCATATCCTCCTGGTTGAGACATCTTATTAGACATGTTGAAAACTACAAGTTTGAACATCTTGTTCAACATGTTAATGCCATGTTGGTTTTACCAAAATGTATGTCAATCATAATTTCAGAGAAATAACAATCTTCCCCTTTGGCACATTTTGCCTAAAACAACCAAATAACCCTTGCACAAGAAAACACCATAAAATATGTTTGGAAATAAATAAAACACACATATCATAGGCACAATTGTGGAAAACACATTAACCAGGTTAAAAGTAGCAAAAAAAATCAGAGAAGCAGCAAAAAATTAGAGACATAGTTAGTAGTTAGTTGATCTACTAACACAAATGCTATAAATAGAGAACCTAAGTTATCAACACCATGATGTCAAGACATCATGTCTGACATCTCTTCAGAGCCTCCAGTCTAGAGCAGGGACTACCCCTTAATAAGAGAATCAGAAATTATCCCCCTCAACAGTAGTACCAGCACTATCACCCTTAATATCATACTACTTCCTCTTTTTAGCCATAATATGACAAAGGCAAGTAGACAATATTAGAAAATTTAAGCACCTAGAGTTTTAAGAGATAAGGTGCAAAAAAAAAAAAATTCATCCTGGGCATTTAACCCTTACAAAATCATAAACTAAGATATACGAATCATAAGACAGACCCAAACAAAATCACATGACCAAATGTCATGCATCAACATCTTCTTCTTCTCTAATAGAATCGATAAAATGTGTATCAAGTGTAGTACCATCCTTAGCATCTTCATAAATAGATACAACACCAACAATAATTGCTATACTTCTTCATAGATACAGATCCCAATTCTCCTCCTTAGGTTCTCAAACAGAATTGCATCAAGATCTTTTTTAAAGATATCAATAGGCTGATTCTCAGTGCTAACATGCTCAAGAGTTATGACTTTGTCCTCCACAAGTTCTCTAATGAAGTGGTACCTATAGTTAATGTGCTTGGTCCTACTATACTGAATAGGATTTTTGGAAATATTAATAGCACTTAAATTTTCACAAAATAATTTCATAACATCTTGTGTGACATTATACTCAGACAACATTTGCTTCATCAACACTAGTTGAGAGCAGCTGCTTCCTTCTGCTATGTACTCAACTTTAGCAGTAAACAGAGAAGCACAATTTTGTTTCTTGTTGAACCATGAAATCAAATTGTTTCCATAAAGAAACATCCTCCAGAGGTACTCTTCCTATCATCAACACTTCCATCATAATCAGCACCACAAAATCCCACCAACAAGGAATTTAAATAATGGGAATACAACATACCATAGTCACATGTACCATTCACATACTTTAGAATCCTTTTAACTTGGTTGATGTGACTTACCTTAGGTTCTGCTTGATACCTTGAACATACTCTAATATCAAAAGTGATGTTTGGTATGCTAGAAGTAAGATATAGAAGGCTACCAATCATGCTTCTATACAAATTATTATCAACACTAACCCCCTTTTCATATTTAGATAACTTCAAGTGTGTAGGAGCAGGAGTTCTCTTATGACTGGCGTTTTCCAATTCAAATTTCTTCACAATATTCTTTGCATATTTGCTTTGAAAGAGAAAAATGGAGTCTTCCATCTGCTTGACTTACAATCCAAAAAAGTAAGTCAATTCACCTACCAAACTCATCTCAAACACATATTGCATCTGCTTGATAAAATGTTGGACCATTTCATCCGACATTCCTCCAAAAACAATGTTATCCACATAGATCTGAGCTATCAACAATTTTCCAGCTTCATAGTTGACAAAGAGTGTCTTGTCAATTCCACCCTTTCTATATCCATGATTGATTAGAAATTCAGTCAACATCTCATACCAAGCTCTTGGAGCTTATTTTAAGCCATACAAGGCCTTCTTTAGTCTGAGCACATGATCTGGAAAGGAAGGATCAACAAACCCTTTTGGTTGTTCAATATAAACTTCTTCATTCAGGTACCCATTTAGAAAGGCACTCTTGACATCCATTTGATACAGCTTGAACCTTAAATGACAAGATACCCAAGGAAACAATCTGATGGACTCCAATCGAGCCACTGGAGAAAATGTTTCATCAAAGTCTAGTCCTTCAATTTGAGTGTATCCATGTGCAACAAGTTTGGCTTTATTTCTGGTAACACCACCTTGTTCATCCATCTTGTTCTTGTACACCCATTTTGTACCTTTTGATCCATCTCCATAAGTCACAATTTTTGTGGAAGATGTTTTGATTCCCACTAAGAATTTTCTGGCACTTGTCATGTGTCTAGAACAGCCACTATCAAAACACCACACTTCTCTAGCTGATGCTTTGAGATAGATGTGAGGTACTTCCTTAGACGTACCATTTTTAGGAACCCCCCTTTTTCTTTATTCACACTCTGCCTTCTTCTAGATCATGGTATAGATTTGGTATAGCCATATAACTTGTAGCAATAATGTTTCAAGTGAAAACCTTTTTGCAATAAGAACATTTCCATCTCTGATTCCTGCCTCCCTTGTACCTTGTTTGATGTTTATGCTGATGTTGGGGAATGAGATATGACATCTTCTGCTCTTGGTCCTTCATTGAGAGTATAAACTTTACTTCATGCTTTACTTCTATGTTCTTCACACCTTGACTCTCATAACCAAGACCTATAACATTACCAACATTCCTCTAAACTTCAAGAATCTCATCCAGAGTATCTGAATAATTATTTAACATTCTTACAAATTTAGTTATATTGTCTAATTTGAATTTAGCAATACAACTTCCTCCTTCAGATCATAAATAATGGATAAATGTTTTACTTCCCCAGCCTGTAGTTGAGCAATGAAACTCTTTTTCTCTTCTCCTTATTAACATACTTCTTCACTTTTGACACACAACTCCCTGTATGAGGTAGCGACTTCCTCAAAAGTAAGTTCTTCGTCATCTTATTCTTCATTGGAATCATAAAATCCAGTTAAGTTATTCACTTGTTTGACTGATTCCTCTTCATGACCGCTTTCAGAGTCTTCCTTTGACCATGACACAGATAGACCTTTCTTCTGCTTCTTTAGATAAGTGGCACACTCAGATTTTATGTGTCCAACTCCCTCACATTCATAACACTGAACTCCTTTTCCATAATTTAACTTTTCTTCAATCCTAGACTTTCCTCCTAGGTCCTGATTTTTGTTGATGTCGAATGACATGTGCTTGGCATTTGACCTAGACTTCTCAACACTTTGTTGAATTGTCTTCCTAGTAACAAAAGGTCCTTAGACACTCCTTCTAAGTTTAACTCACCATTATCCTCTGAGTCTTCAATACTAGAAGCAAAGTTTATACACTTCTTCTTTTCAGACCTTTCATTTATAACATATTCAAAGGTCTTAAGGGAGCATACAAGTTAATCCACAGTCATAGTGCTTATATCATGGGATTCTCCAATGGCAATCACCTTCATGTCAAACCTCTTTGGAAGAGATATGAGCATCTTCCTGAGCAGCTTATCCTCTAATATCTTCTCTCCCAGGTCTTCTGAGTTATTAGCAATGTCTAGAACAGTCATGTGAAAGTCCTGGATACTTCCATCCCCCTTCATCTTAAATTTCTCAAATTTGGTGGAGAGAAGTTGAAGTTTTGCCAACTTTACCTTAGAATTTACTTCATGAGCCTTCCTTAAGGTCTCCCAAGCAGCTTTAGCATGCTTACAATTCTTTATCAGCTTGAAAACATTTTTATCAACTCCACTTAATATGGCATTTAATGCTTTGGAATTTCCTTGGGCTGATAACTAATCAACATCATTCCAGTCTTCTTCAGGCTTTAGTACGTTAGTAACCTTCCCATCTACACCCACAACCTTTGGTGGATCCCATCATTTGACAACATTTTTCCAGGCCTTGTTGCCCAAGGATTTAATGAACATTTCCATACGAGGTTTCCAACTTTCATAGTTGGTAACATCTAGAATATGTATTTTAACCATAATTCCACCATCTTTGTCCATTGAACCATCAAGTAACTTCCCTGAAAGTCACACAGAGTCAGAGCAGAATAGTTGCTCTGATACCAATTGAAAATTTGGATGTCAGATCTCGGATGTCCTAAGAGATGGCGAGACACCGGATCCGACTTAAACACGCAACAGCGGGGTATACACATAAAACAAAAGCGCTGAAGGTAAATAACACACAAATATGTTTACCTAGTTCAGAGCAACTTTCCTACTTTGGGGGATACCAAGCCAGGGAAGAAATTAACTAGATACTATTAATTTGTAGACCATACAACAAACTTACCAGTTTACAATCTATGCACTTAATCACTACCGTTTTCTTAACTTCTACCTAAGACACACCTAGGTATGAGACCCTCCTCAAATCTATCTTCAATCACACTCAACGATTGGAGCAACTCTAAACACAGTAGAGAACAAAAACAGGAAGTCCCTCTTCCAAGACACACAATCCTCAATGCTTAAAAGCTTATGAGAACTGACACACAAATACTCAATGCTTAAAAGCTTATGAGCATCTGACACACAAACATCCAATGCTTAAAAGCTTATGGATTCCTGACAGAACTTACAACCCAAAATAGTCCTACTCTTCTATCAAGATGATATTAGAGAGGCTAACAAATAAGGATTCTAAAACCCTAATAAAAACATACATAAGTTCTACCTAAAACTAGGTATACACCAGTCTATATATAACATTATTCTAGATTGGGTTAGGCTTCAAAATTGCAGCAGTGAGGCTGCACAAAGTCTGCAAAAATATTCTCCAAGAAAATAGGTCTTCAATCATTAGTTTCCTAAAATGTCTCCATATTTAGAAACTTTTCATTTCTTAGAAAATCAATATAGAATCTCTGATTTGTCAATCTTGGACGCCACATAAGCTAACTAAATATTCCCTAAATATTCAGTAACTAACATATCAACTGAAACATAATTTTCAGCTTTTGCAGACATGATGTTTTATCCTCTTGGTTGGGACATCTTATCCGACATGTTAAAAATTATGTTAGAACATCTTGTTTAACATGTTGCTGCCAAGTTGGTTTTACCAAAATGTATACCAATTATAATTTCAGAGAAATAACATATTCCATTCATTTCCTCAAGCTTGGATACCCAGAATCACCCTTCCAAAGTCAGTTTCAAAGCTTGAAATTTGAAAATTGATTTCATTTATCATCGTACAAACTTCTCACAATAAAATCCAAGTCATTTGTGCATAAATAAAGCTACATAAGTTCAGTTTCAGAGGGATTTGAAGTGAACTTCATTAAGGTATATTTCTCAACCAAATCATCTCAAATAAATTGTTAGGATATAGTCCCTTCTTCTCTAAATCTTATGCTTCTTCTGGTTTGATTTTTCATGGTGATTTGAGCTTGCAATTTCAAAACTCGTTTTACATTTTATCTCTGGTAATTTCCAAAACGACTAGGTTGTGGTTTATATAAATATGGCGCGAGGATATGGTTGAGATCGTCTTGATAAGACGCATCTAATGATGCCACTATGAGCATCTGAATTTAAAAATTTAAGAATCTTGCTCTTGCCCTAGTTGTAGATGGTTGGAGTTTGAAGATGGCCAACGTGTCATCCTTAACCAATGAAGGCGTGCCACGTGAAACGTTTTAATTCAGTTGACTTTTCTAGTTATGGTGTGTGCCCATTGGCTGATGTTAACCATGCATTCGTGTCTCTGAGCCATCCAGATTGCCACATCACTTAATGAAGAAAGATCCAAAGCCTCTCATATTTCTGATTTTATTCTTTTTTTTCTATTTTTTCTTAAAATTCATTTTATATTTAAAAATTCATAACTCTTTTTATTTTTTATCCAAAAATTATAAAAATTACAAAAAAATACTTTGAACCATTTCTGACTTTGTGAAT
The DNA here is from genome assembly GCA_948472305.1 of Vicia faba. Taxonomy (NCBI): domain Eukaryota; kingdom Viridiplantae; phylum Streptophyta; class Magnoliopsida; order Fabales; family Fabaceae; genus Vicia; species Vicia faba. The sequence goes on from OX451736.1 coordinate 717,152,356, forward strand.
ATTTTTTCATATTTTTATTTTGATGTTTGCTTTTTTTTTATATAATTTTTGGATTGTTTGTTTTATTTTAATTGATTTAAAAAACAGTTTTAATACTTTTTAATTTCTGAAAAAAATTATGGAAGGATCCAATTATAGTTTAACAGCTATTGGTGACCTCTTTTGATTTTTATTTCTGATTTTACTCTTTTTCTTGATTTTTGGTTTATTTTGATTAATTTTTGCATTTTTTAAATTAGATCCTTACTTTCAAAATTATAAAAAAATTTGTCAACATTTGTTGACCGTGTTTTACCTTTGGTAATTTTTTGGAGTTTTAGTTTGGTGTTTTGATACACTTTGTGTATTTCATCAACTAATTCCATTTAATTAACCATTTTAAAATTGTTTTTTAATTGATTTAATTTTTATTTTCTTTTTGAGGTTGATTACATCTCTTTGAATGATCATTAGTGGCCTTAACCTATGTTTGAAGGTCCAAGTATGATTGATTATTGGACTTTGGTGCAAAACCTTTGAAGCTTGTTGTTTGGAGGCTTTGATTTTATCAATCCTCTAACAAGTATTCATCAACTTTGACCTAAGTTAAAAATTCAATCATCATTGATAATTTATCATGGATTCTATCTTCTTCATCCCCTTTCTTTTATTTTCTTTTCTTGATCAATTTGGATAAGGCATTTGAGCTTTAAGTTCATCTAAGCTTATGGATAGTTGAAAAATTATCTTCCATGACCTAAGTCTTAATCACATTTTGTTTTTACTTGTGCTACATGTTTTAGAAGCGTGGTTTTTACCATGTATCTAACATGTATGGCACATACATTTCTATTGATCGGCCTCAGATAGGTGCGACTTCTACATAAGTCCACTTACGACTGCTTAACATAGCGTTAAATTTGTCCCGATTTAGAATATGATCATTCATGGCTCAAACTTTATGTTTGTAAGTCCAAGTATGGTTGATTGATTATCTTGGATCCAATACCTTTTAAACTTGTTGTTAGGAGGTTTTGATTTTATCAATCCTCTAATGAGCTTTCATTATTCTTGGTCCAAGATCATCATTTAATCATCATTGATCATATTTATGACCATTAAATTCTAACTCTTTAACAATTAACTTTACTTTATGCCTTTACTTTATGCATTTATTTTATGTCTTTACTTTTATGCACTTTTATATTTAGCATTTACATCTCATGTTATTTACCTTTTGCTTACTTGAGCATTTTCTTTGTGTTCTTTTATCTTTGCTTACTTGAGCTCTTTTTCTTTCGATGACACCTAATAATCAACTTGAGATTTAAAAGACTTAAGGCTCTTGATTGGACTATTGGTTACTATCCTTGGCATATTGGAGTTACGGGTCTCTTGGACTTAGGATTAGAAGCTTTGCCTTGATACTTTGAGACCTTGGTACCTTGCAGTTATTATGAAGTCCCTAGAGGTTAACTCCAAGGCATTGGTTTAATTTATCTATATGCATGTTATTTTTGCTTTGTCTGGAGTCTTTGGGGTTTACTCCAAGGCATTGTGATTGGGAATTCCTCTGTGAATAGATGTTACTCTGGCCAATTTTTGTCTGAAGTCCTTGGTGTTTACTCTAAGGAATTAGTTTGCAAGTTATTCATATGAAGGTGTTATTTTGAACTCAAGGAAGTTCATCTTGTACATTGGAGCTTTGAAATAAAAAGGAAGAATTTGCTTGATTCTTAATTCATATGAGGTACTACTTCATCCGAGGCTTATTTCATCCGAGGCTTGGTTTTATCTTAGTATTATGCTTGTTTGGTTTTTAATCTAAGGGATTGGAATTCTCATCGACTTCTTTATGTCAAGTGTTGGATCCTTGTTGGTTAGACCTTTCCTTACCTTAGCTTTTACTTTGTGTTTTAAGATGGTCTCTTCATCTCTTTCAATCTTCTTTAATTTCAAAATGTTCTCCATCCTTTTCAAAACTCTTCTTGTTTTTAAACTTGAATCACTTTCAAAATAAACTTGGACTTAGGTCCATGCATTTTCAAATTTATTTTTCTTAATGAAATCCTTAATCAATTTAATCATACTTTGACATCTTTTTAGAAGACTAAAAGTCATTAATCTCATTCAAACCATTTTGCCACTTTGCCTTTACTTTAAAACTTTTCTCAAAGATTAAACTCTTGTTGATTTTATAGTGAAGCAAGTTACTATACTTCTATAATATGTAGTGAAGTGATACATTTTCCACTTGAGTGTTAAGTGATGTCTTGTTGATTTTAAATCCAAGCTATGTCCTCCACTTTGAGATGATGCAAATGCGCATTTCTCATAATTGTGGGTAGTAAGTATGTTTTCCACTCAAATATTATGAGATGTCTCTTCTCTTAAAATTAACTGAAATTCTGGTATTCAAATCTGAGATGTCCTAAGAGATGTCGAGACACCTTTCTCTGAACAAACACACAATGATAAGATAAATGATAAACAAAGTGCAGAAAAGTAAAGAACACACATGATTGTTAACCCAATTCTGTGTACAAGAACACCTACTATAGGGGTTACCAAGCCAGGGAAGAAATTAACTAGATAGTATCAATTTGAAGCTAAACTCCCCCGTTTACAACTTCTCACTTAATCACTACCCTTGCTTAACTTCTACCTAAGACTCACCTAGGTATGAGACCGTGCTTAAATCCCTTCCAATCACAGAACAATGACTGAAAAATTCTAAACACTTATAAAATAGTATAAGTCACACTTCAAAGACACACAATCATTCACTGTTTAAAAGCTTTGGAATGATTGACAGAACTTAAAACTCAAAAAACAAAGTCCTTTTCTTTTACCATGATGATAATCGAGAGGCTCATAATTAACACACAAGCCCTAATAAAAATACACTGTAAGTTCCATACAATTACTAGGGTTGAAGCCTTCTATTTATAACCTTCAATGTACTAGATTTGGGCTTCACAGACGCAGCTAGATATGAAAGAGGCGCTGCAGAAATATATCCTCAAAGATAGGAAATCAATAATTAGTTTCCTAAATTATCTCCATAATTAGAAACTTGAGATACTCCTTGAATTCAGCTTGAATCCTTTTAATCTTCAAACTGAGCGCCACATAGGATAGCATAATATTTCCAAATATTCTGTACTTGTAACAAACTAAAATATCCAATAAAACAGCTGTATACAATCATGATGTCAAAAGAAACTGCATATGACATTGCATTAGACATTTTTCTCCAGTTGATATAACATTTTATTTAAACATGTCTATACTGAGTTAGTTTTACCAAACATAATCCAGTTACAACAAAATAGAGAATTAACAATCTCCCCCATTTGGCTTATTTTGGCTAAAATAACTTAGTAAATCTTTCACACATTACCAGCAATACAATGAAGCAACCAGAAAAAAACCCAGAGCCTCCACCAAACTTTATTTATCTCGAAGAAAAGGTAAATATCGAGGAAACCCAAAAAGGAAGAATAAGATGGTCTTGCTACCAAGAGAGAGGGTACGGAAGCCGATTATGCAAGGGGAAGGTATTATCACCCATAAAATCCATTATACTCAATGGGATCCACTTCGATTGTTTGTTTGTAAGTGTGTGTGTATCTAAAACTATACTTGCTAAGGGAAATGCATGAATGAGTTAAGAGGAAAAATAAAAGATTTTTATTATTGCGTTCGTGAGGGTCTTACAACCTTGTGCCTACGTATCCCGTGAAGGAATCAGAACACCATAGTTCTTCTAAAAAATGTTAGTTTGTTGGTGTTTTTAGTGGGAGGTGTTAACGTTCACGTTCTAACAATAGGCACGACTTGTATCGCGGTAGAATAGAAATAACACGCCCTTTTTGAAAAGGTTAAAGAGAAAAGCCAACTGGAAAAAGGTTTGGATTTTCCTTGTGTTTTGGTTAACTTTGAAATGAGTTTGAATAAAGATTAAGTGTTTTTTGGATTTTTGATTAAGAAAAGAGATTTTGTTTTAAAGGATGCAATGCAAAAGAAAGGTCTAACAGAAGTTAAAACCCTAATGTTTTCATGCAATTAGTGGACTTAATGTTGAGTTTTAAAGGGAAAATTTAACCTAAAGATGTTATAATGCATAGGTCGATCTTAAAGTCTATTCAACACGAAACGATTAAAATAAATCTAAACTCTTCATGGAATTCCTAAAGGAGCATGGAAATATTAAAATAAAAGAAATGAAATTCTAATCTATTATTTTTTTAATCATTTTTATCATGTGAAAGGAACTATTAAAGAACTCATGTGTGTATGCAAGATAAAATCAAATAAAAGCAGCTAGACAATTAAAAGATTAACACTCAAATTTTAATCCAGTTAATTAAAAATATTTCATAAAACTAATTTAAGAAAATTAGTTAAATAAAAACGATTAACAAAATTAATTGGCATATGTAATACGGTGGTAGAACTGACTTGTTTTGCGTTTTATCGCAAATGTTACGGATAGCTAGAGTCGCCACCGACTTTTATTTTATCTAATAAGGAAAGGGTGAAAAGAACATGAAAGACCTTCGAGATTTTTGATTTCAGGGGGTAGGTTATGAAAAGGGAAGGTGTTAGCATCCTTTTCATCCGTAGTTATCCGCTGGCTCTTAATTTCTTAGCTCACTTTGTTTGAAATGCTTTGTGTGTATGTGTTTAAAAATATTTTGAAAATGCCTAAGTGCGACAACTTTGTAATGATTCTCGTATCAGTTGAGAATGCATAAAAAGTGTTTGTCTTGATAATATTTCAGAGAAAAGTGTTTGTGTGAAAAGATATTTTTTTGGTGAGCCAGCGATTACGAGCTATCTACCTACTCAAAATTCTTTCGTGTTATTTCCCTCCTCCTTAGATAGTTCTATCCTACCATTAGTTAATAGGAAGCCCTATTGTTGTATGTGTGAGGGACAGGCGCGGGTCATTGTACAGTCATCGAAGGCAACTTGTAAGGATGCTTTAGCAATTTTATCGTAAGGGACTAAGATCTTTTACCGAAGGCAACATCGAAGGGTCATCGAGAGACTATGATCTTTTGTATCGGATGGACTTTGCTAATGCGTCCCCACGTTCGAGGGACATGACTATTTTATTCGAAGGCAACAAGTGGGTTTACCCTAGAAGTGAGTGTGTGAAAAGTGTATTGAATTCAATTATTTTATCTTGTGATTAGGGTTTTATAGATAGTTTTTAGTCTTTTCATACAAACCCTAATTACTAGCAGTTATAAAGAAAACAATAAAGGCAGAAATTAAAAGTCCTGCGTTATTGCAAAGCTTTGGGAAAAGGGGGTACAAAACCACAAAATCAGGGGAAAAGGAAAGTAAAACCCTAATTAAAACTATTATAAACCATATCAATTACATAATCGAGAAAAATACTAAATGCGAAAATAATAAAGGTGCGCGAAAGTTGTATAATAAGAGAAAAATTATTTTTAAAAAACTTGATGATTAACCTAAAGTCTAATTGATTTTAATTTAGAAAAAAAGAATTAGCTGATTAAAAGAGAATCAATTAATTAGGCAAACCATAAAATCTAGGTTGATTTTAATTTAATTAGGAAAACTTAAAAATAAATCAGGGTTTATTAATGAAAACCTAAAACTAAATTAAGGTTAATTATTAAAACCTAAAATTGATTAAATTAATAAAACCTAAAATTAAAATTAGGGTTTTTATTTAAAAAAGGAATTGGAAAAAGGTTTTTTTAAAAGAGTGAGAAACATAGAATTAAACAAAATAACCAAATGAGTAGGGGTGGGTGTTGAATCCATGCCCTCAGTAGTTTCCAGCAGCATGCTCACCACTAGGGCAGGCGCGCGCCCGTGCTAGGATATGCGTCCAACATGTTTTATAATCAACCTGCAAAGATATGAGAAATATGAAAAAATAGAAAAACCAGGGATCGGACCCGTGACCTGAGGGAGGAAGGACTTAGCGCGTGCGTTTTAACCACTGGGGTGGTGATACATCCATTAATATAACTGAAATAATAAATATATAATATAAAGACCAAAGCATAGGCTGTCAAACTACCACCTCCGGTGGTTAACTCTTTCTTCTCCGGCCTAGCCTTTTTGCAAACCTGCGAAATTCAATCAAAACAAAAAGGAAAACAACCCTAATTGACTAATTAAGGTCCTGTGATTTTAATGAGCATGTTAGTTTGGTCTAAAACCACTTGCATCATGAGATCTGAAGCTTCAAAAACTTCGTGCCCTAACAATGGCACGATCAAGTTTCTGTATCCAAACTTTCATGTAAGACATTAGAAACATTCTAATAATTCATATGAATTATGCTGGTATGTTAACAACAATTGAAATAATGTTAAACCTTAAAAATAAAACCTCACCAACTTACCAACCGGAGTTCACGTAAGGAAGGGTTCTGGGATTGCTTTGTGATAGATAAGGGGCTGTACCAACTCCTGGAAGCTTCAAGAAGATGATAAGAAGCTCAAAGTTACTTGAGAATGGCTGGAAAATAGGGTTTGTCGTTGCCCTAATTCTTGAAAATTTGAGAATTTTTAGGAGTTTGCTTGAGGCAGTCTTTTTCGTGTCTTTGCATTTGATGTTGTAGGTATATATAGGACATGAGATTAGGTCAACAAAAATTGAAGAAAATATTACATTAAGGGTTAAGATTTGATTTGGAAGTTTGCATGGGAATTTGATATTTTTGGCTCATTCTTGCACCAATCACTCTTACACGAATATGACAGCTTGTATATTAGATCTTGGGCCTCCAACATGACTGAAATCAAAGGCCTCATGCTTTAATCCATTAAGTTTATATTTATTTGATTTATTTTGAGTTTAATTGAATAAAAAAAAAGATAATGCATGAATGGAGTTATGGGTCTTTAAACATGTCATGATCACTTTTGGATATGAAAAATTAGGCCCAATAGCTCAAAATTACAAATCTTCTCCATTTGGAATTCATGCATTATACCAAAGTTTCCCAACTTGTAATGGCCACAACTCTCTCAATTTTCATATTTTGAAAATGATCTTAGACTTTTTGGAAAGACAAAGGTGTCCTATACAATCTCTATGTTGATCATTTTTGCATTTTAAGAATTTACATTAATGTAAGTTGCCTTTACAAAAAGTGTCTTTTTGTTGACTTTTGAAATGACCTGTAATGTATTGGCTTATATCTCTCAAATGATGCATTTTTTTAGACTTGAGCATAGAGATACCAAGTTGTAGAGAATTGAACTTCCTTTAAAATGAGCTTTGGTTGGGGAATAGCTGATGAAGCATGTGAAAGTTATGCTTGGTCAAAGTTCAGTTGACTTCTCCTAAGGAACCCCTAATTTGGAAACTTTTGACTTTTGATGATTTGAGGGATTTTCTTGAGGAATCATGATCAACCATTGATCAAACGATGAATATGACTTCAAAATGTTGATGTGGACCAAAAATCTTGAAATTTGACTGTATGTTGACCATATTTGACTTTTCACCCAATATAGTTGATTTTTAGTCATCTGAGCCATTGACTGAGCAAATTTATGATGCAAGACTTAAAACTTGACATGAGCATTCTTGAAGACCTATGGGGAACCATTAAATCCACTTGAGACCTTGAAAACCCAATCTTCCTTTAGAAATACCAAACCCTAGTTGTGGACCCATTGCTTAGGAGGAGAATTTGTCTGATCAATTCTTGAGCCAACTTGAGCAAATGAGGATATCATGAGAATATCTTGAAGGAAAGTGGGAGGACAAATTTTAGGGTATAATAGCTGCCCCTGTTCAATCTTCTTAAACCTTAGGAGTTAGATTGACATGTCCACCATTCGTGACTTGAAGGTAGAAGATGATTGAACACTTAAGTGCCCAGAAATTTGCACTCCCTTGTGCACGAAGTAACATTGTTGGCTGATTATACCAGGAATGAGTTTAAGGATGCCATTTGGAGAGTAACGAGATGTCAGAGATGGGCTTATAGATGCCATCTGAAGAGGTGACGGAGAGTCGTTGGAGATGGGCTAATAGATTCCACCTAGAGTAATTGTTGATAGGAATATCAGAATAAGTCTACGCCTGACTTTGTCTTAAGAAGATGTATTTGGAATGAGTCTACGTCCGACTTTGTCCAAAATAATATCAGAGTGAATCTATGCTTTATTTTTGTCTGAATGATATACTAGAATGAGTTTATGCTCGACTTTTTCTAGAAGATATGTTTGGAATGAGTCTACGCCCGACTTTGTCCAAATGAATTTCAAAAGGAATCTACGCTTGATTTCATCTGAACTAGAAGATGTCTATGCCTGACTTCAAGTAGAAGAGGTACCGAAAAGAGTCTACGCCTGACTTTTTCCAAAAAAAGTATCAGAAAGAAATCTATGCTTGATTTCATCCGAACTAGAAGATGTCTACGCCCGAATTCAACTAGAAGAGGTACCGGAAAGAGTCTACGCCTGACTTTTCCCAATGGAGTATCAGAAGGAAATTTACACCTGACTTCATTTGAATGATGCACTAGAAGATGTCTACGCCTGACTTCGTCTAGAAGAGATATTTTTTTAGAATGATTCTCTGGGGAAAGTGCTTAAGTAGCTACTTGTCATATTTAGTCTCTGAGGGGAATTGTACGATCCTGTAGATAGTCGCACCATTTTTTAGGAATTACTCTGCAACTTGTTAGAAAATTGTTGATGACGTTCGTCTGTTTGAGAACTTAACCGAAAAAGACAAGGTTAGCTCTATGAAATTTCATGATGTATGTAATAAATTGCGTAATGATGCTCTCGAAATAAATGTGAATGTGTTACTCCATTTCGTATGCATATGTTATGATAAATGATGTATGAATGTGAGATGTCGCTGAAGTATATCGATAGATTTGTATAAAATTCTTGATAGGGAAAATAAATCCTTGATTGTTGCTGGGGATGACGAATATGAATCTTCGATCTGTTGGAGATTCCTGCTTGCTATTTGAGGAAACTTCACTGGGGAATTTGATTTCTACTTGGGGAGAGGAGTTTAAGAACATTGGTTGTTCATCGCTCTGTTGGGGAGTTTAATTCTTATATACCCTGACTGGGGATAAAAGAGATGAATAATCTTCCGAGGTGCTGTCTAACTGAGTTTCTGATATGGACGCCGACTCGTCTAGGGAGGATAAGATTAACTGATATTTGGTATGGTTTCATATTTCATAGTAACTCTCTGGGGGTAGCAGCCCGAGTTACTCTTTGTTGGAGAGAGATGTTTTGCTGGTGATTTATAATAGTTAGAGGGATAGACTCAAGCTGGGGAGATTGAATTCCGCTGGAGAAATAAACCCTGTTGGGGAAATAAATCCTGTTGGGGAAATAAACCTTGTTGGGGAAATAAACCCTGCTGGAGAAACACTCTGCTGAGGAAATAAACCTGCTGGAGGAATATATTCTACTGAGGACATGAGCCTTGGTGGAGAAGAGAAATATGTAGGGGATTTTATAGTGGTGGAGAAATAAACTCAGCTGGGAAAGAGAATTCCTGTGAACTGTGTTGCTATCATAGTCTACTAAAAATTGAAACTCCATAGGTTGGAGACATTTCCGGGGAAAAGATTATACTCCTTTGTCCACTAGGGGATCTGCTGGTGAGTACGATTAGAGTATTTCAAACTTGCGGGGAATATGTTGAGTTCATGAAGATGACTCCGTGGGGGATAATCTTATGAAAACTGCTTTGTGGGGAAACTTTACTGGAGATTACTTTATGGGGATATATGGACGGTTTGAATATTATCCTGACTCCTAAAGTCTTGAGTAAATACTTATTCCTATTTTTTATGCATATTTTGTTAATAGTAATCATGTTCATATGCATATGTTCATTCAATTTAGTCATTGGATTTTTTTTTTTGCAAACAAAATTTGAACTTTGAAATTGTATTTAGATTGATAGTTTGCCTATAAACAGGCGATTGTTGTACAAAGAGACAAAATTCCTAGTAAGAGGAAATCATTATGAAAAATGAAGAGAGTACAAAGTGAAAACAAAATATATAGCTATGTGTAAATGATCTCATCGGGTTCTAACTCTGCTATTTCCCCTATGTCTTTGAGTATCTCATCCCTCACTTTTTGGAAGAAGTTGATTGAATTGATCTGTACCATTCGAACTTCACGTTGGTAATAAAGTTGTCTGTAAGTGATCCAATGAGACATAGTTTTAAACTTTAATCCCTAATTTTTTCCTGGACCGCCCTTTTGGGTTTTCTGTCCACCGAGATACCCTTTTTTACCTGTTGTACCCCAAAATTTTCCCTCCCATATTTCTCAAAACATTTCAAGAAAGATCCCCAAGTTGCTCAAGGTAGTCCAAGGGTTGGCCAGACAAGCTCTCTCCTAAGGCAGTCTACCTCAAATTAGGGTTTCATGTTGCATCAAGATACTTGAGTCCAAGTGATCCCAAATTCTCACCAATGTCCTAATATGTTATCAAGATCATCCATGTCAAGTTTCAAGCCTTGCAGAGAAAGTTTTCCCAGTCAATTGCTCAAAGGCCATAAAATCGACTGTGCTAGGGCAAAAGTCAACTGTGGCCCACATACAGTCAAACTTGAGGATTTTTGGTCAACATTCTCATTTTGAAGGATATTTCATCATTTGATCAAGGTTTGATCATGATTCATCAAGGATTGCTCATAATTCATCAAGACTCAAAAGTTGTTAAATTAGGGTTTTGCAGGAAAAGTCAACTCAACTTTGACCAAGCATAAATTTCTCATACTTTATGAGAAATGACACATACAAAGTTCATTTTGAAGAGGATTCAATTCCCTACAATCTATCTTCAGCTCCCAAGTTCAAGATATGCACTCACAAGAAGTTATGAATTTGGACATTATAGGTCATTTGAAAAGTCAACAAAAACACCTTTTTTTGTCAAAGCTTCATACATGAGCATGGAATATCAAAATGAGATGAGACAAAAAGGGTTACTTAGAGGACATCTCAAGATTTCCAAAAAGTCCAAGAACACCTCCAAAGATTCCAAATTGAGGAAGTTATGCATTGGTGAAGTTGACATTTTTTTGCAAAATTGTCAAAAGTCAACTATGCCTAAAACTTCAATTTTTGCCAAATGGGCCCAATCTTTTTCACTTGTTTTGAATTTGCAACATAGTCCATGAGCCCTAGCCTTTGCCACTTGTCATTTTCATGTTTTTATTATTTATTTTGATTTTTATTTGATTTAAATCAATTTTAATCAAAATAAATCATATAAAATCCAAAATATTGAAAGCAAGAGATTTTGTGCTTATTTCAGGTTCCAATTACAGCTAGCAAGTAATCAAACTCGTGCAAGGCATTAGGGTGGACAAAAAGATGGGTTTTAGGCCAATTTTGGAAATATTTAAAGGAGGATCAAATCACAATCAAATTCATTGATGGAGGAAGATTGGATGCATTCTTTCAAACCTAATACATTCCTTGATACAAATAAAACAAAGGCAGACCTAAAAAGAGGCTAGAAACGGGCGCAGCAAGCAAAGCAACATTTGAAAAAAAATCAAGAAAAGTGTAAGATCGAATTCCTATTTCCAGGCATCCTCAAGGCCTTCTAGCTATCCCAATCGATTCCTGGGTGTGTCAGCAAGCTAAAGCAATCAAGAACCAAGCCGTTCCAGTCCCAGAAAGCTCTGTAAGTCCATCACGAAACTCATGAAATCTTGAATTCGAATAGCATGATTTAGGCATTGTTAGGATGAATTAATCATATATTGTTGATCCATGAAACATTTGCAAGCTTCCTGTATTGTTTAATTGCATTTATATGGCATGTACTAAAATTCACCATGGCTAGGGTTCGTAGCTCCATTTTAGGGTTTTTGCTTGCAGGAGAAATTGGCCTTGATAAAAGGTACCATCATGTTCAGAAGGATGAGACGAATCTAACCATGGCCTTGGTGGTCATTTATATCACGTGTACGTGATTTTGAGAACTAGAAGGGCTGTAGCGACGGACGTTGTTCGTAGGTATAGATTCCCAAACTTTTAGCCACGAAGAGAGGAAAGAGACGAAGATGTGGCTTCACCAGATTTGGCCATTTGAATTTCGCGCGAAATATTTTATTATTTTATTTGTTTTATATATTATTATTGTTATGTGTTTTATGTACAAACAAAAGCGAATGGTGCAGTGGTGAGCATAACATTGACAATTGTTCCAGGACCAGGGTTCGAATCCCAAGTCCCCTAACTTCTCCATATTAATTTTCTTTTCAGGATCTCATGCATGTACAAGCCCAGGGTCCACCATACACCTTTCCAATCTAGCCAACCAAGTGTCAGATGGCCAAATCTGATGGCCATCATCTGAAGGTGCATCATGAGCCAGGGTTAACCATCACACTGGATCTCAAAGGTCAACTTGGACCTCACCATTTTGGGCCCAGATCTGGCTATTTACACCCCCATATTGCAGGCCCGGTTTGCTTTTCTTTAATTCTTTTCTATTTATCTCATTTAATTTTATTTATTTATTTTACTAACCAAATAATTATTTTCTTTTTATCAAAAAATCACAAAAATATTTTTCTATCCAATTAAATTTAAGATATTCATTTTCATTAAAAAATTAATTAATTAAATTAGGTTTGATTAATTTAGATAACTTTAATTTATTTTGTACATAATTAAAATTAATTAGAATAAATAGGTTTTATTATTAATTTAATTATATTTTATTTTTTCCTAAAATAACAAAAAAAAAATCAAAAATAGGTCATTTAATTATTTTTACTAATTAATTTAATCACTAATTAATTGCATATTTAATTTAGAAAACTTATTTCTTTTCTTAAAAACAACCAAAAGACAATATTTCTTTTAATTAGGTTAGAAGGGTCAAAACCCTAGTTTCTCGATCTAATTTTCATCGCGCGCTTTATTATTATTTTTATCATATTGATGTAACTGCCTACAGTTTGTAATAGTTTTAATTAGGGCTTTTACTTTTCATTATCGCTTTATTTTTAAAGGGTTTGTTTTTGGCTATGTAAATACCCGAAGCCTTGTAATAGCGTAGTTTAATTTCTGCGTTTTAAATTCCACAAACTATTAACTGTTAGATGTATGATAATTGGATGCATGACAAGAATGTATGATTAAATTTAAAACAGTTAGATCACCCTAAATGTGCAAAGATAAATAAACTGAAATTGAATCACTCGCATATACGCACTCCTAGGGTACACTCCTACTTGGTTGCCTTCGGTAAACGGTCATTGAGTATAGGATGCTTTAGTGGTCGTCCTTTTGTCCATAGATCAAAGTTGCCTCGGAAAGGTTGCCTCGGATATTGTTGCCTCGGATAATTGATCTAAGACATTAGGGTTATTACTAAGACGTCCTAACATTGCTTTAGTGACTGTACGCCCCTTTTCGAATTGACCCTTAAAACTCCAACGATGGTGCTACCTACTCACTAATAGTGGGATAACATTGTCTAAAGGAAACGAACATAGAACAGTTCTTTTTTGGAGTAGGTAGATTAGCTCTTAAGTACTTGCTTAATCAAAACAAACTTTTTTCACACTTACACTCCTTTACAAAACAAAGTTTTCAAAAACACTTCATTACACTCTTGAAGACAGAAGCAAGAGTTAAATCGAAGTCAAAACAAAAATTTTTCAAAGCACACAAACACAAAGAAAACAATTTTGAAAATGATGAGCAAGTACCTAAGAGCCCGTAGATAACTACAGATAGAAAGGATGCTAATAACTTCCCTTTCTATAATCTACCCCCCGTACTCAGAAATATCTCGAAAAAGGAATTTTTCTGTGCTTTTTTCCTTTCCTTGTTGGATAAAATAAAAGACAGTGGCGACTCTTGCTTACCACGACATTTTGCGAATAAAAAATGCAAAACGCAAACCAGTATTAACAGTCGGTTCTGCCACTGTATCACAGAACTGGCGACTCTGCTGGGGATTGAGTTTCATAAGTGGGGTGTACCTTAGGAATAGTTCATCATATTGTTTTCAATTGTTTAATCTGTTTGCTTTATTTTGTGGGCTTTGTATCGGAGTTACTATAGATCCTTACCCGGATCTGGGGATACCTTTTAGGTAAGTAGCAATAGACTGCGAGGGAACTGTACGGCGTAGACCGATACGGTTGAAGCAGTAGCTACGTTGGTGTGACACATTAGTTGGTACCGATATCCCTTATGGAGGAACAAGGAGAGTATGGGGATGTTAATGGGTCATTAAGCATCAACTGACCTTAGAACCTATAATTGACCAACTTGGCCATAGAAAAGTAGCAGTATGCTACACTCATTGAGACCATACTCTCGCGATGATTCTGACCGCAAGAAAAGGTTGCTAAACTGGAATTATGACCGATCGAGGATGGCCAGTGATATTGAGAACCTCTAGAACTCGGTTACTATTACTAGGACAGGTTGAACCAACTAAACTGCAAGAGGGTAGTACCTAAACTCCATGCCATCCTGAAATTTAAGGGCTATTGTGTGACTTGTTTTCCCTTACCATGTTTGCTATCTGTGATACCTGTGGTGTGTTCTTATCATGACATCATGCATCATGACATCGCATGCATATTTCATTAGACTAACCATTTCAAAGACCGAGGGGATTCATCTTTGTTCTGTTTTGTAGATCATGGCATCTATGCGCAAAATACCATTCGGATCAACTTCGTGCAGATCCCTGCTCAGCTTAGAGAGTTGGTTGCAAAGGTTCCTGATACTTCTTCCTTTGTTAGAAGACATGGTCATCTCCTCAGCCTGGTCACTTCCACGTTGGATGAGCAAATAATGAGTGTGTTGTTCCAGTTTTTTGACCCGTTGAATCACTGTTTCACCTTCCCGGACTATCAGTTGGTCCCTACTTTGGAGGATTTCTCTGATTTACTTGGCATATCTATTCTATAGAAGACACCCTTTACAGGTTTGGAGAGCGCTCCTAGACCGTAGGATATTGCTTCAGCCTTCCATCTGACAAAGGCTGATGTAGTATCTAACTGGGAGACTCAGAGTGGGATGAAAGGATTCTTGGCTAAGTTTTTGATTGATCAAGCTCAACAGTTCTGGGATTGTTTGGACTTTCAAGCATTTGAAGACATCCTGGATCTCCTCATTTATGGCTTGGTTCTGTTCCCTAATTCAGATTCTTTTTTCAATGTGAACGCAGTCAAGATCTTCATGTCTCGTAACCCAGTGCCTACTCTCTTAGGTGGTATTCTACATGCTCTTTATACCCGTACCGTTCGGAAAAGGGGAACTCTGATGTGCTGTTCACCGCTGCTCGCGAGGTGGTTTATTTCTCACCTCCCCAAATCTGCATTGAAGAATGAGGAAGGTATGGGTTGGGCTTACAGAATCATGTCCCTTGCTCATACGGACATCCTTTGGAGTACTAAGGACATGGAAAAGGTAGCTGTCATTGATCGGTGTGGGGAATACCCCAATGTTCCATTGCTTGGAATTCGAGGAGGCATAACCTATAATCCTTGTTTGGCCTTACGACAGTTTGGACGAGCTCGAAGGCACGATCCTCATGAGTTGCTACTTCCAGACATTGTTTTTGACTTCAAAGGGGATGTTGAGGGACATCGCCGCAGATTTATACGAGCTTGGGATAGGGTGAACAGGTCTGATCCACATGAGCTAGGAATGAAGACTTCTCTCCCGATGCAACCATACCTCCAGTGGGTTCGAGCCCGTGCTCAAAAGCTGGGAATGCCATATGAAGCTGTTTTGCCGGTGATTGTGGAGCATACCGATGAAGAAGGTGTTCCTTATACGATCCTCCATCCTCATATGCCTACTGATCTGAGAGCATTGAAAAGGTCTTGGATCCAGCTAAGGGAAGAACGGGATACCTATAGAGAGAAGTATCATGAGCAGGAACGAAAGATCCTAAAGCTTACAAGGCAGTTGGAGACTGAGAGGAGAATCAATGATTATGTCAGCACGAAAGGAAAACGACCATGGGAATTCTGATGTCTTTTTATTGTTTCTAATTTAGATTTGCTTTTCAGTATTTCTTTTGTAATGCCTTAAAGGCATTTGTTAAACATTGTGTCAAGTTTTAATCTAATAAAAGTGTGTTTTATTTTGGTTTACAAATTTGAATCTCCCTAAGTCTTTGAAATCATTTCATACGCATTCCATTCCCATGCACCTCATTATAGGCACCCTTACAGGTTTCTCATCTTCTTCGCTGTTTATTTAAGCAATCATGTCTTCTGAAACATCTACTGATCAAGCCATCAAGGCTCTGCAAGCTCAGAATGCTCAGTTCCATGAAATGTTCATGAACTTGGCCAAGAGTCAACAAGATTTGAAGACTCTTATCTTGAAGGACAAGAAGAAGAAGAAGAAGACGGTTCTCCTGAATATGGGTCACAGGTTTGGGAACAGGTTGAGACAAGAAGTTGATTTATCTCAATCATCTGGAGAAGGAGAGAATCAAGAAGAAAGGAAGGGTCCTAGCCCTGTGGTTTCTGACAATGACATTGACTTTGATGAAGACCAGTATCCTCCTGCTGAGGATAGGTATAAGCAACTCGAAGACCGGTTGAGCGCAATGGAGATCTAGAAGGTACCTGGGTTGGACTTTGGAGATTTGGGTCTGGCATCTGGGGTGGTGATCCCAAACAAGTTTAAAGCACCTGTCTTTGCTAAGTACGATGGGGTATCCTACCCGAAGCTTCACCTCCGCTCGTACGTCAGAAAGATTCAACCATATATCGCTGATAGGAACCAATGGGTTCATTTCTTTCAAGATAGTCTGTCAGGGACTCAACTTGAATGGTTCTATCAACTGGAAGGAGCTAATGTCTGCAACTGGGAGGACCTTGCTGCTACTTTTTACAAGCAATACCAGTATAATGCCGACCTTGCCCCCACGCGTACCCAACTTCAGGGTATGTCTATGGGTGCGAGCGAAGGTTTTAAGGACTACGCTCAGAAGTGGAGAGATCTTGCTGGAAGAGTCAAACCCCCTCTGGCTGATAGGGAGTCGGTGGATATGTTTCTTGGGACTTTGTCTGGTCCATATTTCAACCATTTGATCGGTAGTTCATCGTCCGGGTTTACTGAATTGATTATGACCAGGGAAAGAGTCGAAGCCGGTATTAAAACTGGTAAGATACAGAAAGGTGATTCATCAAGTACAAAGAAGAAGCCTTTCAAGAAGGAATCTAGTGCAGTTTACAACTCGAGGAGCCAAAACCGACCTGAACACCACCAAGCAGTTAATGCGGTGGTAATATCAAGACCAACTGTTGCCCCACAATGCAACAATCAGCAAATAGTGGAGAGACTGCAAAGGCAGTATACTCGGCTCAGTATGACTTTATCTCAAATTCTGCCGTAACTATTGAAAACCAACTTGGTGATTCTGAAGGAGGCTCAAAAGAATCCCAGTACTACATCACTGCTGTATGATCTGAATGCCCGCTGTGCTTATCACTCTGATAGCCCGGGGCATGATACCAATAACTGTCGGGCTTTAAAGAATAAAGTGCAGGATTTGATTGATGCTAAAGAGATTGAGTTTGAAGCGTCGGAAAAGCCTAATGTCGTGACTGCTCCTATGCCCAAGCATGGAGTAAATGCTGTGGATGATGATTCATTTGTGACCTCCGTAGAAGACATTTCTACTCCGTTGATGACTGTAAAGAAGAACTTATTATTGGTCGGTTTATTTCCGGGATGTGGCGAAGGTTGCCACTTATGTTCCATCCTACCTACTGGTTGCCATCTATTGAAGTCAGGTGTCCAACGCCTGATGGATAACAAAGAGATCTTGTTCGAGAAAACTTTGTTTCCATTGATTCCTGTTGAAGATGTTTCCATAATCACCATTTTCGACAATTCTTCCAAGGTTTCCTCGAGAAAGCCTGTTAGAATTACATCTGTGCTGAGAGTTGCTCCATTGATCATTACTATTCCTGGGCCTATCCCTTACACGTCAGATAAGGCTGTCCCGTGGCATTATGGGGCCGATGTATATTATCATGGGATTAAACAAGACTTGAAGGATGAAGAGGCTGATACTGATGTCAGCAATATTGTTGGGTCTAGCAAAGTCACCCAAAGCGGAAGACTTTTATCTCCTGAGACCTCTCCACCAACTGTTCAGAAGCCTATTGCTATTACACCTGCCAGTACCTCTGCTACTATCCCTGTTCATGTTCAAATCATTACCCCTGTCGCCGAGTCATCTGACGCTCGGGGCAAAGGGATCATCAGTGAGCCTGCCCGGACGGAGGCACCGAAGATGATTACTGTTGAAACCTCTAGGCAGGAGATAGAGGAAATTTTGAAGATCATCAAGAAAAGTGACTACAATGTAGTCGAACAGCTGGGGCAAACCCCATCGAAGATCTCGATGTTATCTTTTTTGTTGTGCTCAGAAGCCCATGCTAAGGCTCTAATTGCTTTCCTGAAAACTGCGCATGTGCCGTAGGAGACATCTGCTGACCAGTTCAAAGACTGTGTGGCTAGTTTGACCGCTGACAACGGGTTGGGTTTCTCCGATGCAGATTTGACTGCCAAAGGAAAGAATCACAATGATGCTCTTCATGTTTCAATCGAGTGCAGGGGCACTACTTTGGCCCACGTGCTGGTGGATACTGGGTCCTCGTTAAGTGTTTTACCCAAGAAAGCGTTAGACCGGTTGGACTGTGAAGGGTTGGTTTTGAAGCCAAGTAATATTGTGGTTAGGGCCTTTGATGGATCCAAGAGGATGGTACATGGAGAGGTGGAGGTTCCTGTTAAGGTTGGTTCCCAGAATTTCACGTCTACATTCTATGTGATGGACATTCGACCATCTTATTCTTGCTTATTGGGTCGCCCGTGGATTCATAAAGCTGGGGCAGTGACTTCTACGCTCCATCAGATGTTAAAATATCCAGTGAAAGGGAAAATTGTTACAGTACGAGGGGAAGATGAGTACATGGTGAGCCACCTCAACTCTTTTCGGTATGTGGAGATGGACGAGGAGTTCATTGAGACCTCGTGCCAGAACTTTGAAGAAGTCCCCCAGACTCTGGCATCGACTGAAACTGTTGTTGAAGATCCTCCAATGAAGATGGCTTCCCTCAAGGATGCCCGGGCTGCTATTGAGAAAGGTGGGTGTGCGAATTGGGGCCAACTCCCTGACTTTACACACAAGACTGACAAGTTTGGCTTGGGTTTTACTGCAGAAGCTCAAAGGACTGTTCGGCATGCGCGGATTGGAAGACCTCCCTTGCGTATCACAAATCCGGAAGTGAATGCAGTTGAAGATGATGATGAAGAGTCCGACATTAACAGCTGGATTTACCCGACTACTGACGGCAGATTGAGCAATTGGACGGCGAAGGACTTCGTGCCCATTTATTTTATTACACAATAATAAGACTTTTGTTTTGGATTTGTAACAGACAATTTGAAACTTTTATGGCCCGGTGCCTTGCCCAAGACACCGTGGCTTTTTTTGAGGGCTTATTATGTGTCATTACCATATATCATCAATAAAAGCATTGGACGTTTTCTTGCATTACAAATTTTGCGCTCCTTGTTTTTTCTTTTCTATCTTGCAAAAACAGCTATTTGTCTTACACACACTCACATATACAGGTCTACATCCACTTTGGATCCCACTGACAACGACTCTGCTACTGCCAATTATGACTTTGAAAGTCCGATCAACCAAGCCAAGGACGAAGGTGAGGATGATTGTGAAGTGCTTGGGGAACTTGCTAGACTGTTACTTCAGGAAGAGAGGGCCATTCAGCCGCATGAAGAGCCTGTGGAATCAGTAAATCTGGGTACAGAGGAAGTCAAGAAAGAGGTCAAGATCGGTGCAAATCTGGAGCTTAGTGTCAAGCGATGGTTGATTCAGATGTTGTGTGACTATGTTGAGATCTTTGCCCGGTCTTATGATGATATGCCGGGGTTGGATACTGATATTGTGGTTCACTGCTTGCCAACCAAAGAAGACTGTCCTCTAGTGAAACAGAAAGTTTGTCGAATGCGCCCAGAGATGTCCGAGAAAATCAAGGTCGAGGTTATGAAACAGTTTGATGCCGGTTTTCTAGCAGTTACTTCTTACCCGCAGTGGGTTGCCAACGTGGTTCCAGTGCCAAAGAAAGATGGTAAGGTTCGAATGTGTGTTGACTATAGGGATCTGAACAGGGCAATCCCCAAGGATGATTTCCCTCTGCCCCATATCGATGTTCTGGTTGACAACACCGCACAGCATAAGGTCTTCTCCTTTATGGATGGTTTCTCCGGTTACAATCAGATTAAAATGGCTCCCGAGGATATGGAGAAGATAACCTTCGTTACGCAGTGGGGTACCTTTTTCTACAAAGTCATGCCTTTCGGGTTAAAGAATCCTGGAGCAACGTATCAGCGCGCCATGGTCGCTTTGTTCCACGACATGATTCATCATGAGATTGAGGTATATGTTGACGACATGATTGCAAGATCCCAAACTGAAGAGGAACATCTTGACCACCTCCAGAAGCTATTTGACAAGTTGAAATTGTACAGACTGAGGCTAAATCCGAACAAGTGCACCTTCGGAGTGAGGTCTCGTAAGCTGCTGGGTTTCGTCGTTAGTGATAAAGGTATTCAAGTGGATCCTACAAAGGTGAAGGCTATACAGGAAATACCAGCTCCTCGAACAGAAAAATAAGTCAGAGGCTTTTTGGGACGGTTGAATTACATTGCCCGGTTCATTTCACACCTAACTACTACTTGTGAGCCAATCTTCAAGTTACTGAAGAAAGATCAAGTGGTAAGATGGAACGATGGATGTCAGGCCGCTTTCGAAAGGATCAAATAATATCTCAAAGAGCCTCCTATTCTGATGCCTCCAATTGAAGGGAGACCTTTGATTTTATACTTGACAGTACTCGACAATTCGATGGGGTGCGTGCTGGGGCAGCATGACGAGTCTGGCCGAAAAGAGCATGCTATTTATTACCTTAGCAAAATTTTTACCGACCGAGACCCGATACTCGTTGCTTGATAAAACTTGTTGTGCTTTGGAATGGGCTGCTCGCCGGTTGAGATAGTATATGCTGACTCACACTACTCTATTGATATCAAAGATGGATCCAATCAAGTATATTTTCGAAAAGCCTGCCTTGTCCGAAAGAATAGCAAGATGGCAGATGATCTTGACTGAGTATGACATCCAATACATGACCCAAGAAGCAATCAAGGGAAGTGTGTTGGAAGATCATCTAGCACATCAGGCAGTGGATGATTACCAGTCTATGAACTTTGAGTTTCCAGATGAGAACATCATGTTGGTGACTGACTGTGAAACACCTGGGCCGGATGAAGGACCTGAGGAGGGATCCCAATGGTCTATGTACTTTGACGGAGCTTCAAATGCCTTGGGTAATAGCATTGGCGCCATGATCATATCTACTGAAGGCTCTTATACTCCGTTCACCGCCCGATTATGTTTCAACTGCACCAACAATATGGCGGAGTACGAAGCATGCATCATGGGTCTTCGAGCAGCTATTGACCTAAGGATTAAGTTCTTAAGTGTATTCGGAGATTCCGCTCTCGTGATCAGTCAGATCAAAGGCGAGTGGGATACAAAACACCCAAATCTTATTCCTTACAAAGAGTATGTGTTGACGTTGCTTTCGCACTTCGAAGAGATAACCTTTGAACACTTCCCAAGAGAGGAGAACCAGTTGGCGGACGCGCTAGCTACAATGTCTTCTATGTTCAAGGTCAGGTGGGACAATGAGGCTCCCCAGATTACCATTGAGAGGTTGGACGAACTTGCACATTGCTATGACATTGAGACTGAGGAGGTAGCAGATAAACCCTGGTTTCATGAGGTGAAGAGGTATCTTGAGGCTCAGGAATACCCCGAGGGTGCATCTGTTAATGATAAGAAGTTTCTGAGGAGGTTCGCGGCGAAGTTCTTCATCAGTAATGGTATTCTTTACAAGCATAATCATGATTCAACCTTACTGCGTTGTGTGGATAAGAACGAGGCAGAAAGGATTATGGCAGATTTACATGAAGGTACTTTCGAGACTCATTCTAGTGGGCACACCATGGCAAAGGAGATCCTTCGGGAAGGATATTATAGGTCCACTATGGAAGCCGACTGTTATCAGCATTCTCGGACCTGTCATAAATGCCAAGTCTATGTTGATAAGGTGCACATACCTCCAGTACCTCTGAATGTTTTGACAGCTCCGTGGCCCTTTGCAATGTGGGGCATCGACATGATCGGCGAGATCAGACCTACTGCGTCCAACGGACATTGTTCCATCTTGGTAGCTATTGATTACTTTACAAAGTGGGTTGAAGCAGCTTCCTTTGCTACTGTAACCAAGAAAATCGTGGCACGGTTTATTCGGCATAATATGATTTGTCGATACGGTGTACCAGAGAGGATCATTACGGACAATGGTACAAATCTCAATAATAAGATGATCACCGAGCTCTAAAAACAGTTCAAGATACAGCATCACAACTCTTCTCCCTATCGGTCGAATATGAATGGGGCTGTTGAAACAACTAATAAGAATATCAAGAAGATTGTGCAGCAGATGACGGTGATATACAAAGATTGGCACGAGATGTTACCATTTGCTCTTCATGGGTATCGCACCTTAGCGCGGACGTCAACAGGGGAAACACCCTATTCCTTGGTATATGGTATGGAGGCAATCTTGCCCATTGAAGTTTAGATACCCTCTCTTCGGATTATGAAGGAGGCAGGTTTAAGCGAGGATGATTGGATCCAGACCCGACTTGATCAGCTAAACTTAATCAACGAAAAGAGACTTACTGCTATTTGTCATGGTCAAACGTATCAAAAGCGGATGATCAAGGCATTTAACAAGAAAGTTAGACGACAAGAGTATCAAGTTGGGGATCTGGTAATCAAACGCATCATACTGCCACAAGGTGATCCTAGGGGAAAATGGACCCCTATGTACGAAGGGCCATTTGTGGTTAAGAACATTTTCTCGGGAGGAGCTATGATTCTAACCACCATAGATGGTGACGACCTTCCTCACCCCGTCAATGCAGACATAGTGAAAAGATACTACGCATAATCAAAGACCCGCTAGGTTGACTGGCCTAGGAAAAAATAAGGGCTTCCCGGTGAACCAAAAGGGTTCGGGCAAAATAAGGGATGAAAATGGAAAAATCTGTACACCCGGTAAGTCAAAAACCTGAAAAGGCGGCTTGGGCAAAAAAGGGTATCCCGGTGGACTGAAAACCCGAAAGGGCGGTCCAGGCAAAAATTAGGGATTAAAGCGTAACACTATGTCTCATTGGATCATCTTGCAGCCAGACTTCGGTATCGACTATCAAGCTCGAACGACACTAATCAATCTGATTTACCTTCAACCAAGTAGCAAAGTGATGAGATGCTCGGAGACATAAAGGCAATAGCAGAGTTGGAACCCAGTGGGATTATTCACATAGTTGTTTTTCTTTGTTTTTTACAAATTGTATAAATTCTGTTTGTTCGGCGGCGTTCTCTTACTAGGACGTCAGCCTCTTGTACAAAAAACGCCTATTTACAGGCTAATTTCAAAGTCAATACAATTCATTTTCACAAAGAAATTTCAAATGGTTTTTCCTTTTTCTGTTTTGTTTTGCAAAGAACGTCCAATGTTCATTTTTGATATATGCATTTGACATTAATTGCTGCTCATATTACATGCGAAACAAAAGACGATTACTCGTAATATTAGGAACATGGGAAAATAAGAATTGTCCAAATCGTGCAATTGCTCTGTCCACCAGATATAGGGATAGATTTAGCTGAAGAATACGACTCAAGGTACATTCACTCCCCGCGGAGTAAGAAAAAGATGGTAGTGTTAATTCTCCTCAGCTGAGGCTCGCAACCGCAAATGAGTCAGTAAAATTCTCCCCAAGCAGAGTTTATCTACCATCAGCACTGAAAAATTATCCCCAGTGGAGTTCGAAAAATTATCCCCAGTGGAGTTTGAGAATTACCCCCAGTAAACTCTGGAAGATTGTCCCCAGTAGAGTATAAAAGTTTATTCCCAATGAAATCGCAACGTTAATTCATCCCCAGCGGAGTTCATTCCTTTCACAAACAGGAACTTAGTTCCCCGACAGGGTTCATTATCACCAGCAACGGTAATTCATCCCCAGCTGAATTTATCAGGGAATCCTCAGCAGAGCATGTCCTCCCCACAGAGTCATTACCTCATCAGTTTATTCCCCAACGGAGTTATCCTCTCTTGCAGGTTTATTCTCACAATCATCTTCATTCACTATCCCCAGCGGAAACGAAGAATTCAACTTTTTTCTCTGGAAGCTACCCGAGATTTATTTTCCCCATCTAAAAACATCACATTTCCATACATCGTGACACATGCATATATGCATCATACAACACAATCTCATTTATTTTGAGAACATCATTGCCTGATACATATCATGCATTACATACAACTAAACTTTACCTTTCAGGAAAGATACAATCAAATTCTCACAAAAATTCAAGCTGTGAAGCTCGGGTACGACTGATAATAGTTTAATCCCCAGTTGAATACGGACGACCGAAGCTCCTAAAATTCAATTTTCCTCTTTGACAAAGATGATTACTCAGTTGAATACGGACGACCGAAGTTCCTAAAATTCAACAGAGATGATTCCTCGTTAGAATACAGACGATCAAAGTTCCTAAAATTCAACAGAGATGATTCCTCAGTCAAATACGGATGACAGAAGATCCTAAAATTCGACAGAGATGATTCCTCAATAGAATACGGACGACCGAAGATCCTAAAATTCGACAGAGATGATTCCTCAGTAGAATACGGACGTTCGAAGTTCCTAAAATTCAACAGAGATGGTTCCTCAGTAAGAATACGGACGACCGAAGTTCCTAAAATTCAAACGGAGACGACTCACCAGCAGAATAACAGACGACGAAGCTCCTAAAATTCTACTTCTTTCAACAAAGATCAGCCTTCCCTAGCGGAATCTTCCTCAACGACAGGTATACAAGCTCTCGCTAAGGAATCTCTTATGCGATTGACACTCCTTCAGATGGCGTCTTAAGCCCATCCCCTCGTCAGCAATTTTCAAATGGCATCTGTAAGGCCATTCCTGACATCACAAGATAATTACCACTTCATGCGAGTGCAAATTTCTGGGCACTCTAGTGTTCAATCATCTTCCACCTTCAGATCACGAAAGGCAGACAAGCCAATCTACATCCTCAGGTTTAAGAAGATTGAACAGGGACAGCTGTTGTACCCCAAAATTTTCCCTCCCATATTTCTCAAAACATTTCAAGAAAGATCCCTAAGTTGCTCAAGGTAGTCCAAGGGTTGGCCAGACAAGCTCTCTCCTAAGGCAGTCTACCTCAAATTAGGGTTTCATGTTGCATCAAGATACTTGAGTCCAAGTGATCCAAAATTCTCACCAATGTCCTAATATGTTATCAAGATCATCCATGTCATGTTTCAATCCTTGCAGAGAAAGTTTGCTCAGTCAATTGCTCAAAGGCCCAAAAATAGACTGTGCTTGGGCAAAAGTCAACTGTGGCCCACATACAGTCAAACTTCAAGATTTTTGGTCAACATTCTCATTTTGAAGGATATTTCATCATTTGATCAAGGATTGATCATAATTCATCAAGGATTGCTCATAACTCATCAAGACTCAAAAGTTGCTAAATTAGGGTTTTGTAGGAAAAGTCAACTCAACTTTGACCAAGCATAACTTTATCATACTTTATGAGAAATGACCCATCCAAAGCTCATTTTTAAGAGGATGCAATTCCCTACAATCTATCTTCAGCTCCCAAGTTCAAAATATGCACTCACAAGAAGTTATGAATTTGGACATTATAGGTCATTTTGAAAAGTCAACAAAAACACATTTTTTGTCAAAGCTTCATACATGAGCATGGAATATCAAAATGAGATGATACCAAAAGGGTTGCTTATAGGACATATCAAGCTTTCTAAAAAGTCTAAGAACACCTCCAAAGAGTCAAAATTGAGGAAGTTATGCATTGGTGAAGTTGACCTTTTTTGCAAAATTGTCAAAAGTCAACTATGCCTAAAACTTCAATTTTTGCCAAATGGGACCAATATTTTTCACTTGTTTTGAATTGGCAACATAGTCCACGAGCCCTAGCCTTTTCCACTTGTCATTTTCATGTTTTTATTATTTATTTGGATTTTTATTTGATTTAAATCAATTTTAATCAAAATAAATTATATAAAATCCAAAATATTGAAAGCAAAAGATTTTGTGCTTATTTCAGGTTCCAATTACAGCTAGCAAGTAATCAAACTCGTGCAAGGCATTAGGGTGGACAAAAAGATTGGTTTTAGGCCAATTTTGGAAAGATTTAAAGGAGGATCAAATCACAATCAAATTCATTGATGGAGGAAGATTGGATGCATTCTTTCAAACCTAATACATTCCTTGATACAAATAGAACAAAGGCAGACCTAAAAAGAGGCTAGAAATGGGCACAGCAAGCAAAGCAACATTTGAAAAAAATCAAGAAAAGTGTAAGATTGAATTCCTATTTCCAGGAATCCTCAAGGCCTTCTAGCTATCCTAATCGATTCTTGGGAGTGTCAGCAAGCTAAAGCAATCAAGAACTAAGCCGTTCCAGTCCCAAAAAGCTCTGTAAGTCCAACACGAAACTCATGAAATCTTGAATTCGAATAGCATGATTTAGGCATTGTTAGGATGAATTAATCATATATTGTTGATCCATGAAACATTTGCAAGCTTCCTGTATTGTTTAATTGCATTTATATGGCCTGTACTAAAATTCACCATGGCTAGGGTTCGTAGCTCCGTTTTAGGGTTTTTGCTTGCAGGAGAAATTGGCCTTGATAAAAGGTACCATCGTGTTCAGAAGGATGAGACGAATCTAACCATGGCCTTGATGGTCATTTATATCACGTGTACGTGATTTTGAGAACTGGCAGGGCTGTAGCGACGGACGTTGTTCGTAGGTATAGGTTCCCAAACTTTTAGCCACAAAGAGAGGAAAGAGACGAAGACGTGGCTTCACCTGATTTGGCCATTTGAATTTCGCACGAAATATTTTATTATTTTATTTGTTTTATATATTATTATTGTTATGTGTTTTATGTGCAAACAGAAGTGAATGGTGCAGTGGTGAGCATAGCATTGACAATTGTTCCAGGACATGGGTTCGAATCCCAGGTCCCCTAACTTCTCCATATTATTTTTCTTTGCAGGATCTCATGCATGTACAAGCCCAGGGTCCACCATACACCTTTCCAATCTAGCCAGCCAAGTGTCAGATGGCCAAATCTGATGGCCATCATCTGAAGGTGCATCATGAGCCAGGGTCAACGCATCACACTGGATCTCAAAGGTCAACATGGACCTCATCATTTTGGGCCCAGATCTGGCTGTTTACACCCCCATATTGCAGGCCCAGTTTGCTTTTCTTTAATTTTTTTCTATTTATCTCATTTAATTTTATTTATTTATTTTACTAACCAAATAATTATTTTCTTTTTATCAAAAAATCACAAAAATATTTTTCTATCCAATTAAATTTAAGATATTCATTTTCATTAAAAAATTAATTAATTTAATTAGGTTTGATTAATTTAGATAACTTTAATTTATTTTGTACATAATTAAAATTAATTAGAATAAATAGGTTTTATTACTAATTTAATTATATTTTATTTTTTCCTAAAATAACCAAAATAACCAAAAATAGGTCATTTAATTATTTTTACTAATTAATTTAATCACTAATTAATTGCATATTTAATTTAGAAAACTTATTTCTTTTATTAAAAACAACCAAAAGGCATTTTTTCTTTTAATTAGGTTAGAAGGGTCAAAACCCTAGTTTCTCGATCTAATTTTCATCGCGCGCTTTCTTATTATTTTTATCATATTGATGTAACTGCCTACAGTTTGTAATAGTTTTAATTAGGGCTTTTACTTTTCATTATCACTTTATTTTTAAAGGGTTTGTTTTTGGCTATGTAAATACCCGAAGCCTTGTAATAACGTAGTTTAATTTCCGCATTTTAAATTCTGCAAACTATTAACTGTTAGATGTATGATAATAGGATGCATGACAAGAATGTATGATTAAATTTAAAACAGTTAGATCACCCTAAATGTGCAAAGATAAATAAACTGAAATTGAATCACTTGCACATACACACTCCTAGGGTACACTCCCACTTAGTTGCCTTTGGTAAACGGTCATTGAGTATATGATGCTTTAGTGGTCGTCCTTTTGTCCAAAGATCAAAGTTGCCTCGGAAAGGTTGCCTCAGATGTTATTGCCTCGGATAATTGATCTAAGACATTAGGGTTATTACTAAGACGTCCTAACATTGCTTTAGTGATCGTACGTCCCTTTTCGAATTGACCCTTAAAACTCCAACGATGGTGCTACCTACTCACTGATAGTGGGATAGCATTGTCTAAAGGAAACGAACATAGAACAGTTCTTTTTTCGAGTAGGTAGATTAGCTCTTAAGTACTTGCTCAATCAAAACAAACTTTTTTCACACTTACACTCCTTTACAAAACAAAGTTTTCAAAAATACTTCATTACACTCTTGAAGACAGAAGCAAGAGTTAAATCGAAGTCAAAACAAAAACTTTTCAAAGCACACAAACACAAAGAAAACAATTTTGAAAATTATGAGCAAGTACCTAAGAGCCCGTAGATAACTACGGATAGAAATGGTGCTAATACCTTCCCTTTCTATAATCTACCCCCCGTACTCAGAAATATCTCGAAAAAGGAATTTTTCTGTGCTTTTTTCCTTTCCTTGTTGGATAAAATAAAAGACGGTGACGAATCTTGCTTACCGCGACATTTTGCGAATAAAAAATGCAAAACGCAAACCAGTATTAACAGTCGGTTCTGCCACTGTATCACATTACCCAAGCTGCCTTTTTAGGTTTTCGACTTGCTGGGTGTACAATCCTTTATATATATATATATATATATATATATATATATATATATATCCCTGATTTTTGCTCGAACCCTTTTGGTTCGACGGGATGCCCTTATTTCTTCCTAGGCCAGTCAACCTAGTGGGTCGTTTTTATGCGTGGTATCTTTTAACTATGTCCGCGTTCATAGGGTGTGGAAGATCTTCCACCATCCATAGTGGTAAGTTTCATGGCACCGCCCGAAAATATCTTCTTGATTACAAATAGCCC
Source organism: Vicia faba (assembly GCA_948472305.1). Classification (NCBI taxonomy): domain Eukaryota; kingdom Viridiplantae; phylum Streptophyta; class Magnoliopsida; order Fabales; family Fabaceae; genus Vicia; species Vicia faba. The sequence goes on from OX451736.1 coordinate 717,181,599, forward strand.
TTCGTAGGTAGGACTCCATTTTCTCCTGGGGTTACCTTGCGGTAGGATGATGCACTTTATTACCAAGTCACCAGCCTGATATACCCGATGCCTGATTTTCTTATTGAATGCTTTAATCATACGTTTCTGATACATCTGACCGTGACAAACAGACGCAAGCCTCTTCTCGTTAATCAAATTCAAATGGTCCATCCTAGTCTGAATCCATTTGTCTTCGTCTAAGTCTGCATCTTTCACAATTCTAAAGGAAGGAATGTGATCTTCGACAGGTAAGACAACCTCTATTCCATAGACCAGAGAGAATGGGGTTGCCCCAGTTGATGTCCGAGTTGAAGTGCGATAACCGTGAAGAGAAAATGGTAACATCTCGTTCCAGTCTTTTTAGGTTACAACCATTTTCTGCATAATCTTCTTAATATTCTTATTGGCGGCTTCCACTGTGCCATTCATCTCTGGTCGATACAGAGAAGAATTGAGGTGTTTGATCTTAAACTCTATACAAAGTTCCGTGATCATAGTGTTGTTCAGATTAGTACCATTATTTGTGATACTCTTTTAGGGGATTCCATACCGACAGATAAGGTTATGCTTAATGAATCGGGCGACCACATTCTTAGTAATAAAGGTAAACGAAGCTGCTTTAACCCACTTTGTGAAGTAATCAATTGCGACGAGGATGAAGTGATGTATGTTGGAAGCAGTAGGTTTGATCTCTCTAATCATATCAATGCCCCACATTGAAAATGTCCAAGGAGCAGCCTAGACATTTAATGGGACTAGAGGTACATGTACTTTGTCAGCATACATCTGGCACTTGTGACAAGTTCTTGAGTGGTGATAACAGTCAGTTTCCATAGTCGACCAACAATAACCCACTCTCAGAATTTTCTTAGCCATAGTATGTCCACTGGAATTGGTTCCAAAGATACCTTCGTGCATACCCTCCATAATCTTTTGCGCCTCCTTCTTGTCCATACAACAAAGCATAGTCGAATCATGATTGCGCCTATACAACATTTTGTTGCTCATGAAGAATTCAGATGAGAACCTTTGTAGGAACTTCTTATCATTGATAGATGCCCCTTCAAGATACTCTTGAGCCTCAAGATATCTTTTCACTTCATGAAACCAAGGCTTCTCTTCCACTCCGTCATTGTCAAGTTTGTAGCAGTGTGCAGGTTCTTCTAGCCTTTCAATGGTAATTCTGGGAGCCTCGTTGTCCCATCTAACTTTGAACATAGATAACATAGTAGATAACGTGTATGCCAACTGATTCTCTTCTCTTGGAATGTGCTCAAAAGTGATTCCTCGAAGTACAAAATTAAGGTCAGCACATGTTCTCTATAAGGAATGAGATTCGGATGCTTAGTATCCCATTCTCCCTTAATCTGACTGATTACCAGGCTGAGTGTCCGTATACGCTCAAGAACTTGATCTTAGATCAGTAGAAGCTTTAATACCCATGATGCATGCTTCATATTCATCCATATTGTTGGTACAGTCAAAGCATAATCTGGAAGTGAAGGGCATATGGCAACCCTGAGGAGAGATAATTACAACACCAATTCCATTGCCAAGTGCATTAGAAGCTCCATCGAAAACCATAGTTCATCGAGATCCTATCTCAGGTCCTTCATATGATCTGGGTTCTTCACAGTCTATAACCTGCATGATGTTTTCATTCGGGAACTCAAAATTCATAGATTGTTAGTCATCTACAGCTTGATGAGCCAAATGATCTGCCAGTACACTTCCTTTGATTGCTTTCTGAGTGGTGTACTGAATGTTGTACTCTATTAAGACCATTTGCCATCGGGCTATCCTTCTGGATAGAGCTGGATTCTCGAATATGTAGTTTATGGGATCCATCTTAGAGATCAATATAGTAGTATGCGTCAACATATACTGTCTTAGTCGGCGAGCAGCCCATGCCAAAGCGAGCAAGTTTTCTCGAGCACTGAATATCTTGTTTCATAATCGGTAAACCTTTTGCTAAGGTAGTATATCACATGCTTTTTTCGACCAAACTCGTCATGCTGGCCCAGTACACACCCCCATTGAGTTCCCTAACACTATTAAATACATTATCAGAGGTCTTCCTTACACCGGTGGCATCATAATTGGAGGTTCTTGTAGGTGCTCCTTGATTTTTTTGAAGGCTATCTGTTGTACCCCAAAATTTGCCCTCCCATATTCTTCAAGATTTGCAAAGAGCATGCTTCAGAATCTCCCCAAGGGTTGCACAGTTTAAGGGCCTCCTAACAGTCAAAAACTAGGGTTTTGGTTCTGGCAAAGAAATTGAAGTTTTTCAAGGGTCCAATCAAGTCCCACATGCCTACAAACATGATCAAGCATCCACATGCCAAGTTTCAAGACTTACAGCACAAAATTGCACAGTCAAAAACCCTAATTGCTCAGCAGTCAACTGCAGGGGCAAAATGGTCATTTGGCAGTCAAAAGTTCAAATTTTTGGTCAACATCTTATTTTGAAGCCACAAACATCATTTGATCAATTCTTGATCATGATTCTCAAAGTATGGCTCAAAAAGTCTCAAGATGTAAAAGTTTCCATATTTGGACAGTTGAAAAAGTCAATTGTAACTTGACCAGGGCATAACTTCCACATGGTTTATCAGAAAAATTCCATCTAAAGCTCATTTTTAAGAGAAAGACATTTCCTACAACTCCTCTTCACACTTCAAGTCCAAGAAATGCTCTCACAAAAAGTTATCAATTTCAACATTATAGGTCATTTTCAAAAGTCAACAAAAAGGGACTTTAAGTCAAAGGCCATGACTTGAGATTGGTAAATAAAAATGACATGGGACCAAAGGCATTGGTTAGAGGACTTCAAGACCTTTCCAAAATGTCCAAGAACATGATCAAAGCTTAAAAATTGAGCAAGATATGCCTTGTGGAAGTTGGGAAATTTTTGGGAATTTTGAAAAGTCAACTTTGCTTCAAATGCCTTAAAATTGCTAATGGGCCACAATTTCTTCCAAGAATCATCATCCAAAGGCTATGCACGACCATTGGCCTAAAGGGAAGTTATTTCATCATTTTTTATTATTTATTTGAATTTTTAATCACCATTAATTCATTTAATTAAATAAAATATGAAAAAAAATAGCAAAGCATGTGTTTTGAATCTTGTGATACAGCTAATAGACTCCTTAAAGACTCAAGATCTCGTGCACATAAAAAAAAGAAAGATTTGGTGCAAATTGGCATGTTTTTCATGAGGAAAAGATTGAAAAAAGATTCATAAAAATCAAAATTTGAAAACCATTAAAGACAAAGCTTTGGGCTTGGATTATTGACCAAAATCGTTCCTTATACAAGCACAAACCTAACCCTAATGCTCACAACGAGAAAGCTGCGCCTAAGAACCAAAACCAACTTTGCATTTTTCATCAAATTTTGCAAAACTGAAAACGATATTGCAGGGAGTTTCAAGGCGAAAGAACTATTCCAAAAGCTTTCCAAGGTTGCCAGGAATTGTTTCCAATCAGAATCACACTTCCATACTCAAAGAATTGGTAGATGGGAACTTGACTTTCTTCTAAAAATTGCATATTCGTGTTTGAATTTATACATACTTTTCATGCATTTTAATGTTTGAACTATACCAATGTGATGATTCTAAAGCTAATGATGTGATTCAATTGGAGAATGGTGGTCTGAATAGGAAGTTGCCATGGAAGCTCTTTAGGGTTTCGAAGGTCAAAAATTAGGGCTTTGCGCTTGGAGAAAAATTGGCCTACAAGACCTGGACCACTAAACTCGCGACCTTCATACGAATCCATTACACATGTCGCGCTCAATTTATGAGCAACGACGGCCTATTCGCTATTTTTTCATATGCTATTTAGTGGGGGTTTAAAACCCCCGCTATCTCTCTTTATTTTGCAGGCAGACTGAAGAAGACGGAGGACGTGTCCATGGCTCACAGGCGCGTTTGAATTTCGTGCGAAATACACCACTAATCCTCGTTTTACATTATATTCTTTATTTTCCATATTATACACAAAGCGCGCTAATGGCTCAGTTGGCAGGCATATGGCTTGGTAAGCAATGGGACCTGGGTTCGATTCCCAGGTCCCCTCCTTTTCTCAATGTTATTTTTCCTTCTATGTTTCCATGCAGCGTTCCCTCCAGAGTTCTATCATGCACCCAGCGCTGAAGCTCACCACGCGTCTCAAGAGATTCATCCAATGGTCAGATCCCTTAGCCCACCGTGCATCCTCAGTCAACCCTGTGCATACAAGTCAGAGAAGTCAACGTGGCCAAGCTTCAAATGGGCCCAATTCCTGCTGATTTTACCTCCAGATTGGGGTCTACACCCCCCATTGGTTTGCTTTTTTTCATTCTCTTTATTTTTTCTATTTTATTTGTTTTATTTAGTTTTAGTTTAATTCTTTAAATTAATTTTTTCTTTAACATAAAAAAAATAATAAAAATCAGAAAGACAAAAAATATAAATATATTTTGTTTAAATGTTTTTGTAAATAAACTTTATTAATTCATTTAGTTTTTTTAATTCTAGGTTTAATTCTAATATTTTTTTCTTAATAAAATAAAAAAATGTAGAATTAGGGTTTTAATTACTTTTATCCTTTTTCTTTTCTTTTCACCATATTTAATAATTAATTATTTATTTTGTAAATAAATTGCCATTAAATAATTAGGTTAATTCTAGGTTTAATTTTAACATTTTTTTAATAAATTAAAAATAGTTTAGAATTAGGGTTTAATTGCATTTAATTTTCTTACTAAATTCTATAAATACAAAAAACTCAAAAATAATTTCTTTTTCTCATTTCACTTAATTAATTTATTAATTGTAATTTAATTTCCTTAAAAGGGTCCAACGCCCTCGTATTCGATCATAATTCTAATTCACACGCTTGTTTTATTTCCTTTTTATAAATTTCATGTAATTGCCCCAAAGCCGTGTAATAGATTAATTAGACATTTATCTTTCTGCATTATTTTATTTTATTTTATTTCAAATCGGGTCTTGGATTTGTTTGGCGATGTAGACCCGCGCCTTTGTAATAGCGTAGGACTTTTAATTTCGCACCTTTTAATTGTTAACTAACTTGCATGAAAGAATGAATGCCAAAATAAAAGCAATGCGTAGATCACCAATACATGACAAGATAAACATAAATGAACATGACACACAAATCACACACCACTCTTAGGGTACGACTCACTGTTGCCTTGCCCCTCGAAACGTGGTCGTCGAGTAGAGGACGTTTTAGTAAGTCCTCATGTCCATGAACATGGCATGGGGGTAGCTTCTAAGGTGTCTTCCTATTGCTCTGGTGACCACACTGTCCCTAAAACCTAGAATTGACCCGAACACCTCCAACAGTGGTGCTACCTACCTCTCAATGGTGGGATGGCACTACTTTAAGGACATTTACACAGACAAATTCCTTAGGGTAGGTAGAAAACTCGTAGATACTTGCTCTAATTTCAAAACAAAAATCAAAAACTTCTTTTCACCGACACTTTTCAAAAAGCTTTCGAAAGCAACTTTTCAAACACTCTTGAGGACTGATACAAGAGTCGAACTGAAATTTTCAAAGAAACTTTTTAAACCCCACAGTTGAAAAGCAAACAAACAATTTTGAAAACACAAATGAGCAAGTATCTAAGAGCCCATGGATAACCATGGATAGAAAGGGTGCTAACACCTTCCCTTTCTATAATCTACCTCCCGAACCGAGAGCAATCTCTATAAGGAATTTTTCTGTGCTTTTGTCCTTTCCATTTGGAGAAAATAAAAGACGGTGGCGACTATTGCTTCCGCGACATTTCGCGAACCAGCGTTAAACAGTCAGTTCCAGATCCACCGATCACAGAACTGGCGACTCTACTGGGGAGTATTTTTAAAGTGAGGTGTACCTTAGGACTAAGATCATTGTGTTTTCAATTGTATTGACTTGTTTGCTTTAAATTGTGGGTTGCATGGGAGTTACATAGATCCTAACCCGGATCTGGGGATACCTTCTTAGAAAGTAGCAACAAGGCTGTGAGGGAACTGTGCGGGGTATACCGACATGGTTGAAACAGTCTGTTACGTTGATGTGGCACTTTGGTGTGTACCGGTAACCCTTGAGTTCAGTCAAGGAGAGTACAGGGCCTCCGCGTGGTGTCGTGAAGCATCAACTGACCTTAGGAACCTTAATTGAACTATCTTGGCCTCTTTAGGGTAGTGAGATAACTGACTTTGGTGAAGTCCGAGGTTGGTTGATACTCGATACTACACTCAATTGAGGGTTGCTTTCCTGGAATATTTCGGTCGCCAGTTCAGTGGCTAAATTGAAACAATGAACAATGAAAGCAATCCAGTGATATTGGGACCCTTAGAACCCGGTTACTTCTAATAGGACAGGTTGAGCCCACCAACTTCAAGAGGATAATACCCAGACCCCATGCTGGCCTAAACTCAAAGGGCTTGTCTTGTGTGTTTTGTGTGCCTTACATGTTTTCCTTTGTAAATATTTATGGTGTGTCTAATCATAGCATCATGACATCATCCAGCATCATATGCATTGACTAACCATTTCAGGGGTTCGAATCTTCATCTTTGTTCTTGTTTTGTAGGACATGGAAACTGTTCGCAGAAAGACAATTCAAATCAGCCTTGTAAGGATCCCTCCTCAGCTTAAGGAGCTTATATCCAGGATTCCCGAGAGATCTTCATTCAGTGAAAGACATGGAAGACCCATCAGCTTGGTCAATACCAACATTGAGGAAGATATGATAAAGGTCCTGTTCCAGTTCTTTGACCCTCTGCATCATTGTTTCACTTTCCTGGATTATCAACTGGTACCTACATTGGAGGAGTTCTCCCGGCTTCTGAAGATCCCTATCCTTGATCAACTACCCTACAACGGTACAGAAAAGGAACCCAAGCTTGAAGAGATTGCTAAAGCCTTACACCTACAATCATCTGACCTCAAGGGACATTGGGAAGTTAGAAGTGGTATCAAAGGGTTCTTAGCCAGGTTTCTGTTTGAAAAGGCCCAGGAATGTTGGAATTCCCTTGACTTACAAGCTTTTGAAGAAGTTGTGGCCCTCCTTGTCTATGGTTTGGTGTTGTTCCCTAACCCAGATCAGCTTATAGATATCAGTGCTGTCCAGATCTTCATGTCCAGGAATCCTATACCTACGTTGTTGGGGGACATCCTTCACTCATGTTACACTCGAACCATGAGAAAAAGAGGTGTCCTTATGTGCTGCACTCCTCTCTTGGGAAGGTGGTTTATTTCGCACCTTCCACAATCAGTTTTGAAGAACGAGCGGGGTTTGAGATGGTCACAACGGTTGATGACTCTTACACATGCTGATATACATTGGTGCCCTCGGTCCAGAGAGGATGTCACTATCATTGATTGTTGCGGGGAGTACCCTAATGTTCCTTTACTTGGAATCAGAGGAGGTATTACTTACAACCCATGCCTGGCTTGGAGACAGTTTGGTCGTGCTCGGAGGGATGGCCCTCATGACATGTTAATTCCTGACATAGTTTTTAACTTCGACAACGATGCACAAGGACTTCGCCAGAGATTTATCAGAGCTTGAAGGATGCCCAGTAGGATAGACAGCAAGACACTGGGGCACAAGAATTCCATCCCATTGGAACCTTATCTCAAGTGGGTACGAGCCCGCTCCCAGAAGTTAATAATGCCTTATCCTCATGTGCTCCCTGTGATCAAAGAGCCAGTCTTGGAAGGAGAGGTGTCCTACACCATTCAACATCCTGACATGCCCACGTCCTGGGAAGAAATGCAGAAGAGCTGGATCCAGCTTAAGGAAGAACGGAATTCTCTTGAGACCAGTCTACATGCTTGTGAAAAGAAGGTCTTGGAGCTCACCCGCCTATTGCACGAGGAGAGGAATCTCAACACCTACATAGCTCCAAAGAGGATGCGTAGTGTCTTTTGGGATTGATTTGCTTTTGTATTATTTTGCCCATGAGGCTTTGATGTACCAAACAATTGTTTCCTTAATAATAACGTGTGTTCCTTTTTTGGCTACAACAAATTTGAACTTTCGAACCCTTGAATGCATTGCATAAACACATATCATTCATCATGTGCATAACAGGTTTTCTTCTTTTCAGGTTGCTTACTGTTCTTCGCTGTTTATTTCAGCATCATGAATCCTGACTCATCATCAACCGAGATGTCTATCAAGGCCCTTCAGGCGCAGAACGCGCAATTTCAGGAGCTAATCATGGGTTTGGCTCAAGGCCAAGAAGAGCTGAAGGCTTTACTCCTGAAGAAGGAGAAGAAGAAGAAGAAGAGAACTGTTCTTTTCAACTCGGGCCGAAGGTTTGGCAACACTCTGCAGAATGAAGAGGCTGGTTCTTCTATAGGCAAGAGCAGTCCCCAAGGGGGAAAAGGTCCTAGTCCGGTAGTCTCTGACAACGAGACTGACTTCAATGAGGTACAGTATCCTCCGGCTGAAGAACGGTATAAGCAGTTGGAAGACAGGCTGAATGCAATGGAGATCCAACAAGTGCCTGGGCTGGATTTCGGAGACTTGGGCTTATCTACTGGTGTGATTATTCCTCACAAGTTTAAGGCACCATCTTTCACCAAGTATGACGGGGCATCTTGTCCCAAGCTACACCTCAGATCTTATGTGCGGAAGATTCAACCGTACTCAGTGAACAATAATTTGTGGATCCACTTCTTCAAGGAGAGTCTTTCAGGGACTCATCTCGAATGGTTCTATCAGCTGGATGGGACCAAGGCTCGTAACTGGGAGGAGTTGGATATTGCTTTTTATAAGCAGTATCAATATAATGCCGACCTTGCCCCTACACGTACCCAACTCCAGGGTATGTCGCTAGGGTCAAGCGAAGGTTTCAAAGAGTATGCACAGAAGTGGAGGGATCTGGCTGGCAAGGTGCAGCCTCCGTTAACTCACCGGAAGCTGGTGGATATGTTCTTGGGGACCCTATCTGGGCCATTTTTCAACCATCTTATCGGTAACTCATCTGCAGGGTTCACTGATCTTATTCTGACTGGAGAGAGAATAGAGGCTGGAATGAAGTCCGACAAAATTCAGAAGGGTGCATCGTCAAATTCAGAGAAGAAGCCTTTTAAGAAGGAGGCCAGTGCTGTATATGGGTCTAGAAGACAAGAGAAACCTGAGCGCCGCCAGTCTGTCAACGCGGTGATGATTGCCAAGCCTGGTGCCTCTCCTCGGCAAACCAATCCACAAAGGGGTGAAAGACCCAGAAGAGAGTTTACCCGTCTAAGTATGACCTTATCGCAAATCTTGCCGCAGTTGCTATCCACCAATTTGGTGACTGTTAGAGAGGCCCCGAAGGTTATGAATACGGCTTCTCCCAAGTATAATCCAAATGCCCGCTGTGCTTATCATTCCGATAGCCCGGGGCACTCCACTGATGACTGTTGGGCCTTAAGGAATAAGGTGCAAGACCTTATTGACGCAAAAGAGATACAATTTGAAGCGCCTGAGAGGCCAAATGTGATGACTGCTCCTATGCCCCAGCATGGAGTGAATGCTGTTGATGAAGATGTGTATGCCGTTTTTGTGAATGATGTAGCTACCCCTCTGAAGACTGTTAAGAGGAACCTACTGCTGGCCAGTTTATTTCCGGGTTGTAGTGAAGGTTGCCTTTTCTGTGCTGTTTCCCTTTCTGGTTGTCCTTTGCTGAAGTTGGGCATCCAAAGCCTGATGGACAGCAAGGAGATTCTGTTCAAAAAGACTGTTGTTCAGTTTGTTCCGGTGGAAGAAGTATCTGTTGTTACGATCTTTAATAATCCAATCAAGGCTCTCCCGAGGAAGCCGGTTAAAATCATGACTGTCGCACCCATTGTGATTACTGTTCCGGGGCCTCTCCCCTATGAATCTGATAAGGCTGTCCCCTGGCACTATGGGGAATATGTGTATGTACATGGAATCAAGCAAGAATTCAACACTGGCACCAGCATCAGCAATATCACTGGTCCAGCAAAAGTTACCCGCAGTGGCAGGCTCTTCTCGCCTGACATTGCACCACCAACTATTCAAAGACCCCTCACCATAACACCTGCAAGTGTACCTGTTCCCAGTTCTGATCAAGTTGTTTCCCCTGCTGCCAAGTCATCTAATGCTCGGGGCAAAGGGATTGAAGATGAGCCTGCCCGGATGGAGGCACCAAAATCTGTGAATGCTGAGGCCTCCCAACAAGAGATGGAGGAAATTCTGAAAATAATCAAGAAGAGTGACTTTAATGTTGTTGAGCAGCTGGGGCATACACCCTCCAAAATCTCTATGCTCTCCTTACTACTGTGCTCAGAGGCCCATGCTAAGGCCTTGATTTCATTTCTCAAGACGGCCCATGTGCCACAGGAGACATCTGCAGTCCAGTTTACTGATTGTGTAGCCAATCTAACAGCAGACAATGGTTTGGGTTTCTCGGATGCTGACCTTACTGCTAAGGGAAAGGACCACAACGATGCCCTGCATGTCTCTATTGAATGCAGGGGCACTACTCTTACGCACGTGTTGGTGGACACTGGTTCTTCCCTAAATGTGCTACCCAAGAAGGCCTTAGACCGGCTGGATTGTGAGGGCCTGGAGCTGAAACCTAGCAACATCATTGTCAGAGCCTTTGACGGTTCTAAGAGGATGGTTCATGGAGAGGTAGACATTCCTATTCGCGTGGGTTCTCAAGTATTCGACTCTACTTTCTATGTGATGGATATCCGTCCATCGTATTCTGGTCTACTGGGTCGACCTTGGATCCACAAAGCTGGGGCAGTGACCTCTACCCTACACCAGAAGCTCAAGTACCCCGTCAGAGGGAAGATTGTCACTATGCAGGGAGAGGAGGAGTATATGGTGAGCCGTTTGAATTCCTTCAGGTATATTGAGATGGACGGGGAGTTTATTGAAACCCCCTTTCAGCATTTTGAAGAAGTACCTCCAACATTGGCAGCAGCAGAAACAGTGGTTGAAGAGGACTTTCCATTGAAGATGGCTTCCTTGAAGGATGCCCGGGCTGTAATCAAGAAAGGTGAATGTACTAACTGGGGCAGGCTCCCTGATTTTACACTGAAAACTGACAAGTTTGGACTAGGTTTTACTGCAGAGGGTCAGAAGGCTGTGCGCAAGGCAAAGACCAGAAGACCTCCTGTGCTCATTACCAATCCAAGAGTGAATGCTGTTGGGGATGAAGATGAAGTGGAAGAGTCAGAGTTTGAAAGCTGGATATACCCGACGACTGATGGCGGATTGACCAATTGGACTGCTAAAGATCATACTCCTGTTACTTTTGTTACGCAGTAATAAACTCCTTTGTTTTGTTATTTGTAATAAACAATGATTAAAACTCTATGGCCCGGTGTCTTACCCGGGGCACCGTGGCTTCATTTGTGAGGGTATATTAATTGTCATTTCATGTATCATGAATAAAGACCTTGGACGTTTTCTCACATTTCAAATCTTATGCTCCTTTTCTTTCCTTCCTTTCTTTATATATTGCAAAACAGCTGTATTTACACACACTCACTCATACAGGTTTCAATCCACTCTAGATCTCACTGGTAACGACTCTGCTACTACTAGTTATGACTTCGAAAATCTGATCAACTTAGCCGAAGACGAAGGTGAAGATGATTGCGAAGTGCCTGGCGAGCTTGCAAGACTATTACTCCAGGAAGAGAGGGCAATTTAACCACATGAAGAGCCGGTGGAAACGATAAATCTGGGTACTGATACAGACATAAAGGAGGTAAAGATTGGTGCCAACCTAGAGCTCAGCGTGAAGCAACGGTTGACTCAGATGCTACATGATTATGTGGAGATATTTGCCTAGTCCTACGAAGACATGCCCGGGTTGGATACCGACATTATGGTCCATCATTTGCCTACCAAGGAAGACTGCCCTCCGGTTAAGCAAAAGGTACGCCGTATGCGTCCAGAGATGTCTGAGAAGATCAAAGCCGAGGTTATGAAACAGTTTGACGCCGGGTTCCTTGCAGTGACTTCTTACCCTCAGTGGGTTGCTAATGTGGTGCCGGTACCAAAGAAAGATGGAAAGGTCCGAATGTGTGTCGATTACAGGGATCTGAACAGGGCCAGCCCCAAAGATGACTTCCGTCTACCTCACATTGATGTCCTTGTTGACAATACGGCTCAGCACAAAGTGTTCTCTTTCATGGATGGTTTTTCAGGCTATAATCAGATCAAGATGGCTCCGGAAGACATGGAAAATACTACCTTTGTTACTCAGTGGGGCACCTTCTGCTACAAGGTCATGCCTTTTGGACTGAAGAACGCTGGGGCAACCTACCAACGTGCCATGGTTGCTTTATTTCATGACATGATCCATCATGAGATAGAAGTATACGTTGACGACATGATTGCAAGGTCCCAAACTGAGGAGGAACACCTAGATCATCTGCAGAAACTGTTTGACCAGTTGAAGTTGTACAAGCTGAGGTTGAACCCGAACAAGTGCACCTTCGGGGTAAGATCTGGAAAGTTGCTAGGCTTCGTTGTAAGTGACAAGGGTATTCAAGTGGACCCTGCCAAGGTTAAAGCCATTCAAGAGATGCAGTTCCTAAGACAAAGAAAGAGGTCAGAGGCTTTTTAGGCCGCCTGAATTACATTGCTCGATTCATCTCACACCTAACCGCTACTTGTGAACCAATCTTCAAGCTGCTGAAGAAAGATCAAGTGGTACGTTGGAACGATGAATGTCAGGCTGCTTTTGACAGAATCAAAGAATATCTCCAAGAACCACCCATCCTTATGCCACCGGTTGAAGGGAGACCTCTGATACTATACCTGACAGTACTTGACAATTCAATGGGGTGTGTGCTGGGGCAGCATGACGAGTCTGGCCGAAAAGAGCATGCCATTTATTACCTTAGCAAAAAGTTTACCGACTGTGAGACCCGATACTCACTGCTCGAGAAAACTTGCTGCGCTCTGGTATGGGCTGCTCGCCGGCTGAAACAGTATATGCTGACTCACACTACCTGGTTGATCTCAAAGATGGATCCTATAAAGTACATATTTGAAAAGCCTGCTCTGTCTGGGAGAATAGCAAGATGGAAAATGATCTTGACAGAATAAGACATCCAGTACACGACCCAGAAAGCCATCAAAGGAAGTGTATTGGAAAACCACTTGGCACATCAGGCAGTAGACGACTATCAGTCAATGAACTTCGAGTTTCCAGACGAGAGCATCATGATTGTGACTGATTGTGAAGTACCTGGACCGGATGAAGGACCTGAGGAAGGATCCCGATGGTCTATGCACTTTGACGGAGCCTCCAATGCTTTGGGTAATGGTATCGGCGCTGTGATAATATCCCCCCAAGGCACTCATACTCCACTCACTGCCCGGCTATGTTTCAACTGCACCAACAACATGGCGGAGTATGAGGCATGCATCATGGGTCTCCAAGCTGCGATCGACCTAAGGATCAAGTTTCTGAGTGTCTTCGGAGATTCCGCTCTCGTGATCAATCAGATCAAAGGGGAGTGGGATACGAAACATCCGAATCTTATTCCTTACAGAGAATGTGTGTTGACATTGATCCCCCACTTCACAGAGATAACCTTTGAACACTTTCCGAGAGAGGAGAATCAGTTGGCGGACGCGTTAGCTACGATGTCTTCCATGTTCAAGGTCAAATGGGACAATGAGGCTCCCCAGGTCACTATCTGGAAACTGGACGAACCGACATACTGTTGTGATCTCGAGACTGAATTGGTGACTGAGAAGCCTTGGTACCATGAGGTGAAGAGATACTTGGAAGCTCAGGAATACCCTGAAGGTGCATCTGTCAACGATAAGAAGTTTCTGAGAAGGTTCGCAGCGAAGTTCTTCCTTAGCAACGACATTCTGTATAAGCGAAACCATAATTTGACCTTACTGCGTTGTGTGGATAAGACTGAAGCAGAAAGGATCATGGTAGAGCTACATGAAGGGACCTTCGGAACACATTCCAGTGGACACACTATGGCAAAGAAAATCCTTCGGGCAGGGTATTTCTGGTCCACAATGGAAGCCGACTGTTACCAACATTCTCGGAGATGCCATAAGTGCCAGATATATGCAGACAAGGTGCATGTTCCTCCAGTTCCTCTAAATGTCCTGACTGCGCCTTGGCCGTTTGCAATGTGGGGCATAGATATGATCAGTGAGATTAAACCTACGACATCCAACGGGCATCGCTTCATCCTAGTGGCGATCGATTACTTCACAAAGTGGGTTGAAGCGGCTTCCTACGCCACAGTAACCAAGAACGTTGTGGCATGGTTCATTCGGCATAATCTGATATGTCGATACGGTGTCCCTGAAAGGATCATTACAGACAACGGTACCAATCTCAATAACAAAATGATTACTGAGCTCTGCGAGCAGTTCAAAATACAGCACCACAACTCTTCTCCTTACAGACCGAAGATGAATGGGGCTGTAGAAGCAGCAAATAAGAACATTAAGAAAATCGTGCAGAAGATGACAGTGACTTATAAATATTGGCACGAGATGTTACCGTTCGCTCTACATGGGTACCGTACCTCAGCCAAGACGTCAATCGGGGTAACTTCTTTCTCCTTGGTCTACGGTATGGAGGCAGTCTTACCGATCGAAGTACAGATACCCTCTCTCCGGATAATGAAGGATGCAGATCTGAACGAAGATGATTGGATCCAGACACGACTTGATTAGCTAAACCTTATTGATGAAAAGAGACTTGCTGCTATTTGTCATGGTCAAACGTACCAGAAACGGATGATCAGGGCATTTAACAAAAAGGTCAGACCACAAGAATATCAAGTTGGGGATCTGGTAATCAAGCGCATCATCCTTCCTCAGAGTGATCCAAGGGGCAAATGGACCCCTGCGTATGAAGGGCCATTTGTGGTTAAGCATGTGTTCTCACGAGGAGCCATGATTCTAACCAACATGGATAGTGACGACCTTCCTCACCCCGCCAATGCAGACATAGTAAAAAGATACTACGCATGAAAAAAAGACCCGCTAGGTTGACATACCTAGGCAAAAATTAGGGCTTCCCGGCGAACCAAAAGGGTTCGGGCAAAATGAAGGGATGAAATGAAAAAATCTGTACACCCGGCAAGTCGAAAACCTGAAAAGGCGGCTTGGGCAAAAATGGGTATCCCGGTGGACTGAAAACCCGAAAGGGCGGTCCAGGAAAAAGTTAGGGATAAAGCGTAATACTATGTCTCATTAGATCACTTTGCATCCAGAATCCGGTATCAGTATCAAGTTCAGACGGCATCGATCAATCGGCTTCATCTTCAACTAAGGTCATCAAGTGATGAGACGCTCGGAGACATAAAGGCGATAGCAGAGTTGGAACCCAGTGGGATCATTCATTTCACACAACTGTTTTGTTTTCTTTTGTACAAATTTGTATAAACTCTTTTGCCCGGCGGCGTTCTCTTACTAGGACGTCAGCCTCTTGTATATAAAACGCCTATTTACAGGCAAATTCAAAAATCAATACAAAAATACACTTTTCAGTTAAAACAGCCTTTTGTTTTTTCCTTTTTTCTGTTTTGTTTTGCGAAGAACGTCCAAGGTTCAATTTGTGATATATGCATTGACAATAATTTGCTAACTCATGAATAATTGCATATGAAACAAAGGATTAATTACAGGTAACATTAGAAACAGGGGCAATAAAGAGTTGTCTAAGAGATCTAATTGTTCCGTCCACCAAGGTACCAAGGTGAGTTCGGCTAAAGAACGTAACCAGTATATCTTAATTCCCCAGAGAGTGCGTCAGCAAGTCAGTGTACTCTCCCCAAGCAAAGCTATTATCAACCTTAAGGAAGTTGGGTATCCTCCAGCAGATCTCAACATTCCCCAGTAATATACAGGCATTCTTAACAAGCATCCCCGACAGTCTTGGTCTAAAGATTGTTCCCCGGCGGTATATCAAAGATTCAGTGGAATCACTTCCTCGATACAGTTCAAAACTTCCCCAGGAGAGTCCAATCCAGTTTCCCCAGGAAAGTTGGAATCCATCTCCCCAAACAGGAAGCTTATCCCCAGTAGATTCTGGAAGCTTCTCCCCCGCAGAGCACGAACGCGTCTCCTGGCTTTATTCAAAGGTTATTTCTCTACCAAGATATAACTGGGTTATCCTCAGCCAAAAGCCACGGAAAGATCGTCCTCGACGAAGTCTTCTTATCCCCAGCGGAGTCCATTAACACTTCCAACGTAACAATGGTATCCCCAGCGGAGTTACCATCAACATCCCAGCAAAGTATCTCTCTCCCCACA